>CM050512.1:73428750-74928125 GCA_027563665.1 Antrozous pallidus
ATAAAAAAAAAAAAACCTAAATTGATTCTCAGATGGTGTTTATTATTTATTATTTTTATTAGGTTATATTGTCTACCCACTATCATTTGTTAATTATAAAATTTATTTTGAGTATTGCCTCTAATAATAATTGATAATTTCTTTGTCCATATACTTTGGGCATTCTGTATGTACATGTTTTTAAATTTATCTTTATTGTTGAAAGTATTATAGATGTCCTTTTTTTTTTCCATTATTGACCCCCTCCACCCCTCACCTGCCTATGCCCAAGGCCTTCATAGCATTATTGTCTGTGTCCATGGGTTACACATATATGCATACAAGTTCTTCAGTTAATCTCTTCTTATCCTCTCTTCCCCCTTTTCCTCTGAGATTGGACAGTCTGGTCCATGCTTCTATGTCTCTGGATCTATTTTGTTCATCAGTTTATTTTGTTCATTAGATTCTACATATGAGTGAGATAATGTGATACTTGTATTTCTCTCACTGGCATAATACAACATTTAAGTCTGCAGTTAGTATTTAGTAATGATTTCCAGAAGTAATTCCCAACTATCAAGACTTGCTAAAAATTGTGATGCTTTATAATTAAGAAAGAATATTAGATTTGTGACAACACTTTGTTAGCCTCTCCTTCTATTTTGTATCTAATTGTCAGTGGTGTTTTGAGACCATTGATAATACCAGAGTATCTACATTTAATGATTCAAAGACATGTTGTTTTGGTTTTAAAATGCAGTTGCCAAATCTTTGGCCTCATATTAGCCAAAAATGAAAACAAAATCAAACAATTAAAGCAGGAGAATATTAATAACTAATCAAACCATAAATTATTCTTTCTATATTTCATAAAATACATGCTATATATTTATTAAGAGTAACAACATAGATCTACTCAGAGAAAGTAAGAAAAAAAATGATACCTGCCTCCATTATTTGAAATTGGTTAGAAGTATGAAATATTTCATTCTCATAATTATGTTTAATAATAGCACATGACTGAATATCTTGCCCCAGATCTGACCAATGTCCAAATGTTGTATTGCTTTTGATAAAGGGCAAATTTAGGTAGATTCCATATTCCATTTCACATTGTGTTAAAACCATGACCATCAATTTCAGCAGAATGCCATATTAGATCTTAATAGAAGCATGATTTTAAAGGTCAGCTATAGCTATGCCCATAAAAATGTTAGGTAACAAGAAATGCTTTGGCTAAGTTAAGTTAGATTTTCATTTGCTTTTTTTTTCTTAAAGCAAAACTTTTAGTCATATAAAAATACCTTGTTCTGTTCCTCTTTTGTCTTTTGACTAGCTGAATTACTTGCTCATGAAACTTCAATTGCCTGCAAAAATAGTCTATAGAAAAAGTGTTAGATGGGTAATACAGGAGTGATTCATTATTTGTTATTAATAATGAAATATTTAAGCTTAATAACCTTCCCAAAATGGTGCAGATACTAGAGTAAAAGTTCCTAGATAGTGAGTCTAATTGATGAGTTTCCCATAGTGGCAGGTTCCCAATTCTATGTTTTCCCAGCCTCTTCTACAAAATTCTGATTGTTTCATTTTTTAAAAAGTCATATATTGCCGATCATAATTAAGATTACAATTATCTTTAATTACCCATGTGAGATTAGCTAACCTAAATCTCTATGACTTCAAATTCTTTTTCTATAATTTAGAGCCCTCTACACTATTTGCCGTAGTTGTAGTGCCTAGAAATGTATTACAAAATAGTCTGCAATGTAGAAAAGGTGGATTCATTAACCCACAGAATAGTGTGTGTATTGTTCACACTCAAGCAAAGGAAACCAATAGGTTGACACTATTGCTTTTAATAGTAATGATAGTTCTGATCCATAAGAGTTTAAGCAATGCTGCTGGTTTGTCCCAGTGGATAGAGGGTCGGCCTGTGGACTGAAGAGTCCCCAGCCAAGGGCACATGCCCAGGTTGCTGGCTCAATCCCCCGTGATACCCTCTCATCATTGATGTTTCTCTCTCTCTTTCCCTCTCCCTCTCTGAAATCAATAAAAATGTATATCCAAAAAAAGTTTAAGCAATCATTACTTAAACTGGGTTTATGAAGTTAACAGCATTTATCTTGAGAAAGATTATATTTATATTGCCTATTATATGTGGTTTATTTTTTTTTAAAGATGTGTTGAGATGTCATGGCAACAACTTAAACTGGCAACACAAACTTCTTTAAAATAAGTACTTTTCAGAGGAAGCAGTTTATTTCTAGCTTCAGTTGTTTATTATATATATATGTATATATATATATATGTATATGTATATATATATATTTAGTAGGGTTATATTAGCACATTGTAACAGTACTCTAGGCAGAATGGAGACAGCTAGAATTTTTAAAGACTTTTGTCATTTTTTAATGTTTCTTTTTTGTTTGAGATTAATACGTAGTTTAAGAGTCTATATAAAGCAATTTCAAAGGGATCACTGGCAAGCATGCCTTTCAGCAGCTGAGATATAGGAAAAACTAAACATTTCAACATAATGTTCTGTTGCTATAATGAAACTTAGAACTCGTATATAATCTAATTAACAGCCTAAAAGTTTTCACTCTCATTGGCAAACTTGTTTCTCTAATTTTCATCTTGCAACTGGAGATATTTTAATGTAATTGGCCTTTGTATATGCTATAGTTATAGCAGTACTGTACCAAACTGACATCTAGAGAAAAATGCCTAAATGTATTCTATCCCTCCATTTCCACATATTTTTTTCCTTTTAAATTAGATATGGGGTGAAGTGTGTGTGTGCGTGGGGGGGCAGTATTTCACATACTGTTTGTGTTAAAAATTTTTTGGGTTGTAATTTGGTGGCATCTTTTAATTTATCATGCTGTTATTTTAAGAGGGCTACAGATTAACTTTATAAGGATGATAATATGGTAGGTTGACTTGTAGCTTTATTGTCATGAGAAGAAATGTCTACTAGTATATTGCCTAGAAGAAGGAAAGCTCCAAGTAAGATATCAGAATTTGGCTTTATTCATTTAACTTATATCTCATTATATTTGTGTGTTTGTGCAGGTGCATGTGTGTGTGTCTCTGTGTGTATATATGTGTTTTGTGTTGATGAGGATATTGTGCGGGATGAGTGGGCTTTAGACAGCATGAAATGGGGAGTTAAAGCAAGGTCAAGGTTGAGAAAACATTTCTAGTAGTATATTGTCAATGCCTGGATATAAATCATGGCCTTTTAAATTAATTAATTAAATTTTCATTAATTTAGCCAGTTTTTACTGAGTATGATTATGTACCACCTATACGGTAGACATTTGTAATCAAAATATGAATACATAATCTCTTCTTTAAGACTCTCCTGATGGAGAAGATAAGAGTTTCAACATTTGCATTACATGTAGTACATTATGATGCTGCGATCACAGCAGCATGCAGAGATACTTTTGGAGGACAAAGAATGGGCATCAAGCGAAACTGGAGACTCCTAGAGATCATTCTAAGAGAGCTGATTATAGTTGATCTTAAACCCAGAGGGAACAACATATATCAAAACAATGCATGCCACATTTAAGGACCTAGAAATAATCCAGGTGGCTGTAGCGGTAGAGAGATGACATTTGAGGAGTTCCATCAAGGGTTGGATCAGACAGGGTATTTTATGTCCTACTAAAGATTGATATCTTACAACTTAGGGCATTCACTGAAGGAATGACCTATGACCAACTTGGCACTGTGGTACAATCCCCCTAGTTGCAAGATGGGGAAGGGATTAAGTAGGGATAAGACTGGAGCTAGGGGTGTGGGGGTGGGCCCTTAGAAAGTTAGTTGAATAATCTAAGCAGAAATGATGAGAGAGATGACTGAGCCCCAGACATATTAATGTGGTAGAATTGAGAGTAGATATTAATTAGATGTGAATAGCAAGTTACAGAGGGAAGTAATGGGTAATGCTCAGATTTCTCTCTTGGATGTGCTGCCCTTTACAGAAACTGGAGATATAGGAGTCTGAGGTAGGGTGGGGAACAGACAATTTCACAATTTTAACCATTGTGAAATTTTTTGGAATTCTGGGAAAACATATTAACAAAAGTGAGTCTCTTAAAAAAGTGTCCCATGATGAAGAGATTCATATACAAGGATAATCCTATATAATCCTATATAATAAAAGACTAATATGCAAATCAACTGAACAGTGGAATGAATGATCGCTATGACATATACTGACCACCAGAGGGCAGATGCTCAATGCAGAAGCTGTCCGCTGGTGGTCAGTGTGCTTCCGCAGGGGGAGCATCACTCAGCCACAAGCCCTGATCCGGGCTCACAGCTGGCGAGTGCAGCAGTGGTGGTGGGAGCTTCTCCCATCTACATTGCAGTTGGACATCCCCTGAGGGCTTCTGGACTGTGAGAGGGCAAAGGCTGGGCTGAGGGACCCCCCGAGTGCACAAATTTTGTGCACTGGGCCTCTAATAAAGATATAAAATAGCATCTGAGAGAATATTTACAGACAGGCCACTTATTCACATGCACACTGTCTTTCCTTTCTGTCAATACTCATCTCTCTGTCTTTATCCCCAGACTGAAATCTGGAAGGTCAAGAGAAGAAAAAAGTAAAGGGAGTACCAAACAGGACACAGATGGAATCTGGCAAAGGGAGGAGAGCAGTGGTTGGCTCTAAAATGAGCAGCCTTCTCATCCAATTGTTGCTGAATATTTACTTGGCTTTGGCTATTTTGATATTCCTAGGTCCATTTTGTCTCTCACTCAGTGCTGGCTTAATTGATCTCTGTGAATTCTTCTAGCTCTTTTATTTTCTCATGGGAGGGCCAGGTGGAACAAGTGAAAAAGGTTAATGGAACCAGGGAACTGGTGAAGAACTCCTGAGCTAGAGAGCTGTGCTCTATGCTTCCAATAATTTAAAATGGAAAAAGTCACAGCCATCTAATGATAATTCTACCAACTAAATGAGTTAAGTAAAGAGAGAATTTGGGGACCAGGAGCCTGAGAACATGGTGATGGGGCTGGTAGAAAAAGTGAAGACAATGCTAAGTAATAATTGTAGTATTACAATTATTACTATTACTATTACAATTATTACTAAAAAATTGTTACTATTTTGCCTACACATGATGTAGGCAAAGAAGGTGAGGCTCCAAGCCTTACAGATACTATTGCCAACTTTGTACTTGGTGGGAAATACCTCACAATGCATATGTAGTTCTTTCTCATGATCTAAAATACAAATTTGCTACAATTCAAATTTTTCCAAATGACTCAAACAAGCATAAATTTTTTGAGAGTTTTTTTTTTTAATTTTCTTGGCTCTGAATAGGAAGTCAAAATAACAGGGATTTTAGGAGAGAAACCAATATGGCGGCATAGGTAAACACTTAGGCTGCTGCGTCACACAACAATTTCAAGAATATAACTAAGAAACAAAACAGACATCATCCAGAGCCACAGAAAAGCTGGCTGACTGAAAATTCTACAACTAGAAGGAAAAAGAAATGCACACGGATAATCAGAGCAGCTGCAAAGCCTAAGGTACAGAGACTTATGTGCACGGAGAGGACAAGGTGTATGAGTGCCTGGCAGGCATACTCTAGCGAAAAGGAGGCAAAAGCTCCAGGCTGCGCTGAACCCATTTCCAACTGCACTGAACTCCAGTTCTGGGCAAAACCCGGGGGACCCAGGCCCTTATGGGGAGAATCTGGATTGTGAGGCAGAATTTCAGGGGAACAGCCAAAGGCAGAGCTCTGGAGGCATGTGCATGAGTGGCCGCAGAGAGGGCAGATTGTTGACTGTGCCATATTCATGATCTGGCTGAAAGGAGAAAGGAATCCCAGATGGCACAGAAACCCAGTTCCAACTGCACAGAACCCCAGTGCTGGGTGAAAATCTGGGAATCCAGATTCATTGGGGGAGAAATTGGACAGTTTGGCAGCAGGCAAAACTTGAGGGCGCCTTTCTCTCAGAGGTGCTTGCAGCGATTGCCGGCAGACGCTAAGACCCAGTGACCATATGGGGCGGGGCTGACTAGAGCCAGGATCCACCCTGAAACTTCACCCCACCCAGAAACTCTGCCCTATCCAAGCTGAGCACAGAGGCTTTGACAAATTTTCAAGTCTTGTCACATAAAGCTGACTCCCAGCATAGACAGTTGGCTTGGAGGTCAATCCTCACAGCCAGCTGGCCTGGAGGTCAGTTCCTCCCTGTGATGCCAACAACAATCAAGACTTATCTGCAACAAGGCTGTATACACAATCCACAAAGGGGTGCACCAAGAGTGTCCACCTTAGGTAACAGGGGAGGCCAAGACACCTAGTACACAAAGCTACCCTACCAAATTAGGGAAGCAGTGAAAATATGGAGAGAAATAAACAGATCACAAATGAAAAAAAATGGAGGAAAACAAACAACTGGATATAGAATTCAAAACCATGGTTATAAGGTTTTTTAAGAGGTTCAGCAAAACCCTCGAGGATGTGAAAAAGGACCAACTAGAAATTAAACATACACTGACTGAAATACAAAAACATTTTACAGAGACCCAACAGCAGACTAGAAGAACACAAGAATCAAGTCAAAGATTTGAAATACCAAGAGGCCAAAAACACTCAATCGCAAAAGCAAAAAGAAAAAAAGAACCAAAAAATTTGAAGATAGTGTAAGAAGCCTCTGGGACAACTTTAAGCGTACCAACATCAGAATTATGGGGGTGCCAGAAAAAGAGAGAGAGCAAGATTCTGAAAACATATTTGCAGAAATAATGACTGAAAACTTCTCCCACCTGGTGAAAGAAATAGATTTACAAATCCAGGAAGCACACAGAACCCCAAACAAAAGAAATCAAAAGAGGACGATACCAAGACACATCACAATTAAAATGCCAAGAGCAAAAAATAAAGAACATTAAAAGCAGCAAGAGAAAAACACTTAATTATCTACAAGGGAGCACCCATACAATTGTCAGCTGATTTCTCAACGGAAACTATGCAGGCCAGATGGGAGTGGCAAGAAATTTTCAAAGTGATGAATAGCAAGAACCTACAACCAAGATTACTCTACACAGCAAAGCTATCATTCAGAATTGAAGGTCAGATAAAGAGCTTCACAGATAAGAAGAAGCTAAAGGAGTTCATCACCACCAAACCAGTATTATATGAAATGCTGAAAGGTATTCTTTAAGAAAAGGAAGAAGAAGAAAAAGGAGGAAAAGGTGGCTGCTTCAAACTAGAGCATGGATGGAACTGGAAAGCATTATGCTAAGTGAAATAAGCCAGTCAAAGAAAGATAAGTATCACAAGATCTCATTCATTTATGGACTATAATGAATAATATAAACTGATGAACAAAAACAGATCCAGAGACAGAGAAGCATTTCCTCAGAGGGAAGGTAGGGGAGGGTGGGGGTAAGGGGAAGAGATCAACCAAAGGACTTGTATGCATGTATATAAGCCTAATCTATGGACACGGACACCAGGGGGGTGTGGGTATAAGTGGTGAGGGGAGGGGGATTTGGAAGGGGTAATGGGTGATGAGGACACATATGCAATACATTAATCAATAAAGAAATTAAAAAAATAACAGGTATTTTAAATGGAAGGATCCTGGATTACAGAGTTCATTGTAAAGCATGGGGAACATACTGGAACTGGCCACTGTATCTCTCACATCAAGAGAACAAGAGTTGGGATGTATACTAACATTATTACATTTACTGTGCCAGGTAGAGATGGCTGCTGTAATTACAGCTATTCTGTCCACAGTCCAGTTAGTAGAATTAAAAAAAAAAAAGAGTGAGAAGTATATACTTTCATTATTTCATGACACCACCCAGGAATAACACTCAGTGCGTCCACACTATTACCTCTTCCACTGCTTTGGCCAGAACTTAGGCACATGGCAACCCCTGGCTCTAAGGAGGTCAGACAGACTATAATAATGACTATTATTAGAGTTGTCATAAGCTTGCTAAAGTTTGGGAATTCTGTTATTAAAGGAAAAAGAGAAGATAGTGGGGCAACTAATAATTTATGCCATATGCATCAAAGCCCATATTCAGGAAGACTCAGGAATCTATAAATTGCATTGAAACCACTGGAGATTATATAGCTACTAGAGGCCCGGTGCACAAAATTCATGCACCGGGCACCGGGGAGGAGGGGTGGTCCCTCAGCCCAGCCTGCACCCTCTCCGATCTGGGAACCCTCAAAGGATGTCTGACTACTCATTTAGGCCTGAACCCAGGACTGCTGGCTCCCAACTGCTCACCTGCCGGCCTTCCTGATTGCCTCTAACCACTTCTGTCTTCCAGCCTTATCACCCCCTAATCACTCCCCTGCCAGCCTGATTGATGCCTAACTGCTCCCCTGCCAGCCTGTTTGCCCCTAACTGCCTTCCCCTGCTGGCCTGATCACTCCTAACTGCCCTCACCTGCAGGCCTGGTCACCCCAAACTCTCCTTTCCTACAGGCCTTGTACCCCCTAACTGCCCTCCCCTGCAGGCCTGAATCTCCCACAACTGCCCTTCCCTGTAGGCCAGGTCACCCCAGCTGTCCTTCTCTGCTGGCCTGGTCACCCCTACAGGCCTTGTACCCCCTAACTGCCCTCCAACGCAGGCTTGATCACCCCCAACTGCCCTCCCTTGCAGAACTGGTCCCTTCTAAATGCCCTCCCCTGCTGGCCTTTTTGTGGTCATCTTGTGTCCACATGGAGGCAGGATCTTTGACCACATGGGGGCAGCTATCTTGTGTGTTGAAATGATGGTCAATCTGCATATTACCGTTTTATTAGATAGGATAGAAGCCTGGTGCACAGGTGGAGGCCAGCTGGTTTGCTCTGAAGGGTATCCTGAATCAGAGTAGGGGTTCCCTTGGGGCATGGGGTGGCCTGGGTGAGGGGCCTGTGGTGGCTTGCAGGCCGGCCATGCCTCCCAGTGACCCAAGCAGAGGTCCTGGTATCTACAATTTATTTATCTTCTATAATTGAAACTTTGTAGCTTGGAGCGGAGCCAAGCCTTTTGCTCACTCAGTGGCAGTAGCCATTTCTGTTGGAATTTATGTATCTTCCATAATTGAAACTTTGTAGCATTGAGTGGAGGCCTAGGATGGCAAGGGCAGGCAGAAAGTTTGGCTTCCTCCATCACTGGGGAAACCCAAGCCTCTTTCCTACTCTGTGGCTACAGCCATCTTGGTTGGATTTTTTTGCATATTCACTTCTGATTGGCTTATTGGTGTAGCAGAGGTATGGTCAACTTGCATATTATTCTTTTATTATATAGGATAGCTATAGTTATAGCTATAGATATAGGTTTATCCAATTAAATATGATTCTTGCTTAAAGTTCTTTTAAAATCAACTTTCTAAGGTTATCAGTATGATAAGTATGATTTCAAGCCAACATAAAATGTAACTTTTAAAGAAATCAAGGAAGAGAATTTATTGATCCTTATCAAACCTATTATTACTAAGTTTGTCTGTTAAAATATTTTTAAAGTGTTATAGCATTAATGCAGATCTTGGAGTTTATAGTTAGTTAATCTTTGTTTTGACTGTCAGATGTTCTAAAACCTAAATTTTAGTTCCTATCATCTAGCTCTTTTAAAAAAAATCTTGAAATTTCTTTAAGGAAATTGTTGAAGAGGTTCTGGCATGGATTATTTTTGTGTCTAAATTTTTTCATCTGGATTTTGGCAAATAATATTCTGTGAGCTTAACATTTCATGTGTCTCCTACATTGTCATAGTCTCTGATCCAGTGTTAGATGTGATATTGTTCAGAAGACATTTATCTTGATTTACAAAGGTGCTGCTCAGATCCTGAAAAAATAGCTTTAAGTTGCAAGTTAAGAAGGAAGTCAAAGAAAATGCTAATGAAGTAGTTAGGAGACATATGCAAAAAGGCCTTCAAAAGATTCTTCAGAGAGCTTCTAGATTTGTTCTGGGACAGTTGTGTTGATATTGACTATTTGTCCTGTGCCTCCTATTGGAAGGCTTGATGTTGCATACATATGATGGGTTCTCTTTCACTTGAGCTAATACAGAGGACTCATCTGGAAGATTTTCTTTTTTATTGCCATCTGCAGCTCAGGATTTTCCCAGCAAGCTTGCAGTTCTGATTCTAGAGCAGAGTGTGCTGCCCTGCAAGGTCAGCTTATCAGTTATAGCTATTGTTATGGCACAATCCTCTTTAATCTATGAAAGGACTAACTAGTGTCAGAAAAATGTAACATTGCATAAGAAAAATGCATTCATTTGCCTAAACCAGTGGTTGCCAAACTTATTAGTCAACAGAGCCAAATATCAACAGTACAATGATTGAAATTTCTTTTGAGAGTCAAATTTTTTAAACTTAAACTTCTTCTAACACCACTTCTTCAAAATAGACTCGCCCAGGCCATTGTATTTTGTGGAAGAGCCACACTCAAGGGGCCAAAGAACTGCATGTTGCTCATAAGCTGTGGTTTGCTGATCACTGGCCTAAACTATTGAAAGGCAAAGATAGGTAGGTATACAGGTAATTCATAGCACCCTTAAAAGTTGATAGGGAAAGTGATTGCAACCTGGGCTGTATTCACCCTGGCCCTGACTACAAATGAATTCCAGCTAATCGAATGTGAACAATGTAGAGAGTGTTAGGTAGTGGAAAAAAACAAAACAAAACACAAAAACCTCCTTATTAGTTGTTTTAACTGTTCTAAGCAAGGAAATGTAATTTCCTGATTGTTGAGACTGTGTAAATCTAAGTGACTTATAGTCCTGCTAATGAAAATGTGTTTTAGTAATCTAACTGCTGCTATCCTGGTATTGGTCATAGCGCAAAGCTAAGTTTAAGGAGCATGTGTTTGTGAAGAACGTCTAGTTTTCATAAAGTTAAACTTTGTTATTGTTTTCTCTGTTGAAAATAATTGATACAGTAAACTCTCATTTAAAGAGTGCTATTCTAATGGAGGGGAGTATGCTGGGAGGGCAAGGGTGCTGCTTCAGTTGGCCATTAAATTAAGGAACAAAAATGATAAAGATTTAAAAGAAATCCAGTCAATTTTTAAGTGACCAGTCACATGGACAATATAATGTGGTAGAGGCTTTTATCCACCACGGCTTGAGAGCTAGTTTGTCACTTTTTAGTTGTGCTTCTACTGGAATTTATTCCACCTTCTTAAGCCTCTTTCTCCCCCCAACTCATGTAACTTGTATCTATTTTATGGAATTATTAGGAGGATTAAGGGGAATTATAAACACAAGGTTCCCTCATAGAAGGTAGTAATAAAAAATTAGCTCATGTTGCTGTGCATGGTGCTCGGCACGTGTTGTAAAAATGAATGGTGTTACTTATTTGGTTCCTACAGTTTAGTTTTTATAACTGGAACAATCAGCAATAAGGAATGATGATAAGCTCTTTGTTTCCTTTACAATTTCAGAAGAAAGTATGTCAAAAAATTTTCTAAGAAATTAAGAGAATGTGATCTGATGTTCTAAAATTCTTGGATCTCAGATCTGAAATATCTCTGGTCTAGGAAGCTATGGTAATGCTGCCCTACACACAAGACATCATAACATTTTCATTAATTTATCTTAAGTCTGTAACCTGGAATCCTGCAAATCTACTTCACCTTGTCTTGGACAATTTATAATAGCTACATAATCCATACATAAAGAAGAACATCATAGTTTTTACTATTTTCCAAAGTAAACATTGTTTGAAAAAAACATTTGCTTATCCATAACTTCTGTATAAACAAAAGCCTAAGCAACCATTATGACCAAATGATCAGAATGACTGGAATGACCAGTTGACCAGTTGCTATGATGCACACTAACCACCATGGGGAACACGCTCAATGCAGGAGCTGTCCCCTGGTGGTCAGTGCACTCCCACAAGGGGAGTTCCACTCATCCAGAAGCTGGGCTAATGGCTGGGAACACAGCTGTGGTGGTGGGAGCCTCTCCAGACTACTTGACAGCGCAACTGAACCGTGCTGGCTCAGGTTCCTCCCTGGCTGCCTGCCACTTGGTCCACTGCTACATCCCAGGGGATGTCCCACTGCTGGTTTAGGCCCAATCCCTGCAGGCCTATCAGGCCTAAAACAGCAGTCAGACACCCCCAAGGGGTCCCAGATTTTGAGAGTGTGCAAGCCAGGCTGAGGGAACCCCTGTGCACAAATCCAAGCACTGGCCTCTAGTATATACATCCTATATAATAAAAGCCTAATATGCTGTGTCTAGTCAGCCAGTTATCCATTCAACCAATCAAAGTATAATATGCTAATGATATGCTAAGTCTGAACAGCTTGCTCTGACATGCAATGACCACCAGGGGATAGGAAGTTAACTAATTGACCAGTTGCTATGATGTACACTGACCACCAGAGGGCAGACACTCCAGTAGGTTAGCTTGCTGCTGGGGTCTGGCCAATTGGGACTGAGCAACATGGGCCAGACATGCCCTGAAGCCCTCCCACAGTCCCTCTCCAGCTGGCCAACCTCCCACGTCCCTCCCCAGGCCCAATCATGCACCTTTGGGGTCCCTCGGCCTGGCCTACACCCTCTCGCAATCTGGGACCCCTCAAGGGATATCGGAAAGCCAGTTTCAGCCTGATCCCACAGGCCAGGCTGAGGGACCCCACTGGTGCACTGAATTTGTGCACTGGGCCTCTAGTAATATATGATGTTTTGTATTCCTAAAATGACTTTAAATATTTTATGGGGTAATAAAATTAATACATTTTTTATTATCATTTTTGTTCATTTGTATTTTAAACATACCACTAAACACTTTATCTCCCACAACAACATCTAAAGCCCTAGAATTTTAACCAGTTGCAGAGTTGATTTAATCATAATTCTTACTTTATTGTATTTGTTTTTTTATTATAATTTGTTAGTTGAGTCATTTCCCATCCTCACTTCTATTTCCTTCACACTCTATATAGCCTTAAGAGATATACCATAATGATTTATTCTGTATAATAAAAGCCTAATATGCAAATTGACCAAACGGCAGAACAACTGTGGAGCAACTGGCTGCTATGACATGCACTGACCACCAGGGGGCAGAGTTTCAGTGCAGGAGCCAAGTGGGTGCCAGCAGGGGTCCCCAGATCACCCCACCGGTTGCCTGCAGAGGGAGGCGATCGGTGGTGGTGGGAGCCCCTAATAACCCCACTGATCAGCCCAATCCCCAGCCAGGCCTAGGGATCCTATCTATGCACAAATTTTGTGCACCAGGCCTCTAGTATATATATATGCTTTGTTTTTAAAAATAATACTGAAGTGTAGATTTTATTCTTTTATTAAGTTTTATTGAAATGTGTTAGTATAGCATAGCTATGTCTTTACTTATTACTGCTCTATAGCATTTCATAATGTACATCTGCCTCATTGTATTTATTTAGTCTCCTGTAGTTGAACACCTATGTTATCCCTGACTCGCTGCTGTTATAGTAACCCTGAAGCAAAAACACTCATACAAAACCCCTTAGGTAAATATGCGCATTTTTCTCAGGGGCACAATCTGGAGTGGAATTACTGAACAGAGGCTATGTATGAACACAATTGCCCTATGTTCTCACAAATTGCTCCCAATATGGTTTTACAAGTTTGTATTCTCAGCAGAGGTATCTAAAGGTTCCCATTGAAAATTCTCCTTATTTTTCATTTTGAATTATTGATGGGAGAAAGAAAGCCTGGGCCAATTTAATTTCAGAGTTGTGTTTTAAAGAGAATGAACATGGCTCTGACAGTATTAACATAAGCTTTTTGTGGTTTCTGGCAATGTATACATTTGATATTAGCATGTGCTCAAAATATAAAAGCATTGAAATAACAGTGAATTGGGAGCAAAAGCAAGTATGTAAATAAATACTTTTGCTTAATTTGTCTTTGAAAAAATGCAAATTCTGGTATTATATCTTTATATAATAGTAGTACAGTTTAAGGAGAACTTAAAAAATAACTGACCCTAATGAATAATGATGTCTCTGCAAGTTGTTAAGCAGTTCCAGGAATGGTGGTGTTTTATAATTGAAACCACACTCTATGTTGAATTCACTAAGTAATTTGTGTGGGGAAATTCATGTCCTCTTGCTCAGTTATTTAAAACATGATATGTCATATTTTACTTTTGTATGCAGATGTAATTATATTCTTGCTTGAGTACAATTTTTTATTTTTAATCCATTTGTTTTGGAGATTTGGAATCTGAAAAACCCTGAGAGGATTAGAAATGACATGACTTTAGAGGAAATATGTGATGCTTCTAGCTACTGTTGGATTTCCTGCTTTCTTGACTTCTTTGTTACTTGGTGATTTCTGGGCTTTGCTCAGCTTCCCGGTTAACTTCTCTCTAACTCCTAGAATCTAATTCCATCACTAGCATGATTCTGAAATCATTTGCTTAAAGACCAGACCATTCTATTACCAAATATAAAAGGCTTACTTCAGCCTTCACATTTTACCATTTTTTTTTAGCTTTTGATGTTTTTATCATATTTTATTTTGAAACTTGTTTCACTTAGGTTTTTGATCCTTTACTACTCTGGCTCTCCCTCTTTTCTCCCTATCTCCATTTGCTTTACTTGTCCTACTTCTCACATATCCTACTTATCTTGTTGCTAAACATCAGACATTTTCAGAACATAATCTCTGGTCCTCTGCTATGTAAAATTTTAAATTTAGGTCATAAAGAGTAATTGTGCAAGTACAGGGTGAATATAGATGGGATTGCATACAGTTCCTCTCTTGATACGTATTATAGGTATAAAAATTATTGCATTTTAAAATTGAAACAACCCCATTGTATCCCACACATATCATAGGATATATTTTAACTTCAACTTATTTAATGGTAATACTGTAAACCTTCTCCTCCTATCAAGAGGAGAAGACCTATTAAAGTAAGGGCCTAAAATCTCCTTGATAAGAATGGTTACAAAAGCTAAGAGTATTTACCTTGAGAATAAGGACCGTGGATATGCTTGATAACTGGTTTCAAGTATTTATATATGACCTGTATTTGAAAGAGAAAAACTTGTTTTGTGGAGTTCCAAGTGACAGTGGTAGTACAAATGGATAGAACTTTTGAAATGAATTATTTAAGTTGGGAAGTACTAAATAATAAGCTTCTGTGATCCAACTATAAAACATATTGCTTTGTGTAAAAAGTTTCATTGCACTATAATTAAAGAGGAGAAAATCATTTCTCATAGATGTTGCATTGAATGTAACCTTGAATTAAATTACTTCTGAGATCCTTTGCCACCCAAAGTTCCTCTTCACTTTCTCCTGGTTCTTTCAATAGCGTGGCCATTCTTCTATTCCAGTGGTTGGCAAACTGAGGTTTGCAGTTCTGTTGACTAATGAGTTTGCTGACCACTGTTCTATTCAACTCACTCCAAATTTAAGTATAATTTTCATTTAACTTATTTTTATCTATCTCTTAAAGTAATACTTAAGAAAATACTTATTAATTTCCCAAATGACTTTCACAGCTTGCTCTGCTACTTTTTCTCAACTTCATTTCTCTAGGTTAGTGCAGTAAATTGCTGGGATGTCCCCCCTGGTCCCCAGCCTTCTCTACATTAAAAAAAGTTGACCTGAACAGCACATGCCCATTAACATGATGCTCAGCACAGGGGGCTAGCTAAAAGCTCTGCAAAAAACTCTGTTTCACGGATTTTACCTAACTCAGAGCTTTTTATCATTGGCTGCACTGTAATGTGACTACATTTGTAATTATTTTACTACATTTTCCTACTACACGTCTTCTTTCCATCTGTTTAAATTTATTTGTTTGCTTTCCTTTTATACAACAAAAACTCCTAAGGTGTTGTTCCACCTGTTCCAGAGACTCAATGGACCAACACTTTGGTGCTTCTATTCTCAGGACTCCTGCTTCCCATGTTTTGAAATACTTTCTTTTCTCTCTCCTTCTCTCTTTGGGAGAAAAACAATAGCAGCAATAACAGCATTGGCGATGATAACAACTAGATTTATTCAATACAAACTGGCAGCTATCCTCTTACAGGAAAAGGCTAAAATATCTCTTAATTCATCATAATCTAAATTTTCAAGTGAAGACAGAAATAAGAATATATCTGTGTAAAGTGTCTGTGGTTGCTCTTTCCAGAAGTAACTACATTTAGTGCCCGTTATTCATGGACTTTGTATTTGTGAACTAACTAACTTGATAAAATTTACTTGTAATCCCCAAATCAGTATTTGCGCCACTTTGGTGGTCATTGTGGACATGTGCAGAATGGTGCTAATTTTAAGTTGCATGACTCAGATTCCTAGTGGAGGTTGAACATAATGACACTCTGCCATGTTTCTTTAGCTTTCATACTACAAACGTGTCTTTGTGATGATCCATTAATGCTACATTTTTCACGTTTTTTTTCCTTTTGTTGATGATGTTGTTGTTTAGATAGTGCATGCAGAATGTTGAAATGTGTCTCATGTTCCTAAGCAAAAAGGCTGTGATGTGACTTAAGGAAAAAATGTGTGTAGATAATCTTTGTTCAGTCTTAAGTTATAGTGCCGTTAGTCAGGGGTTCAATATTAATGAGTCTAATGATTCAAATATATACATATATGTCGTGTTTGTGTGTGTGTGTGTGTGTGTGAGAGTGTGAGTGTGTGTACATAATAAGTTGTCTTTAAACTAAACTGCACAACATAAAACAAAGTGATCAGTTGATATAAATATTGTGACCAGAGTTTTGCAGGGATTTACCTGTATATTTTGCTTAGGAGCAATGTTTTTGTACTCACTGATTTATTGTTTCCAGCGACTTATAGAGCATAACTACTGCAATGTGAAGAATTGACCATACATTCTTTCTAACCAGTGCATGGGTAAAATACATCATATATATGGGAAGACATGATCAGCATTTTCTACTCCTTTAATTAATAATAAATGTTATTTTGAGCAAAGGAGTATAAGAATGTTGACACACTTCTTTTGCCAAACAAATGTAAAGTCATGACATAATTCAAAAAGTGGTACACCAAGCTATGTGCAATCTGCCAAAGCTGAAAAACGGTATTAGAATTAGCAAAATGAAGAAGTAAGAGAAAAACAAAGAGAGGAGGAAGAGAAGAAGAAGGGAAAATATAGCTAAGAAAGTGGTGAGTCCAATAAATGGAAAAGCTAAAGATTGCCAAGCTGATAAAAATGAAAACTGTATATCAACTGGCAGAGAGGCTGAAATGATTGTGCTGTTTAAAGCTTGTGTTTCATTCCATTTTAGAGCAATGAAAGATTTGGAAAACAATATACTTAGGGAGAGGAGACTGTCTTAAGATATGTTTTTCAAGTTACCACTCCAGCTTTCCTTACCTCCAAGTGTTGTAGTTCAAAGACTTCTATTTCAATTTCTAACACATGCTGACTCCCTCTACCCCCAACAACTGGCCCAAATATGGAAACTAGAGGAAGAACGAAAGGGGATTTTACATGGTTGCATAGGGGCAGTTACTGGAACCTTTATTGAGTCTGCACTCTGTAAGGAAAGAAAGCAAGCACAGATAGAAGGGGCTAGAAGGCACAGGAGAGTAAGGAAGGAACTGAGCAGTTGTGCAACCTCTGTGACGTCAGCTTCTTCGCATATGAATTCCATGTTTCGTGTGCATTCTTTTCTAAACTTTGCCACTTGTAAGGGACTAGAATCTGCAGGTCATTGAGAGAAAAATGTTATAATATTGTGTTTGGTAAGTATTTGGATTGTTATGAACTGAAAAAATCTTGGATATAGCCACTTATCTTACTTTCTCCCATTCTTCCTAGTGAACCTTCCTTTCAATCAAATTTTTATTCTGTTAATATAATCTTGATAATTAAGTCATTGGAGTGTAAACGGGGTCTCTATAAGGGTGGTCTCTTTTCATAATTGCTGCAATGTGCCCTTGAACTGAAATTTCTCCTGTTAAATTATATTTCTGACATCTGTCTGCACCACCTGAAATAAAGGCCCATTATAATAATTCTTCAGGTGTGTGAGGTTCTTACTTAAAGTAAAAGGGACTGGAATAATAACTTTTTAAAAACTAATAATTAGTTTTCATAGTAGAATGAATGTGGAAAAAAGTATTTTATGACCAATTGGATTTGGACTATAATATACTATGATGAATTTAGAGAGGGCAATACTCTGTGTATTTGCACTTATGAGAAGATATAAATGGATGAAGAAATTCTTCTATATTTTGGCTTTTACACATTTTGAATTTGATAAAGAAACTTCAGTGTATAGCAGCAGGTGTTTGGAAGGTACAGAGCATAGTAAAAGCTAGAACCACCTGATATCAAAGAAAGCACAAAAGTTCCAATTTTAGTTAGGGATTTCAGACCTGGAGTGTCTGTGGCAGGAGCAAGCATTTCAGCTATTCTAACTGTCATGACTTGCTGTATGACTGAGTCTTGGTAGAAATGGCTCACCCAAGTTCAGTGCCATTAATAATGATTGATTGGTTGACCTTCAAGACTACTCACATTCATCCCTAAGATGTCTCTGACAATAGCAGACTACAAATGACAATAGCAGATGTTATACAGGTTCCTCTTCTAAGCAAACCAATGATGTGTCACATGAGAAGAATGCTTTAGGACATTGATCATGATTGATTTTTAAATGACATTGAATTAATATGGACAATAGTGTCTGGAACTAAATATTATGCTCATCACATTTTGAAACCTGTGACCAAGATACCTGCTGTATATAGCTCATTTACCTTTGGCTTCTCACAAGCAAACTCATTTCTGTAAAGCAGAATCAATATATATTGTTGACAGAATTATTTGAACATGCATATCTGCTTTGCATTTGTAGTCTTTAGGAGGCAAAGTTATTGCATATGATTTCACTGAAGTAATCAACAGTATATGAGCTAACTATAGCTAATGATACCACATTATATATCAAGAACCTTATTGTCATTTTTTCCCCAGAATTTATTGTCTGAAATCATTCCTCATAGAAGAATTTTTCCTTAGTGACTAATTCACTGGAATTTCTCTCAATTTGGAATTTGTCTTTCTGACCAAAAGTTAATTTCCATCTGAACCTAGTTGAGATGTAACTTTTCCCAAACTTGCTGCCCTGTTTCTGACAAAGAGCCACTTGATCAGTTCCTAAATATGTCCTTCAACAATTAGGTTCTATTAGATGCTACCACATATTCTGTGATGTCTATGTTAGTCAAATAATTTCTCATTGTGAATCCATATGGCATTACAACTTGGTTCTCTCGACTACGGCAGGAGTATTCTGGATGAATATTTTAAGCATAATTTATTTGATGAAAGGGAACTTGTCTCTGGCTGTCACTGAATGGCAATCAGGATGATGATGACAACAATGACAATAATGATGATCATCTATCACTTACGAAAAACATTCTATGTGCCATATTCTATATTCAGTTCTTTACATGCATAATTTTGTTTAATCCTCACATTAGCCATACCAGGTGTTTTTTATTATCCCATTTTCTAGACAGGAATACAAAGCTCATTGAGGCTATGTAAAATGCCAGTAACACAGTGTTTTTTGTTTGTTTGTTTGTTTTTAATGATAGTAAACTTTCTCAGATTTATTTACTTTACCTTCATTTTTGAGGGATCATTTTTTAATTTTATTTTATTATTTTTTTCATCTTTATTGTTCAGTTTATTAATTACATGTTCCTTCCCCCCCCCCCCCCCCTATAGTACCCCTCCACCTGGTTCCCAAGTTAACACAGTGTTTTATTGTCAGATTTAGGTTGCTAGCCCATGTCTGGTTTATTTCAAAACCTCCTTTTAACCTGTACCCATTAAAAGACATAGGGTATCAAAAAACAAAATTCCTACTTGGAACATTCAAATAAATTAATATAACTTAGGTGAGTGGAACACAACAGAAAGGGTAGATACTCTGGCCAGCTAGATTGTTCTTCTCGAATTGTAATGTGCACAGAGTGCACATTTAGGAGCTTGTTACATTTTCAGTTTCTGATTCAGTGTTCTGGAATGGGACCTGGTGCAGCAACCTTTTGCAATGAGGATTCAGGATCTGGAGAAGGGGCCGCACACAAACAGATATACTAGACAAGAAATATAAATTTAGAAGGCATGGGGGAACCAGGCGAGACCTACTCTCTAGTTGAGTGGCTCCTCGAATCTCCAGACCCATAGCTTTTTATTTACTAGAATATACATTTGCCCTTTAGCAAAGCAAACAGTCATCATTGGTAAGGTTTGGTAAAAAATAAAGGATTTTCAGGTTAGGGCAGTGGTTGGCAAACTGCGTCTTACGAGCCACATGCGACTCTTTGGCCCCTTGAGTGTGGCTCTTCCACAAAATACCACACATGGGCACACACATACAGTGCGATTAAAACTTCATGGCCCATGTGCAGAAGTTGGTTTTCGGCTCTCAAAAGAAATTTCAATAGTTCTACTGTTGATAGTTGGCTCTGTTGACTAATGAGTTTGCCCACCACTGGGTTAGGGGATTGCCTTCAGCCATTCAGCCAGCAGCAGGTAATAATATGCTGATTCTCAGCCCTTGCTGAATATCAAAGGCCATCAGCCTTCTGAGGAACTTCTCACATTTATATGTTAACTATTTGTTGGTCATTGCCTCCAGCAACCTGGGATTCTGCATTTTTAATAAGCTCCCAGGTATGGCTAGTCTGGTGGCCTAAGCACCATTATTTAGAAGCAAAATTCTTTTAAGCTCCCTGCCTTGGCCAAAAAACAACACACATAAACAAAATAAAAACAAGTCAACTGGCCTATACAGCCCAGGCAAGGGTGAAACCCTAGGGGTGAGCAGGCTCTAGACCAGAGAAACATTATGTGAGAGCTGTGAGGGATCTTTATAATCCCTCTCATTTTCTTAAGGTGAACATTACCAGACCCTAAATTTTATAGCTAGTAAAATTAATTATTTACTTAAATCTACTCCCTTTATTAATGATAGAACTCAGAGTACAAAAAAATATCCAAGCTCTGAGTTAAATAATTCAATTTGCTACACTTTGCTGCCTGCCTTACTTGTGGAGTTAGGATAGTTTTTTGGTTGAGTCAAGCCAAATATATCTTTATGTTTTTCTTCTAAAAGAGGAAAGCAAGGTGTGTCTGTATGGGAAACTAATTAGTTGAGTTTCCCCTTACTTTGGTTCTGGTGCAACAGGGCTTTCTGTTCCAATGCCTAACTGGCTTTTAAAATCTACTTTGAGTATTTGAATATTCCAGCCAAAGCCAGTTCAGTAAGCATTCTTTTCACTTCCAAAGTTAATGACAGAATTACTTCACAGTATTCAGGAATATCTCTCCTTTGCTCAGTCATTCAGCAAATCTTTATTGAGCATTTAGTATATATACCAGATACTCTGCTAGGTGCTGAAGATAGAGCTGTGAATAAAACAATTTCTCCCTTCATGATGCTTTTAGAAGGAGAGAAGAGGGTCATTTATGTGTATTTGTTTTCTATTGCAGTGCAGTAAATCACCACAAGTGTACAGTTTAAAATAATATCCATTTATGATCTCATAGACGTATAGGTCAGAAGTCCAGATAAAATTGACTTCTTGGTTATGGGCAAAGAAAAGAATAAAAGACCAAATTTTCCTGTTTTAAAACATATTCTGGAAAATAAGCATAAAATTAAAGCCTCACCCCAAACATCCTTTGAAGCATGTGCTTTGTTCTCTATAACTTGCTTTCAGAACTTCTTTCTAATCTTAAAAGATAGCAGTCAGATTACATGATTGAAAAAGTTGGTATCTAGTGTCATTATTTTAAATAACACAGTCGTTTGAATAGAACAAATACTAAGAAATTTTATTTTAAATATGAAGTATTCAATTTTACAGCCATCTCTACTGTTCCCTTCTTTTTTTGTGCTGGTATGATTCATCAATGCTATCATCATAAAGCAGGAGAATGGTGCACAAAGGAATTGTTGAAAAATGATATGTTTGATTTGCTAAATTCTATAGCCTGAAGGCAATCCACTAAAATTCCATTTCTCACTTCTGCCAGGGTTCTGAAATAACAAAGCCACCTAAGGACCCCAACACAGAGGTGCTAGTGTTGATGATACTTCTAGCCAGGATCTTAGTTTACTCCTTTGTGTCCTTCTAAGGGTAAATATAATGGGTGCATAGCAGTAACTTTCAGTTCCATTTTTATATTCATATTTTAAAAGTATCAAACTGCCCACCAGAGGGTCTGAAAAGTTATGACAAATATTGAACTATTTCCCTGTGAGGTCCACAGAGAACAGAGAAAATGTATCAGTAACCAATGGAAGAGCAGTCAATAACTTCCATTGTTCACCTGGCACCGTTGGAAGAATTTGTTCTTGGTTGTGGAAGAGAACCCAGTTGCGCAAGAGATTAAGCAATCCAACAAAAAAGTTTAGCATATAGCTAATAGAATCACTGTTTCATGAAATAATAGCTTGTATACAACTTTCACAAACAGAATTCAAGGTTCAAGGCTGAATCGACAATCATCTGCAAAGTAGTCTGTGTGTTGTGTAAGCATTGTGCACGTGACAGCAATTCTTAAACTTCTACCTCTCCTTCCAATTGATTATAATCTTCAAAAAAAAAAGTCATTTGACATTAGCTAAGATCTTTTAATATCATAAATGAAAGATCCTTTTGAATTAAATACTTGCTCAAATCCCAGGGTATTACAAATAAAATATTCAAAAATAGAAACTACTTCAAATTAAAAGCATTTGCTTTCACATTGTTTTAAATTTAGAGAGAAATGTGTGTTATGATTTTTAATCTGTCCTATTGCTGTCCAGATATGTTCATAAGTTAAATAAAAAAAATTGGCTTGGTAGATTCTTCTTTGCTAATATTTGACCTAAATTATTTCAGAGTAGCAGTTTGAATTTCTTTATATCAGAAACATTCTACTAGAAGTAGCTACATTAATCCATACCATTAATTCTGTGAAACACATGTGTGATTATGGGTGAGTTCAGGCATTTGAATACTGATGTAAAACAAACAAGACAAAAATTATCAGCAAAATTGCAAAAGCATTAGGAAGAAGAGAATCACCAAGATCACCATTACTTTTGAATTCACTTGTATTATCTATCTATCTATCTATCTAGCTATCCATCCATCCATCTATCTATTAATTTATCTATCTATTAATATATTTTAAACTAGGGGACTGGTGCATGAAATATGTGCACTGGGGAAGGGTCCCTTTGCCCAGCCTGCTCCCTCTCACATACTGGGAGCCCTCAGGGGATGTCCTACTGATGGCTTAGGCCCTCTCCCTGTTGGAGCAATCTGGCCTCACTTTGCAGGAGGAGACCGGGCTGATCAGGGGACGGTGCCAGCCCTATCACCCTGCTACTGCCAGTCACCACAGCTACCAAGGTATTTTCATCAACATGGACTCCAGTCCTTTCACTATGAAAAAAATGACAGATTTCTTTAGGCATTTTCAAAATGTGCCTTTCATAAGATATGACATTTCTTTCTTTATTTTTCGTTTTATCCTCATCTGAGGATATGTTTCCATTGATTTTCCCTCCCTTTCCTCTGATTCCAGGTTCAGCCACTCCACAAGCATACAGCCCTCATCCCAGGCTGTATGCTTGGGAAGTGGGCATCCCTCGCTCCTCCGATGGCAGGCTCGGCCCCATCCCAAGCATACAGATTCCACAATAGACTGTAGATTTGGGAAGCAGGCAACCCCACCCCTTCGATCCCAGGCTCAGTTCCTTCCCAAGCCTTTAGCCTCTGCAACAGGTTGTACATGTGGGAAGTGGGCACACTCTGCCCCTCTGATGGCAGGCTCGGCCCTTTCCCAAGCCTATAGACTCCACCCCAGGCTGTTTGAAGCAGGCCCCTCCATCCCTCTCTTCCTCCAAGCCTGAAGCCTGCATGGGATGGCCAGCTGAAAGTGACCTGAGTGCCAATGAGATTCCTGGGACCCAGGTATATATGCAAATCAACTGCCATATTTATTGGGTTAATTTGCATACTCACTCTGATTGGCTGTTGGCATAGTGAAGGTGCAGTCAATTTACATGTTTCTCTATTATTAGGAAAGATAGTTGCATTCAAAAAGCACCTCTATTTTTCCTGATTTGGTTTTTCATTTAGCAGCACCTCATTTTTCCTGATTTTTTTTTTCATTTAACTTCATATAATTGTTCCAGCATGGCACATAGGCTTCAAAAATATCATTTAAGCTTTGCTTAGCAATCAATTTTCTTGATAATGTTTTATTTATTTAGTAATTTTCTAATTATTGGGCAGTTCATTTGTTTCTAATGTAATTACTGAAAAAGCCATATTGACTATATTCTCCTTATTTATGACATATATTTAATACATTTTATTTAAAAATCACACTTAAAAAATACTTGCCTTTTATGAAGAAACCAAGCAACTCAAGAAAGTATCTAGAAATTAAGGAAATAAGCAATAAAGCCTGAGAATAAAATAATTACATGCCACCACTTACAACTAATTATTATTTATATTATGAGACCTTGATGCCAGACATTATATTTTCTATATATGTGCAAAATATTAATATAAAAATAGTTATTTTTAATTTTTTTAATACTGGATTATAATTTGATTATTATAATCCAAAATTATAGCTTATTTATAAGTATTAGTTAGTTTTTCTTAAATATTGAAAAAACAATGGAATCTCAAGAAATTATTGCACTTCAAATAAGTCTTACCACAAATTTTATAAGAGACCAATCTAACTAAAAGAAGACTATGAAAAAATGTCGAAATTAGAATGCTAATTTTTTTTAGTCCTACAATTCAACTTTAAATAATTCTGATTGATTCCTTGCTATGAAAATGTAAATATTAGAACTTTAAACTACAACCCTAATTCCTACCTTAAAGTTCTTATTTTGTTAGTTTTTAATTGTTTTTGCATAGCTAGTATTTATATTTTGCTGTGTTAACTATAATTCATATAACACTTAGTATATTTATTTGTCTCATGTTTAAAATAACCAAATCTTATACCAAAAACATTTAATAGTGTTTTTTTTTAATTCTTGAGTCATTAATTAGATTTAGTTTTCTATTGTTATTCCAGGAAGGATTCTAGGTTTTGTATATTTGACTTTTCCACCTGTTGCTGCTACTTTTGATCAACATATTGGCTGGGTTTTGTTATCTTGGGTAAAAAGGTAGTTCCCACTTAAGGATAAGTTGGAACCATTGATGGCTGCTGTGTAGAAATTTGAGGCCTGTCCCAATTTTCACCCTTTAAAAAATGCTCTATATTTCGTAGTTTAATGCCTAGTAAATTTATTCCACATTTATACCTGCATATGTACAAAATGAGATATGTTTCAGATTATTGATAATTTTTTGTGTGATAGGACAATGTTCCAAAAGTTCATTGATAAGAGCTTGGTTAAATAACTTGTATACATCCATATACAATAGAATACTATGTGGACAGAAAAAAGATTGAAGAAGCTATGTATGTATTGATGATAAGATATTTGGGGTGGGGAGGAAATAAATACAAAATAAAAAGGAAAAATGGTATGTAGTCTAAGCTTCATATTTGTAAAAAAAAGGGACAATAAAAAATATGTGCTTTTAATTGTATGCATGTGAATACAAAAATGCCAGAAGAATTATTAAGAAATTAAAGCAAGAGATTACATGTGTTGAAGGTGGGTGGTAGGCATATGGTTGCAGGGATGAGATTCAGACTTCTTATTGTGAACCAGTTTTTAATTTGATATTAGAGTCATATAAAAACAAAATAGTAAAAACAAGTTTAAAAATACTAAAGACTCGTTTCTCAGTATTTATTTATTTATTTATTTTAATTTATGTTTGTTGTTGAACATATTCCACTGCATGGAAGAATATATTTGCCAATAATAAATCTGATAAGGGATTAATTTCCAAAATACATAAATAACTCATACAACTTAATGAAAGTAAGAAAGACAATCTAAATAATAAATGAGCAAAAGACTTAAATAGATACTTCTCCAAAATGGACATATAGAAGGTCAAGAGACACATGAAAAAAATTCTCAAAGTCAGTAATCATCAGAGAGATGCAAATTAAAATGATAATGTCGTACCTACTAGAATGGCTATTATCAGCAAATCAACAAAGTGCTGACAAAGATGTGGAGAAAAGGGAGCCCTAGTACCCTGCTGGTGTTAATGCAAACTGGTGCAGCCACTATTGAAAAAAGTATGGAGTTCACTCAAAAAATTAAATATGGAATGGTCATTTGATGCAGTGTTCCCATTTCTAGGATTATACCCTAAGAATCCTGAACACTAATCAGAAAGAATATATGAACCCCTATATTCATAGTAGCTCTATTTATAATAGCTAAGATCTGGAAACAGTCCAAGTGCCCATCAGTAGAAGAGTGGTTTTCAATATTTAAAGCAAGATCTGTATGACAGTTCATATGCAGATTTATTTATGATATCAGTTCTATGGATATGCCATCTATTTTTAACAGCTATTTGGCAAGTAGGAAACTCAGCTCAATATTCTTCACTCCACTACTATTACGTCAAATGTGGTGCTGCTTCTCCTTCCTCCTCCTTTTTTTTTTTTGTTATATCTCATGGTCTTGAGAGTCATTGAGAATAATTTATGTTCTGTGATGAAATCCTAAATAAGAATCGGCTCCCCTCTGACTTTTGCAGACTCCCTCAACATTTCTGACCAATATCCATTGTTGATATGGCTCTAGTCATGTTAACAATAAACAGAATGGATTAGGTGTAGCTATCATAAAACAAAGTTAGCCCCCATGATTACCAACGGATGCTTTTTCAATATTGTATGTAGTCTTTAATAAGGATAAAAATGGAGCCATTGATAGCAGGGCTATGAAACCTCTAGTATTTCTAATTAAATAATGATCCTAATAAAATGTTTTGCCTACTATCTTTGTTGGATTTTTATCTGTTCTATTAAATAATAAAACACATAATATAGTATGAATATTTTATATGACCCAGGCATAATTAATGAACAAAACAAGGATTAAATATGATCCTTACTTTTAAGAATTGTGCAGTGAATTTGGAGTTATAAAATTAACCTCAAATAATTACACAAACATATATATCACCTCAAAATGGTATTATTACACCAAGAAATTTTTATGTGTTTTATATTATAACTTTTTATATTTATTTTTACTTTCTTTTTTTTATACTTACTATTTCTAAAATAATTGGGAGTGTTGAAATAATGACAAAGTTTTCTCATTTTGCTCTAGGAATGAACTTCATTATTATTTTTATTAGGAAGATTTATTGTCAGCTCTGTCTTGACTAGGGGCCAGAGACAATAATCTGACAGCTTGGGCTGGAAAACAGAGGAAAGTTTGGTGATAGAAACCAGATAGACATTCTTAAAATAAGCCACATGACAGAGGATGAATCTGTATGGAATTAGTGGCAATGAGGAGAGAAATGAAAGGAAGTTGAGACTGCTGTTTCAGGAACAAAATCTGTAGAATGTGAGGCTGGATTCGGGCAGAGGGCCGAGAAATCAGTGATAAGAGAGAAGATGATATTGTAGGATTATTAGGGAATGAAAGACAAGAAAGATGAAAATATAAAATTATGTTTCCACCTTGTTTTTAAGCTTTTGGAAGATAAGGGCCATGGGTTATTCATTTGTTTATTCTTTCAACAAATATGCAAAAAAATTATAATATTTACTCAATGCCACACACTGAACTAGGTGTTAATAATGTAAAAAATTGGAAAGCACAATTCCTAAGTTTAAATATCTGCTAGACTAATAGAGTAAAAATGATATAAGGAAATAATTACTATAAAATTATAATAAAACATCACAAATGCCATAATAGGGAAGCAAAAGTTTCATCTCCCCCCATTTCTCATATTGCCAGTATTTAGGGGCTAAATAAGTATATAAGTGTAAGTTATTGTTTGCTCTTTCTTTCATTTGGAACAATGAATGAGAACTTTGCTAGATCTGGCTCTTAAGAATGGCCTGGACCCCAATTAGTGACAGGCAAGGACAGTGTTCAGAATAATGCTTATTTTTATTAGTGTTCAGAATAATGCTTATTTTTATTTTTTCTCAAAAGCATTAATGACTTCATATTTTTTTAAAAGAAATTATTTTAAATAATTTCTTTACAGGTGAGCATATACATGCTCTTCCCACAACCCCAAACTCTCACCACCACTAATGAGGAGGCTGAGTAGTTGTCAAGTGTCCCTTCTTCTTCTAATGCAAACCTACTCTTACTGGTACAAGGTGCTCACCCCACAGATCTTGCTTGAAAAAGGAGCAGTTATCTAATTCCTGACTTCACAATGCATAAACACTGAAATAGTAGATAAGGCCTTTCACTCTGGCATGATACAGCGATAGTTAATATTGACCATAAAGTTATATAGTCAGCTTGACAAAGGCTGGCCCTTGAATTCTTGGCCTATTGATGCCAGCTACCACAGGTAACTGAAAAGCTGTGTGTGTGTTACTCTTATTTGCTCTGTATTCTAGTTAATAGTTTTCTTGAGTGACCTCTTGATGCCTGGATAGAATTAAATTGGAACAGTGGGAGAACTTTTTTCCAAAGAATGCCTCTTTTCCTTGAATGACAGCTATAAGAAAAGAAAATATAGCCATTTGCTTTCCTTTGTAATGGAAATGAATGTAGGAAAGGATTCTTTGGGACAATTCTGGGGTTGGAGCAAGGGGTAAGTAGCCTGCCTCCAGCAGCTTGTAGGATGTGCTAAAAACCAGTGTGCCCCAAGTAGGATAAAGTTCTGGGGCTTTAGTGGAATTCATTGATTTCTGAAACACCAGTTAAAAAAACAGCTATTTCTTCAAGGAGAAACAGGATTTTATAGCTGGAAAGAGGCCTTGGAAGCCTATTACTGATTAAACATCCTTCATAATTCCATCAGGGACATGAAAGGGAACAGATTGACAGGATTTTAGAACATTAAGATCCAGCAGAAATTGCCAGACCCTTTGTGGTTCTCATAATAAAAGCAGAGCTTTTGTGAACTACTTTAAAATGTCGAAAAGACTCATAAAAATTGTATCCAAATTCAGAATAAACTCCCTTAGAAAGTGTGCAGTTGCTTTGGTTTTAGTTAGGCAATGATGTCCATTAATTATATAGTTAAAGTAGACTTGGTAAGGTGACAGAGCTCCAGCCTTATCAAAGCTTTAATTAGCAGTTTTATGTGTTTAAGAGCAATTCATTGTTGACCTGTGGTTAGGACTCTGAAAAAAATAAATAAATAAAAGTTGTTTGATGATAGAAGATTAGGAATTGTTTACCTTGAACCGCACTGACTTACACTGAGTGGCTGGATTATCATGACCCTCTGACGGTTGGAGGCAAATTAGCCAGCCGTACACTGCGTTGTATGGGATATGGAAGCTGAAGGCCTGTTCGAACACCTTTGCTGTCTGCAGTTCCCAAGATAAAATGTCTTCAATTCACACAGGAATACTAGGATTGGACAGTTGAGCACTGGAAAAAAGTCATGTGGTTCGATGAATCACGTTTTCAGTTGCATCATGCAGATAGCAGAGTGAGAATTTCGCAGAAACAGCATGAAAGCATGCACCCCACATGCATGAGTACAACCCTGCAAGCTAGTGGGCCCAGTGTTATGGTTTGGGGCATGTTTTCCTGGCATGATTTGGGCCCTTTAATTCGTGCGGAACAATGTCTGAATAGCACAACATACATAAGTACATTGCTGATCAAGTTCATCCTATCATGTCGATGGCGTATCCCAATGGAAATGGCTTTTTCCAACAAGACAGTGTGCCATACCACCGTGCTCATATTGTGCAGGAGTGGTTTCAAGAACATGAAGGAGACTTTACCTTGCTTAGGTGGCCCCACAATCACCAGATCTCAATCCAATTGAGCATTTGTGGGACGAAGTTAAAAGAGCCATCAGGCAGCTGGTTCCACAACCATCAAATCTCACAGAACTGGACAGTGCTATTCATCATGCATGGTGTCAGATTCCTTGCATCACCTTTCAACATCTCATGGAGTCAATGCCAATTAGAATCGCTGCAGTATTTAAGGCAAAAGGTGACCCAATGAAGTAGTGATGGGGTGGTCATAATAATCTGGCTACTCAAGTGTATATGACAGCCGTAAGACACATGTAGCTAGCTATTTCAACTTAAGTTAATGAGTTAAAAATTTAGTTCCTCAGACTTATTAGCCATATTTCATGTGCTCAATAGCCACATCCAGCTAGTGGTGATGGTATTGGGCAGATATAAAATGCTTAATTTTTTTTATTGGATGGCACTGAAGACCAACACTTTTGTATAGACCAGAGTTTCTTAAAATGTAAAAAAAAATACAATTATCCTCTTTTCTCTGTATTTTTAATTATGAAAGTAATCTTATATTGCCTCTTCCAACAAATTTCTCCTGTCATCTTTTGTGTGTAACACCTCTAATGAGGCAGCTACCTCCACAATTCTATATAAACCACTTATATATGTATTTATTGATTTATCAAATAAAAATGGTAGTTATAGACTCTCCAACATAGTATAATATTATATATTTTGCCCACTCTTATCATCCTTTCTAAATTATATATGTCATATCTATTGAAAACATTTACTTCTACCAGAAATTATTAGGAATATACTCAATATGGACATTATGGTTATCATTATGAACATAATCTAATATTGCAATTTAATTTTGATTACTTAGGGTTATATCACCTTATCTTCTATTTCTGATGAGAAAAATGTGTGCCCTCTTTATTTTCCTCCACCTTTCTCTAGTTCAGTATCTTGTAATCTTGATATGTTATTTTATATAATCTACATTCATAATACATACACAATTTAGAATTTCAAATTTTGTCTATAGACTCTAAAATTGAGGCAAAAAATCAATGGTTATAAAATTATGATTATGTAAATTTTATTGATTATAGAATCAAGTACTATGAATGCTTTATAAGTGATGTTTGCATATTCCTCTGTTATAACCTATTCCTATTAATGGAAAATGTGACTAACATACTTTTACTGAAATCTGGCTTCTTAATTATACTGTAGTTATTCTAGGTAATATTTGTGTTTCTATTAGAAATTGAGATGTTATTTACTTGGGTGGTGCACAACTGACATTGTTGATTCCTGAGGTGTTTATTTTACTTTTTAAATCCAATGTTTCCTTCTTTTTTAGATTTTTTAAAAAAAGTTTTCTGCAAAATATACTCATGAAGTTCTTTCTGAAAGGGTTTTTGGGTAGTATATTTTCTGAGTCCTTGCATCTCTGATAATTTTTCCCCTCATATTTGATTAAGTATTAAGATGAAAAGAGAATTCTAGATCTAATCATTTTTCTTAGGACTTAATATTGAGGTTGTGTTTTCTTTCAATGTCCAATATTGCTTATGTCAGGCCTTCCAATTCTAGAACCCTCATGCATCTCTTTGCCTACATCTCAGGTGAGGTTCAACCTTATATACCTTCTGGTTTGGCAAACTCTGTCATTTGTCAATTAGCAGAGTTGTTGATGTATGTGATAAGGACAGAACAAGAAGATGATGTATGGTCTTTTTATGTTCTTTGGTAAATTATCTTGTTTGTGAGTAATGGGTCCTGAAAGCAATGCATGATATGCCAATTACTTAACTCAGCAAGAACACTGTCGCCTTAGAAGTGATTTGTTATCTTGGTCTTTGTTGTGTATTTTCCTGGTCTCTGCGCATGGATTCCATGAAAACATATGGCGCATAAAATATTTTTGATTGTGCAAGAGGAGAGGAAATGCTTCATTTCAAATTCCCCACAATGAAAGTTTTTCTCTATTCAGGAAAAGATGGAAATTGATAAAGGAACCTTCTGGGAATGGATTTTTTTAAAAAACCTATCATAGAGATCAGAGTTACAAGATTTGTTGCATAAGAACTTTGTCTGGCTTATTCTATTATTTAAGTTAAGACTATCCTATAAAATTTTAGGAAGTGGTCTTTTGGATATTCCTAAGGATTCTGAATGAAAGAAACCAAATGGTTCTTTCTATATAGAAGAATGTTCTGGCTAAAAGAAATGACCTATCAAAAGAAACCATTTGGTCATTTCTTAGCCAGAACATTTTTCTTTTATATATGTTAGCATTTTATGTAAGGGAATGAGTAATAAAAATCTACACTAAAGGAACCTTTCTCAATTGTATATCCTGAAAAATTCACAGTTTGCTAGAGAAAATTAGTATTTAATATTTTGTTTTTGGGGATACCTTAAATAGAGGAAGTCAAGTAGATTTATTTTTTTGGTATCTGTGTGGGAAGAAATATTGATGACATCAGTGAAAAAAAATAAGTAGAAAGTCAGGAAGCCAAAACAGACTATGTCAAAATTAATGTTATTGGCTAGAATAATAAGTAGACTATTACATGTTCTCTAATCTTAAATCATGGACATTGAAAAATACTATTACCTATTATCCTATCTAATAAAAGAGTAATATACAAATTGACCATACCTCCGCTACACCCACAAGCTACACCCACCAGCCAGTCAGGAGTGAATATGGAAATAAACCCAACCAAGATGGCTGTGGTCACTGAGAGCAGGAGGAAGGCTTGGATTTTCCTGGCGATGATGGAAGCCAAGCTTTTTGCTTGCTCTTGCCTGGCCCAGGCCTTCACTCAATTCTACAAAGTTTCAATAATGGAAGATAAATAAATCCCAACAAAAGTAATGGCAGCCACAGAGCTGGAGAGAGCAGGAGGCTTGAGTTGCTCCTGGAGATGGAGGAAGCCAAGCTTTCCACTTGCCCTAGCTGGCCCAGGCCTCCACTTTAGGCTACCAAGTTTCAATTATAGAAGATAAACAAACCCCAACAGAAATGGCTGCCTCCACAGAGCAAGCAGAAGGCTTGGCTTCGCTCCAGGCTACAGTGTTTCACTTATAAAAGATAAATAAATCCCAGATACCAGGGCCTCCGCTTGGGTCACCAGGGGGCGTGGCCAGCCTGCAAACCACTACAGGACCCTGAAACAGGCTGCTCCATGCCCCAAAGGAACACCCACTCTGATCTGGGACACACTTCAGGGCAAACCAGCTGGCCCCCACCATGCACCAGGCCTCTAACCTATCTAATAAAAGAGTAATATGCAGATTGACCATCACTCCAACACACAAGATGGCTACCCCCATGTGGTCAAAGATCCTGCCCCTATGTGGACATAAGATGACCACCACAAGATGGCCAGCAGGGGAGGGCAGTTGGGGGTGATCAAGCATGCAAGGGTGTGAAGTTAGGGTTGACCAGGCTGACAAAGAAGGGAAGTTAGGGGTTATCTGGGCCTGCAGGGAAGGGCAGTTGTGGGGGACTCAGGCCTGCAGGGGAGAGCAGTTCGGGGGAACCAAGCCTGCAGGGTAGGCAGTTAGGGGCAATCAGGCTGGCAGAGGAGCAGTTAGGCATCAATCAGGCTGGCAGGGGAGTGGTTAAGAGCAATCAGGCAGGCAGGGAGGCAAGCAGTTGGGAGCCAGCAGTCCTGGGTTGTGAGAAGGATGTCAGACTGCCCACTGGGATTGGGCCTAAATGGGCAGTCTGATATCCCTTGTGGGATCCCAGATTGGAGTGGGTTCAGGCTGTGCTGAGGTATTACCCCCCATGCATGAATTTTGTGCACTAGGCCTCTAGTAATTTATAATCTACTTTGGTATAGAAATGAGTAAAAAAAGGTACTGATTAATTAAATAAATTATGTTATTAGTATCTTACTTTGGCCCAAATTTTAAAGACATTTATTTTGTTCCCGTAGCAAGCTTGTTAGTTAGGGCAAGGTACAATTACAACTTTTAAAAGAGGTTAATTGATTTGCCCAAGGTTAAATAGTTCATCCGTTGAAATACTAGTGCCAGAATCCATATTATTTGCTCCCAATTTACAGTTTTATTATAATTGTTATTTCTATTCAAACCCCACCCCAGTAAAGAGGGAAAGCTAATGAATTCATACTCATATGAAATAATAACGTGACAGTTTTGTGCTCAGCAGTTTTGCCAGTGACAGGCTAAGAGCATGACAGCACTGGATTCTATATTCAGAGCAAACTTAAGGAAAGCAGAGCACTTGTGCTGGCATTTAAAAGTTATCTCAGACCACTTACTCTCCCTTTATGAATTCTGGTGCTAGCACAAAGTATACCTCATCTGTGAGCCTCTTGTATAGATTGACTTAGAGGCTTTTATGGGAGTGGCTCAAATTTTTTTTCAATATGAAAATTTCAGAACATGTTATTCTTATCAATCAGTATATTAAAGTAAAAATATAATAATAATGCAAAGTGGTCAAAATGTTATCCTATATAATAAAGAAGTAATATGTAAATTGACCACTCTAACACATAAGATGATGAGGTGGCGGCTCACATGTGGTCAAAGATGGCTGCCCACATATAGACACAAGATGGCCACCACAATATGGCCAGCAGGGGAGGGCAGTTGTGGATGATCAGGCTAGCAGGGGAGGGCAGTTGGGAGGAACTAGGCCTGCAGGGGAGAGCAATGTGGGTGATCAGGCCAGCAAGGGAGGACAGTTGGGGGCAATCAGACTTGCAGGAGAGGCAGTTAGGGGCAACCAGGCTGGGAGGGGATTGCAGTTAGGGGTGGCAAGGCTGGCAAGGAAGGGAAGTTAGTGGTGACCGGGCCAGCAGGGGAGGGCAATTAGGGCTATTGGGCCAGCAGTGAAGGGCTGTTAGGGGTGACCAGGCTGGCAAGGGAGTGAAGTTAGAGGTGACCAGGCCTGTAAAGGAGGGCAGTTGGGGGACAATCAGGACTGCAGGGGAGGAGATTTAGGGGCGACCATTCCTGTAGTGGAGGGCAGTTGGGGGTGACCAGGCCAGCAGAGGAGAACAGTTATGTGTGACCAGGATGGCAAGGGAGGGCAGTTAGGAGTGACCAGGCCAGTAGGAGAGGGCAGTTGGGGAGCAGTTAGGCATTTATCAGGCCAGCAGGGGAGCAGTTAGGCATTGATCAGGCTGGGAGGGGAGTGGTTAGGGGGTGATCAGGTTGGCAGGCAGGCAAGCAGTTGGGAGCCAATAGTCCTGGATTGTGAGAGGGATGTCTGACTGCCCGTTTAGGCCAGATTTCAGTCAGACAACTCTTGAGGGGTCCTAGATTTGAGAGGGTGCAGGCTTGGCTGAGGAATACCTCCCTCCCCTGTACAAATTTCATGCACTGAGCCTCTAGTTTAATGTATAGGAAGAGATATTTATCGTGTTTATCTTTGTGTGAATTTATTAGTTAAGACATAGAAAAGGTATATATCAAGAAATGTGTAAAGTAGGCTACAAGTTAATTTGAAACTATTGTGCAATCAAAGTGACATTTAGATCATGATCAGGTGGCTCATTTCATTGGAGCATCAACCCGTATACCAAAAGTTTATGGGTTCAATTTCCAGTCACTGGATTATGGGTTTGATTCCCTGGTCATGGTGCATGAGGGAGGCAATATATCCATGCTTCTCTCTCATTTCCATGTTCTCCTTCTTTCTCCCTTCCTCTCTTTAAAATCCTTGGGTGAGGATAAAAACATAAACATTTAAAGGAAAAAAAGACAAACTGTTGATTCAAAGAATATACTTTTATAGATATAAATGGCATATGTATGTCATGAATATTTATCAGTATAAATATAAAAATAAAACATTATTTTATGTAGTGGCCAGCCTGCAAACCACTACAGGACTCTGAACCAGGCTGCCCCATGCCCCAAAAGAACCCCCACCCTGATCTGGGACACACTTCAGGGCAAACCAGCTAGCCCCCACCATGCACCAGGCCTGTAACCTATCTAATAAAGGAGTAATATGCAGATTGACCATCTGCATAAGTATAAAAATAAAACATTATAACCAAATTTAGGAAAATTGGGCAAAATATTTAAACATGAATGGCTATAATCATGGGAAAATATATTTAATCTCATTAGTAGTTCTAAAAATTAAAATAAAAACTGTATCATTTTTTCATATGTCATATTGCCAAAAAATTTGCAATGCAACATGTTGAAGAGGCCTTTGGGAAATAAGAACTCAATTATTGTAAGTTGTATACATTGCTACAGCTACTTAGAAAAACAATATAGCAAAATATACTGAAATTGAAAATGCACATACCTCGACCTAGCATTGCTATTTCTTAGAATATTCTGCAAAGAAACTTCCATACATTTGGACAAGTAGACAATTCCAGGGAGCTATAGTCTAGTACTGTTTGTAATAGAAAAAAACTTGGATACCACACAAATATTCATAATAAATTATGGTATATTCATTAAGTGGGATACTGTATACAGCAGTTAAAATAAATATCCTAGACTACATCTAAAATATTCAATTTAGATTTGCAAAATATAAAGTAGAAAGAAACAAGATACATTTTATGTATAGAATAATATCACTAAGAAATTTTTAAAAATCACATGAAATAAGTTTGTATAGTGTTTTTTGATACGTACTCAGGTAGTCAAAATATAAAACCAGGTGCAAGTTATTTACATTACTTATGATGGATGTGAGAGAATGGGAGATTTCAGGTTGGTCTAAGGTACCTTGTTCGTAAGCCCCCCTCCTCCCTCTCAAAAGCTTTGAAACCACTAATGTTTTGTCTTAATATTACTTTTTTTTGACTGGGGATTTCTTAAGTATTTTTAGTTAACATAAAGGAAACATTGTTTTACACTGGGTGGGAGAAGAGGTCTCAGATTATGGAAAAGCGAGCCCTTTCCACCCTCAGGATCTGAGTGTCCCAGTGGATAGCATCTCCTCTCTAGCACCCAGGAGCACCACTTGCCAGTTGCTACATTATATGAAGAAGACATATTTCTGAACCTGCATCCTTGATTACGCATGGGTTGTTCATAAGTGTACCTCTTCCCTATTGTAGACAGTAGACTTAAAATTTCTCTATATTCTCATTTTAATCTTGAGTTAATTTTCTCCTGTCACAGTTTAGTGCCTCGGCAGACCTCAAATTGTAACACCTAAAGAGCTAATTAAATGCACCAACTTTTACTTTACTTTTCTATCCATAGCTTATGTCCAGGTAAACTATCAGGCTCAAATCTAGGCCTGGTTTCATTTTCTGGGTACATTTGCATGCTGAACACAAAACTGACCCTGAAGCTAAACAGTGTTTTACAGGGTGTCAGCACTGCACTGAGGTTACTTTGTGGGCTCTGGGGTAAGATGGTTTGGCTCAACCTCTGACAGATTGTGACCCATTAAGAAATGTTAATCACTTTAAACCTCAATTACCTCATCCATAAAATGGGGATCACAATAGTAACTACCTCAAGGATTGCTGTGAGAATTAAATGAGTTGCTAAGCATTTATTAGTGGTCTTAGTGCATGGCATACATTCAATAAATGTTAATTATTATTTGTTTGAAAGCTTGTGGATGCTAGCATGGTGTGGTATGGTATTGACTGTATTCATGCTCATAGTACTTGGTTAGTTGTTCATTTCTTTTAACTAAATCACCAGAACATATTCAGATTATGCAGCTCCAATAGTGACAAATGAACTAGGGATACTTTTATACATGGTAAGATGAATACTGAGGAATAAATGACATTTAGCAATTAAAACAACAAATTTCATGCAAACAAGTGCTTTCAAATTTTTTTCAAATCCTAATCATTTTATTTTTTAGTAGCAATGTAAAGTTCTGCATTTGTCGCCTGAGGGGATTCCTGAAATCCATTGTTCCACTCAAAAGGAGCCTAGGTTTCTGAATAGGATATTATAAACCTGATTTCAACAGATTGAAAACAAGATGTGACAAGCAGTTTGACACTGGCCCTCAGCTAATTTCCGCTATTTGTAAAGGGGCACATCTGAATGGAAATAGCTCTGCAGAATGGATCGGTGTATAGTTGAGGCCATGTCAGTCCACACATAAAACCACAGTACAGGGGAAAATAAGCAGCCATTGATTTCCTGTGAAAGCCCGCTGAGCCTGGGGAAAGCAGCCAATATGGGGCACCAGCTGCTCTCTGCTGGAAATCCTTTGTGGAAGGGTATGAGGAATGGGAGAGCGCTAGAGAAAGCTGGTGGATAAAAAAAGGGAAAAAACACACACACATACACATATATACACCAGAACTCAGGATGGAAGGGGTGGGGATGCCTGAGCCAGGCTTCATTCCTCAAACTGAGCATGTTCCTTTCTCAGAAAGTGAAGGGGGTGGGAGAGCCACTTCAACAAACCCTACCTTTATTTATGCAACACGTTGGGAACCATTCCAATGGGAATTTCTCATGCTCTTGCACGTTCCCTGAATTCTGTTGGTGAGTTCTTGTTTTCTTTAAACTGCTCTGATCTAATAAGTATTTGCCTCAAAACTGGAACAAATACTCTGTGTGATTGCAAGTCCTCATTTACATAATTGCATTATGACAATCATTTTAGGAGAATAATAAATGAGGCATATTTTGATGTTGGCTGGCTCTGATGCAAAAAATACTCCCAGATTCTTTTCTGAGAACCTCCATGACAATTTTGCTGGGTTAATGAGACTAAAAATCTTTTGCAACTTTGAGCAGTGGGCAATCATTACTTGTTTCCAATTCAGACACTCCAAGGAGTGTGTCATACAATGTAATCAAGTATTCATAAAGGTGTTCCAAGAAAGTATTAAACAATAAGTTGTTGATGTCCTTTGAAGTTTGAAATATTTGGCAGTGTTTCTCCTTTATGAATGTTAGCTGTGAACATTGCTATGGAGGTGGAAACAGCACTTTCCCCAGAAACTGTTTAGTTACCTGCCTAGAGGATTATTGGGAAAATATGGATTATTCCCAGAGATGGAATTGGTCTATGATATAAATAGCAAGCAATTAGAGAAAAATATATTTTAAAAAATAAAAAAATAAGACAGCTTATATAAGAATATTTAAGACCTGTTGAATTTTGCTATATTTCTATTTTTAATGGTGTCCAAATAAGTTATTTCACTAATAAATTTAAGAAAGTTATTTATCTGAAGCTTTATTATAATATTTTTTAGATATAGGGGCAATTTTTAAATTAAAATATTTTTATTTGTTTGTATCTTACCAATAATAAATGTCATTTCCTTGAAAAAAAAATGAGCCAAAATTTAAAATTTTATTTAAAACAAAAAGTTAACTAAGCAGCTTACTAGTATAAACAAATTTCCTTGAAAATAGATAATATTTTTAAGATAGTGCTTTTTAAGACTCATAGTCCAGCCGAGACCGGTTTGGCTCAGTGGATAGCGCGCCGGACTGCGGACTGAAGGGTCCTGGGTTCGATTCCAGCAAGGGCGTGTACCTTGGCTGCAGGCACCGCCCCAGTAGGGGGCATGCAAGAGGCAGCTGATCGATGTCTCTCTTTCAGTGATGTTTCTGACTTTTTATCCCTCTCCCTTCTGCTCTGTATAAATCAATAAAAAATATATATTAAAAAAAATTTAAAAAAAAGACTCAGAGTCCATCAACCATCTGTATCTAACATGTTAATGACAAATTATTACTCATTTTCTTCAAGAAACCTCCCACATCTCTGTATGGAAGCTTTTTTATAATATATTTATAAAATATAAATAGGCCATTTCATTAAAAATATTTTGTAATACAAATGTTTCATTAAATCATCTTGGTTTTCTTACTAACCCATTCAATTAAGTCAAATTTATCTGATGAAATATCACGGTCACTTTCACATGTTTCTCTCTTTTTATCCCATGTGACTTGAATTCTCCTTTCTATAATTCCTTTCCTCAACGCTTTTTATATTTAATGTAGAGACATGACATGCCTGCAAGTGCTCCAGGAGCTGGGAATTATCTCCCATTCCTAGCCCTGCAGAGGCTGAGCTAAGCCAGCGGCATCATTGACAATGCAGGGAAACATTGATTGCCCGATGTGCTATGAATAAATACAGCTTAATCATAGGTCCTATATCCAGAATGTGGATATAGGCAGGTTTTGGAGATCAGCTAATGGCTGTGAATCCTAGAGAACACAAGTTTTGGCCAATAACCAGAGACTACCACTAAACAGATTGCAATTTAGCCTTTAAATAAAATCAAAGTACCATTTTATAATCTCAATCAGCAGAGTAGGAATGGATCTTAATTCTTTTTATTCTCATGGTTTACATCCTGTTTGTTTGCAATTAATGAATGTTTTTAACCATGGAGTATACAGGCTATTTGAAATTCTGGTTCTAAGAAGGTCAAGAACTACCTATGTGCTGCAAAGAGCTGAATTCTATGAGGTTTGGTTGTTGCACCCACAACATGAAATGGAACAGTTCCCATATCAAAGTTATATTGACAATGAGGAGAGGTCAAAAGTCTGGCAGTAATTAAGAACCAGCATCCTCCCCAATAATCTGAAAAAACAACAACCCAATATACTTTACCTAGAAATAATTATTCATCCAAAAAAGTAGTATTTTTATAATTTACCAAATATCTCAATAATAACTCATTTTAAAAATCTATAATTACTATTTATTTCTTTTTTAATTTTTATTTTTAACACAATTTTTTCTATCACCATTTATCTGCTCTATCCCCTCTTCCATTCCATCCCCTACAATCACTGCACTGTTGTCCATATCCATTAGTTTTCTCTTTTATGTTTTGCTCAATCCCTCCACCACTACCCCAACATTGCCAGCCCCAGCACAGTTATCAGAGCTGTCTGCCTGCTTTCTATCCATGGTTCTATCTTCAGCCATTATGTCCTGAATGCACCTGATTTCATCTTGTTTATGTCTTAACTAGAGGCCCAGTGCACCAATTCGTGCATGGGTGCAGGCCAGCCAGGGGAAGGGCCAGTCCTGCCCCCGATTAGGGTGTGGAGGTCCAATTGGGGGTGGGGCCAAAAGGGAGGAGGGTCCCAGGCCATTGGAGCCCCGCCCCCTGGTCCAACTCCAGGTTGCAGGACAACTTGCAAACTACCCTTTTATTATATAGGATGCATCTTCAATATTCCATGTATGATTCTTTTTATTCTACTTGAAAACTATACCTAAAGTTCCCTTAGATACCTGACTGCTGGTCTTGAATTTTCAGATGATCTTGGTGTGAAAATATTGTTAGTGCGCCTTCTTTGTCAAAAGGCATTTTCTCAAGTAAAGAAAAACTTAGACAAACAGTTATTTTCTGGCAGCAACTTCAGGATATCAGCCTTTTCTCCTAGCCCAGTACAGCTGTGACTGCTAAGTGACAGCAGCTTCTCAATATCTCAGAAATGCTTACAAAAGTAACCTTGAAACCATGGCTAATGTGCAGCTTGAATCCTTCTCCAGATCCAGGCCAGTAATTCTTTGTAAACTTACAGCTTTCTGCAGCCTTCAATAATTTTTAGTTGTGCCTAACTTTTATAGTTGTCTTTAGTGAATGTGCCAACCCAGTTTCTCACTCTGCTGTAACAGAAGTTGTAGTTCCAAGTTAAACCAATGCCCATTAAATGGACCCAAACACCCAAATAGTTAATGTTAGTGTGCAGTTTTTTTTTTCTTTTCTAAATAATGTCTCAACTTATTCAATTTCCTTAGAACTTTTAAATGCTAAATTATATTTTCACATGTTTTTTCTTTTTAATATTTCTTCTGATTTCTGGCTTCATCTAATTAGAATCATTATTTTTTACTAAGTAATTTTCCTTACATCCATCTTCAGGTTACTAAATGATTTAAACTGCTCGTAAGGGAGAATGTTGTCAGAGCCACAGAACCATAACATTGGCATGGGCGCTTCATCAGCAAGAGATAAGAATAAAAAAGGAACTTAATGAGATAGAAACCAGTAATGATATAGGGATGATCAATATATTAGATATTGATTCTTTAAAAAGCATAAAACAGACATAGCCCCAGAAAGATTACTCAAAGGAAAAATGATTCATATATAAAAAATATTAAGAATTTTTAAAAAGTAGGTACAGCTGATGCAGAAGTTATAAAGAAAATAGTGGAAATTATGACCTCTTTTATACCAATACATTTGATGATTTGGATGAAATTAATATATTTCTAGGACAGTATATCTTGTCAAAGCTGATTCTGAAAGAAATATAAATTCTGCATGCATTACTTAAGACTTCCCATACAGAAATCAGGAATCTAAATGTTTAAATAACAAGTTATTAATATTCTAAGGAAACAATATTTTTAATTTTATAGCAATTCTTTTTATTTTATATCTTAAAACCAAATTTTGAATTCTGACAAGTATTGGTGATGATGAGGAGAAATGGAAACTATTAATACACTGCTACTGAAACATATATATTTTACAAAAGCTGAACATGTGCAGTTAAATTTCTAGCTCTATATTCTAAGTGCAGCTTTTTCAAATCTTATGAACTTTATATTGGGATATTGTACACACACCTGCATGGAGATAAAGTATCATAAAACAATCATTACTCTTATTATATCTAATGCTTTAATATTTTAGTTCTGTTCTATAATATTTTCATAAAAATTTGGTTACATATTACTAAATTGATTTCATATTTAATTGATGGTTTTCAAATCTCATTTTGAATAACAGCACTAGATAAACCTGCACTAAAGAACATTACATATACAAAATACTAATCATACCATTTATCAAAATAGCAAAAACATGCAAAATATTCTAAATGTCAATCAATAATTACATATGTAAATAAATGCTAGATAGCTGTATAAATGGAACACTATAAACCAGTTTAAATGATGTAAATACCATTGCACACATCAATAAGAATTAATCTTAAAATTTAATACTGAGTTAGAACAGCAAGTAATAAGAGAATTCCATTAACATCAAGTGTAAAAACAAATATAAATAGGTAATAAGTGGTATAAGAAGCATGAGTTCCTTAAAACATTTTCCTCTTGTAGTTTTGAGATTTCAAAAATTCTAAACACAAAGTTTGATTCCACAGGTTACTAAATTATTAGAAATTTAATTCATATCCTTGCAATATTTCCTATTTTAAAGTTAGAATTATGTAAGAAAGAGTGAGACTTCAAAAATTGGGACATAGATGTCTTAAGATTTCATGACTGTAAGCTAATTATTTTAGTTACAATGTTTAGTATCTTGATGTTGAGCCAACCAACACTCAGCAATTTCAGATGATAAAATCATTAGTATGAGATAAATGAAAAAAATGAGAATATATGGCTAACTTCATATCTTTTGCATTATTTATGAATTCCTAGCTCTAGTCTCCCATTAATTGTTTGCAGATATATACTATCCACGTTTGCTTGTTTTTAATATATTTTTATTGATATCAGAGAGGAAGAGCGAGGAAGAAAGAAAAACATCAGCGATGAGAGATCATCATTGATCGGCTGCCTCCTGCATACCCCACACTGGGGTTTGAGCCCACAATCCGGGCATGTGCCCTGACCACAGAATTGAACTGTGACCTCCTGGGTTATAGGTTGGCACTCAACTATTGAGCCATGGCTGGCTGGGCATACCCATGGTTCTAATATGTCACTTCACAACAGATCTTGAGGAAGAGATGGTACAACAAAGTAATAAATGAAATGTTAATAATACCTGTTATTAGCAACAATTTACTTACCCCTATTTAGGTATTAGACTTCTTGACCGCTTAAATTTTTCGGAACATGATTGAATATCTAAATAAGGCATAAGTATAACAATAAAAACAAAAATTTTTAAGACCAGCAAGGTAAGTTCACCTGTGTGTTGAAGAAGTGCCCATATTACTTTATGCCTTGTAGAAAATGATCCTGGGGTCAGAAGCAAGCTTATCTTTTAATACATTGGAGGTCAGAAAGGAAGCCACATGGACAGCAGTTAGGATGCATGTTGTCCCCTTAGTCTCAGTAAAGTTATTAATGTGTATTTGAAATTTATATTTCTGAGAATAGACTGCTAGCCATATCTTAATTGTACTGTATTTGTTTTATGTTTTTTTATTTCTTTGTGGATGAATATCAATGTCAGGTCCTTGAGGGTCAGGCCAGTTGAAAGATGACTGGCTTGGTGTGTCAGAAAAGTTAACTGGAAATGGCCACATAAACCTTTAATGTCATTGTTTCAAAGAAACCAAATAAAACTAAATTGTACATAAATGTCAACTGTGTCATGCTCATCTCTGTGCTTAACCTTGGCAGTGAAAAAAATGGATATACTGATTTACCACTGTATAAGAAATATATAAAATAATCATAAGGTAGAACAAAAGACTGAGAGAAGCTCATAAAAAATTGATTTTTTCTCTCTGTTAGCTATCACTTTGAAATATGAGCCCCTCAGTGAAATATTGATGGACAGCTTTTTCAGTCATGTGATCATTGAAGAATGATATCAGGAGTCATTAGAATTAAAACTTAGCTTAAATTTTCTGTGCCCTTTTTTCTCTGCTTAAGTATACATAGTATATTTCATCAATATTTTTCCATTAATAGAGAATGCTCCCCTCTTCTAATCTTACATAATCTCTCTAAATAATATATCTAATTTGTGCCCTTACTCTTCCTACTCATATTGTCTGCTCCCAAATAAATCAGAATGTAATTATAAGTTTTTGAGAATTTTTATCACATTTATATTTTCAACGCTCAGCCAATTGCTTAGTATAAAGCAGGTATTCAATAAATATCTACTAACCTAAGGGTCAGCAAGCTTTTTTCTATAAAATATTTTTTTTGTAAATATTTTAGGCTTTGCATGATCTCTGTCACAGTGTTACAGAAAACAGGAATAATCAAGCAATGCTCAGAGAGCTTGGAGTCACACTTTATTACTTTCACGCGCTGGCCCAGAGGAAAATGTCTCTCAAATTTTGGGCCCCAACATGGAGGAATTTTCTTTCTTTATACGTTTTTATCTTCTTTGTCTCCCAAATATGGGGTGTTTCCAGCCCCTTTTGTAAGTTTTTAATCAGCCCCTATGTGCTGGGTCCTTGAGACCTCAAGCAAAGGCTTGGCCTGGTGCCAGCACTGATAATTTCATCTGGGGAAGGTTTAAGGGCCTCTCTGAAATGGGAGCAGTCTTATTTTCCTTATTATTTAAGCAAGCAAGCAAGCAAGCAAGCATTTACAGAAGCCAAATAGCAGGGTTAAAATTTCAAATCACAGTTTTTATATAAGATGGATGCTTCAACAGGACTCAACTCTACCTTCGTAGTGAGAAAGCAGCCTAAGACAATACATCCATGAATGTGAATGCCTGTGTTCTAATAAAACTTTATTAACAGATATGGGAAATGGGTTGGATTGGCCCATGAACTCCTTAACTTAAAGAAAAGATCACATTAGTAACTTAAGGACCTTTTACAAATATTTCAGGTTTAATTAAGGAAAAAATAAAGACAAGAGGTGGTGATATAAAAATGTCAGTTTTCTGTGATGATAATCTCAAAATTCAGCAAGGTATATTTTTGCATACTCAAAGGCAGGATGCCTAAATAGTGATAACCAAACACTGAGCAGATCCACGCGCATTGATGGAAGACATTAATCCATTTCTTGAGAAGAGAGAGGTTATATACTATTCAGGTTTTTAAAAAATATATATTTTATTGATTTCATAGAGGAAGAGAGAGGAAGAGAGAGAGAGAAACATTAGTGATGAGAGAGAATCATTGATAGGCTGCCTCCTTCATGCCCCACACTGGGGATCAAGCCCTCAACCCAGGCATGCGCCCTGACTGGAATTGAACCGTGACATTTTAGATAATAGGTTAACGTTCAACTGCTAAGCCACGTTGGCTGGGCTAGTCAAGTTAAAAAAGAAAGAAAAGAAAAGAAAAGAAAAGGAAAAGGAAAGAAAGAAAGAAAAGAAAAGAAAAAAAGAAAAGGAAAGAAAAGATTTCCTGGTCTAAAACTGGTGGAGAATAAACAAATTGAACAATGAGAAAACAATAAATTATTTAAATATAATTTTGTGTTAATTTGTAACCTCTTCTTTTTAGAATTGCTCATAAAGAGGTCGCCAAATTATGTAAAATATGCTGAGAAGACTTGCTCCAATAACATTCCAGAAAATCGTCTATAACATCCATGGTGAATACAATCGTTAGTTATCCCCATTCATCACATTCTTCACAGTAATGACATTTTAACAGGTTCCAAAAGCCATGCATTCTCTTCTACATTTTTAACTTAGGCATGAACATGTTCAGTTTTAAATGGCTTTGGCCAAATAGCCCTGATTTTAGGAAAATATCTGCATTCTTTCTTTTGAGAACGGTAGATGGCTCTTTTTGGAAGTGATAAAACTATGGCAACAAAGAAAGTATATCGTCTTGTCCATTATCCTATTACTAACAGCAGATTACACACGATATAAAGAAGACATAGGAAGGCCAAGAGACATATGAAAACATGCTCAAAGTCACTAATCATCAGAGAGATGCAAATCAAAATGACAATTCAGTACCATCTCACACCTGTCAGAATGGCTATCATCACCAAATCAACAAACCACAAGTGCTGGGGAGGATGCAGAGAAAAAGGAACCCTCCTGCACTGCTGCTGGAAATGCAGACTGGTTCAGCCACTGTGGAGAGCAGTATGGAGTTTCCTCAAAACACTGAAAATGGAACTCCCATTTGACCCAGTGATCCCACTTCTAGGACTATATCCCAAGAAACTAGAAACACCTATTAGAAAGGATATGTGTACCCCTATGTTCATAGCAGCACAATGTACAATAGCTAAGATTTGGAAACAGCCAAAGTGCCATCAGCAGATGAGTGGATTAGAAAACTGGTAAATCTACTTAATGGAATATTACCCTGTGGTAAAAAGTAAGGAATTCTTACCATTTGCAACAGCAGGGATGGAACTGAAGAGCATCATGCTAAGGGAAATAAGCCAGTCAGAGAAAGATAAATATCACATGATCTCACTCATTTGTGGAATATAATGAACAACATAAACTGATGAACAGAAACAGATCCAAAGACAGGGAAGCATTGATCAGACCATCAAACCTCAGAGAGAAAGTAGGGGAGGGTGTGGGTAAGGAGGAGAGATCAACCAAAGGACTTACATGCATGCATATAAGCCTAACCAATGGTCACAGACACCAGGGAGGAGAGGGCATGAGTGGGAGGATGAGGAGGGGCAATGGGATGATAAGGACACATATGTAATATCTTAATCAATAAAGAAAAAAAAGACACAGTATAGGTGGCAGCCAGACATTTCCTGGGGATGCTGTACAGAGACTTGACACATCAGAAATGTTCTAACCTTGATACATGTCACAATCAGGGCACACTGAGATTTTCTTATATCCCAGGTTGATGCAAGTAGACTAGAAATCTGCTCACTTGCAGCATAAAGATAGGAAGCAGAAGATCACGCACTCTGATGAAATAGTCTGTAAGGGCAAAGTGACCTTTGTCAGAGAAGAGAGATTGCCAGAGCTTCTTCAGTTCCAAGTAAACTGTTTGCTCCTAATTTAACTTTTCCTGGGTAGTCTGCATGCATATATATTTATAAGAAATAGAGACTTAAGCTGCTTTCAGCTTCTAATTAGCATTAATTATCCTTGGGATAATTTTAGGGCATCAGGGATATAAATTCTGATGGAAAGGAGAACAATAGTGATAAGGGAAGTTGGGCAGAGGTATAAAACTGAGTCCTTTTGTTGAACATGTTAGAAGGGAAAAAGGGTGACACCTTCAATATATGTGAGTTCAGGAAGCATGTACCTCTTTTTGAGGTGCATTCTATGTGTGTGTGTGTGCGCACCCCCCACCCTGTGTGCATTCATGTGGCCTAGGAAAGTGGCATTGTCTAGATTTCTCCACTGAGTTTAATTCCCATTTAGTTCCCATCTCTGAAATAAAATCTGGAAGAGCTATGTACCTCAAAAATGCCAGAGTTTGGCTCTAAAAACTGCTATTTTATATAATGTAACTTCTTTAGTACTTTAGTAATATAATTTAGGTTAATCACGAGAGTCACAAAATATTTGCTAATTTTGACTTTTATAATTAATAATTACTGTCTAGGCCAACACTTCTTTTGAATAAAAAACAATATTTTAAATAATAATGTCATAATCAATACTATAAAATTTTCAGGATTAATTAAAGTATTTCATAATGAACAATTATGAAAGAATAATGAATAGCAACTTTCCAGGTATAATTTAAATTATGTAAAATATTTGACATGTAAACTGAAAGTTTTGCATCTCAAAGATAAGTAGTATAAGTCATTTTTGAATTCTGTTTCACTATTTTTAATTTACATTTTATTTTTCAATTACAGTTTACATAAAAAAGAATATGAATTGTTAAAATAACAATTTGCATTCTCATAGGCAGGATTGTTCCCATGGATTTTCCCTTCTGAATATAAGTGGCTATTCATGACTCTCGATGGAGTAGGACTTGCAAAACAGTATTTGTTCATCTAAAAATTGCTTGATAGAAATCATGTAAAGTAACATATGAAACCTTAATATTTTCTTGGATAAGTTTTGGCATGAGGTCCTGTACATATTAAAATAATCAAAGCTGAAACAAAACAAAAAACGTCATATGCTTTACAAAGTGTTCCCCCTGATATTTTCAGTACCTACCTGGCACCGTATATAGTTATCACAATCATATTAACTATATTCCCTATGCTGTACTTTACATTCTCATAACTTTTATAACTTCAAATTTGTACTTTTACATTTCTTCACTTTTTTCATCTAGTCCCCAGGTTAACCATTAATCTGTTCTCTGTTGTCATGAGTCTTCTATTTTGTTATTAATTAATTTTGTTCTTTAGAGTGTACATATAAGTGAAATCATATGGTATTTGTATTTATCTCTCTGGCTTATTTCACTTCCATAATACCCTCTAGGTTCATCCATGCTATTGAAAATGGTAAGACTTCATTCTTTTTATGGCTAAGTAATGTTCCATTGAATATACGTATGACCAGTTTTTTTATCCACTCTTATTGATGGGCACTTGGGTTGCTTCCATATCTTGACTATTGTAACATTGCAATGAACATAAGGTTGCTTTTTTGTTTTTGAATTAGTGTTTTGTTTTTTCTTTAGATATATATGTAGAAGAAGATTCACTGGGTCATAATTTTTAATTTTTTGAAGAACCTTTATATTGTTTTCTACAGTGGCTGCACCAGTAGCATTCCTCATAAATGGATGCTGAACTTTGTCAAATGCTTTTTCTGCATCTATTGATAGGGTCATATTCTATTTCACTATTTAGCTTTAACTGGAAGTCAAAACCTTAAGTGGGACATCAGTTTTCTAATAATTTTTATTTAGAATCAACAGTTTAAACACATGAATGTGTAATATCACGAAGGTAGAGATATTGAAGTCTACACAAGGTTGGACAGTTTTGAATTATTACAAACTTACTCTCCTATTCCGTGAATATTTGAGTTCATATCTTTCAGGGCTGGTACAGGACAAGAAGAGTTGTCAAATTGACTCCAAGGTAGAACACACTTTTTTTTCTATAGAATAAGTAATAAAAATGTGTAAGTTTAAAGGTTAAATACATACTATTAAAACTCAACAATAACCAAATCAACTGTTTAGAATTTATATTAAAAATTTTAGGAAAAATATTAAAATATCTGGTGCATGGCCTAATGAAACGGAAACTGGATGTGATTAGGTTGCTATGGCTTATAACTTTTTTAGACAAGATGCACACCTCTTTATTGGGCTCACTAAGGTTGACTTGTGAAGGAGGTTATTAAAAAATCTTGCATTCTGCAGAGGTGGCTGTTTCACTAGAATTTATTAGCTGTGCCTACCAAAGTGCCAGATTTAGGTTAAAAGAGACATCCCCAGAAATTGTGGGCTTTGATATCTGTGAACTGGAATTTTATATCACAAATTATTAGCTAGGTGATCAATATATGGGTAATTGTTTTAAATCATTTAAAATCACAAGCTTACTTTCTTAAGTGGGGAGAATATGAATAGATATACATAAGTGGTGACAGTTGGTGACAACAAAAATGTTTGTCCAAAGAACACCAATAGGAATAGAGGTAAGATTAAGCTAAGATAAAGAAATAAAGATGTTTTTGGAATACAAATCAGAAATGTACACTTCCTAATTGACATATAGACAAGAAATAGGATATTATATTTGTGTGTCTACGGAGAGAGCCCAATTAATACTTTTATAGTCTGAGCGTACATTAGGTTTACATACTTTAATTGTTGCTCCACAGATGTGTGTAAGGCTGAGCATTTTCACCATTTAAATAGCATGTTCATATTTTGTGATCTCTAATCAGAAGGAAATTTAAGCTGCTCTGTGTATGCACATTATTTGGGGACAATTTATATTCAGGGCTGTAAGTATTTTATACTTAAGATCTTTTATTGGAAAATATGCCTCCCTTTGTTTATGAATGTACTGACAATCATAGAAACACACAGTCCATCCCAAAAGAAGTGTGCTGACCAGAATGTATAATTTGTCTCAGATGCTCCAACTAGAGTCAGAACATTAGTAATTTAAACCTGAATAGATGGAGTTCTCAACTGTTTTTCATAATGGACCTTCAGAGAGGATATGAAATTTCATAACAACTTGAGTGATGATTCCAAGTTCTTATTGTAGAGAATAAAAATTCATTAATAACTCCCAAATCTTCTAAAGCCAACCCACAAATATTTTCTTCATGATGTGCTGTTGTAACAGTGGGACAAAAGCCTTATTTTCCAGTGATATCAACATGAGTATAATTTGGGTCAAAAATTATTCACAAAACTTACATTGTATACCCTATGCCTCTTTAGAATTTGATATCTGTTATTAACAAACTTGAACATTTCAGACCCAATTTTCCCTGTGTGTTAAAGACACATACATCCAGCTACCAGGGCATGGGAAGCTCATTTTAGATTCTCATAAAATAGAATTAAGAAAGATGTTACAGTTTAGGTTTGAAAAATGGTTTTCTATCTATTAAAGAAAATGAAGAAGTAAAGCAAAATTTAAAAACAAGTAACACTCAACCTTGATTAGAATATATTTCTTTGGTTACCATGTTCTTCCAAAAATGCTTTATGAGTTGGGCAAAATCAAGACATCTTCATTCAACACCCCCACAATCAGCTCGACTTAAGTGGAAGTTTCATTATCCTCTCCAGGTGAATTAGCATACTGTTCCTTTTAAACACAAACAGTATTCTTTCATAGCTCAGGGTATACATTTCTTATCTCTTTGTCTGCTCTGGGACTGAGTAGTAAGCACTATCAGACTTTAGTTGGTTGAAAGCTCTAAAATACATTAGAATTTGTGTGTTCTATATAATTATGGTTTTCAGTCATTTTTAGATGAAGAACCTTTCTGAAGAGCTGATGAAAATGATGTGAATACACATACTAAATAAATAAAGGGGACTCATGGACCCTTAAACTCCTTTGTTCTGGGCAACACATTATGCGTCCTCGGTTACTCTCAGAGGGCACACACGGTATCTGACATTGCAGTTTTACTTGGTGGCAACCCGCACACAGTTTCATACAGGTGGACTAATATGTCCTTTTGTGCCCTAAATGAATGTATCTTAGGAAGAGGTAAAATAAATATTACTTCACTTTTTCAACATCTATCAATATAAAATAAAACTCACTTTAGGAAGACCTTTTTGGGGGTGAGGGGTCCTGGATGTTGCTGGTTCTGAAAAAAAAAAGGCTTATAAATATATCAGACTTTTAGAACATCACATCCTACAGGAGTGCAAAATCACCAGGGGACACAAAGCAAATGTGCAAACAAGTAAGGGAGCTGGTGCTATTGAAACCCAGCAGCCTTGATCATGTCACTGAGATCTAGGAGATTCCTAGAGCAACTAATATGTAACCATGAATTAGTTGAAAGTGAAAAGGACAACCCCATGTTGAAATATGAGATACTGTGGGTTTTTTTAAATCTTGGTAACCAGAGTCTCACATATTTCATATGAAAAGTTTAAATGTGCTTTTTGGAGTGCAAGTGGATCCAATATGGAGAAAACACAACATAATGTATTTCTAACCTCATTTAAATATGCATGTGTGTTCCTTTTAAAATAATCATTTTTGTTCCAAACATGCAGCCAATTACATTGAAAATTTAATGCATGATCTCTTGGACTTGTTCAGGATATCTGTTTCATGTGTTATAGCTGATACTGCAAAAAACAAAAAACAAAACAAAACAACTGGATTGTGTGTAGGCTTCTAACATAATTTTCTATGACCAGCATTTAAAAAATGTTGGCTCTCTCACAGATCCTATGCTGAGAACCAGCTTTAATTCATTTAACACTGAGAGCATCCTTACAAAGGGGCCAATATTTTCCCTTACTTAGATGGGGAAACAGATGCACTGAGAAGCTGAGTTGCTGCAACTGAAATACTGAGTCACACCGGAGGTGGGATATACAGGTAAAGCCAGAGCCCCTGACCCACAACTTGAGCTCTTACCCACCATCTGTCATGTGTGATATGGAGTACAATATTTACCTTAAGTTATCTAAACATCCGTCCTCCCTTATATCCTTTCCACCTTGCTTGGCAGATGTGTTAGAGTGAATGATGATAAAGACAGTCTCTGTTTGAAAAGTCAGGAATCCAAATTTCCCATGGTTGTTTGCTGCCATAGTCACCAACGCCAGCATTATAAAATGGGTTCCTTTTAATTCTAAGGCAAGGGTTTGTGATTATGCTTTTTTTATATATTGTACAGAGTTCTTATTCCATGGCTTATGAAGTGACTTCCTAGACCAGAATTTTAAGAGAAAGTCCTATTTCTTCAAGTTAGTTTCTCTCATCTCAATGGGTGGTGATGTGGGAAGATGCACTGGAGCACTATTGATTAGCTGATGATGCCAAATTTTAAGGGATGTCAATCCAATGATGAATTAAATTCAAAAGCTTTCAGTTAAAATGCTTGCTCTACATTCAGGAGTGCAAAGAAACACAGGAGGAAAAGATTGCCCCCCCCCCCTTTTTTTTCCAATTTGTAAAGCAAGTGCTGTAAATGGAAAGTTAAACTGTAACTTATGTTGCACCAAGAATGTAAGGGATTGCCAATTTCTCTACAATTTGTTTTTAAGGAACATTATAACAATGACATTTTGATAGATGAAAAAAATTGTATCTTGTTTTATTTTGTATTATTTTAATAACATCATATTTTAACACATTTTTGGCATTTTTCATATTTTTGTTCCATAACATGTCCCACAATTTGAGAAGGCACATTGTCATCATTTTTTCCTATTGTATTATTCAACTATTTCTTAATAATTTTTATGGGTTCTTGGTAATTAAAGAAAATTATCCTTTGTCATATGTGTTGCCAATATTTTTCATCATCATTCTTTTTATTGTATTCTTCTTGCCACGTGGAGAATTTTTACTGTCTAGATTTCAAAAAACAACACAACTTTATTGAGATATAATTGATAAATGGAAAAATTGGGTATAATTAATGTCTGCAATGTGATGACTTTAAGCATATGCATACTTTCATGAAGCCGTTACTACAATTAATGTGATAAACATGCCCATATTCTATTTAGAGAAATCTTTTTTCTATTTAAAAATAATAAATGAATTCAATTTATAGTAAATAAGTACAATTTTTAATAGAATTCTATATTAGTTTCTTAGGTATAGCAAAGTACTACAAACTTGAAGCCCTAAAGCAATAGCACTTTATTGAATCTCAGTTCTGGAGTCCAGACATCTGAAAGCAAAGTGCCTGCAGGCCTTGTCCTCCCTGAAGGGACCTTTCTTGCCTTTTTCAAACTTCTGTGGTTGCCAGCAAAATCTCTTGTTGCCAAGTCAAGAGATCACAAATGTTGGTGAGGATGTAAAACAAAAAGAACCCTTATACAGCCATGATGGGAAACAGGATGGCAGTTCCTAAAAAAATAAAAATAGAGCAGCTACCCTATGAGCCAGTACTCCTACTTCTGGGTATATATGGGAAATGAAATCTTTATCTCTGAGAGATATCTGTACTCCCATATTCATTGCAGAATCATTCACAGTAGCTTTAAGACATAGAAGCAACATTCCAGTGTTAGAATGGTGAGAAAATAAGTCATTGTTATTTAAATCACCCTGTCCATTAATATTTGTTGTGGTAGCCTCAGAAAACTAATACAGAAATTAGAACAAAACTCAATTTGCACAGTTCCTTATGGCAACTGCTTTCCAGTACCCCATTGGTTTACAATGCCATCTTTATAGTTAATCAAAATCCCACATTTATTAGAATTTACTTAAGCCTCTATTCTGGTTCATTCAGCCACTTTTTTTTTCTAAAGCTCCAAAGTGCTTTACTATGTCGATATAATGCAGCTTTAATATATTAATATGTCATAGGTTATATTATTTGTAGATATTTTAAAATCTAGTAGGATTATTTAATTTTGATCCATTCTCTGTTCTCAGAATTTTAAGAAATATTTTCTACTTCTTTTTCAAATAGGAACTTGATAAAATTTTACTTTTGGTACTTACTTACAATCACATTTCATATATATGTTAGCTTGAAGTGAAGTAATACTTTTACAGGCTTTCTAACAAAGAACACATTATATCTTTTCATTTACTTAAGTGTAATTTTGTTATTTAGTGTATTTTATAGTTTCTCAATACATTACACATTATCTTTATTTCAATGCATTGTATTTTTCTTTAACAGTGCCATTGTAAGTGGAATACTTTCTATTATAGCACTTACATAGTTCATTTTTATATGTGAATATGATTACATTTTAATGACTTCTATTATTCTTTCCACTATGCTTTAGTTGATTCTTGAGATTGCTAGGTAGACAGATATATCATCTTAGAAGGTTTTGTCCTCCAATTCATAATTTATTACTTTACTATTTTCTATGGTCAATTTCTATCACTTGGGGTTTTTAAGTGAAGCAATAGCAACTGATTCTGAATCCCTAATCAGAAAAGGAATTTAGACAATAAATTACATGGAAATTTGTTCTGGTTATTTTTGCATATTCTATTCTAACTGTTCCTTTTCCTTTTTTAATCTTTATTGATTTCAGAGAGGACAGGAGGAGAGAGATATATAAACATCAATGATGAGAGAGAATCATTAATTAGCTGCCTCCCGCACACACTCCCCTCTCTGAGGATCAAGCCCACAATTCAGGCATTGTTGTCCTTGGCTGGAATCAAACCTGGGACCCTTCAGTCCGCAGGCTGACACTTTGCCCACTGAGCCAAACAGGCTAGGGGTGTTACTTTTTCTTTTGTGTTGTCTTTTGCAAAACACTGATTATATTGATGTTCAATTGACTTTAGCCCCATATCTAAGAATTTTGTCCAAGAGAGAATTCCATATCCTTGATGCTCTGTTTGTTTGGAGAGGAGATTAAAGAACGAATGAGGAAGGGAGACAGTGAAACTTAAATAATTCCTTCAAGCATAAGTTTGAAGTTAAGAATTTAAGTAATTTGCCTAATGATATGTACTTTGAGAAAAGCTTTTTGAAAATTTAGATGAAGTTTCCTTACTTCCAACTTAAGTTGTTTGCTATACAACTTACAATTTTCAAAACGCAAATCCTTTATCTGTTTACAGGAGGATGGAATACCTATTTCTTAGAAGTGATGTGATCTTACATGGGATAATATATATATATTTAATAGCATAGGACATCGCCAATGACTTGTGCTCTAAAAATATACTATTATAATATGGAGGTAAGTGGGGAGAAGACTATGACTGAAACACTGGCATATTGCGGCTCTAAGACTCGAGTGTCTTCATTCCATCCATTTGAGGCCAAAACAAGAGCCTTATTCAATCCTTTATCTAAGTTGACTTGCACCTTATACAATCTCAAATATCTCATTACTTCTTAATCTTCTGGCTTGCCTCAGGCTGCATTTTCCTGCTCAGTATTGTCTAGTTTCTTCTTCACTGACACATTGATATCATTTCTATTAAAACCAAGGTTAACAAGTTCCTATACCAGGCAACCTTCTTGACTCACCTTTGCCAATGCAGATTATACTCTTACCTGACAGAATGCTTACTTGTTTGTGATCTCGAGGTGTATACTATTTCCACATTTGCTTTGTCTCACTGAACACTATTTTAAGTTCACCAATAGTAAGAGCTCTGTATTTTCATTTTGTGTCTCTTACAGTGCAGGGTGCAGTGCAGTCCCTATTGTCAGTACTTGGCAAACACTTCTAAAAGAAGAAATAGCCAATTTATCTATTTTCTTCTTCCTGTGCATTTTGCCCTTTCATTAGCTACATGATGATGTCACTGATTAAATTTACTGCTTTGTACATATTTATGCAGTTTAATATAGAAAATTATGTTTTTATTCAAAACATTTATTTTGGAGTTGTCTTATAAGTAAGGCAATGTTTAATATGTTGACCTTTGACCTCTTGGTTCCAGGTAGGGATTAGAGTGAGAAAACACAGCCAACATGAGTTGAGATATATTCATGAAGCTTTATGTTAAAGTATTTTGTCACTCTAGATAGATCCTAATTTATGTTTTGTTTACTTTATAATATTTATCTCCGGATTAACTTTACACTTTAAAAATCAGAGTGCTCATTTTATTTATCTGATATGCTAAATTTTATATTTTTTAGTAAAAAATAAAAATCCAAGATTGTTTCAGAAAATGTGGCATTTAAACAGGATCATACTGACATCCACGGGATTAATAATTCAGATGTTTTATTGCATTTGGGGAATTTCAGTAAGTCCATTATACCCATCTTTTCTATTCAGTCAGTAAATTTTGTAGCTCTTAAAATCCATGAAATGATATATAGGTTTGAAATGCATTAATATTTATGTAGTTCTTTTTATGACAAACATTATAAAATGCTCTCTAGTAAAATAAAAAAAAAATAAGCATGAGGAGAATGTGAATGATTACAAGTTGAAAGGTCACTTTCAAAGATAAATCAAGTTAATTTGTTTGGCAAAGTGATTGACCAGTTTACACAAAAGATGGCAACTCCACTTAGTTGATCTCAAGTTTGGGAATCTAGAGGAATAAAAGCTGTGTCTCAGCAATCAGTAAAGTGCTACAGTTAACAAGTCCGGCAAAGCCTTCTTGCTCACACAGATAAGACAGTGCCATTCCTCCTGGACTACAAACTACCAGGACTTCAGCCTGTGAGGTGTTGTCATAATTCTGTTAATATGACTTTGTAGTTCTAAATAAAAACAAGGGTAAATAAGCTGGTGAAATGCAGTCATAAAGGCACCTTTAATTTATTGCAGTCGTTTTTATTTTCTTCACACATCACAGAAGCAAATTATTGATATAAATTATGCTAATTTCTTTCTATGATGAGGTCATTCATGAGTGAAAGATAAATCTGGAGGACAAATGCCCTTTAATGCATACCTACTGCTTTTCTAATTGTGGATTGTCTCCACCTAATTTCCTTTAAAAATTAATGGTTCTTCAAAGAGATATTTTTCAATTTAATATGTTTTCAGTTGTTCTAATTTGAATAGAAATGATGGAAAAGTAAAAAATGTGTGGGGTAATAATACATAATGTTGCTAATGTACAGTCATGAAGACACAGGGATGGAAGAGGCTGTAAGGTTATATAATCCTGAAATTTTATTGCTAGAGCATTTCAAAATACTAAAAGTCTTCCAATGACTATGAAAATATTTTATCTTTTCCTAAGTTTGATCCAATCATTCCACAAATATATTACTCTAATGATAGGTTGCTGATTTTTTTCTCTTTGATCTGGAAAGTCCTAGAATGGCTAATTAGCATTTTTTAAAGTTACTTACTCATTTATATTAATAGGGAGGACTAGGGATGAGAAATAGCCAAGACTGATCATCACACTTCATGATTCTATCATTTGCTACTAAGCAGAAGTGTGTTTTTTTAATATATATAAGTGCACATTTTAGTAATGAAACTAATTGGCTTAATTATCTACTTCTCTTGGGAGCCAAAATTCATAAATGAAAAAAAAATATTGATGATGTCATACTTTCCTAATTAAAATAGTCTGGGTTCCTAATATATTGTTCAATGCTTTCTTGTTTCATTGTATGATTCTAACAATTTAAAGGCTTATGGGATAACATATATTATGATCTGCCTTCTTCATGACTTTCCAGCCAATTGTCTTATTGCTTAGCTATTCTCAAGCTATATTCCAATAACATAGTACTCATGTAGCACTGTGAATCTACCATGCTGTTCCTCTCTTTATTCATCTGTTCCCTGTGTGGAGTGCCTTTGTTGCTTTCCTCTACCCCCACCCAACTTTTATTCTTCCTTTAAGACTTAAATTATGCCTACCCTCTTGCAGAGAAGCTTTAAGATATTGACTCCTTTCTTTAAGGCTGAGATTACAGTCCCTCTTCCATAGGCATTTTCACAATGCCTTGTGTTTCTATATCAGTAGGTTATTATTATAACTAAGTCACAGAATGCAAGTGCTTGAAAGTAGAAATTCACCTTTTTAATCTAAGCACCTAAGTTTGTGATATTTAAAAATTGAACAAGTATCTGAGTGAATAAATGATGTCACCAGACAGACTTCAACTTCACATAATTGCAACATAGGAAAAATTGCATCAGAGTTGCCTTTCCCAAGACATTTATTGCCTTCTCATAGCTACCTATAACTAATGGTATTGTCAGATCCTTGTATCTGACCATTAAAATGAAAGGAGTCCCAATTTCTGCCTTAATAGTGTTCATATTAGAATAACCCCAGAGATGATTTGAAAATTAAATTAAGAAGGTAAACAAAACAAAATAAATCTTGCCCTAAAATTTGTGAATCCTAGGCAGCCTTTTGCTTACATATCCCAGAATGTAGAAAAGCTTTCATTTTAGATAGGTAAACTCTTTACTTATCCCAAATTACAGGCTTACTAGTTTACCATTTTTTCCTTCTAACATGCTTTGTTTTGTAAATTAGAAGTCTAATTTTTTCTGGCAGGTTTTTACAAAGGAAGCTTAGATTTTTGACACAGGTATTCCATTATTGACCTCTGTTTTGTAAATTATCAACGTGAGGAGTAATTGATAGTATTAACATGATTTTTAGAGCTCATTGACCTCCACTGTCTTTTGATTATGAATAGGAACTGAATATGTGCTAAGACCCTGGGCTGATAATGTTCAGAGAGAACCTACATTAAGACCTATTGCGGTGTTTTTCAAACCTTAATTTTTCAATCTCTAACATGCAAATTCCCTTGATGATTGTTAAAAGGCAGACATTGGAATACCACTACCAACAGAATCAATCATAATTTCTAAGTGAGAGCCAAGAATATATACTTTTATCAAGCAATTTTTAAAAATTATACCACTAATCTACAAAGGCAGGCTATAATATATAATAATGATGATTTTAAGTGAAGTAAATTATGAATGTCTGTTCTGGAGATATATTTATAATTCAGTAAGTATTTGTTGATGATTTATTATGTACTAGACTATTTTTGTAGGGAGTCCATGGGGGTGAAAGGTAAATTAAGAAGCTTAGGGTTTTGGAGGTTGTTGGACAAGATATGAAAAGACAATTGAATACTTATAAAAAAGATTGTGCCAACACATATCCATTCAAATATTAGAAGCCAATCGTTTTCTTATGTGCAGATGGTATGGTTCTCATATGAGGCTTCTTAGGAGAAGATCATATCAACTCTTTCAAAGCTAAGGTGTCATGTTTGTTTCAATAGACCTCCAGTTTCAAACTGGTGTATAAGAGGTAACGCTGCTGTATGACAGGCCATTTCATCCAATTAATGCCTAAGAATGGAGCTTTCAACAATTTTATCTTGAAGGCATATCAAGAAGTTGTATTGCTCAAAGCTTTAGTATTAAAATAAATGCTTTCTGAAGATTTGATTTATTATTTAACAGGCAGGGTAGATTGTTTGGTTTGAGTTGTTTTAAAATTGTCACAGTCTTAAATTACAGTTTTGTTTTGTGGTGTGGAATTGGGGCTGTCACTTGCCTTCCTGTCTGTGTGATATAGTAACTAACCACTCTCCTGGAGATCTTCTTTCCTTGCTGGTGGAGTTTCTTGTAAGTCCTCTCAGAGCATGTGTGTCTTGGCTACCACAAAGGCACTTACCACTGCTTATTAACTCTGTGTTCATAAAAGAATGGCATTTCTACTCTTGGCTTGGCAACTTGGTAAAATATTTGGCTGGTCATTTAACTGTCCTCCTGCACTTCAGGTGCACATTTGAGCAGATCATCCTAACTGGACTGCCACCCAGTAGCTATTAAAAAGTTGATTGAGAGAAATGATTTTCTCAATAATGCACAGTCTATCACTGGAGTAAGCAGATCATCACGTTGTATCAACATCTCTATACTATCGATTTTATTATATCACCCCTTTGGCTTGCCATCAGTTAATATTGAAAGATGTCATTAGAAACACTTTTATGGGGCTTGGTGACACATATACTACAAGGATTAAGTTACTGTTTCATATCACAATAGAGTATCTTTCTCATAAGGGTTTGGGAAAGATATTTCTCTATGCTTCTCTAGAGCATTTGGTATATCTTTATTTTATGAGCACAGTAAATTACACAACTAGTCATGTTTTCCCTTTCCTGCTGTCTGGTAGAAAGGGAGTGACAAATTTGTGATCTCCCTTTACTATGTGCATAGGATTTTATGGCATAAATGTTGTTAACCTATCTCCTGGCACCCGCGTGTTTATTGCCTTTAGTTTTTCATTGCTTCAACTTTCCTTGCAAGTGAAAACATATTTCATTTTTTCTACTCATCTTCATGAGATGTCCTAAATTATTTCTGGAACAAGGCAAAATATATAGTTGTGTTTTATTTGTTTATTTGTTTAATAATTAGGACTGATCACTAAAGATCAAGTTGAATGAATCTTACTGAGATAAGAAATTGAAGTGAAATAGAAAATGAGGTAAAAAGAGCAGGAAATCTTTGATAAATGAATGGACTTTGGTAAGCACTGGCAATAAAGGCACAGCTCAGTAAGAGAATCATATGATTGACTTGAACTACACAGTACCAAAAGATAAGAAAGACTTGTAGGAAGTGGAATTAGTTATAGGAAATAGGCCAAGATCCTATATTTCTGCATGTATCTGGGATTATTTTGCGTTTCGCTATAGGGTCAGGGCATCTTTTCTACATTTGGCTTTTGAAATGTCAGGTGTTTTGTTTTTATCACACACATGATTTCTACAGTAGACATTACAGAATCAGGAATATATGAAGTAAGTTGTCCAGATTAGTATAGACTACTTTACCTGTGCTGATTGCTCTTCCTATAGTATTTGATAATATCAGATTTGATTAGTTAGACCTTAATCAAAACAGGTCATATTTATGGGAAAGCCATTTCCTATTGCTGTTTGAATTACTCTTGAATATCAGAGTAGAAAAGGTCTTAGAGATTGTTTACTGTAATCTGTTTATTAAGAGTTGCTGAAACTGGGGTTCAGACGAGTTATGTTACTTGCCCAAGATGACAATGAATTCATCAAAAAACCAGAACTATAACTAGAACAAAAATCAATTGTTTCATGAATCAACAATAACTCAGAATGTCTCAATTATTACAGGTCCCCATATTGAGGACTTTGCATTATTTTCTTTACAGAAACCAAGTTTTATGTCTAGTAGATGTTAAAACCAGAGGAAATTTGCTGGTATTACTGTTTATTTGGAAATTACATTCATGGTCTAGAATCTTTCTAGTGTCTAGAGGTGGGATTTGAGAAGGCAGTGGAGGCAATTTAGTACAAAGCTGTGGCAGAATGGCCCAAGCGATTTGAGGTAGCTAGCAGAGATAAATAGAGGGAGATCTATGCTTGCTTGTTCAGTGCACATTGAAATCATTATCTTGGTAATTTCGGCAAAGACCTTTTTTGGCTTAAAGTTAAGAAGAATGGGTGCAATGGGGTTTTAAGGATTTCATTATCTAAGTGATTATCTCATTTTTAAAAATTTGCTAGTGTAGACAAAACAATAGTCATTAAATTCCTGCAATTATAGATTGGCGTTTTGTACTTACAAAACAAATTGTGATTGAGAGCTAAAACTTCAGGGAATTTGTTTATTGTAAGCAATCTGGAGAACTCTACTGCAAACAGTATTCTTTAACAGAGGAATTTTTGTTTCATCATGGGTTGTTTTAGTTGCTGGAGTTTCTATCATTTAGGTAATTGCCTCAATTGTATTTTATTTCAGTAAGCAGATTATATTTACATGAAGCTTAGAATATAGACCTAAAGATTCTTTCTGGTGTTGGACTTTTAACCTCTATAAATCTAGATGAAGTAACAGTAAAAACAGCACTACTCCCTTGGTCCATACATTCTGGCAAAAAGGCTTTTACAAAAGGCTTTCCAACACCTTGTCTTTTGAGTCTCATAAATTCATAAGGGAAACAGGGCAAGTTCAATGATCTCATTTTATAGGCAAAAAAGCTGAGACTCAGATAAGTGACTTCATGTGTCTGAGTCAGAAAGTGAGTCAAGAGTGGAATATAGACTAGAATCCAGGTCCTCTTACTCTTAGCCTAATACCTTTATCAGTCCCATTGCCAAGCCCTGATCCTGGTTTATGTACCTCTCACCTGAATAAAGGCAGTACAACGTACACTCCTGTTTCTAGTCCCCTTGTCCCAGCCCCATCTCCAATTTATTTGCTCGTTTCAGTAGGATTAGCTTCCTAAAATTGAATTTAATATTGAAGATAATTGTCCTGAGGCTTTATTGTTGGTGCTACAATGGGATACTATTGGGTGTACACACTCACCCGTATCTGACCTGGAAGTATTGAGGAAGTAATATCATATGGAGAGGATTTTTGACCACTAGAAGTGAGAAAGCCATTATAAAAATTTCCCACATTTCCCTTTCTCCACCCATTGACAACTGGTTCTGAAATAGAGTTGGGTGTATGGGAAAGTATTCCCAAGTATGGAGCAATTGGTTGTATTTAGCAGAACCAGTTATAAATGTGTCCTTATATGGGCTCTTCCACCTTCCTTGTTTTATTACTCTCAACCCCTTTCTCCTATTTCCTGATATGGTATGCCCTAATAAAATTTCTAGATATAAAAATCTAAGTGACCATTACAACCGAATGACTGGCCAATAGTTATGTGCACTGACCATCAGGGGGCAGACACTGAATGCAGGAGCTGCCCCCTGGTGGTCAGTGCTCTTCCACAGCCAAGCTCCTGCAGTCCCTTCCCTCCCTCTCCCCACATCCCTGCCAGCTGGCCCCAATTGTCCCTGATTTCTGGCCAGCCTGAAGGACCCCACCCATGCATGAATTTGTGCACCAGGCCTTAGTATTATAATAATCCCTCAACCTCAGACTGATTCCTGGGGAAGCCAGGCTAAACATCAGGTTTATAGTTTATATCATCTCATTCTTTGGCTTACAGATTTCTCCTCTCTACTCCCACCTGGATTATCTCACCACGTCTCTCTATTGATCCAAATCTTACTCTTCTTTCAAAATATAATTAGCATGCTACTTGTTCTAGGATTGTTTTTCATGATGTCTCTGGTCCCATGTAATTTTATTTTTCTTTCAGAAACTTCTATCTTTACACTGAACAAAGAAAACCACAATATTGCTTGTTTTTTTTATGACAAATATTTAGAGATAACTTGGTAAAAAACTAATCTTCTTAGCTACTTCATAAACACCTTCAATTTCTTGGATTATTGGGTTATTTATCTTTGTATTCCCAGAACCTGGCATAAAGTATGCAGTGATTATTTCTCAAATACACCTAATACATGAGAAGAATAAACTGCTCATTCTGATCAACTTTATCATCCATTTAATTGATACGAGCTCACTCTGAATGTAGCACATTAGAAGGAGTATGGTAGTGCAAGTCTGGTTATTTATTCTATTTTGATGTGAGGATCATTGAGACTCAGAAACCTTATCCTTCTTTATTTCATATTTTCTTTTATGAACAGTCTTGGCCAGCTCAAAGCATTTGGAAAGCAAAGACAAGGAACATACTTAAAGGTTCTAAGCATTTTTATACAGCATCTCATTAAATATAATTCATCTAAACTTATTTTTGTCAAATTAAAAATTAGTCAAAAACATATTTGAACAGCCTAAAAAGGTCCCCATGGCCTTTGCATGTAAGGAGGTAGCAGTGGACAGTCTAGGGACAAGATAAGTTTTGTGTGCCCAAAAGTTTTGCTCTACTGTATTTTTGTTTTAAAAAATATTGCTAAAATGGACTGAGCAACCTGAAACATAGTGTCTTTGCATGTATATATGACTATTGCTTTTTAGCTTAGAGGAATGATATCAAGACTGTGAAACATAAAAAAATCCTGTACCTGTTATTAGGTAAGGCTAAAAATAAAATGATTTGTGGTAGTGGAAAGATGGCTTAATATTAAAAATTAATGAGTTAAATTTCTATAATATTTAAATCATTTCTTAGTATTAAGTTAAAAACCTACCAAGGCAAATTAATTATTTCAGAGTTTTGAGTTTCCATTGGATCACTTCTTATTCAGTTGCAAGGTAGATGGGGAAAGGTGTTTGCGTTGGAGGGTCACTTTTTTCTTGGTTCAGGAAGAGCACCAGAGCTGGCCTTTGGAGTCACTGACTTAACTAACTCTCAAGACATGATTTATCTTCTCGGAGAGTTTGGGAACAGTTGAGCCTACACTGTTCAGACTTTCTCTGTTTCCTTTGGAAGCCAACTGGTCTCAGGATGCGCACGTTTCCCCTCTGAGCCTGTGCTGAGGGCCTGGGGCCTGGGATGAATGAGTCTCTGTGTCCTTGCCTAGTTTACCTAAGCCACAGAAACTAAGAGCAGTTTAAAGGAAAGTAAGGGCAGTGTTATCATGTCCATCTCTCTGACTCTCATGACTCTGTATATTGGTTCTGAATATGGGTAGTTGTTTATGGACTACGTCTAACCCCAACCGAGCTGCCTTTCCTTTTTCAGTGGTGGTAGAAAAATTACGTTGGTGCTTAAGAAACTGGAAACGCTCATTGGAAATTCCACTGACTACAACTTCAGATGATTAAGGAGTGAAAAGCTTTCAACAGAAATTGTAAATAGTAAATAATTGTACATGCACACAAGTCAATTCATTAATTCTAAACTAGTTACTTTTTTCTTTGTAGTCAGCAGTGATAGAAGTTAGAAAATGCGAATGCTCCTCTCAAGACCAACAAAATGTGTTCTTTTTGTGATTAGACAGATTCAGCACAGTTAAAAGGACAAGATGGTTTTACTCAGAAAGCACAATATTTAATGCTGTTAGTTAACTGGAACCTTTCTTCTGTAGAGCTATTCTTTTTTTTTTTTTTTTTTTAGGTTAAACATTCACATTGCCTTCAGCTAACAGCTCTGGAGATAAAAGGTATCATTTATAAAATGGTACCATTTGCCTTTAAAGGTTCAAATCCCCTCATCCATTCCTTCCCCCAACTCTCCTTGACATCAATTTGAAGAGATTATCCAGCTTAAAACTGGGTCTTATACACATTAGAAATATTTTCTGGAGTCACACATTTTGTTTTTTTATGGTCTTGGGTTTTTCTGTGGGGTTTTTGGAAGAAGTGTTTCTGCTCTAAATATCTGTATTTCTGGAAAACAACATTATTTATCAGCCCAAGGTTTTTTCCTAAACTCTTTGCTTTAGTCCTTGGAAAAGTCTTTAGAATACATTCCAGAACTATTTGTGCAGTTTTACCCAAAAGTAGGCAATGCTATTTAATTTTTACTAGGTGCTTCAGTAGAGCAAGTACTGGATATTTGACAGACATAACCTTGGGTCTTATTGCTTTGCGATTTGGTAAGGAACACGTGGGCACGGAAATTGCTTTTATGTTCCTTTCCCACCTACTCCCAGACACATACACATACAGTCATGATTAAAAGCTCTTGAAAAAACATCATTTAAATAGCCTCCTGGCAGGATAAACTAGTACTGAACTTTTGAGTCTTTAACCCTAAGTGAGTAATCTGTTCTTGATTGTTTCATAATAAAAAGCAGAATTTTGCATGTGTATTAATTACTGACCCCTCTCATGTAAGTCATTTTACATTTTTAAATATTTTGGTGTGACTTTTATTTTTGGGGGGTTGTCTTCCCTCTTGCTTCTTTCTGTGTAATACCCATGCTGGAACTAGATGCTGTAGGAGAAAACCACTTTTCTGCACTGGCTCAAATGCAGCAATAAGACTGTTGGATTAACTACTGTTTCTCCCCTATCAACCATAAAACATTCCTTTTTAATTTTTTAAAAATGAGAAATGAATGAACTTTTGACCTTTGTCTCAGACTTACCCGAGAAGGAAGGAACAGGCCCTAGCATCTAGCCATGTCATTGATGTGATTTCATGAAAGAGCTTGTATCCTGATATATGGGACTTTTTGATCAGTGGGTTAAAACTGCTCCTGCACTCTTATTTTGAGAATAAATGGCTCATGTGCTACACCCACAATTTATAGATGTGGGGAGGGGAGAAAATTGATGTAGCTTATGCGTTGGGCACATGAAAATATATAGCAGCTTTGGTTGAACTAAGCACTCTCTTCCATACAAGGCTTTGAGTCATGAATAAAAATTCCCTCTCCTCCAGAACATGTTCCTTTGACTGTGATGGCAGTGACCCCATCCTGTCTTTCAGTCATGGGCCTGGTGGATGTGAAATTATTTTGGTATGTTGATCTGAAATGCCTCAAATAATTATGCTGGACTTACCAAGAGGAAGTCAGGAATCAGGCATCAGGGTCTGTCACCTTTCAAAAAACAAACAAATAAACAAACAAGATTTAAAGAGAGCATAGTTTCTGAGTGGGATAATTCAAGTGAATTTGGGATGACGAGGGTCTCAGGGTTGGAATATAGATGCTGCCTAACACAGTGGAGATGAGCAATTGGAGAGAAGCGAGTGCGGGCTGCTTCAGGCAGTGCTCCTCATTACTCATACTTTCATCACGATTAAAATGCATGCCCAGGTCTTTCACCAGCAAAAATGATTTTAGTCAAATGCATTAAAATATAATGGGATAATTGGAAAAAAAGTACCCATTTTTTGCTTGGAGCTCTACTTAGATTTAGGATTTATTATTTTTAAAGTTTATATATAAAATTCTCTTAGAATGGGCCTCCTGAATTTAAAGTAGCCACTTTCTTAAGGAATGTCTTTTAAAGTTGAGTTTAACTACAATGGAAATAAAACATGAAGACACTGTATAAATTAGAGTGGTTATTTCTCCGTACCACCCTGTGCGTTCCTATAGCAACCCCTCCTATTTTATCTGCCCTTTATTGACCAGATATATTTTTAGTCTCTGCTTACAGCAGAATAAAAAGTGAAAAAGAGGGAGGGAAAAATGGGGGAGGGAATGGGAATTAAGCTATCTTTTCTTCTTTTTCTATCACAAGTTAATGCCCCCTGTCTTAAATAAATGTCATAGATTCCCACCCTCCTTTCCCCCCGTCCCCCTTTCATTGGCACTGAGGTCCAAGATCCATGAAGTCCACCGGAATACTCAGGGCCATATTCTTACCCAAAGTATTTGGATTCTTAAACAACTGTAGGCCTATGTCTATGTATATGTGCCAAATGCAGGCTATATTTACCCAACCTATGCTTGCAGCAACTGTGCTGTCAAGAGAAATGTAAATATTAATGAGTGATGTTTCTCAGGAAAGGATATTCAGGAGTCCTCTTTAGCTGTCAGAACTGAATCCATCAGTACACACTTTCAGGACAGATCTAATGTTCGTAGAGTCATAAATTGACATTTATCTGATGATTTTTATATTCCTACCAACTGGTTTTCTTTATTAGGTAGGTGTTTCAATACACCATTGGTAATTCTGTGGAGAAATTAAACATTATTTTTCAAATGAAGATATGGATGAAAGGGGATTTATAGCTAGTGTGTCCCCCACCTCGCCAAGGGTTATTTGGACATAAATGAAACACTGGCTTAAATTAAATTCTTACTATAGAATTTTACCCTTATCTGCTAAAATATAAGACAAGCCCATTGTAAAAGGATTCATTATTAAATTAATTGTTATATAACATGTCATATACATATAAAGAGATGTCTATGTTTTATTCTTCATCATATTAACCAATGATGAGTTGCTTCCTTCTGTGACACTTTTTTTGCCTGAAAACAAAACAAATTTATAACAAGATATATGCAAAAAGTACTTTGTCTCCAAAAAATAAAATGTAGCCATTTGAAAAGAATAAAACTTGCATAATATATGCATACTCAAACACACTTATGCATACACACATACTCTGAGTTAAGTAACTCACGAGAACACAAGGAAATTAGCTTTATAGATGTATGCTATGTGCCTACTAATGCCAATAAATTCACGTTATAAAATTAACCATATTATGCTTATCTTATATATGTAGCAAGAGTTGTTATTATCTCCCAACCTCAGGCTTAATTAAGCAATTTCAATATATGTTTTTTAATACTCTGTATCCCACAGTTAAAAATCCTAAAATGTTTTACAGAAATTTTAAAATGATTTAAATATTAATTGGAAAAGTTGAATTTAAAAGCTAAAGACCCAATGACCCATAAGCAGCAGAAAAGAAAAAAAAAAGAGGTTCTGAGACTAACTGGAAGAGAACCTTTTCCAGAAATGTCCATTGGGCAGGAAATGCATAGACAATAAAAATATCTGCTGCTATGAGAGACTACAGTCAAGTTCATGGAAACCTTACATCATGAATGCTCATATTCATTCAGTTTCTGTAGGTGTTAAGAGAATTCTGATCACAAAAGTCAGAATAGAGGTAGGTAGCTTGCTAGCAAGAATCTAGGTGATCCTCAATAATAGTACCTTTCCTTTCTATTATTTTAAATATTTCTCTCTCATCAACATCTAGACTTCTACCAGGTAATTACTATCTATAATGTATCTAATTATAAGAACATCCATTTTATTTCAGGCGCAGATCTCCCGGCTCTCCCAGCTCCCTCGGTCTCACGCCCAAAGTAATCCCAGGGGAAATCTGACCTTTCTGTGCCGGAGGGCAGAGCTCCTTAGACTCTGTGCATCTGCGCCAACTGGGCACCAGTGTTCTGGGGGTCTCAGCCGTCCAGTGGGTACTGCAACTGTATATTTTCAGGCCTTTCCCCTTCAAGATGGCGTGTTCCACCCAAGAACATCCATTTTAGCTTGGATTCTTCTCAAAATGTAATTAATACACAAAAACCTTTAATTTAGGTTGATATATATGGCATATATCTGAAAACAGATTTAGCTAAAGAAGTTGGAAAAAATGAAAAGTCCTGAATAATCTTTTGTATCCTTCACACACCTTACCATCATACTTTAATTTTAATTTTGTACTCATCTATTAATACATCCCCTAAGTCCAGCAGTGCATTTGGACTTCAAAATTACTAGGCTCAGACATGTTTTGTGTTTTACTTTTTTGTTTGTTTGTTATTAAGGATACTAGAGGCCTGGTGCAGAAAAATTCATGCACTTAAGGGATCCCTCAGCCTGGCCTTTGCCCTCTCGCAGTCCGGGATCCCTCGGAGGATGTCCACCTGCTGACGTAGGCCTGCTCCCCTGGGATCGGGCCTAAGCTGGCAGTCAGACATCCTTCTGGTATCCTGGGAGCTTTCAGGTGATGTCCAACTGTGGCTTAGGCTGCCAAGGAGGGGGAGAGACTCCTGCCACCACCACTACATTCACAGTCATCAGCTTGGCTTGTTGCTGAGTGGAACTTCCCCTGTGGGAGTGCACTGACAACCAGGGGGCAGCTCCTGAATTGAGCATCTGCCCCCTGGTGGTCAGTGCACATCATAGCGACTAATTGTTTCACCCATAGGGTCAGTTTGCATAGTACCCTCTTATTATATAAGACTCGAGGCCCGGTGCATGAAATCCGTGCATGGGATGCAGGGGATGTCCCTCAGCCCAGCCTGTACCCTTTCTAATCTGGGACCCCTCAAGGGATGTCCAACTGCCCGTTGCCCAATCTTGGTGGGATCGGACATAAAAGGGCAGTTGGACATCCTTCTCACAATCCAGGACTGCTTGCTCCAAACTGCTCACCTGCCTACCTCCCTGGTTGCCCCTAACTGCTTCTGCCTGCCAGCCGGATCACCCCTAACCACTACCCTGCCAGTCTAATTGATGTCTAACTGCTCCCCTGCCAGCCTGTTTGCCCCCAACTTTTCTCCTCTGCCAGCCTGGTCACCCCTAACTGCCCTCCCCTGCAGGCTTGATCACTCCCAACTGCCCTCCCCTGCTGGCCTGATCACCCACAACTATCCTCCCTTGCAGGCCTGGAACCTCCCAATGGCCCTCCCCTGCTGGCCATCTTGGGCTGGCCATCTTGTGTCCACATGGGGGCAGCCCTCTTGTGTGTTGAAGTGATGGTCAATCTGCAAATTACTCTTTTATTAGATAGGATAAAGGCCTGGTGCATGGGTGGGGGCCAGCTAGTTTGCCCTGAAGAGTGTCCTGTATCAGGGTGGGGGTTCCCTTAGGGTGTGGGGTGGCCTAGGTGAGGAGCCTCTGGTGATTTGCAGGCTGATCCCACCCCCCAGTGACCCAAGTTGAGGCCCTTGGATCTGGGATTAATTTATTTTCTACAATTGAAGCCTTCTGCTCACTATGTGGCAGCAGCCATTTCTGTTTGAGTTTATTTAAATTCTATAATTGAAACTTTGTAGCCTAGAGTGGCGGCCTAGGTGCTAGGGCTGCAGAAGCTTGTCTTCCTCCATCACCCAGGCAACCCTAGCCTCTGCTCTCTCCATCTCCGTGGCTTCCACCATTTTTGTTGGGATATATCTTCTATAAATGAAACTTTGTAGCATTGAGTGGAGGCCTAGGCCAGCAAGGACAGGCAGAAAGCTTGGCTTCCTCCATTGCCGGGGAAATCCAAGCCTCCCTCCTGCTCTCAGTGGCCACAGACATCTTGGGTGGGGTTTATTTGCTGCTGATTGGCTGGTGGGCATGGCTTGTGGGCATGGCTTGATCAGAGGTACAGTCAATTTGCATATTACTCTTTTATTAGATAGGACTAGAGTTCCAGTGCATGAATTCATGCCTCAGTGGGGTCCCTCAGCCTTGCTTGTGGGATCAGGGTGAAACTGGCTCTCCAACATTCCCTGAGGGGTCCCAGATTGCAAGAGGGTGCAGGCCAGGCCAAGGGACCACACTGGTGCATGATTGGGCCTGGAGAGGGATATGGGAGGTTGACCAGCTGGGGAGGAACTGCAGGAGGCCTCCAGGGCATGTCTGGCTTGTCTCAGTCCCTATCAGCCAGACCCAAGCAGCAAGCTAAACTACCTGTTGGAGTGTCTGCCCCCTGATGGTCAGTGCACGTCATACCGACTGGTAGACCAGTTGACTATCTGCCTCCTTGTGGTCAGTGCACATCATAGGGAGTGGTTGAGAAGCCTTAGCATATGATTAGCATATTACACTTTGATTGGTTGAATGGCAGACTGAACAACTGGACACTTAGCATATTAGGCTTTTATTATATAGAATGTCAGAGACTATAAAAATAGTTAATGGTTAATGGTTAATTCCTCAGTCAAGGAGTGTTGATTCCCCAAATCAGAACACAGAAATGTCATAGATGTCAGCTACCTTCTTGCTCTCTTCAGCACCTAAATATGGTTCCATGACGGGAAGGTAATGATTGGCATTTAAGATGTAAATAATGAAAATGATAATGATGATGATAATAATGGCCTTATTGAAAAACCAGAGGGATCTTAGACACTTGTTGAGATTCTGGATGCCTTATCTTTCTTCCAGTCCCATAAACAAATTTTTTTTTCTGCTCAACTGTGGCTTCAAATGAGCTATTTCTGAGCTTGGATAAAACCCATAACAGAGCCTGAAATCTGGTTTCCCAAGCATCCCTGGTATGCTTGATGACATGAATAGAAACCTGGAGAGTTAGTATTCCCTAGGACCAAATTTGACAAATGGAAGATAGAAAAGGCTCATTCAGAAAATGCATACTTTCTGTCTTCTCTCTGTAGGACTGTTGTAAGGTATAGTTTTTCATACAGCCTGTCAGGAGATGCTGGGTGGTTGGGGTCACCTGCCAAAAATTAGCCATGTCTCTGTGCAGTTTGTCATGAAGAAGTTGCCTGTGAGGTAACATGTCATCTCTTAATCATTTGCCATCCTTCCTGGACTTGGTCTCCTTTCCTCACCTTTGGTGATTGAGATTCCTCCTCCCTAAATTTAAAAAAAAAATAATATTTAAGTCTTATCCCATGCCATATTCTCTAGAGAACATAAAAGATTAATTGCACTTTGTTATGAAATCTTTACAAAACCTTATAATATGATTGTTAATAGTTTTAATTTCAAATGAGGTGCAGCCATCAAGTTTCTTCCAGAAAACAGTGGCCCTCTCACATTGGGATAATTCTGAGGACCTATTTGCAAGTTATTATTTACAGTTGTAGGGTAGGATATGGAAATTACATCTAGTGCAGGAATTGGCATCTGGTGACCACAGAGGAAATGTTATCACCCTTACCTGAAGGTGTGAGGATAGGAAGCTATTACCAGAACTTGGAAGAAGAGAGCTGTGTCCAGAATAGCACTATGGGTAGTGCAGTCACCCTGATAAATGGACACAGACAGGGAAATAAATCCTAACATTGATCTTCTCCTGTCCTCTGTTTTCTACCCAGTTTTCTTTCTTTCTTTTTTTAAAAATATATTTTATTGACTTTTCACAGAGAGAAAGGTAAAGGGATAGAAAGTCAGACACATCAATGAGAGAGAAACATGGATCAGCTGCCTCTTGCAGCCAAGGTACATGCCCTTGACCGGAATCGAACCTGGGACCTTTCAGTCTGCAGGCTGACACTCTATCCACTGAGCCAAACCAATTTTGGCTACCCCAGTTTTCTTTTGCCACAGCAGCCAACCAGTATCCAAGGGCAATGGCTCTGTTAATGTAAACCATAGTAATCAGCATTCTGGACAAGAAACAAAGGTGGAAAGTGAATGTGTAGCGTAAAACAGCATTTATCAGATGGAATGAAGCAGTGAAAATCAGCAAGAATGTAGACTTTGCCTAAGGTTATACAGTTAATATAATTTTTTGTTTATTTAAAATATTGACTTGTGCAAGTTTTTTTTAGAAAGGGTCTCATTTCTATCTGGGAAACAATTTATATTATTTGACTTGACACAAAATTCGTGCATGGGGGGGTTCCCCTCAGCCCAGCCTGTACCCTCTCCAATCCAGGACCACTGGCTCCTAACTGTTCACCTGCCTGCCATCTGGTTGCCCCTAACTGACCCCCTTGCTGGACTGGTCACACCCAACTGCCTCCCCTGCCGGCATAGTCATCCCCAACTGCCCCTCCCACTGGCCTGATTGCCTCTAACTGTGCCCCCCATCAGCCTGGTTGTCCCTTAGTGCCTCCCCTGCTGACCTGGTTTCCCCCATCTGCCCCCCCCCCCCTGGCCTGGTTGCTCCTTATTGCTCCCCCCTGCTGGTGTGGTCACCCCTAATTTTCCCCCTCACCAGCCTGGTCACCCCCAACTGCTCCCCTATGGGCCTGGTCACCCCATGTGGCCTGCTGCTCAGTTGTTTGGTTGCCCCTCACTAACCCCCTGCCAGCCTGGTCGCCCCACTTAGTCTGCTGTTCAGTTGTTTGATCATCCCTCACCAACTCCCCTCCCATCCTGGTCACCCGACACAGCCTGATCTGTCGTCCATTTGGTTGGTTCGGATGTGACAATCGCTTAGCCTTTTACATATATAGATGGTGGCTTTATAGATAAGTCTAGTTTTACATAATGTATTTTGAATATTTATGTTTTCTAGATCTTTATTTACCCTCTTCTGCTTGGAAAGAGTAGAATAAATGCTACTTGGCCAACTCTATCACCTTTCAAGAGGATTAACTAACTCTCTTTCACAGGCCATATCACGTACACCTTCCTTTCTTCTTTCCTCATAGATTTTGCCTGGAGTTAAATTAATTCCACCTAAGGAATTTCTTCCCACATCTTCAGTCCTCTTCCACTTTAAGTAATCTTATTTCCCCATTTTACTTAATTTCCCATTTAAAAAAATAATACCTGAAAGCGTTGGAGCATACATTAGCACAACATTGCCCCAAAGCCCTTCAGAACCTCCCTATGAAATAGTTGCATTATGTGTCATTGCAATTGCATGACAACCTAGTAGTTCCCCCCTAGGGACTGGACTGAGGTAATTTCACATTATGGGAGTTTTCTCTAATTGTGCTGAGCTATATTTCAATATTAACAAGCTACTTCAATTCACAAAAACAGATTACATATCTATAATTTTTTCACTTTCCAGATTAAGAAACTAATATCCAGTAAAGGTAAGATATCTGATTGCTGTGTGACCTTTCCCTATTTTAGAGTTTTTGAAAATCACAGAAAGTGTGCAATAAATTGCAGTATCTCAATATCATAAAGTCTAGGGCATGTGTAATCAATAATGACTAAGGTCTAGGTATCACCAGAGAACTCCCTGTAGTCTCCAAAACCAACATCTCCAGTGATTGCCATGCCCACACTAGACTGTGTTTCCCTATACATTCTTCACCAAGGCCCACCTAAAAGAACTGTTTGGGATACTAAACTTAAGTATATCTCTTATTGTATACTAACAAGAAAGAATAAATAAGTAATAATATAGCAAGAATTTTTTGCCTGCTAATTTTATGTTTCTCCTGAAACTATGTGTCAAAGATAGTAATGTCAGAGATAAATGGCCTTCCATCGTCCTCCACGACTGTAACAGAGAGGCTCTGTCTGCACAAGGTCCTCCTCGCAGAGCACATACAAAGACCCTCAGGAATATTCCCTGCAGTGTCATCTGCATTCTTCATCATCCCATCTCTCTCATGATGTAGGAGCAAGAGTTTGATGGTCACAAACATCAACCTATTTCGATATTTTCATCATTTCTCTTACATCTTCTTAGCATGTGATGAGGACTTGTCTCTGTTTGGAAATACACAGAACCCCAAATATAACACAAATATGAAAGAGTGAAAATAACCTACCTCAACCTGATCAGTGTTATCAATTTTATTTCCCCTCTCTTCAATAATTCATCTGTTCCTTCCTTTTCACTCTGCTGGCACTCCAGCTTACTGCTATCTTAAACCATTTCAAGTTCTGAGGCTTAAGTTTACATTGAGTTTATCTCCAGACTGTATGTTTTCCTTTATACTCTCTTTTCTGGCTCTGTGGATGGTCTCTGAGTGTATGGTCTCTGAGTGGATGGTATGTTTTCTTGAGCCTCCTTGATCTGCTAAATCTCTCACTGTCTCTTCTTCCCCCCTCTGAACTGGGATAAGATTTTTGTTTTACATGAATCACTTCTCACAATATTGCTTGAAATGAGTACATAGTTGCACTTCTTAAGGCATTTATTGTCTATCAGGGGGAGAGTAAAAAAAATCTCTTCTAACTTATTATAAAAAATTAATGTTGTTTTTTTATATAGATTTTGTCAGTGATCTATGTGAAACAGATATTCAATAGCACTGCTGGATTAAATTCTATAGTGTCATATAATTGGCTGACAAAGTTATACTGTATATAGATTTTTGACTGGGAAGAAAGTGAGTGCTCTTAACCCCCATGCTGCTCAAGGGTCACCTGTATATTCTGAATAAATATAGAATTCTATTTGACTATTATAAAATTACTTAGAGGCCCGATGCACAAAATTCGTGCATGGGGGGAGTGTCCCTGTACCCTCTCCAATCTCAGACCCCTTGAGGGATGTCCGACTGCCCATTTAGGCTCAGTGGGATTGGGCCTAAATGGGCAGTCGGACATCCCTCTCACAATCCAGGACTGCTGGCTCCCAATTGCTTGCCTACCTGCCTTCCTGATTGCACCTATCTGTTTCTGCCTGTCAGCCTGATCACCCCCTAACCACTCTCCTGCCAGCCTGATTGATGCCTAATTGCCCTCCTGCCAGCCTGTTTGCTCCTCACTGCCCCTTCCTGTAGGCCTGGTCACCCCTAACTGTCCCCTGTAGGCCTGCCCCCCCCCCCAACTGCCCTCCCTTGCAGGCCTGGTCACTCTCAACTGCCCTTCCCTGCTGGCCTGATCTCCCACTACTGCCTTCCCTTGCAGGATTGGTCCCTCCCAACTGCCTTCCCATGCTGGCCTGATCACCCTTGCAGGCATGATCACTCCTAACTGCTCTCCCCTGCTGGCTATCTTATGATAGCTATCTTGTGTCTAGGGGCAGCTATCTTTGACCACATGAGGGCAGCCATCTTGTGAGTTGGAGTGATGGTCTATCTGCCTAACTCTTTTATTACATAGGATGTGTGTATGTAATATTATGCATGCTAAATGTATCCTTTTTTTTTTGCTTTATCACTAAATATCGAATGTTTAAGATATATCTATATGGACATATATAGAATGAGTTTATTAATTTATACTGTGGTATAATATTCCAATGCATGATTATACTATTATCTGTCTCTTTTTTCCTCCACTTTTCTTTCTCTCCTCTGTTCATAGAAATATTTGATACTTCTACTATTTTTTTTCCTGTTAAAAACACTTTTGCTATGAGCATTCTTAAACACATCTTTTGCATATGTAGGAGTTTATCTAGAATATGTAGATACTAGTAGATTCAATTGCTAAATCATCTTCTGCTTTTCATTATTTTGCCAAATTCCCCTCCAGATTCACTACAGCAATTTGTGCTCTACATATGAAGGTTTCAACTAATTTACATGCATTTCTACTCTTAGTTTTATAATGTATTTCATAAACTGTTGGGCACAAAATGATATTTTGTAATTGTTTGAATATGCACTTATTTGATAACTGGTACAAGTTTGTTTCATATATCTCTTGATTCATATTCAGGTTAGATTCTTATTTTGTGGAATGGCTATAAATATCTGTTGTCAATATTTCTGTTCAATTATTTGTCTTTTATTTGAGATTTTTTAAAAGTTCTTTATATATTGTAGATCAGAATCCCTTGGCATTTACTCAGAAAGTAATTTTCTTCTAGTGACTGACTGTGGTTTAACTGTTTTAATGTTTTTTGATGCACAGAAAAATTAAAATGTAATATATTAGCCAATTTATTAATGTTTTTCTCTGTGACTATGATTTTAAAGTTATTTTTGGAAATGCTTTTCAGTATTAATGACATAAAAACATTTACTTCTAAAAGTTTTTTACACGCATATACTCAGGTCTATATTTATTTGGAACTATTTTTGTTTTTTATTCTATAAGAAAGACTATAATTTAATATTTTATATAGATAGCCAATTTTCCTAGTATAATTCATTGAACAGTCAGTCTCCTCGCCTGCAATGCAGGCATGTGCCCTTGACCAGAATCGAACCTGGGACCCTTCAGTCTGTAGGACAATGCTCTATCTACTGAGCAAAACCGGCTAGGGCTCTGGCTGTAATTTTCAGTGTAAATTAATTTATATAACATATCTATCTATATGAATTTTCTGTTTTGTGGGTCAGTTTTTCTATCTTGAAACCAATATTAACTTTCCTAATTACCTGAGTTTCACAGTAGCCAGATGTCTGTAGGACATATTGCTTGTATCTTGCCTATTCTTGGTTGTTAGCTTTTGCATTAAATTTTATCAGTTTTCTTGAAAAATTTCTTGGCTTTTTGCTTTTTAATATATGATTTTTTGTAAGTTCATACAAAAAATACCTTTTGAGGATTTTGATTGGAGTAGCATTTATTATAGGTTAATTTAGGGTATATTAATAGTTTTATGCTATTCAGTCTTCTTACCCATAAACACATATTTTTCCAATGTTTAAATCTATTTAAGTAAAATTTTGCAATTTTTAAATTAATGCTATAAAGTTACTTGTGTTTAGTCTAGTACCTTATACTTCTATTATTATAGCAAATTATATATTTTATTTAATGAGATTTGACTACTCTGTGTGGCCATAGTATAGGAATAAAACTGACCACTGTAGATTTTTATATGCACCAATCTTGCCAATTATATTACATATAATGATTTTTCTGTAAAATATTGGATTTTTATATTCAAGTAATTTTATCAAATACAAATAATGATAGCTTTGTGTCTTTCTGTCCAATCCCTTTACCTTACACTATACAGTTGACATGTAGTCCTAGACCACATGCCTTTTGTCTTTTGTGTGAGTGAGAAATAAACCTCAAACTTTTTCAATCAATCTGAGTGGAAGCTGAATACAGTTTCTGATGGGTACATAAAGATTGATTCTGAAATGGGGGCACCACAGGCAGCATGTTGATTTATCAGCGTTTAATTAGCAGAACATTTGGAAAAATAACATTCTCTCATTTTACTTGGATGGTTCAGCTAACTGGTTACAAATTTAGAGATGCAGTATAACATTGTTGCCACTGACCTAAACTTGCCTATAAAAGCTGACACAAAGCTGTGGTACATAGGTACAATGGAGTATTACTCAGCTTTACAAAAGAATGCAAGAAAACAGCATGGATGGACCTGGAGGCTATTATAGTAAGTGAAACAAGTCAGGCAGAAAAAGACAAATATCATGAGATATCACTTATATCTAAAGAACAAAATAAACAGAGACACAATAGAAACATAGTTACAGAGAATAGACTAATGGCTACCAGAGGCAAGGGGGTTTAGGGCAATAGATTAAGAAGTACAAATTGGTAGTTACAGAATAGTCACAGAAATATAAATTATAGCATAGAGGATATAGTCAATAATATTGTGATATCTATGGGGTCAGGTGTGTTTTAAATATCAGGGGATCACTCTGTAAGGACATGATTATCTAACCACTATACTGTACACCAGAAGCTAATCCTATCTAATAAAAGAGTGATATGCAAACTTGACAGTACCTTCACTACACCCACAAGCCATGCCCATAGCCACGCCCACCAGCCAATCAGGAGCAGATTACGCAAATAAAGCCTAACCAAGATGGCTGCTGCCACTGAGAGCAGGAGGAAGGCTTGGGTTTCCCTGGCAACAAAGGAAGCCAAGCTTTCTGCCTGCCATTGCTGGCCTAGGCCTCCACTCAATGCTACAAAGTTTAAATTATAAAAGATGCAGAAATAGCAGCAGCCACTGAGCTGGATAGAACAGAGGCTTGGGTTTCCCTGGCAATGGAGGAAGCCAAGCTTCCATTGCCGGCCTAGGCCTCCGCTCCAGGCTACAAAGTTTCAATTGTAGACATAAGTTAATCCCAGATCCCAGGGCCTCCACTTGGGTCACTAGGGGGCGTGGCCAGCCAACAAACCTACATAGGCCCCTCGCCCAGGCCACCCGTTGCCCCAAGGGAACTCCCACCCTGATCTGGGACACCCTTCAGGGCAAACCAGTTGGCCCCCACCATGCACCAGGCCTCTATCCTATCTAATAAAAGCATAATTTGCAGACTGACCATCACTCCAACACACAAGAGGGCTGCCCCCATGTGGTCAAAGATCCTGCCCCCATGTGGACATAGATGGCCACTACAAGATGGCCAGCAGGAGAGGGCTGTTGGGAGGTTCCAGACCCTGCAAGGGAGGGCAGTTGTGGGCGATCAGGCCAGCAGGAGAGGGCAGTTGGGAGGGACCAGGCCTGCAAGGGAGGGCAGTTGGGGGCGATCAAGACTGTAGGGGAGGGCAGTTAGGGATGACCAGGCTGGCAGAGGAGAGAAGTTGGGGACAAACAGGCTGGCAGGGGAGCAGTTAGACATCTATTAGGCTGGCAAGCACAAACGGTTAGGAGCAATCAGGGCGGCAGACAGGTGAGCAGTTTGGAGGCAGCAGTCCTGGATTGTGAGAAGGATCTGAGACTGCCTGTTTAGGGCCTATCGTGCTGAAATCGGGCCTAAACGGGCAGTCAGACATCCCTCGAGGGGTCCCAGATTGGAGAGGGTGCAGGCTGGGCTGAGGGACACTGCCTCCTTGTCCCGCCTCGTGCACAAATTTTGTGCGCTGGGCCTCTAGTACAGAATAATACTAAAATTAATATTAAAAAATTAAATTCAAAAACTAACAGAGGAATGTAGGGCTCAGAGGAAGGTGAAAAATAAACTCATGATAATCTCATGAACATGACCTTGCCTGAACTTTGAAAAAAAAAAAAAGTCCTCACCAAATCCTTTCCAAATCTAATTCATCTTAGGAATGCTCTGGCCCTTCCTTAATGTCTCCTCTTTCTATGAGACTTCTCATAACTTTTATCCTCCTACCTTGGGCTACCTCTTCTCCTAGTCTTCTCACTTAGCTTACTCTAACCAGCTAAGTCAACTGCCCCACTCTGTTCTGGGAGGCCAACTCCTAAGCCCAGGACACACTGAGCAGTTAGCATACAACATGATCCTCATCACTGTTATTTACATATCTATCTTCCAAATGAACAGAACGTCTGATTCAATATTCCTCTTATGGAGTATGCAGCTTGGTTTGTACTTTTTCTGTGGCTTTAATACTTTGTTCATCTATTGACCTCTCCTGTTAAACCACAAACTCCTTGAGGTTGTATTCTCTTTGTAATCTAAATATATGAAGATAGTAGTGTTGTGGTTGAGTTGAAATGTCTGGTAATGGTTCAATACTGTCCTATAAAGAAACATAATTTGCATATAAAATTCCTTTTTAACTCTTAGTAACATTATGCAAACTCTACTTTATAGGCAGAAAAAGAAAGTAAATTTCAAAGACCATCTTATATTGGCAAGAATTTTACGCAAACTTTGTTGAGAATGCCCCGATGATTTAATTCAGTTTCCAAGGGAACATTTTGTCTTAGGAAAAGTTGGATACTCCATTCTCCTGTGCCTTTATGTATGTATGTTTCTTTACTTAGTGAGGGAATGCTTGAGATTTAAATTCTGGCTGAAAATTGAAATCATTTATTTGCTAACATATTATAAACACAAAAGGCAGAATGGAACATGACTAAAAGAAAACCAGATTTCCTCTCATTTACTTGGAAGGTATTTTTCTCACTCCTGCAGCTCTGAGAGAAATAACAAACTTTGCTGTTTCTTTCCTTTTATGTGCAAGAAGGCTTAGGTGATGCTGGCGCATTTATATATCACTGCATGTACCTTTCACATGTTTATTTTATCTTTTAATTTACTAATTATCTTTTCTTTAACTTTTATTTTTTTTGTTTACACTATTACTGATGTCCCCATCTCCTCCCCCCTGCCTTTGCCCACCCTCATCCAGCACCTGCCCCACTCCCTGCCCTCTGGCCATCACTACACTTTTTTCTGAATCTAAAGGTTATGCATAGATGTTCTTTGACCAATCTCTTCACCTTCAGCCTTTTCAAGGTGAGCCTTTCTACAAACCAAAAGAAGTGCCCCTAGCAAGTCACAGATGTAATCAACACATAACCCTAGTGTCTTTACCTTTCATCCTTTCTGATGCATTTGTTTTCTAACTAGTTACTGGTACATGTGGACTGCTTTAGGTAGTAGTTCTGCTGTTACAAAGTCTTTCTACTGACTTCACATTACAGTACTTCCTGTGCAACCTGGAGCAAGCAGAAAATGGCCAATCACAACTCATGGGCCTGGATGCCTCTGGACTTGCTCATCTTTTAGGTGTGACACTAAGTAAGTTACAGCGTTGAATGTCAAAGTTTCATTGATGGTTTTATAATTTTTTCTCTTTTGTGACAACTATGTACTTTCTGTTCTGTTTTTTTCTTTGAGGGTTCAATGATTTGAATATTTAAAGCCATGCATCTATTAAAGACAATATAGACAATTTACACATCAATCTTCCAAATGAACAAAAAGTCTTATTCAAAATAGTAGAAATAAGTTGGGCATAAAGATAAATTTAAATTGGATGTAAGTAAAATTTATATTTGGATAAAATATTAAAAAGCTTGGATTAAAATTTTCTTAACAACTGCAATATGTTGCAGTTTGCTATTTACAACACTTAGTAAAAAAGTAAATTAATTAAACAAAAGCAAAATGGATTCTCTACATGAGGAAAGCTTTGATTAAGGATTTGGGGTTTATTATTATTTTTTTTAATCAAGCATCACTTTGTTTTCTTAGAAGGACACACTGTTGACCTTTCTTGTTCCTGTATAGTTGAGTAAACTTATGGTTAAGAGGTGACTAAAACATTAATAAATTAAGAATTTATCTGGGTTTTGGATGTTTTACATGGTAATTTTAGAGGGATTTGGTGTAGGTGGAGAAGGTAAACTATTAAACTATTTGTTCTAAGAATTTTACTAATTTTCTGCAAAGGTTCGTCAATAGAGGAGAGCATTTTATTATTCGATGCTACTAGGGAATATAGTAGATTTATTGAACACTTTATTGCCCATGTACATCCCCAGGGAAATAATTTCCCTCAATCATGATATCAATCTAATTTGTGATAATTAATTACTTAATATATGCTTTTTCTATTAAATTGGCAAGTATAAAAGTACAGAAATTTATTTTTGTAGCTCTATCAAAAATTTGACACATACTGGGTACCCAATAAATGTTTCTGTAATGAATGAATAAGTTATTAAGTCAATGGCTGGATAACTGAGTGGAATTGGCCAACAATATTTTGATAATTTGTAGGGATATTTATAATTAAGGATGCTTTGATATAGGAAGGCAGTATAATGTATTTATTGAGCAAATATTTAAGCAAACATATAGTAACTAGAGGCCCGGTGCACAAAATTTGTGCATGGGGTGGGGGGGCTGTCCCTCATCTAGAAGTTCCTCTCCTTCTCCTGCACAGCCTCTGGGGAGATGCTTGTCCTGGTGCCTCCTCAGGACCCCGGCACATGAAGCCCTGTCAGGTACTTGGGGGCTTGGGCTTTCAGACCTGGCTTCCCTTCCTGGCATAGTGCAAATTTGCTGCCCCGGGCCTGTTCTCTCCCTCCAGGCGGTGGGAGAGGTCAGGCGCTAGGTCGGCCGGGGGCACAGACAGCTCACCCTCTCCCGCCTTGCCAGCTAGGGGCCCTGAGGGCCGCCCTCTCCCGCTGCACTGGCCCCTGCTGAAGGCCGTTTTTTCCCACTGCAGGCCCGCCCTCTCCCAGCCCTTGCCCCACCCCAAGCCTTCACCACACTATTGTCTGTGTCCATTGGTTATGCATATCCTATCTAATAAAAGGCTAATATGCAAATTGACAAAACAGCAAAACGACCGGACACTATGGTGCACACTGACCTCCAGAGAGGAGATGATTAATGCAGGAGCTTCCCCCTGGTGCCTAGTGGTCAGTGCACTCCTACAGGGGAAGCACCACTCAGCCAGAAACTGGGCTTATGGTTGGTGAGTGCAGTGGTAGTGGTGGGAGCCTCTCCTTCCTCTGTGGCAGTTCTAAGGATATCTGACTACTGGACATCCCCAAGGGCTTCCGGACTGAGAGAGGGTGCAGGCCAGGCTGATGGACACCCCTCCCCCCACCCCCCGAGTGTATGAATTTCATGCACCCGGCCTCTAGTATGTATTTAAGTTCTTTGGTTAATTTCTTCTCATTTACCCTACCCCTCACCCCCAAGATATGTCAGTCTGTTCCATGCTTCTATGACTGTGGACCCATTTTGTTCATCAATTTATTTTGTTCATTGGATTCTATTTTCTAAGTGAGATCATGTGATATCTGTCTTTCTCTGACTGGCTTATTTCCCTCAGCATAATATTCTCCAAGTCTGTCCATGCTGTCGCAAAGGATACAAAATCCTTCTCCTCCTTCTCCTCCCCCTCCCCCCCCCTCCTCCTCCTCCACCTCCTCCTCCTCCTCCTCCTTTTTCTCCTTCTCCTTCTTTTCCTTCTCTTTCTCCTTCTCCTTCTCCTTCTCCTTCTCCCTCTTTCTCCTTCTTCTTCTCCTTCTTCTTTCTTCCAGCTCATTATATTTCATTGTGTAAATATACCATAACATTTTTATCCACTCATGATGAACACTTGGGCTATTTCTAGATCTTAGCTATTGTAAATTGTGCTGCTATGAACGTAGGGGTGCATATATTCTTTCCAATTGGTGTTTTGGGTTTCTTAAGGTATATTCCTAGAAGTGGGATAATTGAGTAAAATGGTAGTTTCATATTTTAATTTTTTAGTAAATCCCATACTGTTTTCCATAGTGGCTGCACCAATCTTAATTCTCACCAGTAGTATACTAGCATACCATCCTTTTTCTCCACATCCTTGTCAGCACTTGTTTTTTGTTGATATATTGATGATAACCACTCTAGCAGGTGTGAGGTTCAGTTTTCTTAATTTCTAGATAAATCAAAATTTGAATTGTACCCCAGAGACCACCTTTTTCAGAAATCCTGGTTTTGGCAAACTGCAGATAACAATGTTAAGGGAGGTAAATAAAATGGGAGAAGGAGCTCCACTTTAATACTTTACCCCAGAACATTCTAGAACCTTTGGTATCAGAGGGTGTTTTCATTAAGGTGCAACAGTATTTTCAAAGGCAAGATTTATGCACACAGCTTTTTTGTTTGTTTATTTATTTTTATTGTTAGAGAAAAAACTCTTCTTCAAGGCAAACAGCTTTCCCACATTACTTAAAAATACAATTAACCTTGATAGAAGTTTTATTCTCATTTAATAATAGATGCTCCTAGACTTACAGTGAAGTTACTTCCTGATGAATACATCATAAATTGAAAATATTAAGTTGAAATTGCCTTTAATAACCTAACTTACATAGCCTAGCCTCAGCTACCAAAAATGTGCTCAGAACCCAATATCAAGAAAACTACTGACAACACAGTATACTGTAGATAGCGTATCAATTTTTACCCTGGTAGTTCCATGACTGACTGGGACCAGCAGCTCATTGCCACTGCCTAGCATCATGAAAGGGTATTGTACTGCATATTGCTAGCCTGGAAAAAGATCAAAATTCAAAGTATGGTTTCTGCTGAATGTATCTCAGTTTTATACCATTGTAAAGTAAAAAAAAAATCTATTTGAATCACTGTAAGTTAGGACCATCAGTACTGTCATTTTCCATTCGCTGTCCTTAGCAATAGAAAATAAATTATTTTTTTGAATACATTGCTATTTTTTCTAAGACTTAAAAAGGGGCAGAAAAATGGGAAAGAAATGTATGATAAAATATTAAATTGCAACCCCGTTATCATTTTTACAATGGCTACATAAAGTTCTAGAGCTCTCTCTCTCTCTCTCTCTCTCTCTCTCTCTCTCGCAAGAATCTTGGTGCATCGGGTCCCTAGTTTATAATAACGAATTTGACATAGTTTCAGACAGTAGTGCTATTTATTCATTTTCCCCAAAACTAATTACTAAGATCAAACCTCAAAGTAAGTTTATTCAGAAAAAAAAATGAAAGAATCCATTGATTTATCCATCACTATAGATTAACAGTACATGATAATGAATATAGAAGGTTATATCTCTGAGGAAGAACCTACTTAAGTTTACAGTCCCAAGAGCAAACTGAAAGCACTTAATAAACCAAGAGCTGCTTATTCAAAATATTGTCACTTTATACATGTCTTATTCTATGAAGGTCTGAGCTTGGGATAGATGACAATGGTTTGTGCTAAATAACTGAAAGATAGAACAAACAGTGAAATTCCATTTTGTTCAGAGCAGATCCCCTGCATAGAAAATAATGGCTATTAAAAGTGCCTCCTGCAACTTCTTTGAGGTGGGAATGACTACTAATACATCAGTTAGATGCTTTATCTTCCACCCCCTTTGTACCAAATAGTATTGAACAGTTAACCCTCAGCAAACCATATCTGTAATATCTCTGGATAATAAATGGAACTTTTAAGAGCTAACATTAATTCTGAAAATGCATTATTCATTCCTATGAAAACATTTCAGAACAGACATTTTTGGTGAAATATTTAATGTTTGTATAACTAAACAAAAACAACTGTCTATTTCAGAGATTTTTTTAGTAAAAATATTATAAAAATGGGTTTTCTAGATTTTTTTTCTTTATGTATTTCATTAATAGAAAGGCCCAACTATTTTTCTGTCTACAAGTTTTCATCTTGAAATCAAGAACAACCAGAGAGTTTATGTTTCCTTATAATTTTATAGTTGATGTAGTCTTCCATAAGATGCAATTTTGTTTATTTCACATTTTGGTGAATAAAATCATCTTTTCATCCAGATAACTTTGCCTACAACCATGGTCTGCAAACTGCTGCTTGCGAGCCACATGAGGCTCTTTGGCCCCTTGAGTGTGGCTCTTCCACAAAATACCACAGCCTGGGCGAGTCTATTTTGAAGAATAGAAAAAGTTTAAGTTTAAAAATTTTGGCTCTCAAAAGAAATTTCAATCATTGTACTGTTGATATTTGGCTCTGTTGACTAATGAGTTTGTCAACCACTGGCCTAGGGTATTTTGCTTGTTTTGCTTCACCAATGTACCTAGACTTAATTGAAGGAACCCACTATAATCTAACAATTATTGATAAACAATAGTTTTTGTGTTGCCTAAGATAGCAACTGATTCATTTTACCTGACCTGAGATCTTTTATGAACTCTCAATGAATTTAAAATACTGCTTTCTTTTCTCTCTTTCAAAATGAAACTGTATAAATTTCCTGCAATTTTAATATCAGAAGCTACAGCATCAAATTTCATTAAAGATGTCAAGTAATGCTTCATATGGAATTAATTTTGAATTGAGATACTGCCAACTGCAATCTCTAGTTCAATGCAAAGTGCTTCTAAGTGTGACTATCTAATCCATTTTTGGACAGGATATAATCATACATGGTGTTTTTAGTAAATGGATAATGTCTTTGTCCATGGATAATTCACTAGAGCAGATATTCACCACCTGGGTATCTCTACAGACAGAGTTTTATTATGACAACTAATTATTCAAGAGGTTCTGTATATCTGCTCATTATGCGACAAACATTGGATTCTAGGCAAAACGAAGTACATACAGCAGGCATGTCTTAAGCAAACTACTATGGGAATACATAGCCATACCTTGATTCAAGATTCTGTTTGAGAGAGGAGAACCAAGATGGCAGCATAGGTAAACACCTATTTTGCTGCCCCACACAACAATTCCAAAACAACAACTTAACAACAAAACAAACATCATCCAGAATCATCAGAAAGCTGGCAGATAAAAGAAAAGATAGGACACTGTGACTCAGAGCAGCAGTGGTGTGCAGACTTGAAGATACGCGAGGAGAGAGGTTCAGAGCCTTGCTCGCGCAAGTGGTGAGGGACAGGTGGCAGCAAACCCGGCTGGTTTTCTCCAACAGGGAGGGCAAAGGTTTCCCACTGCACTGATTCCCCACTACCATGCGAGGTCCCAGGTCCCAGGCGCAGCTGAGGTCTGTGAGTTTGAGGAGAGTGTGCATAACTTGGAACAGCAGTTTGTGTGCAAAGTGCGCGACGGCACAGAGAGGACGCGTGACTTGCTCCCTGGTTTGGGAAACCACTGGACTGCTTTGTTTTACAACCCTCGGCAAGACTTTGGGTGTGCAGACTCATTTGGGGAGAGGCAGAGTTGTCTGGCAACGGGCAGAGACCAGCGGCGGCTTTCTCTTGGAGGTGCCGGCAGCCGTTACCACCCTACACAGAGACTCGCGTGCTGCATAGGGCAGAGCTGACGTTGATGCTGCCTGCTCAGCTCGGGGACTCTGCCCATCCAACCTGAACACAGTTTACCTTCACAGCCAATTGACCTGGAAGTCAAACCCTCCTAGGGCTAACAACAACAAGCTGGGCTTAACTTCAAAAATACTGTACAACCCATAAAGGATTGCAGTAGGAATATCCACCTCAGGTAACTGGGGAGGCTGAGCCACTGTCCCTTAGAGGACATCTATCACACACAGTTAATGGACCAACTCAGGAAAGCAGCCACAATGCAGAGAAATGGAAAGAAATAAGGTGTGAAAGAAATGGAGGAAAAAAGATAACTAGACATAGAGTTCAAAACCACAGTAATAAGGTTTTTCAAGAGTCTCCTAGAAAAGGCTGATGAACTTAATGAGAACTACAAGGAAATGAACAATACCTATGAAGAAATGAACAATACCTATAAGGATATGAAAAAGGACCAACTAGAAATTAAGCATACACTGATTGAAACAAAAAAATATTATACAAAGACCTAAAAGCAGTCCAAGTCAAAGATTTGAAAGACAAAGAAGCAAAATCCATTCAGCCAGAAAAGCAAGAAGACAAAAGAATCCAAATAATTGAAGATAGTGTAAGGGGCTTCTGGGACAACCTCAAGCATACCAACATCAGAATTATTGGGGTGCCAGAAAAAGAGAGAGAGCAAGATAATGAAAACCTACTTGAAGAAATAGTGACTGAAAACTTCCCTCACCTGATGAAAGAAATTGACTTAAAAACCCAAGAAGTGCACAGAACCCCAAAATATAGGAATCTAAAGAGGAACGTACCAGGACACATCATAATTAAAATGCCAAGAGTAAAAGATAAAGAGAGAATATTAAAAGCAGCAAGAGAAAATCAGTTAGTTACCTAAAGAGAGCACTCCTATGACTGTCAGAGGATTTCTCAACAGAAATGATGCAGGCCAGATGGGAATGGCAAGAAATATTCAAAGTGATGAATAGCAAGAATCTACAACCAAGATTACTCTACCCAGCAAAGCTATCATTCAGAATTGAAGGTCAGATAAAGTGCTTCGCTGATGAGCAAAAGCTAAAGGAGTTCATCACCACCAAACCAATATTATATGAAATGCTGAAACATAGTCTTTAAGAAGAGGAAGAAGAAAAAGGTAAAAATATAAATTATGAACAACAAATACACATCTGTCAACAAATGAATCTAAAAATCAAGTGAATTAATAATCGGATGAACAGGATAAACTGGTGAATATAACAGAATCATGGACATAGAGAGGGAATGGACTGACAATTCTTGGGGAGAAAAGGGGTGTGGGAAGTGCAGCAAGAGACTGGACAAAAATCATGCAACTATGGGAGAGGACAGTGGGGGGGAGGTGAGGGCAGAGGGTGGAATGGGTACCGTATGGAGGGGAGCTATAGGGGGAAAAAGGGGGAACAATGTAATTAATAAACTGAACAATAAAGATAAAAAAAGATTCTGTTTGAGCTCAGTGATGCCAACAGACCAAGACTGAGAAGTAATTATGATTCACATGCTCTGTATTTGGCATAACCTACAGATCCTCACAAAAAAAAGAAATAAAAGAAAGAAAAAAACTACCCTAAAAGCTGTAAATGAGTTGCAATATTACACCAAATTGTACAGTGTGGCTTTACAGTTGTTTATATGGAAAATAATACAATAATCCTATCTAATAAAAGAGTAATATGCAAATTGATTGTACCTCCAATCAAGCCATGCCCACCAGCCAATCATAAGCAAATTATGCAAATAAACCCAAACCAAGAGGATGCCACCACTGAGAGCATGAGGGAGGCTTGGGTTTCCCCAGCAACATAGGAAGCCAAGCTTTCCACCTGCCATTGCCAGCCTAGGCATCCACTCAATGCTACAAAGTTTCAATTATAGAAGATACATAATCCCAACAAAAATGGTGGTAGCCACAGAGCTGGAGAGAGAAGAGACTAGGGTTGCCAGGGCAATGGATGTAGCCAAACGTCTGCAGCCTTAGCCTAGGCCTCCACTCTAGGCTACAAAGTTTCAAACAGAAATGGCTGTCACCACAGAGTGAGCAGAAGGCTTGGCTCTGCTCTTGGCTACAAAGTTTCAATTGGGATTGGGCCTAAATGGGTAGTCAGACATCCCTCCAGGGGTCCCAGATTGGAGAGGGTACAGAATGGGCTGAGGGACACCCCCCCGGCCCCATGCACAAATTTCATGCACCAGGCCTCTAGTTAATAAATAATAATAGAAAAATAAATTCTGTGTTTCACATTCTCACAACTGTAAATCTGCTTTTACCCCAGCTTGTATATAGTTTTATTCTGTAAAAATAACTTTCATATCTTTTAATTTCACCAGGTCACTAGCTATGAAAATTTACAGTAGGCTTCAGCTATCTTCCTCATTAGTCTTAAACTCTCCATTGTATACTGAAAAGCAACCGCAACTACCATTATTTACCCCATTTTTCTTCATATTTATGGCCTGAAGGAAGCTTTGCTTTGAGAAAATTTACTAGTTAAGATGCCTGTGAATTTAGGATTTTGCTTTTCCATGTAAACTTTTTTATCCTAGGATATCAGTTTGTTTTCTCTCCTCTGAATTATGTCCCACTTTTTATGAGATGTTCAATTAAAGTTTACCTGGACCCCAACTTGTCCAGGTTAACAATCTCACACCTATTCCCCTTTGTTCCAGAATCTGTTTATGATTTCATTTGTGGTTTTCATTCAGATTTAAATTCCAAGATCATATCTTTATTTTCATTACATTTTCCCAGGACACATGTTACACAGAAATGTGGAGGTGGTGAATTACCATAAATGTTGCTTGGTGAACTGATTTAATGAAGACTTGACCATCATTCCCTTGTTTTTAAAAATTCCCATATGTATGCCATTTTGCTGAACCACTTCCGGCCGCAGAGCCATAGAAGATGCTTTGAATGTGATGATTGCTGGGATTGATTTCTCCTCGTAATAATTCTTTTTGTAATCACGCTCTCTTACACATGTACTTCCCTTTCTCCTGGGTGGCAAGGGTCAGAGGGCTTAGATTCTCACAGAGTGAGAATGCTGCCTTTGTAAGATTCCCATTGCTGACTGGAATAATAAGTGAAGCTTACTTGCAGGGTGTGTGACAGCTAATTAATACAAAATGAAGGCTAAATAGGTAATTTTTGTTTGGTTAACTCTAGGTATGTGTTCCTGGATCTCAAGCTGGTTATAACAGAGAGCGAGTACAATTGTATTTTTATTCAGATGGTTGCCGTTAGTGTCTGATTATTACCTGAAATTCCTTGGCCATGTTTCAGCAGAGAATAGTTGCTCCCCATAGACGGAGAGCTCCTCTCAGGCACTGAAATTCAATTGACTTCTCAATGAAATCCCCAGTTGGAGCTGCCCAAGAGGATCTGAGGGTAGGATTTGGACACTGGTGAGTTACAGCCTGTCAGGTTCAGGCTTCACATTTGCTGCTCTTAGTTCCCAAGTGGCAGGTGTTGCCTCTGTCCTACTGACCACACTGTCTTGTAGACATAGACAAATGGTTCCAGGTTTTCTGTTAGTTAAGCAAAGGCATTTTAAAGTTCAGTTCTTTTCTGCCCACTTTGAATATCACAGAACTATATTGACAAAATTTATAAACTCACCATCTACAGTCTTCAATGGTAAATTGAAAAAAATATATACTGGTACTGTTATTTTTTTCCCAGCATCCCCTTCCGTATCTGACACACACTCTTTCTGCTCAAGTGCTTAGGCATACCTTCATTGAAACATTTTTGATTGGCTGCAAAACAGTTTTTGTTATATTTAAATATGTATAATGATAAATTTTCATAAAACTGTAATCATCTCTTAACTTCCAACCCAGGAAATAAAGATCAAATGTAACATCTTCTAAGCTAAATATTTTCCTAAATTCCAAATGCAATGATATTCAAATTTACTATAAGATATCAGGCTGAGTTAGGACCATCTACTCAGGGAAACTATGCTTTGAAAATACCAGGTTATCTTAGCCTTTACAATTAAAGTGAGAAAAGTAATAAATGTCAAATAGAGTATACTCCTCTGTCCCATAAGACGTTTTGATTTTTCTGAATGTCCCTTAGGATGCCATATTGGGATTTGACAGGAATCTTGCTCCAACTCACTGCTACAGACATTATGTCCTTGCCCCAATGCATGAATTACTAAATAGACAATGAGCAAAGGCTTTTAGATGGAATGCTCGCTAGATTGTAGGCTCAAGACTGAGACCTAATGAATTGCTTTATTTTCTGTCTCTCCAAGTAAATGAAAAAGGATCACATGCTGTACTTCCCTATTCAAAAAAGTCATAGCATAACTTTCCTTATCATTAGATGTTTCCATCTATTGTATAGAACAAATCTTGTTGTTGGCTCCTAGTCTGTCTCCATATGCTTACCCATGGAGGTTGTTAGTATAGGAGTACAGACTAAAACAGTTAGTTTACTGAGGCCACCGTAACAAAGTAACAATACAGTGAATAAATTGAACAACAGAAATTTGATTCTCACAATTTTGGAGGCTACAAAGAAGTCTGAGAGGGACAGGGTTGATTTCCTCTGACACCTCTAATCCTTGGCTAGTAGATGATCATCTTCTCCTTGTGTCTTCACCTGGCCTTTCCTCTATAGGTGTCTGTGTCCTAATCTCTTACTGCAAGGTCAACAGTTCTATCAGATTAGTGCCCATTCTAAGAAACTCATTTTTAGCTTAATTACTATTTTTAAGGCCCTATCTCCAAAATACAGTCACATTCTTAGGCACTAAGGGTTAAGAAGAGTTCAACATATGAATTTTAGTGGAACATAGGCCTTACAGGGTTAGGAATATATTTTTTTCAGGATTTACATATATCTTTCCAGAAATTGTGGAGAAAACTACCGTTATTACCTATTTATTTATTAAGAAGAAACAAAAGACAGACAACTGCGGTATTCTTTTGTTGTTGTTGTTGCTCCATTTAGTATTTAGATTCTGGAAAGCAGAAAATAGAGGGTTCACATCTTATTCTTTTAATTTATCATGTCATCTGAAGCCAATCACTGCACTTAGTTTTCAAAATATGTCTTTAAAATCCATTTATTAGATCTCAGGAAGTTAGAAGCACAGAAACTATATAATTCATGAGTCCAAACTGAAGAAAACCTACTCCAATGTGTAAGTCTTCACAGTGAACAACTGAGCATGAATTGTTCTGTTAAAGTATTGAATTTAAAATTTTATTTGATTCAGGTTTTTTTTTTAACTTGAAAAAAAAAACATGGCAATTTTTTTTAAAGGAAAGCATTTATGTTCTGAAATTAGCATTTTGGATAATGTTTAGAGTTTTGATCTAAGCTTTGACTTTTTTTTAATTTACATTATTTGTGAGCCCATTAAACATTGCCATGATATTCAGCTGATACAGCAAAAACCTTATATTGTTAATTTTAAACATAATTAATCATGTAATTTATTTATTTTTCAGCTTTGTATCTAATTATACTTTTGTTTTAAGAGGCACAAATAGTTAAGTAATTTTTTTAATGTTGTGAATTGCAAAAAACCATTAATTGCATATTGCCCACTAATCAAATTAAAATGAAAAGGACTCAGTAAAGATAGTGTATAAAATATGTAATTTCTCTAAAAGCTGAGTAAGTCCAGCTATGTGAGCAAATAAGTAGGAAAACATAGATACACAACAAAATGGTTAAGATAATTAACAAGCTTATGAGAAAGTGGAAGAAACATTGTGTCTTCCCAGTGAAAAATAACTTCCATTAATTAATTAAGACCCAGGAGCAATGTGGGGTATAATAGGTTTATTTATTGCTTTCTCAGAGGAGCAACAAATACATTAAAAACAGCTCTAATATTTGAATATATTTCCAGCCATTACATTTGTCTGACCAGTTCAAATCTGTTTTTTCTTTTAAGATTTGTCTCTTGCTACTTTTAAGATAATTTACATATCTTTAAAAGCCATAGATGTGGAAAATATTCAATTACTTGCTTGATACTGTTTCCTTTAATTTTTAAAGCTTTCTAGCACTCAGGAAAAGTTATAAGGTAGGATTACTTGTTTTTATATAAAAATGAAATTGTATTATTTATTCTAAATTGCTTCCTGAATATTCTTTAAGGCCAATTAGTTTACTGATATTGCAAACTACTGGGGTGGCATTTCAGGTTTATGCTAAGTGGCCCTGCTTACCTTGCTGTGTTATGACCTAATGTCTCTGCAAATATAATTTCTATACCATTTCTTCTGGTGTCTGTATATATATTTTTTCTCTCAGTATAATTGGTTGAAGTAAGAAAATTGGCTATTGAGAAAGCTATTATAGATGTTCTACTCTTAAAAATATTCAATAATTGCTGTCCCTCACATTAATTCATTAAAGAACCATAATTCAAAATTATTATATTAATCAGTAGCACAGCTAATTAGGCTCTATGACTATCTTTCCTTGTCCCTGTGTGATCCTGAACAGTGTTTATGAGAATAATACAGCCTAAGTAAACTATTACAAATGTTAACAGTGGTCATTCCATGTGTATATGCCTGTGATTTGGGGTGAGACATAGAAAGAGTAAATTGTAAAAGAATAAACCAGATAGTTATTAAAGAGATTTAAATTTTCAGAGAATGGAGTAATTCCTACCTCATTTGCCTTTCTTGCCTACATAACCTTATCCAGGATCACTATCTGATAACTTTAATGCTGCAACCACACAGGCATGGAGAATCACACAGTATAGCATACAACTAGGGGATCCTGTTAACAGTGAAGGAGGTGGGGAGTGGGCCACGATATGGGATCCACCGGAGCAACTGGCCTCATGGAATGCTGGGTAGCCTGGTAAGTGCCAGTTCAGGACAGGCTTTGAAATGATAGAGTGACATTTTTGAGGATGCAGTGCATTTATGATAGCCATTTCTGAAAAGAAGGATACATGGATCCAGTATTCAGGATGAAAAGGGAAAGCTAATAGAATATAACCCTCTGAATTCACATTTCAATCACCTGGCTTAGCTGCTTAATTCCATTCAAGGCAAAGGTTGAAAAAGGCCAGCAAAGGAAAGGCGTACAGAGCTTAAAATGAATTCCTATTTGCAAAGGGGCAAAGCTATCACAAATAAACAAACCTGTCTTTTTCCTTTTATGATAACCCTTTGGCCACAGATGATGCAGGTTTTCTAAAGAAGCAGCTGCTCAGATAATAACCTTTGGCCATGATGCAACCAATTAATTGCTGTGCCATCCCATAAAAGACTCCACAGAGCCATGTTGTCTTTTGTATTTTAGCTGTCTCAAAATTATGGTAATATTCCAATGAACCAACCTCAAATACAAATTTACAAATCACCACTTTGCCCTACCTTCCCCTAAAGCATTTGATCAATCTCCAGATTAAAGAGGCTGTGGCATTGTCAAACCTATTTGTGTTTTCATGACTCCTTAAAGAGTGCCTCAATGGACTACACTAACAGAAGGATGAAAACTGGTGAAAGATACTGTGTGTACATTTCTATATATGCATGCATACACACATATATATGAGCTGCAGGAAGGCCCTTGGTAACTGGCAAGATAACAGCCATGCAGTCTTAACATGAACAGATGGAATATCCAGAATCTACATGACTGGCCTGAGTTCTGGGCTGGAGATATTTTTTGCTCTACACTTCACACCCAGAACCCAAATTCAAATGTTCTATCATTGTGATTTTACTCCTTATATTATGTTTTGACTAGAGGCCTGGTGCATGAATTCATGTGTGTGTGGTGGGGGGAGGGGGGTTCTCTCAGCCCAGCCTGCACCTTCTCCAATTGGGAACTCCTTGGGAAATGTCCAAATGCTGGTGGGATCAGGCCTAAACTGGCAGTCGGACATCCCTCTTGCAATCTGGGACTACTAGCTCCTAACAGCTCACCTGCCTGCCTGCCTGATTGCCCCTCACCCCTCTGCCTGCCAGCCTGATTTGCCCCCAAATGCCCTCCCCTGCTGGCCTGATTGCCCCTAATTGCCTCTGCCTCAGGCCCCATCACCATGGCTTTGTCTGGAGGGAAGTCAGACATGTGGAAGATGGCCAGTCGAACAGTCTAAATAGCATATTACACTTTTAGTAATATAGATATATTAAATAGGATAGGATTATTTCAGTTGGTGGGGCGGGGGCTTTTTTATCAGGAGGAGATGCTCTTGGCAGACAAAAATACATAATCTCTATATCTGGACTGATAGCTAGCTATATGCACTATACTGCCAAACTGGTCATTAAAAAAATTGAACTGCTTTCTTACACCTTATACCAAACATCTGTTGCCCTTAAAAACACTCCTTAGTCCTGACCTAAGGTTCTGCCTTCACAGTTCACCCAGATTAGGTTCTGATTGGTCGGTTTCTATGCCAGTCAGTGTCAAAATCTCCGTCTGCTAGGCATCCATTGGCTCCTTGCACTTCACCCAGATTTGGTTCTGATTGGTCAGTTTCTATGCCAGTCAACATCTCCAGTCTATGGCAGCTGCAGATCAAATCCTGCTGCACTCTCTGGGACCCCCACCCCGGCTGCCCTGCCTGCACACCAGCCACCACCCTTGCTGTGATAGGAGCCTATGGACTTTGGAGGTGGGACCCAGAGGTGCTTCATGCACTTCCTGGTGACTGGTCGTTGTCTGGTCATTTGGGTCATGATGGCCTCTGGCCTTTTATAATATAGATTCAATTATATAATCTAGGACAGCTATATTAGGCACTGTAGGGAAGACCTTGTCAAACTTTAATGTAAATAAAAATCAGGTTACTAAGCACAGGTATATATAATCAGTGTGTGGAAGATGGTGTCTGAAATTCTGCATTTTTAACCTAGCTCCAAGGTGAGGTAGATACTGTTATTCTGTGAGTAAGATTATAGGATATTGGCCTCTTTTATTAACAGATTAAAGAGGCTGTGTCATTGTCAAACATTTTCTTTGTGCCCATGTTTCCTCCAGTTGATTCATAGAAAAGTCCTAATTGGTGCTACTCCATCATGATGGATCCATTCCCTTGCCAGTGATTGGTTAGAGACAATCAGATTTTAGTCCAGTGAAATGTGAGAGGACTTCTACCTGCTAGAGGACTTCTAGAAAAATGTTATCACACTCAAGTAGAAGACACCACAAGAGATCTCTACTTGATTATGTGCTTGCAGTGTTGGGTAACTCACTAACTCATATAATAGCCTATTCTGTTGTTGGGCCATCTCCATTGCTCAAAAATTATCTCCTTTGTGGAGCTAAAGATATATTTCCCCTCCTCCTTACACTTTTTAATCCCAGCTCTGACCTCTGGAAGTGCAGAAAATGGCTATAACTTTCTTGTTCATAACAGTCCTCAAAGGATTATTTACAAACCAGTGGCCTGGTACATGAAATCCATGCACATTAAAAGGGAATTAATTAGAGGAAATATTTTAATATTGCTATTTTCCCTTTCTCTATAATAGAAGTGTCAGAGATTAAAGAAAATTAATAAAAAGTATATGAAAATCTCCATTCCTGTCAGAGTCTGGAGCATGCTGCAGGATCCAGGGTCAAGTCTCCAACCACTGGTGTTCACCTTGAAATCGCGCAAGACCCAGACTCGGCCAGCCCCACCCACATGAAGCCCTGCAGGGCAGGGGGCACAGCCTCAGGTCCTCTGGCCCGGCACTGGGTGGAGGGCACAGACTGAGGTCTCCCATAAAGTCCTACTGGCAGGAAGCATGGCCTCAGTGCCCCCAGCACAGCCTTAGGTCCCCTGGCCAGGTGCCAGGTCAGGGGGTGCAGCCTCAGGTCCCCTGGCCCAGCCTCATGTCCCTTGGTCCTGGCACCAGGGCAGGGGTGCAGCCTTAGGACCTCCAGCTTGGCCTCAGGTACGCCCTTTGCTCCTGCACCAGACCAGAGGACCTGAGGCTGTACCCCCGCCCGGAGGGGCTTGATGGGATACCTCAGCACTGCTCTCCTGTCCTGATGCCAGTGGATCTGGTGCCACGGCACTGCCGCTGCTGCTGCTGCCACCCACGCTCCGGTGATGCTGCTTTCTGCATCAGTGCAGTGGCCAAGCATGCCTCAGCCCACCCCCCAACCCCCCGCCCCGCACCTCGGCCCCACCCTCCTTGGCCCCCCCGGCCCTGCCCCCCTCAGCCCCATCCCCACTTCACACTACTCACCCCGCCCCCCCCCCTCCTGATTGGCTGTTAGCATAGCAAAGGTATTGTCAAATTTGCATGTTTCTCTTTTATTATATAGGATAGTTTTTATGACCAGTAGCTAAGTCTTCACTTTCCTGGCTAAACCTCCTCAGGCCTTTCAAATGCTTCTTCCATGTCATGGTGCCTAGATCCTTTTCTATTTCACCCTCTTTTTCTGGACCTTCTTCATTTTAGCTAAACACGACATGTATAATGGTACTTTTGTTTTTGTTTTAAGAACTACAGCCATGGCTCACAATTTTTATAAGGATAAAATACATGTGTTTTTTTATATATAATTCTATGTTTAATTGATTTACATTGTACAATGTTTTGTTTGCATATATACTCTATTAGTTTTTGAGTGGTCTACCTTAAATTGGGTATAGAAAGAGGGAAACATTATTTTGTTCATGAAAATCCAGTTTTATTCCTGCTGCCTTAGTATAACTATTATCCCTCCTTTTACTTTTAAAAGTGTTTCTTTTTAGATGGAAAATTATATGATCTCATTAGTTATAAGCTGTACATTGATTTTTAATTAGCATTTGACTGAGCCATCAAAAGACTATTCACTTTTGATCAGTAAGCTAAAGTTCTTATCTTTGGAGAATATATCATTTATACAGCAAGCAATGTGGATTGACAGCTCTAATGTTTTCTATTAAATCTTGTATGTTGCTAAATACAGGTTCCAAGCCCCCTCACAATTCTTCATCTGTCATGAAATTCAGTTTGATGATTTTATTTCTGTTTTGTTTATTAGTTAGTAAATAGAATATCAATTGGTTTTTTATAACTGTTTACTTAATATGCTATTCTAACACTACTTTACACATGAGAAGATAAACATGGGATTCTTCTTGACTCATTCCATTCACTCCAGAAATGATTATAGCAGACAGAGGAACAAACAAACAAAAAACCCGATGACTAATAAAGGACATTAGTCTGAAAGAAAATATTCTACCGTATGCTGATTGTTAAATAAACCATAAACCATGAAGAAAACTCCCTTTTTTGGTGAAGCATTCCACTTGAGGTAATCTGGGAGGTATTCATGCCTATGTTGGAACTTTAAATTCCAGAGAAATTTCCAACCAGCTGAAACTGTCAACTTTATGGAAATGAAAAGTGTCAGGTTGAATTCCATTCTGAGCATTGCTGAAGGGTTAGTGTTCAATTAGGTACAATGTCCTTAACAGACACCTCATTTTTGCTTCTAATGAAAATATCAGTACTATGTTAGAATGAGACTTCCCACCTTGAAAAGGATAGAAAATTGTGAATTTAAGTGGGGTCTGCCCTAGCATTATTGGATATAATGCATCTTTAAGTTCCTCTCAGCAGAGATAGATTTTTTTGTATGTGTTGTTCTTGTCCACTATTTAAAACTAGAGACCCGATGCATGAAATTTGAGCAAAAGGGGGTGTGGATGGGGCGGTGTCTCAGCCCAGTCTGCACCCTCTCACAATCCAGGACCCCTCACTCCTAACCACCCACCTGCTCGCTCTTCACTGCCCACCTGCTCACTCCTTACCACCCACCTGCTCACTTCTTACTGCTTGGCTTGCCACTCCTTAGTGCTGCCATGGAGGCGAGAGAGACTCTCACCACTGTCACTGCACTTGCCACTGTGAGCCCTGCTTCTGGCTGAGCGGTGCTCCCCCTGTGGGAGTGTACGGACCACCAGGGGGCACCTCCTGCGTTGAGCATCTGCACCCTGTTGGTCAGTGCACATCACAGTGACCAACCATTCTGGTTGTTCCACTGTAATGGTGACTGGGCTTTTATATATATACTAATGGCCCAGTGCTGGGAATTCATGCACAGAGGTAGGTTTCCCTCAGCCCAGCCCGCACCCTCTCCAATCAGGGACTCCTTTGAGGATGTCTGACTGTTGGCAATCGAACACCCCTCCCGCAATCTAGGAACACTGGCTCCTAACTGCTCACTGGCTTGCCTGCCTGATTGCTCCAACCCCTCTGCCTGCCTGCATCCCCTAACCACCTCTGTCTGCCTGATCACCCCTAACCACATTTGCCTGCCTATCTGATCACCCCTAAGTGCTCCCCTGCTGGCCTGATTGCCCCTAACTCCCTCTGCCTTGCCCTACACCTGGGCCCCAGGCTTAGATCAAAGATAACAAACTATGCCCCCTGGGCTAAATCTGGCTTTCTGCCTATTTTTGGTCAATGAAGGAAAAAAAATGTTATTTTGTGACATGAAACTTATATGAGATTCAAATTTTAGTGGCCATAAAGTTTTGTTGGGACATAGCCGTCCCATTCCTTTGGGCTTTGCATGCTAGGTTTGCAGAAGTTGAGTATTCAAGGCAATGTATAGCCCACAAAAATTAAGCCGCACTCTGGCTCCTTACGGAAATGGCATTTGGCCCCTACCCTAGATAAATTCTGCAGTGTTATTATGTGAAATGTGCATACTGTAAAATACAGGCTTATAAAATGAAAACATTTTACTTCAGTGTTCATAGTCATTTTAAAGGGCACTTTTATTTGCAGCAAATTCAGTTTTCATGGGATTTGTAGAGCCCAATGCTGGGGAGTGGACGCCATGCACAGGTGGTCCCAGCACTCTGCTTGGTGCCTGTTCCACCCTCAGGGGGCGGGGCCCAGGTGGGGCAGGGGAGCCCAAAACCAGGCTCTCACAGTAGTAGCCGTGGCTCTGGTGGCTGTGGGGCGCAGCATCCTCTGGCGAGGGCCTTTCTCAGTGGTGGCCACGGGACCTCTCTCCTGTGGTCCAGGGTCACCAGTCCCCAAAGCCCGGCAGCACAGCCCTCCTCCCCTTCCTTCCCTGCTCCCCATCCATCTCCTCGCTTCCTTCAGCTGCCCTCCTCCTCACCACCTCTGCCGTTCCTCCAGCAGCCCAGCCTGCCAGCTCCCCATGCCCCAAAGGGAAGCCACAAGGCCAGTGGATCCTGGACCAAGCTTGTGAGGCACAGAGTCTGGGGGGCCCTGTGTCTCCTTCCTCACTTACATTCAGTGCCCCAGGGTCCGGTGGCAGCGCTGGTAGCACCTGCAGAGCCATTGGTGCTGGTTCTGCAGTGGTGAGGAAGGAGGAGCCAGCAGTAGCTGGTGGGGCTGAGAACAGCAATGATATGCAGGCTGCCTGTGTGGGGTAAGAGGCACTGGCCTGGGGAGTGGATGCCCCAGTGGCAGTCCTAGCTGGCCCGTAGCTCCCCACATAGCAGTGGCAGAAGCATGAGAGGCGGGGCTGTGTGGCATGTGGCCTCGCCCCTGCTCCTGATTGGCTGGTAGCATAGTGGAAGTATGGTCACATTAGCATATCACTCTTTTATTAGATAGGACTAGAGGCCTGGTGCACAAAATTCATGCATGAGGACAAGAGGGTTATCCCTCAGCTCAGCCTGCACTCTTTCCAATCCAGGACTCCTTGAGGAATGTCCAACTGCCCAGTGGGATCAGACCTAAATGGGCAGTCAGACATCCCTCTCACAATCCAGGACTGCTGGCTCCCAACTGCTCACCTGCCTGCCTTCCTGATTGCTCCTAACTGCTTCTGCCTGCTAGCCTGATCACACTCTAACCACTGCCCTACCAGCCTTATTGATGCCTAACTGCTCCCCTGCCTGCCTGTTTGCCCCTAACTGCCCTCCCCTGTAGGCCTGGTCACCCCTAACTACCCTCCTTTGCTGGCCTGGTCACCCTTAACTGCCCTCTCATGCAGGCTTGATAGCCTCCAACTGCCTTCCCTTGTAGGCCTTGTCCTCCCAACTGCTCTCCCTTGTTGGATATATTGTGGTGTCCATCTTGTGTCCACATGGGGGCAGGATCTTTGACCATATTGGGATAGCCATGTTGTGTGTTGGAGTGATGGTAAATCTGTATATTATTCTTCTATTAGGTAGGATAGAGGCCTGATGCATGGATGGGGCCAGCTGGTTTGCCCTGAAGGGTGTCCAGATCAGGGTGGGAGTTCCCTTGGGGCATGGGGCAGCTTGGCCGAGGGGCCTATGGTGGTTTGCAGGCTGGCCACACACTCCGGTGACCCAAGCAGAGGCTCTGGTAGCTGAGATTTATTTATCTTCTACAGTTGAAACTTTGTAGCTTGGAGTGGAGGCCTGGGCCGGCCAGGGTGTGTAGAAAGCTTGGCTTCCTCCATCACTGGGGAAACCCAAACCTCCCTCCTGCTCTCTCTGCAGCTGCAGCCATCTTGGTTGGATTAATTTGCATACTTGCTCCTGATTGGCTGGTGGGCTTGGCTGGTGGGCATGGTTTTGGATGTGGTGGTTAATTTGCATATTACTATTTTATTAGATAGGATAGATGGTACAGTAAGATTGTGTCTTCCTTTTTGAGTCATGCAATAAAATGGAAGTAGAAATTTGGGGAACCAAACTCTCATTTGTAATATGAGCATATATTGAATATTGTTTCATGTAATTAGTGCTACCATCCTGATTTTGATTTTATATGGCTAACCAAAAATTATTAGGAAAAATATGTGGATTAATTAGTTACTTTATTCTAATTAAAATTGTCTCTAAAATATAATTGTAAGTTTTTTGCTTTATTTTTAATTGGTGACTGAATTCTAAAACTTGGGTAGTAAATAAGTTATATTTTACTCATATTTTGCAAAATATTTACATTACATAATAAAAATTTCAGAACTGTCCTCAATGGTTGAATTTTATTTTTGTGTCCTGCTGTGCTTACTACTGGATAATTTCAGCTGAAATGTATTAAGTTTTGTCTGATATTTAAGGAGAATTGGAGTGGAAATTAAGTATCACCCTGGTTCTGGATAAATTCTCTAATGTCTAGAATTTAGATGGTCTATGAATTAATGAAGCAAGATTGTGACATCCACAGACTCTAAGTGGGCAGAGAAGATGCACAAATATAAAGGCTGTGTAGCTGTCAATAGCGTTGAGGTGGTGTCATCTTCTGGTGGATGCACATATGCCAGGCTTTGCACATATGATGGTTTGGGAGAAAATATTGCAAATTCTTGTGGATTTTTTTAATGGTACTTATCGTATTTGTGTGTTTTTAAAATGTTTCTCAATTACAGATTATTGAAGCTTAGGTAATAGTTGCGGCTCTAGTAGGGAACAGGCATGACATTGGGAGGACAATTGTCAGTGACTGGTTAGGCTAAAAGGTTGATCCCTTGGCTCCAAGCATTAATGAGATATCTCAGGGGAAAAACATGGCAATAGCATTCTAAGGTGGGCAGTACAACCAGTGCCATAGAGACAAGCTTTGGTTGAGAGGAAATGGGTTTGAAATTACAGCCTTAGCTCTGTCATCTATCAGTCATGTCACATTCCTTAACCTTTCTGAGCCATAGTTTTCTCATTTAGCAAAATGCTATTAATAGAATCTACTGTATAAAGTGATTTTCAGATTAACTGAATCATATGTGTTAAGCTCTAAGATACTGCCTAGCCCAATGCTTAATAAATGGCAATTCTTTTTAGCCCCCAAGGAAGGATATTGGTAAAGGCAACGCAGAGCCCTAGGCATCAAATGTGAATAAATTAATCTAAAACCCAAAGCCACTTGAATCTCTTGCATAGAATACTGTTAGAGTAGGCGATATAATTTGTAGGGCTCAGTGCAAAATGAAAATGCAGGGATCCTTGATAAAAAATTTCAAGGCTGGTAGACAGAATAAAAGCCAGGGCAGTGCAGTTCTCAGTGTAGGGTGTGGTGCCACTGCATGGTGGATATGCCCACGAAGCCAGCTTTGACCATGAGCTAATTTTCTAACTGTCCTGCCTGCATCAATTCTTGTTACTTTATAAACCCATTCTTCCCACAACAGATGGATTGAACTTTTCAGTTCATTCAGTAGATCCTGTTACAACTTGCTGTAGTCTTAAAGTCAGGGCAGTATAGCACAGGGAGTTGCCCCATACCACAGTGGTTAAGTGGGTGGCTTCTGAAGTTAGAGAGACTATCTTTGCTGTTTCATGTATATCTATGATCTTGGACTAATTACTTATATTTCATTGACTGTGCTATAAAATGGGCATGAAAATACCTACCAGATAGAGTTGTTGTGATGATTAAATGAAATAACTCACATAAAGCACCTGGAATACTGTTTGGTACACTTGATAGATTTTACTATTATGTGAAGTAGAACTAAGCAGAAAGGAGATGTTAACATGGCCCACCAGCCTCGCCATCCTCTGCCTATATCTACCTCTCCAAGCTCATCTCCTTCTGCTTTTCTCATCTCTAATTATCCATTAAGCTCACACATTTTGTTTTGTTTTGATTATTTTCTACTTTTTCAGGTTTATCAAACTTTTTTATACTACAGAGTCTTGGTTGTTCTCTACATAAAATGCTTTTTTTTCAAGTAGTTTCTATTTTTTAGGTCTCAGCTCAAGTATTCTTTTTGCAAAGAAGACTCCCACATATATTGCTAATATAAATTACATACCTCTGTTATTATCTAGCGCAATGCCACATTCTTCTAACTTGTAACACTTTTTTTATAATTTGAACTTAAATATTTTATTATATGTTTATTTAATGTCTGCTTTCCATGAGTTTGGTGGGCCATATTAATGTGTTTAATACTCTTATCTCCAGCACTCAGAAAAGTGCCTGGCTTATGGAAAATAATCAAGTATTTGTTTAATAAATGAGTGGGTAAAGGATAGCAAAAACTTAAAAAAGGATTGCTTGGATAAATTAGAGTCCTTGGGTGTGAGGCAGTAGTTGGAACTAACATAAAATATTAGTAAGCCTAATAAAGAAGTCATATTCATGCTATAAAGAATGGCTCAAAAATTTACCTTGGTGATATGCAGTGGTTGCAATTTTTTGAGTCCTTGCTACATGCCAGATTTTCTAGTAAGGCCATGCTACATATATCATTTAATTAAAAACACTAAACATTAGATATTGTTATTATCCCCTTTCTGGACAGCTTGGATATATGTGGTGGACTTGACATTTTAACTTGTCCACTTGAATTTGGCACTAACTGCTCTCAGGAGCTGATGTGCACATGTCTGCTACTAATTCTTTTGGACCTTATTCTCAATGTCATCTAGTTTAGTCTAGTATGCCCTTGATAGAAATGTACTGATATTAAAAATATGGTTTATTGAAATATAATTTGACACAACAAAATTGACCTACTTTAAGTGTGCAGTTTGATCATTTCTAATAAATGTAAAGAATGTTGTCATAATTAAAATTAAGATATAAAATATTTTATCACACAAAGAATTGCTTACTGCTGCTTTGCCTTTATTTTCTTTCCTATCCCTGGGTCCTGACAATCATTGGTCTGCTTTGTCACTCTGGTTTTCCTTTTCCTGAACATAGTATGCATGGAATGATGGTATGAACTCTTTGGTGTCTGACTTCGTTCACTAAGCAGAATGGTTTTGGATTTGTCTGTGCTGTGGAGATATCATAGTACATTCCTTCTCCCTGTCAATTAGTATCCATTGCATAGGTGTGACACATTTTCATTATCCATTTATCAGTTGATAGGTATTTGGGTTGACTGTAGCTTTGAACTAATAAGAATAAAGCTGTATGAACATTGGTGTTTAGTCCTTCATGTGAACATGTGCATATTTAATTTTAAGCAGTGATATAAATGTTTTTTTAAAAGTTGATACAAACTAAGTCTTTAATTAGATCATTGAAGGTGGACCTTTAAATAAGAATCATCAGCAATTAATTTTTCTTTTGTTAAGTTAATTTTTTTCTTTATTGATTAAGGTATTACATATGTGTCCTTATCTCCCCATTGCTCTCTCCCACCCCCCACTCATCCTCTCACCCCCCTGGTGTCTATGTCCATTGGTTAGGCTTATATGCATGCATACAAGTCCTTTGGTTGATCTCTCCAGCAATTAATTTTTCAACCCTATGTGATCTCTCTCTTAAATGGAAATTTGTTCTTTACTGTTACTAAAAAAAACACAAATGACCTTAAAACCATGACAGACAATATAAAAAATCAATAACCTATGTAAATGGAAATTTCTTTTTCTTTTCTATAGAATCTCCTTTACTTCCTTTTCATCTAAATAAAGGTGATACATAATAATACATTTTCATTTCCTCAATATTAGCAGAAAGCTTTACATGAAATGAAACTGGGCAGGATTTACAATTTTGCATTATGGCTGTCTGTCTCTTTAAGCACAACTAAATAAAATAGTTTTCCAGTTGAATTTGTGTGTCTTGAGCAGGTGCCAATAGGAATGGGGGAGTGAGATGATAGTTCTTATCTGTAATACATGCTCTTCATGGTCCAAAGAGCTTTGCCAAATTATAAAATAGTTAAAAAAGAAGTATCCAATAGGAAAATATAAGATACAATCTGGTATATATACCAGATACATTTTGCATTCATAATGTTTTATTCTGAGTCTCTTAGAAATGAGATATCAATAGAGGTAATTCAGCTCCAGGCTCCAATGCAAGTCCCATCTTGTGTGAGAGCTAGGGATGAGCAACAATGAAGAGTGTTTTCATTGCTCAGAATTTCCAGCTTCCACTGTATCATTTATTTCTGGTTAAACATAAAAAAATCAATTAGGATTATTTGAGAATTATGGCACTCTGAAAATTACTGGTGCTCTTTCTGTGTACTTTCACACTGCCAAATTGGGTCTGCCCGGGGAGAGGTACTATATTAATCACCAAACAGTCCCTTTGTGATGTAGAATTTTGTGAAAAGGTGGGATTTATTGGAAGCCAACTACAGATGGGAGTTCAAAGTTTTAAATCCCAGCTATAACTCTTATAATAAGGCATTCTATAAAATTTCAATGTAATTTCCAAATCCATGGATGTGTTCTTTTTATGAGGAATAAAGTAATGCCCAGAGTATTTAGTTACTATTTAGAAACTATTTAAAGGTCTTTTTAAGAAGATGACTGGGTGAAAACAGGGCTGGAGGAAACTGATAAACTATTTCAAAGTAAATATAGTATGATAAAAGAGGTTAATTATGGATTTTATAAGTGATAACTGTATGATTTAAATCTCATTCTTTGAGAAAAAATATGCTCTTGAGTAAGCCTGAAACTCCTTAGAATTCATTTTTGTAGGTGATTTCCCATGAATTTATCAGTATTATTTTTATGCTAGATGCCCAAAGCATGAAGATTCATGCAAGAATGGGCCTTCCTTCCTCTGGCTGCTAGCACTGCCTTCACTTTGGCGGAAGCCACCTTTTCATTCCGGCCTGGAGCTGCCTTTCCATGCTTCCCAGAGGTTTGGAGCAGCTGGGGCAATGTGGAACACCTATGTTGTCACCATGGCAATGACACAAACATCCCACCCTGCCCCCAGCACCTGTGTATGCAAATTAACCTGCCATCTTTGTTGGGTAAATTTTCATACCTACTCTTGATTGATTGGTGGGCATTGTGAAGGTATGGTCAATTTGCATCTTACTCTTTTATTAGTCTAGATATAAATTGACATTCATTTCTTTGAAATATTGACCAGGGGTTAAAAATGAGGATTTTTTTTTCATTAAAAAAAATTCTTTATTGTTTAAAGCATTACACAAATCTCCTTTTCCTCCATTGACCTCTCCCTGGCTGTCTCCACTCCCCCAGCACATGCCCTCACCACCCTGTGTCCGTTGGTTTTGGTCATATGCATGCATACAAGTCCTTTTGTTGATCTCTTACCCCCTCACTTTCACCTTCCTACATAGATTGGATAATCTTTCTAATATATCAAATCATCTGTTGGATAAGAGCTCTCAGACACTTGCTTTCTCAGAAGACTCAATTTTCTACTTTCTAATATTCTACAAGTCAATTGTTGGTATCTCTAAAATTAATCCCACATAATTCTATCTTTATGTTCATATGCCTACTTACCTCTCTGGGTGATGGATATAACATTTTTTACTCTACATGAAAGTATCTTTGCTCTATCCATGTTGTTGCAAAAGACTATATTTCACCTTTTTATAGTTGAATAGTATTTCATTGTGTGTGTGTCTGTGTGTGTGTGTCTGCATACATGACACATTTTTTTATTTTTAAAATGTTTTTATTGGTTTTTAGAGAGAGAGGAGCACTTTTTTAAAAATCAACTCATCCATCAATGGACACAGGTTGTTTCCATATCTTGGCTATTGTAAATAATGCTCCAGTAAACATAGGGGTACATGTATCTTTATGGATTAGTGTTTTCATGTTTTTTGGGTAAATACCCAGAAAAGGAATTGCTGGGTCATATCATAATTCCATTGTTAAACAATATGGAATCACTATACTGTTTTTCATGGTGACTGTACCAATTAACATTCCCACCAAATGTTATTATTTCTCCACATCCTCTCCAATATTTGTTATTATTTTTTATCCTATTGATAGCCATTCTAGCAGGCATGAGGTAATATATCATTGTGGTCTTGATTTACATTTCCCTAATAACTAATGATGTTGAATATCTTTTCACATGCCTATTGGGCATGTATATGTCTTCCTTGAGAAAATGTTTGTTCAAGTCCTCTGACCATTTATTAATTTGATTGAATTTTTTTGTTGTTGTTGTGGTTGAGTTGTTTATATATCTTGGATAATAATCCTTTGTCAGAAGTATCATTTGTACATAACTTCTCCCCTCTTGTTAGTTGTCCTTTTGTTTTACTGTTGGTTTCTTTTGCTGTGCAGAACTTTTTAGTTTGATATAGTTTCATTTGTTTGCATTTGCTTTAGTTTCCCTTGCCTTTCACAAAACACCTCTCGAACCATTTTCCTGAAGCTTTGTGCCTATGTTTTCTTGTATGTTTTTTATTGTTTCAGGTCTGACATTTAAGTCCTTAATCCATTTGACATATATTTTGTATATGGTATCAGCTAGTGATCTAGTTTTATTTCTTTTTAATGTGGCTGTCCAGTTTTCCCAGTGCCATTAATTGAAGAGACTTTTGAGAGACTTAGTTTTTAAATCATTACATTTGTTCTACTTTTGTCTAAAATTCTAATATGGGAAGTGTGATATAGGAAGCAAAACAAAACAGAACAAAGATTCACTTTAATCTATATTCCAAAGCAGCTCCAATAAGTATTTAATTTTAGAAGCAGGGATATTAAGCTGTGAATAGGATTGCTCTATTACCAGCTCTTTTCTTTCTTTCCTTCTCTCAGTTTCTTAAGGAAAATATATGAATAGGAGACAAGGTCAGGCAAAGGAACACTGATTACTAGCAAGCATTTTGGCCCCAAATTCCTATGGAGTCTCTCAGTCAGCATGTAGAAATACATAAAAATATCTAATTTGTTTAGATTTTACAGCTTCTTTTACTTTTACTTCCCTATCCCAGGTCTTATGGTTTTGATGGTAAGAATGTCCAGTGTAGGCTTTATGAGGTAACAAGAAGTGAATTTTCCTCTTGGTCTAGAAAAGTGTTAGACTAAATCACCTAAGGCCTTGTTCACTCATTTTGAGAAAAAGGCCTATCTTGTCAGTTGTGGGTGAAAGTGATAGGCTGAAGAAAGGGAAGACAGAGGAGAATAGGCCTCTCACAATTGAATTGATATTCAATTCAAAGGGCTAAACATTCTTCTGCATTATTTTATCCCTAAAATTTCATGATAATGAATGCATATAAAGAGAAAAAGCATTTGCCCTGACATCGTTCTCTACTACAATTAAATCCCCTTATTTGCTTCATCCCAATAAAGTTTGTCATTTTGATTGATCAGTAAGCCAAAGTATTTCCTCATAAAGGTGAAGTGAGAAAGGAGACAACTTTTGAACTGGCTGCACTAAGTGCAACATCTATAAGTTGAGTTTTCTGAGCCTAATTACACACTACTATGATTATATCATAGGCTTTTTGTTTTGAGATAAATCACAGTTCTAGAAATACTTATTCATCTGTACTATATTGGTTATGTTAATCTTCTAAATCTACATTCCAGTGGATTTGATAATGAAAAATATAACTAAAGCTTTTATCAAGTTTACATGTGAGGCATCCACAATCCTTTTTTACCCACCTTATAGAGGCAACCTTGTAGGAAATCTAAAGAGATTGTGCAATTATTAGTTTAGTGTCTTAACACAATTTTAGGATCCTTTCTCTAATGTAGAGCATTTTATTCCTCATCACTTGGAAAACTTTTATATTTGCATTAATTTATATGGATGCCTATTAATTTATGGAATATTCTATTATTATTCTCAGCTAATGTATGATTCCATAGACCTTATGTGATATTGTGAATCAATTTTATTTTAAATTTGCTTTAAAGTTGCATTTAATATAATGTGTAGGTCTTTGGAGATGAGAGGAAAGAGATGCTAGAATCAAATTAATATGACCAAAGAAAGTAAAACTGTTTTCTTCATATCAGAATTTCCTCACAGCAGTGTGATGTAATCAAATAATTATACATATTTTCTTTTTGTAGACGTTGCTCAATCAAACCCATGAAGCTGATGACAAAGTGATGTTTTATCTGTCCCTGTTTGTCAGCCAGGCTGGCTGGAGCTGCATCCAGTGATTTCACCTTTTTAACTCTCCACAAAGAAAACACGAGTTTTTTTCTTAATTCAAACTAAATTTACACAATATACTGTGGCAATTTTCTTTAAAGACATAGCTTCCAGATACTTTCCAATTAATAAAGAACCAGGAAATGTTTTCTGGTACTAATGGATTAAAAAAAAACAGACATATTTTATTGACTTTTTACAGAGACGAAGGGAGAGAGAAACATTGATCAGCTGCCTCTTGCACACCCCCTACTGGGGATGTGCCTGCAGCCAAGGTACATGCCCTTAACTAGAACTGAACCTGGGACCTTTCAGTCCTCAGCCCAATACTCTATGCACTAAGCCAAACTGGTTTCAGCACTAATGGGGGTTTTTGAGACACATGTCATTTAATCTATAGCTCCTAATTTCTCTTGCTATTTATACCATCTTTAAATTTTATTATTAGTACTTTTGTCAATTCTATATGAAGTCATTTATAAAAGTGAAACTTTCTTTTAAGTGATACAATCTTAATCTGGAAAATAAAAGTGCTTAGAAAAAGAGTGAATAAATATTCTACTACCAATATTAAAGGTTATTTTATAAGTACTTTATAATGGTTAAATATAAGCCACATAATATTGAAATAGTAATTAGTAAGTTCAGAGAAAGAACATACTAAAGGGATAATTTTAGGAGTTTAATATTACTTATTTCAGAGGTACAAGATAAATTATTACTCTACCATTATCAAATATTTTAATATCTTACATTATCTGCTCAATTGAATTAATTAAATTTTTCTTATTAAAGAGATACTTGGAAATCTGTAACTTGCTATAAAACTAGGAATATTTTCTTTTTGGGTAGTTATATAGCTACCAGAGGCCCGGTGCACAAAATTTGTGCATGGAGTGTTATGTCCCTCAGCCCAGCCTGCACCCTCTCCAATCTGGGACCCTTAGAGGGATGTCTGACTGCCTGTTTAAGCCTGATCCCAGTAGGATTGTGCCTAAACAGGCAGTCAGACATCTCTCTCTCACAATACAGGGCTGCTGGTTTCCAATTGCTCACCCGCCTGCTTTCCTGATTGCCCCTAACCACTTCTGCCTGCCAGCTTGATTGATGCCTAACTGCTCCCCTGCTAGCCTAATTGCCCCTTCCAACTGTCCTGCCCTGCTGGTTTGATCACCCACAACTGCCCTCCCTTTCAGGCCTGGTCTCTCCCAACTGCCCTCCTCTGCTGGCCATCTTGTGGAGGGCATCTTTGGCCACATGGGGGCAGCCATCTTGTATGTTGGAGTGATAATCAATTTGCATGTTACTCTTTTATTAAATAGGAGGATTACCCATGGTTTTATATTCTTCAGTTTCTAGTGTTAGTTTCATTTCTTTCTGGATTGCATGTCTGCTTATTGTGATTGTTTTATCCTAAAATACACACTTCAGTGAACTTTAAAGGAAGAATGCATAAGAAGTAATATTGTGAATTTTGTTCATGTCTAAAACAGTCATTACTTCCCTACTTTGATTTTAGACACATTGATTTTTGGCTGGGTATAGAATTATAGGTCAATTATTATCTTTCTCACCAGAGCTTTGATGAGGTCCATCGTTATTAAAGAACCTGAATGACAGATGATATTAGTGATACTAAAATCAATTTGGGTTTTGGTAGGTAGTTATTTTTCCTCCTCTTTTCTCTGAAATATTTTAGACTATTCTCTTTAGCCTGAAATGCCAAATTTGAGGTGGTACTCTTTTTGTTCATTCATCCAGTTTTGTCTGAAGATTCTAAACCTAGGTTTTGGAAATTTTTAATTTATTATAAGATTATTTTCTTATTGACATTTCATTTTTTTTCAAAATGCATAATAAGTAGAGTTCTTAAATTGGTTCTTACTTGCACTTATATTTCCTGTCTCTTGTTCTTTCTGTCTTCCACCATTATGTGTTCTGGCTATTTAGATTTGTCTTTTTCTTTGAATTGTACTTATTTATATATTTTTTAATAACTTAAAAATGAAAATGCAATGAATATATAATTATGAAATAAAAATAAATATTTTTTCTTCTTTCACTCACACTCAGATACATTAGACTCCCTTTTTCTAAATTTATCTTTATTGTTGAAAGTATCACAGAGTCTCTTTCCCCCCCCCCCCACATTGACCCTCTCTACTTTGTACCCACGCCTCCTAGGCCTTTACCACACTACTGTCTATCTCCATGGGCTGTGCATATCCTATCTAATAAAAGAGAAACATGCAAATTACTGTACCTTCCCTACACTACCAGCCAATCAGGAGCGGGGTGGGGCAGGGCAGAACAGGGCAGCAAGGCATGTGGGAGGGTGCGGTGGTGCAGTGGGAGGGCAGGGCAGCGTGGTGGGTGGCAGGCATGCGCCCAAGCTGGAGGTCAACTGCCCAGGGCCCAAGACTCAAACAGAGGCAGCAGGGTGATCACTAATGCTGGGGGTCAACCGCCCAGGGCCCCATCCTCAGAGCATCAGCCAGAGGCTTGCAGCCTTGGCCCTGGGCAGAGCAGGGCAATCCTAAGTGCTGGGGGTTCCCGCCCCAGGGCCCAAGCCTCAAACAAAGGTTTGCGGCTTTGGCTGGGGGTAGAGCAGGGTGATAGCAGGGTGATAGCATGCTGGGGGTAAAACGCCTAGGGTCCCATCCTCAGAGCAGAGTGATCAAGCGTTCTGGGGGTCCCCTGCCCTAGCTCAGAGCCTTAGATCCTTGGCCAGAGGCTTGGGGCCTTGGCTAGGGTGGATCAGGGCAATCACAGCTAACTGGGAGTCCCCCGCCCAGGGCCAGAGGCTTTAGGCCTTGGCAGGAGTGGAGTCAGAGATCAGAGGAGATAGATGTGAACTGTAGAGAAAACACCTTTACTGACCGCTCATTGGCCAAGCTCCCTGTACACCACTGGTAATATTCTTAGTAACTTGGGAATAAGAATCCAAAAAAGTAATCTAGGGTTCTTCCACCATACTTCTGAAGAAGAAAATGAAGGTCTGCTGCTGGAGAACTAAGAAATATCATATCCTTTCCCTAGGCAGTTTGGCTCAGTGGATACTGCCTAGGTTTGCCAACCACAGGGTCTGGGTTATATTCTGATCAAGGACATGTACCTAGGTTGCAGGCTTCTCCCTGGCTAGGGCCCAGGTCAGGGCTCACACCAGAGGTAACCAATCAAAGTGTTCCTCTCACTTTGATGTTTCTCTGTGTCTTTCCCTTTCTCTTCCACACTCTCTAAAAATCAATGGAAACATATCCTCAGGTGAGTATATAAAAAAAAAATGACAAATAAAGAAATGTTATATCCTATGAAAGACACATCTTGAAAATGCCTAAAGAAAGTTGCCATTTTTTCATGGTGAAGGGACTGGAATCTAGATTGATTAAAACACCTTGGTGGCTATGGTGACTGGCAGTGGCTGCAGCAGTGGGCTGATGGGGCTGGCGCCTTTCCCTGATCAGCCCAGTTGCCTCCCACAAAGGTAGGCCAGATTGTGGCTTAGGCCTGCTCTCCGTGGGGAACGGGCCTAAGCCATCAGTAGGATATCCCCTGAGGGCTCCATGTATGTGAAAGAAGGCAGGCTGGGCTGAGGGGACCCTCCTCCCCAGTGCCCGAATTTTGTGCACTGGGTCCCTAGTATGTATATAAGTTCCCTAGTTACTCTCTCTCCCCACCCACTGCCTTCTCTCTGAAATTTGTCCATCTGTTCCATGTTTATGTGTCTCTGGATCTATTCAAGGTTCTGCTTTCTCAGTTCTGCCATTTTAGTTACCCATGGTCAACCATGTTCCAAGAATATTAGATGGAAAAAATTCTAGAAGTAAATAATTAATTAATTTTATATTTTGTGCTGTTCTGAATAGCGTGATGAAATTTCAGGTGTTCCATTCCATTCCACTAGGGATGTGCCTCATTTCTTTGTTCATTATATTCATTCTATATAAACTAACCACCCATTAGTGACTTGTAGGTGTCTTGGTTATAAGATCAACTCTCAAGGCATTGTAGTGCTTGTGTTCATGTAATCCCTATTTTATTAATAATGGGCCAGCCCATAAAAGTAGTGATACTGGCAGTTTAGATATGCAATATAAAGTCATGAAGTGCTTAAGTTAAAAGCTATATGTGTATAGGAAAAACATAGCTTTACAGGGTTCAGTACTACTCCTGCTTCCTGGGATCCACTGAAGGTCTTGAAATGTATCTCCACAAGATATTGTATATCTTGTTGTACCCAAATGGGGACTCACTATGGTAGATAAGTTTCTCTGCCTTGCATTTTTTCCTTTTAATATATTTTGCAGATAATTTCATCATTTCCTATGTAAATAGACCTACTACCTATTATATCACTGTGTGGATCCTACTTTGCCAATATAATATTATGAACTTTTACAAAGATTTTAGCATTTGGCTTTCATAAACAATGGTGAAAATTTTCAGTTAGTATCTTTAATATATAGTATATAATTATATGTAATATATAATACAATCTAGAAATACTGAATAAAAAGGTACTTGTATTTTAGTATTTTGTTATATATTTAATATTTTGTCAAGCTGCTTTCCAGAGAAGCTGGACAAATTTATATTCCTATGAACAATGAATGCCTTTTTCCCTGCCCTTATCTAATGCTCGGTATTAATTTACTTTTTGTCATATATGTTTTTATTGACAAAGGATAATAATTTTTAAGTTTTGATTTATAGTTTTCTAATTATGAGTAAATTTGAACATTTTTCAGATACTTTATACCATTTGTTGTTTTGTTTTTCCTGCATGTGGAATGCCTTTTTTGTCCTCTATTTTCTTCTCAAGAGTTTTTTATTTTTTATCTTTAGTGGTTTGGGACTTGTTTATATAGAATAGAAACAATTTTGCATATAACATGTGTTACCATTCATCTTCTGGTTTATAATGTTTTAAAACTTTGTTTAATGAATTGTTTTCCATGTGGAACTTTAAATTTTTATGAAATCAAATACATCAATCAATCTTGTCTGTTATGTTTTCCTATGGCTTTACTACTTAAAGACTGTCCATACTCATATTATTTTAAAGGTAAAACTAAAAAAAATTATGTTTCTCAGATTTTTTTTGGTAAGTTTAAAGGTAAGAAATATTACTTGAAATGTCCTTCAATGCATTATTCATCAGAAACATAACCAGCTTTATATTAAAAGTGTTTTCACTTTAAGGTAATTCTCCATAAATTTTGATACTACACAAACACATGCTTTTATGTGCCTATATATTAGGCAAGAGACACCTAATTAGGTGTCTTTAAGATGAAGACCTCAAATCTTTTCTCTCAAGGTTATATGCCTGAGAAGCTTCTGAGTTTATGAAAAACCAATAGCTATGAGAAGCCAAGATTTATTATCACTAAATGTACCAGGTATCTTTAACTGTAATAAGGGTAGTTCTTCTGCTTTATGTATTTATTCATAAGAGGTAAGAGAAGGAAGAGTCAGGTCAACTTTCTCTTGAATGTGAACTATGTGTCAGGCACTGTGCTAAGCTCTGATCATGCAGCCTCTTCTCTAAAGCTAAACAGCTTGTCTTGCAGTTACTATTAGCTACTCCATTTTATAGGTGAATAAACTAAGGCTTTGAGGCATTTGTAACTGTTCAACATCACCCATCTAGCAAGCAGCATGGAAAGAAAAGTTGCTTTTTTATTTCTTTTTTTTCTGACTTCATAGCCCTGTACACTTACCACTTATTTCATACTGACCTTAAAGTTGGTTACTGTGGCTATAATCCTTTGAAATTTGAGATTTAAGAAGGAAGTGCTGATTTGCTGGAGTTAATTATGTTTGTCATAATTAACTTCATTTTTTTATATATATTTCAAAGTCTTTAAGATTAAGAAAATTGCTACCAGTTCACGGCAAACTAGAATGCATTACCCTTTGGGTTTTATATTTAAATTAAGAATTCAAGCCTGAGATTTATACAAACCTGATTTCACAGCCTGTCTTTGAACTTAATAGTTATATAAAGTCAGGAAAATTAATTAACCTCTAAATCCCATTATGCTATCTTCTAAGAAATGGGATTAATAATAGCACAGACTTCAAGAGATTGCAATGGGTGTTAAATGAATGTAAACTTTCAAGAGCAAGGAGTTTTGTTTGGTTCAATACCATATCTCAAGCACCTAAAAGAGTACCTCTACATGGTAACCTCTCAATAAACATTTGTTGAAGTATAAAAAAGTGCTTATTGCACTGTCACTGTATTTGTCACTATTAGACAATACAAAGCATAACAGTTCACATTTATAGTTCTCTTGAAATGAGGAGGATGGCTTGGGATTCCTAGTTAAATAAAAAGTTCTCAGTGAGAATTGACATCAATGAGGTTCTGTGACTTCTAGTTCCTTATCATCCATCAGACTTAGTTGCTTAAGTACCTGATGATACTCACCTTCTCCTCATTGACAAGAGGATAACTAATTGGTGTCAAAATTTTTACTTTTTTAAGTAGTATTTTGAAAATGCCATAGTTAACTGATATAAGTTTTAAGGTCATATAGTTGCCATAGATGAATGTATTTCAAAGAGAAAGACACGGGAAGGGAGAGAATGTCTAAGAACTGAAAAGTAATGTTGGACTTTATTTTTTCATTTTAAAAGTCAGACTGGAGCTTAGTTGCATAAATTCCAGAGCAGAAGAGCAGCTTTCATTGCCAGCCCACTGAATACCCTAATGCTCCCAGGCTGGAGGTGGCCCAGGTACTGAGAATCACTGCTGCATGAGGGTCCCCACCAAAAGTTGATAAATTCAGCACGAGAATTTAGGTTCTACGGGGGCCAAGAAACACTGTCTTATTTTTATAATTTCTCCAGTATTTATAAGTGAAGGACTGAAGTCAATGACAGGCAGCATGTAACTGTTTCTTTTATACCAATGTTTCTAAATTATACATTTATCTTCTATTTTCAAGAGGAAATACAAAGAGATCATACATATTCTGGGGAATTTTGTAAAGAATAAAGTTTTTATTATTTATTTTCAAATAGTAGAAATCAATAGAACTTGGGTTCTTGATATTGTTAGTTTCAAATTGAAGTTAAAAACTGATTATTCCATAGGCATAGACACATAATAAATCATTATACTTATTATAAATGAAAAAAAAATTAAGCCTCTGAAGACAGATGCCCTGTCATCTTGTCTGATCTACAGCAGGGCAGGAATGCAGGAATTAGTCTTTAAGGTCAATGTTTTTTTCTAGAGTGTCAATCAAGTTAGTGGCAAATAATGTACAAATAGCATATTTGTATTTTCTGTGATTTGGATTTTTGAATATGGAATTTTTTCATGTTGTTTACCAATATGAAAATAAAACAAAGCATATTTCTCAACCTTGGAGAATATTTCTGATATATGTATGCATGTATCTTGAGCATGCATGTGCAACTACTTCACATGGGTGCAAGATGAGTTACATTTGGGATTTAAATCATTGTTTTGTTACCTGACAGGATGCTTTGACAGACAGTTAAGATGAAGCTACTGTAAAAACATTTCTCTCATTTACTTTCCATTGCTCAGTTATTTTGAGCCTTACCCAAAACAAGGATTCATCACCTCCAGAGAGACGTCAGAAGATGTCAAGATGTAGATTTTTCTTTTTTATCCTTTCCTTGCAAATGAGATTCAATTGTCAAAATGACAGAAGACTCAAGCTAGAAAGAAGCTTCCAGTAAAATGTCAGAACTTTGTCATAGTATGAGTTGCAACTGGCACATTAATAAGTGTTCATTCATGTTGGGCTTGACCTCAAGCCAATGATTAAATTTCTGGACCAGAATTGCACAATAGCCAATCAAAAATATAGGATATATAAATTATGTAAGGATATAATTTAAAAGGTGTGAGACAGGTTCCTTATATAAGCTATTGATTTGTTCTCTTTTGAACTTAAAAGAACTTCTCTAGTGTGTCACTTTGTGACATGGAAGCCAATAAAGACAAAAAGAAGTGTTGTTTATAGTGACCTCATTATGCTCAGTGTTCAGATAATGATTTGGATCTTGCTGAAAAGACTTTGATCTGGGAAACTGTGCTAGGAATCTTTCTGAACCAGCTTCTTTGGTGGCATAAAAATAATTTTGTGCTGCTGCTATATGTAGTCAAACCAGCTTCGTTTAGTTAAGAGGGTTCTTTATCCAGCTTTGTTTACTCTGGATATAGGAGCCTTTAATTCTTATACATCAAGTAAAATCCACAACATTTATGCCAGTTCAGACTTTTAGTCTAATAGTCTAATCCATGGGAACTTTATTCCCATTGCCTACAATATGTTTAGTTGGGGCATGTGACCAAATTCTTACTAATGAAAAATCAGAGTTTCAAAATAAAAGAATCCGCACTCCTAAGAAAATGCTGAGGTACCCTTTTCACAACTGAACATTGACAGTGTAAGAGAGGATCCTGGAGACAACTGTGCCTCCTTGTTACCAGTGTGACAAAGTAGTTGATTGCATGGAGGGGCCTGGGGATAGAAAGAACCTGGATCCTTACTCCCATGACTAAGCAGTGGATCAATTAATCTTGGAGACCACTGTACTCAAGTCTTCTCTTTACAGGAGATAAACAGTTTTTTACTCCTTACTACAGTTTAAGCTGATGTTTTGTTACATACAACAGCAAACATTCTAATTGAGGTAGGTCAGCTGAGTGAATCCATAATATAAACTATATTATTAGAAATATATGGGTATTCTAATTTTAGATTTTAAGAGTAGCATAAAAGAATTAAAGTGGGTTTCTGCAAAATAGCTCTAAATGAAAATTGTATACATTTATATGTAACAAGTTTACAAAAAATACTTTAACTAGTTCATTATCCCACTAATCCATGTGGCTAAGGGAATTATTCTGGCTAAACATCCATACCCTGGCCATGTGCCACCATGATTTGGCACCTCACTGCCACCCTCAGTATGCTCTGGGATAGATGCTTCTGCATTTAGGACATTGATAAAAAGTTATCATGATAATATCATAGACTAGACTTTATCAATTGGTTTTTATCTAAGACTTCGCTATTCTAAGATATGTCCTAATCTAAGCTGAATAATAGCTGTTATCCTGCACTTTTATCTTTCTCTTCTGAGTACACTGTGTCCTTTATGTCTATATTTGTGCACTGTTAGGCAGCTGCAGTTTCCATATGAAACTAGAAAGGTCAGTGATTTGGGGACATTTGAGGGTGAATTTTAATCCTATTTTAGCAAAAAAAAAAAAAAAACACATGAAAAATGAACCAAAAATGAATGTCACATTGTCCCAAACATGAAGGTTGTAGTGCTTTCTGTCCTAGCTTGGGACAGAGTCACAGACCAGGGCTTGCCTCTAGATAGTTTATATTTTAATCCCAGGGAATAAAAATAAGAGACTTGCAGAGAATGAAAAAGAGGAGGAAAATAATTATTAAAAGGTGCACAATCAGGTTGCTGCCGTTATGACTCACTGTGGCTTCACTTTTTTGTGACCTTCTGTCATATAAAATGAACCTCCAAATTGTCTGCTCACGGAAGGAACACAGGGAGGAGCATTCACCCATTAGATCTTATGCCCCATTAATCAAGAGTCATCTACGTGTAACTCTCTCATTCCAAGTTGCATATATGTGTGATGAGAGTTCCCACAGATACCCCATGCATTGAACTCACAGAAGCCCAGAAAGGGAAGCAAGAGATAGAGAATGCTCCAGAGGTGAGTGCTGACATGGTATATGTAAGTTTGGCCACTATTTACAATAAGGATCTGAAGTGGGAATCAGCGATGTCCAATGCACTTTCTTTCCAATACTATGAACTAATCTCTTCCCTACTCTTCTCCTAGGTAGAGATAAGTAGCTCAGAGACATATGTTTCTATATCTCATGATTAATATTTTGTGGGCAATACTTATTCTAGAAAACAAATAGCTAAAAAGGAAGACTATAAAAATATTGAGAAAGAAACTAAATGGATGCGAAGGCAGAAATAATAAATTTTACCCCCCCCCCCCACATACACACACTGTGGAAAATATATATAAAGTAAGAGGGCACAGAAAAATACTTCTCAGAGTTATTGTGTAGAAGTTAGTGGAAGGATTTGGAACCAAGGAAGTAAGGTATTTTTTATTGAGTAGCCTGGGTAATTCAAGTGACTGGAGAGTCTGTGATGTGACAGGGTACTATCTATGTGTGAATAGTTCACACGGAGACAGTGGTTAATTGTTGGTGAAAGAGATTGGTGGGGTTATTAGAACATAGAGAAAAGGGGGTCTGAGTGGAAATAAACATATCCTTTTTTTCATGCACAGCTTTCACACAGAGAAATGAGAATAGGCACACAAAAGCAGTCTACGTGAGGAACAACATGAAAGAAACAGTCATGGTTAATTTGATGCTAATGTCTCTCAGAATTCCAGAATCATAAATTGTGTGTGTATGTGTGTGTGTGTGTGTGTGTGTGTGTGTGTGTGTGTGTCTCTGTCTGTATATATTTTTCTCAGACCAACAATGACATATAAAGTTAAACCAAGATAACTGTAATTCAAAGTGTGTCAGAAATTCCAGACAGATTAATTGGTGAATCAATTGTTTAGCAAAGTATATCCATAAAACACTAGTCACAATAGATCTAGTAAATGCTTTAAAATAAAAAAGGGTACTCTGGCAAAGTATATCATAGCAAATATACTGTCCTTAAGAATCACACTGGACACAAAAATCTCAAAGGATTAAACCAAGTATATTTTGTTAAGTAATGGTTACCCAAATTTGTTGTCAAGTGCAACAGAATTTTGGAAATGCTGCAGGTAGACAAAATGTTTCAAATTTCAGTAAGATTTTTTTTATAAAGTGTTTTATGGTATTCTTGTAAATACGATGATGATATATGGATCAGGCTTTAGCAAAATTGGGTCAGTTTGTGGCAGTGGAATTATTCTTCTCGGGATATTGACTAATGGGTCATGGCCAACACAAATGAGTTTCCTAGTGGCATGATACAGAGCTCTGCCTTGGCACTGCCATGCTTAACTTATTTGTAAATAACTTGTAATTATCAGGAAGGCATACTTTTCCAATTTTTAAAAAAATCAATGTTTCAAGGTGGAGTTAATCCTCTACTATACTCTGAGTGTTGTGGAAGCAAGTGTGTTTTTGATCAGATACACCCGGGTTCAGTCTCTAGCGTTGTTATTTATTGTCTTTGTGGCCTTTGTCAAATTACTAGTCTTGTAGAGTCTCTGTTTTCTAACAAATAAATAAATATGAAAGTAATTATATTAATAATAGTAAGTGAAATGTGGAAAGTAAAATCCTTTCTTTACTCATATACTGGTTATAGGAAATGCTATATTTGCACCAAGAGTAATTAACTTAATGGATTATAATAAAAGAGGCATATTTTAATACTTATACATGTAAAACTTATTTTAAAAATCCTTTAATAGGTATATAAAATAAACCTGAATTTATCTGATTATACTTATTATGCTAGCAATTGATGTGTCTCTCTCACATCAATATTTCTCTCTCTGTGTCTCTCCCCCTCTCTTCCACTCTCTAAAGCTCAATGGAAAAATATTCTCAGGTGAGGATTAACAAAAATGAAATAAAATTGGGTCGTATAATAAAAAACAACAAACAATGTCCTGATCAAGGCGAATATTAACTCTACTATACTCACCTCTGGCTACTACCATGTCTGGATCATTTTGTCTGGCTCAAGGACAACACTGACAATGTCTAGCATAATCAAAAAAATATAACTTTGTTACAAACATTTTATTAAGACAGTGATTGAGACTACACAAGGGGCATTTGGTGAAAAAAAGGACTCTATGCTCATGTTCTTAGTGTTTCACAGGGAAGGAAGGTGAATAGGAAAATTTGGAAACAAATCTGACTGAATATAAAAAAATGGATCTTTGCATTTCTATAAATTAAAAAAAGAGAAGGAAACATAATCTTTCTCACAGAGAAATGAATTTCACTATTAATGCAAGTCAGGACTGAGATTTTCCAACGCAAAACATTTTCCAACGCAAACATTCTCAGATCTAAGAAAGTAAATGTGAAATAAAGATAAAGGGAAAAAAGTTGTATCTAACTCTATCTAACAAATTTGGTTGAATGGGGCAAGACTTTTGTTGTTGCCTTTGGGGTTGTTTTATTTTTATTGTTTCTCCTCTTCCTTCAGTTTTTTTTTTTTTTTGTCTTTATTGTATGTTAAACTTCTTTGTGGTCACCCATTCCTACACTCAGCATTTGTTTCTTAGACTCCAGTTTTGTGCTATGAGAAATAAAAGCAGTCATTATTTTGCATAGACAACAAACTTCTATGGGCCCATATGTTGTTGTGGGAAGGTCTCTGTATGTCATTTACCCAAAGATTCACTTGTTAAGACTATGCAGACTTTTACTGGACACGTGGATCGTGGTGACTTGTCTAGTGTTAACTAGAAAGGCAAACACTGTGGCCCATGACTGGTTCATTGAATCAGGCACACTGAGAACAAGCACTTATTTTTTTTTTAAATAGCTGTGTCTGGATTTTACTTTTTCTTATTATGAAACTAGTATGTGGGCCATTATAGATAATATAAAAATGGAAAGGAGAAAATAAATATCAGGTATTAGCCATCAGGTATTAATACACTAATCTATACAATAATCCCTAGTTCTGGTCATATTTGTTGTGAGATAGGCCTTCTAATCAAGACAAATAAACAGTCTTCAAAATAATAAAAACCAAAATCAAATAATAATGGCTAACAATCCTCACTACAACTTGAGATAGCCAATATTATTATTCTCATTTTAGAAAAGAGATAAAACTGAAGCTTAGAGAGTCAACCAATTTGCCTATGGTCACACAGGCAGTAAATGGAAGAGCCAAATTTGACCACATAAAATTCTACAGCAGAGAGCATGTGCTAAACCAGTATGCTTCATTGAAATAAAAGTCACCCTTGGAAAGTTTATATTCAAGGACTAGGAAGGAAAACAAGCAAAGTTCACTCTGTATATTTTAGGAAAATACTAATTTTTAAAGGCCTTCAACAAAGTAATAAAATATAGATATATATTCCTTAGTTAAAAAAAAGAAGGAATGAATAGGATTAGGTAATTTAAGAAGAAATACACATATATTCAAGCATATTAATGTTCCTATTAACAAGGAAAACAAATTTCTAAAATGAACATTGTTTTTTGTTTGTTTTTCTTATGAAAATGGCACAGCTTAAAGGAGTATTAATAACCCTGGTCAGTTTGGCTCACTGGTTAGAGCTTTAGCCCATGCACAGAAGTGTCTCAGGTTTGATTTTTTGTCAAGGGCATGTGCCATACCTGGGTTGTAAGTCTGATCTCTAGTCCTGGTCGGAGCACATGCAGGTGGCAACCAATCAATGTGTCTCTTCCACACTGATGTTTCCCCCCCCTCTCTTTTTTTCTCTCTCTCTCTCTCTCTCCCCCCTCCTTCCCTCCCTCCTCTCCTTAACCCTCTGTCCCTTTAACTCTCTCTAAACATAAATGAAAAAAATTATACTCAGGTTAGGATTAAGAAATTTAAGTAAAAAAAAAAAAAGAATGGAAGATTAATAATAACTAACATTGGCAAGTTTGTGGTAAATAAACATTCTAATACAATATAAATAGAGCAACATTTTTCAGAAGGAAGTGTAACATTATTAATACATTTCTAAAATATAAAATTTATATTATTTGACAATTTTAAGACATGGTGTTATAGAAACACACATGTACAAAAGATATACACTAATGAATATCTTTAAAGCACTGTTTTTAATGGTAAAAAAATGGCAAGAGCTCAGATGTCTATCAAAGGAATATGTTCATGTTGTGATGATAATAATAGTTGTTAATATTTATGAAAGCTTTGTTGCCTCACATACTCTGCCAATATTTTTATGGGCATTTTCTCTAATTCCAATGAGAATTAGCCATCAGGTATTAATGCATTAATCTATACTAATAAAAGGGTAATATGCAAATTGGCCAAGATGCTCTCAAAGTAATGGCTGAACAGCAGGCTGCGTGGGGTGACCAGGCCTGCAGGGGATTAGTGAGCGACAACCAAACAACTGAAAAGTGTTGGGGGCCAGTGAGGGGTGACAAGACTGGCAGAGGGTGGCAATGAAGGGCAATCAGGCCTGTAGCGAGTGCAGTTAGGGGTGATCAGGTTGGCAGTCAGGTGAGCAGTTAAGAGCCAGCAGTCCCAGATTGTGAGAGGATCATGCCTAAACCAGCAGTTGGGCATTCTGCAAGGGGCTCTGGATTAGAGAGGGTGCAGGCTGGGCTAAGGGGATACTCCTCATGCATGACTTTTGTGCAATGGGTCTCTAGTTTATATATATGTAGAAACTGAGTCATAAAAAGGCTAACTAGTTTGTTAGAGATCACATAACATGAAAGTGAGGAACCAGGATTTGGCCCCATATGCTGTGCTCATCCTATATAATAAAAGAGAATCATGCAAATTTGACCATACCTTTGCTCTTGATTGGCTATGCTACCAGCCAATCAGGAGTGGGGGCGGGGCCAAGTGGCTTGAGTGCTGGGCCCCGGGGGTGGAAATGAAACTGTGGTGATGGCGAGTGCCCAGCCCCCAGTTGCTGTGAGGGGAAGTGGCGGTAGCAGCAGCAGCAGTGGTGGCAGCTGCAGAGAGCTCCTGGTCCCCGGGGCCGGGTGGTTGCAGGCAGCGGGGGGTGAGCTGAGCAGGGAGATGGCTAGGTGCCCAAGCCTAAAGCCTCTGGTTAGCTGGGGGTGAGCCATCAGTTGGACATCCCCTGAGGGCTCCCAGTATGTGAGAGGGGGCAGGTTGGGTTGAGGGACCATCTACCCCCTGTGCACGAATTTCGTGTACCGGGCCCCTAGTCCTATAAATAAAAGAGTAATTTGCAAATTGACCATACCTTTGCTACACCCACAGCCATGCCCACCAGCCAATCAGGAGCTGGGGCGGGACCAAGGCAGCCAGGACTGAGGCAGTCCAGGCTGGGGGGCAGGGCCGAGTCAGCCAGGATGGTGGGGGGCATGACTGAGGTGGACAGGACCGTTGGGGGGGGGGTAGAGTTGAGGTGGCCAGCATGCGCTGGCCTAGCAGAAGGCCTGGGCCAGCAGGGCGGGCCTAGTATCATGCTAGCTGGGCAAGAGCTGTCTGGGCGAAGGCCTGGGCTGGGTAGGGGGCTGTGGCTGGGACAGAGCCAGCCATTGGCCTCATTGCATGGCGATGGCTGGGTGCCCAAGGCCTAAAGCTTCTGCTTTAGCCCTTGGGCAAGCTGGGATGAGTGGTCGTTAGGACATCCCCTGAGGGCTCCCAGTATGTGTGAGGAGGAAGGTTGGGCTAAGGGATCACTCACCCCCAGTGCACGAATTTTGTGTACTGGGCCCCTAGTGTATATATATATTTACTAGAGGCCCAATGCACAAAATCTGTGCAAGGGTAGGCCTTCGAAGCCTTTGTTGACAGGGCCCTTGTGGCCCTGGCTTCCTTGTGGCCTCAGCTACTCATGGCGTTGCCCCCCACCTGCACCCACCTTGGCCTGGTGCTGTTTGTGTCCACCACCACAACTCCTAGTTTCCTGGTTCCACGGAACCCCCCAATTGCCTCTTATAAGGTGGCCTGGGCCTCCCCCTTGCGAGCAATCAGGGAATCCCCCCATGCCAATCGATTGTCCCCCAGCTGGTGGCCTACGCCTCCCTCTTTGGGGCAATTTCCAAGCCCCCTGATTGGATTGCTCTGCTGGCCAATGGCCTGGGCCTTCCTCTGCAGGGTGATCGTGGGGTGATGGCTGGCCTGGCGCCAGTGCATGTTATAGCATGATCATCCAGAAGGCATTTGGAAGGTCATCTGGATGGTCATTCTGCTGTTCATTTGGTTGATTTGTATATTATGCTTTTATTATTATAGATAAAGTCTGGCATTCTTCTAAGTGACCTAAAGAACTAAGGAGCACTTTAAAGGTATAAGTTCAGTGAAGAAAATAAGTTGCTGTGTGTATTCTTGATTAGTCTTTGTTTTTGGCTTTACCTGAAGAATTAAAACTTGACCAGTTTTCCTATTGTGGCTCTTGTTTGTTTGCAAGACCCAAAATATTTGTTATCAAATCTTAAGCTTTCCTAGTTTTTACATCTTTTTCTTTTAAATACACATTATGTGTGAATAATTTAATTATTTGTCCTATGGATCAATTCTAAAATAATTTTTAATTAAATTATAGATTTAAGTTTTAACACATATCTGTTAAATAATTGACCTGATTTATCTAAGTTGTATCATCTTATGTATGTTGCTTGTTTTTAGAGCTCCATTGTGTTCTGTCTTTATAATATGGACTTACACTTTTGCATTGTGTTTATATATGATTATTCTCATAATTTAAAAAAATTATTATGTTTTAGGTATTCTGGAGATTATCTTTCTAATTTAAGGAAATCATATTCAAAACTTTTCTTTATGAATTTAACACTTTAAACAGCATCCTCTGAGTTGAATATCAGAAGAATTAGAAGTTACTATATTTTTGCTTTCTCACTCCTGGTTCTTTTCTACTTTCATTCATTTTTATTAGTTTTATCTTATTGATATTCCTGAGTCTAATTCTTCACGTATCTATTTTTGCAGAGTTTTAAAAATCTTTTACCCATATTATATTGGATTTTTTGTTTTCTTAATATTGAATTATAAAATATCTTTATATGTTCGTGGTAAAAGTTTTATCAAATGTGTACTTAACAGATATTTCAACCAAAGTGTGTTTACTTTTTCATTTTCTTAGTGTCTTTAATGAGCAAATTTTTAAAAATTTTGAAGTCCAACTTACCTATTTTTTTTTCTTTCATGAATGGTGCTTTTTTTTAAAAAACCTATGCAGGAAATCTTGCATACGTTATAAATTTTGAAGATATTATGAAACTTTCTTCACTAAGTGTTATAGTTTCTGCTTTTGGTTCATGGTTTCTTAAATTTTTTTTTTTTAAATCAGGAATGGAAGTTAAATTTTCTTCTAATAGCTCTCTAAATCTAGTCAGGTAATCAAAATAATTAATTGTATTTAGAAGAAAGCTCTTGTTCCAAGTTTTGATAATGTATAGTGTGTGGGTGTGCTGAGAACCTTTTGACATCTTTTCCCAGTATTTAGGCATTTGGTTTGTTTAGATTTGCTTATTTAAATTTCTTACATGTATATTTTAACATGAGTAGATTTTCAGTGTGTTTTAATCCCTGTCCGAATGTTTCCTATTAGAAACTTCTTTGTCAAATGTTAAACTGGAGATCTTAATGGTATACCCCCCAGGCAAGTTTCCCTTATCTGTGAGTATCCTTGAATCACTTTCTATTTTCCATACTCTACAAAGAAAACCAATTCCTAAATAATCTAAAATATTCTGTAGTTCTTTAGTCAATCTATTAATGCACTAATTGAACAAATATGTATGAAATGCCTGTTATGATTTAGTCATAGTGTTATGGATTAAAAATATAGCAAAATATACTGTCTCTACATTATGGGGTTAATATTTTAGTGTGAGACAGGCATTAAATAATCAATTATATTATTTATTTAATTGCAATTAGGAAGGAATCTATGAAAACCATGTATAAGGTATTAAAGTGTGCTTTTCACAGTGGGTATTAACTTGGTGGGAGAAGATCAGGAAATACTTCTTTGAAGATATGTTATTTTTTAAAGTGAGTTGAGGAGCCTTTGAGGGAGAAGAAACAAAGCAAACAAATTACCCTGCTTTATTTAATGACTTTTCAAACTTCAGTCTAATAAGCCTCTCTCCTTTGGGTTCTAAATTCTGCCTCCCATCAAATTTTGTTCCTTGATGCATTACAGAAGATTCCAGTCCTGAAATGGGGTTTGGGAAATGTTTTTAAGAGTACATATCTGAGCCTGCATCATCTTGCTACTCACCTCTACTTGCAAAAGGGATTCTTAATGAAGGCATCTATACCTCTTTTCCTCAGAGTTTTTATTTTTTTATTTTTTATTTTTTTTTCTGGTGGAGGAAGCATGCACAGTTCAAGCAAAGCCAGCTGGAAGTGCCAGGAGTTAATACCCTAGGGTGTACTTTTCAGCCAATGAGCGCCAAGGATAAATAACAGAGCCTTCCAGTCCCTCAGTTGGGAAATCTTTAAGGGGTACTTTAAACCCTATTCTAGTGTATTACAGTGGGAATGAGTTGTAGCTTTCTTTATGATGCAACCTTTATAGATACGGCTACTTCCATGCCTCATTTCCCATTTTCCCTTCCAATGTTTCCTGATACTTTGTCCCAAATAGATTACCTCTTTTTATCCCTGTGAAAACCAAATAAAGCAAGCCAATTGTTACTGCAGAGAGTTCCTGGAAGCAGATCCTTAGAAAAGGATATTTGAATTAGATAATTTTCTTGCAGAGTTAATATTTCTAATTTTGGCAAAGTTTCAATGATTATTTTTCTTTTAAGGATTTTTGGGAAGTTGTTCAAGGCATGTCCCGTATGGTTCAGGGTTCCGGTTCAGGGTTAGGGTTCCTGAGAAGGGTGCACACAAATGAAAAGAGACTAGAAAAACATTAATTTGGGAAATGGGAGTACCATGCCTTGCTTTGGCCTTGCCACTTTTTTTCTGCAGGTTTGGGACACGCCCATTACCCTTAGGCAGGCAATAAACAGATTATCTTATCAGTAAGGATTTATATGATCATTTGGTCAGGGAAGTTGCTTCAGCTACCATTGTTTCAATTAGATGGGGAGTAGTTAGCTTTGACTTTTCAGAGCTTCAAGGTTGATCTGCCTTCTGGGTTCTTTGTCCACACCTTTCTAATTAGTAAGAACATGTCCAGCAATCTTTGTTTATTTACCCCAGTGTTTCAAATATATGTGTCCATGTTTTTTTTGTTTTTTGTTTTTTGTTTTTTCTAAGAGCTTTATACTTTTGGATTTTATATTTAAGTATTCAGGCTGCCTTGAGATTATTTTTGGGTAAGGTGTGATGCATAAGTTGCAGCACCCCCTGTTGAAATCACTATCCTATACCTATTAGGTTGCTTTGACTTCTTGGTAAATATTCATTTGACCAAATTTCTGTGAGTCTTATGCTACATACTAGAGGCCTGGTGCACAAAATTTGTGCATGGGGGTTGGGGGTTTCCTTCAACTCAGCTTGCACCCTCTACAATTTGGGACCCCTTGAGGGATGTCCAACTGCCCATTTAGGCCCGATCCTACCGGGGAGTTGGACATTCTTCTCACAATCCAGGACTGCTGGCTCCAAACTGGTCACCTGCCTGCCTTCCTGATTGCCCTTAACCACTTCTGCCTGCCAGTCTGATCACCTCCTAACCACTACTCTGCCAGCCTAAATGATGTCTAACTGCTCCCCTGCCAGCCTGTTTGCCTCCAACTTCCCCCTTCTGCTGGCCTGGTCCCTCCCAACTGCCCTCCCCTGCTGGCCTGATCACCCACAACTGCCCTCCCTTGCAGGCCTGATCCCTCCCAACTGCCCTCCCATGTTGGCCATCTTGTAGTGGCTATCTTGTGTCCACATGGGGGCAGGATCTTTGACCTGTCCCCATGTGTGTTGGGGTGATGGTCAATCTGCATATTATTCTTTTATTAGATAGAGGCCTCGTGCATGGGTGGGGGCCAACTGGTTTGCCCTGAAGAGTGTCCCAGAACACAGTAGGGGTTCTCTTGGGGTGTGGGGCGGCCTGGGCAAGGGGCATGTAATGGTTTGCAGGCCGGCCATGCCCCTCAGCGACACAAGCACAGGCCCTGGGATCTGGGATTAATTTATGTTCTACAATTAAAATTATTTAGCCTAGAGCGGAGCCAAGCCTTCTGCTTGCTTTGTGGCGACAGCCATTTCTGTTTGGGTTTAAATTCTATAATTGAAACTTAGTAGCCTAGAGTGGAAGCCTAGGTGCTAGGGCTGCAGAACCTTGGCTTCCTCCATCGCCCAGGAAATCCTACCCTCTGCTCTCTCTAGCTCCATGGCTGCCACCATTTCTGTTGGGATATATCTTCTGTAATTGAAACTTTGCAGCATTGAGTGGAGGCCTAGGCCAGCAAGGGCAGGTGGAAAGCTTGGCTTCCTCCATTGCTGGGAAAACGCAAGCCTCCCTCCTACTCTCAGTGGCTGCAGCCATCTTGTTTGGGGTTTATTTGTTTAGGATTGGCTGGTGAGTATGGTTTGTGGGCATGGTTTGATAGGAGGTATGGTCAATTTGCATATTACTATTTTATTAGATAGGATTGCTCCATTTGTTTATGTTTACACTAATCTCACATTCATTAAAACTTAAGTGTTACAGTAAGAATTAAAATCGGGTCATATAAGTCTTCTGTAACTGACTTGTTTGCCAAGAATGTATTGAAAATTTTAGATGCTTTATATTTTTAAAATGTTACCATTATCTAACTAATTTCCACCAAAAACCTATACAGTATTTCTTTTATGAAGAAATTTGGATAAAATTGTCATATTTAAAATAATGCTTCTTTCTATATGCATACATGGTATATCCTTTTTTTTACTTAATAATTATAACCTCTCAACAATGTTTTGTAGTTATTAGTGTAGAGATCTTGTATAGTTTATTAAATTTGTTTCTAAGTGATTTATATTTTTTTAGTATCTAGTTTTTGAAGTTTATTTTTCAGCATTTTTATTGCCAGTAGATTGAAATACAATTGAAATACATACATATTTGTATGCTGACCTTATGTTCTGAGGCCTTTCTGATTATATATGTTATATTTAGTGTTTTTGAGGATTTCTTCAGATATTTTTTATAAACAATCATATTTTCTGCAAGTGAACTTTTATTTCTCTTTTCCCCAATTTTATACATCTTATTATTATTATTTGACTATTTTATGGAGTCTCTAGAAAGAATGCAAGTGGACATTGTTGTGTCATCTCATTTTGGGTTTAGGGCAAAAGTATTAATAATTTTATCATTAAAAATGTTAGCTGTAGGTTTTTCATGGGTACCGATTGTCACATTCAAGAATTTTTCTGTTGTTGTTGCTAGATGGCAAAGTGATTTTATGATAAATAGGTGTAGATTTGGTTTAATGAATTTTTCTACACCTGTTATGATAATAGCATAATATTTCTCCTTTATTAAATATGATGGATTATATTTATTGGTACTTAAATAGCAAATAAAGTTCATTCCTAGGTATACTCCTCTGGCTATGATTTATTATTTTGTTTTATATATTGCAGAATTTGATTAGCTTAGACTTTTTAAGGGATTTTCTATATTTATGTGGGATATTGGTCTTTAATTATTTTTTAAAAAAACTGAAATGAACTTTTCAGATGTTTTAATATTAATCTGGACTCATAAAATGAGTTGAGATAATTTTATGAGCTATTATGCCTGTCTTTGTATCTATATTCATCTTGTTAAGAATATTTTCTATTACAAATTCAATTTGTTCCTAAACCATTTTGTATTTGTTTTGATAAGATTTTCATTTTTGGTTAATAATGTTCATTTCATTTATATTGCTAATTTTTCACTATCAAGTTATTCCTAATTATTTTTTTAGTGCCTATAGGATCTGTAGAGATGGCTCGTTTTTTATTCTTGATGCTAGTAATTTATATTTTCTTTTTATTTCTTAATCATTCTTGCAAGGTTTATCATTTTATTAGACATTTAAAAGAAGAAAATTCTGCTTTGCTGATTTTCTCAAAGTTTTTCTTTTTACTTTTATCTTTATTTCTTTTCTCTTACCTCCTGTATAGTTTATATTTTCTTCTTCTTTTTTCCCTAACTTGTTTATATGAATAAAACTGTAGCCCAAGTCCAATTATCTCTTTTTATAAATAAAGTTTTTGGGACACAGATATATTCTATCACTTATGTATTGTTTATGGCTGCATTTGCTTTACAATAGCAGAGTGGAATAATTACTATAAAGATGATTGGCCAATAGACTACAATATCTATTCTCTAGCTCCTTAAGGAAAAGTTTGCAAGTTTCTGGATTAGATCACTAACTTTATGCATTTCTTTTAAATATGAACTTCCAAAGATATGAAATATTCTTTAAGCATCACTATAGTACATCCTACAAATTTGATGTTGTACTTTAATTATTTTTCATCTCAAAATATTTTTTATTTCTCTATAGGACCTGGCAGTGTTTTAACTTGATGTATAAGAGCATTTAAAAATAATGTATGTTCTGTAGATGTTAGGTATAATGTTCCTTCAACTTATATTTGGCTAGTTTGATAATATGATTCAAATTTTCTGTATGCTTACTTGCTATTTATTTATTTTTAATTACTGAGATAAGGAATATTAAAATATTCAAATATGATTGTGTATTTGCCTATTTTTCTGTTAGGAACTGTCAACTTTTGCTTCATATACTTTAAAACTCTATAATTAGATCCATGAAGATTTAGTATGTTTATGACTCTGATGAATTGGTACTTTATTTTATAATAGTTCTTGTTCTTAGCCACACTAGCATTTTTATGATTAGTATTTTCATAGTATACCTGATTCCATACTTCTTGCCTATCTGCATTTTCCTATCTCTAATTTTATACTTGAAATGCCTTTCTTTTAAGCTAAATATGATTGGATCTTTCTTTCTTGCTTGCTCTTAATAATTCATTCTGAAAATATCTCTTAGGTACAGTTAGAATACTTAACTCATTTATTTTTTTACATTTATCTTTATATAATCTATTTACTTTCAATGTTAAATATTAATATTTTTTGTTCAAGTTTAACATCTTGCTATTTGTTTTATATATGTTTCATTTCTTCTTTTTCCTGAAATTCTCATTTCCTGTTTGTTTGTTTTTAATTATGTATTTTTGAATATTTTATACTTTTAGGTTTTTCTGTATTTGTTTGTCTTATCTATTTTTAGTGCTTGCTCTAGAAAGTAGACTTTGTACGGTTAAACTAGCATAGTTTATCTTGAAATAATGCAAGGCCATTTTACAAAACTTACCATAGTATAATTTTACTTAGTGCCCCATCCTCAGTGATATTTTTATAATATATTTACAACTACATATTGTAACCTCCCATAACACAATATTATTACTATTTAGCATAAAAAACTTATTTTAGCATTTTATGTTAAAGCAAGGCTGTGGTAAGGCCACAACTCAGTACACAGAATTGCCTAGGGCTAGGACTAGATATTGCAGGTAATTTTATTTTTGGATGAGAATGAGATTCCAATTGTCTTGCTTCTTTTTTTAAATTATTATTGTTTAAAATATTACAAATAGTAGTACATATGTTTCCTTCCCGCCCCCCCCATTGACCTTCCCCTGGCCTCCCCTACTCCCTAGCACATGCCCTCACAAGCCCTCCCCCCCCCCCCCGCCCCAGTGTCTTGTATCCTTGGTTATGCTTATATGCATGCATACAAGATCTTTCGTTGATCTCTTATAGCCCCCACCCCCCACCTCCTGTGCCTTCTCACTATAGTTTAACAGTGTGTTCAATGCTTCTTTGTCTCTGTATCTATTTTTTCCCCGTTTCTTTTCTTTAAAAAATCTTGCATCTGCATACTATGTCTTGCTTCTTTTTTAAAGAACTGTTTCTGTACCTGGTTGGCACTAATTGGAGATATCAGAGCATGTAGCATAGTAGCATTGTGGGAAGCTGGGAATTCTCATAAAACATATTGCTAAAGCTAGGCACAGACCATTCAGTTATACTCTGCTTTAGAAAAAAAAAATTGCTAGGTAATTCTTCACTAATGGAATTCTAGTTTATTTTTAAAGATATTCACAGAATGTTTGCAGGCTGTCCCTTTATATAGTGCTTCTAATAGTACAACTAGTAATAAACACTGAAAACAGAAAATATGCTCGTCTTCTCTTTCTTATCAAAAGCTACTTTACAATTTGACTTTTTTTTTTTTTTTTAGTTCTGTCTCTACTAGAGTAAAATAAAATGTTCACCATTCTCTGCTGCTCCCTTAAAAAGCAAGATGTCTTTTTGCCTGCAGTCTAAATAATTTCCATTTTTAAAAACGTTTAACTAGGGGTTCTGCTTTCTTACCTTTTGGAAATTTTTCTATTCTCCCATTATATGTGTACTAGAGGCCCCATGCATGAAATTTGTGCATGGTGGGGGGCTGGGTGAGGGGTATCCCTCAGCCTAGTCTGCACCATCTTTGATTTGGGACTCCTCCAGGGATGTCTGACTGCTCATTTAGCCCTGATCCTGACAGGCAGTTGGACATCTCTTTCACGATCCAGGACTGTTGGCTCCAAACAGCTCACCTTCCTGCCTCCCTGATTGCCCCTAACCGCTTCTGCCTGTAGGCCTAATCACCCCCTAAAAACCACCCTGCCATCCTATCCTAATTGATGTCTAACTGCTCCCCTGCCAGCCTATTTGCCCCCAATTTCCCTCTTCTACCAGCCAGGTCACCCCAACTGCCCTCCCTTACAGGTCTGGTCCCTCCCAACTGCCCTCCCGTACTGGCTATCTTTTGGTGGCCATTTTGTGTCCACATGGGGGCAGAATCTTTGACCAAAACATGGGGGCAGCACTCTTATGTGTTGGCATGATGGTCAATCTGAAAATTACTCTTTTATTAGATAGGATAGAGGCCTGGTGCATGGGTGGGGGTCAGCTGGTTTGCCCTGAAGGGTGTCCTGATTTAGGGTGGGGGTTTCCTTGGGGCATGAGCCATCCTGGGAGAGGGTCCTGTGGTGGTTTTCAGGCTAGCCACGCCACCCAAGAGGAGGCCCTGGTGTCTGGGATTTATTTTATGTTCTACAATTGAAATTTTGTAGCCTGGAGTGGAGCAAGCTTTCTGCTCACTCCGTGGTGGCAGCCATTTCTGTTGGGACATTTACCTTCTATAATTGAAACATTGTAACCTGAAGTGAAGACCTAGGCCAGCCAGAGCTGCAGAAACTTGGCTTCCTCCATCGCCTGGGTAACCCTAGCCTCTGCTCTCTCCAGCTCCATGGCTGCCGCCATTTCTGTTGGGATGTTATCTTCTATAATTGAAACTTTGTAGCATTGAGTGGAGGCAATAGCAGGCAGAAATCTTGGCTTCCTCCATTGCCGGGGAAACCAAAGCCTCTTTCCTGCTCTCAATGGCCACAGCCATCTTGGTTAGGGTTTATTTGCTCCTGATTGGTTTGTGGATGTGGCTTGTGGGTGTGGCTTGATTGGAGGTTTGATCAATTTGCATATTACTCTTTTATTAGATAGGATATATAGATATATATAATTTTTAATGGCAAGCAATCCTAACTCATCCTATTATAAGCTACTTTTGGTGAAATTCTATACTATTGGAAACCATCTGATAAAATAAGTCTATGAAACCAAATAATAGACTTTCTGAGGTCCTGTTCTGGTTGGAGGTGAAAGTCATGTCTGCATATGTAGTCCATAGCAACTTGAGCAAAGAAACAGCAAGATGCTGCAGCTGTCTTAAAGTCTTATTAGTGTAATTAGAGGCCTGATACATGAAATTTGTGCATGGGTTGAGATTTCCCTCAGTCCAGCCTGCACCCTCTCCAGTCTGGGACCCCTTGAGGAATGTCCGACTGCCCAGTGGGATTGGGCCTAAAAGGGAAGTCAGTCATCCCTCTCACAATCCAGGACTGCTGGCTCCCAACTACTCACCGGCCTACCTGCCTGATGGCCCTTAACCACTTCTGCCTGCCAGCCTGATCACCCCCTAATTACTCCCCTGCCAGCCTGGTTGATGCCTAATTGCTCCCCTGCTGGCCCGATTGCCCCCAACTGCCCTCCCCTGCTGGCCTGGTACCCCCTAACTGCCCTCTTGTGCAGTCCTGGTCACCCTTAACTGTCCTCCCCTGCAAGCCTGGTCACCCCAACTGCCCTCCCCTACTGGCCTGGTTGCCCCACACTGCCCTCCCTTGCAGGTCTGATCCCTTCCAACTGCCTTCCCCTGCAGGCCTGGTACCACCCAACCGCCCTCCCTTGCTGGCCTTCTTGTGGTGGCTATCTTGTGTCCACATGGGAGCAGAATCTTTGACCACATGGGGCAGCCCTCTTGTGTGTCAGGGTGGTGGTCAATTTGCATATTAAGCTTTTATTATATAGGATGAATCACATTTATGAAGGCATTAAAAGTTACAAACAGTTAAAATATAGCAGTGCAGCGTGGTCCATCCCAGATACTCAATATATAACTTTTTATTACTGTAGAGGACCAACATTACAATTAACTAAGGAAACAGGGTACATATAAGTTGTTTCAAAACCAAAATAATTAACTACAAAAGGCCAATGTTCTGGACTAGATTAAAAGCGTATTCTTATAAGCTATAAATAATTGTACACCCATTAAAATATTGTACATGAACTCATGAAGACACTCTTTGTACACACTATGTATGCCTCATAGAATGAATCTTTAATGAGATGAATGTGAGTTAATCCCTTTTTAGTTTTCGATGTGCATAATGAAGAAATTCAAGTTTAAAAATTACAGGAATGGTTTTATATATTTAGCAATATTTCTGTCAGAAAGGTCTTGTTATCCTGTCCATTGATCATTTTTACTTCCACTCCAACATCAGTCTCACTGATGCATGTCTACCTCTGGACTTGTTCTCTCAAGCTTCATTTCCTTCTGCCAGCATAAATCTCTTCAGATGGATGACAGCATGTTATCTTGTCTCTTATCTTTCTGTTTTGCACACACAAATGCATTCTCATATCTTAAAGGGGAAGCTATGATGACAGATTATAGGGCCATGATATCATTTTGTACTTCAACATCATTGTTTCTAAGAGTCTAACACTTATCTGCAGTATTCTTTGAAGAGATTGCTTGCTGTTAGCATTGACTCAACTATTTCTTCTTAGGAATAGAGAAAATTCTAGGATTATTAATCTTCAAATACATTTCTTAAAAGCTTTGTTTTCCACAAATTTAAATTATATTTTGAAGTATTTTCTGCTTACCTTTCAAACTATTCGGTGTTTAAGGAAAATATAATCAAATAGCTACTCTTCCTATTTCAACTTTAAATCAATATGCTTACATATTTCATTATATAAATAACATCATTAGTTTTATTTGTGATCTTTAATAAAATTCACTTATAACTCACTACCAGTTAATTTTGAAACTTAAATTAAGAAATTTAATTCTTAATTTTGTTAAAAAGATTGTGTGTAGTAGGACATTGACTTTACCTATTTGATAAATTGTCTGTTTATTGTAGTCTTTCCTGAAAAATATCGCTGTATCTAAAGAATGACTAAAACTCAAGAAATTATATTTCAGTACTGAACTTAATTAGTAATTCATCCTAGATATTCACATAAGCCTGGCTATGATGAAGTACATATCCTTAGGGATCAATTTTCATGCTTTCAGCAGGTTAATAAGACAAATATATAAGGTAGACAATTGAATAACTGTATTTTCAATTCTAGACTTAGCTACCTAGCACATCCCAGCATAGATGTTGTTCTATGTCTGATAGACACCTGACTTTAGTCCTGAAGAAGAGAGGAGAATAGTGAAGGTTGAATGAAGAAGAGATGATGAGCTCAAGCCAACAGGACATATAGCTACCTGGCCCTCTTCTCTTGCTCCAAAAACTGCTTCTCTCTTGTAATGGCAATATAGTTCTCAACTCGTACCAGTAGTATGGAACCACAGGAGGCCATGTCTGCAGGTACCACAATTAGGAAAATAATTATATATTTAGCTTCTTGGTAATAAAACTTCATTTTTGACATACAAACTCATATTTTACCTTTCAGACCACCAAATGTATTTTACTGGTACAATGCAGTAGGCACTTGGCTTTGCCATTTTAGTCTACAACCAACTTTTAAATTGTGTAAAGTCCCGGTCTATCTTTTATACCATTTCTATGGCTTCTAGGTATCTGTTACTTTTTGCTGGGGGACATGTTTTTTGCTTCATAAAAGTTATTTCTAATTATAAATAGTGTTTTGTCTTTGCTAACATCATTTTATCTTACTACCCTTAAAACTTGAGTGTTTTCTTTCTTTTCATATAGAAGGCATTTATTTCTACACTTAGGAACAGCTGATTAATAAATTGCAATGCTACTACTGTCTTCTTTTCTAAATGGAATAACAGGTAGCTTTCCCTGTGTGTTTCTAGAGCAATAGGGCAGGGAGTTTTGACCTCCTTTTGGAGAAGAAGTGTCATTCTCTCTTGGGCCAAGCTGAAATCATTACCTCAAACCATTAAACTTTCAGATATAATATTATAGTACTATAATACTGTTAAATATTTCCTCGGCCACCATAGCCCAGTGTAGTCCACCCTCCACAGCAGCCCTGGGAGGTCAGTATTGTTACACTCATGTGCACCACCGATTAGGAACCTGAGAAGGAAAGCAGTCCCAAAGTTAATCTGCTGGTAAGGATTTCTCTTTGAGCCCAGAGCTTTTTCCTATGAAACATGCCACTGATTTAAGTAATGGCAGCATTTTGGTTTTCTGTATGGAATATGACACTTCCCTTTGTAAAAAGTGGGAAAGACCAGATCAAAGACATTTAACTAAAGGGTAATTATCTCTTTAGCAAATGTAGCCCCTTTTCTGTAATATAATAGCTATGCAAAAAATAAAACAACCTCCTAGGGACCAGACATCTGCTCCTTAATCAGATGTGTTCTTCTTTAAATGAGAGACTTCACTGCAGAGGCCACATAAGGTGAGGGTTGGGAACAGACTGTTAAAGACTGTAAGCTATAACAGAAATTGAATGGTAACTTATTTTGTCTAGGCTACATACATTTTATTGCTTAATTCTAAGCAAAATTCAAGGGGAAGTAAGGCTAATTCAATTGTAAAAATTCCAAGGCAACAAATCTTTGTATTCAGAAAAAGCTTCTAATGTTCCAAATTTCCACAGATGTCTCTTATCTGAGAAGGCCATTCCATTTGGCTTTTCCAAGTTTCTACATTTTCTTACTGCTTTCTGTATTAGCTGGCAAATGAATAAAGCTACTAACAACCAAATTTCTCAACATTCTTTTTCCCTCTCCCCCTTCCTCTCCCTCTCTCTCCCCCTCTCCCTCCCCTTCCTTTCCTTCTTCCCCTCCCCTTCTCTCTCCCTTTCCTCTTCTCTCCTCCTCTCTCCAGTGCCCTGCCCTTGCCATCCCTCTCTTCCTCCCTCTTTCCTCTGTAATTATAGCACTTCTCTAGAGTGAGCTAGACTGCATGATCTCAGCCACAAATAAAATTATGTGGAGAATTAGCAAAGAAACATTTAGATTTTTTATCCATGAAATTCTGAAAACTTCAAAGAAGCACATTAAATTTTGATAAACTTTAATGTTATATTTTTTAATTTATAAATTTATACATCGAACCACATTGTATTTAGGCATAGCTTTTGCTAGAAAAGGGCTTATCAGACAACAGTTTACATCCATTTATGTTCAGAAGTACATTTAGGAGAAAATTTTTTAGAAAGTTTTAGTTTAAGAAATATTTTTAAAAATTATCATAGTTATGACATCAAACAGGTTCTGAAGGAAATTAAGGATGTTAGACCTCTATGATCATAGTACAACTTGCATTACAAATGAAAGTGTTCTGATTTTATACTTTCCTGTGTTAGTATCAAGGTGAATGGGTTGGCTGCCAATGTATGTATATTTGTCTTTGCCATTCCTAGGAATCATGCATATACACATCTGCTAAAAACTGGATGCCAAGACCTCTCCTATGAAAAATTAGAGCTATTTCGATTGAGACCAAAGCAACAAACCCCTTTTTCCCACCACAATGTGCATGAAATGTAATTAAATAGAGAGAAAACTTTGGGGACTTCTTTTTCCCAATGCTGTTGAAGATATTCCATAACATTAAAGTTAAAGTAAAAAAAAAAAAAAAAAAGGAGTGACAGAAAATAGAAGGTTAGTAATATAAAAATTAAATAATGATAAAATTTGAGAATATTTAATAAAAAAAATGGGATGACAAGTTCTCCCAAAGCAATATCAACTAATTTATAACTACCTAATTTTAATGAGATGATCTAGAGCACAAACTAGATGATCTGACACTTAAAAAAAAATTATCCCATCAATTCTGAGTCTCTGTAAATGTATCTGTCTGTTCAGGAATCCATTGTTAAATGTGTATTATCTGTCTCTTTTAGATCTTGGGGATACAGTTTTCAGAGTTGAGCATAGTCGAGTGGGAAAGGTGGATAGATAAGATGAATGACATCACTAAGTATTATGTAAGTATTGTACAAAACCTATGAGTAAAGTGCTATGGGAAATTGACTCTGGCTTAAGTATTTGGGAAAGACTTGCATTGGCCACGATGGCTGTTATTAATTAGTTTGAAGGTGTCCTTTGCAGTCTAAATTCATTAGTTAGCTATATGTACCTTTTCCTGAGTGCCTTATTATGACTATAATCATTATGCCAATAATTTCTAAAAATCCACAAATTTTAATAGTTGAGTTCCTATGTAATTAGGATTTGGGGACATTTCTATTTTTTAATGAGTAAAAATCCTAATTATCTCTTAGGAGATAAATTTAGATTATAAATTTATAAGCAAAATTTACATTGTTTTTCAGTTATATTTACCTTACACATGCTCCGAGACAATTCATTTAAGGTGTCTTCAGCAATTATTAAAATATATTAATTAACTAATTGCTTTTAAAATTGGGATGAAGGATGGAGGGAAGTAATTACTTGGTTGAGAGTAAGAAATCCCTATTTCTTCTAGCAGGTCCAGCAGTTTATATGTAGTGATTTAGACAAAATCATTAAATTCATTGTGCTCACTCACATCTTTAAAATGTGAAGTTGGATAGCCCATTGAACTAAAAATAAGAAATCTAACACTCTAGAGTTATGTACTCCAGAATGGTGTAGTAAAAACTTCTCAAATTCCACACTTCAATAAAAAAAATTATAAACGTAGCAAATATTGTCAAAATTAACTCTTTTAGAACTCTGGAAGTAAATAATGACTTGTAACAATCCAAGCAGTATTTATTCAAGAAAACCAGTGAAATCTTAGGAAGATTAGCAGACTTTGTAGTGTTTTACCTTGCTCTCTTTCCCATTTCTTCTTCTAAAGATCTGTAGTGTCTTTGAAACCAAAATCTTTGAAACCACACTAGTTGGGAAGCCACTGAATGGGTAGAATAGATTTGAAGCTCACAAAAAGCCTCATTCCCAGAGAACTGTCTAAATTTGACCTGACAGTTCTCTGACAAGCTCCATTTTCAGGACTTGTCTCTGTTTTACCTGACTCAATACTTGTTCTGTGCATACAGCCACATTTATTCTTCAGGCTTACCAGTATTCTCAGGATGTTTGTCAAAAGCAAATCAACAGCAATTTATTAATATTGCTATTGCTAAGGAAATACTATTTGGGACTAATAAGCTGACAAAAGAAAAAAAAGGAAAAGTTGGCAAATGAAATATAAGGATCTTTGGAAAGCTCTTCTGACACATACTTGAGAATCTAGAAGGACACTTACTTAATAGGCAGAGCAGTGCTTATGTGTAGGAAGACCTTAGAAAGATGGGAACTTGCCATCTTTGGCTGACCTTGAGGTTCTGTGCAAGGTGGAAGTGAAGGCCAAGTTCCCTGATTGCGCATTGAAGATTTGTCTCAGTACAACTTAGAAACCCATTGGTGAAGGGTGAGAGACTTAATAGTTAATGGTATTTAAGGTAATATTAATCGGTTATTGGCTTATCATAAGTAGCCATATCATAGTCAATCTGATGAAATCCAAATACAAAGAGAAATCTTGAAAACAACAAGAGAATGAAAACTTTTGATTACACAGAAAATAGTATCTTTCAGTTGGATCTAACTGTATGCACATTAATAACTAGAGGCCAGTGCATGAAATTCGTGCACTTGGGGGGTGGGTGTCCCTGAGCCCAGCCTGCACCATCTCCAATCTAGGACCCCTTGGGGGATGTCCGACTGCTGGTTTTAGCCCTATCCCAGGGATTGGGCCTAAACAGGCAGTCAGACATCCCTCTCACAATCCTGGACCACTGACTCCTAATCGCTTACCCGCCTACCTGCATGGTCACCCCTAACTGCCTCTGTGTGCTGCCCTGATTGCCCCTAATTGCCATCCCTATTGGCCTAGTCGCCCCACACAGGCCCCTCCCCCCACCAGCATGGTTATCCCACACAGCCTGCTGTTAGGTCATTTGGTCATCCCTCACTAACCTCCTGCCAACCTGGTCATAGGCAGCCATCTTGTGAGAGCATAATGGTCAATTTGCTTATTACCTCTTTATTATATAGGATATGTGTGTATGTATGTGTATATACATACACACACACACACACACACACACACACATTTCAGTCTTCTTATAGGCAGGAATAATTTTTTTTAAAGAACAGCACACTGCCCTTTATTAAACCATAGTACAGACTCCTTAAATGCTTGTTGAAATCATTTGTATTACAATGATCTTAGTGATTTTAATTGAGTTCAATGTTTACTGAATTTCATTCACTATCACTATTCTATTTAAAAATCTCTCTATGCTGTGCATGATATCTAGGAACTATCTGTTTAGTCCCAATTGAAATACTTGAAAGAGGAAAGCAAAATGCTCAATTAAAATCATGTGGTCTAAAGAATAAGCTATTCTATGGGAAAAGCAAGTAGTTGTGCAACACAAGCAATGTTGCTTTTTACCTTTATAAGTACTTTGCAACCAAATTTATCCATTTTCTATGAGAGATTATCCCAAAGAAATGGACTTCTTTTAAAGCCTGGTGGACTTTGGTTAGACATTCTTTACCAAAAGATATTTGACTATGGTAATCCTCTTTACTAATGAAGAAGGGGGGTGGGGTGGGATGGTATTTGGGAAACTCTACCTACTTTTCAGAACTCTTTGGGAATTACCTAAGTCTTTTCAAATCAAGACCCCCTATATTAAATTCTATTTCCTTGCCAAAATATAATTGATTGTGATTATACCATGGAAGATTTTTGTCACAACTGAGTACAAATAAACTTTGGCAGAACTTACTCCAAATTAGTCAGTGAAAAAAATAAGCATGTGACTTCCTTACTCTATTCTTCAACTGAAACAACTTTTAAGAATATTTTTTTCCTGTGGCAGTTCAGAATTCCCTGTTCTGCTCTGATGAGAAGTTGTACCGCTTACACCTTTTATGAATGTTGTAAAGAAAAACTAAGCAGTGGTTATAAAACACTAGTACATTTTAAATTAGTCTATAGATAATTAAGTAACAACCAAATTAACTGTAGAGATTTTAAGTAAGAAAAAAAGTATTCAGAGTTGAGAATCTAATTGAAAGTTTGGCTTAAAATTGGTTTTGCTATATATAAAAAAACAAACCCCAAAACTCTTGCATGTTCATAATATTTCATTTTACCCATTCTTTAAGTATATAGAATATTTTATTTATAATTAGCATCAGATAATTGAATAGTTGCTTGAAAAAATATGAACCAGGAAAAATTAAGTATTTGTCTTAAGAGTTATTATTCATGATATATTAGAATATTCCTATTTTTGCCTGATAAACAACAGTATTTGCTCAAACCTGTGAAGCCATGTCGTGAAAACAAAGTAAAAAAAAAAATCATTCTAACAAGAAAAATAATATAACAAATACTTAAAATTGCATTAGCTAACACTAATGAATTACTTTTCTTGTTATTGTATTTTATATCTTCTAAAAAAGCAGAGGTGTGAAATGCTTGTACAATACATGATTTGTGATTTTGTTCTCTCCCTCTTTCAAACTATGTTTGTGTCTTGCGCCTGCTGTCACTGGTGCTGCTCTCAGAGATGCCTGGCCCTCTGGCATAGCAGACAACAGTCCTCTGGAGTGCTTTGTATTACTTGATACCCTGATACCTTTGGCAGTCCACACCTACTCAGCAAGATCTCATTTCCTCCAGGAATCCTTGCTGTGAGTGATTGACTTCAACAGCTCCAGGACTTACATCAATTTAAATTTACCTCTTCCCCAGGGGAGCCCACTTACTGTGGTATCTGCTCAGCTTGCTCATTACTAGTGCCTAATTGGGGCATTTGGGCCAGAGGTAGGGATGGTGCCACAGGCTCCTGTTTGGGAGCTCTGGCCAGTTTCCTTGGCAGCTTTGAGCTCCTCATTCTCTCACACCTGCCCTGTTCCTCCTGCCTTATGGAAAAATCCCCAGGATACACCTAAAGTCAAGCCAGTGAAGTTTTAGAGCCCTTTAGCAACCTTAGTGACTGATTTGTTTCATGGTGGAATTCTCTTGAATGATCTCAGAAGATAATACAATAGATGCAGAATGCCAGCGGCTTGGAGCAGAAACCCAAATCAGTCTCTTTCTCTCCCTGGATCTGCTCATCCGTTAGGGTTAAACATGAAGTGGTTTCGTTATCAGAGTAGCAGGGCGTGGTGGAATTCAAACAAGGGGACATAGCTAATATATTTTTTATAACTTTAATTGACTTTGAAGTGCAGGGCTCAGCTGCATCACAGAGCAACTGGAGAATATTAACTACTGAAGGCATCCTCTAAGTCCTGCTTTATGGCTCAGGCTGTTTTCTTTTTTACACCTACTGGATTTTTAATTCTTTAGACATGTTTTACCTCTTCCCCAAATCTTACCCTTAGATAGGAAAGTCTTAGTGTTTTCAGTCTTTTTAGGATTTAAAGAAGCTTACATTTAATAAGTAAAAGTAATTATCAGAACTTGATCAAGCAGAGTAGTTAAGTATCAGGTGTTACACGGGAAAATTATAACCATCTCTACTTTGAGAAAAGTATACCATTTTGCTTGTTGATTGACTAAATGAGGGCTTTCATTTCTATTAAGTTTTGGAAGGGCTGTGGAACTTAGGTCCTTTACCTTAGGCACTGTCTCCTGTTGGGGTGAAGGCATTCTGATAAAGTTGTTAGCCAATAGTCATTGGCCATTGAGAAAATTCAGTATAACTAATGTCTTTAAAACTAGAACTACTTTAAAAGATCACATATCAAATGTAAGTGAAAAATCATTTTCTACCTAAAGATGCAATATATAAATAAAAATATGATTTTGCATTTCTCAAGATCTCAAATGCATATAAACAGAAACTAAAGAAAACAGTGACTCAGGTGGGAAACTATGGGAATTAAAGTAGGTTACTCCATTGAAATTTGGCTGTGATAACTCAGCTCCAGCCAACTTGGTCCTAGGATTGCTAATACTTTTTTTGTTGCCAAATAAAGATAAAAATTGAGATTTTTCTTTCAATTTTAAAATATGAACATAAAATTTATTATTTAAAAATATTTTGTTGGCTTATCAGATGGGTCAGTCATTATTCATAAGTTATATGTTTATGACTTTTATCTTAAAAACAGATGGTGAAAAGTTGAGCTCAATTATGAAATTATTATCTATAACTAACTTTTATAGAAAAATATTATAGTGAGTTACCTCAAGTAGCACCTTCAGTATGTCCTCATTTGTTTTTATGATATTAAAAAATAAAAATTGCTGTAAAAAGCAATTTCAGGGGAGCTTAGCTCTGGAGCATAATTTTCTTTTTGCCCTTATTAGAGAAAGGAAATTATATGTCTACTAAACCTTCTCACATTGCAATTAATTTTTTTTCAACTCAGCTTCTTTTGCAATGTTCTGCCTATACCATCCCCAGAAAGCCTCCCCTGAATGTAGATGAATCTTTCCTTACTGTAGACAGCTTGGGTACAAGAAGACAGGGTTCATGGACTATAACTCTATCAGAAAAGACTTTCCAATCAATTACTCTGTCTCTTTCCTTCTTCATGATACATTTCTTTTTTTTATCTTTATTATTCAGTTTATTAATTACATTGTTTCCCTTTTTTTATCCCCCTATATCTCCCCTCCACCCTGTACCTATCCCACCCTCCACCCTCACCTCCCCCTCCCCACTGTCCTCTCCCATTGTTGCAAAATTTTGGCCAATCTCTTGCTGTACTTCCCACAAACCTTTTCTCCCCAAGAATTGTCAGTCCATTCCCTCTCTATGTCCATGTTTCTGTTATATTCACCAGTTTATCCTATTCATCAGCCTATCAATTCACTTGATTTTTATGTTCATTTGTTGATAGATGTGTATTTGTTGTTCATAATTTATATTTTTACCTTTTTCTTCTTCTTCTTCTTAAAGAATATCTTTCAGCATTTCATATAATATTGGTTTGGTGGTGATGAACTCCTTTAGCTTTTTCTTATCTGCGAAGCACTTTATCTGACCTTCAATTCTGAATGATAGCTTTGCTGGATAGAGTAATCTTGGTTGTAGATTCTTGCTATTCATTATTTTGAATATTTCTTGCCACTCCCGTCTGGCCTGCATCGTTTCTGTTGAGAAATCCGCTGACAATCGTATGGGTGCTCCCCTGTAGGTAACCAACTGTTTTTCTCTTGCTGTTTTTAATATTCTCTCTTTTTCTTTTGCTCTTGGCATTTTAATTATGATATGTCTTGGTGTGGTCCTCTTTAGATTCCTATATTTTGGGGTTCGGTGCACTTCTTGGACTCCTAAGTCAATTTCTTTCACCAGGTGTGGGAAGTTTTCAGTCACTATTTCTTCAAGTAGGTTTTCATTAACTTGCTCTCTCTCTTTTTCTGGCACCCCAATAATTCGGATGTTGGCATGCTTGAGGTTGTCCCAGAGGCCCCTTACACTATCTTCAATTATCTGAATTCTTTTTGTTTCTTGCTTTTCCATCCGAGTGGATTTTGCTTCTTTGTATTTCAAATCTTTGACTTGGTTCTTATGGCCCTCTGGACTGCTTTTAGGACTTTGTGTAATATTTTTTATTTCAGTCAGTGTATGCTTGATTTCTAGTTGGTCCTTTTTCATATCCGTGAGGGTCTGGTTCATATCCTCAGAGGTCTTGTTCATTTCCTTGAGGGTCTCATTCATTTCCTTGTAAATCTCATTCATTTCCTGGTTGGTCTTGTTTATTTCTTCATAATTCTCATTAAGTTCATCGGCCTTTTCTAGGAGTCTCTTGAGCAACCTTATAAGCGTGGTTTTGAACTCTATGTCTTGTCATCTTTTCTCCTCCATTTCTTTCACACCTGATTTCTTTCCATATCTCTGCATGGTGGCTGCTTTATGTGGTATATATCCTCTAAGGGTCAGTGGCACAGCCTCCCCAGTTATTTGAGATGAGTACTCTTACTGCAATCCTTTATGGGTTGTACAGTATTTTTGAATTTAAACCCAGCTTGTTGTTGTTAGCCCTAGGAGGGTTTGACCTCCAGGCCAATTGGCTGTGAAGGGAGACTGTGTTCAGGTTGGATGGGCGGAGTCTCTGAGCTTCACAGGCAGCCTCAGTGTCAGCTACGTCCTATGAGGTGCTCGCGCGTGCGCTGTCGAGTCTCTGTTGGATGGGGATGGCTGCAGACACCTCCAAGAGAAAGCTTCTAGTGTCTTCCCCTTGCCAGACAACTCTGCCTCTCCCCAAATGAGTCTGCACCCCCAAAGTCTAGTCCAGGGCTGTAAAATAGATGGTTTCCACGACCTGGAGGCAAGTTTCCAGGGGGCAAGTCGCGGGTTTGTACGACACTTGCGCGCAAACTTCTTTTCCCCGCCTCTGGGTTTCTCTGCAGACTAGGAGACCTCTGCCGCGCCCCGTTTCCAGGGTGTGTCCCCCGGACCTCGGACCTAGCCTGGCACTGGGGAATCTGTGCAGTGGGACATCTCCACGTACCCCAGATCTTGGACCTCACCTGGTGCTGGAGAATCTGTGTAGTGGGACATCTCCACGCTCCCTGTTGGCGAAATCCAGCCAGGGTTGCTGCTCCAGCCCCAGCCCGGGCGCAAGAGACCAGGACAGCTCCTAACCTGTTTCCGTCTTCAAGGCTGCCCTCCCGCCGCTCCTCTGAGTCTCAGTGTCCCACCTTTACTCTTATTTGTGGAGTTTTCACTCAGCCAGCTTTCTGGCGATTCTGGGTGATTTTTGTTTTGTTGTTATGTTGTAGTTTTTAAATCGTTGTGTGGGCAGAACAATAGGTGTTTACCTATGCTGCCATCTTGGTTCTCCCCGTCTCAAAGAATCCATGATACATTTCTTATTCCTTTTATGAGATCATTATTAACAGACTTTTCACTGGACTAAATCATGGTATTTTAAGCAATTACAATTTTTGGCCTTCTAAACCATTTCAAATACACTTGAATGCAACTATTTTTGAATTTAGAAATATACTTGGTTTTGGCATATATGCAGGGAAGATAGGAACTTTCAATTCCATTTTAGCTTTTCTTGACACATCTTACTTGATCAATATTTATTCTAATAAAGTTTAAAATATTTTTAATATGTTCTTATTGATTTTAGAGAGAGGAAGGGATAGGGAAAGAAAGATAGAAACATCAATGATAAGAATCATTGACTTGCTCCTGCATGTCCCCTACTGGGGATTGAGCTCACAACCCAGGCATGTGCCCTGACTGGGAATTGAATCATGACCCCTTGGTTCATGGGTTGACACTCAACCACTGAGCTGTACTGGCTGAGCTATCATAATAAATTTTTCATGTCATTTGGGGGATGGTTTTCTTTTTTATCCTTATCTACAAATGCATGTGCTGTTAGCTTACTTCTTATGAACTTCCTCATCTCTACAACAGGAGACTACTCGTATAACTGCATCTCTGGTAGTTAGTCTGCATATAACCTCTTTTTCCAAAGCATTCTTATTAAAGGAGGTGGGGAATATCACCTGTGTAAACATCTTATAGACTAAGAAGAGAAAACACATTTGCAGGGAAAAGTCAGCCAAATACTGACTTTTGTGTTTCTACAGTTCTAGTCATTTCCTTTACCTTCTTAGTTCATCTTCCCTTGGCCAAGCTTACAAGAGTTGATAGTGTTTGTTTTCAAGACAATTTGAGTTAAATCTTCAGTAATATGTCTTAAGGCAATGTACTAAAAATTTTAGCAGTCACTAAATATGTTATATCTATTGCATTTTCTTTGTGTTTATCTTGGCTCCAAAATAAAAACATTGTAGAAATCATTTCACCTCTTTCTCCATATTGTTTCCTTTTTTCTTGGTTAACTTTCAGGTATTCACAAATAGATCTTCCTATGTCTTTCTGATAATATAAACTTCCATGATCTACATTGCAATAATGTTTGTGATTATATCCTGAAAGCCTCAGATGTTTCAGAAAACTCTGTTCCCTTAACCTGCACAGCTCAAATTGACCTCAGCCCATTGCTATATTTAGCACCACATAATTTTTAAGTTGGAAAACTCATACAATTTTGACTATCAGAACTTGTGCTTAGATTCCTCTATACTCATAAATAATAGCACATAGTGTATAAATCTGTGTGGATATACTATAGCACAGACTAAAATATAACATAGGTGATATATGAATTTCAACTACAAACTTCTCCCGAAATGTCTCAGTAGAATAAATCATTGTAAGAGCTCTTCCTTTGCCTCTTTTCACGGAGGTGCCTCCTTTTGAATACCCTACACGGAATCAGCAAGTGACTGTTTGGTCTCTCTGGAGTCAATTCACCAGCATACAGAGACTTGTCCTCTTTGTTCAACATGGTTTACAATTTCACACATCTTCAACCATTACTAATCACCACAAAGCTGAAAGGGATAGAAGCAAAATGACATCTGCAGAGCCACAGAAGTTCATTTCAATGTCTTTCTGTATTCCCTACCATTTCTTGCCCTGTGTTACCATGTTTCAGCACTGAAATGTCATATTTTAAATATTTCTCTCTCACATTTTTTAAAATATATATTTCTTTATTGATTTCAGAGAGGAAGGAAGAGGGATAGAGAGATAGAAATATCAATAATGAGAGAGAATCATTGGTCGGCTGTTTCCTGCACAACCCCTACTGGGGATCGAGCCCACAATCTGGGCATGTGCCCTTGGCCGGAATTGAACCCAGCACCCTTCAGTCCGCAGGCCAGTGCTCTATCCACTGAGCCAAACAAGCTGGGGCTCTCTGTCACATTTTTATTATTTTCTTGAAGCAAGGAACATGTGAATTTAACTACTTGAATACCTAATTTGAAGTGACTTGAAGTGGTAGATATTAATGGCTTGTAAAATGCCTAAAGCCAGAATAGTTTAAAACTTCTTTAAACTCGAGTTTCACTTATCCCTGAGAGTATTTTTTAGTGTTTCAAAAAGGTTCTATTCCCCCACCAAATCTTCATTTAATTTATTATTTGTATTTGCTATGTCACCTTCTTAGCTTTTAGTGCAAAGAAAACAAGTGCCAAAAACCAAGAGGGTGGACTCCCTTTGTACAGGAGTTTAAATGTCCAATCTTCTCTCACTTGCAGTGGCCATGCCTGTTCTGGCCAGTGACCTGCTTCCAGGTGTGACTGATAGGCAAGCCCCTTCCCACATCACCCAAACTTTACGGGGCATGTGTCTAAATTGCAGCCTCCCTTTGTTCTGTTTTAGTTATTAATTAATTACCAGATTATCACAATGCAACAACAAGATCTATATTTTTTTCTCTGTATACCATACGTGCCTTGTACAAAACCTGAAATATTAGGTGCAGTACAAGAACTGTTCAATGAATGTGACTCAATAAAGTGAATCAAAAAAAGAATGAAGCTAGAAGCAAATGCGAAGCCCTTTCCTCATCGTTCTGTCCTGGTACACAATTATACTGTTATCTCCAAAGAGTGGGGTAGATTATCTTCATAAAGATTGTTAGTGCTCACATTCCTCTGCTAACAGGCACCAAACTTCAGCCTTACAGGAAGGGTGATGTTCCTTATGTCTAACATCCACTTTAGGTTTATTTCCTTGTTTGAGCTTGTATTCCACAGGCTAGTTAAAGTGTTTGGAAATTGAGATAACTCAGGCAATAAATCTACTTTTGCTAAAAGATATATTACAGTAAAAATGGAAAACATCACTAGATAATTTTTTTAGGCAGGCTTGAACTCACATTTAATCATTTTTGGGGACCAGATGTATGCCCCAAATAACTGATATTACTTTGCTAATAGGTATATGTCTCTTTCCGTCTCTTTTATTATTTTAGCCTTTAATTTCTTTCTGCAATTTCCACAAGTTATGTGACCTAAACATGTGGAGTCCCACGCTAGAATCAGTGTTTCAATTCCCACCCTTCCCTACCATCCCTCAGTTTTCAGTGTCTACCATTGTTAATAACTGATAGAGTTATGTTCATAGAGAACTTTAGTAGTAGTGGCCCCAGTTTTAGCAGTGGACCAAACATAAACAATTGAGTAAAGAACTCCTTTGCTGGTTGCATGCTCCTTGAGGCTTTGATGACCTTTCAAGATTACATCCAATTCTGCAATTTGACTCCATAAATATTTTCAAATTATGTAGCTTGTAAGCAGAAATCCATAGTAATATGCTTTTACATCACATACTGCACATGCGAGGCTCAGTGATGGCTGTCTGTGATGTCCAGCTGAGAGGGCTCTGAGTTTGGAGAGGTGGACAGAATATGCTGCATAGCAGTTTCTCATGGGAGGCTCCCGAGTTCTATTCATAGGGCACAGTAGGTTGATACAGTGCTGACACAGGCCCAGAAGAGATTGTTAATCCTTAAAAAATCAGAAACCAGGGCAGGGCACTAAAGCACTGCAAATGGAAACAGAAAGAGTGGGCCTAAGGAGAATTTTACCTAAAGGCACAAATCACTCTGCCTTTATCATCTGATTAGATAGAGAATACCGGTGAATTATAAAAAGGCTGCTCCAGAATCTTCATCAGAAATAAGGGTTTTCAGAGTTTTAATACTTTATAAACACAACTAGAGACCTGGGATTTCAAATATACATGATGGGTCAAAAGTAGGTTTAGAGTTCATATGGCAAATAATGAAATCTATACTAATAAAAGAAAAATATGCAAATTGACCATCACTTTACAACCACCACCAGCCAATCAGGAGTGAGTATGCAAATTTACCTAACAAAGATGATGGTGGCCCTGCCTTCAGCCCCTCCTAGCCTCTGGGCAGCATGCATGCAGTTGCAGAATGGCTGGTGGAGTGGGAACCTGCTATGAGAGGGAAGAGGGACAGAGGAAGCTACAGGATCAGTGCATCAGCTGGAGCAAAGACTAAAGGCTCTGACCAGAGCAAACACTGAAAGCTCCAGTCTGGGCAAAGACTCCAGCTGGAGCAAAGATGGAAGGCAGAGGCCAGAGCAAAGGCCTGCGTCTTGGGTGCCAGAGGAAAACCAGTGCTGGCAGCCAGGGTAAGGAAGGCCTATTGCACAAATCTTTGTGTAATGGGCCTCTAGTGGTAAATAATAATACAAGAATAAACTGTTTCATATACTCAAAATTGTAGACTTACTTTTGTCCCACCCTGTATGATTTTACTACTCTGTCTTTTAACATTTTATTCGTGTAAGAGTTTAAATCTTTTACATCAGAAACATCATAATGACCTATGTAAACAAAATAACATTTACAGCTATTTATGAAAGAACAATGACAAATATTGAATTTATTAGTGACTAGCACACAAAAGAGAAGCCTTTCTTGGTATTTTTCTCTGCCTGTCACTATTTTAGAGCCAAACATCTTCATCAACTAACCCATGAAAAACAGGAGGAGAGCAGGAACTTAAACACTATAGAAAGAAAAGGTGAAGGGATCAGGAGTGGAGCTGAAGGGAGGGAGAGGCCGGTCCAGGTCTGGCCACTGCCTCTGCTCACCCAAGGTCTCCAGATGGGGCTGAGGCTCAGTACTCGGCCCCGGGGCACCATGTGCTAGGCTCCATTGGGCCAGCGTGGGAGAACCTTGGGTGGCAGCTGCTGCATCATGTCAGCCAAGGACCAGAGTGCCAGGGAGATCCTGAGGGGCTTCAAACTAAATTAGATGAACCTTAGAGATGCTGAGACAGGGAAAATACTCTGACGAGGAACAGAAGACCTATCAGTCCCTGGAGTGGAGCATGAAGCCCATGTTCTGAAGAAAATTCTCAAGTGCAAGGCAGTGTCTCAAGAATTGAATTTCTCTACAGCAGAACAAATGGAAAAATTCCGCCTGGAACAAAAAGTTTACTTCAAACGGCAATGCCCAGAAGAGTGGTCCTTCAAGTGTGGCTTTGTGATCCTGAATTCCACAAACACCTTGCAGTCCCTGATAGAGGCAGTGCCCAAGTCCCCGATGATGACCACCAGTGTGCTAACAGGGATAGTTATCAGAGAGACAAAGTTTTTTGACGATGATCTTCTCAAAAGCACATCCAGTGTGAGACTTTTCTATGTTTGAGAGAAGAATGTATTGCATTTTAAGAATTTGGGTTTTGGGGGGAACAGGAAACTGTTTACTTTTTTCCTCCACACATTTGATTTTTGACACTTTCACCCCTACTTCCCTCTGCAACAAAACCCACCTGTGGCCACAAAGGGACTAGCTCTGCAAAGGTAACCAGATGGCTTTTTTCTTTCAAGCTGCCATCTCCCATTGACCAGGCTACCTCCCTACCTCAGCCCAGGGCAGAGGGCATACCTTGACTCTTTCCCAAGGTAAACACGGGACACACACACACCAGGAGCCAGTGCAGGAGCCAGTGCTGCTCCTGCCACCCTCCTTGCCTCCTTTTTGGGTCCTACAGGGCACACATCTTCTTTTGGCCACTGGCTTTGGAAAAATTCATGTTCTTGACCCATATTTAGTCTTTTCCTAACTTTCTATTTCATACATCCTCATACATTTAACTTGTAAAATAGACTGTGATATTATTATGTAATGAATTGAAATATGAATTAAAATATTCCTACAATCTTTAACATGAAAAAAAGTCTCTGTATATTAGTAATTATTGGTAATGGACTGCATACTTACTTCTAAGTTGTTGACCCATTACTTCTGGCTATCATTTTACTTTCCAAATATTTTATTTTGGAATATTCTTTGGAGAAAATCTTACCTTTCTGTTAGGATTTTCAGTTAACACTTACTAGCTATGTGTATAACACATCCTAAGGATGTGTAACTCAAAATGAAATACATCGAGATTCATTTTTTCAAAACTGCTTACCCGAGGATATGTTTATATTGATTTGAGAGACAGTGAACAGAAGAGAGAAAGAGAGAAATATTGTTGTGAGAGAGACACTGATCTGTTACCTCCTGTATTGGTTCTGACTGAGATTAAAACTGCAACCCAGATATGTTCCTTGACCGGGAATGGAACCCACAACATTTTGGTGCATAGGACATGTTTTAGCCAACTGAGCCACCTGGCTAGGATCAGATTCATTTTAGAAACACTTCTGATGACGTCCGTGAGAGTTAACAGGCCTTGTAAAATGGGTGTTTTTTATAAAGCTAAACGTGATTATACTGGAGGCCTGGTGCATGAAAATTCATACATTGGAGGGGAGGCCCCTCAGCCCAACCTGCCCCCTCGCACAGTCCAGGAGCCCTCAGGGGCAAGAGGTGACCCAGTGATCAGGGGAAGGTGACGCCCCCATCACACCTTTGCTGCTGCCACTGCTGGAAGTGCAAGCTTCAGTCGGCCCCGCAAGCCTTGGCTGGCCCTGGTTATCTGAGCTTTGAGTGGCCCTAGGCCCATGATGGTGAACCTGTGACACGCATGTCAGCACTGACACCCATCCATAGCCATTTTCGATGACATGCGGCCGCATGCGGTCACATACAGAGATGTATGGGGCCACATGCCAAGAAGGATGTTTCATCCTCGGCTACTGCACAGCCAGGATGAAACATTTGCTGTAGAGTGGTATAGACACTTTATGCTGGAGGTCTGTAGGCCAAACAACAGAACTCCAGCACAGAGCATCTAGTTCTGGAACTTCTGGTTAGGCTGTTAAGACATCTTTGACCTCACTTCTGGCCATCGGAGTAGGGAGCAGCAGAATGCCATGGGGGACACATCTCTGGGAGCCCTGTGGTTGCTATTATCAGCAACCACATAACTATAGCAACCATCATTCAATCTACTGTTCTAGAGTGTTGTGGATTTCAAATTGACCATTACTAGTGAGATAAGTGAGGTAGAGGCTAGGAGAGGTGATGGCTGTACTATGGGTGCCGTTACCCACCATAAGAAATAGTGGCAGCCATCTAAATTTATATAAGGAATGTCATTTTGCAGCACAGTGCAGACTCTATTTCACCACTATTGCTGTTGTGCATCCTTATTAACCCCTATTTCTTCTCATTAACCCTGCCCTTTCCTAAAAGACAGTTACATGTGCCATCTTGATGTCAATTAGGCTAGTTAATCCCTACTTGCCTACAGGGCTAACAGGCTATCTATAATTCTATATTCTGTTAATGCCCCACTGGTGGAGAACCCCAAAAATAAAAAAAATGAGGTTAAGTAAAGGAAGTGGTAGTAGCAGTAGCTGACCCTTTCAAGAGACATGGACCGAGATGTATAGTATTATAGAAAAAAATGGCAGATCATTTTGCGTTCTATGTACTGAAATGGTAGTAAGCAGAACATGGAACATAAATAGACATTTTGAAACCAATCATTCCCAGCTCTTGAAAAGGTTCTACAAATTTAACATCTGCAAGTTTGAACATTGCTCACTCACTCCATAGCTCAGCATGGAAAAGCACTCAGTGAGGGAGAATTTATTAAAGAAACTTTCCTAAGATGTGCACCAGTTCTATTTCATGATATGCAGAATAAAGATGCAATTATTAAGAGAATATCTGAGTTACCACTCAGTAGAAATATCATAAAAGACCGAATTTGAGACTGAACACAAACTTAAAACATCAATTAAAGAGAGTAATAATTGTAAATATTTTTTTATCTCTCTTGATGAAACTACTGATGTTACATCACATGCTCATCTGGCCATTATTGGTCAATATTCTGATGGTCTCACAATGAGAGAAGAGTTGATAAAGTTAGTATCAGTGCTAACAAGTACATCAGGAAGCGAAACACGCAAGGCTGTTATACAAACATTCCATGACCTAAGCATTGATATCTCTAAAGTTGTGTCAGTGATGACAGATGGGGCACCAAACATGGTGGGGGAAAAAGTCGGATTTGTCAAATTGTTTACAGAAGCTATTGGACATCTGATTGTGCCTTTTCATTGTATTATCCATTAGGAGGTTTTATGTGCCAAGGCAGGATTCACCAACTTAAACAACTTAATGTCAGTTGTCACAAAAATATTTAATTTAATAGCTGCATGCCCCCATCACAAGTGAGAATTTTCTGCACTTTTACTGGAGGTTGATTCCACCTACAGTGGACTGCTGATGTACAATAATGTAAGATGGTAGAGCTGAGGCCAACTTATTTAGTGCTTTGTGGAGTGCTTTGAAGAAATTAAGGTATTTCTTGAGGATAAGGATCTGGGAAACTTTTCTCAGCTCAAGGATGGTAAGTGGGTCAACACCCTGATATTTTTTACAGATCTCTCTGTTCTTATTAATGAACTGAACTTAATGTTACAAGGTTCTGGCAAAAGTATTTACGTTATATTTGGATACATAAAAGCTTTTCAAAGTAAACTTAAAATTTTCAAGCGAGATGTAGAAACTAAAACTTAGAAGCATTTTCCTTGAGTAACAAAGTATTTTGAGAAGGCCAGTGCAGCTGTACAAAATGAAATGGAACCCTTGCATATAAAGTACTTCACCAGTTCAGTGATAGATTTCATCAATTTAGAAGCCTAGAACAGACCATAAAAATAATTAAGTATCCTGATGTAGTAGTGTACAGTAGTTTGGAATTAAATGGTTTCCAATGGATGCAAATTGATGATTTGGAGATGAGCTTGCAGAATTTCAAGACAGCATCTGGGCTCAGGTGTTTGTCAACTTGAGATCAAAGCTTGAGAATCTGGAAAGGTGCCATTTGGAGAATCAAGAGGAGTGCTACTACCAATAGGAAATTTGTAGTGCCTGGAACCAATTACCAGACACTTTCAGCACCCTGAAAAATATAGCAATGGCTTTACTCACAATTTTTCCCTCTACATACTTTTGTGAAATCTTATTCTCAGCATTAAATAATATCAAAACCAACAAATGAACAGATTGACAGATGAAGTTAGTAGCGCTTGCTTGGGTTTGAAGTGTACAAAATACCAACCTTCAGTTGAAGGTTGCCAATGAAATTCAGCAACAAAAAAAGTCACTAATAGGCAGGTTAGTTAAAGGATTCCCCCTCCACCTCACTTATTTTAGTTCATGGCACCCCACACAAGTTAAGTAATATCAAAACCAACAAATGAAACCGACTGACAGATGAACAAAGAAGTCACTAAGCAGGTAAGTTAAATAATTAGTTTTTGGTTTATTAAATACAGTTATATATTACAATTATACATTTTTGTTATTTAAACTATAAATATTGCAAAATTCTGTTTTGTTTTTTTTCTTGAAGTGACACACATTCTCGTTTTTTTGGCTAATTTTGACACACCAAGCTCAAAAGGTTGCCCATCACTGCCCGAGGCGGCTAGGCAGCCAATATCTGAGGCTTACCTGTGCCTCAGGCTGGCCCTTGGTGGCTGGGCAGCCAACATCTGAGGCTTGCCTATGCCTCAGGCTGGCACTGCAGGGCTGGGGGACTGAGGGCCTGGGTAACTCCAGAGGCAGGAGCGTGGAGTGGCCAGACCCACCTGGGAGCATGCCTGGCTATGCTGCCCAAGCAGGGCTGAGGGGACTGGGGACCACCATCTTGTGGCTGTGGGCGCCACCATCTCTGAGGGCATGGTCGTCAATTAACATATTCCCTCCTTATTAGATAGGATAGTTCATAAAGTTGGACAGCTATTACCTTGCACTTTACAATTAGTTCCTTTCATTAAAAAGAATGCTATGAAAAAGGCCCCTTTTAAGATTGACATGAGGTGTTCATGGCAGTTTCTTTTGGGACTCGCAATCCCAGAAATACTATATAATGAGATGTCATCTACACTTGCCAAGTCATATTATATGATTTAGCTACAGCTACGGGGAAAGGATATGAGTGCCTCTTTTTTTCCTAGTGACAAATTTAATGAAAGTTTCTGTAAACTTGGCCAATCTGTACTCTTTAATGGAATTTCAGTTACTCAGTGTTCTATGTAAAGGCAGCATTCAACATCTTCTTGTCAGGAAACTTTCACATGGCTGGGAAGAAGGGTCCTTAATGTTAAATGGGAAGATAATTTTTTTCTGACTCATTTTGGAAACCAAGTTACAGATGACTGCAACCATAATCTCACTAAAAGGGTTTGCCAGAAGTAGTATATACTTGCATTAGTTACTCCATGTTATTCTGGGGATATGGGAAGTTTGACTAAAGCTAAACCACTTTGAAATTCTATGCATCATTTCTTCTTTTAGACTTGTTAAATTCTTCTGAAAATAATATTTCACTGAGGGAATATAATTCTTCTGCTTGTAGACCTCAATAAAAATGGCAAATGAATTTTCCAATGAAATAAAAAAAATAGAAGGAAGAGTAAAACTAGAGAACTTGAGGAGTACCTCAAAGCTTCTGTTATGTGTCCTAATACACACAAGGGGAGAATATTCTAATAGGGACTGGTAAGGATTAAGGACATTTGATTAGACCTTAGTACCAAAGTGGTAAGACATTATCTGTTCTAAAGGAGAGAGTTAATGATCAGGGCCCAAGGACGACGTGTCTCTTTTTGGATAAACTCTGCTTTTCATGAAGTCTTCCACAATGCAATTCAGAATTTAGGTAATCATAAGTATATGTCTAAGTGGTTGATGAATTGATAATTGATTAAAGCCTTATTATTTGAAGAGCTTAAAAATACAGAAGTATCATTTAAACATATACTTTAATTGAAATTGTGGGTAATTCCATATACAGTAACCCCAGGTACAAAAAAAGTGGTTATTAGTAGGATTAGTGTCTAATGTACATAATCCAGATAATTTAAAGTTTCAGATTTTGCTGATTGCAACATTACCTTTGAGTAATGAAGAAGTTATTAGTACTGTTCAACAAATATTTCCATATCTTTCCTTATTAGGAACATATTTTCTGGATCTTTTATAACGAGGATGAAGATGTGAATAGTTCTGGCTGATGATTTGTAAGCAAGAGTGTTGTGTGTTACTTTTGAGCCAGAATATTTGAAAGGCTGATATGGTTTTTCTTTTTATGTTGATCCAGAGTATTATTTCTTTTTAGTATCATATACTTAATATGCTTGGCTCTAGGATATGAATGATGCACAGTAGAATCTTGACCACCTAAGATGGACATGAAAAAGAAATTAGAAATAAACTTTATCATTTTGAGCTACTGAGATTTTGGAGCTGTTTGACCAATTATAATCTAGCCTATACTTGAATGAATAAAATAATAGTTTTTAAATAAAAAATATTTATAGATGAAGGCACTGTGGTCTAAAATTTGTAAACTATTTAAGAATTTCTAATTTAGGAAAAACCTCAGCCCATCTGGTAGCCTGGTGACTTAATTTTAGTTCTCTTGGATCTGTTATGATAATTTAAGTCTTCTTGAGAAAGTTAATTTCAGAATGTTGGTTAATTCCTAATCTGAAAGCATTTCTTAGCAGAGATACTTTCAGAATAGGTTTTAAGATATAAATCAAATAAAATTGGCAGGGCTTGGTAATAGATTGGGTATAGAGGATGAATAGAGGGATGTGTCAAGCTTGATTCCCAGGTTTTTTATGGTATGCCTGAATTTATAGCAATGTCTTTCAGTGTGATATGGGACGTTGGCAGAGAACTGGTATTTTGATTGAAGACTGTAAGTTCACTCTTGGACATGTTTATCCATGAGATATAAAAGAGCAGATGTTAACGTACAAATTAGGTAAGAAAGTCTAGATCTCAAAGGAGAGGTCTGTACTTAGATGCAAAATTTTTGAACGATCTGTATATGGAATAATTTAAGTCATGTGCATGAATGAAATTTTGGATGGAGAAAATATGGCATGAGGAAAGGAGATGCTTTAAGGAAAAACGCTTACAAAGTAAATATTGCAGGTGTGATAGAGAAGAGATATAGAAGTAAAAATCAGGAAAGTATTGTGTAATAAAAGGGAAGAAAAGTCTTTTAAGAATTGCTCCATATTGTTGATGGTATTGACAATTTAAGTACAATGAGTACTTTGAGATTTAATAAAACTGAGATCACTGATGACTTCACTAAGAGCTATTTCATGGAGCATGGAATGAGGACATCATTTTTTTTTTAAATAGGGTGCTATTTTAAATAGTTGTTTTTTCTCCCACTCTTTATTTCTAGGTACTTTATTGGTTTGTAGCTTTTCTGGCTTTCTAGAAAAAAATGATGTAGAAACTACATTTAATGAGATATGGACAGTGCTAAATTAAACTATTAAAAACATTATAGTAGTAAGATAGCATATAGTAAATGGAACACATATCTTAATTCATAAGAACTCTGGGATCCTACCTTCATGAACACTTTTCTAAAATCTATCTGAACACACATTTTTTTTTGCATTTAAAGCACTCATTTACAGAATAACATGATCTCTATTTTGTTCATAAATCAAATAATTCTGAAAATAAGTTATTTATTTGCACGTTATTTTCATTCAGTAAATTTATCTGATATTGAAAGATTAAAATACACCCAGTTTTTCTAATGAAAAACTACTTTATATTAAATGATTACCTAAATAGTGTGTATAGATATTAAAACTTAAGTCAAGTGTACAGGGGGTCTAGGAGGATAATGAAGGCAAGCTCCTTTAATGGGAGCTATACTGAAAATAGCTCCATTTATTAGAAGAACAGGCAGGAGGGCTACCTTAGCTTCATCTCTTCGAACAAGAATTTTCCTAAGAACTCACAAGGGCCGTTATGCATGTCTAGCTCTCCAAATAAGACATATATAATTAAACCCTACACATGCTATTTCTTCAAACTATAACAATAGCTTCTAAAATATAAGACTAAATAGGTATTGTGCCTTGACACTACCTTCTCTTATTTTCAATTAACACAAATTCCATGCATGAAGTCATTTCATAAAATACTTTTAATCACTGTCTATGATACTGCATTTAATTTCTTTTATTAATAAATGGAAATAATACCAAATCTTGTTATTGATTAGTATACAATTTAATGTGATTTAAGTTCCATTTTACCAGTGTAAAAGCTCAAATGAAGAGTAGAACATATTAGATTGAAAAAAAATTTTAAATAGATAAATATTTAAAACAGTGAAGTGATCTAATTAATAGTCCCATTTGTTAAATATTTTGATTATTGCAAGTATCTCTTTAAACTATTGATTTGGTTGTTGCTAATTATCATCACTGAAAAATAATTTAAAAAATCTGTGCTGCAAATCCAAATCTAATTTTGCACATTTTTGCACATTTTTATTTTAAATTGAGAAATTTTATCTTAATAGCAACTGGGCATTAACATTCACAACTTAAAATAAATGTACTGGAAAACCATTCAGTCATCCCATATTATCATCACATCAATACAACAATCAGAGGATTTTTAATGGTAGCAATCCAACCAAAGGTTAGAGAACTAATAAATATGTAGGCTAGAGTCTGTGGCTAATTAACATCACATAAACAGAAGTTCAGTATCCAAACCTCCACATTTATTGTGAGCTTTTAAAACTTGAAATCCAATGAGCAGAGCCTTTAAATAATGAATCAAGATAGATGGATACATAGATTTTAGGTTTGTTGAAAAATTTTAAACAAATGGGAATACAGTATATACAAGATTTTCACTTTAAAATATATTTGGAGCTTTTCCTGTATCTGTTTCATTTTTAAAGTAGCTTTTTAGTATCCCACTCTGTAAATATATTAAGCAAGTCACCTGATGATGAATAACTTGCTTGTTTCCAATGTTTTGCTATAAAATATTTGTTACAAACTGCCACAATAAACATGATATGTACACACACACACACACACACACACACACTAGAGGCCTGATGCATGAAATTCATGCAAGGGGTTCGGTCCTCACAGCCCTGGCTTTAAGAAGGTCATCTGGAAAAACATCCAGAAGGTTGTTTGGCTGTCCAATCTAATTATTATATTATGTCTTTACTATTATAGAGGCCTAGTTCATGAAATTCATGAATGAGGGCGTTCCCTCAGCCCAGCCTTTACCCTCTCCAATTCAGGACCCCTTGAGAGATGTCCAACTGCTGGTTTAGGCCAGATCCCCAGGCCTAAACCGGCAGTTGGACATCCCTCTCACAATTCTGGACTGCTGGCTCCTAATCGCTCACCTGCCTACCTGGCTGGTCACCCCCAACCACCTCCCTGCTGGCTTGGTTGCCCATCACTGCCCCCTACTGCCCCTGCTGTTCAGTTGTTTGGTCATCCTTCACTAATCCCCCTGCTGGCCTGGTCATAGGCAGCCATCTTGCAAGGGTGTGAAGGTCAATTTGCATATTACCTTTTTATTATATAGAATGTGTGTGTGTGTGTGTGTGTGTGTGTGTGTGTGTATGATTTCAAATATAAAAATACTTTTTAAATGGAAGCTAAGATTAGAACATACATTTAAAATTTTCACATTGGTAATTTTGTCTCTATTGAAGTTGTACTAAGTTATATTTCCATTAATGATAAGGTTTCTGTTTTCCTACATAGTTTTCAACACAACCCAACAAGAACATAGTTATAACTCTGATGAGTGCCATTATATACCTTTTCATATGTTAAAGATTATATGTAGTTGTAGTGAAACTATTCAATATTATTTATCAATTTTTAGTGGGGTTCTTTGGAGGTATTATTTTCATAAAGCTTTTTTTTATATTGAGGAAATTAGCCTTCACCTCTGATATAAGTAAAGAAATGTTTTCTCAGTTTGTTGTATTTTTAGTCAATTCACAAAAGAAGATATGCCAAGGATTAGAAAGGGATGATGGTTGTGATCATAAATGAAAAAAATTGTTGTGGAGACACAGCACTGCTGTCTTCATTGCAAATCTACACAAGTGATAAAATGTCCTAATTATACATAAAAAGTACAAATAAGCATGTATGAAAAAATTGTAAAGCTGAGTAAAGTCAGTGTAGTCATGTTTATTGTGGTGTTCAAATCAATGTCCTGGTTTTGATAATATATTATAATTCTGTTGAGAGAAGTTGGGTGATGGGTACATGAGACCTCTATGTACTATTTCTACAAATTTGAGTTTATAGTTATTTCAAAAATTAACAATTGTTAAAGCTAAGCAAACCTCAAACTATATAAACTAAAATTAATCCTAGCTAGATACTTGATAATCAGAGGGGAAAAAAAAAAAAGATTCAAAAATGAATGAAAAAAATGTTTTGAGTGCTTATACCAGACACTGTATTGGGTGCTTTTTTAGATGTGTCTTCTTACCCTCACAATGACCATTATTTTAGGCATTATTATCTCCATTTTTAAGATGAGAGTATTGACTCAAAAAGTATAAAAAGCTGGTAAGAAGTAGTGAGTAATTTAAACCCAGTTCTACTATATAGAAGTCTATTTTGTTCATTGAAATCTTTTTGTTTATACACCCACACACTTTTAATGCACTTTATTAAGGACACTAAGGGCGCAGTGCATGAAATTCATGCACTGGGGGTGGGTGATCCCTCAGCCCAACCTGACCCCTCAATGGGGCTGATGGCTGGCTCTTCCCCGGCTGGCTCGGCCCCGCCACCACAGCCCTGGCCTTAGCCCCAACCACTGGCAACCACCTGGTGACTGCCCAACCCCAGGGGCCCTGCGCTTGCTGGATGCTTTGGCCCTGTTCCCCTAGATGAGGCCTTAGCCCAGTGGCAACCGCCCAGCCCTGGGGGCATCCCACACTTTCGGAGGCCTTGCAGTGTGAGCTGTGGATCTGCAGGGTGCCCTCAGGGCTGGGCGTTAGTGCCTTGGCCCCGCCTTGGCCCCGCTCCCTCGCCTCATGTGCTCCCCAGCCACCTTTGCCCTGGCCACTGGTGAACACCAGGCCCCACTAGCCATCTCACAAACACCTTAGCCCCACCCCCGCCTGGCACGCTCACCAGGACGCCTCCGCGGTAACCCCCACAGCCCCGGATGCCTTGATCCTGCCCCCCGCTCCTGATTGGCTGGTGGGTGTAGTGAAGGTGTGATCAATTTGCGTAGATCTCTTTTATTAGATAGGATATTATTCATATTGACTACAAGGATATCCCTTGTGTTTCAATATAAAGTCAAAGGAATAGTATGTGTCATTTCTTTCTAGGTTATATCATTTCAGCTATTAAAATGGAAGAAATTATCATGTTGCAACTAATTTGCATCAATTAAGGCACATAATGTTACAAACGACAGTAAATGGCTCAGGCGAATTAGGGGAAAAAAAACAGCACAATAATTTATTGAAGAGTTAATATGAAGGCTTTGTATCTTAAAGTCACATTAAAAACAGCCTGGTCTTTAAAAAGACAGGACTCGAAGCAAGTTCAGTAATGGAAAAACCTTAATTTGAGTTGCAGACAAAGGATAACTCACCACCACCACTACCCATAATCTGTGTTTTCTGTTTTAATGTTCCAATGTAACAATACAGATTGATCATGAATAGATGTTTCCCCAGAGTAACTATGTCAGATGATTAAAGAAAGGTAGAGAAGTAATAACTTCATTTAGCTACTCTGACAAACTTTCTCACATATTTGGCCAGAAAACAAATCATCTTTCCAAAGGAACAAGTATAATATACTCAGATGAAACCAACCACAACTGTACTTTATCTTTTAGCTTTTATGATGTTGTGGACACACAGGTACATATACAGTTCTTGTACATGCAACATGGGGAAGGATGGAGCACAAAATGAACAGTTTCAAGATGATCAATATGTGTATAACAAGTATCCAAAATGTCATAGTGCAGTTTTAAGCTTTAAAAAATTTCAGAAGCATACAAAATACAAATTATAAAGACTATCATTTAAAAGTGGGATTATTTAATGCCCTTTCTCCAGTAGAGTTTTTTTTTTAATTATAATTCTCTTTTAATATTCATTTTTGTATCTGAGCCTTTGAAGGTGTCAGAGAAACAAAAAGTACAATTTACCTTTGAAAATATACAAAGTTAAAAAGTATAAATGCTTGCAAGTAATTAAATATGAAAATTGATTTTTTTTCCAAAATTTGGTAGCTTTTACCCTTCTAAAGTTTTTAAGCTTAAATGCTCACTATGAGATTTTTGGACACCTGTATATATACATATTAAGGTATCTTGAAAGTATTCATTTTGTGCTCCATTCTTTCCCATGGATATGTCTGAATAAGAAGTGTATATACACCTGTGTGTCCACAAGTTCATATAAGATAACAGGTGGAGTATAGTTGCTTTTGGTTTTATCTATTCAGTACCTTTTTCTCTCTTATTAATATGTATGTCTGTCTTCCAGCCAAATAATTGTGCAGGTTAACACATTAGAAGATGATTTTGGAAAAGGTATATTTTCATTTAAAGAAAAGGATATAGAAAAATATGTAAAATTCCTAACAAATATCACTTTCATGGAAATGTGAGGGGTGATTCCAGGGAAGGGATATTGCAATCTATACGATCAAAATTTTGTATTGTCTACACTCTTGTGTAAACAAGCAAAGCATGTATTCATGGGTGGTATATGCAGGTATATACAATGGATAGAGGGAAAGGCAGTATCTGGGATGGTGTGGTCTGCCTTCTTGTCCCCCAGGAAAGTGGTGGATGGTATGACAAGGGGCTGTCTGCTGAGACAGGTGGTAGGGGTGCAGAGATGGTGGGGTGCAGAGATGGTGGTGGTAGACATGAGTAAAAAGGTTGGATACTATGTCTGCTTGAAGGGAATGAAGCCTCCTCAGTGGAGTCTAACCTGCTTAACTTCCTTTTAGGGACAGAAAAGCAGTCTGTTTAGTTGTACAAAGTGGTCTTCATGGCAAAATGTTTTCCATCTGGCATATACATGTTGCCTCCTTGGTCCTCTTGTTCATTCTCTTTAAGATCTTTGTGCTTTAGACGAGCCATGACATTATGGAAAGCATGGCAGCTGAAGCCCTCCCTGACCCCGCACTCCACATGCTCCTGGATGAGCTCTAGGCTAGGGAAGACCCGGCAGCAGACCATGCACCTGAACCCTCTGTCCAGGGCCACCAGCCACTCAGGCGTCTTAGTGCTGGGATACCCGCCCAGAGCTGGAGGCTGTGCTGGACTGTCAGCCTCCTCCCCTTTCTCCTGGGCTCTGCTTTCTAAGTTGTGCTCATGGTAAATTGGGGGTTTCTTCTCAAACATGTGAGAGAAATGGACACTTTTAAGGACCTTTCCAAGATAGGTCATTTCTTCCATTTTGATCTTTTTTGAGGGTGGCTCCAATCCTTCCTCTGTGTGGCATAAGACAGTCACACCCCTTTTTAATTGTACATGTGTATAGTAAATTGTCCTGAGCTTTAGATCTATCCCTTGCACTGAGGATGTATAGGGCTTGTTAGTACTAACCAAATGGGAAGAAATGTGGGCATGTGAAATGTCCAAGGAATTCTCCTTTTGTTTCAACTCCTGTGATACACATATCTCCAGCATTCCTAGAAAAAATATTTCAAACATGAGAAAAGTAGAATATGGGTGTAGGAAGTAAGATGGCTATTACCTACATGAGCATCTGAAATAAAAATACATCTATATATGATATTTCAGGATTCTGTGTGTGGTGTGCTTTATCTGATGTATTTACATGGTGTAAAAAGTGGGAATGAGGATATATAATATGCATGTTCTTGTGGAGTGGTATGTATATTCTGGGACATATCTGGGAATGTTTTTAATTGTGGTAAAAGGGATGGTGAATCAGGTAGTGCATGTTTGTTATGTGATATGAGAGCATGTGAACAAGTACAGGAGTAGTACATGTTCTTACTATGAGATTTTGAGAGGGGAGTGCTAGAAGACATGTGTATGGGTTCTCAGAATATTCAGCTCTATGAAAGTCTGAAGGCCTGCTGGCTGAAATGCCATATGGATTAGAGAGAAAACAGATGGAAGTTCATTTCCTTCAGGGCATGTGAGGTTATCTGTGTGAAGAGATGTAAAATGTTAATGTGTAAATGGGTGAGTATTGAAATGATTGTGTGAAAGAATGAAGGTAAGAGTGTATCTAGATAATGCTGCTAGAGAATGGGAAAGACAGATGAAAAGGCAAGGCCTGTGTATATATGAGAGAACAAGGGAAAAGAAGAAGAAACGGAGCCTCACTTGATATGGAGGAGTACAGATGTGTATGTGTGTGAGGATCTGATTTTGTGCTCATCTGAGGGGAAGGTTCTGAGTAAACTTCCATACACATGTCAGCACTGTTCTCTACCTCAGCCACAGCTGTCCTAGGGCTGCTATATTGGAAATTTGTGCTGAGACACTTTGCCCTGTCCTTGAAGTCACACTCCCTACTTGTCCCTCTGTAGAAGCGTTAGTACTAGTCTTTCTGCCCTGAAGCAGTTTTCTGTTTTTGTTGTTGTTTTGTTGTTGTTGTTGTTGTTGTTGTTATTTTTTTTTAGGAGAAAGTAAACTAAGAAGCCAGTAGGCTGAGCAGCTGAGCTGCACCTCTTGACAAACCCAGATCCCATTTTTGCATATTCCTTACCATCCTCATCAGGACTGGACAGCTTGGACAGAGAACATACTAAGCTGGAATATTCAGATGTAGAGGAGTTCACTGCTGTTGCCTAACTACTGGCTGGGGCCTCCATAGGTGACTGATGCTGAGGCACATCCTCTTGGATGTTATAAGGTCCTGAGTAATGGAATAAAAAAGAATATTGACATGAGACATTTTCTGGTGTCTGTGTCAATTCAAAACCTACATGTAGAGTGGAACATTATATGTCAGGCATCATTACCACACATGACAACTGTTCTCATAGAAATTAAAGTGACTTTCACATTTAAAATTCCATACTCCAAACTATAAGTAAACACTTATTAAATTGTGTGTTTGGTGGATGTCAGTGGGATTGGGTATATTGCATGTGGTATTTCTGGAGCGCTATACAGATTATCAAAAATTGAACCATGATTGAAAGATAGTATTCAGGAACTGAAAAATTATACAGTAAGAGGATATATGGTGTGAGTTCTTGAAGCATTCAGCACCTATATCTATCTATCTATCTATCTATCTATCTACTTATCTATCTATCTATCTATCATCTATCTATCTATTTATCTATTGCTATTTATACCGATGTAGATATACAGATAAATACATAAAATGACAAATTTTTATTTTTAAATATATTATTCATTATTATTATGTCACTGTTTCAGTGTTAACCAAGCTCATTGCTTATTATTTACCTTTTTAAGAGTATCATCATGCCTCATGAATGTGTATGGCATATGTACTATTCATATTTGTAGCAGTATGGTATGATGCCTGGTATTCAAGTTTATAATCTGTTGGTTAAAACTTCATTAAAGTTAAATGCATGATTTATTTGGTGTTTGAAAATCTGAATATGTGCTGAGGATGGTATGTGTGCTTTGTGTCTGTGTGTTAGTTTACTAATACAGGGTCTTAGGAGTCAGAGAAAGTATAACTCTTGGTATGATATGGATAGAAATAGAGAATGGCAAATTTAGGTGTATGTGGAAGATTATTATGAAATAAATGATAGGGAGAATGAATGCAGAGAGTTTGAGGAGGGATGAATGTGAAAATACTGGGTATGAAAATAGATGGACATGATGTAGTCTTCAATTGGATATCTCTGTATTCCATCTCAAGTTTAGTTGGTGAGGATCCTTTCTCATTTAACCTGTTTTAAGTTATTAGTGCTTTTATGCCTCCCAGGCAATATAACATGCCCATGTCTGATTCATCTCATATTCTTCCATTTTTCTCTGATAAAACTCTCATCCCCTTGTTCCACTATTTCCTGAAATAGCACAGTTCTCCTTGGGATTGCTCTAATCTTTTTAAGTGTTTTTTTTTTTTTGTTGTTGTTGTTGTTGTTGGAATTGGAATTTCTTATGTCCACTGCTGATCACAATAAAGAAGACACACAAAATAATTTGAGTTCATTTTTGTACTGGTCAGCCTTGTTGTTCACAAATGGGCAGAATTACTGAGATCATCTATATAACCTCCCTCTGCATCCTACTGAAGAGTCCATCCTTACAGCACCAGTTAGCATGTCTTTAGAAGAGATGCAGTGTAAGTTATCTAAGGAAGAGAACCCTCCCATGTTTCCTGGCCTTGAATTAGGGCCACAGACTTACTTTTTTTTTAAAAAATATTTTATTGATTATTTACAGAGCGGAAGGGAGAGAGATAGAAAGTCAGAAACATCGATGAGAGAGAGACATCGATCAGCTGCCTCTTGCACGCCCCCCACCGGGGATGTGCCCGCAGCCAAGGTACATGCCCTTGCCGGAATCAAACCGGGGACCCTTCAGTCCGCAGTCTGACGCTCTAGCCACTGAGCCAAACCGGTCTAGGCCACAGACTTACTTTTATGCTGCAAAGCATCTTCTTATTAATTTAGCTTTCCAAAAATGTAAAAATAATGGAGACGTGTCCCGTGTTTATTATCTGTGTATCTGTCTCTCATGTAAATGAACAATAAGAATCTACTATGCAACATGTTTAGTGAACACAGCCTCCATCTTCATGGATAGTGTAATATGGTTCCAATGAAATATTTAAATGTGCAATAATATTTTTTGTGTTAATAAACACTGTTGGTGACTGCAAAAAGAAAGTTGTGAATAGATAGAGACTGCTCTCTCATTTCTACCTGGACATATAACTATATTATATTTATCAGCTTCCCTTGCAGGTAGTTCTGACCATGAGATTACATTTCTTCAATGGAAAATGAGTAGAAATGGCATGTGCTACTTCCAAGTATTGCCATACACACTTCTGAGTTGACCCTCCATGTTCTTCAGTTTCCCAGATGACTTCTCAAGGATTCCATAAGAGGAAACATTTTTATGTAATTGATACATTTGTAGGAAAGAAAATTGTAGACATAAGAAAACTAGAATAAGTATGTGAAGTCTGTTGGAGTTAAGATGGCCATGCACCATGTGAGCATGTGGGGTGAAAGTATATATACAGGCATATGATATTTCAGAATTCTGTGGGTAGAATGCATTATTTGAAGAGCTTACATAGTATAACTATGGGAATGAGGATGTAGTTTTGTGTGCAAGTTCTTAGGGAATAGGATGTATATTCTGGGACATACCTGGTGAGCATTATTGATGTTGGTAAAAGGGGGTGAATGAATTCATGTATACATGTTCGCTTTGTGGTCTCGCAGCCCATGTGAACAAGTTCCAGTGTGGTACCTGTTCATACTATGCGCCAGTGAACCTGAGAGTGTTAGAGGAAGTGTGTATGAGCTCTCCAAATGTTCAGCTCTATCAAGGTCTGAAGGCCTTGTGGCTTAAGTGGCAAATGGATTAGAAAGACAACAGGGGAAAATTTATTTCCTTCAGGGCATATAGGTTTTCTAGAGTTTGACCTAAAGATGTGTGCAGGCATGTGAATTATTTATGTAATTAATGTGTAAATCTGAAAATAATGGTGTGACGGAATGAATGGTAGAATATAATGCTACTAGAGAATGAGAATTATAGATAGATGGAAAAGTGTGTGCATTAGAGAGAATAAGTGAAGAGGAGGAGAAACGGAGCCTTACCTGGCATGAATGAGTACGTACATGTGACTGTCTGAGGATCTGAGTTTGTACTCATCAGAGGCCTGGGAATAAACCCCCATGCACAATTCAGCACCATCCGCTGCCTTAGCCACAGATGCCCTATTGTCTCTCTGATGGAAATTGTGCTGAGGAACTGTAGCCTGTCCTTGAAGGCACACTCCTGACTTGGTCCCCTGCATAAGCCTTAGTACTAGTCCGTCTGCCCAAAAGCCATTTCCTAATTTTGAACTAAATGGAGACTGGGTTGATTGGTTAGCTGCATCTATTGACCAGGCTCAGGTTACAACATTGATATTCCTTACCATCCACATCAGAATGGGGAAGGTTGGATGGGGAGGACACACAGGGAAAATATTCAGAGGGAGAGGGATCTCCCTGCTTCCTGAATAAAGGCTGGTGACTGATGCTCAGGGGCATCCTCTTGGGTGTTACAGGGTCCTGGGCAATGGAATAAAAAAAGAACATTGAGATAAGTCATTTTCTGAGGTCTGTGAAAATCTAAAACAACATTTCTTTGGACATGTCAGGCATTATTACCACCATTGCCACTTGTCACCTAGCAATTAAGTTTATTTTCCCATATAAAATTCCGTTTACTCTAACTCCCATAAGTAAGCACTTATAAAAAACAGTGTGTTTGGTGGGTATCAATGGAATTGGGTATTTTGCTTGTGATATTTCTGGAGATCTATACAAATTATTAAAAACTTAGAATCATACCAGAAAGACTGTATGTATGAGCTAAAAGTGGACTATCAACTCCATTTCCTTATGAAAAAATTATACAATTGGAGCTATGTGGTGCAAGTTTTATTAAGCATTCTGCATGCATGTTTATATTGATACCTAAATTGATATATATATATGTATATATTATACATGGAAAATATTTTTGAAGAAGTTAGTTATGTCACTGTCCTAATTTCAATCTTAAACAAATTCACTGCTGATTATTTTGCTGTTTAAGATTACCATCATGTCTCATGAATGTGTGTGGTATATGTATTATTTATAATTTTAGCAGCATAGAATGTTAAATGTAATGTGCTTGGTATTTAAGTATATAATGTGTTGATTAAAACTAAATTAGTGTTTAATATGTGATTGAACTGGTGTTTGCACATTTGAATATAGGATGAGGTTTATGTGACTGAGGATTATATGGGTTGCTTTGTGTCTGTATGTTAGTTCAGCACACATTTCTGTGCGTATATTGGATTTCCTATAATTGTGGATTTGTGTGGCTATTTCATATACTACTAGAGGCCAATGCATGAAATTTGTGCAAGAGTAGGCCTTCCTCCCCCTGGCTGCTGGCACCGGCTTCCCTCTGGCAGCTGGGATCTGGGCTTCACTCGTAGCCCCAGTTTCTTCAGGAAGGTTGTCTGGTCTAATTAGCATATTCTGCTTTTATTATTATAGATGTGATTTAGATATGCTGTGTTACTACTGAGAATATTCTCTGTGAAGCTAGTGCAATTAATGTATTTGTAAACGTGAGTGATTAATTGATTAGTGTGGGGATATATAAACCAAGTACTAGTATAGAAGAGAAACAATACCTGGTCCTTGAATATTATGGTAGAGAGGGCAGAGAGGAGTGTGTAAGGAAGGTGTGCAGTAACAAGTGATTATATTAGAAAGTAAAGTATGAAAAATTGAGTTCTGAGGGGGTTAAGATGAAATATGGCAATTAAGACTTAACAGTCTAAATATTCACCAACTACAATTGTATCCATATTGAATAATACATGTAATAGTATGTTCAGGACATCTTCTATTCAAATACCCTAGACTGAAAGCAACTCAAATGCTCAGAAAAATATAATAAGTGAAGAAAATATATTAATGCAATGGTATACATATACCAAGAGTGAGCAAACTAAAGTCACATACAATATGGATAAATTACAAATATGACGAGTAAAAGGGACCAAACTCAAAATGTATGCGTATATATTGTTCCCTTCTACTTCCATAGAATTTACAAATGAAGATACTAATTTGGGTTGTAGATAAGACAAATTATTGATTTTTGTATGGTAAGGACAAAATAGAGCATGGGAAATTTAGTACTATGTGAAAGATAATAAGAAAATGAATGATGAGGATGGTGAATGCAGAAGGATCTGATGAGGGATGAACTTGAATGTGAAAATATTGGGGGTAAGAACTATAAGACTGTGTTGGGTTCTTGTTCTTAGAAGTAACTTAGGACACCTCATCTGAGGAAGAAGAACTCTCCCATTCATTCTGGCCTTGACTTAGGGCCACTGCCTATTGTCCATGCTGCAAAGAATCTTGTCATAAACTCAACTTTGCTGAAAAAATAGTAGAGACATGGTCCATGATTTTTATCTATGTACTAGAGACCTGGTGCATGAAATTCATGCATGGGGGGGTGCTGAGGGGGCAAAGGGGTGTCCCTCAGCCCAGCCTGCACCTTCTCCAATCTGGGATCCCCTCGAGGGATGTCTGACTGCCTGGTAGGATTGGGCCTAAATGGGCAGTTGGACATCCTCCTCACAATCCAGGACTGCTGGCTCCAAACTGCTCGCCTGCTTGCCTCCCTGATTGCCCCTAACCATTTCTGCCTGCCAGCTTGATCACCCCCTAACCACTACCCTACTAATTGATGTCTAACTGCTCCCCTGCCAGCCTGTTTGCCCCCAACTTCCCTCCTCTGCCAGCCTGGTCACCCCCAACTGCCCTCCCCTGCAGGTTTGATCACCCCCAACTGCCCTCCCTTGTACGCCTGGTCCCTCCCAACTGCCCTCCCCAGCTGGCCCGATGGCCCACAACTGCCCTCCCTTGCAGGCCTGGAACCTCCCTCCCCTGCTGGCCATCTTGTAGTGGCCATCTTGTGTCCACATGGGGGCATCCATCTTGTGTATTGGAGTGATGGTCAATCTATGTATTACTCTTTTATTAGATAGGATACAGGCCTGGTGCATGGGTGGGGACTGGCTGATTTGCCCTGAAGGGTGTCCTGGATCAGGGTGGGGGTTCCCTTTGGGTGTGGGGTGACCTGGGTGAGGGGCCTATGGTTTGCAGGCTGGCCATGTCCCCCAGCAACCCAAGTGGAGGCCCTGGGATTTGGGATTAATTTATGTTCTACAATTGAAACTTTGTAGCTTGGAGTGGAGCCAAGCCTTCTGCTCGCTCTGTGGCAACAGCCATTTCTGTTTGAAACTTTGTAGCCTAGAGTGGAGGCCTAGGCTAGGGCTGCAGAAGTTTGGCTTCCTCAATTGCCTTGGCAACCCTAGCCTCTTCTCTCTCCAGCTCCATGACTGACGCCATTTCTGTTGGGATTTGAAACTTTGTAGCATTGAGTGGAGGCCTAGGCCAGCAATGGCAGGTGGAAAGCTTGGCTTCGTTCTTTGCCGGTGAAATCCAAGCCTCCCTTGTGCTCTCAGTGGTGGCAGCCATCTTGGTTGGGGTTTATTTGCATAATTTGCTTCTGATTGGCTGGTGGGCGTGGCTGGTGGAGGTGGCTTGATAGGAGGTATGATCATTTTGCATATTACTCTTTTATTAGATAGGATTTTGCGTCAAATAAACAAAAACCGTCTCCTATGAAAAATGCTTAGTGAATATGGCTTACATCTTTATAGATAATCTACACTAATAAAAGAGTAAGATGCAAATTGACTGTACCTTCACAATGACCGCCGGCCAATCAGGAGTGGGTATGCAAATTAACCCAACAAAGATGGTGGGTTAATTTGCATACACAGGCACCCAGACTCTGGGCAGCATGGGAAGGTGGAAAGGTGGCTCTGGGGTAGAGTCAAAAGGCAGCTCCAGCCAGAGCAAAGATGATGCTGGCAGCCAGGGAAAGGAAGGCCCATTCTTGCACAAATTTTCGTGCATTGGGGCTCTAGTATAATATAGTTCCAGTGAAAATTTTAAATACACAGTAATATTTCTTGGGTCACTAAATATCATGAATGACTGGATTTTCACAAAATAAATGGAATAGAAACTGCTGCTTTTTTTCTGTCTGGACACACAACTATATTATATTTATCAGCTCTCCTGAAAGGTAATTTTGATCATGAGACTACATTGATACAATAGAAAATGAATAGAAATGACAGGAACCACTTCCAGGCATGCCATACAAACCTCTTCTGTGCCCCTCCCTTTGCCATCTTTTTTTATAGGCCGGGGTATAAGCATTTCAAGAGATTCAAGACTATTGACATTCCCATGTAATTGGTAGGTTCCTAGAAAATGAATTTTCAAACATGAGGAAACAAAACTATATGTGTCAAGGCTGTTAAGATGGCCATGTCCTACATGAGCATGTGGCCTGAAAGTACATCTATATGACAGGTTTCAGAATTCTGTGTGTGGTATATTTTATTTGAGGTGTTTATATGGTACAACTATTGAGAATGGAAATGTACCTTTGTATTCATGTTCTAGTGGAGTTGTATGTATGTTCTGGGTCCTATTGGGTGAGTGTCTGGGATATTACTAAAAGAATTGTGAATAAGTATGTGCATGTAGGTTATATGGTGTGATGGCACATACGAACAGTGTAGGAGTAGTAAATGTTCTTACTATGAGACAGTGAGACTGAGATTGCAGGAGGTATGTTTGAGCTATCAAAATGTTTGATTCCACGAAGATCTGAAGGCCTGGTGGCTCAAGTGTCACATGGATAAGAAAGACAACAGATAAACATTTATTTACTTTAGGCCATATGAGTTTTTAGAATTTCACTTGAAGATGATATCTGTGTGAAGTGGGTGATTCTGAAAACAATTATGTGAAGGAATAAAGGCTAAGTGATGCTACTAGAGAATGGGAATAATAGATGGAGAATGAAGGCCTGTGAAAGTGTGTGAGGATAGGTTTGTGCTATTCTGGAGAAGGTTATGTTTGAACTCCCTCACACATCTGCACTGTCCACTAGCTCACCCACAATTGTCCTAGTCTTTCTATGTTGGAATTTTGTGCTGAGGTACCTTGGCCTGTCCTTGGGGGCACATTCTTGACTAGTGCCTCTTCAGAAGCCTTGTTACTAGTCTATCTGCCCCTAATCCCTTTCCTGATTTTAAAGGGAAAGTGTGCAAGAGAGGTGGGGGTGAACAGCTCAGCTGCACCTCTTGTCCAAACTCAGATCCCCCCTTTTATATTCCATACCATCCTGATCAGAATGAGGAAGCTTGGATGGAGAGGAGACACAGGTGATATATTCAAAAGAAGAAGATGACTTTGCTCCTGCTACCTGACTACAGGCTGGGGCCTCCATAGCTGACTGAGATTGAGGAGCAATCTCTTGAGGATTGCTGGTTCCTGGGCAATGGAATAAAAAAGGACATTGAGATGAGGCATTTTCAGATGTCTATGTCAATTCCAAAACCACATGTTGAGTGGAAATTACATGTCAGGCATCATTACCACCCATGACACTTGTTCACCTAGAAATTAAGTTGTTTTTCTCATTTAAAATTCCATTTACTCCAGTCTATTAGTGAACACTTATTAAAATGCTATGTGGTTGGCTTTCAGTAGGTTGGGCGTCTTGATTGTGATATTACTGGACATGTATAGAGATTATCAAAACTTGAACCCAAAAGACAGTATGCAGGAACTAAATTTTAATTATCAACTCTATTTCCTTATGGGAAAATTGCACAATTAGGGGGTATGTGGTGAAAGTTTTATGAAACATTATGTATGTATACAGAGTGTATGCCCAAAAATGTATACATACTTTAACAGCTAATATTTCAAGATTTAAACTAAAAAGTATTTTAAGAAATGCCATATATATAGTGTGTATTTACAGTTTCTGGAGACATCTTTTTAAAATCTATTTTTATAGATATCTATATTGACTTAGATATCTAGAGAGAGGTATAATTTTTTTTTTATTTTTGAAGAAACTATTCATATTTATGTCCCTGTCTGTTTCATTTTTATTCAAGTTCACTGCTCATTATTCAACTGTTCAATGTTAAGAACATGTCTCATGAATGTGTGTGCTATATAAATTATTCGCATTTTTAGCAAAATGGTATGGTGAATGTTATGTGCTTGAATATTTAAGTTCTTACTGTGTTGATTACATCTGAGTTAAAGTTTAACAATAAGGTGTGTTTGATTTGGTATTTGTTAATCTGAATATGGGGTGAGTTTCTTGTGACTGAGGATGGTATGTGTGCTTTTTGTCTGTGTATAGTTCAGCACATTTTTATGTGTGTAGATTCATTTCCTATAATTATGGATTTGTGCGTGTTTCATACACTATGCAGTTTAGATATGGAATGTTGTTATTGTAAATATTCTCTTTGATGCTGTTGGAATTTTGAGTGTAAAATGCACAGGAATATTTAAAGAACATAATGTTGTGAAAATTAAGGTACTTAAGAAAAGCAGCACATGAGCTTTGAAAAAGATAGCACTGTGTGAAGAGGCAAAGTAAATGAGAGTGCAGAGAAGTATGTGTATGATGAAGTGTGCAGTACCCATGATTGTGCTAGATATAAAAATGTACAAGATTTCGTTCTGAAGGGATCAAGATAGAATATGGCAACTAAGGCTTAGCAGTCTAACTCTTAAGCATTTACCAAACAGAAATGTGTCCACATTGGAAAACAAATGTAATAGTATGTCCAGAACATCACCTTTTCACATATCCTAGATTGAAAGTAACCCAAATGGACAGAGTATAATCAGTGAATAAATAATAGTATACATATACCAAGATGAGAAAACTAAAGACACATGCAGCATGGATAAAGTAAACAAATAAAGTGATGAGTAAAGGGAACTATACACAAAGTATGCATTGTGTCCTTCTATTTCCATAAAAATTAAAATAGAGATACTAACCTAGGGTCATAGGAGTCAGAGAAATTATAACTGTTTGCATGGCATGGACAAAATCAAGCTTTGTGGAAGAAGATAAGGAAATGAATAATGAGGAGAGTGAGTACAGAGAGAGGGTCTGATGAGGGTTGAATGTGAATGTAAATTGGCTATGTAAGTATATGGATTGATAGTGTCTTTACCTGGGTATCCCTGTACTCCATCTCAAGTTCAGTTCTTAAGAATCCTACCACATTGGATCTTTGATAAGTTAGTGCTTCACAGGTTCCTGGTAATATGACATGCCCTTGTCCAGCTCATAGGACATGTTCCTCTGATAAAACTCTCAACCTCTTAGGCCTTTATTTCCTCAAATAGAACAACATTCTCCACTGATCTCCTTGGCTTGCTACAGTCATTGTGTTTTCCCTTGGCATTTATTGATTCCGCTGCTGATCACATTAGAGACAACACAGAGGCATTGGAATGTCTTTTTGGGCTAGGCAATCTTGTGTGGACTAAAGGGCAGAACTATTCAGCTCAACTATGTGCTCTATCTACATCCCAAAATCTATTTTTCCTGGCTTATGTATGTTCTATATGTGTGTATATGTGAATATGTATGTATATTTACATGTATATTTACATGTTTTCTAGTTTACACTTAGTAACATATCTGAATATGCACTAATTTTATTTTAAAACTGGTAAAAGACAGCCTTTTCCAAGGGTACACTGGAGGATGCACAAGTCCAAACAAGTTGGGAATACCAGTTCTCTTGAGGAATGTGAGCTACCATTGGAACTTTGGGGTTGGCTCCAATATCTCTCCTTCTTACCTGTGACCAACGGTTCTTCCACTTACTGGTTACTTGTTTATTTATGATCTCCATAGTAATCAAACTATTTTAGTTTCCCATTTTTTCCAGAAAGAGCAAAACTTTCTCTCTAATTTAACCATCATTGCTAAAAGATGTTTGTGCATGTATTTCATTTTTTTCTTATATTTTATATAGGAGCCCCATATTTACATCTTCATATTATAATATAAAACAATTCATTTACTTCTCAGTAAAAAAAAATATTCTGACATTATACTCTGATTCCTATACAGTTTTAAGTGTAAAGTTCACCTCCCCTTCCCCCAATTTTTTCCTCACCTCTATGAACTAGACTTTCTTCTTGATTAAAAGGAGAAAGTAGTATTAGAAAACTGGTAACACTATTTATTTAACTAATGCCCTTAGGAAAAAATGAAATAAAGGGAAATGCATTTTCTAAGAAATATTATACTAACCAAACATTATATCTATAACAGAGTAAACCAGAGGAACAAGGTGCAAGTAGCACAAGTCCTAAACCACAGAGACAAGGACCCAGACATCTGAGTTCATTCTCAGTCTCCCTGGGCCCTCAAAAAGACCAGCATGCACACATCTCTTTCAGTCTCTCAACCTCCTTCCTCTCTTCTCTCTGTCTATCCCCCCCTTCTCCTCTTCTCCCTTTCTCATCCTTCCTTTTTCTCCCTCCCTTCCTCATCACAACTAGAAATTCTCTCTCTCTTTAGAAAAGAGTATTTGGTAACATTATGCCCAGAGAATCTATTCAACATTTACCACTTGACTTCGCAGTTCTGTTCCAATGCCTCCTTTCCAGATGTTTCTGTTTTTTCTTTATGCTTCATGGTTCAGCTCTTTTTAAAGAGGCACTCAAATCAGATAACTTTCTCCCCCAAATTGTACTTCAGAGTGTCAGTTGATGATGACAAAGAATCAAATTAACAAGTACAAGCAATATAAACAAATTACTACAATAATAAGACAATTAAGAGACCTCTCCTCTCACTATTCTGACCAGTGCTTAAGACACACCAAGGCAATTATGATGCAAGTCATCATCATGGTTTCAGTGGTATTCCATGACCTGTGCATGACATCAGTGCACCCCAGGCACCCAGCTAGTATTCACAGCACTGCAGAGCCAGTACACACACATACTGGCCAGAGTGATCCCTTTATTCAAATGGAAATTCATCCAGGAACTTGAATTTCTTTAATGCTTTACTTGATATCAAAACTACCAGAAGATAGGTGACTTGAATTAAACAAAGGCAATTATTTTATCTGTCTAGGATAACCACATTACTAAATCTTCCCATTGGATGCCTAAGCAGTACCTGCAAAAACAAGGCTTAGAGTCATGCAAATCCCACAGAAAATATTATTATTATTTATGTCCCATTGGCAGTACTATTTAACTAATGTACAGACATAAGTTATATGTGAGGTGTATATTGATATATATGTGTGGATTTGAAAACATCTTATACTTTCACACAATTCTAACATTTGTGGAATATGTCCCACTATTGGAGATAGACACATATATTTCTACAAGAAGCCATTGTTTCTTTTGCTGATTTTTTCCTTATCATTTCCCCAGAGGCTTGGGAAAAGAGGAAAACCCTGGCCTTGTCATGAATCCTGTTCTTGTCAAGACCAAACATCTCATTTTCCAGGCTTTTGTACTAGGCCCTTGTCCATAGCTTTCAGAAACAGCCAGGCTCTGTACATTTCAACTAAAAATGGAAGAAATTATCATGTTGACGCTAGTTTGAATCAATTAAGGGTCATATGATACAAACAACAGTAAATGGTTCAGGCTAATTGAGAAAAAAACACAAGAATTTATTGAAGAGTTAGTGCAAAGACTTAGTGACTTAAACTCACAGTTAAAACTGTCCCATCTTTCAAAAGAGAGGAATTGAAGTGAGTCTATCAGGGGAAAAACCTTACTTTGAGTTGCAGACAAAGGATAATTCACCACTACCACCATCCACAATCTCTGTGTGTTCTGTTTTACTTCCCTAGTTATTAGTACATGATGGTCAGATGGGTAGATATTTTACCCCTAGATCAATTATGAAAGGCAGGTAGAGAAGTAATAACTACACATGCCTAGTCTGACTTGGCTAGTCACACAGTCTACCAGAAAACAGAGCTTCTTTTCAAAGGAAGAAGTAAAAAATACTCAGATGAAACCAACAGCACTATAATCCATCACTTAGCTTTGATGAACTTGTGAACACACAAGTCCGTATACATTTCTTATACATGCATTTCCATGGGAAAGGAAATGAATAGTTCCAAGATAATCATATATATATATATATACACACACACACACACACACACACACACACACACACACACACACAGGAGTCTAAAATGTCATAATGTAATTGTAAGCTGAATTCTAAGTAATACCTTTTAAATTTTTTTGTTTTGTTTCTGAGCCTCTCAAGATGGCAGTGACAAAAATTAAAATTTTCCTTTGAAAATTTACAAAGTTAAGCAAGTGTAAGTGACATGCAAGTAATTAAACAAATTGTGTTTTTCAAAAGTAGATAGCTTTATCTTTCTAAAGTTATTAAGCTTAAATATTCACTATGACATTTTAGACACTTATATATATATACATATTTGATTATCTTGAAAGCATTCATTTTGTGTTCCATCCTTCCCCATAGATATGTAGGAATAAGAAGTGTATATGCACCTGTGTGTTCACAAGTTCATAGATGGTAAGAGGTAGATTATAATTGCTTTTTTTTCATCCATGCAGTGCCTTTCTCTCTGTCAATAATACATGCGTCTGTCTTCTAGCCTAATAATTGGGCAGGTGAATATATTAGAAGGTGATATGAAAAGGTATACCTTCATTTAAAGAAAGGGATATAGTAAAATATATGAAATTGTTAACAAAGACCACTCTCGTGGAAATGAGGGGAAGGCAGTATCTGGAATGGTGCGTTCTGCCTTCTTGTCCCTCAAAAAGTGGTGGATGGTAGGACAAGGGGCTGTCTGCTGAGACAGGTGGTAGGAGTGCAGAGATGGTGGTGGTAGATATGAGTAAAAAGTTTTGATACTATGTCTGCTTTAAGGGAATGAGCCTCCTCTGTGGAGTCTAATCTGCTCCATCTCCTCTCTTTTAAGGGCTGAAAAACAGTCTGTGTAGTTGTACAAGTTTGACTTCATGCCAAAATGTTTTTCCTTCTTGCATCTAAATGTTGCCTTCTTTTTTTTCTCATTTTCCCTCTTCTTATGCTCTTTGTGCTTTAGATGAGCCATGGCGTTATGGAAAGCGTGGCAGCTGAAGTCCTTCCGGACCCTGCACTCCACATGCTCCTGAAGGACTTCTAAGCTGTGGAAGACCCTGAGCCCATTGTCCAGAGCCACCAGCCACTTAGGTGTCTTAGCACTAGGATCCCCGCCCAGAGCTAGCGGCTGTGCTGGACTGTCAGACTTCTCCTTTTCTCCTGGGCTCTGCTGTCTAAGCTGTGCTAATGGTCAATTAGGGGGTTCTTCACAGACATGTGAGAAACAGGGATATTTTCATGGACCTTTTCAATATGGATAATTTCTTCCATTTTGATCTTTTTTGAGGGAGCCTTTAATCCTTCCTCTGTGTGGCATAAGACAGCCACACCCCTTTTCATTTGTACATACATGTGGTAAATTTCCTGAGCCTTATATCTGTCCCATGTACGGAAGACATAAAGGACTTGTTATTATTAACAGAATGGGAAGGAATACAGTGAAGACTTGGAGGAATTCCCCTTTTGCTTGAAATTCTGAGACAGAGGCTTCTCCTTGTTTCCTAGGAAAGAAAATTCAAACATAAGAAAACTGGAGTATGTGTGTAAAGGCTGTAAGAATTAGGATTGATATGACCTACATGAGCATGTGAAATAAAAGTACATTTGTATGTGATATTTCAGAATTCTGTATGTGGTATGCTTTATCTGAAGGATTTACACAGTGTAAGAAGGTGGGAATGAGGATATAGCATTATATGCATATTCTTGTGGAGTGGTATGTATACTCTGGGACATATCTGGGAGTGGTTTCAATGTTGGTAAAGGGGATGGTAAATGAGGTTTTGCATGTTTGTTATGTGGCATGAGAGTACATGTGAATAAGTACAGAAGTAGTACCTGTTCTTACTATGAGATTTTGAGACTGAGTGTGTTAGAGGATGTATGTATGTGATCTCAGAATGTTTAGCTCTGTGGAGATCTGAAGGCTGGGGCTGAAGTGCCATATGGATTAGAGGTGACCTTCAGGGCATGTTAATTTTCTAGAGTTTGAACTAAATAGGTTATCTGCATTAGGGGATGTGGATTATTTCTTGAAATAGTGTACAAATGGGCGAAAATGATTGTGTAAAAGGATGAAGGCTAGGGTATTTCTAGGTAAGTGATGGGTAACCTTTTGAGCTTGGGTGTCAAAATTAGCCAAAAAACGACCATAACTCAGGTAGTGTGTCACTTCGAGAAAAAAAAACGGTAATTTTGCAATATTTATAGTTTAAATAACAAAAAAAATGTATAATTGTACTATATAACTGTATTTGATAAACCAAAAACTAATTATTTAACTTACCTGCTTAGTGACTTTTTGTTCATCTGTCAGTTGGTTTTGATATTATTTAACTTGTGGGGGGTGCCATAAACTAAGATAAGTGATGGGGAGGGGGAATTCTTTAACTAACCTGCCTATTAGTTACTTTTTTGTTGCTGAATTTCATTGGCAACCTTCAATTGAAGGTTGGTATTTTGTATACTTCAAGCCCAAGCAAGTGCTGCTAACTTCATTTGTCTATCTGTTTCTTTTGTTGGTTTTGATATTATTTAACACTGAGAATAAGTACATAGAGGGAAAAATTGTGAGTAAAGCCGTTGTTATATTTTTTTAGGGTGTAGAAACTGTCTGGTAATTGGTTCTAGGAACTCCAAACTTCCTATTGGTAGTGGCACTCGTCTTGATTCTCCAAGCTGCACCTTTCCAGATTCTCAAGCTTTGACCTCAAGTCAACAAACACCTGAGCCCAGATGCTGTTTTAAAATTCTGCAAGTTGCACCTCCAAATCATCAATTTGCATCCATTGGAAACCATTTAATTCCGAACTACTGTAGACTACTAAATCAGGATACTTAATTATTTTTATGGTCTGTTCTAGTCTTCTAAATTGAATCTATCACTGAACTGGTCAAGTAATGAGTCTAAAATATGCTGGTACTTTATATGCAAGGATTCTATTTCATTTTGTACAGCTGCACTGGCCTTCTCAAAATACTGTTACCCAAGGAAAATGCTTCTAAGTTTTAGTTTCTACATCTTGCTTGAAAATTTTAAGTTTACTTTCAAAAGCTTTTATGTATCCAAACATAACGTCAATACTTTTGCCAGAACCTTGTAACTTTAAGTTCAGTTCATTAATATGAACAGAGAGATCTGTAAAATTATCAGGGTGTTGACCCACTTATCATCCTTGAGCTGAGAAAAGTTTCCCAGATGAAAAGGCACAATGAAAAGGCTCAATCAGATGTCCAATAGCTTCTGTAAACAATTTGACAAATCCGACTTTTTCCCCCACCATGTTTGGTGCCCCATCTGTCATCACTGACACAACTTTAGAGATATCAATGCTTAGGTCACGGAATGTTTGTATAACAACCTTACATACTTTGCTTCCTGATGTACTTGTTGGCACTAATACTAACTTTACTAAGTCTTCTCTCATTGTGAGACCATCAGAATATCGACCAATAATGGCCAGATAAGCATGTGATGTGACATCAGTAATTTCATCAAGAGAGATAGAAAAATATTTAGAATTACTATGTCTCTCTTTAATTAATGTTGTACGTTTGTGTTTAGTCTCATATTTGGTCTTTTATTACATTTCTACTGAGTGGTAACTCAGATATTCTCTTAATAATTGCATCTTTATTCTGCATATCATGAAATAGAACTGGTGCACATCTTAGGAAAGTTTCTTTAATAAATTCTCCCTCACTGAGTGCTTTTCCATGCTAAACTACAGAGTAAATAATGCTCAAACTTGCAGATGTTAAATTTGTAGAACCTTTTATAAGTTTAAGATGGAATTAGATTGGCTCTTATAAAGGTGTAGCTGCCTGAAAATGTATTCCTTCCTTTCATCTCCACTTTTTATCAAGAGCTGGTAATAATTAGTTTCAAAATGTCTATTTATATTTCACATTTTGCTTACTACCATTTCAGTACATAGAATGCAAAATGATCTGCCATTTTTTTTCTATAATGCTATAAATCTCAGTCCATGTCTCTTGAAAGGGTCCGCTACTGCTACTACCACTTCCTTTACTTAAAGATTATATTCTCTGACTCCAGGCAGGACTCTTGTAGGAGGCAACTAATCTATGTGCTTTTCTCACATTATATTTCTCTCTGTGTGTCTCTCCCCTTCCCTTCCACACTCTGTAAATATCAATGGGAAAACATTCTTGGGTGAGGATTAACAATAACAAAAAATGCTTTTTTTCATTATAACTTTAAATTTTTCATTTTGTTTGCAAATAATTAGTACTTTATTTTTAAATTTGTAGTTTTAAAATTATTGTTATAGATTGATTTGAGAGAGAAAGAAAGAGATCTCAGTTTGTTGTTCCACTTATTTATGCATTCATGGGTTGATTCTTATATGTACCTTGACCAGAGATCAAACCCACAACCTTGTCATATCAAGATGCCATTCTAACCAACTAAGCTATCTAGCCAGTGCTATAATTAGTACTTTATCAAAATGTATGCATTCTGTTCTTAGACTGGATACCAAGAGTAAAAGTAATTAGAATTAAACTAAATGTTTCAAGGGAATAATGGAAGAGTCAACTAACTGTCCTCCATTATCAGTTATCTCATTTTTAATTGAAATAATAGAACTCTTTTTCTCTCTCAGGTTTTCCACCAATTTTAGTTGTCTATATGATCAAATATATAGAAACTTCTTTTTTATCTTTATTGTTCAATTTATTAATTACATTTCCCCCCTATAGCTCCCCTCCACCCGGTACCAATTCCACCCTCTGCCCTCACCTTTCCCCCATTGTCCTCTCCCATAGTTGCATGATTTTTGTCCAGTCTCTTGCTGCACTTCCCATACCCCTTTTCTCCCCAAGAATCGTCAGTCCATTCCTTCTCGATGTCCATGATTCTTTTTTATTCCCCAGTTTATCCTGTTCATCAGATTATTAATTCACTTGATTTTTAGATTTATTTGTTGATAGATGTGTATTTGTTGTTCATAATATATATTTTTACCTTTTTCATCTTCCTCTTCTTAAAGAATATCTTTCAGCATTTCATATAATGTTGGTTTGGTGGTGATAAACTGCTTTAGCTTTTTCTTATCTGCGAAGCACTTTATCTGACCTTCAATTTTGAATGATAGCTTTGCTGGATAGAGTAATCTTGGTTATAGATTCTTGCTATTCATCACTTTGAATGTTTCTTGCCACTCCCGTCTGGCCTGCACAGTTTCTTTTGAGAAATCCGCTGACAATCATATGGGTGCTCCCCTATAGGTAACTAACTGTTTTTCTCTTGCTGCTTTTAATATTCTCTCTTTAACTTTTCCTCTTGGCATTTTAATTATGATGTGTCTTGGTGTGTTCCTCTTTAGATTCCTATATCTTGGGGTTCTGTGCACTTCTTGGGTTTTTAAGTCAATTTCTTTCACCAGGTGGGGGAAGTTTTCAGTCACTAATTCTTCTAGTAGGTTTTCATTATCTTGCCCTCTCTCTTTTTCTGGCACCCCAATAATTCTGATGTTGGTATGCTTGAGGTTGTCCCAGAGGCCCCTTACACTATCTTCAATTTTTTGGATTCAGGGAAACAGGGGTAAATGTGGTTTCAAGGAATCTTTTTGGTGCCAGAACCAGCAACTAACTGTGTGCTATAGGGATGGATATCAGTTTGATATTATATTGAACAGTAAAAGCTATTTCAATATAAAGTGAACTGTTTGGGAGATCTTGGACTTATCCTTTTCTATTACAAGTTAGTCAAGTGCTGAAGATAGTGAAGATGATGGAGAGGAAATGAAATGTGTATTTTGCCTAAATGACCATTCAGACATCTAATCACTTCAGAGGTCACCACTTTCTTTGCCATCATATGGCCAGACAGAGCCACAACTTGAATGCTTGCTACAAAAGGACTTCCTCTCTGAAGTGATTATTTTCTTAATTTTAAAAAATAATATTGCATTTTAAACTTCAAGACCTATGCTAGCTAGATTTTTTTTTTTATAGAACTTTAACTATCCTTACTGGACACACAACCTTTTTGGGTGTGCTATTACTAAAAATTCTTTTCATTGTTTTAGGGCTTTAAAAACTGACTTTGTGTGGAAAGACTTTGCAAAAAACCACACACATTACATAAAAAACACAAATAAGATCTTTTTAGGCATCTGAAAAATTGATAGTTAAATTCAAGCTTTGTAGGGCTGGTCACCATTCTTTTTCTTTAATCCTCACCCAAGGATATTTTCCCATTGCTTTCAGGTAGAGTAGGATGGAGGGAGAGAGGTGGGTAGAGAGAGAGAAACATCAATGTGAGCAAGACTCATTGATTGGTTGCCTTCCACACATGCTCTGACCTGGGGGCTGGGGAATGAACCTGCAGCCCAGGTACGTGACCTGTAATCAACCCTGAGACCCATTTGGTGCATGGGCCAATGCTCTACCACTGAGAATACTGGCCAGTTCTAGTCAGCATTCTTAAATTGACTTATAATAACAAATGTACTTATATATGGTTTTAAAATATTAATTTTATATTTTGGTCTAACATAAAATAAAAAATATGATGCCTAGAAAATACTCAGAAAAATCTTTGAAACATTTAAAAGATGGCTACTGTTTTACAAGACTCGACCAAAATGATAAAGATGCTTATTAAATAAAATCAAACTTATGACTAATTTTCTATTAAAATTATAATTAAGATAAGGATTTTCAACATCTGTTTTGATTTTCTGAACACTGGTAATTTGGCCAGGCTGAACTGCAAGTTGTGATTCAGAAATCTCATAGTTGAGAATCCTAAAGTCAAAAAAGGCATATTTACTGTCAAGGGAACACACCATATGGCCTAAATTAGCCTCAGAGCATATTCATATACAAGCACTTAGGTCCTTTTAGGTCCAGTTCATCTCCCTAAATGGAAAAGATTCCTTGATAAAGAAAATACCCTGCCCAGAGATAATGGCTTGGCTGTGGTGAGCAGAAATACGGTAATCTGGTTACTTTCTCTACAAACCATGTAATAAATGTGCATAGGCCACCGTGAAGTGAAATTATTAGCCACGTACTACACAAAGATGTATTGGCATAACACATCAGCAAATTAAAGGCTGACCTTCCATCTTTACCGTGAGATGTCATTTCCATTTTGTTATACTTCCTCAAGCTAGTCCTCCTCATTTCTCTTCTTTGAACTCTCTCCCTTCCTTTAATGGAGCCCATTAACATTTCTGGCTCTATTCATCCCCACCTCTAAATGAAAGAAATGTGGGTTCAGTTCCAAAGGTGCTTGCTGCTACATGAATAAGGGCAGCAGGAACTTACCTCAGCAAAACAACAGCAAGTGAAACACAGTGAAATGCATATATTTATAGATGACCCTGCAGTATTTGTAAAGTGGAGCTGCTGTCTCTCTGGTGGAGACTGGGCTCTGGGTGACTGTGCCATAGAGGTCATGTCAAGACAGCTGACTGGCTTTTTATATATGGCCTAGAGAGCAGCTGTTAAGTTTTGAGACTAGAGCATTTGAAACAAGTCGTGGACCTGTTAAAGTCTAATAATTGAAATGAAAAATGACAGGACTGGGAGACTAAAATGTCCTAATCCTGATGTGAGGGAAATGTTTTCCAAAGAAATGATTTTATGTCAAGTTGTAGTTATTAAAACAAAAATATTTAATTATTTTTTTGCTCTGAGTAACAACTAGAACAGAAAAATCAATGTACTAAAGTTTATAATTTTGATTATGTGACTTTCTCATTGAGCAGTACTTTAGCAGGAAAGCAGATGGGCTCTGATTAGGCTTATAAATATAGAAATGTATTGATCATTCAGACAAAACTCCTTGAAGTGTTCCCTGCAGGAGGTCAATGCATCTTAAAAAAGAGGGAAAGAAGCTGTTGCCTGTCTTTCCAGGCTCCAACTAAGTTTGTGGAGCTGACATCTCAATAAATTACAGAGTTGTATTGACTTCTTTATGGACTAGGCACAAACAAAAGGGATTATATTGAGCAGCATTTAGGGTAATGTACAGAGCCCAGTTTTGATTCCAATATGTAGATGGCAATGTTGTCAATGTCAAAGCATCCGAAGTAGCAAAGAGAAGGATGGACAAGTTGGTATGAAGGAAGTGGGTGAGGATTTCTGCAAAGTCTGATTATTTGGGCTGCTACCAATTCTGGTCCATTAACCTCAACTCCCTTTCCTTTTGTTTACACAATGAATGATATATGTTTTTCACCTCCTAAGATCACTACACCTCCCTGACACACATTTCATGATTCTGAATTATCTCTAGGCATACCCACTAACTCCAAACAAGAACGTGTTCCTGGTAAACATCATCCTATCACTCTAGCTTCTACTAGGAATTTTGGAATCTTGATAGAAACTCCCAAATAGGCTCCTGGAAGCTTTGCCTTTGGCTTAATTCCCTCTTTTCTTAGGATAAATAAGGAATTGTATCTTTCCTCTTAGTAGCCAGTTATATTTGTCATAAAAATTTTTATATATATGAAATTCAGAAAATATAAAAGAAAGTTAAGTTCTTCCACAGATAGCAGCTCTCATGGATGCTAAGGGCTTTCATTGGAATGTTAATTATGTAAACAGTCTCAATTATTCCTTCATGGCATGTAAATTCTAGAAACACTTTTAAGACCAAAGTAGTCTACATCCACTGTCATTTATGTGCCATAATTCTATACCCAAGTCACTCAAAGATTTTTAAGACTAAGGTTCATCCTACCCATCTTAGAGCAGGCACTTTTCTGGCCATTAAACATGTAACTCAGCCCAAAATAAGTCAGGATAGATCTGAGGAGATTTAAAATATAGACATCTCTACTTTAAAATATGAGTATTGAATTCTTATCATCAACTCCATTATCATGGTTCTAGAATCACATGATACATTTTGTATAGTTTATGATCTTATAATCATATCTATGTCTTAGAGAAGATTTAGAAAAACTGTTATGAGAAATAGAGGAAATCACACTCTGTAGATAGAATAATCAAACTGAAAGAAACACTGGAGATTTTTTTAAAATACAGTAGTGTCATATAGATTTATGTTTATATCGTATGTATGTATGTGTGTATGCATTTATTTATTGGTACATATATATGTAAGGGCTTTGCAGATATTTCAACCATCTCAATAATTCTTTGTTTGATATTATTAATAATACTTCCATTTTATGAATGAGAAAACTGACACCTACAGAGGTTATAAGCCTCGGCTCCTAAGTGTCAGAAGAGGGAGTCAGATCTTGTTATATATATACTTTTTTAAAAAAAAATATTTTATTGATATTTTACAGAGAGGAAAGGAGAGGATAGAGAGTTAGAAACTTCGGCGAGAGAGAAACCTCAATCAGCCACCTCCCGCACACTCTCTACTGGGGATGTGCCTACAACCGAGGTACATGCCCTTGACTGGAATCAAACCTGGGACCCTTCAGTCCACAGGCCGATGCTCTATCGACTGAGCCAAATGGGTTAGGACTACATCTACTTCTTAAACACTATTATACTGCATGTCTATTTAGTGATGGAAAACAAAGTAATAAATAAAAAGTCAAGACCAAGTAAGCTGATCTACTTAATGGCAAAATAAGAACTGAGACTGGAATCCCCAGACTCAGAATCATTGATACATTTTTACTACAAGAAATAAATACCAAATATATTTCTATAAATAGGGTGTATTATACCATCTCATTACTATTATATTTATAACTCTTACATAATATATGAAACAATTACATCATATTTAATATTTTATTTCAATGATAAACTTTGCAATGTTGTACATTGTTGATGAAAAGGGCTTTCAGAAAATTATCTCCCATATGTCTTAACAAAAATTTTATGAAAAGTCTTTGAGAGAATTACTCAACATAAATAAATCTCTCACAATTTAGGGTGGTTTATTTTAATTGTGCATTTTAATTACTCTTTTTTTTTTTTTTACTAAACAAGCTGGGTTTAATTGCATGGAAAGCTTAGGAATGTGTTGTATTGGCTCCCATTAATTATTGAGTTAATTAATTTTGATTGGTATAGTAGGAGGATTTAGAAATATTTGATGCTAGCATCCCAGGTGATTAGTAAAGAACATACCTGGATGAGTTGCAGTTGCAGAATTTAGTCCAGGAGACAGGGTAAATGCTGGGCCAGAAACTAAAGAAATCTGGCAAAAGGAATATAAAAGGCGCCACAGATACTTCAGGTACATGTTCATTTTGCCATGGGAACTGGCACTGGTTCCATATAGTGCTATATGAAGCATAAAGGGAGAATGTCCCAAATAAATAACAAGCCATTAGGGCTATTGGGGTGGAGAATGAACAATGCCAACTTTGCCTTTATTCATGTTTTCTTTTCCCGAGACAGCCTTCTATCTCCCTACATCCACCTTGCAAATCCCACTTCTCACAATAGACTTCTATTGCTTATCTTTGCCAGAAAATGTGATGAGCAGCCTGGCACCAAACTTTATAAAGTTGTTAATCTGTGATTCCAAAGCTCAAATGCCTTCACCTTCAAGGATGCAGGCAGGTGATCAAAAGTAAAGCAGGCAGTATTACCCACTGCAAACTGAAGGGGGTATATTTTCCACTATGAATTTCATTTTCCTCAGAGATAGTGAATGCTACGGTAACATTTATCCAGTGATTAATGTGATTTTTCTAAAAGGTGGTGGATCCTTTTTGCCAATTTCACAGTGCCTCCTGAGCATGGTGACTGGTGGTTGCCAAAGGAAAGCCATTATTATGCTCCACAGGGGTACTAAATCCAGTGCTGGCCAGTTTCTTCCAATATTAAGAAGCTCCTATGCCAAATGGCAATACTTTGAAGACCCTTGTGCCTATATTTTGTTCGTTATTCACTGTGTCGATACTGGTTCACAGCAAACTCTTTGATTTTTCCTTCTGTCTTTCAGTGGGCTGCTTCTTATTGGGTGTGGCGAAAGACATTGCTTAAATAGCTTTTTGAAATTTTGCATAAATGAGAATAGATTTGAGCAAGCAATCTTAGAACCAATTGTAAAGTGCAAGATACATTTTAATGTAATATTTGATATTAAGTAATACATGTAACATAGAGGTAAGTAGAAAAAATGTATTTATTACAAACTCACTATCAAAATAATTAATTATTAAATAATGATAGTTTAGAAACTATCTGCTCTTCCCCAATTTCATATCCTAACTTCCTTACCAGAACTTCTACACTGAATTTTATGCATATTATTCTTTTGTGTTTTTTATTGAATGTTATATATTTAAGGTGGCTTATAAAAATATCAAGTATATTTTCCACTATGAATTTCATTTTTCTCATATTTTCAGACTCATCCATGTTATTTTCTGTAGTTAAAATTTATTTTTCCATTCTTTCATAATATTACAAATTATGATTATTGCAACTATATTTATCCATAACGTTGTCATGCATTGATTTGGGTGTTTGTTTGTTTTTGCTCCTATATATAATACTGTTCTGAACATCTTTCCTAGTGTACTTAGATGGTTAATCTACAACAGTGTGTTCAAACTTTTACTATGAATCACATTAAGGAATAAATGTGACCTGGTAGATATTTAAAATAAGGGGTCCTCCAGTCCATGAATATAACATATTATTCCACTTATTTAAGCCTTTTAAATATCAATAAAATTTCATACTTTCCCACAGGAATGAAAGTTTCATTCAGTCCTTTATCACCTTCTTTTGGAGCTATAGTTAAAAGACATAGTTTCTTCTTTTTTTTCTTATTTCTCTGAACTTCTTTTTCATATTTCCTGGGACCTCTAAATTATGATGTAGGTACTTTCTGTAGATCTTGCAATTCTTTAATAATTTTTTGACTATTTTGTTTCCTGTCCGTTAATTGTACATTTTTATTCTATAATTTTACTTGGTTCTTCTCCAAATCAATCTTATCATTGTAATGGTTCCTTACTTAATAAATTTTCTTTTTCTCTTAATTATTTTACTAGAGGCCTGGTGCATACAAATTCATGCACTTGGGAGAGGGGTGGTCCCTCAGCTCGGCCTTGTGCCCTCTCTCAGTCCGGGAGCTCTCAGAAGATGTCCCACTGCAGCTTAGGGATGTTTCCTGCTCCTCTGCAAGAGGCAACCAGTGGCAGATCAGGGGACAGCCCTGCCAGCGAGCGGCCGGCCCTACCCCTCAGTCACCCATCTGCTGCTGCCGGTTGCTGTCCCTCCACCCCCAAATGCAGTCCCTTCCCTCTACCCACTGGCACATGCCTTGGCTGGCCTGGTGCTGCCTACTCATCAGTCTGGTCCTCCACCAACTGGTCATTCTACTGTTGGGTCAATTTACATACTACACTTTTATTATATAGAATAATTTTTATCATTCAGTTTTCTGGAGTACTTGGTATCTAAAATTATTCTCTGCTGACTCTCCCTCATGTAATCCTATTTTACATGTATGGTTTTGTGATTTAAAACATTCTTAGCTATATTAATTTGAACTTAATTGATGAGAACACTGTGGTTCTTATTTAGGGACTAGGGACCCAGTGCATGAAATTTGTGCACTGGGAGCAGGGGTCTCCTCAGCCTAGCCTGCCCCCTCTCACATACTGGGAGCACTCAGGGAATGTCCTACTGATGGCTTAGGCCCGTTCCCCATGGAGAGCAGGCATAAGCCACAGTCTGGCCTCCCTTTTTGGGGAGGCAACTGGGCTGATCAGGGAAAGGCACTAGCCCCATCACCCCACTGCTGCAGCCACTGCCAGTCACAATAGCCACCAAGACTCATCAACCCAGACTCTGGTCCCTTCACCATGAAAAAATGAGAACTTTCTTTAGGCATTTTCAAGATGTTTCTTTCATAGGATATAACATTTCTTTATTTTTCTTTTTTTATCCTCACCTGAGGATATGTTTCCATTAATTTTTAGAGAGTGTGGAAGAGAAAGGGAAAGACAGAGAGAAACATCAAAGTGAGAGGAACACTTTGATTGGTTACCTCCGGCATGAGCCCTGACCTGGGCCTTGTCAGGGAGGAGCCTGCAACCTAGGTACATGCCCTTGATCAGAATATAACCCAGACCCTATGGTTGGCAAACCTAGGCAGTATCCACTGAGCCAACTGCCTAGGGAAAGGATATGATATTTCTTAGCCCTCCAGCAGCAGACCTTTGTTTTTATCTCCAGGAGTATGGTGGAAGAACTCTGGATTATTTTTTTTGGGATTCTTATACCCAAGTTACTAAGAATATTACCAGTGGAGTACAGGGAGCTTAGCCAATGAGCTGTCAGAAAAGGTGTTTCCTCTACATTTCACATCTATCTCCTCTGATCTCTGGCTCCAGCCCTGTCATGGCCTAAAGCCTCTGGCCCTGGGAAGGGGACCCCCAGTGAGCTGCAATTGCCCTGCTCCACCCTGGCCCCCAGCACATTTGATCACCTGCTGCCTCTGTTTGAGGCTCCGGCCCTGTGGGGTTGACCTCCAGTGACCCAGAACACCAATCTGCCCTCCCGCCATCCCACCCTCCTGCGCGCCTCGTTGCCCCCCCCCCCCCTCCTGATTGGCTGGTAGTGAAGGGAAGGTATGGTAATTTTAATGTTTCTCTTTTATTAGATAGGATGTTTTCCTCCAGAGAGAATTTAATTTGTTTCAGCTGGAGCTCAGAACCTACTGTTAACCTGGTAGGAGTACACTTTAACCTCTTTTGGATTTACATTTTAATTTAAATATGTTAAATCTAGCTTTTCTACTTTATGGTGGGTCCAAGGCTTTGGCTCTAATCTCAGCATCACTACAGTTGTTGGTACTTACGACAATCATAATGCCATTCATAGATGCCTTCTGTATATTTTATTTTCATCACTGTCATTGAGATTTCTGGTTAATTTTTATCCTTGCAGATTGTCCTTACTTATTTTGAATCCATCAATCTCTTTCAAAGCATGTTTTAATCATCTTATAGTAGGAGCATAACATTTTTTATCTTCTGAATATACTGTTATGGAAATGTTAATAAGATTCAGATGAAATTTTTCATTAATGAGATGTCTCTGATGGCATGAAAAAGAGGTTTTATTTTATTGATGGCACAGTGGACTAGCAACTATTAAGTAAATGAATACTTCTACTCTTTGATATCCAAATTAAAATGAGAAGGTAAGTTCTTGTTGGAAATATACTGATAGCATTGCATTCTTCTAATTAAGTTAACATTTTCTTTCCTTTTCACTTGGAAAACTTAAAGTGTAGTGAGATAAATGCCAGTTTTTAGAACAAAAAGGGTTTAATAATGTCTGAGAAAAATTTCACCTTATCTACTCATTGTTTTATGCCAAGGAAATAACAGAAATCACCCAATTAACCTTAAAATCGTGTGGTTCATTCAGTGCATAGTGTACATATCACCTTTTGATAAACTACTCCCACACACACACACACACACACGCACACACACACACACAACTAGCAACATTTATTATAATGTATTGTTATAGTAATTAGCTTTGTGAATATACAATTAAAGCTTAAAATTAGGTGTTAGAGTTACTAACTTTAAAAGGATTTAACAATTAAATGTTATTGACTTTAAACGCATTTGTGGTTTGTTTTTTCCTCCTCTCTGTTCCATTCTGTACTTCTAATTCCAGAAAAAATAATTCCCCAAGTCATGTAGCTCTTGTTTTGTGACTGAGTATGTGATTCATTCCTTTTTGACCTTATACTTTCTGATCGCAGTTATATGTTGTCATATAAAAACACCTTCCAAATCAGCATCATTTAAAAAATGCATTGGAGGAGTGCCCTGATTGTTCAAATGGAGTGTTTTAGGCACAGTTTTATCTTTTGATGATTACTTTTAACGTTAATTCTTTAAAGTAGAATAATCATAAGTGAGTGTCTAGTTTATAAAACATGAGGTTAAAAATTCATATACTGAATTCACTTAGGCTACTGTCTGTTTACTTCATTAAGGAATCATGTAAGAGGTAGGGGGAGAAGAGTCCTAATATAAGATGACAGGAGAAGATCGGACTTTGGGTGGTGGGCACATGGTGAAATATACAGATCTTATAACATAGAAACCCACAACTGAAACCCATATGATCATGTTAATTAATGTCACCCCAATAAATTTAATTTTTAAAAAGGTGTATTGTAGAACACTAAACTGCCTTTTCCCTTAATCGTAAAAATAGATATTTTATAGTGATCTCTCCATATAAATTCCTGTATATGCCTAAGATTTTATGGCCTTATGCATAAAATTTGTGTGAAAGTAAGCCTTCCTTTCCCCTGCTGCCAGCACCGGCTTCCTTCTGGCACCCAGGACCCAGCCTTCCCTCTGGCATCCAATAGGCACCCAGGACCCTGGCTGCTTCCCTCCAGCTCTGGCTTTGTGTGGAAAGGATGTTGGTCTAATTAGCATATTACCCTTTTATTATTATAGATAAATAGTAGAAGTACTCTTACACTTAATTAAAGAATAACAAAATAATCTAATATTACATTTGTGATATGTAATTTAGGAAATTGAATTCAGAATATAGATCAAGCAGCTGGGAGAGAAAATCCATATATTTGATAAATACTTAAGTCACCAAAGAATTGTCATAAATGCATACATTATGATATGTTGTAGATCAGTGGTCAGCAAATGGTGGCTTGCGAACCACATGTGCTCTTTGGCCCCTTGAGTGTGGCTCTTCCACAAAATACCACAGCCTGGCGAGTCTATTTTGAAGAAGTGGTGTGAGAAGAAGTTTAAGTTTAAAAAATTTGGTTCTCAAAAGAAATTTCAGTCGTTGTACTGTTGATGTTTGGCTCTGTTGTCTAATGAGTTTGCCAACCACTATATATAATCTAATTGCTTATGCAATTGTAAATTTTTAAAAATGTAGTGTCAGTAGTTTTGCTTATATAACAACATGGGCTAAAACTCACAACTATATATCCAAATATATGTACACTGTAGATGCTAATTATTCCATTAATATTTTCAAATATTATCAAAAAAGAGGTTTAGGATGGGAGCTGACTGTATCAGTTTTTTAAAGATGACTAGTTGTTGAAAATCTAGCAGCTAAGCTGGGTTTTGCTTATTTTCCTCTGGAAATAAGAATCATAGGTCAGAGCACATAGAAAAAATGTTGAAATCAAACTGGTATTTGAAAAGAAACTGTCTTTCAGAGAGTCACCAAGCTTGATGGGGTAAGAGAAAATAAGTGAAATAATTTGAAGAAGAATTTAAAAATGTCTGTGAGACACAACTTTATTGGGGAGATCAGTTTCAGAAAGCATACTATAACTATGGGAAGATGATAAAAACAAAACAAAACAATGATTATGGACCAAACAGACAGGGAACAATTGGAAATGAAAGTCATTTCTGTTAAGACACTGGGTAGTTAATGAGACTAAAGACAGGGGAAGCCACATAGGACAGAGTCTGATGGTCTTACATGAGTCTTGTTAATCCCCCAGGTAGACAGAAATATGAAAAGACAGACTGATATAGTCCTTATAATGGGGAACTTAATCTTATTAAGGCATACTAATGTGTGCCTTATGACTCAGCAATTGTGTTCTCAAAATTATATCCCCTAGAAAATTTCATATAGTTGTGTGAAGGTGTTAACTAAAACAATGTTTAGGTGGTCAGAAGTTGGAAACAATTTTGGTATCAACACTGAGAAAGAGCATGTACTAGTAAGTAAATGTATAGCTGAACCTTTCAGCTATTCAAAACAGTGAGTTAAGTATACAATAGTCCTCCCGTATCCAAATATTTTCTATCTGTGGTTTCAATTACCTTCAGTCAACCATGGTCCAAAAATATTATGAACAATTTCAGAAATAAGAAATTCATAGGATTTAAATTGTATGCTATTCTAAATTGCATAATGAAATCTTATGCTGCCCTGCTCTGTCTTGTCATAGACTGGAATAACCCCATTGTCTAGATTATCTATGCTGTTATAATACCTGCCCTTTAGTTACTTACTTAGTAGCCATCTTTATGGGACCCACAGTCATGGTATCACAATGCTTGGGTTCAAGTAACCCATATTTTACTTAATAATGTCACATTTATTTCACTTCATCTCAACACATAGGCATATCATCTCACATTATAACAAGAGCCAGAGGGATAATACAGTACAACAAGACATTTTAAGAAAGACATCACATTCACATAATATTTATTACAGTATATTGTTATGATTATTGTATTTCATTATTGGTTGTTAACTCTTGCTGTGTTAAATTTAAAAATTTTACTATAGATACATATGTGTAGAAAAAAGTAGTATATATAGTGCTTGATACTGTCTGAGGTTTCAGGCATCCCCTGGGGTCTTAGAACACATCCCCTGTGAAAAGTGGGACTACTCTACACAAAATAAGATGGGCAAATCTTTCTTTTAAAAAAATCAAGTTTATTGAGGAATAATTAACATATATTAAAATTTAACTTTTTAGTGTTTAGTTTGATAATTTTTTCTTGCTTTATTTTATTATTTTCCCCATCACCATGTTATCTCCCATATACCTCTTCCACCTCACCCCGAATCCACCCGCCCCACTAACCACCCTGTTGTCTATGTCTATTCTCTCTCTCTCTCTCTCTCTCTCTCTCTCTCTCTCTCTCTCTCTCTCCCTCCCTCCCTCTCTTTCCTCTTTTGCCCAATCCCTTTACCTCTTCTAACCTCTATAGTCAGGTAAATCAATAAGATATACAAAATATCCATTATCTCAAAACTTTCCTTGGGTCTCCTTTGCAGTTAATCCCCTTTCCCATACTCATTCCCAGGAAACTGATTTATTTTTTTTTGTACTTGTATTTCTAGAATATTTGAGAAATGGAATCATTCTGTATATAATATTTTTTGGTTGGATTTTTTTCTATTAATGTTATGCTTATGAGATTCTCCTGGCAAGAATATATCAAGAGCACTTTGTATTGCTGGGTAGTACTCTATTATTGAACTGTAACCACAAAGTGTTTACTCTTTCAGCAATTGATGGATATATGGGTTGTTTCTAGATCTGGGTTATTTTATTTTATTTTTAAAAATATCTTTTACAAAAAAAAGGGAGATGGATAGAGAGTTTGAAATATCAATGAGAGAGAAACATTGATCAGCTGCCTCCTGCACACCGTCTACTGGGGATGTGCCCAAAACCAAGGTACATGCCCTTGATCAGAATCAAACCTGGGACCCTGGAGTCTGCAGGCCAATGCTCTATCCACTGAGCCAAACCGATTAGGTCAGATCTGGGCTATTTTAAATAGCTGCTATGAACATTTGCATACAGATATTTGTATGAACCTATGTTTTTATTTATCTTGAGTAAATATCTTGGAGTTAAATAGATGGGTTATATGTAAAGTGTATATTTCACTTAGAAGAAATTGCTAACCTGGTTTCCAAGTGCTCACATTATTTTATATTCCCAACAACAATGTAAGAGTTCTAGTTGCTCTATATTTACTTAATCATTTGCTAATGTCAAGCTTTTTAGTTTTAGTCATTTTAATAAATGTTTATTGGTATGTTGCTGTGGATTTAAATTATATTTTCTTGATGTAAATGCATTCAAACAACTTCATGTGCTTTATGAGTCTTTGTTTATTGTCTGAGTGGAAGTGTCACAACCAATTTTTTGTTTGTACTCTTATGTTGGGTTATAAGTGTTCTTTTTATATTGTAGTTATAAATCCTGAATTACATATGTGTTTTGAAAATATTTTCTCCCAATATGGGAATTGTATTTTCATTTCCAACAATATCTTTGAGAACAAACATTTTTAATTTTAGTGTAGTTTAATTTATCTAATTTTCCTTTTATGGTTTGTGTTTTTGGAATCATATCTAAGACATATTTTGTTGTCATACATTTTTCTACCTTTTCTTTTATAATTTCATATATTTAATACTGAAATTACCTTTATTATTATTTTTTAATTATATGGCATTGGGTAAGGCTCAAGGTAATTTTTTAGTATATAAATTCCCATTTTTAATACCTTTTTTGAAATATATTTTCTTTATTAAGTTGGTACCATCTATTCATAGATGTGGAAATGTATTTTTATTTTGTTCCCTTGACAGATTTATTTATCTAGCTAGCTATCATCCATCGATGTAACTAATTTCAAACCTTATATATTAAGCATTTAACTTTATTTATTACTCTAGCTTTATAGTAAGTATTGACATCAGATAGTATGCATCCTCCAACTTTGTTCTTTTTCAAAATAATTTTTGATTTTATTATATGCTTCCTTTTTCAAAATAAATTTTAGACAGCTTTTCCATTAATACAAAAATGCTCCTAGAAATTTGGTTGAAATCTGAATTTTTGATCAGGAAATATTAAGAGAGCTAGCTTAATAATATTGATTATTTTGATGATAGATATGAAGGTAAATTTTTTTAAATTTATTTATTTATCTTTATTGTTCAGTTTATTAATTACATTGTTTCCCCTTTTTATCCCCCTATAGCTCCCCTCCACCCTGTACCTATCCCACCCTCCACCCTCACCTCCCCATCCCCACTGTCCTCTCTCATTGTTCCAAGATTTTTGTCCAGTCTCTTGCTGCACTTCCCACAACCCTTTTCTCCCCAAGAATTGTCAGTCCATTCTCTCTCTATGTCCATATCTCTGTTATATTCACCAGTCTATCCTGTTCAACAGCCTATCAATTCACTTGATTTTTATGTTCATTTGTTGATAGATGTGTATTTGTTGTTCATAATTTTCATCTTTACCTTTTTTTTTCTTCCTCTTCTTAAAGAATATCTTTTAGCATTTCATATAATGTTGGTTTGGTGGTGATGAACTCCTTTAGCTTTTTCTTATCTGCGAAGCACTTCATCTGACCCTCAATTCTGAATGATAGCTTTGCTGGATAGAGTAATCTTGGTTGTAGATTCTTGCTGTTGATCACTTTGAATATTTCTTGCCACTCGCGTCTGGCCTGCATCGTTTCTGTTGAGAAATCCGCTAACAATCGTATGGGTGCTCCCTTATAGGTAACCAACTGTTTCTCTCTTGCTGCTTTTATTATTCTCTCTTTGTCTTTTGCTCTTGGCATTTTAATTATGATGTGCCTTGGTATGGTCCTCTTAGGGTTCCTATATATTGGGGTTCGGTGCACTTCTTGGACTCCTAAGTCAATTTCTTTCACCAGGTGTGGGAAGTTTTCAGTCACTATTTCTTCAAATAGGTTTTTATTGTCTTGGCCTTTATCTTTTTCTGGCACCCCTATAATTCGGATGTTGGTATGCTTGAGGTTGTCCCAGAGGCCCCTTACACTATCTTCAATTTTTTGAATTCCTTTGGTTTCTTGCTTTTTCAGCTGAGTGGATTTTACCTCTTTGTATTTCAAATCTTTAACTTGGTTCTTGGGGTGCTCCAGAGTACTTTTAGGTCTTTGTATAATATTTTTTGTTTCAGTCAGTGTATGCTTAATTTCTGGTTGGTCCTTTTTCATATCCTTGAGAGTCTCCTTTATATCCTTGAGGGTCTCTTTCATTTCCTTGTAGGACTCATTCATTTCCACATTGGTCTTGATCATTTCCTTGCAGGTCTCGTTTATATCCTTGAGGGTCTTGTTCATTTCCTTGTAGGACTCATTCATTTCCTTTGTGGTCTTGCTTATTTCCTTATAGGCCTTGACCTTTTGTTGGAGCCTCTTGAAAAACCCTATAACCGTGGTTTTGAATTCCATGTCCAATCGTTTTTTTTTCCTCCATTTCTTTCACATCTGATTTCTTTCCATGTCTCTGCATGGTGGCTGCTTCCCTGAGTTGGTCAATTAGCTTTGTGTGGTAGACTTCCTACTAGGCACAGTGGCTCAGCCTCCCCAGTTACCTGAGGTGGATATGGGCTGCACAGTCTTGCTGAAGTTAAGCTCAGTTAATCATTGTTAGCACTTGGAGGGTTGACCTCCAGGCCAATTGTCTGTGAAGTTCAGCTGTGCTCAGGTTGGATGGGCGGAGTCTCCGGGCCAAGCAGACAGCGTTAGCTCCGCCCTGTGTGGCCCCAGGGGCTCTGTGCTGGGGCAATGGCTGCCAGCACCTCTGAGAGAGAGCCGCTGCGGAGCTCCACCGGCTGCCGGTTGCCGGGGAATTCAGACTCTCCCAAAATGAGTCTACATGCGCAATGTCTCACCCAGGGAGGTAAAACTAAGCAGTCTGATGGTTATCTGAGTGAGAGACAAGTCGTGGAGCACTCTCTGTGCCGTCACGCAGCCGAGCTGTTTGCGTGCAAGCTGCCTTCTCCACAAGCCGGCAGACCCGGCAGCACCCGAGCTTCGCGTGCCCTCCCACTGTCCAGTTTTCACCCCGTATGATAGTGGGTTCCCTGGACTTCGCCCAGAGCCGGAGAATCAGTTCAGTGGGACGTCTTTGTCTCCCTGTTCGAGAAAACTGCCCGGTTTTCAGCCGCCTGCCCTCTCCGCGGCGCACGCTCCAAACCTCTCTCCGCGTGATTCTTTCAAAGCTGTTCGCCGCCGCTCCTCCGAGTCACAGTGACCTATTTTCACTTTTATTTGTGGAATTTTCACTCGGCCAGCTTTCTGGTGATTCTGGAAGGTGTTCGTTCTTTCGTTAAGTTGTAGTATTAAAATTGCTGATTATGACAGCAAGATAGGTGTTTTACCTTTGCCGCCATCTTAGTTCTCCTCAGAAGGTAAACTTTTTATTTACTTGATTTCTATAAACAATATTTTATAATTTTCACTGTATAGGTTTTGTACATTTTTTATTAATTCAACCCCTAGATATTTTGTTTTTTGGTGAAATAAAAATTGCGAATATATTTTTTAAAGTTACATATTTTTCTGCCAGTGTATAGAAATGTTACTGATTTTTATATTAACTTGTATCCTATGTCATTGATAAAATAACCTTTTAATCCAAATGGACATTTTCTAAATTTCTGGGGATTTTCTATACAGAGGATATAGTGTTTTCTTTATTTGTATATTTTGTATTTTAACACTTCTGTTGTTTCCTTTCCAATTTGTATTATCTTCATTTATTTTTATTTTCTAATATGATTTTTTTTAATAATAAGGAAGGTTGCTCTAAGTTGCTTTACTTTGGAAATTCAGGCAATCTTAAATATATGTATAATTTAAAATTTAAGTAAAATACATATCTTTTTAAATATGTGTGATTTATGTCAAATATATCCTTATAAATCTGTTTATATATGAAATTAATTATGTCATTTTAATATGTGATAATAGCTTTTTTGACTTCTGTCACTGTAGATTAATATCTATATTTTATTATTATTTAAGACCTTTATAAACAGGTGCTTGCAGTTTGTTGACTTTTATGAAAAAAATCAAGCTGTAAACTTGCATTACAAATTAAAAATGAGGTTCTTAAAAATCTCATCTTGACCAGATATGAAACAATTTAAAAACCTTTAATGATGTATTGAGAAAAAAACAGGCTTTTTTTTTCTTCTTAAAAATACATTTGTCATTACCAAAAACAGACGTCTTTAGATAAAAATAATAAAAACACCATGCTGCATAGATAATGCAGATAGTTCTAGTTATCTTGTCAACAGGCAAAAAGCAAGCACTTAAGGTCTTCAGCTCCAATCTTTTGTTCATTTCTGATTGCTGGAATTTCCTATTTCTTCTTGTTGGATGACTAAACCAGAAGATGATAAAGATGCTAAGCTTGCATTTTTTACTCAGCCCCGCCCTGCTCAGCCTGGAGAACAGAAGAAAGAATTCTCAGCTGGTGGATCGGCTGCTTTTGTCTCTTTGCCATCTTGTGGTTTAGGGTTTTCTGGGCGTCTGTGTTGGTAGTTGAAGTTGCGGTGGTACCGACGTTGAAGTGGCTGCTGACCTTGGGTCTCATCTCCTTGATTTTCCTTATCATCTTCATTGCCATCCTCTCTAGGCTGTCTTTGGCCAGGAGGACCCCTGCGGAATTGTGGTCTGTAGCCCGATATATATTCTGTCTCCCTGGTCTGCCTTGTCCTCCTGCAACCTGGTTGTCAGCACCTCCATCACTTCTCCCTGCAAGGGGGATTGGAATACTGTGGTCAATGCCCAGAGGGTCTCCCTGTGGAGTGAGATGGGAACCCTCACCTGCGATAGGGCCTGCGTTGTGGCCCTGGCCTTCGGGAGCACTCTGATCCCTAAGGGACTAACCGGAAGTCCCAGAACTAGACGCTCTGTGCCGGAGTTCTGTTGTTTTGGCTTCAGACCTCAGGCACAGAGTGTCTACACTACACTACAGCAAATGTTTCATCCTCAGTTACTGCACCTGGCTGTGCAGTAGCCGGGGATGAAACAGTCTTCTCGGCATGAGGCCCCATACTTCTCTTACGCAACCGCATGTGGCCGCTTGTCATCGAAAATGGCTATGCATGTCAGTGCTGACACAGGTGTCATAGGTTCGCCATCACGGACCTAGACTATCATTTCCCTCTATTCTTCTTTGTGCTATTGCTGTCATATATTTTATTTTTGCACATATTATAATCCTAAACATATAGTGTGATTTGATTTACACTTTGTCTTAGAGATTTAAAATAAGGAACTACAGTTTATGTTTTCTTACTAGGGACCTGGTACATGAAATTCATGCACTGAGGGGGGGGGGTGTTCCTCAGCCCAACCTGCCCCCTGTCACATACTGGGAGCCCTCAGGGGTTGTCCTACTGATGGCTTAGGCCCACTCCTCATGGGGAGGCAGTGTGGCCTCCCTTTGTGGGAGATGACCAGGCTGATCAGGGGAAGGCATGAGCCCCATCACCCTGCTGCTGCAGCCACTGCCAGTCACCACAGCCACCAAGTTATTTTCATCAACATGGACTCCAGTCCATTCACCATGAAAAAAATGACAACTTTCTTTAAGTATTTTCAAGATGTGTCTTTTATTAGGATATGACATTTCTTTTTTTTTTTTTTATACTCACCTGAAGGTATGTTTCCATTGACTTTTAGAGAATGTGGAAGAGAAAGGGAAAGACAGAGAAAAACATCAAAGTGAGAGGAACACTTTCATTGGTTGCCTCCTGCATGAGCCCTGACCTGGGCTCCAGCCAGGGAGGAGGCTGCAACCTAAATATTTCCCCTTGATCAGAATAGAACCCAGACTCTGTGGTCGGCAGGCTGAGGCATTATCCACTGAGCCAAACTGGCTAAGGCAGGCTATGACATTTCTTAGCCCTCCAGCAGCGGACCTTTGTTTTTTTCTCCAGAAGTGTGGTGGAAAAATCCTAGATCATCCTTTTGAATTCTTATTACCCAAGTTACTAAGAATATTAACCAGTGGCATACAGGAAGCTTAGCCAATGAGCAGTCAGAGAAGGTGTTTCCTCTGCCGTTCACATCAATTGCTGCTGGGCCCTGCCCAGGCATACAGCCTCTGGCCTAAGCTTTAGGCCTGGTCAGGGGACCCCAGATCCCTCTGATCACCAGCTCCAACCCTGCCCAGGCCTGCCTATACTGAAAGCTTCTGGCCAAGGCTTTTGGCCCGGGCAGGGGACCCCAGCTCTCTCTGATTGCTGGCTCTGTCCCTTGGCTCTGATTGCAGGCTTGGCCATGCCCAGGAGCCCCCTTGCTCAGGCCCTTCCCAGGCTACTCAGGGCCCATGCAGAACATACCTCAGGTTGACCTGGGTGCCAGTGTGTTCCCGGGACCCAGATGCTGGGCACCTATGTATGCAAATTAACCACCATCTTTGTTGAGTTAATTTGCATAATCACTCTGAGTAGCTATGGGCATAGAGGAGGTATGGTCAATTTACATGTTTGTCTATTATTAGGTAAGATATTTTAATTATACCTGTCACTCTTCATTTTGTGTTATAAATTTATCTGTTATCATATTCTGATTGAATAGCTTTGTTTGACTACCAGAAGTTTATTGTACCACTACATGTAATTCTTCATGTTATCCTCTTTTACATTTTCTGATCTTTTCAGATCTGTGCTTTATTTATTATTGTTCAGAACTCTCACCAGTTTTCAAGTGCTTCTAAAACATTATCTTCTAATATTGGGATTCCGATTACACATGTGTTAGATCATTTGTTAATAGTCTTAAATACTCTTTTTCCACTCTTTTTATATTTATATTTCAATTTAGAGAATTTCTGTTAAGACATACTATAATTCATTGGTTACTTTCTCTAATGAATTTAGTCTGAAAATAAGCCAATTTAAAAAAAATTTCAACTTTGATACAATCTTTTAAAATTCCTATCATTTCCTTTTGATTTCTTTACAGTGTCTATATTTCAGCCAAAATTTCTATCTGTTCATCCGTGATGCTTTTATTACCACTAAATGAATTACTACATTTATTATAATTATTTAAGTGTTCATGTAAAATATTTTCAACATATGGAGCATCTCTGAATCTGGTTTGTTGGCTGCTTTATCTTTTCTGGTATTTTTTTATAGTTATTTGTATATCTTGCAATTATTATTATTTTTCATGAAAGTTTGGATATTATGTGTAAAAAACAAAAAAATTCAGAGATTGAGGTAAATAATATTCACTCTTAGAGATCAGTATGCCTATGCTCCTGTCAAGTTATGTGGGGAGTTGAGACTATCATTAGTTTCTGTAGCCCTGCGATCTAGGTGTTATCAGGGAGATAACAAGGAGATTTTGAGTCTTGCTTTCTTTAGGAAAAGATTTCAATCAAGAGACAAAGTGTAGACGAGCAAGCTCAAACTTATTAACTGCAGCAATACTTAAGACAGTGAAACAAGGACCGTTGCAAGTCTCATGAGGTCCTTAGAGGTTAGGAGATAACTGCCAGGGGAGGTGGAGGAAAGGTGACTGGGAAGGGAATGGCACAGGGGTGCTCTCTGGAAGGACAGCACCTAGAGACCTTCATTTTTAGGGGTTTTAAATGCTGGGTGTTTAGGGACTTAGGGGAGAATCAATAGAATATTCATTAGCTCTATGCTGATGTACCAAAATGAGATTTAGTCTCATAATTTGTCCTTGGATGTGGTTGGCAAATGGCACTAATTGGGTTTCTGTAATCTGTCTCCCTGAGTAGAATGATTTAAGCTATTTATTTGCTCTCTGTTTGGAGAGGAGAAATGCAAACCATTTACTCTTTAAGTGTTTTTGTTTTAGGGAAGATAGGATTTACTAGATGGCTTCAAACTGCTGTTTAACTATCTGTCTTACTTTCCTTATTCCACTTCTCTGAGAATTTTCCTAGCTTCTTACTATTCTATAACATAGGTGAGACCAAACTGTGGGGTTTGAGTCTGTTTGTTGTCTTGTGAAATTGAAGAATAAAGTCAAGGACAAAAAACGGTTAATGGAGGCAAAGTTTATTGAGAGAAGTCAATCCTGGGAAAGGCACAGCTGGCGTTCCAGGAGCAGGCCAGTGTCCAGAGCTTCCTTTCCATTTTACAGCTCGGTGTTTAAGTCCATGTATAGAGTCCCACATTGTCATAAGCCACGTGGGTGCAGGCGATGTGCTCCCCTCCCACGGGAACATCAGGAATTCATTTTCTAAGGAGAGAGAGAGAGCAAGAGAGGAAGCTCAGGGGTACTAGCTCCTGATTGGTCTTTTCAAAGAATTTACCTTTGTAACATCTTTGGGATTGGTATACACTTTACTGCCTTGTGATTCATTATCTGCAAGCTGCCTGTCTTAGTAACATTTATATATTTAAAGTTTGCATTTGTAGTGTGTGTCCTTTTTTCCATGCCCAGATGGATTCCCCAGTTCTATTTTTCCCTTCAAGTGGTCCCACCCCTGTGTACCTGGCTTCTTCCTTCTGTCTTCTCACAGGGACTCCAGTGGATATTAATTCTTAGCATTTTTATCCCTCAGCACACAACAGCCAAAATTGCCTTTTATAAATGGTGAGTATTGCCCAGGGGATCTTGAACACACACAAATTTCTCCATCCTCTTCCAGTGGCAGTAGCACTCTGCTTTGTATTTGCCTGAGATGCTGGAAACAAGAGGCTTTCTATCTGTCCACCATCAGTAGCCAACCTTTGTTTGGGACAGGAAGAGGGAGAGGTTTCTCTCTTCTTCCCTAAGAGACAGCTTTTGTTTTATCCCTTCTCTAGTGACAACTCACCTATTGTGGGCATCAGAGAGCAGGCAGGTTTCTGGCCCATCCTGGAGGAAGTCAGGTTTCTGTTTGTGTGAGAGTAGAGTCCTAGTCACTGTGGGTTTTATGTCCCTTTCATAAAAGCCGCTTATGTAACCTCCAGGCTTTCATTGCTAAGGAAGGCTTTTTTGGGTGTCCTTTAAAAACCTTCTGGTTCTTTGCATTTCCTTTGCTTATGGTTGGGATGGGAGCAATGTTTTCTTTTGGTTTTTTACAGTCTAAGCACAGGCAAAATTCTGAATGGGTCTTTAAGCATAATCCTTAGTGAAAAAATTAGGAACTAAAATGATATACGTAAATAACATCATGTCATTTATCAAAATTAAACATTTTGCACATTATATAATTCACATTTCGTAAAATAATATTTAAATAAATAGAAACACATTGAAAACATTAAAGTTGTTGCCTGGGAATGAAGAGAAGGAAAGTGAAATGTAAGGCTATAAATGAATGAATTAAAGAATGAATGAAAAGAGCAAGAGAGGGAACTTTTTAAAAATAAGGTTATGTTTAATGAACAGAGGTGTTAGACAAACTCAGTCTTCTGTATTTGAAATCCAGAGGTATAAATAAATAAATAAATAAATATCACACATAAAACAAATCAGAGAATATAGCATTATCTATTCTACTTGTATTATAATAATGTGCTACTTACTGTACATGCAATTATTTTCATATAAATCAAAATATGCTATCCAAATGTATTACTTGTTCTTTCATTTTAATATTATTAAATGTATGGTGAAATATAAACTTTGGCTCATTGCATTACAAATATTTTATTATTTTGTTAACCATATGTAGCTCGTTGGAAAATGAAGTACATTATCTGATTGACATAATAGAACACAAATATTACTATATTTTTGGAAAAACACTAAAACAAAATACTGAGAACATATATCATGGAGCAAATACTGTATTTATTGATTAATGATAAATGGTTTTCTAGAAAGAATTTGAATTCTATTTACCCATTTGAGCTGAAGGAAGTAGACCAAGTTATTTATCTAAGCTATTAACCATTTGGGATATTTTGGTTAATTTAACATTACTGACCCTCAGTATTTTTTCAGACTCATGAGGCAATTATATTTTAAGAGTACTTCCAAATCTCATAATAAGGAAGACCCAGAAAGCCATTGACTGGTTGCACTGGAAACAGTTTAGATAAGATATAAATAAAGCAGTTTAGATAAACTACTAGAAAAGTAAGACCTAAATCACAACACTCAGATAAGGGAAAAAGAGAGAGATCTTTGTAAACCAAACCCATAGAATATTAAAAGAAGAAGGATCAACTTTCACTGATGGTCTCTATAGATAAAGCCTTCAGTAAAATTGAATGAAATCTTTACTCTTTTTGCTTAGACATGTACCTCAATGAGTTTTATTGGCTGTATAGATTTAGAAACTGAAATCTCTGACCAAAAAAAACCCCAAACAAACAAAAAAACAAAACCCCACAAAAAAACCAAAAAAGCAACAACAACAAAAACAAACAAACAAACAAAAACACAAAACACTTATGAGTATTATCAATAGAATTTAAATTTCTCTCTAAATTAGCTTGGCTTCCTCCTTCCCCCCCCCCCCCCCCCAAAAAAAAAACAAGCAGAGACTGAATAAAAGATATGTATATAGGTGATTTATTTGGAAAATGATGGGAGATCAATTTAAGGAGCATGATTGAGGTACTAGTAAGAATAAACAGGGAAACAGGAAAAATCCACATAGAAGTCTGTTGTTAGATTGCTCACTGGGTATAACCGTTGGAGCTCAATTCCATTGAGACCTGAGTAGAAAACAGAGTTTTCCTCAATTGTCTACAAAGGATCTCCAAGGAAGAGTACCTGTTACCTCCTTTTGGGAACTTTCTTGGGTGAGTTAGTAATGTCTCATATTTCTGAGCTGGGTGTGTGTGCATGCCACACTGTCTCACCATTGCCCACACAGAGCATTGCAATGTCCTGGAGAGATGCAGAAGTCACATGGAGTATGTTTGAGCAAGGCACTGTGAACATAACTTAGGTGAAATCCTGCAGGAAACTATTCACAAAATCAGGTGTGCCTGAGAGGATGCAGGCCGAGTATAGAATCGGATACACCCTCTTGACTCCTGAAGCTTCAGCAGGGAAAGCAGGTGTTTGAAATCTCTGTATGTGGAATTTGAGAGACAGGCAGTCCTCTCCTATGATCCTTAGGGGAATTTACTTTTTATTTTCTCCCGGCTAGCTTCGAGTCTCAGAATCATTGTCTGAGTCTCCGTATAATCTTTCAATATACTCAAGGATCTTTACAGAGCTGTTGGGATATAACATTTTTCTAATATACTATGTTTCTATTTCATGAAAAAAACTAACATATATATATATAACAAAAATATTGGTTTTTTTATTTCCAAGGATGCTTACCTCTGAGAAGTATCAGTTCCTTATCTAACCCCCACACACCATGGAAATAAAAAACAATATTTTTATTCATATACACTTGAGAAATCTTTTCCCTGCTGTTTTCTTTGCACTTTTCAACTTTATTGGTAAAAGTTTACTGTGCCTTAGAATAGCCTTCCTCCCAGTGTTGGAATTGCCTCATTTAAGCTTTCTTTCTCCAATTGCCAATAAATGCAAATCCATATTATCCTCATAATAGAAACTCACTGTGCTGGTTTTCAACAATCATGATAAGGATTTTTAAATGTTAAGGTGCATTGTCTTACCTCACTCACCTCCACAACACAAAAGCAATAAAAGCATTTATTTTCTCTTCAATGAAGATAGTTCTTAGGCAATACTATTAGTTGTTAAAAGTATCATCTACCTCCAGGTGAACAATAAATTGATATAAGAAAGGAAAAATATTGAAGTTTCCACAAAAACATTTAAAAATCCATGCTTTACTTATTTTGATATGTTTAGAAAAGTTAAACACAAAAGGTCATCTAGAAAGAGTAATGGTATATAATCTTCAACAAAAGAGGTATTAGAGAGAAACTTATAAGAGAAAAATAATACCTTTGACATCAATAAAAGAGATATCAGTGGGAAACTATGAGAAGACTGGAGGTAAAATTGTAAGAGAAAAAGTGAAGGAAGCTAGCTGAGAGGTTCGATTTGTATCATAGAACTCAGAATAAATGTATGAGACTTGGTGAAAACCTTTAATACATTCTGAATAATGAAACAATTACAATCCCAACTTTTAACTCAAGATTCAGAATACTTGAAACTTCTAGTTCAGATTACAATTATACAAACAATTTTCCTTTAATATAGTATTGTGTTTCTCATGGGACTTGCATTGTTATAAACATTTTTTTCTTTCTTTCATAATTATTTACACAGTTTACTCTCAGTAGGAAATAAAATATCATTCCATTATTTTTTCATAGACCTTTATAAAAAACATCATGTTATGAATTAATTCACAAAAGATAAAGCTGACATTTAAATAGCCATCCACCTTTTGACATTATGTACTGTGAAATTAGAAAAATAAAAAGTTCAACCAGTGCTTGCCTCCCACTATCCTTGCCCAGTTTCACAGGATACAAAAAACTGCAACTGGAGGGTGTACACTGCCATTACTGAATTACATGGCTTTTAGCTTCTTATGTAAGTAAGCACCCAACAAACCAATGTCATTTTCTAATCCCAACTATGTCTAGATTTACTCCTTTGAAAATCAGAAATTATTTTTACTATAGAAACAATGTTATAAACTAAAAAGAATCTTAGATATGCCCATAAAAATAGTTTCAGTATACACTTAACATACCTAGAGTATTAATTGGGATAATCTTACTGCTGAGTTTTAAACTGGCTTTGGCAGTAGTGTGAGGAAAGACAAGCAGGCAATCAAGGAAAAGAGGAAGATAGGTCCTCCTTAGCAGATATTCAGGGTTATTCATGGAGAGAAGGTCAAGATTTGGAATACTATATAATAAAAGAGTAATATGCAAATTGCCTGTACCTCCAATCAAGCCATGCCCATAGCCATGCCCCTTGGCCAATCAGGATCAAATTATGCAAATAACCCCCAACCAAGATGGCTCCCGCCTCTGAGAGAAGGAGGGATGCTTGGGTTTCCCTGGCAACAAAGGAAGCCAAGCTTTCTGCCTGCCGTTGCCAGCCTAGGCCTCCACTCAATGCTACAAAGTTTCAATTATAAAAGATACATAATCCAAACAGAAATGGCGGCAGCCACAGAGCTGGAGAGAGCAGAGGCTCGGGTTGCCTGAGTGATGGAGGAAGCCAAACTTATGCAGCCCTAGCATCTAGGCCTCCTCTCTAGGGTATAAAGTTTCAATTATTGAAGGTAAATGTCCCAACAGAAATGGCTACCACCACGGAGCGAGCAGAAGGCTTGGCTCTGCTCTAGGCTACAAAGTTTCAATTGTAGAACATAAATTAATCCCATATTCCAGGGCCTCTGCTTGGGTCGCTGGAGGGCATGGCCAGCCTTCAAACCACCATAGGCCTCTTGCCCAGGCTGCCCCATGCCCCAAGGGAACCCTCACCCTCATTCAGGACACCCTTCAGGGCAAACCAGCGGGGCCCCACCCATGCACCAGGTTTCTATCCTATCTAATAAAAGAGTAATTTGCATAGTGACCATCACTCCAACACACAAGAGTGCTGCCTCAATGTGGTCAAAGATCCTTCCCCCATGTGGACCACAAGATGGCCAGCAGGGAGAGCCGTTGGGAGGTTCCAGGCCTTCAAGGGAGGGCAGTTGTGGGCAATCAAGCCTGCAGGTGAGGGCAGTTAGGGTGACCATACTGGCAGAGGAAGGAAGCTGGGGGCAATCAGGCTGGGAAGGGAGCAGTTAGACATCAATTAGGCTGGCAGAGTAGTGGTTAGGCGGTTATCAGACTGGCAGGCAGAAACGGTTAGGGCAATCAGGGTGGCGTGAGCAGTTTGGAACCAGCAGTCCTGGATTGTGAGAAAGATGTCCGACTGCCGTTTAGGCCCGATCCTAGTAGGGCAGTTGACATCCCTTGAGAGGTCCCAGATTGGAGAGGGTTCAGACTGGCCTGAGGGTCATGCCCCACCCCCCAAGCATGAATTTCATGCACCGGGCCTCTAGTAAAGACTAAGCTTGTTTCATGACTTTTCAGATCTGTGCTCATGGCCTAAGTTTCTCTTTGTGACACTCACTCCCTTAGGTCCCACAAGGCCCTCACCTAATGTTAAGAAGGAAACCTTCTAATTGGTTTCAACTGCTGTATTACCTCTTTAATTTAATCAAAAGAGCTTACAACTGGCTGCTTTTTAAGAATTGTAATAAAAGAAGTTTAAAATTTTCTGTGACAAAGGTAGATACTCTGTTTGTTAGCAATGCTTACCTTCATTCATGACAGCCCACGTTAATCCTCAGTTCCAACCTATATCATTTCTTACCTGGCCATGTTCTCCTTGTACCCCCCATCTCTGAGGGTGGCATTCAAATGTTACCTCACCTAACACAATATCTGCCAAAGCATTTGGATGTTATATGAGTAATCCAGAATTCTTTATATTTAAAAAGGAGAATGAGCAGAAAGGAGGAGGAAGAAGAGAAGGGAGAAAACTTTCTCTTTGCCCCTATGAGCTATAACACATATTCAGTAATATTAATATTTGGTGAATGCTTTTTAAATCTAATAATTAACATTTAGAGGGCACCATGTTTTAAGTTTTAACTTTAACCTATACATTTTTTGGTTGAATAAAGAAATAAATTATTTCGTAAAATTAAGTCCTGTTTCCTTCATACTTGGCATTGTACTTATCTGTTTTCTTATAGAGTTTCTTACAGTGTCTGTGCCTTAATTTATATTTTGTGGAGGAAATGGCTAAGAAATAGTATAAGTCTAGATCTTTCCAGAATTTCCACTCCTCTGCATTACCCCAAATATAAAATCAGATAATTCATGACAGCAAGTGATTAGAGTTACAATTAGCAATAAATGTTTGACTAATATAAATCATTTCTTATCTCATCTCTTCTACCCTACTACATTTCCACAGTATCATGAGTTATATGTCAGATGTGGGACAGGATGGACAAAGGTCAGGGTGAGAAAAGGTAAACAGAATAGGTACATTGACGGTATGCCCTCAGGACGCCTTCCCTGCCATTTTCATTGATTCTAGGTGGATCCTCGTATTTCATGTAAATATGTGTATGAATGTGTTAGTGTAATTATATTTATTATTTATTTAACATTTAATTTAACATGTTTTTAGAGTTTACTTATGCTAGAAATGAATATTCTGTCTTACATAATACTAAAACAGCACTTCTTAAAGGAAATCTACCATACTTTCTCCAAATTTTAAAAAAGCTCTTTTTTTTTCTTTTTTTTTTCTTTTTTTTACAAATTATTTGAATGATTTGTTGACCTCAGCTCCCATAGTAGATCATGAACTTCTAGAGGGCAAACGTATTTTTTCTATCATCTTTGCACTTCACAATACTTAGCAAAGTTCTTAATGTAAGACAGGTGTTTAATAAATATTGAATGACTGAATAGAAACTGTCCAAATGCTTTGCTGTCTGTAGAAGTTTTTCATCCTTTATGTTTGACTTCACAGATCTTCTAATAGCTATTATTAAATTATCAAATCAATTCCACAGATGCACCCTTGGGGTGATTGAAAGGGCCTGTACTCGGTTAGCTACAAGGTCAGCAAGAGCAGTCACTTGTGAAATAACTGTGATGAGAAGTTTCTCTGAACTTCATTTTTTATTTAGCAGACATGTTCTTAAATGGATGATATGTTGTGATTTTTGTGATACTTACCTTAATTGCTTCAAGGGGACTCAAAAATTTATAGCAGATACTTTTTATAAAAAGTGAAAAATTGTGTCTCCATCAATAGTCTGCTTTCTCCCAGTTATCTATGTTGAGAGGTCCTAATATCATAATATAGTTCCTTAATTTTAGAAATACTTATTTCTCAATTAGCACCTCATAAAAATTTCCCTACTGTTCTCAAAGTGAAAATTACAGATACACAATAATTTAAAGTGAAGCTGAGTACACTGAAAGTGAACTTCAAATGGCTTTTCTTTAGAATTACCTTTCTCTTCCCATTTTCTCATAAAACTTATCCCACAGAGGAGCTGTACAGAGATAATGGATAACCACAGAAGGGAAGTATTTGGTTTAGGATCCAATAAAGAAGTGTGTTGGTAGTCTAAATTCCATTGAACCTCTGGGCTGGCTCAAGAAACTCTCTCCTCACTGTCCCTGCCCTTTGTACAAAGGCCTCTTCCTCTACCATCTTCATTGATTCTAAGGGGACCAACCAGAGTCCACTTTCAGAATAGTCAGGAAAGTATAATCTGTGGCCTGGAGGAAATTTACACAGAAGGAATTGCAGAAACATGTGTCTGAGGGGTACAATGGACTGTAGATTTGTACAGTCTTTCTTGAAAAGTCGTCTGGGACCAGCTGCATCAGAATCACCTACAAAGTTGTTAGAAATGTGAATTATTTAGTTCCATGTCAGACCTACGAAATCAGAAAATCTGGGCATGCCACACAACAACCTGTGATTTAATAAGCCCACCAGGTGCCTCTGATGCCTTCAACAGTTTGAGAGCCACTTTTCTTAGGCATCACTTCACAGCCTTTTGGTGTCACTACACTTTGTTCCAACCAAAGCTTGTGGCCATGAGCTTTGCCTGGTACAGACTTCCCACAGGTGCCACCTGGCAGGGCCTTCCTTCATGCCTGTGCCCTGCACTTCTTGCCTTCTTGCTAACTTTTGGGTTTCAAAGGTATAGAGTACAGGATTTAGCTCATTACCCAAACATATGCAGTCTGAAAGTATATAGGCAATTCCCATCTTCCCTAAGGATGATTTTGTGAGAAATGGGCAATGAAACTCGGGAATGTATTCTTCTCCTGCTCTCCCTCTGGATGGACTGTTTCCAGATGAAGTTTGGATGGTTTCTTAGAGAATAATTCAAGCAATCAAGCAATCACTAGCCATCAACTTGAAAGCATGTTCTTGTAATTTATTCTACCATTTTGCTCTGCCTCCCTCCCCTGTCTCTCAGGTCAGCTCGCTGGGATTGCGTTTTCTAAAACAGTGTAGCACATAAGCCTTTGCCTCAAGCTCTAATTTCCAGAAGAACCAGGCTAAGACAAAGCTTCTCAGTACATGAGATTCATTGCAGTACAATTGTTGCAGCTCTGATGCATATTTTTTTATGTAGGAAATGTGAAAAATTCATATTTCTATAGTAAAATATTATGGTAAATTTTTGTTGGATTTACCATAATAAATGATAAAGCAAATATCTGTTAGCAAGCTAAGATATGGACCATGTGCATTTAATTTTCTATTTGTCCTCAGATAGTTCTAGCAGATAGGCAGTGAGATGTTAACACACTATTTTCTCTTTTTGTTGTGGATCTCCCTAAAACTGAACAGAATCAATAGGTTCTTCAAGAGAATCATAAGTTTCTGGGCACCATCCAGGAATAAAGAGCATATTCCTTCAGTGCTGGATTTGCTTTCTTTTGAGTGGCCTGGTTTTATGCTGTTCTATTGGATTTCCTTTTTTTATATATTTTTAAAGAAATTATTTACTTTGCACATGAAATAATGAAGAAGAGCACACATTTCCATTTCTTCGTGGTTCTCAGTGGGATTTCATTTAAATTAAGTCCCAATGTGACCAAATGCTCTAGAGGGCAGAGATTCACATGCAAATAGAGACAAGCTAATCATTTTGGTGATCCACCTGTGTGACAGAAATGCTCAATCCTTAACTCTGTTTTCTCAAAAACTAACTGTGCTCCCTTAAGGGCTAAGTAACTCCCTTAAGGGAATATCACATGTCACCTTATATATTTCTGAGACCAAGCCTTTTGTTTTATGAAGTGATTTGATGGATGCTTTTAAAAAGCTCTGGAGTAAAATATCTTCTTTACCTACTCACCAACATATTTATATTTCTGCTTAGGGATTCCTCCCTTCCTTCCTTCCTTTCTTGGTCTTTATTGAGATATAATTGACATACCACTTTATGTAAGCTTAAGGCACACACTGGGGGTGGGGGTAGGAGGTGATAGTATTTAAGATTGATTCTCTTAGCAGCTTTCAAGTATAGAATACAATATTATTATAAACTATAATCACTATATAATACATTTGATCTGCAGATCTTATTCATATTATAGCTGGTAGTTTGTATCTTTGACGAATGTCTCCCCATTTGCATCCTGATAAATGCCATTCAGGTCTTCATTTTTATAAATGTGGTGATTCCACATAAGTGATATCATGTAACATTTGTTTTTTTCAGTCTGACTTATCCTCTGGCTAATCTTCCATCTCTGACTTACTGAATCTTCATCAGAACTTAACACCATGATTTCTGAATAAGTCTTGTCCCAAGTGAAGATCTACCAGTAATGATGCTCTTACTAATTAACTAGTTGCCGCATTAAGGTTCATGCCAACAAAGTGAGTAATTGAATAAATCGTAGAGGTATATACTTGTCAGAGGAAAGATAGAGAGCTACTCCTTTGAGATTTCAATTCCTCTGGAATTGAAACAAGAGAAAAATCCATGAGAATGGGACAGATTAAAACACTACAAATGTGAATTTATTTAGTCTTCTTAAAATTCCTCCTATATTTGACAGTTTTCCATGGGTATCCATACATAATTTTTAATGAAAACAATTTAGTAGTTTCAAAATATTCATGTACTGTGCTTGTTTTCACCTCTTGTCTATGTGTGGCGTTATTGATTTTCTACATAATTTCCATATCAATTCTCATTTATAAGTGATTTCATTTGCCTACTATTCATTTGGCTTTAAATGCAGATGATTTCTAAATCTTTTTGTCTTGATTCAAGTTCCCATCGAGTTACACACAAACCTCCAAGTGAGTTTTACACCTGTCAACATTGCTTCAACTCTTGCCTTTAAAATATGCATCCAGAGAGCAAAGTAAAGCCTTTTCTTTGCATAGATCAGACATATGATTCACCTATATAAAAGCTTCCATTGCCTTTTCATCTCTCTTAGAACTCTACTTCTTGCTCTGTTCACCAAGGATATAGATGGCTGTACATTATGAGTTCACACTTAACCTCTTGTTCACATCTCTGTATTCATGCTGCATATTTTTCTGTCCTCAATCATGCCAAGCTTTTTCCCACTCCAAGCTTTGACTTCTACTGATTTCTGAATAGAATGCTTATTTTTAAGATGTATGCATAGCCTTGCCTCTTTTTCATTATTTGAGTTGTAGTTCAAAGATAACTTACATGTTAATCTTCAAAGAGGTTTTTCCAGACTACTCTAACAGCAACAAGCTCTCAATCCAGTGTCATGCTGCTTCATCTTAATAATAACACCTAATGCCATCTTATATAATCTTTTATTTTTTATTTAAATAAAAAAATAACTTGTCTTTTGTCTTTCTATCTTATTAGAATAGAAGTTCCAGCAAAATAGCCCTTTTGCCTATTCCTGTTCAGTTCAGCATGGTATCTCCATAATCATGAATAGTGGAAGTAACTCAACAAACATTTGTTGAGTGAATGATTGAATTAATGAGTGTTTCTATTGCTATAAATCTGAACATATTATTTTGTAACAAAATTGGACATCAGTGCTTTATTTTACCTGGTAGCTTTTTCATAATTTGTCTCTTAATCTATCTATATAAAACTCTAATATGCAAATCGACCGAACAGCAGAATAACCGAGAGAACGATTAATTGCTATAAGGTACACTGACCACCAGGAAGCAGACACTTAATGTAGAGCTGCCCCCAACCCACAGAACCTGACCAGCAATACTGGTGGGTGGCAGGGGGCAGGGCCAGTGAGCAGGTGACACAAGACCAAGCAAGCAGGTATAAGTAGAGCCTTGATTGCCAGTCACCCTGCAGAGGGAGGTGACTGACAGTGGTGGTGGGATGGGGCCAGAGAGTAGGCGGTACCGGGCCATCCAAGGTGGGTGCAAGCAGGACCCTGATCACCCCACCAGTTGCCCCACAGTTTGGCCCTAATTGCCAGCCAGGCCTGGGGACCCTACCTATGCATGAATTTTTGTGCACCAGGCCTCTATTTTAAATATAAAATGAATGATAGGAGATTCATTTGCATGGCCCTCAAAATTTAAGCTATAAAAATATGTGCCTATAGGTCTTTTCCCTGCATCTCTTTCTTATCTCCTTCTTCACTTCCCGCTTCCATCACTTAAATAGGGAATGACTATTTTTAGCTTCTTATAAGTGCTTGTATACAAGAAATACAAATAAATGTTATTTTCTACCTTTTTAAACACAAAAGGTAGCAAAATATAAATACTATCTTGACTTTCTTTACTTAATCATTTATCCTGGAGATTTTAGAAGAGCTTTCTTATTTTTTTTATAACTGTATCGTATGGCATTGAGTGGATATATTAGAATTTAACTTAACCAGTCCTAGTACCCTATGAATGGAATTTGATTTTTCCCCCATTTGTTATTTTAATAATAACGTTGTAATGAATCACCTTACACATACTTTATTGTGCACATGAGTATGTCTTTGGGACACTACCCAAATTGGCATTGCTGTGTCAAAAAGTATATGCTTTTGACCTGGCAGGTGTGGCTCAGTAATTGAGCATCTACCCATGAACCAGGAGGTCACAATTCAATTCTTGGTCAGTACATGTCTCGGTTTCAGGCTCAATCAACAGTAGGGGGCATAGTAGGCAACTGATTGATGATGTCTCTCTCTCATCAATATTTCCATCTCTCTATCTCTCTTCCTTTCTCTTTTTGAAATCAATTCTATATAATAAAAGCCTACTATGCTAAGTGTCTGGTTGTCTGGTAGTCCAACCAATCAAAGCACAATATGCTAGTGATATGCTAAGGCCACTCAACAGCTTGCTATGATGTGCACTGACCACCAGGGTACAAACAGTTGACCAGTCGCTATGATGTACACTGACCACCAGGGGGTAGATGCTTCCACCAGTAGGTTACCTTGCTGCTGGGGTCCGGCTGATCCAGACTGAGCGAGAAGAGCTGGACATGCCCTGGAGCCCTCCCATCCTCCCTCCCGGATGGCCAACCTCCTGCATCCCTCCCCAGTCCCAAACATGCATCAGTGGGGTCCCTTGGCATGGCCTGTGCCCTTTCACAATTTGGGCTGAGGATTCCCCCCCCCCCCCGAGTGCATGAATTTCATGTACCAGGCCTCTAGTAAAAAATATGTATAGAAAGTATATGCTTTTGCCAATTTGCTTTTCACAAATACTATGCAAATTGCATAATATATCTGATAATAATTTTTTCACAGCTTTGCCAACTGGAAGTTTTATCAAGTATTTGGATTTCGCCTATCTAAAAAAATAAATGAAAAATAGAATAACTTGTCATATTATAACTTGGTTGGACATTTTAAAATATGAGTTAAACAATTTTAATCCTCTTTTTTACAACTTGTAGTCTAGTCTGCCAATTTTTTCTCTTTGACTCGTGTAGTCATTCAATAAGTATTTACTATGTGGAAGGCAATGTTCTTTTTACTTGGCTACAGCAAAACATTTTTAAAATATATGTACATTACAACAATACTTATGCTTATATGTTTTGACTTTGCTTATGCTTTATTTTTCTTTGGAATATGCTTAGATTTTGATATGTAATTTAATTTTTACTTTCTAAACTTTACCAAAGAACCTTCTGCTGGCAGCCTAAATCCAAATTATATAACTTTGGACTAGTGAATGAGCACCTCATCTTCAGGAAATATATTTTTCTGGTGACTTTGAAGAACTGCCATTGCAGGGCCTCTTTGCACCCTCATCCCCTTTCTTCCTCTTGTGCAGCTTCTGCTAAATCTCACACCTTATACAATCAATGTACATGTGTTTACTACCTGCATAGTATATTTCTCTCCTAGTCTCGTTGAAAATGCAGTGCATTTGAGACATCATTATTATTTTTATATAATTTCTAGGAAGCAACAGGTGTAAGTAGGGATAGTCATATTCATCCCAGAAGTTTGTACATATTTGCTTATTTTTATAAGGCATGTAATTTTATCATCCAAAATAGTCATAGTCACAACAATTAGCCAGAAAAACCATTTTGGCTGCTCCCATAGTATCTGGGTAAGAGGACTGATGGAGGGAAGATTCATATTTTTAAAATTTTTTATTTTCAATTCCAGTTGATATACATAATTATATTATTTTCAGGTATACTTGTGAAAGTTAATTGTGTCAGAAAATTATCAAGGAAGTATAAGACAGTGAATTTCAAAGAGAAACTCTGACTTCTAAGACAATCGTATATAATAATCTACCAAACAGCAGAACAACTGGTTGCTATGACAGGCACTGAACATGTAGGAGTTTCCCACTGGTGGTCAATGCACTCCCACAGGGGGAGTCTACTCAGCCAGAAGCTGGGCTCACAGCTGGTGAGCACAGCAGAGGTGGCAGGAGCCTCTTTTGCCTCTGCAGCAGCTCTAAGGACCCCTTGGGGGATGTCCACCTGATGGCTTAGGCCCATTCCCCTAACAAGAATAAAGATATAAAGATTTTAATGATGCTTACAGCACTACAAAATGTAGTAGATTAAGACAATGATTTTCAATCTTTTCATCTCATGGCACACATAAACTAATCACTAAAATTCTGCAGCCAAAACATGTATTTTGTTCATTCAATGAATGCCAACAATTCTTGAAGTTAAAACTAACTAACTAAAATTAACTAATTAACTAACTAAGTAAATAAATAAATAAGCAAGCTTATACCTTAAATAGAACTTAGAATCCCAGAAAACTTTCAGCATTGGTAATTATTCAATATAATATTTAGCTATGGATTGGGGAAAAGCAAGTGAAGTTTCTGTTAATTGATATTCTTGCATGAAAACTGTTTAATGTGGTGTTAGGTCTTGGTACTGCCTTGGCATACTGAGAGAGTTGGTAATGGAAACAAAAGGGAAAAGTTTAGGTCACAGTTCCCCCAAGAAAGGGAGATCTGCATGATATTGCCCCTTATAATTAATACAACATTTGATTTTAGAGATGCACATTAATCAGTTTAATGTGGTTCAAGCACAATAAATTAACTGGAATAGTCTCTTTTGTTCACAGTCTCTCTAGTCAGGTAGTCACCTCTTACGGCTGGTTATCACTCTCCTCTGACTTGGTGGTGTTCCATAGGGTAGAGGAGGACAAGAGGGAACTGAGCAAGGACATGGCATATGGTTTAGTTTTAGCCAACTAAAGTCCACCAAACTCTAATTTTATACAATTTTAAATTTTATAATCCATGAACTCAAATAAAAAGCAAAAGTGAATTCATCCATTTTCTCCTCCTATTAAATTGAAACCTGGTGGAGATATTTCTGAAATGTAGGATTCCACTTAATGAAGTGTCCTTGGTAATAAAAGTAATGAGTGATATTTTATATACTATATTGTATATTAGCAGAATAAAACATAAGATAAACCATTTTAATATCTCAAATAAATCAGGTAGTAGATTTTCAGTTTGAGGTGATAGACATAGAAATGGATAATGGAGGTGAGCAGCACCATATATGAATAATCTGGAACCTATGTTCAGAATAATCTAATTTATTAAACATTCTTTTTAAAATATATTTTATTGATTTTTTACAGAGCGGAAGGGAGAGGGATAGAAAGTCAGAAATATCGATGAGAGAGAGACATCGATCAGCTGCCTCTTGCATGCCCCCTACTGGGGATGTGCCCGCAGCCAAGGTACATACCCCCGGCCAGAATCGAACCCAGGACTCTCCAGCCCACAGTCTGACGCTCTATCCACTGAGCCAAACTGGTCTCAGCTAAAAAAACATTCTTTAGGGACTATAAATTCTGGTACTTACATGCTGTTTAAACCAGAATGCCAAAGGGACCCATGCTTCAAAGTCCATAAGTCCTGCATTCAGTAAGTATAAGTTAGGTGTTATTCATTCGTAAATGACTTAATAGGAAATAGCCTAACTGGAATGCAGTAGGACATAGCTTAAGCTTATTTATTTATCTAGAAGTTGCTCTCATCCCTAATTCTAATCATGAATTATATCTTTCCAATCACATATTCTTTTCTTAATATGTTAGAGATTTTATTGAAAGTTGGTACCCTCCAGTCTTCATTATAATTCTAACAGAATTCACTAATGGCTCAAACTCTTTGTCTATATAGGCAAGGAAATATTTTTAAAAGGTAAATTTAGATCAGTGGAACTGATATTGAAATAAAACACAGGGTCTTTATAACTCAAGTGGGCAAAATTTGATTTTCATCTATATCCTATATTTCTCACATACAGGCATTAGTGTTTAGATATTAGATTAGTGTTTATGTACTATGTATTTATTAATTTCAGAGAGTAGAGGAGAAGGAGAAAGAGATAGGAACATCAATGGTGAGAAAGAATCATTGATCCACTGTTTCCTCATGCCCTTCACTGGGGACTGAGCTCACAATCCAGGCATGTGCCCTGACTAGGAATTGAAACATGACCTCCTGATTTATGGGTCGATGGTCAACCACTGAGCTGCACTGGCTAGGCTGGATGATACTAGTCTTTCAAGAAATAAGTTGTCATATACTGAATAGTGATCGGAGAAGGAAATAAATATTACTTGGTAGAAATAAAAATATCTATTGAAAATGTTTTTCCCTCTGAGAAGTATTTATGAGCTACTAGAATAACAGGTGTGAGTATTCCATGCTTTGAAATCAGTAGAAAATAAGTTAGTATAAAGGTGTGCATGTATTTTAATGAGTACTAGAGTCCTGGTGCACGGATTCGTGCACCAGTGGAGTCCCTCAGCCTAGTCCTCATCCTCTCGCAACCTGGGACCTTCAGGGGATGTTGGACTGCTGGTTTTGGCTCAATCTCTACAGTCTAGGGCAAGGAACCCCACTGGTACATGAATCCATGCACTGTGCCTCTAGCGTGCATATAAGATCTTCGGTTAATCTCTTTCTACCCTCCCCCCTTCCCTCTGAGATTCATCAGTCTGTTTCATGTTTCCATGCCTGTGCACTGAGCATCTGTTCCCTGGTGGTCAGTGCATATCAGTCATAATTACGTGTCAAATGGTCAAAGGGTTGAACAGTTGTTTGGTTCCTTAGGCTTTTATATATATCTAGATAAATTCTGTATTTATTATACTAATGATCACACTAAAAATTAAATGTAAGTTATGTGTACATATATAGATATGTAATATTACTTTTATAGTTATATTTTCTCTCCTATACTATTTGAGAATTACTCCATTTTCTATTGCTTTCACATTTTTCCCAATAAACACTTGAGTTCTAGAATAATTTTCCAGTATGGAATACTTAGAATTAGAAAAATAATGAGTGACTTCCTTTATAAATAAATATGAATTCATGATATAGGAATTCATGATTTTTTTTGAATTCATGGTTCTTTCAGAAACAATAAAACTGCAATGAAAAAATGGACATTTTCAAACTACCCCATCCTCAATGCAGTTAGGCATCCTGGACTTTCAAGGTATGATACCTAAACTTTTTTTTTCCAGGTGTGTTAGCTCTCACCTTACAAAGGACCTCTTTCAGTCCACTGACTTATGAGGGTTTTTCCCCTCTCATCTCAGCAGGGGTTTGAAACAGTTTTTATTACACTATTTATACAAAGCAGATATGGCTTCATAAAGAGTCATCATAATAAAGCAGATAATTGAAAGTTTATCCTGGAGACAAATTCTTTATATTTCTACCTTCAAACATGTCCCTATAATTATTTATTTCTAGCCTTTCAAAAGTTCATGCTCTGCACACAAATATAGCTGGTTAGTGATATCTACTTCTGAGGTTCATTTTTCTCAAATCCATAAAATGTAATTCCTTAAATTTGCCAAATTCATAAAATTAACTCAACATTTGTAGACTTTTAATTTCTTTTATCACATAAACATTAGAAGACTGTTCTTATTATCTCTAATAACAATTTTCTGCATCAGTTCTTAAAAGTTAAAGAAAACAACTTGCTGTTTACTTGAAAATTAAGGACTTAAACCTTTGACTTGAAAGCCTTATATCTCATATTTCTTCTGAAGCGCTTTGTCACTCACAGCTAGCTTTAGGCTTAGGGTACTTATCCAGTGGCAACATGACTATAAACATCTCTCACTGCCCTCCTCACCAACTTCCTACCCCATTTATTGGTAAGAGCCACAGTTTTGCTATGAAATATTCATTTTTGGAATGTCAGGCTGCTCCATCCTGTCAAGTGGATGACAGCCTGGAAGACAGCTGTGTATGTAAATTAACCAACCTTACTTTATCTGCCCAAGTACACCTACTGTTTCTTTGTGCCTGAAAAAATATCCAGCCATCTCTTAATGCACTGTGCACTCAATGTCCAGCCCAGAGATTTCTGTAGATTTGACTGTTTCCTTCTCCAGTCTCGCTTTATTGTCTTTTTGAGCACTGTGTGAAGCCATTAATGAATAAAATATGGATGGAATTGGCAGGTGTCTCAGCACCACAAAAACACACAGTGGCCTTCATTGGCTCCCCTCGCCGTGTACTCTGGTTCTCGAACTGTGATCTGTGGAAAAGCCACAGCAAAATTATCTTCCCAATTGGAACTCTGGGGTTGAGGCCAAGGAAACTCTTTTGCATATGAATATTTATTGAACAGTTTAAAGTAAAACATCTTTATACTCTTGTCAGAACTGACATTCTGTGGCTCCTATTTTATCACTACTTCACCTTCTAGCCACACTAAACTTTTCATTTTATTTGGCATGCCATCCTTTCTTTTTCCCCCATGCCTTGGTGGTTTTCTTTTCTTAGCCTATCCACTCCATTATGTTTTTGAAAATGTCTTTTTCACTCTTTAAAACCCCAGCTGAAATATTTTTTCAAAGAGAATCTGTAACTCCATCTTCTATGAACCTGCTGCTCTTTGTGTTGCTCTACCATCTCATTTTTCAGGCTGCAATTAAATATTTGCTAATATAATCCTATCTTGGATTTTAAATTCTCAAGGACAAGATTCATATTCTTATTTTAAATACTTTCAATTATTGGATTTATTTGTAACAGCATTTATTCTATTTATATCTATCTTCCAGATACAAACTTTGAGAATTCTTTTAAAAATTATATAGAAGTATAATACTTTCTGTATTATGTAAAGTGACATTTGAAAATGTACTCCCTTAAATATAACTTGCAATTTAGAGTACAATTTTCGGAGCTTTTCAAAATTATCTCTGTAATCAGTTAATTATATCTATAAATCATGAGTTCATAAATTTCAGTTTTATTCATTAAAATACCCTGGAAAAATATCCCTTTATAGCCTGAGATTTCTGTCAGTCACTTATTGTCAATGAGATTCAATTTGGAATTTACTTTAAAGAAACTTGTGCTTTTTTGAAAAATTAATTTAAGCTGTTGTTTTCTATTAATTAGTCTTTATAGGAGTCATCAGAGATCAACCTTCATTACCTAGTCTTAAGGTTGAAACAAAATCGTTTACTTTTTACAAGCCTGCAGAGGTGACTGTAGTCCAAATCATTTCAATGATTAACAGTGCCCGCCACCAAGGCAATTGTATTTCTTTTTTAACCTCACTCACTCAGTGTAAGTGTATTTGATCCTGCTTTCAGAAAGATGGAAAACAGGAGGTCACCGTCCTTTGCACAGAAACCCTTCATACATTTGAAGATTATCAATAAACCATTCTCCTCTAGGCTTAACAATAAATGGTTCCTATATTCCAATTGTTAGTCATCTTTGTAGCTCTTCTCTGAACACTATCCCAATTCCCATAAATTGTGGATTTTATAATGCTTTTCTAGGGGAAGAATCAGAACTTGTTTGATTTCTTACAAACAAATAGCATTTTTCTATAGGCAATTTAGTAGAACATTAGAATCACATATTTTTTGGGACATTCCCTACTAGAAGTTTCTCAAGAAGTTAAAAATGGATGTGCTATGTGATCTAACAATCCACTTCTAGATATTATTCAAAACAATTGTAACTATGATCTTAAAATGACATAGTATTCATATGTTCATTGTAACATTAATTCTCAATAACCAAAGCATGGAGTCAACTTGAATGTTCATCGACAGATAATTGGATAAAGAAAATGTTTCCCTGGCTGGTGTAGTACAGTGGAGTGTTGGCCCGCATACCTAAGCGTCATGTGTTCGATTTCTAGTAGTCAAGGGCATATACTTAGGTTTTGGTTTGCTCCCCACCCTGGCTGGGGCTTGTGTGGGGAGCAACTAGTTAATGTATCTCTTTCACATGGATGTTATTTTTTCCTCTCTTCCTTTCTCCCTCCTTTTCACTCTCTCTAATATAAAAAATTAATGTGATACATGCACATATAATGGAATGTTATTCAGTCTTAAAAATGAAAGAAATTCTGTCATATACAACAACATGGATGAGTCTTGAGGGCATTATACTAAGTGAAATAAGCAGTCACAGAGAATAAGTATATGTTTTCACCTATATGAGATATATAAACTAGTCAAACTCATAGAAGCAGAGAACAGAATGATGGTTGCCAGGGTTTGGGGGTGAGCAAATAGGAGTAAAACTTGTTATGCAAGATGACTACACCTTGAGATTTGATATATAACATTATGCCTATAGTTAACAATACTGTATTGTACACTTAAAAATATGTTAAGTGTATAGATTTTATGTTAAATTTTCTTAACTACAGTTTAAAACGTGTACACGGAAGCATATCTTATGGATTCTTTTATAATAATTTTTGATGATATAAATTTAGTTAATACATTTTTCATCAGGGGACTTTCTTAAATGGATCTCTATGACAACTCCAACAACCCAAAATAGTAAGTTATTTAGAGCTTGGCTCCGCTGCATTGAAATAAAATTTAAATGGTTCAAGTCGATGCTATGACCAACTTGAATTTATACATTCATAGAAACTTATTATGATATAGATAGTGAAAAAAGATTACAAACTGGCCTTAAACAGGTCACTATTTTATGAATGATGATGGGCTCGTGTGCATAGAAACACATCACCCCCACTTTCTCACCAGCTGTGTCTGGTGAATCAGACATCCACAAATGGACAGCTGCAGCTCCAATGCAATCTGTGCCAAGAAAAGATTGTAACTATACACACGGAAGTGAACAGGGCCTCCACTAGCACAAGGATCATTAGAAATTCCCTTTTAGCATTTTATTTTTATACTCTCTGCCCACACTGTTAATAGGCTAGAAAACTTCAAAGGCAAATCAGTGTTAGATGCTCATCCTTGTTCACCATCACTGAAAAGGGGTTGCAATAACATTGGTATTTAGAATTGTGGTGCTCTTGAGGAGATTGCCACTAGGATTTTTGCTATTCTTCCTCTATTTTTGGTAGAACATGGGTATCCGAGCAATAGATCCTTATTTTGTGTTAATGTCATACTCCAAATGTATGGAAAACATATGGCCTCTACTTCCCACTTCTCACACCTGCCCCCAAAACTGATATTATGAGTAAAGGCCAATCATGTATAGCTAAGGGTGGAAATTAAATATAAAAAGAGATTTTGGATCTGGAGGCTTTTACTTGTTAGTGTTTTTTGATTTTTTAAAAATTTATATATGTTTTCTAATTGTGTCAATTAAAATTGCATTAGCTGAGCTGCTGGAAACTGAGTGGAAAAAACAGAAATATGCATTTCCAGACTTAGAAATGCTTGTCTAAGCAAAAATGTAGTCAATACATATCTATCTATCTATCTATCATCTATCTATCTATCTATCTATCTATCTATCTATCTATCTATCTATCATCTATCTATCTAGAAAGAGGGGAAAATAGAGACAAAGATTCAAGGAATCAGTGTACATGATTATGGGGACTAGTTGAAGTAAATCTGAAATTCATGTGTCAGGGAGTCAGAAAGGGAAGATCATGATCAGACTGAAACCCCCACAGGCACTGGCTGAGGCTATTGTCACAAGCAATCAGGAAAGGAAGGTCCAGTAAAGGGAAAATAAATTATAGAGCAATAATGTTGGAGTATGGCTTCGGGGAATGCCTAAACCTTCTTTTAAAGGGCTTCTGCTGATTAAGTCAGGTCTACCAGAATAGTATCTCCTACTTAGAGCCAATGGATTGGAACTTTGATTACTTATGCATAATCTACTCATAGCAGCACCCAGGTTAGTGTTTGACTCAAACACTAGACGAAAATGCACATGTTACAAAATGGCTGCCATCTTTGTAGAGGTATAATCTATTTGACACATCAAAAATGCCGTCACAGATAGAATTGTTTTTTTTCCAGATTTCTCCACTAGGCATTTTCCTCCGTTGCGGTTTATCTGAGGTTGTTCTTGCCATTGCAGTTGTGAGACCAGTCTTCAAAGATCTGATCTTGACCATTTGCAAGCAAAGCTATAGATCAAACTGTTATAATTAGACTCTGAATTAACAGACAAAAACCAACAAGAAGCTGGCATAAAATTTGATAGCTAGAAGGATCTTAGACATCACTGCTTACTTCTTCATTTATCAATGAGGTTAATTGATTTTCCTGTTGTTACAGTGCTATCAAGGAATAGAGTCATATCTAATGGCCATATCATATCATACCATGACTGGGATTTTAAAGATGAAACTCTAAGATAGTTCCATGTGGAAACCAAGGAAAATATAATAACTTCAAGTTACTGTTAGTAAGAGGTAGAATTCTATTTTTAACTTCTCAGACCAGAATATATATATATATATATAGTGAAGAATGGAAAAGCAGTGTGTGTGTTTTTTTTTCCAGACTTTTATTTATCATGAAAAAAATCATCCCAAATAACTTACCATATGGCTGTTAGGAAAATGAATTATGCAATACTTAGTTACATTTTTTTCTTCTTTTAAAAAAAATTTGTTCTTTCTCTCCCAAGAAAAATACCTGAAATGTATTTCTATGCTATGATTTGTACCCATTTATTACTCTCCATTTCTTCTCTGCCTTGCAGTGACTTCAGCAGATGGATTTATTGAAGAGGTTTATCATGTGCTCCTAGGTTCTTACCTTCACTAGCTTTCCTAACTATACAGCTTAGCAGAGTTTCAACCTTATAACAGTTAACTCTCTCTAAATATCAGAAGCCTAGAATTTTAGTTTAATTATTCTTTCTTAAGTCACACACATTGAAAACCTTTAGAGATGATACATATAAAAGACTGGCCAAAAGATGAATATGAATCTGAAAAATTATTATTTTCTAGGGTAACATGAAATCCTCAAACTGATATTCCTTATGGAGTTTGAGTTTCTTTTATAAATATATTTCTATTAGGTTTTATGCATACAAGCAAGTATTTATTCAACATCAGGATTATTTTGGATGGCTTATTTCCACATGAAAAAATAAAACTAAATTTAAATAAAACAAAAGCAATAAACAAAAAATAAAGAGTAATTGAGAAATCTAGGTTAACTTTTATACTGATGCAGAAAGAAAAGGACACAGTTTTTAATAGCTATATTGAGATATAATTTACATATTATAAACTCCCCTATATAATTCATTGGTTTTTGGTATATTTAGAGTCATGTATCCATTACTGTTTGAATTATGTCAGTAATTCAATATGTTTAGGACATATGCGTCACTCCAGAAAGAAATAGTGTACCCATTAACAATCATTCTCATTGACTTCTCTGCCTAGCCCTAATCAACTACTAATGTACTTCCTGTCTCTATAGATTTGCCCATTTTGGACTTTTCATACTTACGGGACTGGCTTTTTTTACTTAGTATGATTTTTTTAGGTTTATCCATCTTCTATCATATCTCATAACTTCATTTATTTTTATTGATAATTTTCCATTGTGTGGATATATTATGTATGTTTATCCATTCATCAGCTTGCCATTTGGTATATCTCCACTTATAAATAATCTGCTATGACTGTGTATATGTCTTTTGTTTGAACATGCCCTTTCATTTGACTTAGGATACACCTAGGATGACAAACAGAGGTACACAAAGCACTCTATGGACCATGATTCAAATCACAGTATGTTAGAGGCTTCATGTAAATACCCATGCTTTGTCTTGAGAAGGAGATTGGCTTTGTAAGAGGCTGAAATCTATTTATTTATTTAGCACTCTTATTGGTTGTTAAGTCTTTTGTCAGGGATATCCCTAACTTCATGAGGGGTTATGAACTAATTCTATGGCTAACATTTTGAGAAATGACAAAACTGTCTCTTTGGAGGAATATCTATTCAAATCCTTTTCTATTTTTAAATTATGTGACTTATATGATTTGCAAATATTTTCTTCCATTCTGTGGTAGTTGTTTTACTTTTTTTGATGATGTTGTTATAAGCACAAGGCATGTGTTTCTGATTTTTAAAAATTCACTTACTTCTCTATATATTGACATAATTCAAAATTAACTGATGAATTGGAGTAAGAAATACACTGATTTCAGTTCTAGGATCTTTTAATATAAATAGAGGCAGGTAGACAACACAGTATTCAGAGGCTATTCCTTAGTCAGAGATCATCGACATGTCTGGGTTGGAATTGTAAAATACTGGGAATAAGTGTTCAAATCTGCTTTATGCACTAAAATTATATTTTTCTTTTCAGTTAACGTTCTCAGGTAATGTATATGAAAATGTATAAACTAGGACATGTGAATATTATCACCATCTTAGTTTACAGAGGTAATAAGGTTCTGTCTCCTGAATTTTCTGTTTTTCTTATGAGATTTGGCTAGCCTATTCTATTACAAACCAGGACAGATTACTGTAATTAGTATCATAAATATTTATAAAAGACTACAGTAGACACAATTTAGTTTTTTGAATTTTGTATAAGTGCTACCTTATTCACTATGTCAAGAATTTCCCTTGCAAATAATTTTTTTTCATGTCAGTACATTCAGAATCAATAAGTCTCAGGAGATTCTCTGCACCTATTAAACTAGAGATGACAAAATGCTGTCAAAATAAAATACAAGGAGATTCTGAATGTCAACATTTGTCTACATTTTCTCTGGGTTTCCAGAAAAAGAGAGTCTCATCACAAAGCTATCACAAATAGTAGGGATGCAGTCTATCACACTGTTTTATCCTGCTCTAATTGACTTGCTCATTCAAGTATCTAAAAATACCCACTTTAAGCTTCTATAGCTGAGGTTAATCTTCTAAATCTAAATTATTTCAAGGTCATTACTTTATTTCTTCATAAATTTCATGCTATCTTCAACTTTATAAGAATCCATTTTAAGTCAGTCAATGCACTTATTTCAGGACATTGTAAAAATAAATGGACAAACATGGGTTTGCCATTTTTCATGAAGATTGCATATGAGTTCTCTTACCATTTTTAATAATGGAAGTAATGGGGATAAAAATGAATCAAGACATTTTTCTCTTTGGAGAAACCAAGGCAAGATAAATAATATTTAAGTGATTTAGTTGCATATAATTACTAATTGGCCCCTTGAATTACTCTATCCTTTTCCATTTAACTAGGTTGTCTCCCACATAATTATTCATTCTAAAACAGATTCTAAATTGTGGTTTTAAAAATATTGTGATATACTCATGATAATTTATTCTCCTAGCAACAACATTAAAGTGATTGATGCATTCTAAAGAGCCAAAAAGCAATAAAATAAACTGTGGATAGTGTAAGTTGTTGTAGATCATAGCTGAGGCACCCTACATGAAGCTGGATATATCACTGACAAAAGACTTCGTATGAATGAGAATGCTGAAGAAATAATTAGATTTCACCCTCATAGAGAGCCTATATCTTTCTCAAGAGAAAGCCTGCGTATTTACATGAAGCCTCTAATTTAACATAACCTGATTTGAATCTTGGTCCATGGGTGCTTTCTCTCTCTCTCTCTCTCTCTCTCTCTCTCTCTCTCTCTCTCTCTCTCTCTCTCTCTCTCTCTCTCATTTTCCTGGGCCCAGCCCCTGCTGGGACAAATCTGCTCTGGGAGATTGAAATTCTCTCTTTCACTTCAGCTGCAGCTGCCAAGATTCTCACTCTCAGGCTTGTGTTCACCAAAACAATTATTATCTTGGACACTTGTGAAATCATGGATACCTCATTTGCACCTAAATACAGTCTATGTACATGAATAATAATTGCTCATCTTTCGAGTAAAATTACATGAACATACAGAGAAGACACACTCTTGGACACGTTTATGGCAGCTTGGCTAAGAATTTTTTAAAATCATTGCCTCAGGCTAATTAATCTTTCAAGTTTTGCACTAGGAGATCTGTCCACATTAACCAATGCCAAAGTTTGCTTCTCATCTCCTACTGTTTCACAACTCAAACCAAACTGCCTTTGTCCCGCCAAGTTCATTAAACATATTTTTATAGATGACATTTACTGAGCATTTGCCATGCATGAGACCTTAGGCTGAGGGCGTTCCATGCAGGATGAATATCCTGTACATTTATGGAGATGATTACTCATGACTGAATAATGAAAAAGAGCATGTATGTTGTATTAGATGTGCCTGATTTCAAGTTTGGGGCTACGTCTCATGCTAGCCTGGACTTTCATTTTCCCCTAGCTTCTGTTTCTTCATCTCTGAAGTAAGGATGGTAATCATCATTTATGGGCTTTAAGTGACTTGTCCAAGGAAACAGAGCCAGGAATGTGGAGTCAACATTCATACACAGGATTAAGTCCATGTTTCTAATATGTTTTTGTCACCATTAATCTCTTGTAGTTTTTCATAAGAGTATTGTGAACCTTCAGGATATTAAAAATATTTATCTAATCATAGCATATCAGAGATAGGGATAGACTGATATTGTCTTGTATTTCTGTAAAATTTAAATTCTTTCACTCTTTTTGGTTGTTTAAACTATTCTGCAGGGTTTCCCACTGCTTGCCCACTCCTCTCTTTCCCATTGCTGTTCTTATCTCAGCTCTAAAAAACAAATGTGTGCTTCATGCACCGTTATGGATAGGAGGCAGAGCAGGGAATGGTAGTGTATGTACTGGGAAAAGTGAGGAAATATAAGTAGTGGGTTTGAAGAAATAAAAATGTGATTGCTTTGTTCTAACTTCAAGTCTTGTCATAGGTGGTCTTCAAATATGCAAACAAAGTATTTCCTAATGATGACAACTCTCTCAAATGAAATGGAACCTTTTGGCTCTAATTACTTTCTTAATACTGGTATGGAATATGGCAAGTAGAGGTTAAGGAGGGGAGTGAAGGAAAGAAGACAATTATTGCTTTTTGATGGCACTGAAATATAAGTAATAACCATAAGAGTTATACAAATAAATATAAATCCACAAGCCTTTGCAATGAACTTGCCTTTTGTTTTGTTTTAGTAAGAACTTGGAATGAACTTTTGAGCTCTTGTTCTTATATGTACTTCATTCAAAACCATCTGACAGACTAGATTAGAGGAAACACTATAGTCTCTTGAAATGTTATTTGAACTCACTTTACTGGCACTTTGTGCACACTCAAAAACTGTAACCTTTGAGTCCCTGTATTGTCCATGATAACCTGAAGATGCTGAAGAAACAGATGTTTTGATATAATTGTATTGACACTTATTTTTACCCAGTGGAGTGCAGGTCAAAAGCACTCCACAAACTGATTCCATAGCTCTAGGAAGCAGTGTTCTGAATCAGAAAACAGGAAAGAGTATTAATCAAATGTGAAAAGGTTCTGCTGAAAAGCAGCACAGACTTGAAAAATGATTATAAAGCTCACTTGCCATGCACACAATTATTTTTAGTTGCAGTTCATGCCAAGATTTTAAAGACAACTGATGGAAAATTTCACTATTAAAGTATGTGCTGTATATACAATGTAATTGCAGTCACTCACCGGGGCAAGAGTAAAGTGACATAAAGATAGAATATTTTAAAAATCTAATTGTCTTGTACTATACAAAGTGAGATTTCATTGCAAATATTTATTTCCATTATGAGGTCTACAGAGGCATAATATTGTTAAAATGAGAATAGTTTTTGGAGTGTATAGACTTTTATGGATATTTAAAAATATGTCTCTAAAGTGATGAATGACTGGCACTATTATTCCTTATTTCCATTTTTTCATGCATTTTACCAGTTCAGGAAGGATCTAATTTAATATAAATTCCCACCACAGTCTGTAACTTCCTCTGTATTTTCATAGTAGTAACCTGAGACCCTGCTTCAAACATGGTTAAGCCAGTTAAAGGTGTTGAAGACACAATTTTGTCATTTTAAAGACACTTATTCCTTAAAGAAGGGACAAGGTTCATAAACTTAAGATGAAACCTAGGATAGTCTGTCTCTAATGAAAAAAATAAAATCAACCTAGAGAGATTTTTTTTTCTTCCTCTCAAATGCCAAATCAGTGAGCCAGATACTTGCCCCAGAGGTTTCTTTATAAGGTCATGAATATACATCCCGAAACACCTGCCAGTTGAAGAAAACAACCAACTTCTTATTAAAAACATAGTAGTAGAATGAAGTAAGACCATTTATTACATTGATTTTTTAAAAATAACTGGTTAAGTTAAAATGCTTCATCAATAGACTTTTTTTCCCCCACAAACATAGGTTTGTTTCAGCTAACCTGATAAAAGATAGGGCTAGTATGGAGAATTAGGGAATAAGAAATCTGTGAATATTCCAAATACACTTTCAAAAGTAATCCTGTGTACTGAAGAGTCAGTGTCTTTGAGATTCATCAGTTCCAGTATTTGAATGTTCAACCTCATTGTTTCCAGTTTCATGGAACTAGGGCTTCCATAACTGGTTCCCATAACCAGTGGTTATGTCAGTTCTATAAAATTTCTGCTTACTCACCCAAACAATCAACAATACAAAACACTGTGCCGTAAAGTCAGTTCATATCTCAGATGCATTTTTATTTTTCCATAGTTACCTTATTATACTTCTGGAAATTATCTTAATTTCTGGAGATAATATATGTATTATGTAAAGTGCCTTTGTATTAATGCACAGGGCACTAACATATATTGAACTCTCAATAAAGTTAGCTGATTTTTATCCTCTTTCTGTGAGCTATTGAATTGGTTTTTATATCTCTGTTTTAATATGCTTTTCATTCAGTCATCAAGTATTTATTAACTGCCAACTATAAGTACATATATAACTATATATTTTGATCAACACATGTTTTCCAAATGCCCATTTTGTGAAAGGAATTATACAGTGGGATTTGGATATAAAAATGCATGATCTTGATAGTCTTCTTCTCCAAAAGCTTATGAAATGTAAAGTAATGAGCCAAATGCTATTCAAAATTAAAATGTGCAATTTTAAACCCTGCAATGCAGTCACTAGGGGAAGTATTACCAGAAAACTCCACTAGCTCATTGTAAATAGTACATTATTTAATTAGGAAGTTAGACTGACAGCATTTAAAACATAGAGTGCTACACCCTACTTTAAAGTGGATGTTAAATATTTTTTCTAATGCATATGTACCTGATCTTGTGAAATAATTTACTTCCTGTTAACATTACTAATTATTATTTTTAACATGAAGACATTTTAAAATACTTTAAAGGGCTTTTATTTGAATGGACCTCTGTGATGAATTATTTGATAACTGAAGGGATATTTAGGAAAAGGGAAAAACTAAGTCATTCAGATTTGGCATAACTTTTGGAATTTCTATGTTGAGGTTATACTTATTAAAAACTACCAAGGCTTTTTTTTTGTAAACCAATTAAAGTTTTAGCTGAAATTTTCTCTTCTGTATCCTCAGGTCAAATGCTGCTTGTTATTGGTACTTGAGATCAGTGGCATTAACACTTTGTTGTAAGCTTATGTCTTAAAGAGCTTCCTAATAGCATTTGTATGAGTCTCTCAGGTGCAAAGAAGTGACTAAGATTAAGGATGGTAGCTATAGCTACATATAATGCTAGAAGAATGCTACGATCATAAATGCAGTATCCCTGCCACAAGTTATGAGAGCAAGAGTGTTAATGTCATATGGATAGTTTTGGGTAAATAACAGTATTAATGGTATGTGGTGTTATTTTAAAAACAATTTACTATATTTAGTTCAACTTAAAATCATAATATTCTTAGATGAAAACTAAAAAATAAATCTTCATGACTTTGGCAATAAAATAAACTGTATTTCATCAAAATTAAGTTATTTTCATCAAAGGGCATTGTCAAGGAAGTGAAAGGCAAGTAACATAATGGGAGGAAATATTTTAAATCATATGTCTAATAAGGGATGGATGTCTGGAATATATAAAGAACTCCTATAATTCAACAGTAAAAATGCGTGTTTTTTTAAACAATTTAAAAATGTGAAGAGAACTTGAAAACATTTCTCAAAAAATTTTAATGGTCAGTAAGCACATGAAAAGTTCTCAACATCATTATCATTAGGTAAATACAAGTCAAAACTACAATGAGATACAACTTCAGACCTTCTGGGTGGCAACCATCATCATCATCAGAAAATATCAAATACTACTGGTAAGGATGTGAAGGAATTGAAATCCTCATACACTGCTGATGGGACAGAAAATGGTGTGGCTACTGCAAAAATTTATATGGGAGTTCCTTAAAAAGCTAAACTGAATGATCATATACCCAGAAATTCCACTACTAGATTTATACTCACTATAGTTGGAAACAGGGAAGCACATAGATATTTGTATACCAGAGTTCATTTTAGCTTTATTCAGAGTAATCAAACGGTGGAAAAAATCTAGTATTAATCAGCAGGTGAATGAAAAAAAAAAGTAACTTATTCATACAATGTAATAATATTCAGCTATAAAAGAAATTAAGTTCTGATACATGCTAAAATATGGATGAATGTTGAAGATATTCTGCTAAGTGAAATAAGCCAGACATAAAAGGCACATATTGTATGATATCACTTACATGAAACACCTGGATTTGACAAATTTATGAAATAGAAAGTATATTGGAGGTTCCCAGGGACTGGAAGTGCGAATGAGGAGTTACTGCTTAATGATTACTAAGGTGTGTTTTTTGGGGGGCATGTAATGAAAACATTTTGGAGATAATGCTGATTGTTGACAACATTGAGAATGTAGTTATTGCCACTGACTTGTACACTTAAAAATAATTTATTAAAATATTGTATTTTATATATTTTCCACAATAATATATTTTTAATTTACTATATTTACTTTGTTGCAACTTTATTTTATCTACTTATTAAGTAGGAATAGATAAGAAAAAATGATTACTCACATTTCTAGGCCATAATAATGATATTAAGACATTTTAATGAATGCTGCAATATTCCCAGTCCTGATTTAAGAACTTTACAATTGCTAGTTCATTACTAATCATCAGAACCCTGTGATGTAGGAGTTATCACATTAGATGAGGAAACTAAGGGACAGAGTGATAAGTTGTTCAAGGTGCACTAGACAGCAAGGGCAAACCTAGTTGAGCATACCCCAAGGCGTCTGCTTCCACAGTTTCTGCTCCTGAGTACTGGGATGAACCATTTTGACACTTTAAACCTAATTTTGCCTTGACACTTTGATCTTAAATTATTATTCTTAAAATGAAGTTTAGTGATCAGACCCAGGCCAGTACATGTAGATGTGACGTAAATTTTTTTCAGTTCTTCATTTCAGGACAAGTTTATTATGCCATCTATCAGTTCTCCCTGGAACTAATGAATGACTTCTACTAGTAGTTATTAAAATGTGGCAAGTGGTTATTGGAACTTTTGCATTCAAATCATACATGTCATGTCTCATTTTCAATCTGCCACTTGAAAATTGCTCTTTAGTCAGTTCACCTCTCATGAAGCTGTGATGCTGAAAGGACAGTTAGACTATGTAATGTGTTCCTGAAAGAGTCTTTTCCACACTTTTATGAACTTTCTGTCACTGCTCTGTCATCTTATTTTCTAATAATCTTTAGAGTATCCTAATATATTGTGTGTTGTTGCAGGAAGGCAAATAACTGCGTCTTGTCCCATTCACATGTGTATGTGCTAAGCTTGAGTGTGAGCTCTCTGTATTTCTGCAGTTCCCATATGTTGTTCTCTAGTTGGCATATATATGTATATACTTTGAACTTTAATGATTTGCTGCTACCAATTACATCATTAGATGTGAAGGGGAGTGAGGAGAAGAATAAATCATTTTGGGCCAGAAATAAAATGCTTTCTTTTTTTTTGCACATTTCTTGAATGAATCTAAGAAGAACTACAACTTTGCTTAGGTTGAGGGTGGACAGTTTAAGAAGGCACTCTCAGGTTTATACAAGGGCACAGCTGGTGCTGACAGAAATATGACAGTGAGTACCTCCTACTGTTTCCACTCGAGGTGCCTTCCTTGTCCTGGTCCTAAGATATAAAAGTGGTGGCATCGGGCTAACAATGAATGAGCCTCAAGCAAATTATAACTGGAAGTAGAAGGCTGATTTTGAGATGTAAAGAGAGCATTGCAGTGTTTCAACAGGGAGAGGCTTGCAGGTGGATGATACCATTCACCTCTTTTGCATCAGGCCCCTATGGGGCACTGGTACAAACAAGCACTCAATACATGTAGCTTAGTTGGTAGCTGGTTTATCAAAAAGTGTTTTCAGGTAGCCTATGTTTGCAGCCCAGGAAATAACTTGACTCAAGAGGCAGAGGAGATGAAAGTAGATCAATAAAAATGGAGGGGACTGAGCAAATGTGAGTTTTTAAGGAGGCCTGAAATCTGAAGACAAATGTCCAATGGTGATCCAAACCTTTTGTCTTTGCCTAACTGCCTACCTGTTCCACTGTGGGTGTGTGAGATGTGTTCTGTGGTATAGAGGGTTTTCATTATTTTTAAATAATTACAAAGCATTATGAGTAATTAGATGACATTGTTTATAAATCACTGCAAAATAATTTTTTGTCTGTTTGTCAGAAGCCAATTCTAGCATGTCAGCAAGGGCTGAGTCATCTGGGATGGCTGAAAGGCATTTCCCCAGACCTGAAAGGGATGCATAAATTGATTGCTTGCTGCCAGACAGCTCTGAGCATCTTAATCTACATGTTATTGCCTCTTCCTGGCCAAACACCTGAACAGCCTCAGGTAATTCCCCATTCTGACAATGGATTCAGTACCTAACCCTGCCCTTTGATGTGTATATCTCCACCTTGCCTTAGGACAAGTTGTGTTAATAAAAAGCAAGTGGTCCTAAGACAAAGAGAACTTGGTTTCTTCAGCCAATCTCTTCTTTCCCCCGCCCCCCAAATGCCTTTCAAAATTATGTTTCATCTCTGGACTCTTTATTAATTTATGCAAGCCCCTTCTCCAATTTTCCTGAACCCTTCAAATGCTGGATCATTATCTGTTGATGGGTATAGCTATAATGACTAACATGTATTTGTACTTGGCACATACCATTGTACTAAAGACAAAGTCAGGAGGTCCTTTTTGTTGTTTTTTTTCCTAAAGCAGAATTTGCAAAATGATGGTGTCCAGAAAGCAGAACCTAAGAAAAATATTGTTCACAGGTAGTTTATTTTGGTATTCTATCCAAAGGCCAGTAGCAAAGGACTCAGGAAAATGAAAATACACGAGAAGGGAAGCCAACATAAGGATGCATTCTCATCCTTTGGGTACCACTGTGGGTGATTGTGTTTGAACTCTCTGAGGAGCCATTGTCTAGCCAAGGAGGTGAAATGGGGAATGAGTACCAACTAGTTTGGTACCACAGTAGTCAATGTGAGCCCTTCTTGCATTTCCAATTATTCAGACTTGGGTACTGAATGATTTCTGCAAGGGTAGTGTGACAAGGGAGAGAAAAACCCATCAGGCAGAAAAATGAAATCTATTCATTGCTGTTGAAAAAGAAGTGCATTAGGTTCCCCACAGAGGAGCTTGTTGCTTCATAAATATTTGTGTAAAAGTGAGCCGAGAGATGTGATTGGGGGATCCAATACTGTTAGACTGTGAAATGAACGCCTTGAAGGAAGGAGGTGTTTTGTTTGGTCATAACAGGATATAGTTATATTTCATATAATTGCCAGTGTTTAAAAATTAGTAGAATTCACATAATAATCGACTTAACTTCCTAAAATTGGGTTTAACATCTATCACAGATGAGTTTTGTTTGGTCATTAGGAAATCTAGTATTTTTCACAACTAGTTGTCAATATTAAAAATTAAGGAGATTTCACATAATAATGGGTACTTTCTACTTCACTTCCCAAAATGGACCTTCTACTGGTGCTTGGTCCACATCGCCCCAAAGCTGGAAGGAAGTTAGTTATATGTGCATACGCTCAATAGTCAATTATTGACTGGTGTTGCTCTCTTTCCCATTTGCATACCTCTTTGTCTCATGTAGATATTTGTATTTGAGATCAATGTTCTAAAGACTGTACCACTTACCAAGGTAGCTAGTTAATGTATTTGTCCACATGAAAACATATACATATCTCCAAGCTGCTTAGCTGCACAGATTGCATAATTTGGACTCCATTTCCAATGTGGCTTTGGGTTGGTTCTGCCAATGGAACTCATTGGCAAGAGAGCAGAGAGCAAGAGAAAAACCAAGCCCATGAACAGTTTCATGACTTCTTCCCAGCTTCAGCATCACATTTCCTAAAGTGCTTTTGAATTTACAGCTCCCCTGAGCTATCACTGGTCCCCAGCAGCATATGTTAGTCTCCTTGCCCCTTTCAGGCTGTTTCTAAATGAATATTTAGAAATATTTCCTTAATGAACCTTTCTGATTGGAGTTCTGTTTAATGCCAGGGTCCTGAATAACACAATAAGCCATTTATGAGATTGTTGCTATCATCATTATTATTATTGTCATAAATAATGAAGCCACACCTCTCTCAAATCTCTGTCTACTTCTGAGAAACTGAAGATCACTCTATTCTGAGCTGCTTCTACCATCTCTTGGTCATGATCCAGCCCTGTTTTCCTACTTAGCTGACCATGTGCACACCTGGGGCTTCCTCTGATGCCTCACTTTGTTCTGTGCTGTCTACTTTGACCTGACAGCAGATTGATTGACTACTGGGCCAGAAGGCTCCTTGCTTGGCTCTCAGGTTTCCTGCTGCACTTGCCAAGGCTTCAAGTGACCATAATGAGTTTCCCATGCGCCAGCTGTAACACAACCTGTCTTGCATGCAATAAGAAAGGGTAGTCAAGCCTCTTATCTTTCCTCTCTCTTTCAGAGCAGTGTTTCTTATTTTAGATTGTTTACGTTCTTGGTAGCAATCTGTGTAAGAAGGCCTGTGGAGACCAGGTTTTGATCCTGGCACTGTAGGGCAGTTTCTTGCAGAAGAGAAGACACTGGAAGCTTTAGGGAGTCTGTGACTATGAATTCTGCCTGGCTTGGCATGACTAATAACTTCTGCATCACTACTGGGTCCAGCCTGCAAGAGAACAAGGTACCTAGCTTTCTAGGCACCTGCAAAGTCCTAAAGACTTTGCCATCTACTCAGTAGCTATCAGCAAGCCCAGCAGCCCAATTTCAGATTCAATATTTCAACAGTTCTCAGTCCCTGCTCTTCTAACTACAGCACAGAACTAGAATGTGATAGACTTAGGTTTGAACACCTGCCTTGTCAATATGGACAAGTTACTTAACTCCAGTCAACCATTTTTTTCATCTTTAAAATAAGGATCTAATTCCATTTAGGAGAATGAAAATAGATGTTGATTGTTAGTCCAATTTCTATCATATAATGGACATTCAATAAATGTTATTTTTTCTCGTAAACTAGAACCCGAATTTTTCATCCCTAATAATTATAGAACACTTGCCACACGTTGGCTAATTTTATTTCCTTCACAGTCACATGATAGAATAGTTTTTATGAGTACAGTCTGTAAGTCAGAAAGCTCTGGGTTGAAGTGTGGCTGCATTTTCCTAATTATGATGCTGGAAAAACCCTGATCTTTCTGTATTTCAGTGCATTGTTGCTGGAATCATTGGCAATGTACTTTACTTCTCTGGTACCTCAGCTTTGTCATCTGTATTTAGAGCTTAATTCTGGGTATAATCTCTCTCATTGGGGTGTTGAGATAATAAATAGGTTAATTATTATCAAGTACTTAAAATATTGCATACACAACAAAATATAGAAAAGACTAGTTTCTTTATATCCAAGGTTGGTATGATGATGTTTATTTATAGAGTTATTCTGAATATTAAATGAAATAATAAATTTTGAAGAAATACACAAAATTGCCAAAATTTGATCATGTGGCAATGTCATATATTTCAGTGTTATATGAAGCTGTTAGCATAGCCCTAACCAGTTTGGCTCAGTGAGTAGAGTGTCAGCCCAAAAATTGAAGGCTCTCCAATTCGATTCCAATTACATTGATGTTTTTTCTCCCCCACTTCCATTCTCTCTCAAAATCCATGAAAATAAATCCTCATGTGAGGGTTAACAAGCATTAAAGGCAGTTAGTATAATGGCCGGTACATATTAAATCTCAATACATGTTACCTGTCACAATTTTATCGTTTCTTTAAAGTAAAAAGCCACAAATCACATTGACATGTTTGGATGTAAGTATTCCAATTCAAATCCTATACCCTCTTCCCAATAACACTTCTGGATGCTGCTCAGCCTCAGTGTTTTTGTAGGTGTAGAATATTGGGTCTATCTAGTCTAAGCTTCTGTAAACAGATGCGATATGAGATTTCTTCCCTTACCTATTTCAGGTCTTGAATCCAAATGTTAACTTAGAAAAAAATATTAACTCCCTTAATATAGCTTCATAGAAACCTGGCTAATATCCTATCTGAAAGACATAGTGGTATCCCCCTTAGCCCCTCAAACTCTGTGAAGCTTGGCGACTCTCTGCCTGAAATTCCTTCTAACTTTGGCCACTTCCAGTTTGAAGGGACTTGGAATTCCATGGGCTAGCTTCAAGGTTGCAGTTTAAAAACCTCTTCCATTAACTGTCCCTAGTTGGCTCCTGACCAGTCTCCCCTTGAAGTGATCATTATTTCACTAAAGAATGTATGGCCTTTAGTGTAGAGCAACATAGCAGCTGGTAAGAAACCCTTTATAGGCTCTTTCATTGAGCTGAGCTAGGTAGGTACCACTCAACATCAGAAAAGTCCAACATCAAGAAAGTAGGACAGCACTTTGCCTTGGAAACAAGGCAGCCTTGATCAGAGCCCAAGGGAGGAAGAGGGTGGGAGGGAAGAGGAAAGCCTTGGCAGCCAGCTCCTCTTGTGGTAGTTCCTGAGAAAATGCCCAAGAAGTGTGCTGAAAGGCCCTTCTATTACATATTTTGTTCAAGAGTATTTATGTAGATTTACACTAACAGTTAAGTTATAGAATCAATATTCTGCAGAGAAACCTCTTTGTAAGTTTCTACCTGATTCCAAGTGTGTCTGAATGAAAATGTCTACAGAGGGTGTTTTAAAGCTCATTTAAACAAAGGCAACTAGATGAGGTAATGGCCAATTTGGTAAAAACGTTCTGGGAGAGAACAGGGGAAAAATTCTTGCCATAAAAATATTTTTATTTAATAATTGAAAAATTGAATGAAACACCTGCAGTTTATAAATCAAAGTTACCATATGGCATGTAACATTTGCTAATAAATTCTTATAAGCACTTCCCTAGAAGTGGAGACTTTTAAAAGGTATTGCTATCGGGCAATGCCATTTTATATTGCTTTACTTCATCCTATGGCTTTTTCCCCCAAACTGTAAACTAATAGATTGTAAATTGTGCTTTAAAGTTCATTTCAAACTCTTGCTAGTGATAAAAATACACAGCAGAGCAAATTACTGAGGCATGAATAGCAGCGATACATTAGCAGTTGAAGTGCTAGAATATGCTTTGGATATCTTTTTCTCAGCTTTGTGTTGATGTTTAGGTTTATGTTGATTCTATGGCAGCAATATTTTGTCAATGGTAAGATAGCCATAACAAATATATTTTCATTTTCAAACACTGATTGTAGACAGCTATAGGTATCAAATATTTATTCATTCAAACATTTTTCTCAACCCTTCTTTCCTATTTTGGGAAAGAAAAAGTAGTAACAAAAATGGCATCATGATTAGTCCCTTTGGCCCTATTAATACTCTTATTTTTTGGCATGTGAAAGAAAAACAATTTTTAAGATAGATAGAACATCGCCAACTTTATATCATGAGCATCTCCCTGGACACAGACTGTCATAGACCCAGGTATCAATGTCTCAGTCTCTACTTCTAAGTATTTTATGCTGATTATTTACCATACCCTGACTTAAATGCTGGGTCTGCAGTATAGAAATGGAATCATTAAAAATGTATTAAATACAAACATCTAAGAGAACATTGCATCTTCCAGAAGAGCCCAAACAATTACAATTTCTTAAGGTTTCTATATTTGTTCTGAATTGCCTTTGGTGTCTTGACATATTATTTGAATGTCCTTAATGAGTCCAGTTCTTTGCCTTTGATGGTAGATTTAATACTTCCAATTGGCCAAAGGGCTCTGGAAACCAAGTCCAGTGAAAAAGGAACAAGAACGAGCTTTATTAGAAATAACTGCACTTATAAAATATTAAGTACACTTTTTTTCTGTGTCAGTAAATTCATGAGTCTTTTACTGCTAAAGAACTAAGTATATTGCCACTATCTTAGGTTAAAACAAAACAGAAAACGTCTACAGAGGTATTTGTGAAGGTTGGTCTGTAAACCTCACTTGGTGTAAAATAATAAATTTAAGATTAGTGAAATTGATTCTTCCAATCCACTTTATCTTGGCAGCAATTTTTCTGTAAAAATCCATTTTTTAGAGCAAATATTTATAAAAGTTCTAGGTAAAAATAAAAACTCAATGTATAGAAGGTGATTCATATTTAACAAAAAGATCGCCACTGACAACATTTCAGAAAAAACAGTACACTATGTTACAAAATATCTCTTCATTCTAAAAACACAATTTGATGTCAGTTTAAATAATGCCTTTGTAGTGAGCTATTGATTTACACACACACATAATTTGAATGTGCTATAAATAATGTGAACAAAATTTTGGTGGCTTTAACTACATGTCTTTTATGGAAAACATTTTCAAAATGAAAAGTAGGTTTTACATTTATTTTTGTATAATTTTTCTATATCTTTTTATTTGGCTATTCTTCAGCCAAATTGCACACAGGCTGTTTTTCAATTCATAATATAGATGTTATGATGTAGGAAAATGCATCAAAATTCTACTTGTACCATTTGCTACAACATACATAAAGTATTCAATAAAATGAAATCTGCAAAATATCCTTTTATCTTTTATATTTTTATATTGAAGGAAGTATTTTTTAGCCCATGCTAATAACTATTACTGTATCTACTCTAATTTTCCTCCTTACTTTCTATTTCTCTTCTGAACCTTTTGCTAAGATGTAGGTTAAGTGCAAAGTCATGAAATTGTTAATTTTTAGTTTTAAATTTACATTTATTTTACACTAATATAATATTAATGGAAACAATTATTTAATATATATGTGTTGGTTTTTTTCATACAAAGCCTTAAAATACTAAGGACTGTTATTTTCTTAACACTTTAAAATATGTACAAACCCATAATGTAAAGTTAAAATGTAAAAAGAATATTGGATGGCAATAGGAAATAATGGAAATTATGTTTGGCTTATCAATTCAATGAAGTCAATATTAATAAATCTCAGCCGAATGACAACCTTACTTTTGCAATGATAGTTGTTACATCTAAAACACAATGCAGTTTTTCCTCTCAAGAAAATTTATGTAAAGTCTTGAGTAAATTAACTTCAATCTAAAACAAATAATCATACTATGCTGAGTATTCTACACTCCTCCTCTTTGAAAAGTGAAAGAGCTCTTTAAAAATATATATCTTAAAAAGGACATAGTAATATATTGTACAATTTTCTAAAGTACCGTTGGCTACTGTTTGCTTTCTAACATATTTTAACTTCTTTTTAAAAGTGATAATGATAGAAAAACAATACAAAAATTGCTTTATTTCATTTCTAATGAGGGGAAAAGTTTATATAAATTATTTCAATGAGCTCATTAAAGGGAAAGACAAATTTCAAAGAAATAATTAAATTCATATTTTATAAAGTTAAACCATATATATTCCCAATGTAATGACCCAAATGCTTAAATAAACAATATGAAATAGGTGAATTTTAAAAAAAAATATTTTTTTTATTAATTTCAGAGAAAAAGAGAGAGGAAGAGCAAGATAGAGACATCAGTGATGAGAAAGAACCACTGATTGGCTGTCCCCTCCCACCTCCCACTGGTGATCAAGCCTGCAACCCAGGCATGTGCCCTGATCTGGAATCAACTATGACCTCCTGGTTCATAGGTCGATGCTAAAATATCTGAGCTACACCAGCCGAGCTATAGGTGCATTAAAAAAAATCTCTGTAGTAAAATATTATCTGTGTAGAAATAGATATCTCTAAACATATACTAAACATATCAATTAGTAGACTATCTATTGATAAATTTGATAGGAATGGTCTTCTGGGAAAAAAATGGAGAACTACTTCATTTTGTCAAGAACCTTGAAAATTGTTCTCTGCATAAAGTGACCGTTATACTGTACCAAACTGTTAAAAGAAAATATTTAAATGCTTGGGAAACAGATAAGATATATATATATATATATATATATATATATATATATATATATATAAAAGAGCATATATTTAAGAAAATGACCAAATATTGAGTAAGAACAGTGGGAATATGAAGCATTCTTGATTGGCAGTGATCCTATTCATACCTCATCTCTTTTGGCAGAGTAATTCAACCAGAATGGGCAGATTTTGAAAATTAGTAGTCTGGCTGCTGCTGCTATGGTCAGCTGGGCTCCCTTAAAATTAAACTCTATCAGGTAAAGTGGTGATCTCAGTGAGAAGCAAATATGGAGGCAGCAGTTCTGTGAGCTTGAGGTTTTAATCCTTTTAGAGCAATCAGATAACAACACCAAGTAATTTTCCAGGGAGTTCAAGAAGGTCAGCCAGGTGTAGAGAGCTCAATAAATTCTCTACAAATCCTATGTTGATCTAAGGCTGGGTTCATGCATAACAGAGACGGAAGGGAGCCCAAGCCACTCATGTATCACAGACCAAGGGAATCTGTACATATATGCAAAGAAGATGTGAGAGGGCCTGACATGAAATAAGAGCCAGAAGGGACTGAACATTGCTTAAACTCTAAATGTGTTTCTTAGGCCACCTAGGGAGCCAGCAGTGGAGTAGCAGACTTACTCACTGTATAGATTGAGCACAACTTCTAATCAATTTTTGGCTGAGGAACATGATGCTCAGATATAGGAGGAACTCCCAGAGATTAAAACTAAAAAATACATATAAAACTACCTCAACAACAAAACACAAATTTACATGCAAGGGAAATAGATTTCACAGATTTAATCCAGAGAAGTTACCAATCAGACCAATAAAAGCAATTATAACACTCAATAGGAAAACATCAAAATCTAGAATTACAAAATTGTATAAAACTAGGGGCCCAGTGCATGAAATTCATGCACTGGGGGTGGGTGATCGATCCCTCAGCCTAACCTACCCCCTCACGCATACTGGGAGCCCTCAGGGGATGTCCTATTGGACATCCTGGCCTGCCCAAGGCCTAAAGCCTTTGGCCGAGGCTTTAGGCCTTGGGCACTGATCCATCACCCTGCTCGGCTCAGCCCTGACCTTAGCCTGGCCACTGATGACTGCCTGGCCCTGGGGGCCATGCGCTCGCCACCTCAGCTCTGCCCCCACCCCAACCCTCACCCCCCTAGCTTTGGGAGCCACGTGCTCACCACCGCTGCCCCGTCTCTGACCCCGGGAACTACCTAGGCTCCACCTTCCCAGCCCGGCCTTAGCCCTGGCTGGCTTCGCCTCAGGTCCTGATTGGCCTGTGGGTGTGGCCGGTGAGCATGGTTTGATCTGAGGTACAGTCAATTTGCATATTATTCTTTTATTAGATAGGATATTCAATATTACACAAAAATCTTACAAGACAGCAAAGAATTAAGAAAAAAATATTACCCATACTCAGATAAAAAAGAAACTGTCAACAATTGCCTCCAAATGGTACATCTAGTAACAAAGATTTCAATTCAAACATTATTCATAATTTCAAAAAAAAGTAGACAACTATATTTAAAGATTTAAAGGAAAATATGACAACAATTACTCGACAAATAATATCAACAGACAGGGATTATATAAACAAAGCAAATGGAATTGCTTAAAAAGTGGTTAAAAATAACTTAATTTAAATAATCTTAGAATAACTATTAAAAAGTTCAGAATATGAGAACTCAAAAATTTTCAAAGGCTCTAGATGCTACAACCTAAACCCATTTTAAAGACATTTCTCCTCAAAATAGGTATGGTATTTAACACACTTTTTGTTTATCTTGGCTTTAACTGTTTTTGGGAATTTCTTGCCTTTTTTGTTCTTCCTCCTCTACAAATACTTGCTCAAAAGCAGCAAGCAATCCATCTGAAACATTCTACAAGGGAAGAAATAGTAAGAAACCCAATTTTAACAATTTTTTATATAATCTCAGTAAGAAAGAAATGATAAACTTAATACATTATGTATTTTTTTCCAGGAGAACAAAACTAAAAATCCATTAATAGATGAAGATATAAGTCTGCAACTGAAATGACAGAATCCAATTGAAAAATCATTATTTTAACTCATCAGTTTCACATCTTGATGTTATCAGATCTACCTTCTTCAAACTTCTGGTTTACTCAATAAGAAACTAAATGGCTTGAATTTATTCCTGTTAAGAAATTTCATAACAAAAAACAATGTGAGGTCAAGCTAAAGTAAAGACAGTAATATTAAGTTTTAGAAAAGTTCAGAGTTGAACAAGAATATATATGGACTTTGTAATCAGAAAAGCTTCATAGAAAAAGTAGCATACAATGCTGTTGTTGAAAATGGCTCAATTACAGATTGTAAATTTTCAAAGCATTTTATCAGATCAATATGGCTGGTTTATATAAGTTTTTGTTTGTTTATTTGTTTTTGTAGGGAAATAGTATAACAAAGTCTTGAAAAGTAGATTGAGATGAGTTAAAGGCTACATAAATAAACCAGGTCTTTGATTTGTTTTATCAGCTGCTCAAAGACCATCACTGGTACCTCATTACTAAATGCAAAAAAAAAAAAAAAAAAAAAACAGCCTTGAAAAGTCCATGTGGGCTCAGCTGGTTAGAGGATTGTCCCAATACACCAGCGTTGTGAATTGATCTGTAGTCAGGGTATATACAAGAATCAACCAATGAATACATAGATAAGTGGAACAACAAATCCTTCCTTTTTTCTTTTTCTCTCTTCCTCTCTCTTTAAAATCGATAAATAAAATTTTTTAAAAAGAGAATTAAAAATTAGTCATTGTGGAAGTTATGTAAAGATGAATTGAAGAGACAGGATATCAGAGGCAAAAAGAAGAGTCCATAGAAAGGTATTTTTAGAACAGAGAGTTTGCATCAGAAGAAGCCTGTTGATTACTTCCAGGCCCCCCCAAAAAACCGAACTGTTAAGCTTCATTTTTATGAACATGAACGTCCCAACTCTGACAAGTTTACATGCATAATTGAAAAGCACATGACCCCTGACTCAACTCAGACATTCATCAGTGACTTTGCATTTTTTTCTTACATTGTACAAGCTTTGTGAAACATATATTTTCAGGGAATTTACTTTTATGTATCTTCTAAACAATGTAATTAAATTTTCAACTCAGCTGTAATATATGTATTTTAATACTATACACCATCATAAAAATGTTATACATAGCACCATCTGTTGGCTAAGGTATCTTTAATAGATGAAAAACATTTTATGCAAATTGGATTACAGTATCATTAAAACTTTTCAGCAGAGAAAGAGGAAGCAGCTTTAATATAGATTAGAAAAGGGTAGACTCTTTATGTGGTCATTCATCATGAGTGAAGCCTAAAGATTCAGATTATTTTGGCCCCTGCAAACAGTAATAGCATCAATTATGACAATTTGGCCTAGTAATAATTTACCTTAATCAGAGATAATATAAATGGTCTCTGATAAGGTAAAAAAAAAAAGCCTTACCCCATACATTTCAAGCACACAGATCTTACCTAAAACCGATATAAACCATAAATGCATTCTGTTTAAAAATGAAGCATAGTCTATTTTTAAAATTGTATGTAAGAGAAACACCTTTTAAGATGCAGTTAGGAAATTAAGTTGGGGAAAATTATTAGTTATATTTACTTGCAGATCTTTGGGGATTTAGGAAAAGGATGACTATTCTTTTTTCTTCTTCTTTTAATCTTTATTGTTTAGTTTATTAATTACATTATTCCCCCTTTTTTATCCCCCTATAGCTCCCCTTCATCCTGTACCCATCCCACCCTCTGCCCTCCCCTCCCCCTCCCCACTGTCTTCTCCCATTGTTGCAAGATTTTATCCAGTCTCTTGCTGCACTTCCCATACCCCTTTTCTCCCCAAGAATTGTCAGTCCATTACCTCTCTATGTCCGTGATTGTTACATTCACCAGTTTACTCTGTTCATCAGCTTATTAATTCACTTGATTTTTAGATTCATTTGTTGATAGATGTATATTTGTTGTTCATAATTTATATTTTTACCTTCTTCTTTTCCTCTTCTTAAAGAATATCTTTCAGCATTTCATATAATATTGGTTTGGTGGTGATGAACTCCTTTAGCTTTTTCTTATCCGTGAAGCACTTTATCTGACCTTCAATTCTGAATGATAGCTTTGCTGGATAGAGTAATCTTGGTTCTAGATTCTTGCTATTCATCACTTTGAATATTTTTTGCCACTCCCGTCTGGCCTGCATTGTTTCTGTTGAGAAATCCGCTGACAATCGTATGGGTGCTTCCTTATAGGTAACTAACGTTTTTTCTCTTGCTGCTTTTAATATTCTCTCTTTATCTTTTGCTCTTGGCCTTTTAATTATGATGTGTCTTGGTGTGGTCCTCTTTAGGTTCCTATATTTTGGGGTTCTGTGTACTTCTTGGGCTTTTAAGTCAATTTCTTTCACCAGGTGGGGGAAGTTTTCAGTCACTATTTCTTTAAGTATATTTTCATTGCCTTGTTCTCTCTCTTTTTCTGGCACCCCCATAATTTGGATGTTGGCATGCTTGAGGTCGTCCCAGAGGCCCCTTACACTATCTTCAATTATCTGGATTCTTTTTGTTTCTTGCTTTTCCAGCCAAGTGGATTTTGCTACTTTGTATTTCAAATCTTTGACTTGGTTTTTGCGGCCCTCTGGACTGCTTTTAGGACTTTGTATAATATTTTTTATTTTAGTCAGTGTATGCTTGATTTCTAGTTGGTCCTTTTTCATATCCTTCAGGGTCACATTCATTTCCTTGTAGGTGTTGTTCATTTTCTCATTGGTCTTGTTCATTTCCTCATAGGTCTTGTTCATTTCCTCGTAGTTCTCATTAAGTTCATTGGCCTTTTCTAGGAGTCTCTTGAAAAGCCTTATAACCATGGTTTTGTACTCTGTGTCTAGTCGTCTTTTTCCTCCATTTCTTTCGCACTTGATTTTTTTCCATGTCTCTGCATGGTGGCTTCTTTCCTGAGTTGGTCGATTAGCTTTATGTGGTAGATGTCCTCTAAGGGACAGTGACTCAGTCTCCCCAGTTACCTGAGGTGGATACTCTTACTGCAATCCTTTATGGGTTGTACAGTATTTTTGAATTTAAGCCCAGCTTGTTGTTGTTAGCCCTAGGAGGGTTTAACCTCCAGGCCAATTGGCTATGCAGGGAAACTGTTCAGGTTGGATGGGTGGAGTCTCTGGGCTGAGCACGCAGCGTCAGCACAGCTACACCCTATGCAGCACAGGTCTCTGTGTTGGGTTGTAATAGCTGCAGGCACCTCCAAGAGAAAGTCACTGCCCCCCCCCCACCATTGCCAGACAATGCTGCCACTCCTCAAGTAAGTCTACACACCCAAAGTCTCGCCCAGGGTTGTAAAACAAAGCTGTCAGGTGGTCTCCCGTATGAGGGAGCATGTTGCATGTCTGTGCTGTAACGCACTTTACATGCAAACAGCTGTTCCAATGTGTGCTCTCCTCAGACTCGGAGAGCTCTGCAGCACCCAGCTTTCAGCGCGCATACCCTGGATCTCGGACCTCTCCTGGCACTGGAGAGTCTGTGCAGTGGGGCATCTCTGCCCTACCTGTTGGAGAAATCCAGCCGGGATTGCTGCTGCCAGCCCTACAGACCACGTGCACCCAGACTCCTAACCTCTGATTCCGAGCATATCTTTAAGGCTGAGTTCCGCTGCTCTTCTGAGTCTCAGTGTCCCACCTTTACTTTTATTTGTGGAATTTTCACTCGGCCAGCTTTCCGGTGATTCTGGATGATGTTTGTTTATTTGTTATGTTGTAGTTTTGGAATTGTTGCGTGGGGCAGCACAATAGGTGTTTACCTATGCTGCCATCTTCAATCCTTCATGAGGATGACTATTTTTAATATTTATATTTTTGTATATATTTATGGCAATGATCTAGGCAGGTTCTGTAATAGATTTTCTGGGAGTGGGGGCTTTTCTTATGATTTTGTGTATTGCCTTTAAGAAATAACAATAGCTAAAAAATAAGTTGGCTTAATTCCTTCGAGGTAATTAAGACTAGTCCTCGTAACAGAACTTTTCTGTTCATTGTTTTTTATGGGAGATAGCAGTAAAAATACTTGACATCTATACCTATATGGATCTATCTATCTAAATTAAGAAAATACTAATGTGATATTTGTTATTTGTTATTTATATGATCTTAAAATTACTGTGGCAATGAACATGAATATAAATAGCACAAATCCTTTGAATTGGTCTTATGCAGTAGAGTAGAATAAAATGTTGTAGAAGTTTTACCAGAATCTTGAAAAAAATATATATATATTTTGAAATGTTGAGTAAATCTGTATGTCGGGGGGGGGGGACTTTTTGGAGGCTACAATTATATCTGGTAGATTGCGAAAAGGTAGTCAGCAGAATTGATGAATATGATCAAAATAAATATGATCAATGCTGTAACATAAAAACATTAAAATTGAGTAACCAAATTATATGTCTTTTATGATACAAATTTATGTTTTATTGGAGTTATGTAAAATTCTCTCCTTTGGAGTTTCTGCCAGATTGGGCCACCTATTTGGTTAAAGAGGTATGAAAGAATAGCTTCTTCCCATTATAAAAATAACTTGGTAGAACAGTTTGTATTTAATAACTGCTTAGGAGTACTTGCTGACCTGATTTGAAAATTTCTACTGACAATATCACCTTCTCTTTTTCATGACAAAAATAGTGTGTGTGTGTGTGTGTGTGTGTTTAATAAAACATTGCCTAAAATCAGGACACTAAAAGCACAGAGACCATTATGTAAGGCAAGCCCATTTTTGAGCCTAACAAACTTGAAGGTGTCCTTTGGAGCAGGAAGTATTGTATGAGAATAAATTGTTTCATTACTTTGTCCTTTCTTTAAAAATAAGAACTATCCTTTTAACAAAGCAACTTACTCTGTCTCTGGGGATATCATTTGGACCTCTGAGAAGGAATGTAAGACTGTTGGTTGGGTCTGAAATGTTTGTACATGGTCATCTAAATCCCTGAAGAAACTATTAAGGTTCTGGCCAAGGCTAGTGTTATTAAAAACAATAAATGTGTTTTCAGAAACTCAGAGCATTAGAGAGTGAAATAATTCACCTGTAAACTTTTCAAAACTTTAGTTTCCTATTGGGAGCTTGAATTTGGTCCTTTTGCCTCATTTGGCTATGAATTTTGAGTTGCTTCATTAAATTTTTCACTGGGTTTGGGCCAGGTTTAGGGGGAGGGGATGAAGAAGTACCAAGAATTGAAAAGGTACAGGTTGCTTTTGAGGCATGTTTTCCCTATGTCTTTGGAGTTTAATGTGTTTAAGAGTTTTGGAAGCAGGAGTTGAATTACCTGCAAAGAGACAAATTCTGCCATCAAAAACATAAAATAATTAATATATAACTTAGTGATAATGCTTACAATAAAAGGATGTATGTTTTATTTATCTCTATAACCATTAGGTAAAGGGCTACTTCTATAAACATTTAGTTTCACAATTTCAACTTTGCAAGTTGAGTTATGAATTTGCAAATTAGCCTAGTTCAGCTCTGTGTGTAAATTAAAGTAGATATTCTCTAAAGAAAATCTAAATATAGAACTTTGTTGACAAACAAGGTTACTCATTACATGTAGGTATTAAGACAATTTCAGCCTGCACACATTACTTGAGATATTTGCATGTCAGTCATTATCATCATCTTTGAGAGAGATTTATATGAGAATATGTTTAGGATATATCATTCACATTACATCATTTAATATCCATAGTAATATTATAAAGTGACTATTTCTTATGGATATATTTTATGGATGAGAAATAAAACCTATAAAGTTTAAGTAACAAGCCCAACATCACTCAAAAAAATTCCCAGATTGCACACAATATTATTTTCAGTATCCTTTAAATATCAAATGGACATATTCAAAGCAAAATGCAAAGTAGGATAATTTGGTTTTCTTTTATGAATGCTCCCAATGCCCCTTGATAATCTCAATTATTTGTTTGAAGCAAGAAACCAATTCAGTGGTCAAGTTAAAGACATTATCTAAAAGTATTAAACATTCACGGTTTACAATCACTTTTTATTAGAAGAGTTTATTAAAAGAACCTCAGTTGGTGGAATGTGCACTATGGTAGTTTCTTCCTTGTCAGGAGGTAACTGGAAGTGATAAGCTGTCCCTCTTCTCTTTTACCCACAGAGAAGTATTCCAGAGACACAGACTTAGCAATGTGACACACTGATTCTGAAACACTGTACATAGGGTTTGCAGATAGGATCCTTCCCAAATTTAACAGATAGTGTTATTGTTGTAATTAACTAGTTAATAATAAGAAGAGAGCAAAGAGGAGGACAGACATTATAAACATGGTAATCTGTGCAGCCTCACCAGGAAGTTACTGATTCATGTTCCCCAAGGAACCACTGGTGCATTCCCTGCTGATCACTGAGGGAAGGGATCAAAGAAAAGAGGAGATGGGGGCAGGCCCAGTGAAGCTGGAGTGAGGTAGGGAAAGTGGTTGCCTGTCGGTGTAGACTTGGGAAACAATGAAATAACCAGGGGGTGACCCTATCAGAACCGTGTGAAACCTTGGGAAGTTAAAACACCAAGACAAAGAATTATCTCTCCTTTTGCTCCCTTTCACTTGCCCTCTCTTGCTTCATGACTCGCACTCACCCCTGTCTCTCCATAGCCATGTGGGCTTAAGCAACAGTATGGCCCATGGCCATACCAACCCCCACACAGTGGGAACACAAGTGAAGCTAGCCAGAAGCTGGAATGGACTGGACTTTAACATGCAACAAATACTGGGCAGTGACCTTAATTCTGGCCCAGCTGAAGACAAGATTGAACTTCTCCCATGTTGAAATGGAAAGAGGTGGGACATTGAAAGGGAAATACCTTAATTTTATATCATCAATAAAGCTTTCAGTGGAACCCTATCCTCCCATGGGGGGCTCAGATTTTAACAATAGGATCCTTATCAAGTGAAAGGAACAGAACAGTGAGCCCAGAATAGTGAAAATTCCCACTTATATTTCTGTTTTCTAATTCAGGAAGCACTGGTTTTACATAAACTCTGAACTCATAAGATTTCTAGAAGAAATTAGCAAAGAGGCCCTCAGTCCTCTCAGAATGTCTATATAAAGACTGAATCCCACACAATTTCTCATATAATGTGAGGATGTGAGGTAGGTACTAGGGAGTCATATGGATCAAGAAGTCTGGAGACCTCTGTGTTGACTATGTGACTGAGAGTAAAAACCATGGACCCATTTCTTTAAAACGAGGGCTTTGGAATACTTATCTAAGATTTTCTGATCTTCTTAAAGAAGTATATGCATTAATTATGCTCTTAATGTTTTCAATGGATCTCTCCAACTCAGAGTGTTGTATTTTAGCCACAAGATTCAGCAGTCTCTGGTGGAGTTCTGAACACAGTTCACTATTGAGCTGTAACTTCATCATTTAATACTGCAAATTAATTGGTTATTATGAAAATAATATCCACAAGTAATTTTACGTCAACTCTGTGTGTTTTAGTAGATACCTTCATTACAAATGCATTGCCTATTCTGGCAAAGGATATTGGATTATGAGCCAAGAAGAATTTCTAAGGCAGCTAGACAAAATCTATCCTTTTTAATAAAAAGGCAATATGCAAATTGACCCTCATGCCATCACAAGATGGCTGCCTACAACCAGGCCAGCAAGAGAGTTTAGTGAGGGATGACCAAATGACTGAACAGCAAGCTGTGTGGGATGACCAGGCCAGCAGGAGGGTTAGTGACGAAACCAAATGACTGAACTAAAGGCTGCATGAGGCACCCAAGCAGGTGGGGGAGGAGGGCAGTTGGAGGCAAAAAGGCCAGAAGGGGAGGGAGTTGGGGATGATTAGGTTGGCAGGGAGGCAGGGAGGGGCAACCAGACAGGCAGGCTGTGAGTGATTAGGATGCAGTGGTCCAGGATTTTGAGAGAGATGTCCTACTGCTGGTTTAGGCCTGATTCCTGGTAGTTGGACATCCTCCAAGGGGTCCCGGATTGGATAGGGTACAATCTGGGCTGAGGGTACCTCCCCTGACACCCGTGCATGAATTTTGTGCACCAGTCCTCTAATGTCTATATATAAAAGCCCAAGCAACCAAACAACTGAACAACTGGTCAAACAGTCGCTATGATATGCACTGACCACCAGGGGGCAGACACTCAATGCAGGAGCTGCCCCCCCCCCCCCCCGGTGGTCAGTGTGCTTCCACAGCAGGAGTCCACTCAGCTGACCAATGAGTGCCAGATGCAGTGCTGCAGGGCTCATGGCTGATGACTGACGGTGCGAGCCCAGGGCAAGTGCAGCAGGGGCTGCGATGCGCGGGAGCAGCAGGCAGTATTGGGCTACCGGTTTCAGCCTGATTCCTAGAGGCCAGGCCGAGGGACGCCATTGGTGCACAAATCCATGCATCAGGTCTCTAGTAGCAAAATAATGCAGTGTCTTGTGGTGAAGTGAGTTAAAGTAAGAAACACTGGTACATTCTGAGGAAAAATATACAAATGATTATAAAGAGAGGTCTTGACACAAGTTCATTCACATTTAAACAGGCCAGAAATAAAAGAATCAGGTTATTTCTGAAAGTCATTGTGAGTGAGATTGATGCTTCCAGTCTTAGGAAATCAATACTATGTCGTCTCTATAGTACATCTTAATTTGTAATTCATACAGGGTTATGTGATGTTATAAATCTAAGGAAGAAAAGGGCTCGTAGACTGAGGAGTTCATGTAGGAGAAACTAAAGTTAGAGAAAATGATGACTATACCAGATATTGCACTTGTTTTTTTCTCTTCTATCTGTTGACTTAAACTTTATGTTAAGATGCCATGATATCTGTCAAAATATGTTATTGAACTCAAGACATATTTATTTATCAGTTATGGGAAATCTATCTTAGAAGTTAGTCACTGTATGACATTGAGAAAGCTTATACTTATAAGACAGTTTAAAAAGACAGATATATTATTTTAACAATTAATGAAATATTCAAATTTTTAACATTGTATTATAACTCATGATCTATGTATTTAGCATATAAGCATCACAGTGACAAGAATAAAATATAGGTTCACTTAATAGATTAAATTTGATATGATGCTTTAAACTTAACTGAAAACTATTTTATATAACTCCTAGGGATGAGCTAGGTTCTATGTACTAATATGTGAAAAGTATTGTCTACTTCTACTTTTAGAAGAGGTATATAATATAGTCATTTCTTTTTTAAGTTTCATTCCAATTCTTAGTTTGAATGTGGTCTGAATCTTGTCATTATTCATTATGTACTAATTAAGATGCTATTATTTTAGAAAAAAAGGGACAGTATCATATTTATTTTTATTCTTCATACTTGATAAAGGAATTTAGGTACATATTATTCTTATAATAAATTCATATAAGACAGCATAGCATGGCATAGTATAAAATAGATTAGAATATAATTTTTTATTTCTCACTCAGTGAAATATAGAAAATAGTCTTCTATATTTTATTTGTATCACTTAAAAAAGAAACAATTGAGATTTAGGTACACATGAATGATAGATCCTGGTCAATTTATCTGCAAACCTAGTGCCAGACTGTTAAATTCCACTCTTCGAATCAGATGATAAAAATTTTCCCATCATTGATGCTGGTCTTTATTCAGCCTTTCATTTTTCTTTAACACACCATAAAATGTTGCCTCTTCACAATTATAGGAATACTACATTCTACAACATTCACTGTTATAGAATTAACCAAATCACTGCACATTTTATTACACAAATATGTTCCAAATACCTACCCAATCTGCTATCTGCCAACCTGGCTTAAAATAAATCATGGCCATTAACATGAGATTTTTAGCTCCACTCTACAAGAAAATAGGATGGATTTTTTTTTGTTTGTCTGTTTGTTTTTTGTACTGTGCTGGAGCCAGTGTTAATGAGAGCTAATTTTGCCCATCATTTCCTACTCTGTGTTCAGAACATCATGTTAAGAGCATGAGATTAACTATGATGAGAATATTTATACCCTGGGAATTGGCAAACACTATGAGTCAAACCTCTATTTTTCCCCCGATGGTCAGTTATATATTTAACTTACAACTGGTTTTCCTTTACCATTTTTATTTTATTTTATTTTATTTTAAAGAACATTCTTTTTATCCTATCTCTTACAATTTCTATTGTTTTTAAATTGATGGCTTTTAAGCTTTTATTATAAACTAATAACTGTAAATGATCATAGCATCAGATAATCCTATCAAAATAGAGTTTTAGATTTATTTTGAAAAACATATCTTAATTTCTAAACATTTGCAGCAACTGTAAGTAAAAGTAAAAGGTTAATAATTTTTAATATTCATTGCAAATACATTCTATTTTGATACATGTGTTTCCTTACTCAGTATCTGGTGAACCTCTGAGAATTCAAACTTTAGAAAGCATTCCTTCATACCTGGATTTATATGTTTGGTTCAGTGCATTTTTCGTGTTGTTATTTCCTATCTATTAATTTGCACTTTTGGAGTGATCTTCAAATATGGGTTGGGTTGCAGAGTACATTAATGATCTTTTAGGATGAAAGTATTAATAAAGAAACAAAAATATTGTCTGTGTAAAGTTGTAATGGGTGTATTTACCCATTTATGCACATTGGCTATTTTAAATGTATTTTTTCTGCTTTACTTTTTGTGTGGGCCTAGAAATTATATAGCATTTTCTTGCTCATTTTTAATCTAAGAAGAATTATGAAGTATGGTATTCACATGGGATGCTTTCCATTTGTTCCATTATGAATGTCAGCGGACATTTGATTTATACTTTTCTCCTTAAGTCAAACAACATTAGTTTTCTTTGAACATCTGGCTGGCATCTGGGAGATTTACTCCATGCACTGTTAATCAGAATATCATCGTGAAGTTTGGGTAATGACCACCATGAATAGAATATATTCATACATAGTAAATTTCACTTTATTGATTTAATATTACTCAGAGTCCTTTAGTTTTCAACACAATTTAAATACATTGCCAAAGCTTTATTTATTTAGTCAATTTACACAATATTTTCCTTCCAAAGCACTATGTAATAATGGCAACCAGGCAAGAGCCAAAAGGTACTTTGTCTTCCTCTTCACTGATTTTTCACTAAGCACTTTTCTACATACTAACACCAATATCCAACAGCTGTTGGATGTGATGCATGTTCCTTCTTTTATTGCTTTCTATATTCTCTTGTCTAAATCTTGACACTTTCACTTACTTGTTTTTTCAAAATCTCCCCACTCCATCCCTCTCTTTTTCTTTGTCTCTATCTCTCCATTTCTTTATTAGGAATGATACCAAACTCTAATGAAGAAAAGTAAAAACATAGAATTGCCTTAGCCATTTTGGCTCAGTGGCTAGAGCATCAGCCTATGGACCTTAAGGATCCCGGGTTTGATTCAGGTCAAGGGCACATGCCTAGGTTGTAGGCTCAGACTCCAGTAGGGAGGCATGCAAGATGCAGCCAATCAATGATTATCTCTCCTCATTGATGCTTCTAGCTTTTTCTCTCCCTCTCCCTTTCTCTCTGAAATCAATAAAAATATTAAAAACAAACAAGCAAAACCCATAGAATTAAATCAGGTTAGTATACTGATATGTCTTCTCTCTGGTTTTCATGCAACTTTCCTCTACTTTATGTGAATTGTTTGCTTGTACTGGCTCTTCTCTAAGTGTCTCCCATTCTTATTCTACTTTTAAGGACTAAAATAAAGAGAAAAAATATTTTAAAAGTGAGTTTAAATGAACAAAGCTAATCGTTTTTTGTGTTTGAATTATTTTTAAAAGCATTCTTTAATCTCAAACTCACTATTAAAGAATGAGTACAATATTTAAACATTCTACTCTTGATTTCCATTGCTTTTAATATTTTAAATGCCCCTCTGTTTTTTAGTTGTTAATCCTCTAAGGGCAGAGACTATATCAAACCATTACATTCTGCCGAATGGACACAAACAATATGTTTCTGTGGTGATCAAAATAATATTCAAATGCTAACTAGCTTTATTATTATTATTATTCCTCTTACTTATGGTAACAAATTCTTCTAAAAGTAAGAGGCAAAAGAGAGATTGGTGTCTGAAATTCCTCTTTCTCATGCTATATCTCTATGAGTATGTCTGTGACTTTGAAATACTGATCCTGAAGCTAGAATTATAACTGTGACCTCAACAGGAGTGTCTGTGGAACATATTCTTTTTGGACAGATTCACTCTACTAGCTCAGTACCTCTAGTTACCACAGCTTCCTTTTGATCACATCAGAGCTTCTGTGAGATAGCAGAGATCCATCATTGATTCTTCATTGCCTGGGAAATGTGATGGAGAATAACTGCTTTTAAATAGCAGTTCATACTTTTGATTTCTATGAAAATATGAAATTTGATATTACTCTCTAGTTTCTATCTCAATTTCCAAATGACTTTGCCCTGCGATGATTATGTGTTATTAGGCCCTGACTGAGGTCTTCTCCAGATGTGGCTATATGAGTCATTGGCTAAGGAATTTCTTTGCAGATGTTGGGAAAGTGCTTTGGGAGTCCGTATAACGGAAGGCGTTTACCTATATGCTGCCTCAGTAAATCAGAGAAGCCTAATGAGGCAATGGTTACTGCAAAATAAAAGCAAACTGGGTGTTTTTCATCCCACACATAGCTGTTGGGAAGAAGGCAGACCAGCTGTAGATCATGCTGAGTCAGAGCAACAGAACAACCAATTTTACCATTTCCTACATTGCTTTGATAATCAACTTTAGCTCTTGGGGTGGGGGGGCACAAAGCAGTTCTGTATCTAACAGCTGTCACATATTAAAATAATTTATGTAGATACTCCTCTTTATGAGTAAATATAAGACAATCTCATGCAAAGGATTTATCTAGCAGATAATTTGGGAACAAAATCTAAATAGCAAAGACAAAAAGAAGGAATGACTTCTGATTATCTTTCTAGCCTTGCAGCTATTAGCTACTTTCTGCTGAATATGTAGGTCATTATTATGGCTGGATTTATGGTTTGAGTTAGTTGTCTTACTCCTGAATTCCTAAATGCCTTTTTTTCTTGTACATATTGTCTTACACAGAAAGACACATTCTCTTCTCTAATTGTACTGTTATCCATGAAATTTCCACTTCTGAGATAAAAATACAAAGGCAGCATGAAATTTCAAAATTTAGGAAGAGTATATTCTTGCTGTACTCTAATGGTTTAAAAGCTCAATTCTCTTGTGGAGGAAGGGTTCAGGTTTGTGCTGGTTGAACTAAATATATAAACAAATTGTTGAGTTGGAGATATGAGAACAGACACAAACAGGAGAGGAAGAAGTGAGACAAAAACTCATCTTCAGTGAAAGTATATCATGTGATTTTTAGAACAGAAAGACTGATGAAGAAGATGGGAGAAATACAGGTATTTTGGGGAAATGAAACTATTCCACTGTTCCATTAAAAAAAAAATGATAGGTTGGGCACACATATCTGTAGTGTACACACACACACACACACACACACACACACACACACACACACACACACAGGCACATATACTCAATAAGGAACTGTCAATGACTTGGTCTCACTACAGAGAATCAAAATGTTTACTCTGAGTGGGACTTCATTATCTAAATACTAGAAAAAAGCAGGAAGAAATGTTTTTGCAGATTCTGCATTCCTGTTCCAAGTTCACTAGTATACTTACAAATTCCCCATGAGAACCATGGATTTGAAACTCACTTGGGGTGAGCAAAGGAGTGTACCTTTCCTTGATCCTTGTGCTGAGCTTATGGACAGTCATGAACTTTTCATTTTATGTGATCTCATGGGCGATACAGAGGCACACCTGCTTGGCTATAACTAAACTACATGTTTTAAAAGTCTAAATACACAACAGATGTACCAGAGGATTTCATTCTGAGAGGAATTTACTTATAAATTCACACAGTTAACACATTCCCCACAGTCCTAATCCCATTGCTATGCTGTAATTGTGGTGTGGATTGGAAAAGTTGGTATTGTGTGTTCCTTATGGAAATAAATCCAATACATTTTCCACATACTTGTTAGATATGCTCAATAAAATGTACTGCACATACGTTTAAAATGAGAGACAGTTTTATACATTTTGTTGGAAATATAACCTAGTTAAACATTTAAAATGATAGCAACAGTGGACCAGTAATATTCTATTTGCAAATATTTCTAGAAAGTATTGGGGTCACCAAATTTGTCAGATCACTCTTGAAACCTACCTCCAGAAAGTTTCCCTCAACTAATTAGGAAGTGATGCTGAAGCCCCCTGACACGGGAATTCCACAGAGCCTTTGTCCTCACAGCCCTTTTGACTGTGTTTGGCTCCACAGAGTCAGAATACTTTATTTACTCATTCTGATTTTCCTTAAAGTAGTTATTGTGGGCCATTGTTCTTATTTGGGACACTTGCCTTTGTAAGCCATAAGCACCTACAGACACAAAGATGGTTTCCATTTTGGACACGTGCAGTTAACTAGTTAAAAAATCATGATCAGAATTTTTTAAATTTCATGTATTAGTGTACCTATAATAAAAATATACTATATGCAAGTATTAACTCTAATACTGGTTATGAAGTTTCATTTAATTGATTCACTTTTATGCTCAGTCATTTATTTGAAAGGGAAATTTTTATATACTATTATAGATACAAAACAGGTTTTCTTTCATAAAGGTAAGTCAATGACAACAAAACAATGTAATCGAATTTCAGCTTCAGTCATTGTCTGCCAGAATTAGCAGGGTTAAAACCTGATTTCCCATTGTCAAAAAAGAGAGAAAGGAGTGGTAGAGGGATGCTAAGGACTTAATAGCACCGCGATGTGACTTGCCTCCCATGTAAGCAAAGCAAAATTCCATATGTAAACTTCAAAAACCTTCTAATCATGATGATGAGTCAAAATCATGGTTAATTTTGTGGGTTAGTGCCTGGGAGTGAATATGTGGGAGGCTTCTGGGGGCTGGTAGTGTTCCATGACTTGTTTTGGGTGGTAGTTACATGGGTGTGTTTACTTTAAAGAAGTACATCTGGCTCTCTATTTAATATATGTGCATGTTTCTGTTGTGTGGCAATAAAACATTATGGAATATAATAATAATAAAGAAATACCAGTTTACTTAAGAGAAGTCATAGGAAAGGTGACTTTAAGGTGGCTAGAGCTGGCTTGTACTGGCTTGGGAGAACCAACAGTGAATTTTCTGGATTTTTTAAAGCTGGCCCAACAATGTTAAAAATTAAATTATATAAACTTATACCTATATAATTCATATTTAAAATACCCAAGCTGATTTGGCTCAATGATAGAGCATCGGCCTGTGGACTGAAAGGTCCCAGGTTCAATTCTGGCCAAGGGACTGTGCCAGGGTTGTGGGCTCAAGCCCCAGTAGGGGGTATGCAGGAGGCAGCCAATCAATGATTCTCTCTCATCACTGATGTTTCTATGTCTTTCTCCCTCTCCCTTCATCTATAAAATCAATACAAATATATTTAAAAAATAAAAATAAAGGTGATAAACACTCAAGACACATCACTTTCTACTTTGCTATCATCTATACTCTTAATGGCTTTTAAAACTCTATTCTATTTTTATAGTGGAGATACTACATAGTGCTATTCTGAAACTCTATTCAGTGACATCATATTATTACCTTGACTGGTCATGATAGGTATATTTACACCACAATATTAGTAAACTTTATCCCTGCCAGGCCAGTTGTTAAACAATATAGCACAGAACTGCTAAATCCAGTTTTCAACAGTGACATCAAGGGTCAAAGATATTTGAATACATTTGGCTGACAATGTATATACAAAATTCAATACAAATCATTAACAAAATGAGATCCCAATAGGAAAATAAGCAGAGACTGAACATTACAAATGGGGATTTCTAAGTGACCAAACAACATATAAAACGTGTTCTCCTTCATTAGTCATTAGGGAAATATAAATTGAAATATTAATAAGATACAAAAACAAATCCATCTATCATAGTAACTAAAATTAAAAAAGACACAAAAATCTGACAATTCCCAATGTTGGTGAGGATGTAGAACAATTGGAGCTTTCTTACCCAGCTGGTAGAAAGTATAAATTTATACAAACATTTTGAAAAAGCATACTCAACAAGAATCCTTGTGTGTGTGTGTGTGTGTGTGTGTGTGTGTGTGTGTGTGTGTGTGTGAAATATATTAATATATTTTACTGATTTTTTTACAGAGAGAAAGGGAGAGGGATAGAAAACCAGAAACATTGATGAGAGAGAAACATCGATCAGCTGCCTTCTGCACAAGCCCCACTGCGGATGTATCCGCAAACAAGGTACATGCCCCTGACTGGAATTGAAGCCAGGACCCTTCAGTCCACAGGCCGATGCTCCATCCACTGAGCCAAACCAGTTTCGGCTGCTTGTATATATATATTTAAATATATTTTTATTGATTTTTTACAGAGAGGAAGGGAGAGGGATACAAAGTCAGAAACATCAATGAGAGAGAAACATCGATCAGCTGCCTCTTGCACAACCCCCACTGGGGATGTGCCCGCAACCAAGGTACATGCCCTTGGCCAGAATCGAACCCTGCATCTTTCAGTCCGCAGGCCAACGCTCTATTCACTGAGCCAAACTGGTTTCGGCTGCTTGTATGTTTTTATTATAGATTTTTCACAGCAGCACTACTGTCTATCAACAGTAGCATGGATAAATGGTATTTTTATAAAACAATAAGAAAGACTGAACCATATCTAAATCCTGGATCATGGATGAATCTTATAAAAATAAAGTTGAGAAAAAACATCATCACATATAAGTGTACATAGGCTAGGATTATAATTATGGGGAAATTAGGATAGTGTGTTAGAAAACAGGAGAGTGATGAGCTTTGTGTAGGTAGAAACTGAGAGGAGCTACTCAGGACTCCTGGGTGCTGGTAAGATTTTATTTATTTTTCTGGATTCTGCTTACAGGAGTGTGTTAACTTTGAGAAATCGTGTTGCCATCTGAAAGGTTTAAACTTGGGGAATATTTTATCTTTGTTAAAAAGGGAGGTAAATGTTCAAGTGATGTTAAAGCTATATGTTCCTAGAGACAGTCGGAAGAAATTAGAGCAAATTAAATATAGCTATACATTAGATGTATACACATTCTTGAACGTATGTTATACTTCAATAAGAACTCAACTTTATAATATAAAGAAATACATTCCATTTCCACACCTGAGAAAAACCATGCAGGTTGTATACACTTCAGGATTGGTAGATTCACTAATTTCAACAATGTCCTTAAGAAATCTCTGTATGGTATCTCTAATGACAAAGGGGATGGCTTTATCCTGAGTCTAATCCCCTAGAAGGTGTATGGCTACCTGCATCTTCTTGCTTAAGCTGACACAGGAAAGAAGTTTCTCAGTTCTCTACTGAAGAACAGAAAAGGACTCTCCCAGGAGTCTACAGCAGTTTTACCCTTGTATTTCATTGTTCAGAAATTGTCTCCATGCTTATTCTTGAGTTAGTCGCCATCAAGGAAATGATACTCCCTTATTGAGTTCAAGGAATAAGGTTGACTGGTGTAAATTCTGAAAGCATTAGGCTATTTAACAATCGAGAGAAGATAGAATAGATATTGAAGAATCAGTCCTAAAGCCCAAGCCACTCTGATGCTTCTAGATGGACACTCCATACCTTGTCCCATACTTAAGCCAACTTTTTAAACCTGAAAATTGCTCAGCATAGACCACATCAAAATTTACATTGTGATGTAAAGCATTAATTCTCAACCCCTCATGAACCAATGATCTCTTTAATGCCTTGATGAAGTTCACAATAATTTATCACACCTTCACATATATCAACTTAAAATTTCAATACGATGGTCTAATTATAACAAAAATAAAATAATGTATACTGAAATAATGATTCATTATTAAAATATGTATGAGTAACTTACCACTAGTTGACATAATGATGTATCTGGATGCTTGCAAACATTTTATAATGAATAAAATGACATTTAGGAGAAGGAAAATAATAATCAGAGTATTTTGACATGATTTCTTTATACTTGACATTTTGATATGATAACCAAATAAGCACATGACTATGCCTGCTACAATTGCAGACTGATATAGGCGACTTAATTGATTCTGGCAACTTATATACCATGAGCAGCAATGTCATGAGTGAAGAGATTTTTACAATGGTGAATAGCTATTGGGAAGCTTCCAAACAAAACAAATTCTAATCTTCCCACTGAATTATCCATAAGTTGCATTTCTGGAAAATTCAATATATATTAAAACCTTAAAAAAAACCTGTTTATATGCAAAGGAGAGTTAGATTCGTGTTTTGTAAAATTAAAAACACATTTTTCTATGGTGATTGCTAGGGAAACTTCCAAGTCACAGAGCATGCAGGTAATTTATTTATTGTGTAACATTGTCTTAATATTGGAGTCTGTCTAGAATATCACAGAACACTACCCATTAAATGCCAGCAGTGGCTCCCAACCATTTTGACAAACAAATGCCGCTCAACATTTTTAAAACATGCCTATAATTTTTTCGCAACAGGATTATAAAATTCTTACAATGGAATGAACATAGATCCTTGAGCTAGAGAAATCTGGTTTTAATTCCTTTCTCTACCCTTCATTGCTTATGTGGACTTGAAAATGTGAAACCTTATGATTCTTTTGCAAAGAAATAAAATCGCAGTCTTGTTTTTAGGATTGATGAAGTTACTAGGTACAGAAAAGATGCTCTCTAAAAGTTATTTTTTGCCTTTCCATTCATTTCTCCTCCTGTTTCTTTCTCTATTACTCTGGATTATTCTTTCCAAAATCCTTTAGTTGCTAAGAGGGTTTTACCAAGAGGAAAAAGCATAAATCAAAAAAAAAAATAGACTCTAAACCATTGTAGAGTACATCACCAACCATATGGAAAAATATGAAAGGATATAACTGATGATATTTGCTTTCTTAAAACAGATAGGTGAAGATTTCAAAATACTCATTATTTTAGCTGTGCATTAACTCTTTCTTTAGTCCTGAAAATTTGTAAAATAAACTAAAAACTTCACCTATACAAGCTTGAATTTCATATTATACTTAGATCAAATGTCCAGACCATGTAAATATTACCTCTTCATAAGACATAGGCAATATAATTACAGCAAATTTTCCAAAATGATTGCAGGAAAATTTCCTGAGAAAAATAACCACAAAAACCCTGGAATGATCATATTCAATTATTTTAGAGAGACAGAGAGATAGAGAGAGATATATAGTGAATTAGAAAAGGTCTGTCAAGTTGATTGTCTTTTGTTAAAAAGTCACAGATTTCAAGGAAGTAACCTTCAGTATAGCAATGACACTATTTTTCTCCACTGAATGATTAGAAAATCCTGATTGATTGCTTAAAATTTTGTGGTGCTTTTTTTTTGAAAAGTTGGAGATATTTTTGTCCATATTTCAAAATGGTAAAATACTCTGTTAATAAGTAAAGACCTAGAAACAAAATATAATTTACCTAAATATCTGAGTTTAGGTAAATTATATTTTATTATTAATCTAAATGTGGACGTGCACAACACACACAGAAACACACACACACACACACACACTACATTCACATTTTATAAGTGGTTATATTTCTAAAGACAACAGCATTAGTACTTCAAAATCCTTAAACATTTTCTCTTCTAATGAAGGTACCATATTGATACTGATGTATTATTTATTAGTATTTCAAATGCTCTAAGTGTTGCCTTCATTGTTGGAATAAAATTTTACATTTTTATTAGACTCTGGGTAATCCAGTCTTCTTGCACTTAAAGTTTGTTTTTGTGAAACAGACACATATTAAATATTAAAATCATGATCACTATTTTAGAGATGTCATATAATAAAAGGTATTATAAACTATAGCTTACTGGAAAAATGACAGATTTTTGGTTTCTAGAAGTAAATTTTAAAATACCTTGTGTAAGAACTTTGTAGAAAAAATATATTATTGAAAATCATAACATCTATCCTAATTTATAGGGAAACTATAGTATTTTCATTGATGGGAAAACTCCCTATCTTAAAGATATCACTCTTCCAAAATTTCAACAAATTGCTTATAAAATTTGCCTGGCTGGTGTGGTTCAATGGTTAAGCATCTATCTGTGAACCACAAGGTCACTGTTTGATTCCTGGTCAGGGCACATGCTGGGTTTGGGGGCTTGATCCTCTATGTGGGGCATGCAGTATATAGCCGATCAATGACTCTCTTTCATCATTAATGTTTCTATCTCTCCCTCTCCATTTCTCCCTGAAATCCATAAAAATACATTTAAAAATTATATAGAAGTATAAAACTATAAAAATAGCCAATAATACATTAAAACAAGAAGGATTTGATTTTCAGAGTTCTACTTAATTAAAAAATAAATATTTTATTAAAAATTATCTAGCATAAAAAGACAAACAGAGCAATGGCATAGAGAATTCAGAAACATGTGTTATGAATTCATGGAATAAAACAATAGTCTTTGCTGGTTCTTTCCTTTTGAAATTTGAAAATGTTTTGCTACATCTTTCTCGCCTCCATGGTTTCAAATGAGAATTCCAGTCATTCAAATAATCAGTTCTCTGTAAGCAATGCAATTTTTTTTTTTTTGCATTACAGCAGTTTAAGTGAATGAACTAATTAGATCAGTCTATCAGTTTGACTAGTTCCCAAAACATAATATTGGCATGAAAATAAAATCAAATGATAAAATAATACACACATTCTAACAGAATTTATATAATTTTGAACACAAAAACTATTGGATGAATGTTTTTGTGAGTATATGTCTCAAATTATTAAATTGGTCTAATTCACAACTTATTATTATGGATGCCACTTAAAGGATGGGAGCCTGGCCAGTGTGTCTCAGGTGAGCATCATCCCAAGCACCAATAGATTGCCAGTTCAATTCCCGGTCAAGGCAAATGCGTGGTTGCAGGCTCAATCCCCAATAGAGGGCATGCAGGAAGCAGCCAATTGATGTTTCTATCTCTGTTTCCCTCTCCCTTTCTCACTCTCTAAGAAATCAATACAAACATATTTTTAAAAAATAGAAGGTGAGAAAAAATAGGCTGGAAGAAGGGGGAAAAAACAATGACTTTATTTATTATATTGTTTCCTCTCTAAAATCAGAATTGAAGAAAATCTATTAAAACATATATTTTTATTCTGAGCACAACATAAGTATGTATCTTTTTAAGGCACATTTTATTTTAAATTTTTAAAAAATATTTTTAAAATTGATTTTCAGAGTGAGAAAAAAGGAGAGGAAGAGAGAAAAGCATTCATGTGAGAGCAAAGCATAACACATACCCCCATTTGCGCCCCCTACTGGGGATGGAGCCCCCAACCTAGGCATGTGCCCTGACTGGGAGACAAACCAGCAACCTTTCAGTGCCTGGACAATGTCCAACCAATTGAGGCACACCAGCCAGAATGAGGCACCTTTTTTAATATCTAAAAAGTGGAAGCTGCCAATTGTGAATAGTCTCATTTCAAACTGTTTTACTGATGGTAATGTTGATATATAAAATACATTAAATTTAATATCACTTGTGAAATATGGTATTGAGTATCTGGTCAGTTTCAGTGAACACATTTTGAAAGTCACAGTGCTAACAATCCAGTTACTGAGACATGGACCCTAACACAGGTCCCTCTATGTTAAAATTGGACTTTGTGACGGAGAGCTATAATTAGACATAGCTCCCTCTGAACTATAATTCTGTCCTAGGTGACTGGAGGAAGTTTGCCTAGAATCAAAAGAGGGAATTTTATGATAGTAAGTCATTTTTTTCTTTTATTGTAAAATTTAAAATTGACCTCCAAATCTGTTATTTTACCATATAAACTATGGTAGGTGGTATTCTTTAAAAATTATATTCCATGAAGCAGTAAATTACAGGGTTCCTAAAACTACTAGCCATCATAATTTTTCAAAACATAAAACTCTCTTCACTAATGCAACTACTTACCCACAGTTAGAATATATATTTAGCTGTTGAAAAATTTACATAAGTGGTTTTTTTTTGCAAGAATAGAACATTCACAGGTCTGTGTTAGAATGTTGACATTTTGATTTAGGCATGTAAGAATTTCTCTTTGTTAGATATTTCTAATAAAGTGAAGGGGGTGAAATACACCTTCCTGGAAAAGAAAGTTTCATTTTTGAGGCTCCTAGCAGTTGTAAATCTCAACAATGTGAACTTACAAATCTACTATTCATGTGCAATTTCATTTGTCAAATGTAGAAGGTTTTAGTACCCCCACAGCATCAGATCTAAAGTTTGCTTGATAAAATGATCCTGTCTCTCAAACTGCCATAGTAACTGAATGTCAGGGACTTCTAAGTTCTCAAATAAGCTTTTGTTTGTTTCATCAGGAGGATCAGGGAAAGATGTAGAGGGAGGAAAATGATTAAGAAAACTTTCCTTATAAGGATAATAAGTGATTAATAAAAATATAAATAAAATGTATATTTTGCAGCACTTTGAATGAGGAGATACAGTTTTAAGCACTTTAAAATTATTAACTTCTTTAATTTGCACAACCAGTCTCTAAGATGGATACTATTATGATTCCCGTTTTACAAGTGAGGAAAAATAGAGTCACAGAGGAGTAACTCACCCAAAATCACACAGCTAGTCAGCAACGGAGCTGGGATTTGAATACAGGCATTCTAACTCTAGAATCTATATTTTTGGCTGCTGTGCCACATGGCTACACAAAAATAAATGCTAGGTTGTAGAAAGGTGGTGATTACAGGAGTTTGATAGGTGTTTTTAATATTTATTTTTCTCCCCAAAGTTGTTGTTTGCTTCTCATTACCTATTTTAGCAAATGTGATAAGAATCATCTAGTAACATAAGCTAGAAAACAGAGGCATCTGTGATTCCTACATTATTAATACCTCCAACTCCAATCGATGGTCAAATCATGTAGTTTACATATATGGACAATTCAAACAATTTACTAAGCACCCATGGTCAGAAACTGCACACGTTTATGTAAGATATACATAATTTTACAAAGTTGGCATTATCATCCCTACCTAAAAATCATCGATATTTAAATGAACAGTGAAAATTCTACTTTAGGCTATTAAAGAGTAACTTGTTCTTAACTGCCTCTCCTGTAAACAGCTGTAAAACTGACAAATATATAAGGCAGTGGTTTTTAGGCATTAAATAAATATTTAAAAATATTTGAATTTTCCTAGTTTAATAAAACACACTGAGATAAAAGAAAGCCAGTGAATACTAAGTAAGGTAAACAGAAAGAAAAGCACATTTAGATACATCATAGAATATTATGAAGAAATATTGTTAAAGCTTTTAATATGTATATTTACTGATTTTATCCTAACAAAAATAAGGATTCCAGATTAGAGAAAACACAAATTATTTACTTAGAAAGCATCTTAGTATCAGTTCCCCATACCCCAACCCCCTTAAAGTGGTGCAATTGGGGCAAATGTCAGCTGTATACTAGTATATGGGGAGAGTGTCTATAGCACAGGATGGGAACTCAGAATATATGAATTTGAAGCTTATATGGTGCAGTTGGTGCCACAGCTGACCCATCCTCTGAAAAGTCAGAATCACCTGTGTTCTAAGTGTTAAACAGATCCTATTTGTGGGGAGCCAGGCAAACTCCCTACTTCATTACTTTTTGGAATGCAAACAAATAGCTCAAGGGGAGCTAAATCTGTGAATGTCTCTGGAGTTACCTATCATTTATAAATAACTACCAAGGATTGTTTGCCCTTTGCTTATTCTTTAACCCAGGTTGCCAGTAGTTTTTGCTCAAAATGCCCTGATCATGACAAATTTTGAAAAGATTATCTGTTTCCCAACAACTCTATGCCAATAAATTTAACAACATAGATTAAATAGTCAAATTTCTTGAAAACTACAACTGTTCTTAACAGTTTTATTAATAGTTAAGACTGGAAATAGATGAGATTATCTATCAACATGAAAATGAATAAACACATTGTGGAATATTTATACAATTAATTGGTACTTAACACTATAGAGGAAGACTCTATAGATACATTATGAATGAATCACAAATGCTGAGTGAAAAAAAATCTTAGACAAAAGATATACTCTATTATTTAATTTATGGGAAATTCTAGAATAGGTAAAACTGATGATCTGAGTGTTTCTGGAAATGGATAGAGACACAGAATGACTATAATAGGGCTTGAAGTAAGTTCCTGGGGATATAGTAATGTTCTATAGTGTGAAAGGGGTTCAGAACTCAGAAAATCACTACTTATCTTCTTACTAGTGGTCTGGTACATGGATTCATGCACAGTGACTGGAAATTAATTATCAGAAATATTTTAATATTGCTATGAAGTATGGTAGCAATCAACTCAGGTAGAAACTGCTGTTTGAGTTCTGTACTTATTTGTTTGCTAAAACAATAGAAAGTTATTTTGATTTTCTGGAACTTATATATGCTATCCAATACTCCATTGATGATGGTTTGAATGTCCCATTTATTATGATCTCACTGGTCATTGAAGCACATTCTTCTGGGAACCAAGACAGAATAATTATCCTAAATTGCCTCAGTAGCTACTGATATTGCATTCCTGTTGACTCAGTGATCCCAAAATCTGGATAACAAAATTATTCCAAATTGCCCAGGTTGGTCCCAGATAATGTGTTTCTATTGATTTAGTAATTCTTAGATACTAACTTGCTCTATTTTTGCTTCTGTAAAAATGCTTTTTGCAAAGCAGGTTCCTCATTCTAGACCCAAAGATGTAATCAGTGCCTTTGTGATAGTCTGCCAATATAAGCCAGATATGCTGAGCTGTTTGGGGCTGCGAAGTGTGGAGTGGTTTTGCTCCAGACCTCATATGCCACCAGCTTTCAATAAATGACTCCATAATTTGACTTTTTTGAGGCATCCTCTGTAAGATGGGGGTACATCACAACAGCTATTCACCCTTTATCTATAATAAAAGTGTCAGATATGAAAGAAAATTAGTAAAATGTAAATGAAAATAATAAATTAATAAATAAACTATAACAACAAAAATGATATAAAGCAACAAATACATGATGTAAAAACAACAAGAACATGATATAAAAACATTAATACAAACAATGACTGATAATTTGATTAAACTTATTCTAACATCTCCCTATATATCACATTAAGAGTAAAAACATTTTCAAAGTGCTTGACTAATTTCCCTTGTGATGAAGTATTTAGAACTTTAACTTTAACATCACACACTCTTTAAACTTGAGAGAAAGCAACATATAACTGACTACGTGCGAAAACGGATTCAGATAGGAATATTCCTACTCTATCTAGAGTTTGTTCTTGTAATTTATTAATAGTCATTGCAAATGCTGGCAACACGGGAAACTGTCTTCGAATTAATTTAAATGAGAGGCCAGTGTCAGAGGGGGACAAATCAATTTTTGGAATCAGAACAACCTCTCTTGTTAATATACTTCAGCTTTGATTATGTTAGCTCAGAACCTTTTGATGATAAATCTAGTACCATTACAAAGACCCCACTTACTATTAAGATTTCTCAGTAACACAATGATTGCACCTACTTTCAATTTTAATTTATGACACAGCATTCCAGAAGGAGTAATACTATTAAGAAATTCGATGGGAGCTTTATATGTATTGTGCATGTGTGAGTCAATATTTATTTTTAAATTGCCAGTATGCATGATATGTACCAGCCAGTCGGTAGGATGGTCAGATGGATGGACCGATGGTTGGATATATAATATATATATAATGTACATTTTATTTTAAAAGTTCTATGAATAGTGAACTTTCATTAATGATCTATGTGCTAAAATATTAGAAAAAAGTGAATTGATATTTGCAGTACATTTTGATCTCTGCAGATACTTTGGATGGGCAAAAGGAATGATGCATAAATAGATTTGTAATAAAATAAGTGTAGTAAAATATGACTAGTAGAATGTAGATGAAGTCTATATTAAAGTTCACTATACCACTCTTTTAATATGAATATATGTCCAATATTTTTCAAAATGATAATATGTAAATGATGATTCAACTTCTAAGTCATCAAAATACTACATGTGTGATACAAAGAATCCATTACTTTTTGCCAAATAGTCTGTTGCCATTCACTACAGTGACCCTCCCAGAGAAAAGATTATACATTCCTGTCTTATTGTTTGGCTATTTGACTTACATGTAGAAGTTATGATGCTGTTTCTGAATAATTTTGTTACTGTGATTCTTCTTCTTCTATAAGTCTGGGATCCTCCCAATAGACTCTTTTCTATGAACTTGGTACTCCTATGAAGTTGTTGTGGACAGAGCTGCCACTGATCCAAAATGGACATGTATGAGGGAAGACCAAAAACATTGTTCTGAGTTGGTATTTGTTGCCACAATATTGTCTAATCTATTTTAGTGTTGTAAGGAGAAGAGTTACAAGATAGGTATAGATGGATGGATGGATAGATAGATAGATAGATAAATGATAGACTGATAAAATTGCTTTCATATTAACATAGATTTTAGAAAAATAGTTGAGCAATCAGGAAATGTTAGATTTGCAATTTTCTTATTCCATCATATAACCAGCATTCATAATATGAGATAACATCTCAGAGTTTAAATATTCTGCTGCTCCTGACTTAGCTAGGAGTAGTCAAAATATCTTCTGTAGTACAATGCAGTCTGACTGAGAATATATATTTTCTTTTTCTCTCCTTCTCAGTTATAACACACAGCAGCAGCCTAACTGTGGCAGATGCTCTTTCAGAAACTGTTTGGTTTCTTGGTGATTTACAGTAGCAATTGTATTAAATGCTGGAGGTATTAAATTTCTTTGATGCAAAATCAAGCCAGAGACAAAATGGGAACCAATCTGAATAAGTAGTACAATTTATCATATAAGGATGCATTACCCTGTCCTAATTCTATATTGCCTTACCTTTGAAACTTTTCATTTCTTACCATGAATTATTTGGTAAATACCATACTTTTATAGAAAAATACTATATGTCTTCTTTAGACTCAATAATATTTGTATTTGTCAGGTCTTTTGTGTTCCATGTTTGTATCTCCAGATATGATAGCCTCCAAAGGGTAAAAAAAAGGAAAGAGCAATAAGAAAGGAAAATAAGTCATTAAATTACATAGCATGCCTAATCCTATCATTTTAATTTTAGGACCATCTGACATATTAAAAGGTCAAACCAATAATATTGTATTACTAGGACTTTCTTGAACAATGATATTGATCTTTTTTCACTTTAACAACATAACATATTCTTTCACAGGCACTAGTACTTGTGAGAAGATAAAAATACAGAACGACAAGTCTAAGAAAAAGAAGATAAACTGGTCAGAGGGAAAATGAAGAATCACAGTGTGGAAAGAAACAATATATATGCAGATGTGGGGTGATAGAAAGCCTTAAAATTGAAGAAAATACTGACATGAGGTAAGGTGCAAGGTCAAATCTCCTTGGAAGCTAAATTTTATATGATTTGGTTGGCAATCATAGTGGTAGCAATATACAAAATAGTAATTACATTTCTTCATTAACCTAGCTAGATCCAGTATTTAGAAGATGCCTGTTGGAAGGCACTCAGGCAGCCTTAAAATACTGATTATAATATAGGAATTTCAGAAAATAAAGGGTTCTTTTAGTAAATGATTAAAACAGGCAAGAGGTAAAATAAAATGGCTATCGCTATTAAAATATAGGTTGTCCACAAAAATGTTTACACATCCTTTGGGTAATTATAAAGGCAGTGTTTATTTAAATACATTTAATTTTCAGAATTGAATTATCAATTGCTAATATGTGTATACATTTTTTTGTACATAAAAAAAATTGTCTCTAGATTATTTGGCTCAGTGTTTAGAGCATCGGCCTGCGAACTGAAAGGCCCCAGGTTTGATTCCTGTCAAGGGCTCATGCCTGGATTGCAGGCTTAATCCCCAGTGGGGGATTTGCAAGAGGCAGCCGATCTATGATTCTCTCTCATCATGGATGTTTCTATCTGCCTTCCTTCCTCTCTGAAATCAATAAAAGTATATTATTTAAAATTCTGATGGTAAAGTATATTGCAATTTGCTAGTTCCTCTTTCTTAATTATTGCCTTTTAAAAATTAAGGCAGATATATGATCACGTGAAAGTCCACAATCTGTGTCAAACAGCTGACTCACAGGGCAAGACCAACTATGATAGTTTATTGATGTTAGCAATTAAAAATTGTATTATGGTTTTTATAATGTTAGTCCCACCCTCACTCCCCCAGTTACAGTTTACATTTAATACAGGGTGGGAAAAAGTAGGTTTATAGTTTGTAGTGAGTATGTAAAACAGTGTTTATTCTTGTCCTGCTTATTAACTATTGTATTATTTCCTATGTGAACAGTTTCAAACCTACTTTTACCTCACCCTATATTATTTTGTATTAGTTTCAGTTGTACAGCATTGTGATTAAACAATCATATACCTTACATAATGTTCTTTCTGATATTTTAAGTATCCACCTGGTATGTACATAATTATTGCAATATCATTGTCTATATTTCCTCTGTTGTAGTTTACATCCTTAAGACTATTTTATAACTACTAATTTTGTAACTACTTAATCCCTTCACCTTTTTCACCCAGTCCCCCAATGCCTTCCTCTCTGACCATCATCATGATCTTTTTATCTATATATTTTTTTAACTTCAGCTCTTATTATTTAGCTTGTTGTAAAACAAGTAGCAAGTTTTTCTCTGTTGGGTTTCTATAATATTTCTCTCCTGTGATCCTTCTTGAACTCAGTTCCTAATTCAAGCATGTAGTTGTTGTTGTGTATGTGTGTTTTGTTCTTTATTTTCCCTTTTATTTCTGTTTCTCATTTTAATGAGTTGGCACTAAAGCAAAAATAAACAAAACCTGTCACTTCTTCTCCAATGAGTTACTTAGATATGAGTGCATTTGGTTGTAGCATGGGGTTGGGTGACAAGAAAGGATGATGTCTAAAAAGACAATGTCATGAACTTTCTGAAAGTCCTGACTTGGAGAGATGGAGCCATTACTGGCAATGGGACAAGAAACAGAACAAAATCATAAGACAAAAAACTCAGTGATTTCACTTTTTCATGTAGGTTTTGGTTCAATACTCATATTTAAAAGATTGGTGATACTGGATTATATTTTATTTATAAGCAGATGAACAATCATGGTAGTGCAGCAGATATAGGGAAGAGACTCTAAGAAAATATGCTGAAATAAATATGGCAAATTATGCCTACAGCTTTGTAGTAGAGATAGGACTAATATGATAACAGTTGTTAAAGGATAAAGAAAAGATGGGCAAAAATAGAAATAGGATCTATGCAAAGTAATGGGAGATTTGAAAAATTGTGTTCTAATATTTGCTTCTGTTAGGAAAAAGGCAGGGGAGTTCAAATGAGAGGGAAGTTTAATCAAACTAAAGGGGGAGAAAATCTAGGGAATGAAGAAGATTGGAAAGTTTAGTGGAGGAGTCCAGGGACGATTTATATGCTTTCATTATAATTGGATTTGAAGAGAAGAGGAGAAAAATCAGTGAACGGGTTAGAGGAAATAGTTGATTATTGCTCCACTTTGTGTAATCATGTAGTAGCCTGGCCTTAGGTTGACCTTCTGAAGCTTAGAGAACCTTGAGAGCAAAATTGTACCAGGGGGAACTGTAATAGTTAGGAGTGAAAATTAGACTTCACTAGACTGAAGTTCAGCATCTGGGTCAATTCTAGCAATTTTCCCTCACTATCACCCACAGGAGACCACATATTTGAGTTCTATTCTTGGTCAGCAAAAGAGAAGCTGAGATAGGCCCTAGAAATGAAGCAGAGTCTTAGGTGAAACGGCTGATATGGCAGACATATAACAAAGAGAATTTGTTGTTTTCCTTCTTTTTTAAACAAGAAAACAAGGAAGGAAGACATCCTTCTCAAGTGCCTTCAGAGAAAGGACAGTTAAAGCAGAACCTGATAGTTCAGGCAGGAAGGTCAGGAGGAAGTTGCTGATATAAACCAATGGGCATTGGATTGTTGCAAAGAATGAGATACTTGAGAGTGAGCCAGATTCATGGTCCACATTTGGTGACCTCAGTGACCTGTTATGGTCCTGTAAAACCATCTTCTATTCTGAAATTTTCATTTATTTTGAGTAAACAACTTTCCAAGAGTACCTGCTCCTTTACTGAGAGTCACTAGAATAGGCAAAAGGAAAGAATAGGCTCAGCTGGGAGTTGGGGAGAGCTGTGGCTGTTTTCAGATAAAGAGGAAGGAAAGAATACCCGGGATCTCATACTAGTGTCTGATAATAAAATCTATGCATATTTAAGGGAGAACAACTGAGTTTATTAAAACTTCTTGGATAGTCTGACATTCCCCTAGGTCTTTGTTTATACACATATGATTAACAAAAGTCATGACTTAATCTTGCTATATTAATTTGAGCAGCAATTTGGGAGAGGCTATTCATTATTCTATTTTTAAATAAACATTATCGCATGACACTTCATTTGATATTGATTTTCTCACTCTTGAAAAGCAATGCATTTCCCTTCGTATTGACAAATTTTCTACACCTAGAAACAAAAAAGTAAAATCATATTACTTTTTATGTCTATCACCCAGAGATTAGGCCACACTAAGGGACTTAAGGAGAAGAGATAAGAATTAAAATGTAATAGAAAAGAACAAGAGCACTTCTCTATCCCTGGAAACAAAGAAGTGAGAGACACATGAAACACCAGAATAATAAATTATTCCTGTACTTCAATATTTTTAATCAACATTTTAAAATAATGTTTTAAAAATGGATATAAAATGACTGTGCTTAAGCTATGAATTAGAATGGTTTGTATGCTCAGATTCTTGTAAGGTAAGGCTGATGAAATTATACACAAATGCTCTGGGGCATGAGCCAGCTCTCTGACCACACTGTGCCCGGTCTTGTATAAACTTGTATTGTCTATTCTGTTGTAGACTGTTAGGATCTGAGGTTTATGTGCCCATGATAATTCTTAAAATTATAGAGTTGGAGTTTTATAAGAGGTACTTGTGCAACAATTCAAAGCATGTATACGTATATATGTATATATCTGATGCTCTTTATCATATATATTTGCGCACGTGTGTGTGTGTGTGTGTGTGTGTGTGTGTGTGTGTGTGTGTTATTTTTTAAAATCTTGGTTGTATTTAGTTTTGACCTTTGGGTCATCATTTTTATTTTTAAAGCTTTTATCAAATTTCAGAATTAAGTGTTCGTATAGAACACACACCTGATATTAATAAATTCTTTAGATCTTCGAGTAACCTCAATTGAAAATCCTCACATTAAAGATATTTTTTAACTATTCAGTGTTTAAGATATTTGACATGTATGGATTGGTTGAACTTTTTGACCGCTGTTTCTGTTGCTTTTTAATTGGTAGGTCATATAGGTCATGTTAATAATTAAACAGGGACCATCTGTATTCAGGAAGTGGGAGTACGGATTGAGAGAGAGAAGGCAGAAGGTGTATATAGTTAAGAGTAAGAAATAAACCAGAAAACAACCAAGACATTGCAAAGTAGGAATTTTAAATTATTCGTTGGCTGAGAATATTGTTTCTTCATAAAATAAAGCAGAGAAATAAATCTCTAGTCTATTCTAAAGCCAGGATGTAACAGGTGGCTGAACTCCATCCACCCTCTACTAAATCCCAACCCTCAATTATGGATTGAATTCCTGTCATTCTTTATATTTTTGTTTACTTTTCACATGAAACAAAATAAATCAATAGTGAGATTAAAAGAGGGAATATCGAGGGGAATAGAGAAAGAGGAAATATTTTATTGACTAAAGTCTGTTTCATATAGTTTCTTATTATCTTAAAACACCCTGTCCTAAAGCTGAGACCATTATAATGAAGTTTCTTTTTGAAATGGCTGGGGCTCATAAGGGTAGGCAGATTGTTATTCTAAACTCATCTCTGTAATTTACTAGTTTTTGTTTGTTAAGCCCATTTTGAGGTATACACTGGGGTTCAAATAATTTTTAGGTTATGCAGCAGATTTCAAAAATGAGGGTGTGTGGTACATTTCTTTTTAACTTATGATCTAGGTAGAAATATTTCTGGTCCTCAGAACAACTGTCAAAGGGTTAGTGCTTTCTATTAAGCTGGTTTTGGCACAATAAATAAAAGCAGTCCTCAGGTAAATGTGTCTGTGTCTTGCAAAATGTAAAATATACCTGCAAAAGGTGTATTTTCTATCTACAGTGGCCCTGAAATACTATATATCAGTTTACCTTTGCCAAGCTAGACTAATAATTGACAATTGAGATACATATTTCATTTCCTTAGGCAAGCAGTTGGAAACTTGGGTGTGAAATGATGGCAAAGAAGTTTAGGAGTTGTTCCTGATTTTATTCAAAAGATGTGTAGGCCTGGCTGAAAGGCAAACAGCAAGTCCATAGGAGCAAGTCATCCAAACAGATTTTAAATGTATAATTTTCCTTCCTTTTTTAACCTTTTAAGCCTATTACAGCCAAAATTCACATTTCAAAAGAGCCCAGTTTTCAAATAAGAAAGCAGTGGGGGTCTTTGCAAAATTCTTTTCGTATTCTTTGAAATACCAAGTATTTCAATGTTTGCATTCAATCAATATAGTTAAGTGAACCAGCAAAAGTAGGGCAGGAAGTGAAACTTCTAGGTAGGGAAAAGCTGAGGGACCTTGTGGGCATAGTATGGCCTGAAATATATGCTCTGGTGACTACTTTCTCCTTCAGTTTTACTTTAAAAACATTACAGAAATAGTTAAAAGTGATTCACCTCCTCATTATGTGAACAAAATTTTCTACCATTTTGATTCAAAATGGAAAACCAGACCAGTGTATTATATTTCTATTAATAGACATTTAACTTTTTCAATTTTGGCATCCACATCATTCCTCATGATTTCCACAGCACTGAGGTTCACAAGGACAATACATTTTAAAATATAAGAAAATACGGGGCCCACTACTTACTTTTATAAAGCACCTCCTAACTCCTCTCTGGGCAGAGGCCATTTGAAGGTTGTAGATACAACTGCCTAGTGGCAGTCAATGTTCCAAACAGGAAATGAACTCTGTCTGTCTTGAGGTGAGACTATTATACTGTTCTGTTCTGCTTCTCAGTAACAATAGCAATAATTACATTGCTACAACTGCACACAATATGTGTTAAATATAATTATATCTGACAATATTTTCAGATATAAAATTTTATACTCTATGATTAATTGATGAGCAAATGAGTAAACCTTAAAATATATTACTAAGTGACTTTTAAATATTTTTAAATCTCTTTAACAAATATTAAATCTCTATTTTAAAGTTAGAGTGATATCCAGATAATTTGTATGATTGACTTAATTCTATACGGCTTAGTAAAGTGATAGAGGCAGCTCCAAATTCAGTGCTGTTTTCTTATTCTGTGCTGATTTCTTTGGCTCATACTGTGTGGAAAATTAATTTCTGGTTGCCAATTATTCCAGTTGAATCTGCTCCCTGTGGAACTAAGGCCATAACCCCTATTTAGGCTGAGGATATTACATCTTTTTTTTCTATACACTTTATTTGATTGTCCTCCCTTTTTACTCAATCTCACCCAGAGTCCTCTTGAAATCTCCAATCTTTGTCAGCAAATACTGTTGGGGGCAGGAAGACACATCCACAACCACCCAGGTCAAGGGGCAAGGTAGTGAGCACATTCATTTCATCTGGCTGAATTTTAACAAAGAGATTTCTAGGTGAAAGGCTGATACATCTTCACATTCTAATCATACTTAGTAAGGTAAAGTTCCACTTTCATGTGGAAGACAGTGCTATTAATCTACTTAAAAAGAACTGGAAAGTCTCCTTTCAGTTTGAAAAAGTATGTCATTTTTTTTTAAAAGTATGTCTTTTTTTGAGCAACTAGTATGTGACTAGGACTGTGTAAAGTATTATGAGTGTAAGGGTAAGTAGATGTGCCATTTCAGATTCCCTATACATGGATTACATATTTGGATGGGAAGGCGAACTCTGCCTGCTTGAAGTGATAATTACTCTCAGAGCCAATCACATGTCACAGTTATACCTTATAGAAATACCAGAATCACCATGCCTTTGGACTTGATTTTTGCTGGCATACATCTTGGATGGAATAAATCACATCCTCTTATGGGAAAGTAGGAGGGGATAAACAGTGCTGAGAGTCACTGGGAAATGGGAGAGCTGCAAAAGCAAGATCCAACTTCTGTGCCACTGTGAAGTCCAGAGGTTCAGTGTTCAAGTCATATCCCCAATCATTTGCACTTACATGTTGGATATAGTTACAACACATGCTGGAGTACAGCTTTTTAAATCTCTCAATAGAAGATAATGTTCCAAGACTATTGCAACATTTACATAAAAGTGGTATTTATGAGGATTCAGTTTTGGAAAAAGAAGAAATTCTGGGATAGATGAGCCAGCCCACTTTGATTATTTATACATCTAGGATTACTTTTCTGGAAGATTCCCCTGAAACTCATAACTGTCCCTCCTAGGAGAGGTGGGAAACTCCAGCTTTTCCAATGAGGGTTGTGCACCATGACAGTTCCCCAATACCATTACTACCATTGCATATCAACACCGACTGAACAAGGAAAATTGGGTAAACCATTTACTAATGTGGAGGCTCATTATTATGGGAGAAGAACAGAGTACCGCTGTCCCTTTTGCCATAAACTCTAAGACTTGATTGCTAAAGTCATGTGCCTCCTGAACTTATATCACTATTGCCCTACTTCATTTTTTCATGTCAGAGAACTTCTGTATGGGAGTCCTGTGTGAAACTTTTATTTCTCTCATCCTATCCCTGATTCGCAGATGAATGACTAGGTGTTTATAAGAGAGAATTCTGTGGGAGTTCTGAACTTTGTTAGAATATCAACTCAGAATTTAAGAGTATGATCTGTAGGTCTGTCTGCAGCAAAAAGAATTTTCACCACCTACATCACAGGGGAAAGAATTTATTTGCCCTCACACCAAGACAAAAATCAGCTAAAGATAGTCCTAGAGGGATGATATATCTGGTGGACTGATACAGGTATCTCAGGGGGAGAGGAGAGCAGGCAAAAGTGGCTCTTATATGTTGCATTTGCCAATTCCATGATATAAGTACTTCTACCATGTTAGCTTAACAATGGAACTCATTTTATGAATACTTAACAATTGGCTCATATAACCTATTATAAGCTGGCTCTAGCAGAGGCTTATAACTGCATATTTTCCACATGGGAAACAAATTGACCTTGACCTAATCTAGTTTATTCTTTGGATCAATGGGAAATCATTGAAAAGGGGGTCAGTCCTTTTTTTCCCATTTTAATGGAGACTGTGCAAGAATTGCACACTTCTGTTTAGGTTGCCAGGCCATGAATGCATATCCCAAAGATACACTTACCCTTAACTGGGATGCACTGTGCTATGGATATGGATAAGGGAAATATCAAAGTCAAATGCCAGATTTCAAGCCCAAATTGGGTTGCCAAGAAAGGAATCTGAAGAACTGGTGACATATGAAGTAAAAGCAAGAGGAAATCAAGTAAAAAGTAATATTTGAACCAAAACCTTAGTTACAAAAGAAAACCAAAAATGCAGTATCCAGAGACAGCCATTAGGTAGAAGGAGCAACAACAAAAGTACAAGCTACTCTGAGCCAGGAAAACCTTTATTAACAGCTATTGTGGCCGGAGCCTAATGCATGAATATGGAGAAAATCGGGAGAAGGTGAGGCTAAAGGAATAAGCATAGGATCTTATAAGCCATAAAAAGCCAGGATTTTATTCCAGTTTTAAACGAAAAGTTTTAAAGTGCCTTTACAGCAATACTGATAATGTGATTTTTATTATTTGAATAATCACTCTATTTTCTTACAGGGAGTGGGAGATGGGGTGGCAAAGAAATAATGGGATAGATGACTTTGGGTTAGTGTGGAAGAATCCAGAGACAGACACATATGGTTGTTTATCATACAACCCTAGCACAGATTTTCAGATGGACAGAGCTTGTAGGGGGCAAAATAGGATGTGTAGACTTGGCTTTAAAAAGAACTGACAATTTCTGTATTGAAAAAACACAGAATCACAGGTTTTTGTTAGCTTAACTGAATGAGGTGACACTCTCTGGCACAATGTTACCTGCATAGCACAGTCCAATTCAGCTTTTGAAATTAAATGCTTAAATGGAATGGAGCCTACCTCAACTTTTATATTGATGGTGTTGCTATTGCAAATGATTGGTTTAGTCAGCAAAATGCTAGCATAAAAATGAAACTTGGAAACCCTTTGACAAGTAAAGGCTTATGGTCCAAAGCATAAAAAGTAATGAATATCTCTTCCCCAAAGAAATAAATGAAAGAGGGACAATCCATTTTCTATTTAATTGGATAAAAAGCCCTTTGTGTATTGACTTTAATTGTGCATCCCATGGGCAGACACACATTTCATGAATTCACCATGGATTTTTGAAGGTCATAGACAACAAAAGCATTTCTTCCATTATGTCTCTTTATGGACTCTAAGTTTCAGTAATTAACCCAGAAATGGAATAAACCATTTTTAATTAACATAAAGAATAAGTCTTTAAGAAATTAATTTTCTATAAATTTTAAATAAGTGTGAATTAGTTTATTTTAATTACAAAAATAAAATTCTAAATTGAGGTTTGAGTCACACACTAATATGCTTCAAAGTTAATTAATGTTATTTATTATTCATAGTCTTGTTTGGGGATAAATATTTAATAAATAGTCCTCTTTACAGATTTGTTTTTCATCTCTTGAAATTTTATACATGGTGAGTCTCTGCAAGTAAGTTCATTGTATTTAGTTGTTTTAAATCTGCCAACGATCAACAGTACACTTACAAAAACAAAAAGAGTGTAAATTCATTTCATTATCTTTATAATTAATGTCAAGTAATTAGTTAATGACTGTGCACAAGGTCATACAAGAAATACACATATACATACTATATTCAGTCAGTTTTCTAGGAAATGTCCTGCAAAAACTCTTGCATGTAACTTTTTCTTTATACACTAGAGGCCTGATGCATAAAGATTCATGCAAAAATAGGCCTTCTTTCCCTTAGCTGCCAACACCAGTTTCCCTCCAGCACCCAGGACTTGGGTCTTTACTCTGGCTACCACATCCCGCCTTCACTCTAGGGCCAGGAGCCGCCTTCTGCCTTCACTCCAGACCAGCCGCCATCTTTGTTGCATTAATTTACATATTCCCTCCTTATTGGCTGTGGGTGCTGCCATCTTTGTCATGAAGTGACAGTCAATTTGAAAATTCTGACTTTATTAGATAGGCTTTATTTTCTAGGTTAAATATTATGCAAATAGTAGCCTAAGATTTATAAAACAGTAACATTTATCCTGATCATTTATACTATTGACTGAGAAAACAATAATGGAATTCTGATAAGATATAATGAGAACACCAAAATGAGAGCTAGAGAAGAGAGAAAGGGGGCATAAGGAGGAAATATATGAGCAGGAGAATAAGAAGAAGAATATCATTAACAAGTATTAGAACAGGAAAAAGTGAAAGAATGAGAGGGAAGAAAGAAAGAAGCGGAAGAAGAGGAAATGAAGGGCAGTGGGAACTGCTGCCCTTGGTTCATTGGCTGAATCTAAGTGAGATTTGGTCTTTGTTCACTTCAATATGAAATCAGGACTGGAAGGTACCTTCCCAGACATCCTAACAATAAGATTTCTGAACTTTGAAATGTGATTTCCCATATAATATATCATTTTCTACATGCAAGCTACAGAAATAAATGTTTAAGACAAATATCACTTAGAGAGAAGTTCTATATTATTTGGGATTATACATTTTCTTCTGTTTATGAGGAACAGATTCATTCAGGTCATTTCAATAATAGGGAGTGTATTATAGCGACACATCAGAACCACATGGGTCAGGTCTCTCAGAAACCTAAGGAAATACAAAACCCTCGGCCCTGAGCAAGAACTGGAGCTTCAGGATAGCCATGCTTCATGATAGGTTACCAGGATCCTTAGAAGTTCTGCTGAAGGAATTATTTTGTCAACCTCTCAGCAGAATTTCATAGCTATTCATCTGTTTCTGTTTGTGTCAATCAACTTGTCCTGTTTGCTCTAGCTAGAACGAAATTATCCATTTCCCCTATGTGAGTCTCCTGTTTAATCACTGTCTTCCCTGTATGGCCAGAGTTTGGGCATTCTACCATCATCAAGGCCACTGGCAGATATAAACATGAATTTCTGTTTGAGCTATGATCACTCCTGTGCAGTCAGCTGTGGTCAGGAGGCTGGGTCAGTAGCAGCAACAGCTTCTCTTCCAGGTGAACCATGGGAATGGCTGCCACTTTGATGTTTGGCTTCTGCCATCACCGAATATTTGATATATGACACTGCTTATAGCTCTGATGGTCCTTTGTTTTAGAATCTTACTACCCAAGACATCCACTTAATGGAAATAAAAGAGGAAGGATAGGATCAAAGGGGAATAATATGTGTAAAGGCTTCATAACATCTCATTGTATTGTAACCTGAAATGTCTCTGAATTTCTGAAAGTAGTACATTAATTTACTCATTTACTCATTTACTCATTCAATCAGCTGTTTGTTTTATACACATTGATTTTCTACTATATTTCATGAAATAAACAAAGAAGGTTGAATCCCTACTCCCCACCATCATGGCTTTCCTAAATTATTTTTTGAAAATAATATACAATTAAACTATATACATGATAATGTGACTATGAAGAATCTTATATTTGAAATTAAAAGACAATGTCTATTTCTTGAAATTAAGTGGGGGAGGCCTCATTAGATATTTTTCTCAGGAAAGGTATCTGTAAGGAGATGTTCCTTGAGCTGAGATCTGAAAAAATGAGAAGGAACCAGCCAAAGTTCTGACATCCAGTTTCGGTTTGCTTTACAATGGTGGAGATTAAAAGGACAAACCAGGTTTTTTAATATTAACTTTTGACCTCATTCAGTTCTCGGGACAAAAATGGATTTGATGACACAGGTATGAGGAACATTTGCTTCACTTCCTAGTGCTTTAGTACCACAATGGTATGCTTATAATGAACCATTCATTGGCTTGCTTGAAATGTTACTGTAATTTGGGAATAAGAAAAGAAATTGCCACCTGGAAGAGAATATTTCTCAAGAACGATAGGACAGCACACACCATGAAATTATAGTAACAGCAGCTGAACACGGATCCATCTGGAAACTTCAAACAATGCATCTGGCAACTTACAGGTAATTACTTGCCACATTTGACAGGAAAGGTCATAAATATTTCTTATTATTACCAAACAAGACACCTGTGAGCTTGGAGCCAACAAATATAAATCTAGGAGCCATATTGGCTGACTGTCCTGAAGTAAACAGAAAGTCTGCTAAACTTCCAAGCTGAAAAATGCTGTAACACATACAGAGAAGTTATAAGATTTGTGAATAAATGTAAACTGTCTGACACTAGGATGCATCTGGATTTTCAATGTAACTGGGTCTTTGACAGAATGGCCAGAGATCCTTGTTTTCTTGGACTCTCCTGGTGTACGCCAGTTGCTCTCTTGTATTTTTAAAAATTCTTTATTGTTGCAAGTATTACATATGTCTCCTTTTCCTCCCATTGACCTCTCCCAGCCTGCTCCATACCCTGGCACAGGCCTTCCTTCCCTCCACCCCCACCTCCCACCCTGCTTGTATTTTTTAAAGAAGTCTCCTTTCACTTTCAAATGTGTCCTTGTCCCAAGTTGCAAGATAAATTATATCATCTCCTTAGTCTTACCACACCCATGCTCCAGAGAGAAAAAAGTAAAGAGTGGAAAAGAACTGAACAAGTATTTAGGTCTCTGACTATTACAAAAACAGGTAATGAAAAAGATCTTAGCTTTACTGAGGACATTACTGCTTTAGTGTCATCTACCATGTATGGTTCACTCTGAAGAGATAGGAAGACTCTCAGGAAAAGCAGGCTAGCATTTATATAGAGGGAGGGAGGGAGGAGGGAGGGAGGAAGGAAGAGAGGAGAAGATACATGAGAGAGAAACTATATGTATGATTAGTTAAACTGTGTATTCAGCTAATTATAACTCCTTTAGTTTCTTTAATGTTCTTTCTGAGAAGTAATGCTGAGCATTTTCTAACTCCCCAGTGATGCAAGTCTTCTTTGAAAAATCAGTAGATATGTTTTATGCAGGCAAAGAAAGAAATTATTTATAGAAAACCTCAACTCAAGCCTAATTATATAAATATCAGGAATTACTATATTGAGCATAGTTCAAACTTCCAACTAAAATGAATTAACTTCTGTGGTAAATTCTGGTAGATATGATCCTTATCAGATCATCAATAATTTGCAACATACAACATTTCAACAAAAATTCTTTTGAACTAATTCCCTAATATATCTTTTGAACAATGATGGAATTTTATTTGCAATGAGTAATAGTTTCTTTTTATTACTAACTGCTTTCTCCTTCCCTTTTTAATGAGCCATCTTTTCTAAGTTTTGAATTCTGCCATTTGCCTCATATAACTTATTTAATAAGAGTGGCTAGCATTTTCTACATAAAGAAAATAAAGCAATTTAAATCATGACTTTATCAGCAGACTAAACCAGAAAAAATTAAACAGAAAAAAACAACAAATTGGCACTATTTAATTCATGCTTTTCCTGAAGCAGCTAGTACAAATGTCCATTGAATCAGATTGAGGATTAGACTGTAAGGGAAGTAGGTGAAATTTAAAAATAATCTATTAGTAGTAGCCTAAATTATATATTTTTTCAGTTACATAGTGCCTTTTTAAAACAATAATTCAAATCCATATTTCTATATATGTATACATTTTTGCTAAAATCCACTCAGGTGGTAAGAGGAGAGATGATATATATTAATACATTAATTATCCTCTTGCCCCAATGAAAAATACATGTTAATTAACATGGCCTATTTCATTATCACCCCAATTTCATGTTATTTTTCCCTAAATTTTGTCTAATTTATTCAAAATTGAGCAATGTATGAATATATTAGTAATTAAAATTAAGGTATAGGTATTTGCAAGGTTTTAAATGGCTATCCTCAAAAAGAGAAACATAAATATGAACTTGAAGAGTGTAATTGAAAACATTATTGTACTTTTACCCACTAATTACATATATAGGTATATATTTTATCAAGAGGCCATCTTTATCTCTACATGTGTACCTATATAAATATGCTGATTTTATTTAATTCAATAAATATTTACACATGCAACCTTACTCCAAAGTGCTGCTTCAAGCTCTAAGAAGCACTGAGATAAAGAAACACAAGCCTCTGAGTTTATAGACCTCTACAAGTCTTATCCTGATTGCAGGCAAGATTAAAGCAGTGCCTGTTTACCATAGTTTAGGAAATCCAGCCCAAGGCACCAGGATATCCAGAAAATGCCAGGTCTAGGAAATACACGATCATGGAGAACAGATGTCTCAGTCATGACCAGTGTATGCAGGTGATTCCTGGACAGTCTGACTTGCATACAGGTATCACATCAAGTATCTGTCCTTTCTTGCCAAGGAAAATTTTGGCTTATATTGAGGACTCTGGGTGTTGCCATCCTTTTTATTTATTTCCCTTTGCCTCTTTTTCTCTTTATTTTATTAAGGAAAAGTTAAGGTCCCCATTTGTTAGTTCAATTAGGATAATTTTTAATGTGTTCCTTCTAATTCTCTGGAGAATATTTTAGGATTGTATAATGTAGTCCTAAATATCTGCAAACCCTTAATTTTAGAGACTTTATTTCTGCTTTGTACAAATTCTTTTGACTCTGTTTTGATTTCTTACTCTTTTTTATGGTCAAGTAATCAGTCCTGAAAGTCAGCATTCCTTCCTAATAGAAACATTTTTGGATGTTAGATCAAGAGTGTTCCCCTTGAGTCCTCAGCTAGCATAATCAGTTTGAACTTGGTATACCTCTCTCCCCAAGAGAGCTGTGTGGCCTTGCTTCTGAAGTCCCAGGTAAACCAGGCTATTTGTGAATTAACATATCTACTCTGATTTTGCATAATGTTGGATGTTTAATCTTAAAGTGTCAACAGTTTAAAAATTTTAAATCATAGTAGTAAAGATAATTCTGAGTTAGAAAAATATAGCTTTGACGTCTCCTCTTGTCTCTGTCACTTCCCACTCCAAGGTCTAGTAGAGAAATGTCTCTCTCATCTTGCTTCTCTACAGAGCAACTGGCCAGATTCCCCCTGTAGATTCCAGCTCAAGTTTCTCTTCCCAGGCATTCCCACTTATCTGGGTGGAGAAAACTGGGATAGTGTGGAAAGCATGTGACTGAGTCAGGCCTCAGTTTGCATCTACACTCTGGCAGTTTTGGGACTTTAAACAAGTTATTTTGGCTTATTGTGAAAGTTCAATGAGTTAAAAATGAAGTCACCTTTGTGTCTGGCACACATTAGGAACTCAATATACTAGTATAATTGAATTTTCAACCTTTCTACTTGGCAATCACACACATCTGACTTGATTAATAAAAAATGCATTTATTTCTTTGTACTATTGGGTTAAGTGGATTCTTCCTAAATGCCTTAATTCTCTTTCCTAAAGGTACTTCATGCCTTTAATTTTTTCCTGTGCAACATGCAAATTAAAAGTCTTAAATATCACAGAAGCTAAACTCCATCCATAATTTTACACATTTTTTAACAGAACCTAATTTTATTTTTTTTCATTTCCATGTAATGTTTAAATGTATATAATTATAAATTTGAAAAGAATGTATATTACCTATATGTATATTATTTTCAAATTTTTACTTTTAAAAATTCTTCATGGCCTCATAACTGTTATATTTATTGCTGTATCCTAATGAACTGCTATTGAAAACTTAAGAATGTTTCCTGAATTCAACATGATAAATAATGTTGCTATGAACAGCTTCTTTCATATCATCTTTTTAAAGAACTTAAAGTGAAGTAACTTAATAAGTCTGGATAATCACTCTTTTAAAAGCAACACGTAAAGAACAGTAGGATTTGGAGATAACAACTCTGTCTTACTTAAAGGAATGGTGTTGAGAAACCAATGTCTGACTTTTTGAATACTTCTCTAAGTATAGGATTGATTGTCTTACTCATGAATTTTTAAGTAAATCCCAATAGAAATCTGGGATCATTCTATAAGTACAGATTTCTGTGCCTAGTGGAATGTATTTACCAAAAATGTACTTCTAGTCTGTTTATTTTGTTTGTTTGTTTGTTTTGTTAATCCTCACCTGAGAATATTGTTTCTATTGATTTTTCAGAGAATGAAAGAAAGGAAGGGAAGAGACAGAGAGAGAGAGAAGCATTAATGTGAGAGAGAAATTAATTGGTTGCCTCTTGCACGTACCTGCAACTGAGGTACATGCCCTTGACCAAACTTTCCACCCTCCAGTCTGCAGGCTGACTCTTTAACCGATGAGCAACTGGCCAGGGTTCTAGTCTGTTTTTTTACAGACATCATTAACAATGCTTCCCTAGCAAACAAAAAATTATAAAAAATTTACAAATAATGTGTCTAGTACAGAAAGTTTGACTTCATATGCATATATTTTATTTTCATCATTTGTCCATTTTCCAGCCCCATTTTGATTAATCTTAGCAGCTTAAATTTTATTTAAAAAGTATGGCATCTTCCAAATGCCAGTTTGTTTTTGTTTCTTTTTATTCAGAGTTTGAACTCATTCAGAATATGGAAGGTTCTTTCCTGAAAAAAATAAATTGCCCATTTAGTGTATATTTCATTTTCTTGGCATGAGTTTCTGTATTCAACTACGTTAGGTTATGTTTGACTTTTCTCTCTTGATTTATGTTGCTTTCTTTTTCCTTCCCTGCATAAACCTCTCGCCTTCCAGCCTTTCCCATTCATTTGAGAATATGAAAGTTTGATGCAGGTGAATTGGCTGGCCTCCCTGAAGACAAAAAGTTTGACACAGATTGCAGAAACTTTCCTATAAAGTTGTATATCAGATGAAGAGTTGTTAGAAGAAATAGCTGCCTAAAGCATCTCATTTCATATTACCTGGGGAGGGAGTTTTCGTCAGAAACTATCATAGTGAATAGGTTAAAATATCTTGCCCAGCATTCCACCAACAACACATTATAGACGTTATTCCCATGAATAATTGAAATCATTTCCCACAGAGTTCACATTATTAGAATTCATTTGATCACCATGAAAATAAACTCAGAGAAAAAATCCACTCTGAATATTTAATATTTTACATTTTTATGGTATGTTATATTTTGGGAGTGAGGTTTGATAAGTTAAAATAAGTTAGGGAGTTCCATGGGATGTGTCTTTGGCATCAGGTTGAGCGCATTATGCCCATTTTGCTGCTTAAAAAACAGAGGACCTAAGAGATTGGGGATTTGCTTAGTATATCTCCATAAGTGTGACATTAGAAGGAAATAACATCAAATTGCCGGTCTTATTACTGAGGTCTTCAGTCAGAAAACATTTCAATATTGTCTTTGGAAACAGAAAATTAAGATAAAAATGTAGGCAAATTGCACTGATTACAACTTCTCACTGAAGGTGGTAGGTTAGACAAAGGGCACTAACTTCTTGATTTGTTAAAACTCCTCAGTAATGAAGACGGCTATAAAGAGGTATTAGGGATACAAAGAACTGTAGGTAATGGCAACTTCAGTAAGACCTGTAGATTCAGGTCACGTGTATTTTTTAAGTTAAGAAGCAGTTCTATAAATGGATATGGAGACTTACTGAAATACTTGAAATTAAGTGTCTTCCGAAAGTTCCTGTTGTCTACATCCTAATTTCAAAGCATTTGTAACTTGCCATGAGAAATACAATGCCAATTAACACAATATGCATAGGCATTAAGGGAAATTAAAAATAACTCATAATTTTTGAAAACTAACCAAGTGAATAAAAGCATTTCCCAAATGTTTTCCAGTTTATCTCTTCCAATCAAGGAAAGGGATTTTTATGTCATATTTTATTTTATTTTATTTTTGCAAAAAAAAGCTATAAGAAAAATAGCCCATTGTAAAATTCTTATAATACCATAAACAAAATTCTACTTGTATAAATGAAAGCATGCAGAGACGTGAAATGTATATATGCATATAGAGTTTTATAAATTTATATTTGAAGAGCTTAGATTTTTTATGTATTATTTCATTATTATGCTGGTGAAGCACTATAAAACTGTGACCCATTCAATGCTAATGAAGAAATAGGTGCATTGTCTAAAACCACCTGATCCTAAGTAAAGATGTAAGATATACCATTTAGTTCAAAACTTCATCAATACACACAGAAGAGAATGCAGAAATAAGGACCCCGAAGTTCCCAGTTAACCTTGGAACTTTTGATAAATGTCAGGGTCAAAGAAGCAAGGTGTTTTCAGACAATGAACTAAGCATCATAATAGGAATGTGGAAAATGAATATATTAGTAATAGGAAACACACACACACACACACACACACACACACACACACACCAAAAACCTAGATCTTGTGCCTAATTCTGTCATTTACAAAGGTTTATATTGGAGTCCAAAATGATTTTACTCAAAGTTCCAGAACTGATTAGTGGTCAGTTGACTTTTAGTTCTTTTATTTTTCATCATCTTGCCTACTGATGGGAAATGGCAGTAAATGAGAGATTCCTTTTTAAAATTAATACTTATATTTCACTAATAGATGTTACAATGTTAAAATACACCTTAGTTGAAATATAAATCTCACAGCAGTGGAAGCTTATTATGTCAACCACTCTCCATCTGTCCCAACCCCCAAATATTAGTAGTTCTTTATTGACTACAAAATAAATTTACATCCCTTTGATTTGATGTGTAAGACATAAACTTATCTGTTGATAAATATTGGCCTTTATTTAATTTTCCCTTGATCCTCATGGCCAACCTGTGTTCTGATTTTAATGGAATTATTTATTTGCAGTTTGTTTTCTATTCTTTCTGATTTTCCTGATTTTACTCACCCTCTTCTCATTGCAACCAATTTTATTTACTCTTCTTCCATATAGCCTGAATCTTTTCACCAGCTATGTTAATCTTAAATTCCATGAAGCTTTCTCTGAATACCAGAAAGGAAATTACCCCTTTTTCTCTAAGCTTCCTGTGATCTTGATCTAGAGTATAACCATTTTAATCACCTCCAATACACCAGACTGGAAATTTTCATGTTAGATTTCTGCATGCTTAATTTTGTATCTTCAATAGTACCCCCAAAATAGAACACTTTTTTTCATCCTGTATTCATTTGTTCATCATTTAACCATTCAACTAATTTTGCTTTAGGACCTTCTATGGCACTGTCCTGTTACTGAGTAGTTACTCAATTACTTTTTTTGTTTTTATTTTATTTTTATTTTATTTTTATTTTTTAAAATATATTTTATTGATTTTTTACAGAGAGGAAGGGAGAGGGATAGAAAGTCAGAAACATCGATGAGAGAGAAACATCGATCAGCTGCCTCCTGCACACTCCCTACCGGGAGTGTACCCACAGCCAAGGTACATGCCCTTGACCAGAATCAAACCTGGGACCTTCTAGTCCGCAGGCTGACCCTCTATCCACTGAGCCAAATCTCGGCTGCTACATTTTTTGTTTTTAATAATAATGAACTGAAAAGGATTAGTTTGAAAGGTCCTAAAAGCTAACTAAGGAGGCTGCCTGACAACAGATAAAAACTTATTTATTAGAATTTGATGAAGTTTAGTAATATTGTTAGATAAATCCTTCAGGGTATTATAATTGCAACTTCTAGCATATATACCATTTGTAACCAGGAAGAAAACACATGTAAATATTTACAAGGGAAAAAGTAGGCTTATAGTCATACTACAAATAAGTGATGCAATAATTAATGGATGATAACAGAAGAGCAAACTCCATGTTTCGTGTGCTCAAAATTGTAAACCTATTTTTGCCAGCGCCTGTGTATGTAATGCAGATTCTCTTTTCCTTCCTGTTTGTGATATAACACAATTGGCTGGACTAGCTTTTATGTTTCAGAATTAACTTCGGAAGTTAACATTTACCTGAGTTCTGAGGGTGATTTCCCCTTCTCTCTATATAGTTACTTAGATCTTCCACATATGAAACAGTTTCCTTTTCAAGTTAATCAGAATTCACATGTGGTAGAGATAAAAATAATAAGAGTTCCTTAAAACTTATATCAGATACATACAAGAATACTTAGAGGAAGACTTAAGAAAATCTTTTTTCAAGATGCAAACAAAATAATAGCTTCCTAGAATATAAGTAAAGGTCATATGTCATGTTTTTTTTTAAGGTAGCATGTAAATGTGTGTGTGTGTGTGTGTGTGTGTGTGTATATATATATATATATATATATATATATATATATATATATATATATTTACTTACTAGTGACCCGGGGCACAAAATTCATGCACTTGTGGGGAGGGGTTGCCTCAACCTGGATTTGAAGACAGCACAGGAGGCCAGGTGCAAGGTCCCACCAGTTCATGATCAGGGTGAGGAAGGGATGCGAGGGGTTGGCCAGCCAGAGAGGGACCCCAGGAAGGCTCCAGGGTGTGTGTGGTCCTGATAGGCTGGACCCCAGCAGCAAGCTAACCTACCAGACGAAGTGTCTGCCCCCTGGTGGTCAGTGTATGTCATAGCAAGCAGTTGAGCATCCTTAGCATATTATTACCATATTATATTTTGATTGGTTGAATGGCTGACTGTACAACCAGACACTTAGCATATTGGGCTTTTATTATATAGAATTTGTTTCAAAATCCAACAGTGAATTTCAAGTACCTTGAACTATAACTCATGCTGTCTATATGCTAAATTCCCAACATTGACGTTCTGCTTTTAAAACATGGAAGCAGATTTAGAATATAACATTTGATACAGTTCAAAAATCTCTTTAAAGGTAGATACAAATTCTTCCTGGTACATACCTTATTAGCAAACCTGAGCTCATAATAATTGATTCTTCAGAAAAAAAAATTCATCTCTTACTTCAGTAAAAAAGCCAATTTATTCTTTCTGGAGGGGAGAATGTAAACCATGATATTAGTTTCATATTTGCTGTCAGCTTACATGTAAACAAAACCTACACTATTCGATGAAGTGTGTTCGTTTTTATCCTTTTCTTTCCATGAACCAAATCCTGTTAATAGAAGTTACAGTTTGGCAGGTAGGAGCTGGGCTATTGATTGTTCCTACCCAGAGGGTTGATTACAAGCTTTGAGGATTTGGCTTATATTTTTCATCCCACTGTGGAATCAATATTATCTAACTCTTTTACAAAATTTTAAAAAATACACATATAAAAATGTTGTAAATAAGATTGTAATTTTTCTATATTTTATTTTTTCTGTAATAGAAAATTTAATTTTCAAGGTCTTTTCTGAGAAGATAACACTGTGTTATGTTTTCCTTGGAAATGTCTTTTTATTTTGTATATTCTTCTAGACATGCTATTGTTGTCATTTGTTTGAATGTAGAGGAGACCAGAGGACCTCAGTATGTGATTTTCTCACTATCTTTTCCACCTATTTCCTGCTTTCCTTTTTACCTAATTGATTGGAAGATATACACCAGCATTTCTAAGTCTACTTGTATTCACTATCAATAACTTGCACCTTATAACTAGGTTTTCAAAAGGTTTTACTTATTCCAAATCAGATTATATTTTTCACTGATCCTTAATTCTTGGAAAATTTTTTTTTTTAATTTTGAATACAGCATTATACACAAATTTGCAAGCCTCATTGCTAACATTACCTAATCATAGTCTCTCTTTTTTTGACCCATTTCACTATTTCAAAAACTCATGAATGCAAATTGCATTGAATTCTTTAATGTAAGAGACTGTTCTATTGTCTAAAATGGATAAAATGAGACAATTGAGGGAGAAAAATCCTTAATTATATTTTCTTTACCTTATATTCTATAAGTGTATTTTATAATATCATGATCCAGACCTAACAAATAATGCTCAGTTATTGCCAGTACAGATACAAGGGTTTAGTTGTGTTTCTGTAGTAGTGGAACCATTATGAAAAGTTAATGATGGGGGAGGACAATGGGGAGAAAAAAAGAAAAACATATGCACTACTATTTGTAATACTTTAAAGAATTGAATAAATAAATAAATAAATAAATAAATAAATTTAAAAAAAGAAAAAAGAAAAGTTAATGAGAACATAAACAAAATGTAAGAGTAAAATAGTTGAGTGAGAAAGATAATAATAGAGTTCTGTTGAAAGGAGAAAGGGAAATAAAACTATTTTTAAAGGAAATCCTTTAAAATCTGATATAAGTCTAACAAAATATGAAGATTAAATATATAGTGTCTTAGATAAATTATAATATGCATATACAATACATAATTTATAACAATATAGATCAGGAAATTTTCACAATGTGAATACAATCATTAAACTATTGCTCAGGTAAAGAAATAGAGCACTGTTTCCAGCAACCTTTGTGTTACCATAATATGGCAACCCCCTAGAAGTTACCATATTCTGACTTTTAGCCTCATTTGATTAGTTTGCATTTTTGAAATTTATGTCTTTTTTCAGCCAATATTATGTTTTAATTTATTCATGCTGATCCTGTAAAATAATTAATTAAATAATTTTAATATATTTTATTTTTTGGAACAGTTTTTGTTGCACAGTAAAATTGAGAGGTAGGTACGAAGATTTCCCATATATTCTCTGCCTCCATGTGTACAGCCTCTCTCAGTAGCATATGCCTTACCATAGTGGTACAATTGTTAATAACTGATGAACCTACACTGTCAAGTTATCATAACTCAAGTCCATAATATCCATTGAGATTCCCTCTCACTGCAGTAAATCAATGGCTTTGGACAAATGTATAATGAAATGTATCCATGATTATAGCATCACAAAGAGTAATTTCACTGCCCTAAGAATCCGAAGTGCTGCTCCTCCTCATACTTCCTTCACCCTGACCACTGGCAATCATGCAGTTTTTTACTGATTACAGAGATTTGTCTTTTCAGAGTGTCATACAGTTGGAATTGTGTACTATGTAGCCTTTTCAGATTTCCTTCATTCACTCAATAATATGCCTTTAAGTTTCTCCATGTCTCTTCAGAGCTTAAGAGTTCATTTTTTTTAATCATTAAAATATACAGGTTCTTTTTTGTTGTTGTTATTTTGTTTGTTTTGAATGAGCCACAGTTTATTTATCCACTCGCCGATTAAAAGAAATATTGTTTGCTTCCAAGTTTGGGCAGTTATAATAAAACTGATATAAACATCTATGTGCAGGATTTTATGTGGACCTCAGTTTTCAACTCCTCTGTATAAACTCAAAGGACATGATTGCTGGATTGTATGGTAAGAGTATGTTTACTTTTGTAAGAAAGCACCAAAATATCTTCAAAAATGAATGTACCATTTTTCATTCCCAATAGTAATTAATGAGAGTTTATGTTGCCCCACATCCTTGTCTGCATTTGGTGTTGTCAGTGTTTTGTATTTTGACCATTAAAATGGTGTGCATGGAAATGTCATGTTTTTTTAATTTTCATTTCCCTGATGACATTTGATGTGAATTATACTTCCTTAAGCTTATTTGTCATCTTTATATTATATTTAGTGAGGTGTCTGTTAAGGTCTTGAACACATTTTTAAAATTTTGATTATTTCCATATGGTTGAATTTTAAGAATTCATTGTATAATTTTGATAATAGTTCTCTACCAGATGTGTATTTTGAAAATATTTTCTGCAGGTCTGTGGTTTATTTTATCATTCTATTATTTCATAGAGGCAAAAATTTAATTTTAATGAAGTACAGCTTATTGTTTCATTCTTTAATGGACTGTGCTATCAAGAAAGTTATCACCAAAACCAAAGTCATCTATATTTTCTTCTAACTTACCCTCTAGAAGTTTTCTAACTTTGTGTTTTACATGTAGGTCTGTAATCCATTGAGTTAATTTTTTGTGAAGGATACTAGAGCCCCGATGCACAAAGATTTGTGCAAGAATGGGCCTTCCTTCCCCTGGCTGCTGGAACTAACTGCTCCACTGGAGCTGCCTTTCCACCTTACCACGCTGCCCAGAGGCCCTGAGCGGTCATTGTGCAAGCATCCCACCCCCGACTGCTTGGCGCCTGTGTATGCAAATTAACCCACTATCTTTGTTGGGTTAATTTGCATACTCACTCCTGACTGGCTGGTAGATGTTGTAAAGGTATGGTCAATTTCCATCTTTCTCTTTTACTAATGTAGTTAAGGACTATGTTTAGATGTTTTTGTATTTGCATGTCCAGTTGTTCTAGCATCATTTGTTGAAAAGATTCTCTTTGCCCCATTGAATTACCTTTGCTCCTTTGTCAGAATCAGTTGGCTGCATTTATACAGGTCTTTTCTGATCTCTCTATCCTGATGCACTGATCCATTTTTCTACCTTTTACCAGTACCACCCTGTATTTGTTACTAATGATTTATAGTAGGTCTTGAAGTTGTGTAGTGTAAGTTCTCCATCTCTTTCTTCTTCAATATTGTGTTGGGTATTCTGGGGTTTTTGACTCTTCATATAAACTGTATTAGGTTGTTAATATTCATGAAATAATTTTGATTGGTATTGATTGAATTTATAGATCAATTTGGGAAGGACTGACATCCTGAGTCTCTTTATCTATGAACATGAAAGTATCTTTTCACTTATTTACTTCTTCTTTAATATCTTTTCTCCAACTGTACAAGTTTCCATTACAGATATTGTACCTAATATTTAATCTTATATCTAAGTATTTTATTTTTGTGCAAACTATTATAATGGAATTTCAAATTTCACTTTTCATTGCTAATATATAGGATTGCTGATATATAAGAAAGTATATTAACTTTGTATCTTACAGTATTTATGTGATTAATTATTAGTTCCAAGAGATTTTTTTACAAATCTTTCATATTTTAAACAGTTATATAATCTTTGAATAAAAAGAGTTTTATTTCTTCCTCCTTAGTCATTATATTTTTATCTCCTTCTCTTGTCTTATTGAATTAACATTCAGTATGATACTGAAAAGGAGTGGTGAGAGGAGACCTCCTTGTTTTGTTCTTGATCTTATAGGGAAAACTAGTTTCTCATCATTAATTATATTAACTTCAGGGTGGTTCTTTTTGTATATATTCTTTATCATGTTGAGTAAATTTTTCTCTAGTTCTAGTTTATTCTAGAAAATTGTCATCATGAATGTATGTTTGATTTTCTCAAATGCTTTTTTGGCATCATTGATATGATTATATGATATTTCTTTTTAATCCATTTCTATGCTGGTTTATATTAATTGATTTTTTAATGTTGGACCAGCCTTGGATTCATGTGATAAATCCCCCTTAGTCATGGTTTATCATTCTTTTTATACATTATATTTTGTTGAAAATTTTTCCATTCATGTTCATGGAAGATATTGATCTATAGATTTCTTTTCTTGTAATATGTTTGTCTGGTTTTGGTATTAGGAGGATGCTTGTCTTATAAAATGAGTTTAAAAGTATGTCCTCTGGTTCTATATTCCAAAAGTGGCTATAGATAATTAGTATAAATTCTTCTTTAAAAGTTTGGTAGAATTCATTAGCAAATCTACGTGTGTCTGATGCCTTTTGTTTTCTGGAGGTTATTAATAATTTTTTATAGATTTAAGCCTTTTTAATTTGTTAAACTTTTACAAGTTTTAGCTTTGAAAGATTGTATCTTTCAATAAGTAAGTTCATTTCATTTAGTTTATCAAATTGTGGTCATAGAGCTCATCATAGTATTTCTTAATTATCTTTTTAATGTCCATGGGATATATATTGATATTTCTACTTTCATTTCTAATACAGTATTATTATTTGTGTCTTCTCTCTCTCTCTATTTCTCTCTCTCTCTCTTTTTTTTTTTTTGTCTAGTTAGCCTGGCTAGAGGATTATACATTTTTTTTTGGTCTTTTCAAAGAACCAGCATTTGGCTTTAGTTATTTTCTCTATTTCTTGTTTTCAGTTAATTGATTTCTACTTTTTTTATTATTTATTTTATTCTATTTACTTGGGATCTAATTTGCTCTTCTTTTTCTAGTTTACTAAGGTGGAAGCTTAGATTATTGACTTTAGATTATGACTTATGTTCTAGTATATATATACAATCCTATAAAAGTTCCTTTTAAAGATGCTTTTCCTACATTCCACAAATTTTGATAAGTTATATTTGAATTTTCTCTTTGTTCAAAATATTTTAAAGTTTCTCTTGAGATTTCTCCTTTGATCCATTTGCTATTTAAAAATAAATTGTTTAATCTTTCTGTCATTGATTTCTAGTTGAATTTCATTGTGGTCTGAGAGCAGACATTATATAATTTCTGTTTTTATGCTTTTTTAATTTGTGCTTTATAGCACAGAATGTATCATCTATTTCAGTACATATTCTGTGTGAATGTGGGAGCAATGTGTATTCTATTGTTGAATAAAGTTGTTTATAGATGTCTCTTACATGTAGTTGGTTGACTGTGTTGTTGAGTGAAATTATGTCCTTGCTAATTTTCTGCTTGCCAGTTTTTTATATAGTTGAATTAATATTAACATTTGTTATTTTTTTATTTGTTGCCCTTGTTTTTTTGTTTCTATGTTTGTCTTTCACTCTTTTCCTGTCTTTTTGTTGTTTTAATTGAGCATTTGATATGATTTAATTTTTTTCCTCTCTTAGCATGTGGGTTATAAATTATATTTAGTCCTTCAGTTTGCAATTATATTTACAATTAACCTAAGCCCACGTTCATTTTATACTATACCACTCCACAGGTAGTATAAGTACCTTATAATAACAAAATATTTCTAATTACTCCCTCTTGTGTATTATTGCTGTAATCTATTTTAGTTATATGTAAGTATACATAAGCATATAAATACTTAAGCATATATAATCAAATACACTCCATTTTTTAATTTTGAATATGTTGTATTTGTTAAATAAGTTAAGAATAAGAAAAATAAAAGTTTGTATTTAACTTTCACTTATAATTTCTTTGATACTCTTTTTTTCTTTATGTAGATTTGAATTTCTGACCTACATCACTTCCATTTCCTCTAATGAACTTCTTACAAGGCAAGTTCACCTCTTACAAGGCAGGTGTACTGACAACAGATCCCCTTGATTCTATATGAGAAAGATTAAGAAGTCTTAATTTTTATTTCATTTTTTTTAAAAAATTACATGGTACAGAATTTTAGGTTGATGGTTTTTTCATCACAATATAAATATGTCTTTTCCTTCTCTTCTTGTTTCTACGGTTTTTGAGGAAAAGTTGAAAGTAATTCTTATCTTACCTTCTCTATATGTAAGGTTTCTTTTCTTTGGGATTTTTTAAGAATTTTTTCTTTATCTTTGATATGTGTATCTCCAATATACAATATGGCATTTACTGGTTTTGTGGGTTTGTTTTTGTTTTTTGTTTTTTTTAGATTTCTGGATCTGTGATTTGATATTTGGCGAAATTCCAAGTTATTAGTTTTTAAACATTTTTCTTTTATTCTTCTCTTTCTGGAATTGTATTACATGTATCATATACCTTTTGCAGTTGTCCCATCATTCTTGGATATTCTGGGGCTGGTTTTGTTTTATTTTGTTTATCTTTTTTCTCTTTGCTGTGTAGTTTTTAAAAATTCTATGGGGATGTCTTCAAACTCAGATATTTCTTTATGGTTTTTTCACAGAATTTTGATCTATAATGACTATTCTTTTATGCTATGTACTTTATCTGTGAGAGTCTTAAGCATGTTAATCATTTTTATGCAATAAGTACCTGAGTCTGCTCTGTCTTTTCAAAATGTGTTTTTTGCCTGTTAGTATGTTTTGCAATTTTTTGTTTGATTGCCGTACATTTCATACTGGGCAAAAGAAACCCCACTACTATAAATGGTTATTTGATAAATGTGTAGGTCAGGTGTAGGAAGAAAAGAGCATTTTACAATCCTATAATTAGGTATCAGACTTTTAGTAAACCTAGTCTCTTAAATATGAATTTCATACAGATGCTTCTCATTTATCTCCCCAACCCGCCCTGCTCCTGCCCCCTTAAGTGGGACAGAATGGCTAGTGGTTGCTGAAGCTGAGTGTTTCCCTTCCTCTGGTTCAGTTAGGCTTTAACAACACCCCGGAAGATTAGGCTTCGGTTAAATAGTTTCTGCTCAAGTTAGAGCTTGTGAAGAACAGAATATTTTCATGTATTTCAAAATGGTTCCATTTCTTTTCCCTGCCGAAAGAATCAGAGGATTTTTCTCTAGTATTACCTTCCCAGCCTTTCAGCTTCCCTCTCAGAATATAATATGCAAATATACATAGCTAGTAGGCTTACAAAACAACAGGGAAATCACTGAAATTTCTTACCTTTCTATTTTCTTAGTTGTGTGCCACTGTAAAATGGTCCTCATAAAGCCTGTTATTGTTGCTTCTTGCTCCAAGTAATTATTGGGTCAATATGACAATAATAACTATTTTCTTAAGTAAAAAATGTCATTTTGAGCATTATTCGTACATTTTTGTTTTTAGCTCACAAAATGCAGTTTTTGAGAAAAATCCAAGAAAATATGGAAGGAGGGAATTAACATGGAATTTATGTCATACTTTGAGTGGAGTTTATTCTAAATATCTTTAAGGAATATAACTCTGGATGAAAATATCAGACTAAAGAATTACAAAGTAAATAATTTTTATGTTAATTGCTTGGATAATAATCTTCCTAAAATAGTTATTATTCATACGGATCTGGGTTTATTCATGCTGATGCCAAGCATTTAAACTTGCTCTGATTCTCTAGGTTTCTTGCAGAATTATATGGTCTACTCTTCTACAGAACAACTCATAAAGAACCATTCATCCATGGGTTTATTTATTCAATATGATTTATTTAATGCATGGTCTATTCCAGGCACTTTGAACAATATGAAGGATAAGGAATTATGTAATGAATATAGAGCTTGCTCAGAAGGAGTATATAGTTGAACACAATGGACATTATTATGAGTTTAATAAAGAAGCTATTAAGTGATACATTATCTTGCAAGAGTGTGTCAACTATCAAATAAATATCAGTGAAAATCAAAGTAGATTCTAGTTTAACGTGGGTATTAAAAGGCCATTGAATATATTTACTGATGGTGCATAGTAGACACTTAATGAATGTTTTAATGGCTCACTATAATTTTCTAAATATTACTATGATACACAGTCATGTCCAAATCTTCAGTTTTCACAAAATTGAAGTGGACTGTAAATAATATACAAAATGTAATTTAAATAATTTTCTAAATAATATTGGCAAGACTGTGGACTCCCCCCAAAAATGATAAAGCAATGGCTTTCTGCAATATTAGATCATAAACACCATCATGAAGCATTTGAGTAGATTGTAATTACATAACAATTAGGTGTAGTTTGTAGTATTGCATTATTTCTTATAATTACATAACAATTAGATGTCGCTTATAGTATTGCATTATTTCCCTTGATCTGCAATGTTTAAAAATAGATGTGAGTTGAAATTCTGAGCAAAACATAGTCTTTAACTTCGAAATCTTTTATGTATGCCTACAGCAGCTTTTCACTCCAGGGACTCTGCTGAAAGATTGCCTGGACTTTGGAATGGTCAGGAATATCACTGTCTCTTTTAGGCAAAAGTCTAGATTCTGTTCACTTGACATATGCACTACATCAAGTAGGTATAGATCAATCCAGTTACATCTGAGCCACTGGCAGTCTAATTAAATGATAACACTTCCTAATGTTCTCCTGTCCCATGCTGTACTAAGCAAGGGGAGATTTTCAGAAACATTTCCAATGTCTCTTCTGTCTGAAGAATGGGTATATAGGACATCAGCATGGGCAGCAGTTCTTTATGATTTATAATACACTAGAGGCCCAGTGCATGAATTCATGCACCAGTGGGTTCTATCAGCCTGGCCTGTGGGAATCCAGCTGAAACCAGGAGTCCAATGCTGCTTGCTGTTCCTGCCTGCCACTCCCACTCACCACAGCCCTGCTGTGCCTGCTGCAGGCTTGCATTCAGTCTGTCCTGATTGGGAAAGTCGAGCCACCGCAGCAACGCTTGCAAGCTGTGAGCCCTGAATCTGGTGCCTGATGGTCACCTGAGTGGCACTCCTGCTATGGGAGTGCACTGACCACCAGGGGGCAGCTGCTGCATTGAGTGTCTGCTCCCTGGTGGTCAGTGTGCATCATAGCGACCAGTTGCCTGGTTGTTTGGTCGTTTGGTGGTTCGGTCACTTAGGCTTTTATATGTATAGATAAAGAAAGGCAGGTACATTGTGTTCTCTACTTTGTAATTCAATAACAATAATAAAAGTTGTTAATCCGGAATTATGATGTCCTTCTCCATCCTATGCCTTATAATATGCAGAGGCCTGTTGTTTTATCGAAGGGCAGGAAAGAAGAGAATCAACAGCCTCTAGCTGTTGTCCTCAAGCTGGTAAGAGGCTAATTTACCACTAGGTGCTTTTAGACCCCAGCACCTAACATATGCAGGTCAAGGACTTAGGCTGGGATCAGGGACCCCAGAGTTGAAAAAGTTATAGTTTTGCTGTGAGGTGAGACCTACTTATTGATGGTTTTCTTCAAGATATTTGCCTCTGTTTCTGGCACATTTTTTCCCTCGAAAATGTAGAGTACTTCAAATGTTCAGAATTATGTTTAAATCTTTGAGACTAGTTTTTGTTGTTTTTTTATAGAAAGTCATATATCTTACAAAATTTGATACCAAATAGTTTGAAGTCTCAATACCTGAATTTGTTTGGATTCTTTTAAAACAACAACAACACAAGAATGAATTTCATAATATTCTACAAAATATATTTTAGAAAGTGATGACCTGTCTGCCTGAATCTCCCATACTAGTATATAGCAAAATTTGTTCCTATCAATCAAAAGGATGCCAAAACTATCTGCATTCATCTTAAGTGCCCATTAAGTCAGATCAGATGGGAAGATAATTTCCATCCTGGAATTTCTTTATCTTTTATGAGGAAGAAGCACAGTGTTCTGGTTTTATGTGTTGTTGTTTCTTAAATTATTTTGTTGTCATACCAGAAATGTATGTTCATTGCAAAATTCAAAAATTCAACTACATAAAATAAAAGTAGGTAAATCTCTGTTTTTCCTCAATTAAATGCTTAATGTAGTAAAAGCCGTCTCATTAAGAAGGAGTGATCAGATTATAAGGCAGCCAATATGAAAATGAGAGTTTTTAACTCATTTAGGTTTTTAAATATAATGGAACTGGGGGCATCCAGAGAAGAGTGACCAGGAGGTTGAGGAGTTAGACAAGCATAGAGGCCACTAAAGGAACTATGTGAGTTTACTTTAAGGAAAGGAGATCAATAGGGAGGATGGTTTCTTCTCCTCAAAGTATTGAATAGTCAAGGAACATAAAATAAAATAGGCTTGTAGAAGATAGTAAAGGACTAACATAATGAGAAAACAGCCCTTTAGCTCTGTGTGAAAGTGAGTTTCCGATAATTGGTGCTGCCCGGTTATAAGATGGGCTGCTCTCTGAAAAACAGAACTCTCCACACAGGGTGTACACTAAAGAAATGACTAGCTTACTTAGTATCAACCAAAGGTATTGCAATAGAGTTTGCAGCATTACATGTGAGGTGGATTTAGAGGCCTTTCATTTCTGGGTATATTTCTGCTTCCTCTTCTTGACATACTCTCTCTCTCTCTCTCATATATATATTTATTTCGCCAGGTAAACTGCCAAAAAAGACATGAGAAGTAAGTAGTTAGCTTACAATAGATGTCCAAGAGAATAGTAAGAAGTATTTTCAGCACTTTATAAAAGGAACCACAACCTCTGGAGATGAGAGCCTTGGGCCCTTTCTTCCCAGACAATGAACACAAGAGGCACAGAAGTGTGACTTCCTTTTGCTTTGGTTAAGAGCATTCAAATCTTTTTTGTATCCAGGGCCTAGCATCATTATTTTAAGTATAAAGCAAACAAATTTATTGCATCTTCACAATGTGAGAATACCTAACCTTCCCAGAAAAATGCAGAAGACACTCTTGATTGAATCCAAACATTTCTGAAGTGGTATTTACACCTCATATTTCCTGGGTATTAAAAATAATCAGAGCATTTGAAATTCTGTTATTCTTGTATTTCCTGATTACCTTCTCCTCTTCCATTTCTAATTTCAGTCGAAGGGTTTCAAAAATAAAAAGAAAAATAGCAGAACAGTGTGAGGAGACAGATGGCTCAGCTGATGACAAAATTCCTTTGACTTTTACCACACGTGGAGGTGGAGAGCTTGATTAATAGTTGATCAGCAGTGAGACAATATGAAAAGAAAATCCACTTGGCAAAATGTTTTTGAAATTAATATAAATATCTTCTTCTTGCTTGCTTTAAATGTTCCTTTAAATGACCATTTTCCATCAATACTCTTAAATACGCCTACTTGAACCAGCTCAAATCAACATGAAAATGTTCCTAGCATTAAATCTAGAACATGAGCCAATATAAACCCATTTTAACTGCACCTACTGATTGGTAAAAATGAAAATGCAATTAAAAACTTAGTGTCTTTCCCTGGATGACATTATACTCTCTTACAATTACCAAAGAGAAAAAGGATCAAGGAAATCTGTCTTCAGAGATTATTCTTAGAATAATAGTACCTCTGAGTTGGAAAGAGCCTGAAATGTCTTCTAGCCAATTACCTGTTTTTACAAGTGAAATAAATGAGGCTCAGAGGAATGAAGTGGTTTTGCTGAGACCACACAGTTTTCCAGTAAAACTTATGCTAGAATTTAGGATTATGGTCTTCTAACTCAATATGCTCTATACTTTTCACTGTCCTTTACTGTGTGTCTAGTCAGAATCTCATAAACATTAGGATTATTATTTTATTTTTTAAATTTTTATTGAATTTATAGGTGTGACATTGGTTAATGAAAGTATATAGGTTTTAGGTGTATAAGTCTATAAATACATCAGATGTATATTGTATTGTGTGTTGACCACCCAAAGTCTAGTCTCCTTCCAAAATCATGTATCCCCCTTTTTGACTCTATTCTGCCTCCTCCCATCCCCTTTCTCTCTGACAATCACCATACTGTTGTTGGTGTGGATGAGTTTTATATTTTTACTTAATCCTTTACTTATTTCACCCAGATTCCTCAGAACTGGCCACTTAATGGCTATCAGTCTGTTTTATATATCTATGAATCTGAAAAGATAGACAGTAAACCCTCAGACATTTCTCACAGCAATACTTTTTTCTGATATGTCTCCAAGGGAGACAAAAGAAAAAAATAAATAAATGCAGCTACATCAAACTAAAAAGTTCCTAATATATCACAACAATCAGAAATGTCACTGAATCAAGCTAAACACTGAGAATTTTCAGTCATATCTACCAATTAGGAGGGAATTAGATAGACATTTGGTACAAAGGCAGCCCTACGAAATCCACTTACTATGGCAGGATTTCAGAAGAAGGCCTTAAGAAGCTAACTAATTTTACAAGGACTTGAATTACATTGGATGATGAGCTCAAGGTTAGAGAAAGGAGTTGGAAACAGCTCTGAATGTATGGAGTTGCCCTGGTAATAGAGGCTAAGATTAGAAAGCATGGCATAGGGCTCCAGAAAGGGCTGGCTACAGCACCAAGCAGGCTCTGCTCCTCTGCATCCCTTTCTTATCTTCAGACTACAGAAAACTTGATAGAATACTTTAAATCAAGGTTTGTGGTAGAGGCAACATAAGTTTTAAAAAGCAGGAAAGGGGTAAAAGGGTGTTCAACTCTATTATTTTAGACTAGAGGCCCGATGCACGAAGATTCGTGCAAGAACAGGCCTTCCTTCCCCTGGTTGCCGGCACCGGCTTCCCTCTGGCACCCGGGACCTGGGCCTTTATTCTAGCCACCGAATTCTATCTTCACTCTGTCTGGAGTAACTTTCCGCCTTCACTCTGACCCTGCCACCCTCTGTAGCTCCCTCCACCCCTTGTGCCCCCCCCTCATAGTAGGTATCCTGTCCCACCCCAGCTGCTCTACACCTGTGCTCACACACTGCCCAGAGACTCAGAGAGGCTGGGGCAGGGCAGAATGCCTGCGTCATCACCATGGCAATGACACAAATGTCCTGGCTCAGCTGTCACCATCTTTATTGCATCAGTTTGCATATTCCCACCTTATTGGCTATGGGTGCCACCATCTTTGTCGAAGAGTGATTGTCAATTTACATATTCAGTCTTTATTAGATATGATGAGAAAAAGGTCTGAACATTTCTGTTCACATGATCACAAACATATAAAAGTCAGAGTATGGCAGCTGTGCCAAACAAACAAGTAATAAGAACATTAGAAAATAATGCAATGCCAGTGGAAAAAAAGAAGAAATGATGCTGGAAGAAAATTTATCTCTACAGTATTCCTGTGTAATTTCCATTGCAGTATATTGTTAGAAGAAATGAATTAAATAAGCCAATGAGAGGATAAAACAACAGTCTAATAAAATAAACTGAAATCCAAATTGGATTCATTGTAGGGCTATTGGAAAAAAAGGAAATCAAGTAGGATATGAATCAATACTATTGAAAATCAAATTACTAACATAGTGATAGGCTTTAATTAATCACATTATAAGCAGAGGAAAAACTTTTTAGAGATTTTTAGTAATGATGATAGATATGGAAATAGTCAAAGATGACCCCAATAAGGAAAATTATGGCCCTTTGAGGAAAAAAAAACACAGAAACATTGTTATGAAGTAGCAGTCAATTTTTCTAAAATAAAAAAGGACTTAATATTAATTTTAAAGGAGTGCCATTAATAACAGAAAGAAGGATACCATAGTAGATTCTGAGACATAGCCTGGTGAAGTTGCTGAACTTCAAAGATTTAAAAAGTTATTCTTTTGACATATGAACAGAAAAAAAGCAAGTTAGACTGGCATCCACAACAATATTTATTTTCACAAAACAATTAAGCAACAAGTATAAAGTGCTGAAGAAAAGGTAAGTCTAGAATATTATGCTTGGCCAAGTTGTTACTCAACTACATAAGAACAATAAACATTCTCATATATAAAAACTCAGTAGACAGCTGTCCTTGTTATTTTGCTAATGGGTGCCCATCAGACCAAAATGACTTACTGCTGTCATTATTGTCTACATGGGAGCATAATTAGACATCAGGAATGTTCAGCAAAGTTTAGTCCAATAGTTTTTAGTATGCAGAGGCAAGATATTTTTGAAGAAAAGAAACAGGGGAGAGTGATTGATATAGAGGCAGGGATGCATTGAACAGGCTGTCAAGCTACAGGGGAAGGCTGGGGTGGATGGGAGGCAGATACTGGGGGAGATCAACCGAAGGACTTGTTTGCATGCATATAAACATAACCAATGAATGAAAGACACTGGGGGGGGGGCAGGTGGGGACATGTGCTGGGGGGTAGGGGAGGCTGGGGGGAGGATATTGGGGGAAAAAAGGAAAACATATGTACTACTATTAAATATAAGTTACACTGCAAAAAAATAAAAAAATAATTTAAAAAATAAAAAAAGTCCAATAGTTTTTAAAGTGTTTCTTGATCAGCAAGTCAGAATCATCTAAAATCCTGTGAAGAAAGCAAAACCTTGCACACCAGCTCAGATATACTAAATCAGAAACTCGGGGGTGAGGCCCACACATCTCTGTTTTAGTACATCTTCCATGAAATTTCTATTTTCACTAAAGTTTGGGAACACAGTGCAAGTGAATTCCTTGTACAGGCAGGTGCTAATCCTCATGGATCAAAGGCCAGGGGCAGTCTGAACTGTCCATGATTAGGAGTTCAGTAGGCTGGAAGGCCAAATATAACATAGCTGGACACTGGAGCCAAGGGTTAGTACTTAGTTTCCCATTTATTCCTTCACATGTTGATGGAGTTGCTACTCCTGCTTCTGAAGGATTAAATGGATTGAATGGAATTGGCCATCTTAAAAACAGTTTGCCAGATTCAGTTAAGTCTCATGGCATCATGAAAAGCAACTGAGAAAATGAATGACATATGGATTTTGGAAGCAGGTAACATGAAGTTATAGAAAGAATGACAAAAATGGCTAATGGCACCTAATTACAGTGGAATTTTTATGTGCACAATGATTGCTGACTTGAATGGAGCAAGTTTTATCAAAGATACCTTTGTATACAGGGGTTTGTCATGTAGGCTGCTGATCTCCAAAGTCGGGGGCTTTCCTAGGAGACAAACAAGACAGATACTGCATGTGTTTCTGTTTTATTTGATCCTTCCAAAATGTATTATTTGGTTGTATGAGCTTTATACCAAATCAATAAATGATATAGTCCTATCTAATAAAAGACTAATATGCAAATTGACCATTGCTACAATGCACAAGGTGGCTGCCCTCATGTGGTCAAAGATGGCCACCCCTATGTAGACACAAGATGGCTACCACAAGATGGCTGGCAGGGGAGGATAGGGGTGACCAGTCCAGTAAAAAAGGCAGTTGGAGGGTGAACAGGCCTGCAGGGGATAACAGTTTGGGGCAATGAGTCTGTCAGGAGAGGGCAATTAGGGGTGATCAGGCCAGCAGGGGAGAGCAGTTAGGGGTAATCGGGCCAGCAGGGGAGCAGTCAATCAGGCTGGCAGGGGAGTGGTTAGGGGGTGATCAGGCTGGCAGACAGAAGTGGTTAAGAGTAATCAGGCAGGCAGGCAAGCAATTGGGAGCCAGCAGTCCTGGATTATAAGAGGGATGTTCCAAATTTGAGAGGGTGCAGGCTGGGCTGAGGAACACACACAACCCCCCATGCACAAATGTTGTGCACCAGGCCTCTAGTAGGTAAATAAATGTGCATTGGGGAAAAAAACATACAGGGTATTCATGTAAGTAGGCCTCTTATAGACATTTCTTGATAATGAGATCAAATAATGAAATGAATAAAAACATAGGATTATTGAAATTATTTAAATGCAAGTAAATAGGAGAATTACCATTATATACCATACTACCAACATGATTAGAATGTGGGAAGAATCAGAATTAACATATGCACAACTCTAAGGTGCATCATTCCTATAAAATAAAATGGGAATGTGTTCCCTTTAATGAGACAAGGAGGGAACTTGAGGAGGAAGGACTGTGAGACAAAGTATAGGAGAATGTAGTCCCTTATAAGGTTTCATGCCAGGCAGTCAATCAACACTTTTAAATTGAAACATCAAATTGAAAGTACATAATGACTCTACACTCAAGTTTTTATGTATTTCTTTTTAAAAACTTAATTTCTGTAAACTTCTCTTTGTTAGAACAAAATTGAAACTTATTTAAATTTCTGTAGATTTCATTTACATTCTATTGAATTCAAGTAAAAAAATTAAAATTTTACTTAATAGTGGTATGCCTTATAAAATTTCACTTTTAGATACTTATCTATTGGTAATTACTTTCTTGTGTTCTTTCTTATTTTAGTGGAAATTTTAATAATAAGCATTGGCCAAAAAAAGTAATTATTTTTAAAAAGCAAAGAATGTCCTCCTTAGTATTGTGAACTGTCATTCTCATGGCTCCATGTTCTCACTTTCACAGTGAGAACAATTTAGTTTTATTTTGCCAGTCAATGAACACTTTGTTTAAAGCCATGAAGTTAACCTTGTGCTCCGTTATAAATACTAAGTCTTGTTCTCAATACTTTCACTTCATTTTAAGTTTACAGAACTTCATATAACAAAACCAAAATGAACAGTTAAAACAATCTTTGTAGTCTTCTTGCTAATGGGCCTTATTGAAGAAATAGGTTTTATGTTTTGCTCTCACATTAAAACTTCTCTGTCAGTCAGACCAACAAAGAAGTAACACAAAAACACACACATATATTTTGACTCTGCTAATATTTTTGGAAAACATTTTATAACAGAAATATATGAATAAAAGTAGTTTGAATAGTTATTAGGGAAAAGTGAAATTTGATACACTGGGTTTTAATTCTCAGTTCTTAGTAAATGCCTTTCATTGAGGAAAAAGATCCAATCTATTTCAATGTATACATAATATGTAAACAAGCCTAATTAAAGGTTTATGTACTGACATGATGACAAAGTGCCACCTGGAATGGTTTTCTGGAAAAAGAAAAAGGTGACCTCAGAGCCTCAGAGAATATGGAATCTTTAACTGTGTGGTTTTTAACTGTGTAACCTGGTGTACCAAACCATCACTTTTATTAGAATTTTGTAATTAAGACTATTTTTAAAATCCTAATATGTAAAAACCCAGGGTCTATTACATCTAAAACAACCAAAGGCTTGACTGACCAGAAGTCAGTGTGGCAACCCAGCTCGGACTGCCCACCACTGTGGGCACCATGACCCAGCACTGACTGCCGAGGGGGCTGTGGATCAAGCCTGAAGAGAGGCCTGGACAAAGAAGCAGGGTCTGATCTGTAGCCTCCATGGCAGCTTTTGATCAGCCCTTTTCTCTCTCTTTCTCTGGCCTCTGCTGGGGCTGCTGATCAGCCCCATCTCTCTAATCAGGCCTGTAAATAGACCTGGAAATGCTGACTTGCATAGAAACTGACCAATCAGAACCTAATCTGGGTGAAGTGCAAGGAGCCAATGGCTGCCTAGGAGGTGGAGCTTTTGATGCTGACTGGAATAGAAATCTACCAATCAGAGCCAAATCTGGGTGAAGTGTTAGGAGCCAATGGCTGCCTAGTATGCAGAGCTCTTGATGGTGACTGGAATAGAAACCAACCAATCAGAACCTAATCTGGGTGAAGTGCAAGAAGCCAATGGCTGCCTAGGAGGTGGAGCTTTTGATGCTGACTGGCATATAAGCCTACCAATCAGAACTAAATCTGCGTGACGCGCGAGGAGCCAATGGCTGCTTCCTAAAGAGGTATAGCTTTTTATTCTGACTGGCATAGAAACCTACCAATCAGAACAAAATCTGGGTGAAGTGTGAGGAGCCAATGACTGCCTAGGAGGCAGGGCTTTTGATGGTGACTGTCATAGAAACCTACCAATCAGAACCTAATCTGGGTGAACTACAAAGGCAGAACCTAAGGTAGTGTTTTAAGGGAAACAGCTGTTTAGTGTAAGGTATAAGAAAGTGGTTCAATTTTCTTATCACTGGTTTGGCAGTATAGTGCATATGGCTGGCTATCAGTCTAGATATAGGGATTATGTATTTTTGTCTGCCAAGAGCATCTTCTCCTGCTGAAAAAGGCCTTTCTCCTTCATTTAAGCAATCCTATCCTATATAATCTATCTAAACTACTAAAAGGGTAATATGCTAATTAGAGCAGTTCAACTAGCCGTCTTCCAGATGTCTAGCTTTCTTCCGGACAAAGCCATGGTGGTAAGGTCCAAGGCAGAGGCCATTAGGGGTGATCAGGCTGGCAGGGGAGGACCACTGGGGGCAAGATCAGGCTGACAGGGGAGGGCTGTTGGGGGTGAGATTGGGTAGACAAGGGAGGGCAGTTAGAGGCAATCAGGCAGGCAGGCAAAGGCAGTTAGGGGCAATCAGGTAGGCAGAGGTTAGAGGCAATCAGGAAGGCAGGCAGGTGAGCCAGCAGTCCCAGATTGTGAGAGGGATGTCTAACATCACCCCAGAGGTCACGGATTGAAGAGAGTGCAGGCTTGGCTGAGGGAACCCCCCCACCCATGCATGAATTTTGTGCACTGAGCCACTAGAGGCCCACTGCATGAAAATTCATGCACTGGCGGGAGGGTGCCTCAGCCCAGTCTGCCCCTCTCACAGTCTGGGAGCCCTCGGGGCAGGAGTCAACTCTGCTGCTGCCACTGCTGGCACTGCAAACCAATGCTGGCCCTGGTTACCTGAGCTTTGGGCCTGCCTGGGCAGCTGCTAAGCTGACACCCCAGGTTTCTCTGTGCCTTGGGCCAGCCCTGGGCAAGGGAGCCACCAACATCCAAGGCTTGCCTGCATCCTGAGCAAGCCCTGGGTGGCTGGGAGGCTGAGAGGACTGGGGGACACCAGACCCGGCCTTTTCGCACACCTGACACCCTTGTGGGGCTGATGGGACTGGGCACTGTCATCTCGTGGCTGTGGACACCACCATCGTTGAGGATGTGGCAGTCAATTAGCATAATCCCTCCTATTGGCTGTGGGCACTGCTATCTGTGTGATGGTGTGATGATCAATTAGCATATTCCCTCTTTATTAGATAAGATACACACACACACACACACACACACACACACACACACACACACACACACTATACAGGCAGTCCTCAGGTTACATTGGACTTGATGTATGTTGTTTTGTGGTTATGTCACCATGTTCCATTTATTTATTTTTTTTAAAGTTCTGTTATTTTGATGTATGTACATATAGGCTTTATGTTTTTTATTTATTTTCCACAAGTTAAGGTCAAGAATTATCTTTCTTTTAATTTTCTTTTTTGCTGTTTCACTTCATTACTGCTGTGTATGTGCTCTCTGTGAGTAGTATACATGCTTATGCAGGTGGGTTCCAACTTACAGTGAAAATCGTGTTACGGCATGCCATAGGAACAGATATCTGATGTAACCCAAGGACCTACTGAATTACCAAATTTTTGCTGATCATCTTATATTTGCCACTTTTCCCCACATTCCATTCTCTCTCCTTGAGCTATTACAGAAGAGCCTAGCCTTGGTGTTAAAGAATGCTAGCAGGAAAGGATGTTGGGGCTCTAGCTAACTTGAATATACTTGCTAGTGGGTCCAAATTTTTGGTTTTTATCCTTTACCAGAGGTTCAGTGCATGAAATTTCTGCACGGGTAGGATCCCTAGGCCTGGCCTGCAATCAGAGCCAATCTTCCCCAATTGCTGGCAGTTGACCCAGCCTCCTGCTGCTGATGCTGGTCAAGCTCTGTGTGTGGGGAAGCCAGCAGGGAGATTGGAGTCCTGCTTGCTCACACCTGCCTTGGCCTGGCATTGCCAAAGTCTGCTGCCATCTACCTCCGATTCCCCGTTCCCATCAGGCAATCAAGGCCTGCTGTCTGGCTACAGCTTCTGCATTGAGTGTCTACCCCCTGGTGATCAGTATGCATCATAGCAACCAGTGGTTCTGCTCTCCAGTGAATTGGCGCACAAAATTCATGCATGGAGGGCGGGGGATATCCCTTAGCCAAACCTGTACCCTCTTCAATCTGGGACTCCTCAAGGCATATCCAACTGCCCATCTAGGCCCAATCTTGGTAGAATCGGGCCTAAACGGGAAATCGGACATCCTTCTCACAATCCAGGACACCTGGCTCCAAACTGCTCACCTGCCGCCCTACCTGATTGCCCCTAACTGCTTCTGCCTGCCAGCCTAATCACCCGCTAACCATTACCCTGCCAGCCTAATTGATGTTTAACTGCTCCCCTGCCAGCCTATTTGCCCCCAACTTCCCTCCTCTGCCGGCCTGGTCACCCCTAACTGCCCTCCCTTGCAGGCCTGGTCCCTCCCAACTGCCCTTTCCTGATGGCCTGATTGCCCACAACTGACCTCCCTTGCAGGGCCTGGAACCTCCAATGGCCCTCCCCTGCTGGCCATCTTGTGGTGGCCATCTTGTGTTCACATGGAGACAGGATCTTTGACCACATGGAGGCAGCCAGCACTCTTGTGTGTTGGAGTGATAGTCAGTCTGCAAATTACTCTTTTATTAGATAGGATAGAGGCCTGGTGCATAGGTGGGGGCCAGCTGGTTTGCCCTGAAGAGTGTCCCAGATCAGGGTAGGGGTTCCCTTGGGGTGAGGGGCAGCCTGGGCCAGTGGCCTGTGGACGTTTGCAGGCCTGGCCACACCCCCCAGCAACCCAAGTAGAGACCCTGGTATCTGAGATTAATCTATGTCTACAATTGAAACTTTGTACCCTGGAGCAGAGCCAAGCCTTCTGTTTGCTCGAGGGCAGCAGCCATTTCTGTTTGAAACATTGTAGCCTAGAGTGGAGGCCTAGGCCAGCAACAGCAGACTGAAAGCTTGACTTCCTCTGTTGCCAGGGAAACCCAAGCCTCTGTTCTCTCCAGCTCAGTGGCTGTTGCCATTTCTGTATCTTTTATCATTGAAACTTTGTAACATTGAGTGGAGGCCTAGAGAGGCAGAAAGCTTGGCTTCCTCTGTTGCGGAGGAAATCCAAGCCTTCCTCCTGCTTCCAGTGGCGGCAGCCGTCTTGGTTGGGGTTTATTTTCATAATTTTCTCCTGATTGGCTGGTGGACGTGGTTGGTGGGCATGGCTTGTGGGTGTGATTAAGCTACAATCAAATTTGCATATTACTCTTTCATTAAATAGAATATATATATATATATATATATATATATGTATATGAAGTTCCAGATTTAAGCACTTTATTCATATCAAATATATCCTAGCTAATAAAAGAGTAATATGCAAATTGACCACACCTTCACTACATCCACAAGCCATGCCCACTAGCCAATCAGGAGTTGATACGGGACCGAGGCAGCCTGGGCTGCGGGGAGCCAGGGCTGAAGCGGCCAGGGCCAGGGGGGGCAGGGCTGAGATGGTCCAGGCCATGGGTGGGGCGGGGCTGAAGTGGCCCGGGCCACGGGGTAGTTGGGCTGAGGTGGCTGCGGCCAAGGAGGCCAGGGCTTTGGAGCAGGGCTGAGGCAGCTAGGGCCAGAGCTGTGGGGAGGCGGGCCTGAGGTGGCCACGGCTGCAGGGGAGTTGTTGTACCAAGGTGGCCAGGGTAGTGGGGGACAGGGCCGAGGTGGCCAGGGTCACAGGGGAGTTGGGCCTAGGCAGCCAGTGCCAGGGGGGCCTGGGTCAAGGCAGCTGGAGCTGGGGGGTGGGGCCGAGGCAGCATGGGCCGGGGGTGGGGGGCGCGGGGCCGAGGCCTGTGCTATCTGAGTTCGAGCTGGCTATGGAGAAGGTCCGGGCCAGGGGTTGGGGGTATGTGGCTGGATGGAGCCAGCCATTGGCCCCATTGTAGGGCAATGGCTGGGTGCCCAGGCCTAAAGCCTCTGGCGAGTGGTTAGTAGGACATCCCTGAGGGCTCCCAGTATGTGTGAGGGGGCAGGTGGGCTGACGATTCACCCACCCCCAGTGCACGAATTTTGTGCACCAGGCCCCTAGTGTATATATATTTGCACTTATATATAGAGAGATATATTGATTATCGGTGATATGAATTTTTCTAGATGAACAAATTGTATTATCTCAAAATATTAACATTATAACATATGCTTCACCATTGACCTTGTAATTTCATGACTTTTGACCTTTCTGTTACATACTTAGCAATACAACATTGTGCAGTTCTACACTGAGGGTTTGGCATGTGAGGAATGCATGAATGTTTATCATGACATTCATATAACACCATCCCCTATGGGATGCTTTTGTATACATTCAAATACCTGTTACAAAATAAGACCTACTTGAGGAAAGGAGCTGGGCCTTATCCATCTTTCAATCTATCCCAGATCCTATCAATGTGTTTCAAATATTTAACATTTAGTGTTTGGAGTTTTCTTCATTATGTTGAGTATTTAAGTCTGGAGACAACCAAACTTAATTGATTTCAAAGCTAAAGGAAACAAATATGGGAGATATAACAGGACAGAGAAGTGTTTTTTGTTTGTTTTTGTATTCTGTATTTTTTTAAAAAATTACATTTTATTGTGTATGTATGGATCATTCAGTCACTTGTGAATTGAATTTCTTTTGGGAATAATCTAATCAGCAATATATCCAACCAGTTCACTCTTTGAAAATGGAAGTATATGCCAAGTGAGGATGAAATAAATTGTTTGAGGAAATTTAGAACAACATATTTACATTGTATACGAAATTTCCCATAGAAAGGTGACTCATAAAGCAGAAAGCCTACTTTTAAAACTTCTAGAAAGTGAAATTCTTGAATGCCTGATTTGGACAAAGAAAAGCTGAAAAAACAAGAAAGGGAAGAAGTGCCATCTTGACCTGAAAATTCACCCCTACATGGGGAGCAGTCTGCATTGAGACTTGCTAAGCAGTTAGGCATCCTGTGCTAGTTCAGGGAATCTTGTGTGGGAAAGGATTGAAACAGAAAAAAAGAGAGAGCAAGAATGAGATTTGAAGAAAATAAAAGGAAGTAAAGGAAATGAATATGAGATTGATGGGACAGCACAAAGTCAAACCTCTTTGCCTACTATCTGAATTAGCTGTGCCTGGCAACTGTGAGAGAACAGGAAGTATCCCAGGGACTGAAGAGTGGGAGGGTCTGCTACAGGAAGAGGCACACATGGCCCATGGAAATGTCAGCCCAGAAGGAAAGCCGAAAGACTGCTTCCTGCCAGCCCCAGGCTTATTCCAGGAGGATTTATGTCTGCTAAAACCACAAAGGTCTGTGGATATGAATCATATCTAGAAAATTGTATTTCTTCATCTCTCAAGATATGAACTAATTATTTATGAAAGAATGATTTCCTTGGAAGTCAAAAGTTTTGATTTTACAACTGCAATAAAATGTTTAGAAGTACTTCTCAAAGCTTCCAGATCTTATTGCAAACCAATTACAAACAGATAAATCTTTGGTCTGTCTCCTTATCTACTATTTTTCAGCAAAATCAACAATAGACAGTATCTTGTTGCAATTTTTGAAGTCCCTATAGGAAACAATCATGCATTAGAACTATCAAACGCTTTAAACTTCTACTAAAAGTAGCAGAAAGACATTAAAAAACATTTGTTCCTTTTGGTCAGCAGAATAGAAATGGCCTGTTATCAAAATGTTTGTTTATGAGCTGAATGGTCAAATCAGAGTGCCCATGCCACCCAGGAGATATTTTTCTATCTCCACAGAGATACTCAACTTTATTTCAAATAATTTTCTAAGAAAAAGAAACATCAAATAATGTTAATTTGTCTCTGAATGCCTGCTTTAACAGAAAACATCCTGTAGATGATTCTGAAATAAATGCTACTCGGACAATTATTGGGAGACAGTACCATTAAAGGACCATTACAAGGCTAATTCAATCTCCACTTGCATCTTGAATTTAATGAAGATAACTCATCATTGTGTTATAAAGTCAGGCATTTTAACACTTACCCCAGGGCATTAGGGCATAGTGGTATTTTCTTTACAAATACAATGCATATTTGAAACTTCAGAGATATACTGAACAATATTTCCAGAGCCTTAGAAATATACAGACAGTTGACTAAAGGGATTATAACCTGAAAGAAGTCACAGCACAAATTCATTATCAGTTACTGCTATTTAGTGTGGTCAAATAATTTCAACCTGTCACATGATTTTTGTGGAAGAAGAACATCAGAGAATTTATACAAAGTTAAGGTGTGATGGTGAAGGTCAAAATACTGGAGACAGGAAATGAATAAACTAAAAAGGAGTTATTGATTTACAATACATTTGTGTAACACTGGGAGGAATAACGTCATATTTCAATGGGTGAGCTAAGAGATTACTGAACTATTTGGATTTCGGGCATTTCATTATATGCAAGACAAGGTCAAATGCCATAAACAAATGAATTATGAATGAAATGTCATAACATCATGTAATAAAACAATGACTATCAGTCATGCAATAAACATAAATATATCCTAAGGCAAGTATCCTCTCCTTTTCCTTAATTACTTCTGACCATGGATCTAGTAGTACTGATGTACATAAGAGACCACTATTAAATTTTGTTAATTTTAGAAAGAGAACCACCAATGACATATATATTAAAGTCGGGAGAGAAAACCACAAACTAAACAAAACAATAAACTTTGGAGTTTCTAGACCAGGGTATGAGTCCATGCTTTATTCTTTCCTAACTGTGTAATCCTGAGCAAGTCCTTTTCATTCTCTCTAATACCAAGATGAGGATATTTAACTCTGAATAGTTACAGGAGTAAAACTGGTTTGTAAGATGCTTATAAATGTTGCATAATATTATGGGAAAGTATACCTTACTTTTAAAATAAACTATTAGGGAACACATTTAAATTCTCTAACATGGATTATTGATATATTTAGGTTTTATTCTTATTTTGTAAATCTTATAAGAATTCAGGTCTTCTCTTGTCCCCATTGTATTAAATGAATTTTGTAGCTGAGTTTTTCATTGAATTTATTGGGGTGATGTTGGTTACTAAAAATATAAGATTTCAAGTATATGATCCTACAGTACATAATCTGTATATGTATTGTGTGTTTACCCTACCAAGTCAAGTCTCCTCCCATTGCCATTTATCTCCCCTATTCATTCTTCTACCTTTCCCATACCTCTCTCTGGCAATCACCACACTGTTGTCTGTGCCATGAGTCTATCTTTCCTTTCTTCCTTTCTTCCTTTCTTCCTTTCTTCCTTTCTTCCTTTCTTCCTTTCTTCCTTTCTTTCTTTTCTTTCTTTCTTTCTTTCTTTCTTTCTTTCCTTCTTTCTTTCTTTCTTTCTTTCTTTCTTTCTTTCTTTCTTTCTTTCTTTCTTTCTTCTTTCTTTTTTATCTTGATCCCTTCAACCTTCTCACCCAGCCCCTAACACCCTCCCCTCTGACAGCTGTCAGTGTTCCCTGTATCCACAAGTCTCTCTCCACTTTATTTGTTAGATTTTTTTTTCATAAGAATGCTTATATTCTTTGGAATTAGTGTTTGAATTTATTTGCAAGTGGAATTGTTGGTTCCTAGGGCAGCTCTATTGTTTTGATTTATTTGTTGTTTTGAGGAACTCCATAATGTTTTCCATAGTCCCTGCATCAATCAGCATTCTCACCAACAATGGATAACGGTTTCCTTTTCTTTGCATCCTCCCAAACACTTATTTATTGATTTATTGATGATAGCCTTTCTGATAACTATTAGGTGATATCTCATTGTTGTTTTAATTTGTATTTCTCTGATGATTAGTGATGTTGAGCATCTTTTCATATCTATTGGCCATCTGTATGTCCTCTTTGGAGAAAAGTCAATTTAAGTTCTCTTCTAATTTCTATTGGATTTTTTTTTTCATTTATCTGTTTGTTTTTGTGTTGAGTTGTATGTTTCAATGAGGTTAAATTTTTAGATTCTATGTATAAGTGATATCATACAGTATTTTTCTCTGTTTCTTTTACTTAGCATAATACCCTTAAGTTCATTCAGGTTATTATAAATTACAAAATTTCCTTCATGGCTAAATACTATTCAATTATACATATAGTAGAGGCCTAGGGCACGAATTCGTGAAGGGGTAAGGTCCAGCTGGACCACCGTGATGGGGACCCATCAGGCCTGGCTAGTAGGGATGTGCTGTGGGAGGTTGGCTGGCCAGCCCCAACACTGATCAGGGTGGGGATACCAATCGGAGGCTGGGCTGGCTGGGGGGTGGGGATGATCAGGGCCTGGATCAGGCCAGTTGGCTACTGTAGTGTGCATCATAGCTACTGGTTGTTCCAGTTGTGCTGGTCGTTCAGCTGTTCTGGTTGCTGGGCTTTTATATATATAGATATCACTTCTCTATTCATTTGTTGAGGGACACTGAAGTAATTTGCATATCTTCGCTATTGTGAATAAAGCTACAATGAATATGGGAGTACAGACATATCTTGAGATCCTGATTTTATTTCCTTTGTATATAAGTCCAGAAATGGTGTTGCTTAGTCATATGATAATTCTATTTTTATTTTTTATTTATCTATTTTTAAATATATTTTATTGATTTTTTTACAGAGAGGAAGGGAGAGGGATAGAAAGTCAGAAACACTGATGAGAGAGAAACATCCATCAACTGCCTCTTTCACACCCCCTACTAGGGATGTGCCCGCAACCAAGGTACATGCCCTTGACTGAATCGAACCTAGGACCCTTCAGTCCTCAGGCCCACACTCTATCTACTCAGCCAAACTGGTTTCAGCAATCATTCTATTTTTAATAGATCTTAAATGTCCTCACTACAGAAAAAAAATAATTGTATGAGGTGATGAAGGTATTAAATAACTCTATTGTGGAAATTATTTTGCAATATTTATATCTATATCTATATCTACAACTATCTACCTATCTATCTATCTATCTATGCATTTATTTTAAACTTACTTATTGGTAAGTTCTAATTGGTCCATGGCAATTAAATGCCAATAAATCTGGGGGGGGGATCATATGGTATAAATAGAAAATTGTAGAAATTTCTCAATTACATACAAATAATTGGCTAAAGAGGGGAAATTTTGAATGGAGATACCTTGACTTATTTTTTCTCCCCTTGTCTAAAACAGCTTCTTTTTGCTGCTTTTCAATAATATGCAATAAACTGTCTTATAATGGACTTCTCAACTTTTTAAATTTAATTTTTTTTCCCAATCAACCCCTCCCTAGCCACTTCACACTCCAGGACAAGCCCCCACCACCCCGGTGTCCATGTCCATTGGTTATACTAATATGCATGCATACAAGACCTTTGGTTTATTTCTTACTCCCCGGGCCCCCACATTCTGCCTTGCCTTCCCTCTGAAGTTAGATGGTCTGTTCAGAATTTCTTTGTCTCTGGATCTATTTTTGTTCATCAGTTTATTTTGTTCATTATATTTCACAATGAGTGAAATCGTATGATATTTATCTTTCTCTGACTGGCTTCACTTAGCGTAATGCTCTCCAAGTCCATCCATGTTGTTGCAAATGGTAAAAGTTCCTTCTTTCTTATAGCAGTGTAGTATTCCATTGTGTATATGTACCACTGTTTTTAATCCACTCATCTGCTGATGGGCCCTTAGGCTTTTTCCAAATCTTAGCTATTGTAAATTGTGCTGCTATGAACATAGGGGTACATGTATCCTTTCTGATTGATATTTCTGAATTGTTGGGATATATTTCTAGAAGTGGGGTCACTGGGTCAAATGGAAATGCCATTTTTAACTTTTTGAGGAAACTCCACAGTGGCTGCACCAGTCTGCATTCCACCAGCACTGCACAAGGGTTATTTTTCTCCGCATCCTCCCTAGCACTTGTTGTTTGTTGATTTGTTGATGATAGTCATTCTGAAAGGTGTGAGACGGTACCTCATTGTTGCTTTCATTTGCATTTCTCAGATGATTAGTGACTTTGGACATGTTTTCATATGTCTCTTGGCCTTCTGTATCTCCTCTTTCGAAAAGTGTCTATTTAGGTCCTTTGCCTACTTTTTGATTAGGTTGTGTATCTTCCTTTTGTTAAGTTGTTTGAGTTCCCTATAAATTTTGCAGATTAAACCCTTATCAGAGATAGCATTGCCAAATGTGTTCTTCCAAGCAGTAGGCTTTCTTGTTGTTTGTTGATGGTTTCTTTTACTGTGCAGAAGCTTTTCATTTTGATGTAGTCCCATTTGTTCATTTTCTTCTTAGTTTCCATTGCCTTAGGACAATGGTTAGCAAACTGGCTCGAGAGCCACATGCAGTTCTTTGGCCTCTTGAGTGTGGCTCTTTCAAAAAATACCATGGCCTAGGTGAGTCTATTTTGAAGAAGTGGTGTTAGAAGAAGTTTAAGTTTAAAAAATTTGGCTCTCAAACGGAATTACAATAATTGTACTGTTGGTATTTGGCTCTGTTGACTAATGAGTTTGCCTACTACCGCCTTAGGAGCTATATCAGTAAAGATATTGCTACAACATATATCTGATAGTTTGATGCCTATGGAGTCTACTAAGATTTTTATGGTTTCCCATCTCATGTTAATCAGTAAGTCCTTTAGCCATTTTGAGTTTATTTTTGTGTACGCTGTAAGTAGGTGGTCTAGTTTTCTTTTCTTTTCATTCTTTTTTTTTTTATGGGTTGATCTCTGGGTTCTCTGTTCCATTCCATTGGTCTATATGTCTGTACTTGTGCCAGTATCAAGCAGTTTTGAGAATAGTGGATGTGTAATATAGCTTGATATCTGATATTGTGATCCCTCCAACTTTGTTCTTCTTTCTCAGGATTGCTGTGGCTAGTTGGGGTCTTTTTTTATTACAGATGAATTTTTGAAGAATTTGTTCTAGGTCTGTGAAATATGCCATTGGTATTTTAATGGAGATTGAATTGAATCCATAAATTGCTTTGGGTAGTATGGACATTTTAATGATGTTGATTCTATCAATCCATGAACACTGTATAGTCTTCTATTTATTTATGTCTTCCTCTATCTCTTTTTTCAATATCCTGTAGTTTGCTTAGTACAGGTCTTTTACATCTTTAGTTAAGTTTATTCCTAGATATCTTAATTTTTCTTGTTGCAATGGTAAACGGAATTTTTTTCTTCTTTTTTTTTTAATCTTTATTGTTCAGTTTATTAATTACATTGTTTCCCCTTTTTATCCCCCTATAGCTCCCCTCCACCCTGTACCTATCCCACCCTCCACCCTCACCTCCCCCACCCCACTGTCCTCTCCCACTGTTGCTAGATTTTTGTCCAGTCTCTTGCTGCACTTCCCACAACCCTTTTCTCCCCAAGAATTGTCAGTCCATTCCCTCTCTATGTCCATGTCTCTGTTATATTCACCAGTCTATCCTGTTCAACAGCCTATCAATTCACTTGATTTTTATGTTCATTTGTTGATAGATGTGTATTTGTTGTTCATAATTTTCATCTTTACCTTTTTCTTCTTCCTCTTCTTACAGAATATCTTTCAGCATTTCATATAATGTTGGTTTGGTGGTGATGAACTCCTTTAGCCTTTTCTTATCTGCGAAGCACTTCATCTGACCTTCAATTCTGAATGAAATCTTTGCTGGATAGAGTAATCTTGGTTGTAGATTCTTGCTGTTCATCACTTTGAATATTTCTTGCCACTCCCGTCTGGCCTGCATCGTTTCTGTTGAGAAATCCGCTGACAGTCGTATGGGTGCTCCCTTATAGATAACCAACTGTTTCTCTCTTGCTGCTTTTAATATGCTCTCTTTGTCTTTTGCTCTTGACATTTTAATTATGATGTGCCTCGGTGTGGTCCTCTTAGGGTTCCTATATATTTGGGTTCGGTGCACTTCTTGGACTCCTAAGTCAATTTCTTCACCAGGTGTGGGAAGTTTTCAGTCACTATTTCTTCAAATAGGTTTTCCTTGTCTTGGCCTCTCGCTTTTTCTGGCACCCGTATAATTCGGATGTTGGTATGCTTGAGGTTGTCCCAGAGGCCCCTTACACTATCTTCAGTTTTTTGGATTCTTTTGGTTTCTTGCTTTTTCAGCTGAGTGGATTTTACCTCTTTGTATTTCAAATCTTAAACTTGGTTCTTGGGGTGCTCCAGGGCACTTTCAGGTCTTTGTATAATATTTTTTGTTTCAGTCAGTGTATGCTTAATTTCTAGTTGGTCCTTTTTCATATCCTTGAGAGTCTGCTTTATATCCTTGAGGGTTTCTTTCATTTCCTTGTAGGACTCATTCATTTCCACATTGGTCTTGATCATTTCTTTGCAGCTCTCATTTATATCCTTGAGGGTGTTGTTCATTTTCTTGTAGGACTCATTCATTTCCTTTGTGGTCTTGCTTATTTCCTTATAGGCCTCGATCTTTTGTTAGAGCCTCTTAAAAAACCCTATAACCGTGGTTCTGAATTCCATGTCCAGTCGTTTTTTTTCCTCCATTTCTTTCACATCTGATTTCTATCCATGTTGCTACATGGTGGCTGCTTCCCTGAGTTGGTCAATTAGCTTTGTGTGGTAGACTTCCTACTAGGGACAGTGGCTCAGCCTCCCCGGTTACCTGAGGTAGATATGGGCTGCACAGTCTTGCTGAATTTAAGCTCAGTTAATCGTTGTTAGCACTTGGAGGGTTGACCTCCAGGCCAATTGTCTGTGAAGCTCAGCTGTGCTCAGGTTGGATGGGCGGAGTCTCTGGGCCAAGCAGACAGCGTTAGCTCTGCCCTATGTGGCCCCAGGGACTCTGTGCGGGGGGCAATGGCCACCAGCACCTCTGAGAGAGAGCCGCTGCGGAGCTCCACCGGCTACCGGTTGCCGGGGAATTCAGACTTTTCCAAAATGAGTCTGCATGCGCAATGTCTCACCCAGGGTCGTAAAACAAAGCAGTCTGACGGTTTTCCGAATGAGAGGCAAGTCGCGGTGCGCTCTCTGCGCTGTCACGCAGCCGAGCTGTTCGCACAAGCTGCCTTCTCCACAAGCCGGGAGACCCGGCAGCACCCGAGCTTTGGCGTGCCCTCCCACTGTCCAGTTTTCACCCCGTGTGATAGTGGGTTCTGGACTTCGCCCAGAGCTGGAGAATCAGTCCAGTGGGACGCCTTTGTCTCCCCGTTCGAGAAAACTGGCTGGTTTTCAGCCGCCCGCCCTCTCTGCGGCGCGCACTCCAAACCTCTCTCTGTGCGAATCTTTCAACGCTGTTCGCCTCCGCTCCTCCGAGTCACAGTGTCTTATCTTCACTTTTATTTGTGGATTTTTCACTCGGCGAGCTTTCTGGTGATTCTGGAAGGTGTTTGTTCTTTCATTAAGTTATAGTATTAAAATTGCTGATTATGACGGCAAGATAGGTGTTTTACCCTTGCCGCCATCTTAGTTTTTCCCGGAATTTTTTTTTTTTTAGTTTCTCTTTCTGTGAGTTCCTATTCATCTATAAAAAAGCCATAGATTTCTGGGTGTTAATTTTGTATTCTGCTATATTGCCAAATTCATTTATTAAGTTTAGTAGTTTTTTGATAGTATTTTTAGGGTTTTTATGTACAATATTATGTCATCCGTGAATAATGACAGTTTTACTTATTTTCCAGTTTGTATGCCTTTTATTTCTTCTTGTCTGATAACTATGGCTAGCACTATACTATGTAGAAGAAGAATGGTGAAAGTGGGCATCTCTGTCTTGTTCCTGTTCTTAGGAAAAATGGTTTTAGTTTTTGCTCATTGAGTATGAACACTATAAATTGTAAGGAAACAACAGAAAGTCCACCAGAATTATAAGATTAAGTAATATTGTAAAATAAAAGAAAAAATAGACACTAATATATTTGTTTAATAATAGTGAGCACTCTAAAATTTTTAAAAAGTCAAATTTAATAGAAAAATATAATATTATGGATTAATATTAATGAGAAATTTTGTACTCTATATAGAGAACAAAATATTATTTGAGAGATATAAACCTGAATAAATGCAGAAACCTCATATATTTTTGTTTGGTAGGAATACAAATACTTTTAAACGTATAACTATTCATATATTAATTAAATATTAATATATTTCAAAGGAAAATTCAAGCTTATGCTTTTAAAATATATATTGATTTCAGAGAGGAAGAGAGAGGAAGAGAGAGACAGAAACATCAATGATGAGAGAGAATCACTGACTGCCTCCTGTACACATTGTGCTGAGAATCAAGCCCACAACCTGGGCATGTGCCCTGACCAGGAATCAAACCATGACTTCCTGGTTCATAGGTCAATGCTCAACTTCTGAGCCACTGCAGCCTGGCCAAACTTATTCTTGCATACTGATAATGTGTATGGATTTTTTTCTGAGGTCCTCATTTGTGAAGAGGATAGGGAGAAGGAAAGCCCGATTTTACCAATTGCACATTTTCAGATAAGATTATAAAAGTAAATTTTTGTACCAGCTAACTAGTGTGGACTGCAGAATATTTTATGTCCTAGTGTTACAGTAAATTTTTTCATATCATGACATACATAGAAAATATTTTTTTTGTATGGTAATCTGAGGTAAAAAAAAAACAAAAAAAAACTACCAGCTTTCTTGAGGTTTGAAGGGATCAATATTTTGGCACACCTGTAACTCACATCCTCCACCTGTAATCCACATCCTGTCCTTCATACACAGTGAATATCTCTGGATAATGCACTGAACTACACTGGGTTTCTTACAAAAAGGACAGGATTTGTGGGTTATAGGTATATCATGATCAATTAATGTAAGGAACACACAAAAAAGAACTATTGAATTTAAATCTTATATTCCTCCTGCATCATACTGATAATCATTTTCTACAATCTGAGAAAAAGAGACAAAATGGAATCAGTGGAAGAGGGAAAACCAAAAGAGTTATAAATTATCTGTGTTGTTCTCTTGACATTTAAAAAGATTAAAAATCATTTGTTATTTATATACCTTTCTTATTCTCTAGTAATAAAATCCTTCAGTAGTATTTCCCTTTATGAGGTAAACTGGTATCCATCACATATATTCTACATTTAATAATTATAGAGATGAAGGAAGGTCAAGGGAAAGAGAAAAGTAGAAAAAAGTAAAAAGCATTGCAAAATGTAAAAGGAGACTGAAAAAGAGAAAGGAAAAAGAAGGACTAAACTAAATTCAGTATTTTGACACATGCTATATAAACAAATAAATTGCAAATTAAGATTCTTCAACAGGAACTGTGAATCATTATTTATTTAGATATCTCATCTTACTTGGAAGATGCAAGTCATATGATAAAAACATAGTAGTTATGAAATGAAAGAAGGAATAGATATTTAAGATTTGTCTATTTTGTGAACTAAAATGTAGACTTAGAAATAGATAAGTTCACACTAGTTTGCAACCGGCTGTAAGTTATTGGTGAGACGGTTAGGTTCAATGCTTTTTTAAAATCAGTGGCTATATTATGGACTAGAGGCATGGTGCATGAATTCGTGCATGAATTTGGGTCCGGCTGGCTTGGGGAAGATACCACAGGTGGTTGGTGGGGGTGGCCCCACCCAAATCTGGGGGAGGGGTGGCTTGCCTATGAAAGGTGGGGCCAGCCAGGGGGAGGAATCATGGGGGTTGACAGGTCACCCCATCCTCTGGTCGAACTCCCAGTTGAACTCTGGTAGCAGGGACAATTTGCATATTAGGCTGTTAGTATATAGGATGAGTCCTTACATTTTCTACAGTGAAATTGTTACAGTAGTGTTATGTCAGTTTTCTGTTATTTAGTTCCTGTAGCTAATCCATATATCCAGTATTGATCTGATTTAAAATTAGGTGATAGATATCACACCAAAGTTTTTCACACATAAAAATAAATGGAAGGCGCCAATTTTGTCCTTGACTGATGATGGTATTTATTGGGTAAGAAAAATAGGGAAAACTTGAATATATTATACTACTGAAGACTTGTTATTGTTGTTTTCCTTCATTCTTTTACTGAGTTGCACCTTAGGTGGAGTTGTAAGGTAGAGAAAATTTACATAGGCACTTTCTCTACATATAGAAATCATATATTTTTAATTCTCTACATCTATTTACTTCCATTTAATTTAATATAAATATATCCATGTAATTCCCAATGATGATTAATTCAGATATATCTATTATGAATTAACTTTCTTATAGTTAATTCTTACAGATGTACCTAAGTGTGATAAGTTATTTTGTAAATGTAATATGGAGCTCAATATGTACTTAAAATAGTTGCCTCAATAGGAATATTTTAAAAATTACATTGTGTTTTGAGTAGATTTATCATCATTTAAAAATGTCATGCAGCTTTCAGACTATAGAAAAAATCAATAATCATTATAATTATTATTTAGCATACTCATAATTCATCATTAGCTATTCTTTTGCACAAAATATTTAATGCTCAGCATGGGTATATAAGCAGCATTGATGACTAGATTAAAATTACGGCTGAAGATTTACTAATAGAAGAAACTGAATATTGAGTCTGAGAATGTGTAATGGCAAATATGTAAAATATATTTAATGTTATTTTCGTGGTGAATGTTGGATAAAAGGATCTTTACCTTTGTGCTAAGGGCCTGAAATTTTGCAATACACACTTCTTTAAAATAGTCATGAACTCAAGAAAGTGTTTAAAAGGTGCAAATCATCTCATACACTCGGCTAGAAGAGATATAGATATGCGTATGAGGTGCTCCCTGGGTCTTAGAGAAGCTTATTAATATTATGAGTACATGGTTCATCTTTCAGTATTTTACCCTTAATAATATGTTCTGTTTTGAAAGGTAACATAAAACATAATCATGACTGAACAGATTTCAGCTTAGAGAACCTTAATTAGGATGCTTGGATTTATTAAACTCTACAAAAATGACTCAAGTGGTTATCTAATCTAATCTGAAATGACATCATGAATATAATTGTAATCCTTAAAGATGTCTATACTACCTTTGTATGCCATATTTATGTCTGCTCCAATGCAGCTAGGACATTTGTACCAAATTTGGGGTGGGAATGTTGGCAGAAACTTGCTGATATATTAAGGAAATAATCTAAAAAGATACATAGATATAATCCAAATAAGTGGCAGTCTTGAAAAATGTTGTTTAGGCACTTCCTAGGAATTGAAGCTATGAATTTTGCATTGCAAGAAATACTGTAGTAAGCATTGGTAGCAACCACCAGCATGTCAACGAGTAATAAGCACACGTTTGAGAAACCTTTGTATATGATGATGCTATTGATCCAACATCAGCAGGACTTGTACTTGAAGCTGTTTGCACTGAAAGGGATAATGAATCTGAACTGTTCTACATAGACTATATTATGAACGAAAGCTTATAGTTGAAAAACAGATTTTTCTCTCTAATTGAAACTGCCTGACTTAACCCAACCCATTCTAGACCCTCTAGGCCCTACTGTATTTGAGGGCACTTCTGTTCTGATAGGCAGCACTGTGGACTAAAGTATGCTTACAATTTTAGATTATGTATCATAACTAGAGTATATTTTATGTTGCAGATGTGATTTTTTATTCCAAAGCAAAAGGTTCAGATATATTAATGGAATAATGCCTGTTGGGACAGCTTAAAAAGTGGTATTCATTCAGCTTCTAGCTCTTCCCCTACCTTCACAGCAACTCTATGACTATACCATTTTGCCCTGGGAACAGTGACCACAATATTATCAAGTTTGTAATGTGGTAATATAAGGTGCTAGTGTAATGTAGACTTGGTTCTGAATCCCAACATCATAACATGCTATCTTGAGCAAATTTGTGAAATCCTCTGGCCCCTAGTTTTATCATCTATAGAAGAATACTAACAAAAGGAGTTCAAACAAAACAAAAATGCTAACATTTATCTCACAAGGTTGCTGTGAAAATTGACAAATAATTTGACTCAGAGCAAGCACCAGAAAGTTTTAGCTTATGTATTGATTCATGAGCACTATGAATTGAATGTCTTTTTAAAGCACTGGGTTTGCTATAGTGAACAATCCAGTTAACTATTGCTGTCTTCTGAAGCTTACATTCTAGTCCTCTGTACTCAGGTCCTCCATATTTCTTTTCCCTCCTCTAGTGTTCAGTGCTGATAATCTATATTACAGCAAGAAGAATGTTGTTCAGAAATATTTCTATCAACATATAAGTCAAGATATTCAAAGTAGATGATTTGGTAAAACATTTTCTTTAGTTAATATGGTTTGGGTACTAAATTACTCTGACCCATTGCAACATGCCTAAATGTATTACTTTTCTAAATATATTTTTGCAATCTTGTCAACATAGTTTAAATATCATGGCATCTGTAAATTCCATGGAAGACTTTTACAAGTTAAGATAAAATAATAGTAAAAACAAACATTGTGAAATACTATCCAGGATATGTGAATTTTTCTCTTTGCCTTGTAAATGTGCTCATATAATTAAAGGTGATTCTAACTTTGGTGATAAAAGAACCTAAAAATAACACGACAGAACCTTTGCATGTACTTACTATGTGCCAGACACTGATTTAGATGCTTTTACATATATGCTGTGCTAAACTTCACAGCAAACCTATGTGGCCAATATTATTAATTTTACATTTTACAAATAAGAAAAATGAGGCACAGAGTTAGACAATTTTCCGCAGTCACAGATATAGTAAGTGTCACAGTCAAAATTCAATCACAGGCCTGGGGACTTTCAGAGACCATGTTGTTCTCTAGTAGGGAAGCTTTAGGGAAAGCAGCAATGAAAACACACAACTATCTATTAGATTCCATATTCTAGTGACCTGCGTACACCTTTCAAAACAATCAGACATAGAAATGAAATTGGATAAGAGATGTTACTCTTTCCTTCAAGTTGGCTTGGGAGATTTGATCCATTCTGAAGTCTATGTAGAAGTCCTCAGAGGCCTTGATTAGGGCTTTTTCTTTATAGCACCTCTTTTCAATATAGTACTCTCAGATGGAACTATTGCCTCCTATACCCAAGTACAGTGGTTGGCAAACTCAGTCAACAGAGCCAAATATCAACAGTATGACAATTGAAGTTTCTTTTGATGGCTAATTTTTTTTAAACTTAAACTTCTTCTAATGACACTTCTTCAAAATAGACTCACCCAGGCTGTGATATTTTGTGGAAGACCCACACTCAAAGGGCCAAAGAGCCGCATGCAGCTCGCGAGCCGTGGTTTGCCGACCACTGTCCTAGTATATTAGTTTTTTATGTCTGATATAACAAATTCCCACAAAGTTAATGTTTTAAAGCAACACACATTTATTATTTTAAAGTTCTGAATATCAGAAGTCCAACATGAGTCTCACTGGGCTAAAAATTAAAGTGTTGGCAGCCCTGTATCCCTTTGGAAGGTTCCAGGGGGAAAAATAATTTCTTAGCCTTTTTAGCTTCTGGAGGCTGCCAGAATTCCTTGACTCATGGCTTTATCTTGCATCTTTGAAACTACCAATGTAGCATAGTGCCATTTCTCTCGTTGACTCTGATCCCCTATCTTCCTTTTTTACAAGAGTCATGTGAATGAATACATTGGCCCATTAGGATAATCCAGGATAATCTCCCCATCTCAAGATTCTTGACTTAGTCAGATTTCAAAAGTCTCTTTGGCCATAGAAGGGAACCTTTTCAAAGGTTCTGGGGATAAGGTAGTGGACATCTTCAGAATCACAGTTGGCCTACCAGACCCAGCGTTCCTGACTTGCTTGATCGGATATTTGTTTGGCCTGTGACATGATGATTCCTCTCCTAACCAAAGCTTGCTGAAGGCAAAGTGTCCTTCAGTGACAGCAACTTCTTCATTTCCAGCCACCTTGTCTTCCAGTAACCCTGCTGGTGAGCATCTTTTGCAATTTCTGGTTGGAAACACCAGGCATTATATTAAAAAATTCTTTTATTCTATTGTAAAGAGTGTTCATTATGTAGGCCACATCTATAAAAACACTTTATTGGTCTCTTTACCAGTTTTACATAGAATAATATATTTTATATATATTGACCTGATTATATCAGAGAATTATAGTTTCTTTAAGTTGTTACATGTCCATATGTTACAGAATTCAATTTATACTTTTAGGAAACCTCAACTTGGTTATTCAAAATTCCCATCTTATGCTTGTTTCAGATGAAGTAAAAAGTAAAGTTAGCTCTTCGTGCTGGGCACCACTGAATGCCAAAAATATTACAAATATCTTACTTAATCTTCAAAATAATGATCTGAATGAACTGAATTCTGGCTTCTTCAGTGACCCTATTTCCTGACCCCTCTCTTGCTGTTTCCCTGAGCAGCAGCCAGCTGGCCCCTCATGATACCTGAAATACACCAAGCATGCTCTCTATGCAGGACCTTTGTATTTTCTGTCCCCCAGATGTCAGAGGACATTTGTATTTTATTCAGGTCTGCTTAAATGCCACCCATTCATGAAGGATTTCTTGACCATTCTGTCTATAGCAGTGCTCATAACTCCCCACCCCTCGCCCTGCTTTTTTTCTTCAGGACACTTGCCGGGAAGGTTATTATAGATACTTTTACACATTCCCCAGTCTCTGTATCCTCCATTGGTATGCTGGCACATCAGGGATCCAGCGAATCTGCAGTGTGACATTATCACCAGTTTGGCACCAAAGGAGCATTTTATACACTGAAAAAAACTGAGATTTAACAAGTGTAAGCAACATTCTCAAGGTCAGAATCACTCTAAATCCACATCCAATAGCTTATATTACAACTTTCCAAAATGTAGTTCAATTGCGTTACCCTAGTCTACTTTTTATGTGAGACCACCTGCTAAATCAGACGCAAAGAAAAAACACATGGACATCTTGACTAAAATCCTTACAAAGACTTAATGCCCTGTTTTGAGTACAAAAATGAAATAGGTGTCTTGCTGCCCTTGATAGAAACTATAGCCGACTGGGGTCTCTCTTTTTAGTGCTTCTATCTGGCTTTGCCATGCCAGGATCCCATTGCTCCCTTTTGGTACTGGGGAGCCCAGTCCTACAGGAGGTGTACAGAGAAATAGCCAACCCTCCTCAGGAACACCTTTCTTGCTGCTTCAATGAACAGAATGTATCTCTGTGCAGCACAGTCAGGTGGTGGGATCTCCAATCTCACATGTGAAATTCATTCTATATCCCCACCTTCCCAAGTCTTCTGAATTTTTCATCAAACTTTTCGTAGTTTCAGCAGCTTCTCATTTTCCTCAGGTCATAGAGCAAGCTTCAAGATTTCTCCCAGCATTGTAGTAATATGACTGACATGCTAAGATGGCCCCCAAATACCCCTGCCTCCTATTCCTCTTGTTCTTTGTAATCTCTTCCACTTGAGTGTGGGCAGAAGCTATGGTTTCCTTTCAAACCAATAAATTATGGCTTTGATAATGGGGTACATTTCCGTTATAATGTTATATGGCATCGTAACCCATCCTGCTAGGAGACTCTCTTGCTCTCTCACTGGATTAGATGAAGTAAGCAGTCATGTTGTGAGCTGCTCTGTGGAGAGACATATGTCAAGAAACAGGGCAGTTGATGGCGGTCGGCCAACAAAAAGCAGACCCTCAACCCTATAGGTCAAAAGGAAGCAAATTCTGCCAACTATCTCATAAGCTTAGAAGATTCTTCTCCCGTCAAACCTTGAGAAAAAATTGCAGCCCCAGTCAAAACCTTTATTGCAGCTTGTGAGACCTGAAGCAGAGGAACCAGCTAGGCCATGCCCAGACTCCTGACCCACTGAAACTGGGATAATAAAAATGTGCTGCTATAAGCTGCTTTTGGGGGGCAATTGGTTACACAGCAATAGTTAACTAATATAACTCAGGACAGTTCCACATCTCCTTGCCAGAATACATCCTATGTCCAGAATAGTACTCGTATGCCAAGACATTCTCCCCTGTCTAGGCGTGCTGTAATCCTAGCCCAACATCCTCAAGATCCACTTTGTTTCTGCCAGTACACATAAACCAAATCTTAGAATTTTTGTGTGAATAAATGCTATGTTTGCTAAGAGTAGATAATATATTCCATGTTGAGCTGTGCTATAGCTATAATCAGAGAGGGGACAAAGGGAGGATGTCAAAGAGAATGTTACATCTTGCATGACCCCTTCCTCATGTGAGGTCTTTGCAGAGTCTCTCAACCAGTGGTTCGCAACCTTTCTAATGTCGTGACCCTTTATACAGTTCCTCATGTTGTGGTGACCGTCACATGGTCTTAGGCTCTATAACAGTGGTTCTCAATCTGTGGGTCACGACCCACAGGTTGAGAACTGCTAGCAGGGTCACCTAAGACCATGGGAAAACACAGATATTTACATTATGATTCATAACAGTAGCAAAATTATAGCTATGAAGTAGCAATGAAAATAACTTTATGGTTGGGGGTCACCACAACATGAGGAACTGTATTAAAAGATCATGGCATTGGAAAGGTTAAGAACCACTGCTCTAGCCAAGACCGGTTTGGCTCAGTGGATAGAGCGGCGGACTGCGGACTGCGGGGTCCCGGGTTCGATTCCGGCAAGGGCATGTACCTTGGCTGCGGGCACATCCCCAGTAGGGGGCGTGCAAGAGGCAGCTGATCGATGTCTCTCATCGATGTTTCTGACTTTCTATCCCTCTCCCTTCTGCTCTGTAAAAAATCAATAAAATATATTTAAAAAAAAAAAAAAAAAAAAAAAAAAAAAAAAAAAAAGAACCACTGCTCTAGACAATACAAGGGCTTCTTGCTTGTAAAGATGAGCAAGGAGCTGCTTCTAATAGCCCAGAGTATATGGGATAGTCTGAGGAAGAAAGGTTTAAGAATATAAGGTTTGTTTGTCCAAATATCAAGGCCCCACTATTTTCCTATACACTCAGTCTCATACTTTGTGTCATTTAATGTTCTACTACCCTTACAATTAAATCATGAGGTCTTTTCAATTTCACAGCATGCTTTGGGTTAATAATTGCCTCACGCAAGCTTATTTTTTTAAAATTTCTCTTAAAGTATTCAAAGCATTAAGGTAGTTAATGCCACAATCCTTATACTTATCCTTGACCTCATAACATTCAAGGGCACAGCTCCCACATAGGCCAATGCTTTACTTTCATGTGCACAACATCCCTGCATACCTCATATTAGTCATAAATCTATAGAATACCATGGATTAACACTATCCACCTTACCTCAGCAACAGTGTTTTTAGCAATATCTGACTAGTGAGTAATTCATTTCCAGAATATCATTTTGGGTATTTGTTCTGTACCTTATTTGATACTTTACTGTTATGAAGTGTCTTAGCCAGAGTTCCCTCTGGAAAGCAGAATGGGAGAAAAAGACCTTGTGTGCAGCAATTTATTTATTTTTAAAATTTTTATTTTTCAATTAGTTTACAACCAACATTATTTTGTGTATAGCATAGCAGTGAGACAATTATGTACTTTATGAAGTGAAGCAGTTTATTTTGACCAGCAATCCTAGAGAATGGAGAGCTGCTGAGATTACAGTAGAGACAGAAGGTTAATTACTGCCCTAGGCCACTATGGTTTTTCCCCTGGGACTTTCTATGAAGCTATTTAGAATGCATTTCAGAAACATTCACCCAAAGAATAAAGGAAAGATGAATTTTTATTCCTGCTCCCATCACCAAATAGTTGGGGGTGAACCCACATTTCTGAGCTATCAATTAAACTTCTAAACTCTGAGATGTCCCATAGGTATTCCCCACCATGGAGTGGAGAAACCTGCTGGTGAAGCAAGTGAGAGAGGTGAAGATCACGATTCAGATGGGATGCCATTAGAATGTAGGTAATAACATTATTCGTTCCAACAATTACACTTTCAGAACTGTGTTGACATTGTTCTGTTGGCATTGGTGTTGTATATTACTGTTGAGAAAGTAGAGTATAACCTGATATTTCCAACTTCTATGTAACTAAATTTATGTATCTAGATAATTCAAAAAGTCTGTTTATATTTTTGAGTTTTAAATTTTATTACCTGTTCTAGAACACAGTCGGCCATATTCACCTGTGATTTCTGTTTCCCTTCATTTGAATGTTTAAAATAAATTTGAGTTGTTTTGATCCTTTTTATGTGTTCTCCACACTGGCGAACCAATTACCATAAAATTAAATTATTTTCTGTCTTCCATATTTATTATCTACCCTCAAATTATTTTAATCTTGGAAGATCATCTGCATTCATAGTGATAATATCAAGCTTTTACTCTGTGTCATTTTATAGTTCATAGCCAAGTCAATTTTCTAATTAGATTTTTTATTTTATTGTTGGTTTAGTTATATATTCTGGGTAATAGTCCTTTCTAGACATGTGGTTTAAAATTTTTTTGCCTCATTCTTTATCTTCTCCTTATGTCTTCTTACCAGGGTCTTTGCAGAGAAAAATATTTTTTATGAAATCAGTTTATCCATTTTTTTCCTTATGAACATTTTATGTTTATTTTTAATTGTAGTATTTAAAGAAGCTGAAATGCTTACAGATAAGTTAGGAAAATGGGGCTATTGACTATGCAGGAACAAGGGGGGACTACAGATACATGATCCCTGGGAAAAGTGGTAAGTGTAGGTCCAAAACGTGATTAGAGGGGTTGACCACTGGCAGGTGAAATAAAACTGTGGAGAAATCAATATCAGGTGAGCCACATCCTTATTAGTTACAATAATGAACACATTGAGATAATTTGTTTTATGGCCATTATTTACTTAGAATTAAACGCATTGGTCCTTTCCTGAGAAAGATGAGTAGGCAGTTGGAGGTCTGACAGATGTGAACTAGACACTAAGATAAATACACAAGAGTCCTATTTAGGGTTTTTTGGGAAGCACAAGAGCTCTCTCCGGGGCTTAGGCTAGGGTTCTCAAAATTTTTAACCAGCAGACCTGTTTCATTAGGGAGTAAAACATTTAATATAAATTCCATAAAAGAGTCTTGTACTTACTCATCCTATCCAAGCCCTAACATGTACACTCATATATTAGCATTTGAGCCTCTCCTTGAGGCCATGCAGTGTGTCTCTAGTGACGGCATGAACTGGGGACTTTCAATTTAGCTTTTCTTTTTTTCTTCTTTTTGACACTGCTGTGAACTACAGTATGACTTGTCCTTAGCCAGTTCATCAGGGAAGTGAGTTTTAGGTATCTTGTTTGCACCCAGTTCTGACTGACTATGAAGATTGTGTTCATTCTAATATTTTCACCCCACCAGCTGTTGCCCTTAGGAGGCATTGCTAGTTTATTGGTTATTTTGAGTAAAGTGCATTTGTGTTTAAATATATACGAACTATGTGTATATATTTTTGTCGACAAAGTTATTCACTATCTATAAGACATTCAGCCTTTATTTAAAAATAGGGTATAAATATTAACTGCATAGGCAAAGCAAGTGTCTACATTCTTTGTTATATTCAGACTGTTGTAAAAATATCAAAGCGGCAGATGGGGATTTTTGTAGCTCTTGTGATTGAAGAATGAATCAGGAAAGCATTTATCAAAAGCCAATAGTTTTTGATGGGAAGGAGACTAAATGGGAAGTATATATTTAGAACATAACTAAGTAGCTTTGAAGAAGGTATTTTTTTTTTCCAAAGCAGCATGTATCAATCCTAAAGATCTCAAAAAGTATTTGGACTGTTGCTCTTCTGAAATACATTTGTAAAAATTATTTTTGGATATATAAGAGGTCAATTATTATTATAAATGCATCAAATGTACTCAAAAGTAATAACTAAGCACTGTCTTGGCTTTTATAGATAATTTCAAGGCAAGTATGTGAAATATATTTCCAACTGCCAATATCAGAATCAGAAGTTATAGTACATATCATATAATCTAGTTTAACACCCAAAAATTCTTACTATTTTATAGTGGTAAATTATACCACAGGGATTTCCAGTTGCAAGTTAGAAGGTGGTTTGATAGAATTTTAGTATTAGTATACTCCTTACATACTTAACAGTAATGGGATTTTAAAAATGCTTAAAACTATAGAGTGATATTTGCATTTCCAGATACACAAGAAAGTACTTTAATTTTTTACCCAACTTATAAACTAGAAAGTTATTTATTATCTACTACTTTTATCTTCCTTGTAGATATGTAATCAAAGATATGTACATATCAGAAAAAAATATCTCGAGGTTCCCTAGGAAACCTAAAACAACTGTAATTTTATCTCATTTAAATCACAGGTTTCTACTCCTTTATTAATAGCCAATGATTGAAAGATGATATGTTTTAGAAAGCAACCTTTAATTTATATTTTTTTATTTTTTAAATTATACATTAGTTTCAGGTGTGCACAAATTTATTAATTTATATAACTTACAAAGTGATCTCCCCAATACATATAGCATCACCTGACACCATAATAGCTATTACAATATTATTGACTATATTTTCTATGACTATTTTTATTACTGCCAATTTCTACTTTTTAATCTTTTTACTTTTTCACCCATCCTCCCAATTCCCCTCCTATCTGGTAACCATCAATTTGTTCACTGTAACTGTGAATTTGTTTGTAATTCATTTTTTATTTTGTTTTCTGGATTTCACATATAAGTATAGTCCTATATAATAAGGAGGTAATATGCAAATTGACCATCACTCCACACATTTTTGTGATCAAAGATGGCTGCCCCCATGTAGACACAAGATGGCCACCACAAGATAGCCAGCAGGGGAGGGCAGTTGTGGGCTATTAGGCCAGCAGGGGTGGGCAGTTGGAGGTGACCAGGCCTGTAGGGGAGGGTAGTTAGGGATGACTGGGTAGGAGGAAAGGCAGTTAGGGGCAATCAGGCTGGCAGGGGAGTGGTTAAGGGGTGATCAAGCTGGCAGGCAGGTGAGTGATTGTGAAAAAGGTGTCCAACTGCCTGTTGAGGCCTGATCCCACCAACAGAATTGGGTCTAAATGGGCAGTCAGACATCCCTCGAGAGGTCCCAGATTAAAGAGAGTGCAGGCTGGGCTGAGGGACAACCAAGCCTCTAGTGATATCATATTTGCCTTTTTCTCTCTAACCTATTTCAGTTATCATAATACACTCTAGGTTTATTCACGTTGTCACAAATGGCAAGATTTTATTCATTTTTTTATGGCTGAGTAATATTGCTTTGTATACATGCACCATTTCTTCACCTGTTCATATATTTATGGACACTTGGATTGATTCCACATGTTGGCTATTGTAGAAAAAGCTGCAATAAACATAGGGGTGCATATATCTTTTTAAATTAGTATTTTGGATTTCATCAGATAAATTACCCCAAAGTGGAATGGCTGAATGATATGGTAGTCCTTTATTTTTTTTATTTTTTGAGAATTCTCCAAACCACCTCCAATAGAGGCTGTACCAATTTGCAATCCCACCAACAGTATCTGAGGATTTTCTTTTCTCTACATTCTCACCATCACCTGTTTGTTGATTTATTGATGATAGCCAATCTGAAGGGTGGGAGGTGATCTCTTGTTGTGGTTTTAATTTGCACTTCCCTGATGATTACTGATGTTGAGCATCTCTCATGTCTTTTGGCTATCTGTTTGTCTTCTTGGGAGATAGGCCTATTCATATCTTCTGCTCAGATTATTTATTTGTTTTGGTGTTAATTTTTATGGGTTCTCTAAATATTTTGGATATTAACCTCCTACTGGATATATCATTGGTAAATATCTTCTCTCATTCTAATAGGTTGTCTTTCATTTTGTTGATGGTTTCCTTTGTTGTGCAAAACCCTTTTTAGTTTGATGAAGAACAATTTTTTTCGTTTGTTTCTTTTGCCTGAGGAGATATATCAGATAAAATATTGCTAGGAGAAATAGCTGAAACTATGGGCCCAGTGCACAAATTTGTGCATCTTAAAAGGAACTGTGGGCTGAGAGGCTGTGGTGGGCACAGGGGCAGGTCTCAGCCCATCCTTCCTACCCCATCCAACCCCTCCTACTGTAGCCCCTGGTCCCCTCTCTGTCTGCCAATAGCCCTGTTCCCACTCACTGACAGCATTGACCCTGCTCGCACCCGCTGATGGTGTAGAGCAATTGGGGCCGGCGTCAGGGGCAGGTATGAGTGTCAGCTGCTTCCCCAATCACCCCTCAGGAGCACAGGGAGGTAGAAAAGCCCTCAGGGGCAGTTGGGGCTGGCAGCTGCTGCTCATACACACTGACCAACCGTGCTGAGCAATCAGGGCCAAAGCTGGGCACCATCAGTGGGTGTGAGTGGGGCCAGCACCAGCAGCAGATATAAGCACTGAGCAGGACCATGGCATGAGAGAACAAATTCAGTAACCACCAGAGGCTCGTCCTGATGACAGCAACTGGCACCCTGCTTTGGTCTGGCACCCCTGCTCACCTGCTCCACCATCTTGCTGTGGCCTACGCCCACCATGTTCTGCGTTCTGCTGCCTGCTGCTGATGCCTGCCATGTTTTTCACACATCCCCTGGTGGTCAGTGCATGTCATAGCAATCAGTTGTTCTGCTGTTCAGTCTATTTGCATATTTGCCTTTTATTATATAGGATTTTACTGCCTATGTTTGCTTCTAGTAGTATTATGGTTTCAAGTCTAACATTTAAGTCTTTAATCCATTTTTAAATTTATTCTTGTATATAGTATAAGAAAGTGGTATAGTTTCACTTTTTTGTGTATAACATTTTATTTCTTAATAAAATATGCGCAACTATATATGCTTTATGTTAGACTGAACAAGGCAGTAACAGCAGTGATAAATCTATAAATGCATCTGTTGCATTCTTCTGGTAGGTAACCTCTTTTTATTTTCCCTTCCCATTACAATCCTACTATCCACCATCATCTAACAGACTTCCCAACACAAGTGCCAGTAGCACCTTTGCTACTACAACCCCGATTTCCCTCAAACTCATTCAACAACTCTAGCATTTCAAAATTTGTTTTTCTGGTGAATAGTTTGAACATTTCTAAAACTAAATTGCAGTCTGTTAAACCCAGAGATCATGTCAGAATAAGAATAGGAGATTTTCTCAAATAAAAATCATTCTACTTCTACTACGAGAGTTTTAATTCCTTTTAGAATGGAGATGAACTATTGTATTTATTCATTTGCTTATGTAAGTATTCTGCAAATGTTTATTGACCACTTATTATACAATAATCATGGTTATGGGTTTTGAGATGTGCATTTGCCCTGGTACTTAATATTTTATCTTTCATGTTTTTTGTTCTTAATAATCATTTAAACAATGAAAATTTCATGGACTAAGTATACTATATTCTCCTAAAGATGAATTATCCAGGTGTTTCATTTTAGCTGAAGGTATTCACCATAATGACAGATTTCTAAACTCCTTCCAATAGTGTACCTTCCATGAAGAAGAGCACAACTGGTTTCTGAAAGAATATATTATCTGCCAAGAGTACTTTGACTAGAATAAGAAATGTTTTAGACAGAATTTTAAAGAATCTAAGTATTTGATATTTGGAAATGCAGGTTATTATGTTAAGGACCTTAGAAAGACAGAAGAGGTAGGACAATAAAAGAGATATGGGAAAAGAGAAAAATACATAGAGCTGAGTTAGCAAAGACTCCATAGGTCCAACTTAAGCTCTTTTGTCTTCACATGTGTCTCTGCAACAGGTCCCTTTCTTTACAATAACCAGAATCCAGGAGACTGAAGGATGGTAGAGGGACCAATAGTTAAAAATGACCCTGTGTCATCAATAATTTTCCTAAACATTAGAATCTCCTCCTCCCAAGACAATAACAATTAAGTGTTATAATAGAAACAATCCAGGGATGATTATGAATTGGCACAATTCATTTACAGGAACCGGATTTATTTGAAAATACTTAATATTGTGAGATCAGATCATCAACTTATAGCTGAGACATTTTATTTTTAATTAGTTGCCTGGTGCATGGATTTTGTGTATATTGAAAGGAAATTAATTAGAAGAAATATTTTAATATAGCTATTCACCCTTTCTTTATAAGAGAAGTGTCAACTGAATTCACAATCAACAATGATAGATCAATACACACTAATGCGATTGGCACCAGCGAGAGCTTTATATGTACTGTGCATACACGAGTCAACTTAGCCTTTTATAGATATAGAATAAACTTGCTTAATTAGACCTGCTTTTGATTTAGCTAAACTTTTTCCAGCCCAGTGAAGCATCCCAAATTCTCTTTCAGATAATTGTCAGCTACACAGCAGTAAATATTAACATAAAGTAGGTTATTATTATAGATCATGCAGGGAGAACAAAGGGTAAAACATTTAACTGCATTAGTGTTTGACTATATTTTGCACAGTGAGAAAACCTACTAATTTTAAAGGTCCACCATTTCATACTTCTTTTCAGTTGGGTCAAATTTCTAAGCTTTCTAAATCTTTATTTTTTTTTGGCTAATTAAAAGAAAATAGGATTTCATCAAGTCTCCTAACTACCTACTCCAGGACTTCTCTGAGGATCAAATGAGGTGAGGCATTGGAAAATGCTTCACAGACATTTTATTAAAGTGTGAAATGTTTCCACCTGCCTATAAAGCAAGTCATGTTCCTGGGTTGAAGAAACTGTAAGCAGGCTAGTTGCTAGAGAGAGGAAGCAGGTTGTTGCTATGTGATGTCATTACCATGCCCACAGCCTCCATTTCCATGCTGGACTAGGCTGTGGGCCACATTTTGTGAAATGGGGTCTCGGCAATGGCATCTGCGATGTGGTGGGTTTTTGCTCCAAGGTGGTGACGGAGCTTTGTGGGCACCATGCCCATGATGCAGTTTTTCTGTAATAGCCAGTGTGCATCATAGCAGCTCTTGCATCAAGCATCTGCACCCTGGTGGTCAGTGCACATCATAGTGACCAGTCAGACAGTCAGACACTTAACATATTAGCCTTTTATATATTTATAGACCAGAGACCCGGTTCATCAGATTTATGCAAGAGGGGAGGGGTGTCCCTCAGCCCAGCCTGCACCCTCTCCAACCTGGGACCCCTGGAGGGATGTCTGAATGCCCATTTAATCTAATCATGGTATGGGGATCAGGCTTAAACAGGCAGTCAAAAATCCCTCTCACAATCCAGGACTGCTGGCTCCCAAAGGCTCACCTGCCTGCCTTCCTGATTGTCCCTAACTTCTTCTCCCTGCCAGCCTGATCACCCCTAACCACTCCCCTTGCCAGCCTGATCAACACCTAACTGCTCCCCTGCCAGCCTGATTGCCCCTAACTGTCCTGCCCTGCCAGCTATCTTGTGGTTGCCATCTTGTGTCCACATCGGGGCAGGATCTTTGATCACATGAGGGCAGCCATCTTGTGTGTTGGAGTTATGGTCAATTTGCATATTACTCTTTCATTAGATAGGATAGAGGCCTGGTGTATGGGTGGGAGCAGGCTGGTTTGCCCTGAAGGGTATTCTGGATCATTGTCGGGGTTCCCTTGGGGTGTGGGGTGGCCTGGGCAAGGGTCCTATGGTGGATTGCAGGCCAACCATGTCTCCCAGTGACCCAAGCTGAGGCCTTGGTATCTGGGATTTATTTATCTTCTATAATTAAAACTTTGTAGCCTTGAGCGGAGGCCAGGGAAGGCAGAGAGCTTGGCTTCCTCCATCCCCAAAGGGAAACTCAAGCCTCCTGCTCTCTCCAGCTCTGTGGTTGCCACCATTTTTGTTGGGATTTATTTATCTTCTATAATTGAAACTTTGTAGCTTGAGCAGAGGCCAGGGATGGCCAGGACAGGCAGGAAGCTTGGCTTCCTCCATCGCTGGGGGCAACCCAAGCCTCCAGCTGGCAATGAAGGAAGCCAAGCTTTCCACCTACCTTTGCCTGCCTAAGCCTCCACTCAATGTAGCAAAGTTTTAATAATAAAAGATACAGAAATGGCGGCAGCCACTGAGCTGGAGAGAACAGAGGCTTGGGTTTCCCTCGCAGTAGAGGAAGCCAAGCTTTCTGCCTACCATTGCTGGCCTAGGCCTCCACTCTAGGCTACAATGTTTCAAACAGAAATGGCTGCCATCCCCAAGTGAGCAGAAGGCTTGGCTCCACTCCAGGCTACAAAGTTTCAATTGTAGACATAGATTAATCCCAGATCCCAGGGCCTCCACTTGGGTCACTGGGGGTGTGATTGGCCTGCAAACCTCCACAGGCCCCTCCCCCAGGCAGCCCCTCACCACAAGGGAACCCCCACCCTGATCTGGGACACTCTTCAGAGCAAACCAGCTGGCCCCCACCCATGCACCAGACCTCTATGTTATCTAATAAAAGAGTAATTTGCAGATTGACCATTACTCCAACACACAAGAGGGCTGCCCCCATGTGGTCAAAGATCCTGCCCCCATGTGGACACATGATGGCTACCACAAGATGGCCAGTAGGGGATGGCTGTTGGGAGGTTCCAGGCCCTGCAAGGGAGTGCAGTTGTGGGTGATCATGTCAGCAGGAGAGGGCAGTTGGGAGGGATCATGCCTGCAAGGGAGGGCAGTTAGGGGTGATCAAGCCTGCAGGGAGGGCAGTTAGGGGTGACCAGTCTGGCAGAGGAGGAAAGTTGGGGGCAAACAGGCTGGCAGGGGAGCAGTTAGACATCAATTAGGCTGGCGGGGTCATGTTAGTGGGTGATCAGGCTGGCAGGCAGAAGTGGTTAGGGGCAATCAGGGAGGCAGACAGGTGAGCAGTTTGAAGTCAGCAGTTCTGGATTTTGAGAAGGATGTCTGCTAGGATTAGGCCTAAATGGGCAGTCGGACATCCCTCAAGGGGTCCCAGATTGGAGAGCGTACAGATTGGGCTATGGGACACCCCCAGCCCCCTACCCATGCACTAATTTCATGCACCAGGCCTCTAGTTTTAAAATTATTTTAGAAATAGTTAAAAATATTTTTGACATGTAAAAGATTGAACTTTTAATCACCAGCAGATTTGTAGTATAAGAAATGTTAAAAGAAGTCCTGCAAGCAGAAATAAAATTTTGCCAGATACAAATAATGATCTATACCAAAAAGTGGAAAACACCAAAGACAATATATGCATAGGAAAAAATATAATAGAAGTTTCTTATTATTGAAATATATTTAAAGGTAATTATTGTAACTATTTAAACAAATAATAATGTAATGTTAGTTTTATAACATCTGTGCAAATAAAATACATGACAACAATAGCACAAAGATTGTCTGGGAAAAATGAAATTTTGTTACAGTAAAGTTTCTATACAAGATGTGAAGCGGTAAAATATCCACTTGAAAATAGACTGTGACAAGTTATGATTCTAAATAATGATGAGCTAATATGCAAGTATTCATCACATCTTCATGCCATCATGCCATAACAGCTCAGACACTCAACACTGGGAGAGAGTAATGGGGACCAGACAGGCTATGGACTGGGAAAGGAACAAGTCACCCACTCCACGGTCCCAGATGCCAACAGCTGTGCCTGCCTCTCTGGCCCAGGAGAGAGACAAGCCGCCTGCCTCACAGTTCTGGGCACCAGCAGCTGCACCTGTGCCTGCGGCCCAGGAGAGGGACAAGCCGCATGCCCTGTAGTCCTGGGTGCCTACACCTACCTGTGGCTGAGGCCGGCCTGAGTTAAGCTGGCCTGGGTTCTTGGTACTTATAGCTGGCCAGAGGGAGGGAAGCCTGGGTCCCAGATGTGGGGCAAGTCAGAGGCAGTTAGGGGCAATCAAGCCAGCAGGGGAGCACTTAGGGGCGATCAGGCTGGTAGGGGAACAGTTAGGGGTGATGAGGCAGGCAGGCAGAGGTGGTTAGGGGCGATCAGGCAGGTGGGCCAGTGAGTAGTTAGGAGCCAGTGGTCGTAGATTGCGAGAGTCAGACTGCCAATAATCAGACATCCCCGAAGGGGTCTCTGATTGGAGAGGGTGCAGGCTGGGCTGGGGAACACCCACTCCATGCACTAATTTCATGCAACGGACCACTAGTAAACATATAAGAACATAAAATTTTTGAGTCTCAGTTTCAATATCCAACAGTTCTGAGTCCCAGTTTCAATGTCAAATAGTTCTTTATGTGTACATGTTAGCAATTGTATCTGGATGGTGGACAAATGGTGGGAATGCAGGTTCCACCCTCTCTGGTTTGGTCCTGGGCAACCTGCTGGGACACACTGCTGCTGACTGCTAGCATGGCAAGATGTCATCTGAGTCTTCCATCTCTGGACTGTCTTTGTGGTTGGAACACACCTGTCAGTTCCTCTTTGTTTCAGGATTCCATATGGTCTTGGAGTTGTTTTCTGAAAATATACAAACATATTCTCGACCAAAAGTTAATAAAGGAATCTTTTCTGTTAATTAGACTTGGGATTCTTTTTATTTTTGCCCAATTGATTTTCCTTTGGCTTATTTTGACACCATGTGTGTTTTTCATGTGTGTCCTGCTATTGCTGCTAAATTATTTTTGATGCATAAAGTAAAAACAACAAAAAATGAAACAAAAGTCCCAGAAGATTTTGTTATGAAGTGGGGAGGGAGTTTCTTGTCTTGCTTTAGAAATGAAGGTTGAGGATATATTATATTGTAACACAAACATATTTTTTAACTATAACTATGTATGTTAAAATACTCTAGATAAAAACTACATGAGTCTTTTCTAAGTTGTTTTTTTTATATATAATATGGTTAATTTCAAAAATAGTATTACAAAAGGTTAGAGGGAAGATGAATTGGATACAAGAAAAAGAACCAAAAGGGCTTTGTGGTCAGATATATGGAGGTGTTACCCACCCTTTCAAGTCAGTGGACTCAAACCAACGTCTTTTTGCCCAGTGCATTGGTGCCAATAGAAAAAAAAAAAACTATGATAAAACAGAGCAGAAAGTTTATTCTTTGATCAGGCATGGAGAAAGGTGAGCTCATGCTGTTGTGCACTTTCTCTCAACTGGAAAGGAGCCTTCTGTTTTTATAGGCTGTGGCGTGGAGTGATTTGAATCCTTTTTAGGCATGTGCAGTTATTCTTCTGTTGCACTCTACCCTTTTGCACATGGTCTGTTTTGCTCACATGCCCCATTAACATCTTGTGGGTTTTTTTGTGTTTTTTTTTTTTTTTTAACTCAGCACTTTGGTCTTTGCGCTATACCATCTTCCTTTTGTGGTTGGGAATCATGTTCAGTTTCTGTAAGCAAGCATAATGTGTGACATAGTTTAGGTAATGAGAAATGTTGGGATATATTATTTTCTAATACAAAACACTTTTTAAATATAACGATATATGTTAAAATACTCTAGGGAAAAATTACGTGAGTCTTTTCTAAGTTGTTTTTTTTCTATATAACATGGGTAATTTCAAAAATAGTATTACAAAATAGTATCATTTAAAAATGATAGTTCAGTGACAGACACACAAGGTCTGAGCCTTCAGCTTTCCGAAATAATTAGCAAATGAGATAATGAATGAAAAGGTATCTGAGGTATAAAGCTTTATTTTTTAATGTTGCTTTTCATTATATCTGACATTGGCAGGCATGAAGGAAAAAAAATCTGTGAGAATTACCTGTGAGTTTAAATTCAGTAGGACTGGATGAAGAAAACGATGCTTGACTTTATTGAAGCTGAATGGAATAAATTGCAGAAAATAGAGAAAAATAACTAAAGCCCCAAAGAACTTCTTATAAACTGTTTTCTTCCTGGTAGCTTTGTCTACCAGTCACAGTTTAGAAGTATATGCTATAGAACATTATATCATTGTGTTTCATAAATCATCCTTTTTAATTGTATGTTTTCCTTTCTTTTTAAATGATAAGGGAAAGAACATGAAATAGAATAATCTTAAAGAAATTAGAATTTTGCAAAGCACTGGATGTCAAAAATTGATGGAGTGTTTGGTTTTTCCTATTAATGATTCTACTGATCATCATGATATCAACATATGAACCAAATTCTCTTTCTTTACGTATAAATGATGATAAGAGCTCTGAAGTATATAGCAATATGCTATTATGTCTCAATATGCAGTAAGACAAATTTTCTTTGGGTTTTACTATATATTTATGACAGAGGGAATGTGAAAACTACTTTGGATGCATCCTGCTTGATTCACAAATATCTTCCTCTGACTCTGCTTCAAAACAGGATTTCTTACTACCAATTCACTTTTTGATTTAACCTTATGTTCCTTAATTCACTTATCTCTTTGAAAATTATTTATAACGACCTATTATGTGATATATATTCTTTGCAGCTATAGTGAGAAATATAAAGTTGGACAAATGACCTTCCTCCAAGCTTAAATAGAAAATCAACCAATCAAATTAAAACATGTTATTTGAAGCCAAACACCATGATTGTGCTGCTTCACAAACACAAGAATTAGAAAGTCATTACCTGAGAAGGCCAGGAATCTGTACAGTGCAGCTTTCAGTTTAAAATTCATCATTGAATATTTATGGTAATTATAAATTATGAAATACCCACTACCTGGTCTCCTTAATACAGACAGAAGTCCAAAATAAGACATAGAGAAATGGAAGACTGAATAAAGAAATCATTAAAGAAACTTCAAAAAATAATTGATGCCTTTGGCAATCTTTTTAACTAGACAGAAGACAATTTAGTTAGGATCCCAAACTCCAGTAATCATTAATTTATCTGACACATTAGCGATAACTTGAGGACTCTCTGAAGGAACTTCCTGACCTCAGTCTTCTTCTGGAAGTTCCTTTATAAATGGGTCTCACTCAGTGCTCCATTCTGTCATCTCCTACTACCCAGATCGAGGAGGTCAGGAATGAGAATCTGATCCAAGAGCTCTGCTGAACCTTGATGGTCCTTTACCCTAGGCCCTGACTGGAGGAAGGTCATTTGTCCAACCTTATATTGGGAGACTTTAAATGAGAAATGTACAAGATACCTAAATTTCATAAAATAGCACCAAAAGCAGAGGCACATAGAGAAACTTCAGTGAACCTGAGCCATGAGAAAAAAGGTATCATGATACAGAGGCAAGAGTAGAATGTGGAGTCACTAGGGAAGTGGAGGCCAGCACAAAGAAAGAGTAGCTTTGTAACCACAAGAATTAAAGGCTAAAGAAGGAAGTGTCAGGTGCTTCTCTTGGGGATTAGGTAACCATAGTTGAAGTTAGAGGGTTGACTCTTATCTGTTCTGTACTCTGTGAGGCCTGTAAGCAAAGCAGAGGATACTCTCCATAGAATTTGCTATTTCCTGTAAAATCTTGGAGTAGGTTTATCCTCTCAAACACAGCTTTGTTAACTAAAGTAACCTAGGAATGTCTATCCCTTAAATACACAAAAGGATCCTTACCATATAGAGGAAGTGGGTGGATCAAGATAGAGAGAATTGACTCTGTTTTCACAATCAGAGTCATTTGAGGTCTTTTTTCCCATGACAAATATGCTTTTTGAAGGATTTACAGAGTGGCTTCACTGAAGAAATACTTTTAATAATAAAACCAAGATATTAAATAGGCTTAATATTTAACAACAGCCCTCATTCTGCTAACACGTCCCTATGGGTATGATGCAGTTATCAGTATAGCCTTCATGATGGTCAGACAATACACAATTTCATTCAAAGTCATTTCCTAGTTTCATATATATTGTCTTTAGAAACACTCTGTATGAAATGTTAGGAGCTAATAAGATAAATGTTTTTCCACCATATAATAATGTTTTCATTGGAAAAATAGACTTGAAACATCATCTCCTGAGGCTTATTTTACCTTTAGTTCAAATATGTGCTCCTAATCTGAGGTTCATTTCCCAGACCAAGTAATTATGACTTATTGATTTGTTTTTAATCAACTTACTTTTTTTCTTACCTTTATTATCAATTGATTGGTTTTTAAAAATCTCTTATTTTTTGTCTTTATATCAGAAAAGAAACAACCCCGCACGACAGGTGAAGCTATGCTCACATGGGTCATTTCATTCTGATAGAATATAACCATTACCTAAAAAACAAACAAAATGGGATAGAAACAATGCAGGAAATACTGACCTAAAACTTTGTAATGGTTTTTCAGTTCTCAATTGAAGCATGTATGCTTATATGCATAACCCATGGACACAGCAATAGGATGGGGAAGGCCTTGGGAAGGGGCAGGCTATAAGGGGTTAATGGAGAAAAAAGGGGGGCATATGTAATACTTTCAACAATAAATATATTTTTTTAAATCAACAGTTTTCAAAATAATGAATATGGAAATCTATTTTTAGCCAGGAGAACATGAATTGGACATGCTTCTGATGTTCATTTGTCAGGACTTATAAAAAATATCAAAATAGCACAGTCATGATTATTCTAAGGCAGTGGTCGGCAAACTCATTAGTCAACAGAGCCAAATATCAACAGTAGAAAGACTGAAATTTCTTTTGAGAGCCAAATTTTTTAAACTTAAACTTCTTCTAATGCCACTTCTTCAAAATAGACTCGTCCAGGCCGTGGTATTTTGTGGCAGAGTCACACTTAACGGGCCAAAGAGCTGCATGTGGCTTGTGAGCCACAGTTTGCCAACCATGACTATAAGGAATGCCAATACTTTTTGATAATCATTGGTAATAATATTTCTAGCTTAAAATTTTTTAAATATTTAAAAATGACAAGTTTAAATCATAATAATGAGTGAAGAAAGCTTTTCCTTACCAGATAATAAAACATGCTCTAACTAACCTAAAATACAATATTATTTGCACAGGGAAAAGACAAGTAAATCAAGAAAATAGATATTAAAGAAATAGATCCTTATTAAAATGATTTATATAATGATGGTGCTGGCATAATTGGTTATCCACATGGGAAAATGTAAACTTACACTTTGCTCCATTTATAAAAGTAAACTTGTAGGTGATTGGATAGAAATGTAAAAATGAGTAACTGAATATAAATAAAAATAATAAAACACATAGATTAAGGAATGCTTCTTAAAAGATAAACATTCAGAAGGCATAAAAGATAATATAAACATTAACTCATTCAACGAAGATTTATTGAACACCTACTCTGTACCTGGCCCTATTCAAAATGCTAGTGATCCTCTAATAAGACAGACATGTCCCCGAATTTTCGTGCGGAGTGCATAGCCTAGTAATAGAGGCCACGCAAATAATAGGATAATTTTAGTGAGTGATACCCTTTGAAAAGAAAACAGTGTTTAAATGTTACAGAATAAGGAGGGGATGCACTGCTTACTTTGGCTAGTATAGCCACAGAAATCTGTCTGTGGAGATGACATTTGAGCTGAGCCATAAATGATAAGGAGAAGATCATAGAAACTTCTAGAAAAGGGCATTCCAGAAAGAGGAAATAGCAAGACAAACATTTCTGTAAATGCAAACTATGACATATTACAGAACTGAAAACCATTCAATGTGGTGAGCAAGAATTTAATAAGTGAGGAGATTAGTAGAGAGGGAAGAAGTAGTCAAGGGCCACATCTTTTAGTCAGTAAAGGGTTTGAATTTTATTTTAAGTGTAATGGGGAGCTATCAGAAAGTGTTAAACCTAAAATAAATTATTCTTATTTTATTGTGAAAATATTATAATTTTCTCTGAAGTTTGTTGAATGAGTAGTATGGGACAAAAATAGAAGAGAAGCCAGTTTGGATATCCCACTAAGTCAGGTAACAGCTGCTGGTGCCTTGGGTAGAACAGTAACAACAGATGTTGAGCATAGCAGAGAGACACAGAACATATTTTAGAGTTAGAGTAGCAGAACTGGCTAAAGATTTAATGAGAGATATTAAGAAAAAAGAGGAAAGAAGGATGATGCCTAACAATTTGGCTTGAGCAATTGAATGAATGAGTGTGCCTGCTATTGACTGAGGTGGAGAAGGACTGGCAGGGGTGTGTGGCACAGACTGTAGAATTCTCTTCTGAACATACGAAGTTTGAAATGCATATTTGATCTCCAAGTGAAAATGTTTGATAGATAGTTACACATGTTGGTCTAGAACTCAAGGAAGATGTCAGGGCTAGAAACACACACTTGGGTAACAGATACTAGTATATAAAGATGATATTTAGAGCCGTGGAACTAGATGAGATCACTAAGGAAGAATGTACAAAGAATAGCTCATAGGATATGACCTTTCCTGCATAAAGAGGTAAGTATCTGTGAATAATGAACATGAAAAGGTAGAACTTTGAAAGTTAAACTGGGATAGTATATTCAGTATAGTCAAGCCAAGGTTTAATATATCTAAAAGAGCTGCTACAAATCAATAAAGAAAAATATAAAGTAAACAGGACAATAGGAAAAAGTGAATAAAGGATAGAAATAAGCCTTTTGTAGTAGAGGAAATCCAATTGGCCAATAAATGCATGAACAGATGGTCAACCTCACTAGCAATCAGGGAAATGCAAATTGTTACAAGTGGGTATCATTTTTCATTTATCAGATAGGCAAAAGTTAAGGAGAATATTAAGTCCCTTGCTGACAATTATTTATAGAAATAGATGCTCAGAAATTGCTATTGGGAGCATGAACTTTTATAGAATTTTGGGATATTTGGCCTTATCTATAATTCAATGTACATATATTCTGACCTGGGAATTTTTAATCTTGAGAATCTACTTTAAATTCTTGAAGATCTGTTTATCAATATGTTGATTATGATTTTTTTTAGATTTGCAAAATAAGTTGAATGTTCATTATAGGGAAACAAAATATAATATGTTCGTTCATACTATGAAATATGCAGTTATAAAAAAGATGTTTTAGATATTTGCAATAAATCTATTTTTAAAAAAGAATAAAAGGAAACTTGGAGCCAGAGTAGGTTTTTTGTTTCTTTGGTTGGTTGTTTGTTGTTGTTGTTTGTGTTGTTTGTTGTTTTTTTTGTAAAGAAATAGGGACAAATGCTTTTTTAAAGCTATTTGATATTCAGAAATTCTTCTGATAATTATCTGTTACTGTGACTGCACCTTCTATTTAACTGCATTGAACACTGCTGAGATTGAAGAAAGAATGTTAGTAAAGAGGGGGAGGCAATTTCATTACCTTCTGTACAAATGGGCTCTATGAAAAAGCTCTGATGCTTGCAAACTAGTTTTTAGTTGTGCAACCAGTCCTGAAAGGATTGTTAAAGAAAAATCTTGTAATGAGTTGGGAAAGTTGCTGCATTGACCATTTGATGAGACATACTAATTTTATTTTATTTTTTTCTTTATTGATTAAGGTATTAACTGTGTAAAGAAATCAAATACCGAGAGAGAGAGAAGAGCAGTTTGCAATTTTAACCTACATAGTTTAGTTGTTTATGATAGAATTTTTCTCAGCCCCAAAAGGAAAAATTCAACACAAAGACTAGGGTCACTACAAGTATATTTAAAATTTTGAAAGTATTGAACCACTTATGGAGTTGAAATACTCTCCTACTAAGTATAATAGCAATCCAAATAAATCACACTAATCAAAATAAAAACAGATAGCTCCAATAACTTGTCATTGCTAGAGAAAAAGAAAGACTTAAGCATGTCCTTAAGTTTCCCTTATACTAATTGAATGCCTATTGAGAAAATTGTGAAAATATAACCATTAAAAATAAAAGCCATGTGTTTTTCTGGTATGAATAGTGGCATATGTATGTTTGTTTATACAGAAAATGGACCCATTCATAGTGCTTAAAAAAATAGAGGATGTAATTATAGGCTTAGAGCCATAGCTTCACTTACCTGCTGGGAAATGTGCCCAGGAGGAGAAAGTGATTTTTTTTTCTTTTTCTACTTATATTTGTATTTGCTGAGTTTGATATAAGGAATTGTTTACCACTCTCTATACTGTCCTTAGAATGTGCAGAGGGAATATAGTCACAGTTGAGGAAAATTGAGAGCCACATGATAAAAGTTGTTCTAGAAATAGAGTACCTTATCCAGAGGCAAAAAATTTTTAAAAATAATAAAATGAAATGGAAATAGCCTGAGCTTTAAAATCAGAGAGGAATTCTAGGCATGATGTTTGGGCTTTTCACCTTCAGAAATGAAAGCAGAGATCCAAGTTCATTGGAGTTCTCTTTTCTTCTCAATTAATGTCAGGCTACTGTGCCAGAATCATAGTTACCAAAACATACAGGATTGATTGAATTGGCCTTGTACCTCCGTGCATTTGTTATTATAGCAGAAGTGCTGCTCTACAGGCTTTTCCATCTCAGACTGTTCTAGGTGTGAATCCTGGCTCTGCCACTTTCTAGCTGTGTGACCTTGAGCATGTTGTTGATTTACTCCTTACCTTTGTGTCGGTGTCTCCAGAGATGAATAGTGATACAAAATCTAATTCTGATGTAGGATAACATATCAGCCACATTTTAATAGTAATTATAATAATAGATAATAATAATAATAAGTTACTGAGTATCTTTTACCTCTAAGTGCTTTATACTTGTTAAATCCTTTCATCCTCATAGCCATATAGTATAAATATTTATGAAACAATACTTCATTATCTTTCCTTTTATAGATGATGAAGGGCTCCCTTAAGTAAGGAACATATACAAAGTTACACAGCCAACATGTAGTGGAGCCATAATGCCAACGTAAACAATACGGCTCAAAGCTTTATTTAAAAGACATCCAATCCTCTGTACATCATTGCTAATATAGCTTGTTGAGAAAATTAGGGTAAAAAATAAAAATAGCCCAAGTGAATAAGAGAGATATTTAAAGTTTACGTATGGTGCCCAAAGTTTATACATTATTATTTAACCAAATATTGTTTCCCTTTATTTACTCTTCTATACTCATATGTCCTTTATCTCCACAGTGAGATAGTCCAAAAATTCTTGGGTTTTGCCTATATTGATGGAAAATAAATAAATTACTTGGATTCCATTTGTACCATGTTTCTGATCATAGAGTAAACAATCAATGTTAGATATTGACCTGAACTCTCAATTATAGTCATGCCTTTCAAGCCTGCCAAGTTGATTGGCATGCATTTCAGATCAGGTCAGCTTTCAGTTGGATCAATGTCATTTATAAATTCCCACTGGCTCTCTTGCCAAATAATTTTCTGCTTCTGCAGATGTCTGTTTGCAATAGGAAAACTCAGTTCTTGAGGTGAATGGAGGCAAAGTATTTCTCTTGTCTAAAAGAGAGCATGGAGACCCACTGAAGAAGAGTTTGCATAAGCACCAGGCTTATAAGTAATCTTCACCCTGGCATAAATACAATCAGGAGGACCCCAGGTGAATGGTTTTAAAATCTGGAAAAATAAGACAGATGGGCAGTTTGTATCAAAAAGGCTCCTGGGCACAGGTACAAAAAATATGCAGACAATTGAAAGAAAGTGCAAGGGTGTTCAATATGTAATTTTACAAGCTGTTCATCTCATGCCCCTGTTCATTTTCAACCATTGCCTGTGATTTCCACACTAATTTTTTCAAGTATATATTGAGTGTCATCGCTGAATCAGGTATTATGCTAAGAACTAGGCATATGAGGGAAGAGAAAAATGTACAGTAGTATCTTTACTTTCATAGAGCTTAAATTCAGTTGGCAACAAAATACAATCCTATCTAATAAAAGAGTAATATGCAAATTTGACCATACCTTCACCACACCCATAAGCCATGGCCACAGCCATGCCCAACAACCAATCAGGAGCAAATTATGCAAATAAACCTCAACCAAGATGGCTGCCACCACTGAGAGCAGGAGGAAGGCTTGGGTTTCCACAGCAACAGAGGAAGCCAAGCTTTCTGCCTCTCTAGGCCTCCACTCAATGTTACAAAGTTTCAATGATAAAAGATACAGAAATGGTGGCAGCCACTGTGCTGGAGAGAAAAGAGGCTTGGGTTTCCCTGGCAACAGAGGAAGCCAAGCTTTTAGTTTCCATTTGCTTGCCTAGGCCTCCACTGTAGACTACAATGTTTCAAACAGAAATGGCTTTCTCCCCAGAGCAAGCAGAAGGCTTGGCTCCACTCCAGGCTACAAAGCTTCAATTGTAGACATAGATTAATCCCAGATCCCAGGGCCTCCGCTTGGGTTGCTGGGGGGCATGGCCAGCCTGCAAACCTCTACAGGCCCCTCACCCAGACTGCCCCTCACCCCATGGGAACCCTCACCCTGATCTGGGACACTCTTCAGGGCAAACCAGTAGGCCCCCACCCATGCACCAGGCCTCTATCCTATCTAATAAAAGAATAATTTGCAAATTGACCATCACTCCAACACACAAGAGGGCTGCCTCCATGTAGTCAAAGATCCTGCCCCCCTGTGTGCACAAGATGGCCACCACAAGATGGCCAGGAGGGGAGGGTCATTGGGAGGAACCAGGCCTGCATGGGAGGGCAGTTGGGGGCTTTCCATTGTCCACTTTTGCCTGGAAGGATATTCTTGATTACTCAAGACATTCCATCCACTTTCTGGACAGTCCAGGGATCCCATGGCAAGAGTACTGACCTATTGACATGTAGAGGGCTTATATCTTCCAGGCTCTAATGCTTATTGGCTTGTGGTGAGCTCTCAACTCCCTCTTTCTTGCAGAGCGTTCCTTTGCAGGAGATCTAGGCTGCATGGCATCTCTTCTGGATTCTGCTGAGGTGGGAAAGTGCTCAGGTGCCATGCCAGCTATCAGCATTGCAGTTAAAGTGCAATGTCATCACTCTCGCTTCACCAAATTTCTTCTTCCACCAGAAAATCGATTCCTATGAAGAAATAGAGAAATATATTTACCTTCTGCTCAGCACACCACATATTTTAAGTGTCAACATACAATCCCCAACCCATTCTGGTAAGATATGCAGTGATGGCTAAGTCAGATCTAAAGGTTTCCTTATTAAAATTGCTGATTGCTTTTCCTTTCAGTGTGAAAATATGCACCTTCTATACAAAGCCTGGCAATTCGAATATAACTAAAACACTTTAATTTCCTCACAAGAATCCATTGACAAACAAAACTAGTTTAAATGGGCATATAGACCTGAAAAATGCCTTTCAAATACCAATGGGAAATAATCCTGTAATTATTTGATAGTTATCAATAAGAAAATGTCAAAAAATAGTTTCTCATTCTATGATCAATAGAGTAATCTTTCTTAAAACATAAAAAATATCTGGTAGGGTAAAAACACTCCTTGACAGATGAAACCAACAATATATATATATTGAAAGTGTCTGTTTTGTCAGATTAAAAAGCTGTGTAATGTTATTTTTTGTTGATTTTTTTTTGCTATTTAGCTTAAAAAACTACTTTAAAATGTGGCACTAATCACTCTGTCAATTTATAGCACCTTCTTTATCCCTAAACTTTATATTGTAAGTATTGTTGCCATTATGGTTTTATTGCCTTTCACCATGGGTGCCTAAGCCCTTTGGTCCTCAAAGCTCCCTTTGCAGTGTGTGACTTTTCTGACTATCTGATAAAGGTAGCTTTCCCATCTTTTATTCTCCTCCCTTGGCTATGATGAGAAAAAGGCTTGTGGCATGGCCAGATTTATTATCAGGCAGAAGATGAAAAGCTGATGGCTAAAAACACCTTTATTAATAGTCCCAGAAAGCTGCTTATCAGAAGAGTCTACAGATTGTTTAATGCATTAGCTGGTAGCATTTATCTAAAACCATAGTTTTCTGGATTCTCTTGAAAGATCAGATGCTCTTTCAAAAAGCACACTTAGGTCTTTAAGTGGTTACATTAAGCTGGCTCTTCTGTTCAGACTGGCTTCTCTCTAGTTGGCCCCTCTCCATCAAGTCTGTTTCATTTATATTTCCTTCTTAGCACCGTGGCAATTGTTTGAGATCCCTGTGTAATGGTTTTGCTCCTTGTCAAAAACTACTATCCTCAGGAAGAATAGCACAGTAGCTGAACCTTATGCATCATGGCATATTAATATGAGTGTTTACTGGATCATTTTGACAATTTTGCTTAGTATTAGCCCTAGTTAGAACATATTTGAGGGACTCATGACTTTAAGTGTTATGAATATCAATGATTTAAGTTTCCAGATATTCATTTCTTAGTAGGATACAGGTTCTCTACTGAATCTTGCAAAAGGAGTCACACAGATGTGCCTAACTCATCTGGGCAGTGCTTCCCTGGGCCAGATGATAATCCCAGGAAATGATCCTGGAACCCAAAAGGGTGTCCATATGCAACTGTGTCTTAGCCCACTAGCAGCCATCAACTTCAGGTCCCCAGGTGCACTTTTCTGTTTGGTCCATGATCTCTTGTCATTTCTATAGTAGGGAGAACATGAGCATCCTTCAATCTAACTTCTCAATTGGGATGGATTTTCTGTGATATTCAGAGTGTGGGGACTTACAGTGGTTTGAGTTTCTGACAATATAATTACACTCTTATGCCTTACAGTTTTACATTGCTCTCATTATACTCCATGCTACTCTTGTTGACAGTTATATATTCAGGATTTTTATTATGTTGCAAAGCACATACTGGTTTTCTAGTTAGAAAAAAAGAAACAAACATCCGTTTTACTCATGGCTCCATCATTGTTAGCTGTGTGTCCTTAGGCAACTTGCCTAACCTCTCAGAGCCTCACCCATAAAATTGTCATTGTATTGCTATTTCAAAGACTTGCACATGCCAATAACTGACATGGTCTGGCACTCAGAAGTTAGTTATTAAATATCAGTTTCCCCACTTGCCAACAGCTATTTTAAAATAGCTACTTCCATTCTTTGCTTTCTAGCATGTATTTATCACATTCCTTTTTATTGGAAATCCTTTGCTTCCATTTCTGTGAAGGTACATCTGACTGAAACATGAAGTATTTATTGATAGACTTTTAGTTGCAAGAGAACCCAACTCAGACTTTAGACAGTTAAAGAAATGCACTGTTTCCAAGAGATAAGAGGTAAGGTTTGACCAATGACCTAGAAGACACACCAGTGCCCATTTTTTCTCTCTCCATCCTCAGGACAGCTGTCTCATTATCGACAGCTTTCTCAGCATAATCTCAAAATTGCTGCCACCCATGTTCAATAAGAAATATAAGCTTGTTTCCCTTTAGTTCATGCATAAGTCCCAGAATTGAGTCTCACTGACCTGATTACCTTTAGTCACACTGTATGCCCACTATGCCTGGTGAACTTGGGTAAGTTGATCAGTAGAGTTAAATTAGGGTCCATCCTCTAATTGCACCTAGGGGACTTTTCTCATCCAAACATCATTGTCAGGAAATATGTTTCTACTAGAAATATGAAAGGAGGGAAGCTACAACAAATGCCCACCAGGCAGTGTGTTCACCATTCAAGCTCCATTTCAAATACTCCTGTCAATGCTGTATATTCTCCAGCTCCATGCTGCCCTTTCCAGCACATGCCTGATACCTCCTTAATCAGAGCTCCCTGAGATCTTCTCTTTTTCTCTACCTGGTAAACTCTTCCTCATTCTTCAGCAGAGGGGAGCCTTGTGGATCCACAGCCAATGGAATTCGGAATTGTGGCAAACACTGTGAGCTTAAAATCCTGGGTTTCCTGGGCCTGCTTCTCACTGGCTATGTGGGATCAATCATCCTTCCAGTGGTAGAGGACATAATGTTATCTTTCCCACACTGAGAATAAAACATGCATAACAGAGTGGTTGGCATATAGAAATTGTCCAATAAATTAGATAATAGTTCTTCTTGTAATAACGAGACAAATCCTAGAGGATATATCTATAAAATATTTTTTCAACTTCCCAGAGTAAAGCTTCTACCCAAATCTGCTCCTTTATCCCTCAGATAAGCCTATGAAATTAAGAGAAGTGACACATACTTTCAATTTCACGCCTATAAAATTGTAAACCCCTGACAGTATGAAGTTATCTAGTTTTATTTTTATCAGACCACTTAACATATTAATATTTATAAAAATACCTTCAAGCCAACATGTATTATAGATTTTATCATAAGTGCTCCGCCTAAGTTTAGGGCTCATTTGATATGAACAAAATGACACCATCTGTATGCTCTGGGTGCTTTCCCCTCAATGGAAGGGTCAATGCAAGGACAGACAGAGGAAAGTGAGATTGTCAGATTATAGGAGTTCCTCAAAAGGGAGATCACTGAGGCAGAAGCAGACTGGAATCATCACCCAAAGTTAAATTAGGCCAACTCCAAGATGGGCCTGGCTAGAGGCCCTGGGAAGGTAGCATTTTTTTTTCCTTCAGCTTAATTGAGGTATAACAGACAGACAAAAATTTTATATATTTAAGGTATACAATGTAGTATTTATATCCATATGTGTATCTATAAATGATGATTATAATTAAGTTCATTAACATACCCATCACCTTACATAGTTCCCATATTTTTGTGTGTGTTGAGAACACGTGTAATCTGCTCTCTTGGTGAATTTCAAGTACACAATGTGGTATTATTAACTATAGTTCCTCTGCTGTACATTATCTCTAGAATCTATTCATCCTCCACAACTAGAACACTGTGCCCTTTAACCAATATCTCTCTATTTTGCCCATCCTCTGCCCCTTGGCAACCATCATTCCACTCTTTGCTTACATGAGTTTGATTTTTTAAGGTCCCACATATGGGTGATATCATGCACATTCTAAAGCAAGCAGCCTTTTTATAGTAATGGGCTAACTTGCAGATGTGCTGGTATCTCTGTCCAGAGAGAAATTGAAAAGGCAGGTGTGTCGTGACTAGAAATACGAAGGCAAAGGCTGGGAACCAGAGAAATGTAATGTGTAAAAATCTGGAAAGGGCCACAGAGCTGGCTAAAGAGGATCACAGGCTTTACCTGTTGAAATTATGAACAGTGCCTCCTTTTGTGAACTTCATTGGCCTTTTATATATTTTTAGTTCCACCATTTTTATTTCATCAACATGACTACAAATCAATGATTTGTTTTCTTCTTTTACCTCACTGCAGGCCAGACTCCTTTCCCCTGTGGCATCATTTCCTGCTGCTGGAAATGAAAACACAAACACTCACAGTTTTACATTTTTATATGATCTCCCAATAACATGCTTCTAATTTCTCCAATACTGCTATTTTAGCATCTGTAAGCATTTGGCATCGTTACTGTCATAAAAAGTACTCTTCACATTCTCCTAACTTATGCAGAGGTTATCAAAGTATAATGATGTTACATCTGCTTTGATTCTAATAAATTCCAAGCTATGGATGTTAAATTGCAAATGTCTCTCTTCAGTAGCCCATACTATGTCTGGAGGAAATACTCATTGTGTTTTGGTTGTTTTGACTACTTCCTAGATTCCCTCTTCAGATCAGAAAGCAGTTCCTAATAAAGGAAGTAATGAGAAGTTTTTTGTAGGGCTTTGACTCCTTATGTACAAAATCAGATGTGTTTCTTATCAGTCATTTTCCTTCATGTTCCCTTATAATTTTATTGGGCACTAAATCTTTAAGAGAAGTGATCTTAGGGAGAAATAATCCTTAGAGAAAGAACTAGGGCCATTATAAAATCCTGAGATATATTTTAGGAAATGAAGAAACAGAGCCTGAAAAAGGATAAGCTGTGTGTGTAGGTTGGCTCCATACTAAATATTGAAACAAGAATATGAAGCTAGTGCCTTCTGGTTCTGCAAACCGTGGCACTTTGACTAAACTGCAGTTATTAGCCCATCAATGATAGAGGAAGCAGCTATATAGCCCTAAGCATCTATCACTATATTCAGATGATAGAAGAACAGTTCAAAACCTTTAACAATAAGTATTTATTGAATGTCTTTTTTATGTCAATTAAAGGAACTGAATAAAAGATACCTATTTATTTTTAAAAGGGGAGAAAAGGCAACACTTAATTGCATTTGAGGGACATATTGTCAGAGGTAAAAATAAATATGAAGATAAATATAATACAACATGTCAAATAACTGGATATTAGACAGACAATTATTACTCTCTCTTCATAGTAATAGCATTAAAAGAAACTGACAATACAGAGACTCTCTCCTGGTCAAATAGTGTATTTCCCATAGAGCCTAGTATTTGTATGAGCATTTATCACATTATTAAAGAAAAATTCAAATTGTTATGTAATTGACAATATAATCTGAATTGAAAAGATATAAAAATATTTAATTTAAAAAATATTTACTCCAGATATTAAAAGTGATCTAAAGCAAGAATCTCTGTGGGAATATATATATTTATATTTATATGCTCTTATATATGTATTTATGTATATTACACAAGCTTTGCAGAGAGTTGAAAACTAAATATCTGAAACCATGGGGTCCACTCTGTTTATTTTATAGTTAGCAAAGGGTCAGAGAGCTTTGGAGGAAGTGAAAAGTGGCTTTTGAGAATACCCAAGTGAGGTAGACAGTTGGTAGGTAAAGGTCCATTCAAGTAGATCCTCATGACATGGAATATTGTGATGTGAAAGAGGGAGGGGGAGAGAGCATATTTAAAATAGGTTAATGCTACCAAATATCATCATGTCTTGGCTCATGGGGAAATATTTATACTTGCCTATGATCAAGAAGTAATAGTATGAGTGAAATAAATACTTAAGATAGTAACATGACAATAAATAGATCAGAAAACCAAATGTATTCATTTAAGGTATCAGTAAGTAATAGGTTAAAAACAAATGTTTGAGTAAGGCTGCAGAATAATAGTATTAACTTTTTAAATAGAAATTATTATAGTTTAATGGGAGTTTATTTTGTGCCAGATACTGAACCATGACTTGACTACATCTGGATAAACCTATAAAATTATTACCTAGAATTTGTTTAACAATCCTGGAGGTGGGAATTAATTATTTTCAGTTTATTGATGAGGACACTGAGTCTGGGGATGTGACTTCACTTACACCAGACCATCTAATAAATGCAGAGTCAGAATTTGAACCAAGATCTTCATAACCCAAGTTTGCTTAAGCAGGTTAGCCTTGCCATTTACGCAGTAGAGGATGACTGAAGTGTGTGTGTGTGTGTGTGTGTGTGTGTGTGTGTGTGTGTGTGTGTGTGTGTTTAAAGCAGGACCAACCTTTGTGAAAGCTGTGTTTTTAGAAGTAAGTTTTCACAGCCATGTGCAGAAATGAATCAGAGAAGGGTCAGGCATATCCAGGAAGCTTAAAAAACAATCCAGATGTGAGATGATATTGGGAAATGTTTATAATACATAAGTTTGTATGTCTTTGAGTGATGGGAAATTTTTCACTATCTATAAAATATAGGGCCAGATTGTGTTAGTATGGTTAGTATTCCCCAGGAAGTATGTGTGATAGGAACTCTGATTGTGAAGGTAAATATATATGATTTCTTACCCTATCAACCCTTACAGTAGCAAAACCATCCTTTCTGCATAGCAAAATAAGTAGAAAATGCAATGCCTCTTGGGACAAAATTTGGTGATGCTATGCTGCCCAGATTGGAATCACTTATAATTGTTGAATTGATTTACAGTAACTGCTTGTCCCTATACTCTCAGGTGTTTAGGAAGCCATTTATAGTTGTAGCCTATATCTCATTATTCCTAGTTTCTCCTTCTTTCCTGCTTATATTTTGATATCACTCAGAAGATAAGAAATTGATTCATGTACTTATCATAGTTCTAGTTAAATGACATACATTTATTCTCTGCCTTTTCTCTACTTTACCAGGAAGAAGTGTAACTCAAAGACTGAGCAAAGAGCAGTTAGCAACCATCCTGACTTTTACATGTTAAATCTAACATGCCTGAAGAAATTATGTAATTTCAACACATACTTCTTAGCCACCTAGTATATGCCAGGCGTTATGTCAGGTTCCAGAAGTCACAGAATCCCCAACCTCATTGCTCTCTCAGTTTAATAAGGGAAAGTCTAATTTACATTAGATCAATCAATGTATATGACAAAGGGTATTTTATGCAATAAACCAAGAATGGAACATTTTATTCAGACCCCACAAATTAAAGCCAAATTAGAGCCTCAGGTATCACTACCTTGGAGTACTCAGTGTCACAAACAATAGATTCTCTAATTATAATTGAAAGGTGCTTGAGATATACACTGCTCTTGTGCAATTTCATCCACAATGATTCAGCTACTAGACTATATTTACATCTCTTTACTTGGCCTCCACAGTTCTAGGACATTTCTCAAAGCTAAGGGCATAGGAAAATAATTTTTTTGTTCTCAACTCTATAGAGGCACACACCAAAGTGAGAACACAACCTTAATTGAATTTTAAAGAAGTAGCATTACCCTAGAAAAAGAAAGAAGAACTTGATGGGGGGCTGACATCATTGTAATTTAAGTATTCCAGGAACCTTGACATTAGCTTAACATTTGGATTAAATATATTAACAACTTTGTTCACAGTAGTGAGTTTATGATTGTTTTAGCCAAACATTTTGTATAGACACAGAAATATGCATATCAATGTCAGTGATGTTTCCAGGATTTCTGAAACAAAAGGATTTAGGAAGTTCAATGTGGTTTTGAATGGGATGATGGGGGTGTGTTTCAAGAGCACTTGCTTAACAGTTCATATAAGATTTTTTAAAATATGATTGTCCATATTAAAGAATGGAAGGAATGCCGAACCGGTTTGGCTCAGTGGATAGAGCGACGGCCTGCGGACTGAAAGGTCCCAGGTTTGATTCCGGTCACGGGCATGGACCTTGGCTGCGGGCACATGCCCAGTTGGAGGTGTGCAAGAGGCAGCTGATCGATGTTTCTGACTTTCTATCCCTCTCCCTTCCTCTCCGTGAAAAATCAATAATAATAAAAAAAAGAATGGAAGGAGTACTCTGGCTTGGGAGGGTGCTTTGAACCCTGATAAGGCCAGTGACTCACCCCATCACACCCCTCCTACCAGCTACTCCTTCATTCTGTCACTTAGGGACAGTATTGACTATTTTAGGATGTCCAACTGAGTCCATCCAAGTATAACACAAGTGGTTTATGCCTGGTTGCTTTAATTTCACTCAGTTTTTAATCATGTTACTACTCAACATCAAACAAACATTCAAACAGAAATTTTCATATAAATAACAGAATTGATCATTTGTGACACTAGATAATCATAGCCCAAAGCTACCTCATTACTTTTAGAATAAGCAAGCATATTAAACCAAATATGCAATTTAATCATTTGTAAAATTCAAAGCAAGTCATAGCAACTGTTCAGAGCTTATCTAGTAATCTATTAGTGGGAATTTTAAATATTCAAAAGTGACATTTTACATGTATAAATGAATGTTAGCAAATTAATTTGGTCCCTCTACAATGAATTCTATACACTTTGAAAATATTGCTCCCAAAATTATAAAGAAATAACTTGTTATTTAGACAATAAAAAGAGCTAAATTTGGTGAGTGCATATTTTTCAGCTTTAGCCAGTGGGAGCTCTTTTAGTAGGGTTCTGAGTGATCACTTCCATCTTTGATACACTCTAATTTCAGTAATTTTGTTTTGAGCATTTTCTGACTTTCTAGCACTAAAAGGTAGCCCAGGTTCACCCCAGGATCATCTCCTACCTAACATTAAAACCATCTCTTTCTACTAGGAGACCTGGTTCTTTTATTGAGGAATGGTACTAGAAACCAAGAACTGTGACAAGTGTCATTTTTATAACCCCTTTTAGCAGACAAAGCAATAATATTTATGTCTACTAATTGTGTGTTTACAGATACCTATAAATATTTCTATAAAAATGTATCCACTTGTATCTATACTAAGATAAATATAAGTTCATATTTTCTGCAAATCTAAATCACTATTATATGGAATATTCTAACCTTCTTCCATTGTTGGTTACCTCCTACTCCAATAGTGTGAAACCTGGCTCCTAACATAAGCCATCCATTTACTTAATTGTTTAATTCCAGTATACGTGTTAGCACAGTATTTACTCCCTCCTAGACTCCCTTAGATTTCTGAATTATTTTTTAATTGTATACCTTAAGATTACAATTAACTTTGTGCTCTAAAGTTCTATGAATTTTCACAAATTCGTAATGTCAATTCCACCACTGTAGTATCATGCAGAATATGTTCATAAATAAATTAATGGGGGAGAATAGACAAATCTATAGCACAGATGAATTTCAAAGAAATTATGTAGCTATCACAAGCTCAAGGAGATAGATCATAACTCCCCACTCCTTAAGTGTGGGCTGCACCTCGTGATTTCCTTCGGCAGAGTATAGTATTGGAGGAGGTAGGGGGAGAGGAACTTGATGATAGAGACACCCCACATACACTGCCTCAGCCAGGTGATCACAGTCAGCATCAATAGTGATAAATTATACTGATGACATATACCTTGACATGGTTTAATGGAATAGCCTTTTACCTTTGTGGCCTTCCTCACCAAAACCTATAATCCCAGTCTAATCATGAAAAACACACACACAAAAAAACAGATAAAACCCAGTTAAGGGATATTTTTCAAAATACTTGATTAGTATTCTTCAAAATTGTCAAGGTCATAAAAACAAGGCATGTCTTAGAAATTGTCACTCTCTAGATGAAGTTAAAGAGACAGGATAATCAAATGCAATGTGATATCCTGGATGAGGATATCTTGGAATAGAAAAAAAGATCTTAATTAAAAAGTAAGATGATCTGAATAAAATATGAAGTTTGTTTAATAATAATGCTTCAAATTTAGCTTATTAAATTTGACCAATAGACTATATTTATGTAAGATGCTAAATATAGGGAAAACTGGGAAGGGAGTACATGGGGACTCTCTTTACTTTCACAACTTTTCTGTAAATCCAAAACTATCTCCTATATAATATAATCATAATATGCAAATTGACTGATGGCAGAACAACAGGTCAGCTGGGGGTGGGGCCAGCAAGTAGGCAGCCAAGGCACTTGCCAGCGAGCAGAGGCAGGGGATAGTGATGGGGGGGTAGCAGCAACCAGTGGTAATGGAGGGGTGATGAGGGAGGCAGGGCCAGTGGCTGATAGGCTGATGGTGGGTGATTTGGGGCAGGCCAACTGGTGCTGTCCCCCCAGTGACCCACCAGGGTCACCTCCTACAGAGGGAGGCCATCAGTGGCAGCAATGAAGGGCAGGGCCAGCCACTTGCAGGCACAGTCCCCTCATGGCTGCCTCCTGCAGAGGGAGGCCAGACTGTGGCTTAGGCCTACTTTCCAGTTGGATATCCCCTGATGGCTCCTGGACTGCAAGAGTGCACAGGCCAGAATGAGGAGCCTCCCCTCTCCTGAGTGCATGAGTTTTCAAGAACTGGGCCTCTAGTCCTAATATAAAATAGTTTATTTTACAAAAGAAACAAAATATGTGGAAGAATATTTAAAGAAGCATAATTCTAGCACATATCAACTTCTTGGAAACTAGGTAATTATGAATCAAAGTGGTGATGAAAAATTTCATGGAAAGAGTAACTCTTAATATTCCAACTAGAATTTGAAGAACAAACAAGCAAATTAGGGATAAGATGTTGTTTCAAGTTGGAGGTGAATTCTGGGAAATAGTTTGGATGGAATTTTTAAACTGTGCTAAAATACTCAACATGTATGATAAAAATATGAATTGTAATCACCATCTCTATTTTCAGGAATATACAAATATTTTATGTGGATAATTGGCAAACAGATTTGACCAAATATAAGCTTCATAGGTTTCTGGAGAAAAGATGATAGTGCTTTTCAGAGAAGGTGTTAATGGATCTTCTGAACTCTGTTGGCTCACTATAGTAACTTTTTTGAGAAGATCAAGCATTGTGAGATTAGCTAATGCAATTTTACTTCTCCTATTCCAGAGATTTATTTCCCTGAGCTCTAAATTGAAGACTTACTAAAAAGTGCTGCTTTTAAGTATCTTTGAAAACAAGGCATTTTAATAACAATTCAAAGAATTTTCCCTTATTAATCTATGTTTCATATTTATTTCTTCATCAGTAAATGAATTCATGGAATATTTTATTTTCTTTCTTTGTTAGACAGAGTTTGTCTTAAGTATTGCTTCTCTCTGACAATGAGAAATTGGTGGTGCCTCTTAAACTTGGATTTGCATCCTGCTGAGAAACAATTGGTCTCCTACATTTCAACTAAGCAAACCTCTTCCCATTAATTACAGTTTAACTATTAATTTCCTCAGAATGAGGAAGGAGGAGCTTAAGGAAAGAAGTACTGGGTTGACACATCTACCTTTCAGAATTTTCTCTTTGCATGACTGTTAAAAATCCCAACTTCATGACAGTTGTGATTCTTAAACAGTCAGCACAAAGTGACAGTAATCCCTTTCATAAAGAAAAAAATGAGGATTTACTAAATTTTGAAGAAGCCTTAAAAATATGTAAAAGGATTAAATTCCAGCAAGTAGTCATATCCTCCTTCCAGTTGATTTTAAGAAGGGCAGGGTTCACCCTGAATAGAGAATCTTGGCAATCACTGCAGCCAAATCCTTAAAATGACCGCCAAGCTCCCATCTCCTAGAGTGATTCATTCTTGTACAGATTTTTGCTTAAATATAGCATCATGAATGCACAGCTGCAGAGGATGTGCAAAACAGCCCAAATTGTACACATTGCAATCTGTGAGGGATTCTTTCTTTTTATGTCTGGGGTGTTGTTTCAAATCATCATGTGGTGCCTCTTTGGCAACCTGCCATTTCTGGAGCACATTAATAAAACAATCGGAATGGCAGTACCTGGATACTGTTCATAAAGAGGGATACAATGGGAAACAGCTGCTCTTCTATTGAAACCATTATCAAGTGTCAGTCTGAGAGAAGAATGGGCACGGGTTTGAGGATCATCAATGAGTGTTGGCAAACTGGGTTTTTGAAGAAGCGATCTGAGGTTCCTCTTGCATTTGTACACAAGAGCTGCCCAGGGGGAAAGTCAAGAAGAATCTTAAGTGTCAGTTGGGAATGGTTTCCCACTGACTTTGGCACAAGATATGAGAGTCATGTCCTTATTAAGCAGAATATTCTAAAGTGAGTTTGGAGAGATCTTGGTCCCCAAAGAGCACAGTTTAAAACATGTGTATGATTGGGAACAGAAACTGGGGATTTCTGAAGATTAACCGCCGTGGGAAGTAATTGCTTGCTTTCCTAAAGATAAAAGTCATTAAGCACAGCATTTGGTGACAGGTGTGTGTGTGTGTGTGTGTGTGTGTGTGTGTGTGTGTGGTGTGACATGCCATTCTAGCTATGGCATATTTTAAAATATTTTAGTAGACATTAATTACATGCTATATATATTAGATAATGAATTAGAAAAGAAGCTACAAAAAGAATGAAGCCTGGATATGGCTGCCCATCTGGGGTTTATTTTTAACAAGGCAGACAGTTCACATAGCACTGTGATAAAGTTATGAGTGGTATGACACAGTGCATCTTTCCTTATAAACTCCCAAAGTACCCACATTGCTCAGTAGATTGGAGAATGAATGAGCTTCAGAGAAAATAACATTCAAGCTGTTTCTTAAAGAATCAGTAGGTCACCAAGTTGAGTAGATTGAGTCATGTATGAAATATGGTAAGATATTTGGAATGAGTGTTTCAGAAGCCAATGACATTATCTGTAAAGGAGGGAGAAAAGTATAGGAGTGTTATTTGAGAACATTAGGTTTGGAACAAAAAGTGAGTACAAAACAAAGAGAAGCTGAATTTGAAGAGAGGGATTCCTTACAGATTTTGTGTATTTGTGCTGAGAAGTTTTGACTCTCCCATGTGTTCTTGTGTAATGGTTTTCTAAAAGTGCTCTCTTAAAAGTTTTCAGTGGAAGAATACTTGAGTAAAACTTTGACATCTGTCCCCATCTTGGAGATTTATGATTCATATTAGCAAATAAAAGGTTTGGAGGAAACTTAAAAAAAATCAAGCAACTTAACTAGTCAATAGGAAGCCAATCAAAAGGTTTAATGCAAGGAAGTATGCTAATGAAGCTTATTTTTAGGAGCAAATTCTACCAGCATTATGGGAAATGGACTAAAGTCAGGAAAACCTAGGAAAAGAGGGAAATATTACTACACAAGTCCATGTGGCAGTGATGAGACCCTAAGAGAAAGAAGTGACAAATATTCTGGAAGACCAGAATATTTCTTAGTAAAAATAGGACCTGTTCAATGAGAATAATGGATACAATGACATATTTTCTTTTGGACCATCAATAGCCTTGTGGGAGCAGTAGATTGCCATTGACAGGGATAAAATTGTGCTATTATATATTGAATTTTTACCATGTATTTCACAGTGGGTTAGACATTTAAATATCTCGTTTTCCCTTCACAACAATCCAGCTAAGGTGGCATTTTTGAGGGACATGATCCTCCTAAAGCTTAGGTGAACTAACTCATAATCACATACGTAGCAGCTAGCAGAGATATGATAGGGTACAGGGTTTCCAGCTTCAGAGATTGTAGCACAGGGATCAAGAGCATGTGTTGGAGAAGAATGGTACTTAGAAGGGACACCTCAGCACAGATGCAGATGGTGGCAAAGTGATGTTCACTAAGACCAATACCCTGCTTGGGGAAGACGGTCTTTTAACTCTTACCCAGTCCTGCTTTAAACACTAGAAAATTTGCTAATAACAGTAGGGGAAGGATATTAGAAAATACCATTTGTGGCCAAATGTTTGCAATGCTGTCCTATTTTCAACAAGGCCAGTAAGCTCATTCTTCACAACTTTCCCCCAAATCAAGGTGAATAATGCAGTTTGTCTAGCAGTGGGACCTGGCAGCATAAAGACCTTGCACAGGGTTTGCTGATCTAATGTAGTGGATACTCCTTTGGTTTTCGCCTGGGCCCTAGTTTCATTCCTTTAAGATCTAATTATTAAAGAAGTTGTAGTTAAGTTCCTCAGACTTCAGTGATGGTGTCTATATATAGTCCGTGATGAGCACAGGGTGCAACTACTGAGCTGGCACCTGGAGAGAAGCAAGTAATGGACACAGAGGGTGGGAGAAGATAACCAGGGAAGCCAAGGAAAACAGGATAGTCATTGAGGAAATAAAAAAAAGGCAAAAAGCACAAGCTAACTAGCAAATGTTGAAAAGGAGATATTAACTGCTTTTGGTAAGCATAGTAAGAAGTGCCAAGGGAACTTTTTTATTTATCTGGTTATTTCATAAAAGGTATTAGGTGCCTCTCAAGTGCCAGGATCTGTGCTTATATCTGGGCAAACTGAAACATACAAAACATAAAAAAATATATATGGAAATGCTGACCTGATATTTTCTACCTGGCTCCTGCTTCAAAGGCTTAAAAGATATTCTTTCCTCCTCACCAAGGAATCCTCTCCAACACCGCCCTTAAGGGGCTGCCAAAGAGTGAGCTGGGATCCCAGTATTCTGCGTGTGAGTGTGGCCACACCCATGGAGCATGATGAGAATTGGATTGCTCATGGTGTAGGAGAAGCTGGCCCCTAGAATCCTTCCTGTTATGTATTTGCTATAATGTGCGGTGACTGCTGGGTGAGTTTTGACAGTAGCACTGTCATTTTTTTTATGTTAATTGATTGACTCCTGTTAGCCTGGAACCTCTGTCACTCCTGCTGAGACTTGGAGCAATATTTCCAGGAATCCACTTCTCTGAGAGGGGAACTAGCAAAAGAGTTTTGGAATGTGGAAGTAAAGTGTCATTAATCCCTGACAGTAGTTACAGCCAGGTGAAAGTAGACCAATGAGAGATTCCCAGGGGGTTCCTGTAGAATTTCTCCAAGAAATCAGAATTTGAAAACTCTTATTCCTTAATAATAAATTCCCAAATAAACAACCCTCTAAAGTATATCAGTTAAAGAAAGTAGACTAAAAATATACTTAACTCCAATAAGTTGTTTATTATAAAACAGCTGCACAGGCTATAAAATTATACTCTGGAAACTGAAGTCAGGGCATTACTTTCTTACAAGGATTAATACAGAGCTGAAACATTCAGCCCATTTATAACAACATTGCAATGTCTCTTTTATGGGAGAAACATAGAGCTAGATAAAACGATGAACAACTTATTCAGAAAATACCCTTAATTTTTACTTTCTTTGATGTCAAGCCAATAAATCCAATTTAGACAAAAATTAAGACATTTCCAGCCAAGGAGAAGGAAAAGTAGACTCTGCATGTTCACAATATAATGAAAAGAACTGCTTATAGGTACAGCAACACTCACACTGCCTCCGCTGATTATTCTAAAGGCTAGGCAGGTATAAGCCAGGTGCTTTGTAGATTGTAAGGGCAGAGGAAGAAAGATGAAAATAATCAGAGGAGAAGCAACGAAGACAAACTCACTTCATTCCTAATATTACAGACAGCACTTGGCCTGAATTCAATCCCAGTAGCATGACCACATGGGGAAAGACTAACCATTCTTATACCACATTTAGCTGACTTAAACTCAGCTCCAAAAGGGACAGAGTGATTATATTCATGATAAGAAATACTGAAGGATTTTACAATCACAATATTTGGAAAACACAAGTACTTTAAAAATAAGATATTCTTTCTTCCTCACCAAGGAATCCTCAGAGAACAGGCTTATACCCAATGAGACTATTTTCCTTGGGGTTGGGCCATTGCTTCTTTGGACTGATTAATGATGATCTTCATGGTAATTCTAATATATATATATCAAAGAAGAGAGCGAGAGAGAGAGAGACAGAGATAGAGAGACATTAATGATTGGAGAGAATCATTGATCGGAAGGTGAAGCAGTTAATAAGTCACTAATTGCAGGTCATATGTATTTAAAAGACATTCCCAAACATTAAGCTCTTGTGTTTCTAATAGCAAATAATTACATGAAAAACTTTCATCCTTAGACCATTTCCTCTGTAGGAAACAATCCTCCTTTAAAGCCTTGACAGAGAAAATGTATTAGTCACATTCAGAAAAGGATACTATGGCCATGTTGCTGAATCAGAATTTTGAGTAATTTCAAAACACAAGTTTTTTCTCTCCGACTTTTCATTTTCTACTCTGTGTCTGAATCCATTTACATTGATTGAAGCTTAAGAACATTTTAAATTCTACCACAAATACCTAAATACCTACCTCTGACTTAACGTTGATGAAAGTGAGACATAGTACCTGATGTGAACATCGCCCAGCCTGATTTTGTCAGGAGACCAGAATTTCCTTCAGTCACATTAACCAAAGGTCCTTTCCTTCCCAACAACTGAAACAACACAGGTTCTAACATTTTGAGACATTCCTCAGCCCCCTCTCTCCATGATGGAAGGCAGTGGTTTTCAATCTTTTTCATCTCATGACACATGTAAGCTAATTACTAAATTCTGTGGTACACCAAAATATATTTTTTTTGCTGATCTGACAAAAAATAGGTCAAATTTTCATTCATTTATACTTGATAGTTACTGCTCTCTTGGCTGTTGTCATTTTTTTATTTGGCAACCTAAGGGAAATGAGTCAGTGCCCCTGATTAAATAGTTGGGTATTGTATGTATATTTATTGGTATGTTTTGTATTGATTTTAAAGAAAAAGGGAGGGAGGGAAAGAGAAAGAACACATGCTAGTAGATGTGAGAGAGAATCATAGATTGGTTGCCTCCTGCATCCTTCTACTTGGGATTGAGCCCATAACTCAGGCATACGCCCGATTAGATATCCAACTGGAGACCTATTGGTGCATGGGGGGATGCCCAACCAACTAAGCCACACTAGTGAGGGTGTGCATGTTTTAAAAATTCCTATGACACGCTGGTTTAAAATTGCTGATATAAGCCCTTGGCTCTTTCCTTCAAGGATAAGTTCTGAAGGATTTTAGGAGCTAATTGTCACTGACACTTATATATCTAATCACAATGATAAAGAAGGAGTGTTTGGCCTTTACAGTTTTCTAAAGTGCCTATATTGAAAGCATGAAATATTATGTTAGGAATGAGCGACAGTGGGTACATGTTCTTCATACTTGATTCAAATGAGGTCTTTTGAAATCTAATACTTATTTGGCAAGATAAATGGAGGCTATAATCAATATAGTCAAACTTTAGCACTTTACTGCATTTAAGACTGTAAGTCCAGAAGAGAAAATAATTAGACATTTAAAAACACAGAGCATGAAATAATGCATTTTGACAACTATGGTGCTGAGTACCAAGTAAAATGGCTTGACAAAAAAACTACTTCTCTTAAAATTTCAGATTATCCTCACTTCCTGTAAGCATCAGAGATATTAGCACAATGCACTTCTAGAATGCACTGATGTGGATAGACAATGTGTTCATAGTTACTTATATAGTACTAGAGGCCCGGTGCACAAAATTTGTGCACAAGGGGCAGGTGTCCCTCAGCCCAGCATGCATCCTTTCTATCTGGGATCCTTAAAGGGATGTCCAACTGCCCATGTAGGCCTGATCCTGGTAAGATCAGGCCTACATGAGCAGTTGAACATCCCTCTTACAATCCAGGACTGCTGGCTCCCAACTGCTCACATGCCTGCCTTCTTAATTGTCCCTAACTGCTTCTGCCTGCCAGCCCAATCACCCCCAACCATTCCCCTGCCAGCCTTATTGATGCCTAACTGCTCCCCTGCTGGCCTGATAACCCCCAAATGCCCTCCCCTGCTGACCTGGCCACCCCAAACTGCCCTCCCCTGCAAGCCTCATCTCCCCTAACTGTTCTCCCCTGCTGGTCTGGTCCCCCCTCCAACTGCCTTCCTCTGCAGACCTGGTACCACCCCCCCCCCAACTGCCCTTCCCTGCTGGCCATATTGTAGCAGCCATCTTGTGTCCACATGGGGGCAGCCATCTTATGTGTTTCAGTGACAGTCAATTTGCATATTACTCTTTTATTAGATACTAGAGGCTCAATGCATGAAATTTGTGCACAAAAAAGGGGGTCACCTCAGCTTGCTGCACTCTCTCCAATCTGGGGCCTCTGGCTCCTAACCACTCACTTGCCTGCCAGCCTGATCCCCCTAACTGCTCTCTCCTTATAGCCTGTTTGCCCTAACTGCTTTCCCCTGCCTGCCTAATTGCCTCTAGCCTTGGCCCCACCAACATGGCTTTGTTGAGAAGGATGTCCGGAAGGATATCTGGAAGGTTGTCCAGAAGATGTTCAGTCTAATTAGCATATTGCCCTTTTATTAGTACAGATGCCACCTTGTCCTAAAAATGCAGGTTGTTCCCAGGTTTTCCTGTTGTGGAAGGGGAGCTTGCAGTAGCATTCTGGGTTCTGACCAGGGCTTAAGTTCTTGTACTTTATCTTAGCAGATGTGATTCCTAGAAGAAGACTCTTGGCTGTACCTTGAACAATTCTATCGAATGTGCCAAATCATACTTCAAAAATTTGCCACTCTATACTTCCACCAGCAACTATGTATGTGCCCTCTGTCCCACTTTGATGCCAATATCATTGCTTTCTACCTAGAAGCTTCCCTCCCATCAGCCAGGACTTCTTGGTACTTGAGCCAACCTCATTGTTCAGCTGGGGATTTGATTTCCCGAGATAGAATTATGGAGGAGGAAAAATAGTTTTCCTCTACCTTTCTGAGTTCTTAGTGGAGACCCTTGTAATGAAAGACAGATCACCAAGAGAAAAAAAAAAGTTAATTAACATGTGTATCTTGTGTATATGTGGGAGATCCCAGGGAAAAATGAGTAACTCCCCAAGGTAGCTTAGAATGAAGATTTAAATACCTTCTTACTAGGGAAAGGTAACGGGAAATATATTCCTCTTAGAAGAGAATACATGATATTTAGGAAAGATGAATGGGGTGGGGGGAAATAGTTTATAACAAAGTTTGGGTATGATATCAACTTCTACTCTCCTGTCCTGTGACAGGGTCAATCTTCTCTATCTGATGACACTTCTCCCATCAAGGGGACCTATGACATTTAAGCTCCTTTAGGGGGGGTCTGATTTTAAGGAGATCTGAAGATTTCAGTGAAATCCTCTGCATGCATTTGCTGTTTTTCAAGCATCTACAGCTCAAAATCATCAATATAACAATACAGCATATGTTGGGGTGGCATGTTCTCTGATCTTCAGAATAAACCCAACAAAAGCTTGTTTTATCTCTTAGATGATTTACCACAGTAGCATTATTCCCTGGAGAGGGTATTCTGACCAGATCTTCCTGAGAGTGGTCATAACATTACCCTGTGTTTGTAGAAAGATATTGGCCATAGCACTAAATAATCCAGGGGCAGTTTTCTCATCTCATGGAAAGGGAGATAAAGTTACAATAGTTTATCACTCTTTTGGGTCTCTGCTGCCCTAATCCATACCCGTGGGCAACCCAAGTGTCTCTGCCTCAGGCCTTAGGGCTGCTGGGTGCCAGGTCTACAGGTTTGTGTCTCTAATCCACCCCCACAGCACCACCCGTGCCCCAGATTTGCCATGGCAGGGCTTGGGGCTGTTGGGTGCTTACCTCCCTGCTGGTTTTATGTCTCTGATCCAGCCCCACACAACCTCAGCACCCTCATAGAGGGGCTTGGAGCTGCTGGCTGCCAGTCTCCCTGGTAGTTTGTGTCTCTGATCTGGCCCCCTGCAGTCCCAATGCGGCCATGGTGAGGCTTGGGACTGCTGGGTGCCAGCCTCCCTGCTGGTTCATGACTGCGATCTGGACCCCCACAGCCCCAGCACCGCTATCGCAGGTCTTGGGGCCACAGGGTGCCAGCCTCCCTGCTGGTTCATGGCTGTGATGCCCCCTGCAGCCCCAGTGATGCCAGGGTGGGTCTTGGGGCTGCTGGATGATGACATCCCTGTGGGTTTGTGTCTCCCAGGCTTTGGACAGCCCAGCACCACCTGGCCACTATGGGCCTCGCCATCTTGGTTGGGTTAATTTGCATACTCACTTCTATTGGCTGGTAGTGTAGTTAAGGTATGGTCAATTTGCATGTTTCTCTTTTATTAGATAGGAGGATAATCTCATGTACATAGCTTAGATGTTTTAAAATATATTTTATTGATTTCAGACAAGAAGGGAGAGGAAGAGACAGATAGAAACATCAATAATGAGAGAGAATCACTGATCATCTGCCTCCTGGACACTCCACACTGGGGATCGAGCCCACAACGAGGGCATATGCCCTGACCCAGAATTGAAACATGACCTCCTGGTTCATAGGTCAACACCCAATCACTGAGCCACACCAGCCTACCCTGAGATTTTTATTGGTGTGTTTTGTTGTTTCTGTGGTTACCATCAAGCAATACTAAAATCAGGCTAGAATACAGAACTGGACAACAATCAGGAACAATAAATAACCAGATTGCAAATATATCAAACTTCAAGAAGACCTGTGACCATGTCAGTTTATCAATTTAGAGATTCCATTTCACCAACATGCTACATATAGACTGTTGATATATATATATATATATATATATACACACATATACACATATAGACTGTTCACTTTAGGGAAGAGGGCTCTCCAACACATGTCACAACCATGAAAGCTTTAGGTACATCTTGAGTATGCAGGAAGTATTCAAGAGAGAAGGGAAAGCAATGCAGGTCACAGGGAACACTAGTCTTTGTAGTCTGGCATTCTAATATATGCAATCTTGGGTAAGTTACTGTCCTTTGTTGAGCATCCACATTCACATCTGTAAAATGAAAATATAGCTAACCTTCATGATAACTTTTATGTATTTAATGAGATAAAAATAAAAAGCACCTGGCTTCATAAATAGTAGTGTGTTGAAGGATTAGAATGTTTATGCAAATAGTCTCTAAGTTTTAAGAAGAAATGTCTATTGTCTCCTTACTCTCATTTATTCACCTTCCCCTGCCTTTAGCAAAAATATTTTTACCATATTAGACCTAAAACTAATAGATCTCATAGGAATGGGCACATTTGCCCTTACTCTTGGGTTTTATGTCAACATCTCTTATTTAAGACACTAGATGGTCATCCCCTCAAAAAAAGAGAAATTCTCAGTGATAAATAGGTAAGCCTAGTCTCCACTGAGAGCAGCAAATTCCCTGCATGAAAGATTTCCTTGACTTCTAATAAAAAAAAATTGCATGCTGCTATTTCCTCCCCAAAGCACCATCTCAGAGAATATTTATCACCTTTAAAGCAAAGTTGCTATGAGCTGCTGTGCCCATTGTGACACTAAGCTTGGAGAACCCTCTAAAACCACTTGCAGTGAGCCCCAGGGCTATACCACAGGCTGTTAACTATCATTTTTGAGGCCATGTGGCAACAGCCAGATCTCATTGATATCCAGAAGTCCTAAAAATCCCACACCAATATCCCTACCCTTCTAACTTAATAATCATGTGAGGTTCTCTTCACCCTAGCAAAAATGGGGTTTTGTGAAGCTTCTTGCCACAGAACATGCTTGTGTCACATCTCTTAGTTCCCCTAATAATGTTCCATCATTGCATTTTTAATTAAAAACTCACAGAATGCAATTTAAATGTTTTCTAGGAGTATTGCATAGCATTTTTCTCTACCCAGGCTGCCAGATAAAAGACTAATTTCAGAACCACCCTCCCTTTCTTCCAGTCACTTTATTTTAAAGATAAAACACTTTGGGGTTTATTTCTGCTTTAATGTTCTTCAGTATTTAGAATATTTGTTGGATATAAGCTTTAAAAACACTGTAAATCACTCATTAGCTCAATAATTGCACAAAACCTAAAATGCTTTATAACATTTTGTGGCTCTCTGTATCCAAAGCTACACTACAGGGGTTATATTTTTGAAAGATATTTTACATGTTCAGAATTGGTTAGGTCTGCTATTTGAATTCAGTGAGATCTTTCCAACTAGAAAGAGCCATTTGGGTTTCTACATTATTGATACAAATTTCTAATAAGGCATTCTGGAACTAGTATTGATATTCTAAGTAGTTCTGATTTCTAAGTGCAGCTACTTCCATCTGTGGCAATTAGTTGGGAATGATTGCACATATATTGGAATTAATATTTTGAATTGGTTTTCTCAATCACAGAATGACTACAAAGACTAACTTCAGATGCTTTGCCAGTTTTCCTATTAATTGAAAGTTAAAATGGTATGTCATATTTGTTTTTAAAGTCTTTAGCTGACCATAAATCATTAATACTTTATAAGGAAAAGTCTTTCCATGTGCTATATAATCAAGCAAATAAATAGTCTTAGGATCTTGGGAGTTGACTTTAAACTACCATTATGTTTTAAATAAAACCTACTTTTGTTATTGCCTTAAAGATGAAACAATGACTTCTGTACATCCTATGAAAAGGGGATGTTCTAAAATTATTCTTTCTCAGTTAGCTTTCAAACACTTAGGTCACTAAAAAAATGCCTTAGTCTCATCTGAAACATAAAATACATGATTTCTTCTTGATAAATTCACAAAACATTTAAAACATAGTCTTTGATGTACTTTAACAAATGAAATGAAATGTGTGAAGAAACAGGAAAGAGGTACATTTTTGGTTTTCCAGAAATAAAGACATACATCATTTTCTTTTGACTCAGAGTAAGTTCAATGTAGTACTCAGCCACTGATTAAAAACAAACAAACAAACAAACAAACAAAAACGATACTTTATCAGAGTGGTGTGAGGAAGGGGTTTGTAATTGTTGGGCTTAGAATCAAGAGGACATATATATCTGATTACTCATCCCCCAAATGATTAATACATCTCATTTTTACAAGCAGACATGCCTAGTGCAAATAAGTAAACTAATTCACAGGAAAAGCCAAAAGAGGGAATTTTGGCTTTCTGAAATTTCACAGACTTTCAGATGGTGTTTGTCACATAAACTGTTGCTATAGCCAGGCTGCCGAGGGTAGCAGATCTGACAAGGGAAGAGAATTTCTAATGCATTTTAGCAAGGCTTCTCAATTTAAGGCAATAAATGAAATTCAGTGGCAAACTGCATTGACCAAATATTGGGATATCTATAAACTTGATCTTTTTGGTTAACTTGATTGTATTAATCATCAAAATAAGGAAGATTAAATAATATAATGCAAGGTTTCTTTTTTAAAAAATCCTCAAAACCAAAGCATTAGTATAATTTCATTAACAGTCTTTGCTCAAGCAGATATATCCAAAATATCCTAGATAATAAAAGCCTAATATGCAAATTATCCCCTCAGCTGGTCTTTCGATCGCTCTCTATGATATGGGCTGACCACCAGGGAGCAGCGTGGAACATGGCAAGTGTCGGTAATGTGGTGCTGGCAGCAGGTGGCAGTGGAGAAACTGCCAGCCCCAATGGACCCTGATGAGAGCAGGACTGTAGAGGGATGGTTGAGCAGGTGAGTGGGTGGCACCAGGCTAAGGCAGGAGCAAGAGGGGGTCCAGTCACTCCACCAATCACCCCGCAGATGGCGACTAGTAGCAATGGTGGGGGGCAGGGCCACCACCCAGCTTCCAGGCACAGAAGGAGCCAGGCGGGGGGGCCCGGCCCTGATTGATCACCCTACAGGCAGGATAGTGGAACAGTTGAGGGCATGGTGCCAGGCTAAGGTGGTGTGCAAGCTGGGGCTGCAGGACTCAGGGTGTGAGCTGGGGCCCGATCTCTACAGGCCACCTTGAGGGACCCCAATTGTGGACAAATCCGTACACTGGGCCTCTAGTCCTATATAATAAAAGAGAAACATACAAATTTGACCGTACCTTCACTCCTGATTGGCTATGCTACCAGCAAATCAGGAGCGGGGGTGGGGCCAAGTGGCGCGAGTGCCGGGCCCTCGGGGTGGAGATGAAATAGTGGTGGTGGCGGCGAGCGTCCAGCCCCCAGGTGCTGTGAGGGGAAGTGGTGGCGGCATCAGAGGTGGTGGCAGCGGCAGGGAGTGCCCAGCCCCCAGGGCCGGGTGGTTGCAGGCAGCCAGGGCTGAGCTGAGCAGGGCGATGGCTGGGTGCCCAAGGTCTAAAGCCTCACTAGAGGCTTTAGGCCTTGGGCAGGCTGGGGGTGAGCCATCAGTTGGACATCCCCTGAGGGCTCCCAGTACGTGAGAGGGGGCAGGTTGGGTTGAGGGACCACCCACCCCCAGTGCACGAATTTTGTGCACCGGGCCCCTAGTATATAATAAAAGCCAGGAAGGTAGGATTATTTTTCATACAGTACATACAAATCTAAAAAAAAAACATTATAATTCATACTGAGCTGCTGAACACTTGTAGATTTCTCCACCATAGATTCTCTAAATCTTTATCTATAATTTGACAGCTTACAGCCTGTAAACAGTAATTTACCTATGTCTGAATTCTTTGCCAGAAGCTATTTAAAGGAAAGTAACTTGAGCTTTTTTGATCTGGTTGTTGAAATTTTAAATGTGAAAAGAAGCTCACTCTGTTACCATACAAGGTATTGTTGGATATGTAAAGACTGATTAGTGGAGAGAAAGTAAAGCCAAAAAGATTTTAAATTGCCTATAGAAAGAAAGTATAAAAACAACCAAGTTTTGCCAAAGAACAATTCATCACATTAAGCAATGTCTATAGTACTTCATAGTATCTTAAGCTAAATTTTAATAGATAATTTGTTTTCTAAATATTCTCTTCATCATGTTATATATATAACATTTTCAAAAGAATTTCTCATATTACCCACTTTCCCCATAGTCTTAGATCTACATCTTCCTCCATTGCCAGGAAAACCCAAGCCTCCTGCTTGCTCTGTGGCCACAGCCATCTTGATTGGGTTAATTTGCATACTTACTCCTGATTGGCTGGTGGGCGTGGCTTGTGGGTGTAGCAGAGTGGTGGTTAATTGTTGACTACAAAATAAAACTCAGATGTTGAGAATTAAAATGAAGTTATGAGAAGTGGCAGAGTAGTCTCTTCAAAATGATTATACTTTTGAGAATTTTTAGACCACTAATTTTAAATGGTTATTTCTATTACCTTTAAAAATATCTATAATCATCAGAGCTTATATTGGATCAAAAAATGAAAATATGGTTTCTGGGACTAATTTTAAAAAGATAGTGATAAATAGAAATAGATATAAGTATAAACATAAGTAGATAATGTTTGTTCTGATAGAGGTTATTTTAATCACTAGGCTTTACTATTGTTAAATGATTAGAGTTGTCATTAGTTAAGCTAAGGTTGACCAGGGAGCTGTTTTTTCCATCTGGGGATGCAATAATTCAGGCATGGAACAAATTCTGGATGATGCAAATATTAACAAATAAGGACACTGAAGAGCAGTGAGGTTCACAACACACAAATAAAAATTCAATCTAGTTATAGAGGCTGTCACAGAAAGTATCTGACTTCACATCTCTAGGACCAGCTTATTAAGAAAGATCCATGCTGATGCTTAGCTTCACAAAAACACTCAAAACTTTTACTTTATATTAACTAATCTTAACATAAATGATGCTAACATTGGATATAATTTTATGCAACAAAGATCATTACTGACTGAATGATGGTCACAGAGATGTGTTTGAAATCCCTACAATGATTTCATAAGTGTGTTCATATCCAGATAGTGCTTTCCACAGAGAAGGGCAGACCAAGATGGTAAGGAATGAGTGTTACTCTTCTTAACTGGCTCATTACCTAGATATCGTCAAAATCAATGGCAGGGCATTAGGAGGACTAGAAGTCATCATACTATTAATGTTTGAGTAAAATTAGCAAAGTGAAAGGACCCAAACCTGAGTGTGTGTATATGTATAGACCATATCCCATCTAATAAAAGAGCAATATGCAAATTAACCACCACTCTGCTACACCCACAAGCCACGCCCACCAGCCAATCAGGAGTAAGTATGCAAATTAACCCAACCAAGATGGCTGTGGCCACAGAGCAAGCAGGAGGCTTGGGTTTTCCTGGCAATGGAGGAAGCCAAGCTTTCTGTACACTCTGGCAGGCACAGGCCTCCACTCAAAGCTACAGCCTTTCAATTATGGAAGATAAATAAATCCAAACAAAAATGACCATGCCAGTGGAGCACACAGAAGGCTTAGCTCTGCTCCAGGCTACAAAGTTTCAATTACAGAAGATAAATAAATCCCAGATACCAGGGCCTCTGCTTGGGTCACTGGGGGGCATGGCCAGCCTGCAAACCACCGTAGGACCCTCACCTAGGCTGTCCATGCCCCAAGGGAACCCCCACCCTAATTTGGGACACCCTTCAGGGAAAACCAGCTGGCCCCCACCTGTGCACCACACCTCTATCCTATTTAATAAAAGAGTAATATGGAAATTGACTGTCACTCCAACACACAAGATTGCTGCCCCTATGTGGTCAAAGATGGCTGCGAAATATGGTTGGCAGGGGAACAGTTAAGCACTAATCAGGCTGGCAGGGGAATGATTAAGGGGTGATCAGGGTGACAGGCAGAAGCAGTTAGGGGCAATCAGGCAGGCAGTCGGGCGAGTGGTTGGGAGCCAGTAGTCCCAGTTTGTGAGAGGGATCCCAGATTGCAGAAGGTGCAAGCTGGGCTGAGGGACACACACACATACTCTGCCGTGCACAACTTTTGTGGATTGGGCCTTTAATATATATATTAGATAGATGATGATGATAGATAGATAGATAGATAGATAGATAATTTATTTCATTTTCACAGAACTTGGGGCAATGATGTTCTTTAAATTTCATTTCCCAGATCCCAGCATGCCTAACAGAGCCCTGAAATATTTTATTTAAACAGACATGTTCTCCTTTTCCATAAAACTCCTGCAGTTAATGCCCTTTACAAGTTTATTGAAAGAGTGTCTCTTCTAAAATGCTTAGTAATCGTGGAAATAGGTATACATGTGTGGTAGTGATTATTTACATGTTTGCATAATAGAATGATGATTATAAAATTCAGAATAGTGCTTATTTTTTGAGAGAGGCTGTTAATTGATTGAACTAATTCCACACTAGTTGGTCAATGAATGCTGTTCCAGCTCATGTGTGCATTGTCTCAACCCATTCTCCCTACCACCCATTACATGTATCTCCCCTCACTCAGGTGTCTTCAAGATCCTGGAATGGTTGTTCCTTTTAGCATAGCAGGGGTCTCCAAAATCAGCTCTAGAAATTTGGTCAGCATCAGCTCTCTTTGTGCCTCTGATCTCCTGTTGTTCGGTCTATTATATATTTTTCTCATTTTTTTATTTCTTGAGTTGGAGTATACATTTATGAGTGTTTATAAATTGTACTAGAGGCCTGGACCACGAAATTTGTGCATGGGGTTGGGGGAGTTGTCCCTCAGCCCAGACTGTAGCCTCTACAATCTGGGACCCCTTGAGGGTTGTCCAACTGCCTGTTTAGCCTGATCCCGGTGGGACAATTAGGCAGTCGGACATCTCACAATCCAGGACCGCTGGCTCCCAACTGCTCGCCTGCCTGCCTACCAAAATTGCCCCTAACTGCTTCTGCCTGCCAGCCTGATCACCCCATAATCACTCCCCTGCCAGCCAGATAGATGTCTAACTGCTCCCCTGCCAGCTGGTTTGTCCCCAACTTCCCTCCTCTGCCAGTCTGGTCACCCCTAACTATCCTCCCCTGCAGGCTTGGTCAGCCCCAATTGCACTCCCTTGCAGGCCTGGTCCCTCCCAAATGCCCTCTCCTGCTGGCCATCTTGTGGTGGCCATCTTGTGTCCACATGGGGTCAGAATCTTTGGTCACATGGGGCAGCATTCTCGTTGTGTTGGAGTGATGGTCAATCTGCATATTATTCTTTTAGTCGGGCAACTCGCCCTACTGCCTGCCTGATGGCCCCTAACTGCTTGTCTGTCAGCCTGATCACCCCCTAATCATTCCCCTGCCAACCTGATTAATGCTTAACTGCTTCCCTGCCAACCATATTTCCCCTAACTGCCCTACCCTCCTGGCCTGGTCACCTGTACCTGCCCTCCTTTGCCAGCTGGGTTGCCCCTAACTGCCCTCCCCTGCAGGCCTGGTAGGATAGAGGCCTGGTGCATGGTGGGGATCAGCTGGTTTGCCCTGAAGGGTGTCCCAGATCAGGGTTGAGGTTCCCTTGGGGAATGAGATAGCCTGGGCAAGAGGCCTGTGGTAGTTTACAGGCTGGCCATGCCCCCCAGTGACCCAAGCAGAGGCCCTGGTATCTAGGATTAATTTATGTTCTACAATTGAAACTTTGTAGTTTGGAGAGGAGCCAAGCCTTCTCACTCAGTAGTGGCAGCCATTTCTGTTGGGAGATTTATCTTCTATAAGAAACATTGTAGCCTGGAGTGGAGGCCTAGGCTGGCCAGAGCTACAAAAGCTTGGCTTCCTCCACCCTCCAGGCAATCCTAGCCTCTGCTCTCTTTAGTTCTGTGGCTGCCACCATTTCTTTGGGATATATCTTCTATAATTGAAACTTTGTAGCATTGAGTGGAGGCCTAGGCTGGCAATGGAAGATGAAAAGCTTGGCTTCTTCCATTGCCGGGGTAACCCAAGCCTCCCTCCTGCTCTCAGAGGCCACAGCCATTGTGGTTGGGGTTTATTTGCTCCTGATTGGCTGGTGGACATGGCTTGATCATAGGCATGGTCTATTTGCATATTACTCTTTTATTAGATAGGATTATGAATACAACATATAGCAAATAAAATAAGGTAAAGCAGACCAAAATATAAGAGGACAATTGAGCATTCTATATTTGTGAGTTTTTCTAAGGTTCATGACTTATTGCATAACAGGCTTTCTTTCCTCTTTTACTTCTAACTGGGGCCAACCCAGAAAATTTATCCTGCATGTTTTCCTGGGAGACGACATCTTCATTGACATCATCAATACTGAGAGCACTGCCCAGGGAGTAAGACTCAATATTAATCACTATTGAAGACCGAGAACAGTCTGCATACTTGATTTTCCTAAAACACAGGAGACAGGATCTCTGGCCTAAGACTGTGCATACAGCTTTAATTAGGGAGACAGGCAAATTCAGCTGATGGATAGTCAGAAGGATCTGTGTTCTCTCTGCTGGCTACCCAGATGTTTCTCCTCACATCCTGGTGAAACATAAGGAGATCACTGTTAATCCTGGTAGAGATCTTGGTCAAAGAGGTGTTTTTCTTACAGTTGTTCTTTTTTATACTTTTATTATCTATTTGTCTACATTTAATATATTTCTACAACTAATATATATTCATCTTTTTAAAAAACATTTTAAATTCTTTCAATTACATTTGACTTATAATATTATACGTTTCAGGTGTACAACATAGTGATTAGACTTTACATACCTTACAAAGTGAACACCTTGATAAATCTATTATATACCTGATACCATACATAGTTATTGCAATATTACTGAATATACTTCCTATGTTATATTTTACATCCCTGTGACTATGTTTATAACTGGCAATTTGTATTTCTTAATCTCTTCTCTTTTTTCACTCTCTCCCCCCCCCCCAAAAAAAAAATCCACCTACCATCTGACAATCATTAATTTGTTTTCTGCATCTATAAGTTTGTTTCTCTTTTGTTTGTTTGCATTTCGTTATGGTTTTGATTTGAATTTCCCTGATAATTAGTCATTGAGCATCTTTTCATATGTCTCTTGGCCATCTGTATGTCCTGTTTGGAGCACGTCTATTGAAATCCTCTGCCCATTTTTAAATTGGACTGTTTGTTTCTTTGATATTAATTTGTATGAGTTCCCTATATTCTTCAGATATTAACCCCTTTTTGGATGTATCATTGGTGAATAACTTCTCCTATTCAGTAGGTTATCTTTTGTTTTGTTGATGGTTTCCTTCACTGTGCAAGAACATTTTTTTTAGTTTGATCTAGATCCATTTGTTTATTTTTATTTTGTTTTCCTTATCTGAGGAGACACATCCAAAGTAATATTTTAAGAGTGATGTCACAGAATTTATTTTCCTGTTTTCTCGATTTCAGGTCTTCCATTTAAGTTTCTAATTCATTTTAGCTTATTTTTGTGTATGGTGTAAGAAAGGGATCTAGTTAATTTTTCTTTTCTGCATGTATCTGTCCAGTTTTCCCAACAACATTCATTGAAGAGAGTGAAATTATCTCACTGTATACTTTGCTTCCTTTCCTTGGATTAATTTCCTTGAGTATATACGCATGGGGTCTCTATTTTGTTCCATGGATCTATATGTTCATTATGTCTTCCAAACTGTTTTCACTACTATAACTTGGTAGTACAGTTGGGTATCAGATAGCATGATACCTCTAACTTTGTTCTACTTTCTCAATATTTATTTGGATATTGGCATTCTTCTGTGGTTTTATATAAATTTTTAAGTTACTTGTTCTAGTTATATGAAAAATTCCATTAATATTTTGATAAAAGTTGCATTGAATTTGTAGATTGCTTTGGGTGTGTTGGACTATAATGATGTCAGTTCTCTTGATCTGTGAGCATGGTATATCCTTCCATTTGTATCTTCTTTAGTTTCTTTCTGTAATGTCTGTTAGTTTTCTAAATATAAATATCTTACTTCCTTGGTTAAATTTATTACTTTTGATACAATCATAAATTTGATTGTTTCCTTAATTATTCTTTCTGATAGTTTGTTATTGGTTTATAAAAATGAAAACAATTTCTGAATATTAATTATATATCCTGCTACTTGAATTCATTTATTAATAATTCCATAGTGTTTTTGGTGGAATTTTGGGATTCTTATATATAGTGTCATGTCATCCAAACATAAAAACAATTTTAGTTTTTTCTTTGTAATTAGATGCTTTTTATTTCTTTTTCTTATCTGATTTCTATGGATAGAAATTCCAATACTATATTGAATAGAAGTGGTGAAGGTGAACATCCTTGTCTTATTCCTGATCTTAAAGAGAAAGGTTTCAGTTTTTCACTATTGAGTATGATGTTAGCTGTGGGTTTGTCATATATGGCCTTTATTACATTGAGGTATGTTCCCTCTATCTCCACTTTGCTGAGAGTATTTATTATAAATGGATGTTGGAATCAGTCAAATGCTTTTTCTGCATCTACTGATAGGATTATATCCTTTTCATCCTTCATTTTGTTTGTGCAGTATATCACATTAATTGATGTTGCCTAAATTTGCATCTCAGGAATAAATCCCACTTGATCATGGTGCATGATCTTTTTAATGTATTAATAAATACTGTTTGCTAACATTTTATTGAGGATTTTTGCATCTATGTTCATCAGGGATATTGGCCTATAATTTCTTTTATATAGTGTCTTTGTCTGGTTTTGGTAATTGAGTAATGCTGTAGCTGCTGTTTAAGTGATGTTATTTGAGGAGTACTAAATGTCCCACTATCTTACTGTCTCCAATAAAAATGTTGTATTTCTTTTTTGTTGTTGTTTTTGTTAATCTTACTCAGGGATATTTTTCCATTAATTTTTAGTGAGAATGGAAGACAGGAGGACAGAGAGAGAGAAACATGGATATGAGGGGCACATTGATTGGTTGCCTCCTGCACACTTCCGGACCAGCGCCTGGGATCAAGCCTGCAACTGAGGTACATGCAATTGACCAAAATCAAACCTGGAACCCTTCAGTCTGTGTGCCAACACTCTATCCATTGAGTCAAACCAGCTAAGGCTAAAAATGTTTTCCAACATTTGTTTTGAGCTATGTTTCTGAGACTATTCTAAGCAGTTTACATATAATATTTACCTAAGTGAAGCACACACACACACATGCACACACACACACACACACACACACACACACACAAATTTGACATAAAGTAAGAGTTTGTAAGAGTAGATATAGCAAAAACAGATTTTTTAGGAAAATACTTCTAATTTTGTTAATAGGCATATTTGGATATGAAAAGTAAATTTCCTCACTTTCCTAAAACTGTAAGAATTGTTTCTAAGAAGAATTTGTAACTATTATAAATTATTTTATTTATGAAAATACACAGAATTTTTTATCCAGAAATTGGAAGATCTAATAATTGAGGCAATTTATATTTGGAAAATAAATATACATGTAAGATAAAGCAAAGGATACAAGTCTCATAAAATCACTAGAGGCTAAGACCACTTGAAGGACAAACCATCAAGAAATTCCCAAAAGCAGGTAAAAACTAAGTTTTCAGGACAATGATAACTGATATTTTGTTTTAAACTATTCTATGTTTTGAGTTATAGTCCCCTGTGCTAACCCAAACTTTCAGTGAAATCTCTTATATATTATTGTTTCCAGTGGTACTTCTACAGATTGAATAGAAGTGTAATAGATGGAATATCTAAAATGACTAGTCAAAGATGTCTCAGCCAAATGTATAGGACCTCCTTATATTTAAGTTTTACTTCTATGCTCATATTATATTATTTAGTTGACTTTAAAATGAAGCTATTATCTCTGGGTTTATTTTTTTTCACCAGTTTATTTTGTTCTTCAGAATCCACATATGAGTGAGGTCATGTGATACTTGTCTTTCTTACATAGAAGCATGGGATATATTGTTGAATCTCAGAGGGAAGAGGGAATAGGTGGGTGAGAAGAGATCAACCAAATAAATTATATGCATATATGCAAATAATATGGACACAGAGAATAGTATGGTGAAGTCCTGGGGCAGGGGGTAGATGTGAGCTAGAAGGTGTCAATGCAAAAAAGGGGAACATCTGTAATACTTTCAACAATAAAGATAAATTAAAAGTAAATAAATAAAAATGAGGCTATTATCTCAGTAACTCTGATTTAATCATGAGAGCCCATAAAATCAGAGCTTTCTCTAGTTAATAGCAGAAGAAGTCAGAGAGATATGAAGTTGGAGAATGGCTCTATGAACCGTTGTTTGTTTGAAGATTAGTTGGGTCATGTAAGAAGGAATGTTGATTGAGGAATTGAGGTAGGCCCCTGGCTAACAGCCAGCAAGAAATCTAGAACTTTAGTAATATAACCACAAATAATTGAAATCTGCCAATAGCATAAATAATCTTGAAAGTGGATTTCGTCCTAGAGAGTCTAGATCAGTGGTTGGCAAACTCATTAGTCAACAGAGCCAAATATCAAAAGTACAACGATTGAAATTTCTTTTGAGAGCCAAATTTTTTTAAACTTAAACTTCTTCTAACACCGCTTCTTCAAAATACTTTTCCACAAAGTAGGTATTTTGTGAAAAAGCCAAACTCAAGGGGCCAAAGAGCCATATGTGGCTTGCTGACCATGGGTGTAGATTATAGTCCAGTCCAAGAAACATCTTAAATTCAGTCCTAAGTCTAGAACCCAGTCAAGCTTATCTGAATCTACAAAACTAGGAACTAGTAAATAGGTATTGTTTTAAGCCACCAAGGGTGTACCAATATGTTACACAGAAATAGAAAACTAATGTGAGTCATGATAATTATGAGCCAAAACCAGTGAACATAGAAAAGGAATCATCTATATATATAAAAGCCTAAGCAACTGTTATGACAAGATAACTGGATGACTGGCCAGTAGCTATAACACACACTGACCACCAGGGGGCAGATGCTTAATGAAGGATCTGACCTCTGGTGGTCAGTGCACTCCCACAGTCAACATCCTGTGGCCAGCCACCTACTGTGGTCCCTACCCCTGGCTGGCCAGCCACAGTTGGCCCCAAAAGGAACTGGGAGAGAGGGCCCAATTGGCCCTGATCACCTGCCAGGCTGAGGGACCCCACCCATGCACAAATTTGTGCACTGGATCTCTAGTAAGAAATAAGACAGAGAGCATAAATTAGGGATGTAATAGAGAAGAAAAATGAACAGAGATGTGTAAGCTGCATCAGTAGGGCTCAAGGTTCCCTACAGTAGAATAGATGCTCATTCATTTCCTTAAAATATTAAATTAATGTCTAATACCTCAAGATTTGGGGGAGTATCCTATGAAAAAGACAACAGTATTGCATCCATTTTATGAAATAATTGGTTAGAAGGTAATTTTAGTAAGTAGGGGCATGAAGGAAGGTAGATATTCTTTAACTGGATTAAATACACAAAGCTGTATTTAATATTACTTTGAAACAATCTATATTTTTAGATGGAAACTGTGAAAGTTATAAGAATTAAAGACTGAAAACTCTAGCTAACCATTTCATATTTCAGAGGCAGCAATCAAAGATCTTTTTCTGTGGGCTTTAAGATCATATCAAGCAAATCTATAGCTAAAAGTCTGCTCTTCACTATAAGGGTACAATGTTACACTTGCAGTTGGATGACATTAAAGTCAGAATATCAAAATACAACTGCGAAAATAGTTTTACAGTTGTGAGTATGTGAAACACCAAGTATATTCTTGTCTTATTATGTCTTAACTACTAGCCCCATGCATGAATCTTGTGCCAGTAGGTCTCTGTGGGGCCTGGCCGCTTCATGCCCACTGCCCAGAGGCTCTCTGAGGCCCACAGGGCCATCTGCAGCTGGGTGCGGAATGCTTGACTCATTGCTGGAGTGATGATGTAAGCTTTCTTCCCCCCTGCTACCTCCCTGCGCACTCCGTGCAGCACTGCCCAGAAGTGCTCTGCAGCCAGGGTGGAATGTTTGCCTCATCACTGCAGCAATGAGGCAAGCATTCCGCCAGGCTGCTCACCCAAGACTGGGGGACTCTAGCGGGGCTGAGAGGTTTGGGCGCTGTGATCTTTGTGACAGATTGGTGGTTAACTTGCATATTACTCTTTTATTAGATAGGGTTATTGTTTTATTGTTCCATATGAACAATGATAGAAACAAATCTTTTGCCCCACCCTGCATATAGGTGTCTGAAGTCTGCCAGTTAAACATGAAAAATCATCACACAGATTCACTGCTAATCCCATCAGAAATTTCACCAAAATGACAGATAATTTTTGGAGAATAAAAATCTGAAAGTACAAACAAAATGGTAGAGGTAAATACAGCAGCACAACGTTGGAAACCAGAAATCATTAGGATAAATGGTTATTGACTTATGAGTTGTTCTTCAGACCAAAAAACTGTAGACTATCCGTGTGGGAGGCCAGCTCCAGGCATAGTCTTGTTATAATGGTATGGAAAAAAATAGGAATTGAAGGCACTAGGTATAGCTGATAATAGGCGAACAGGTGATGCTGAAAACAGCTGTCCTGCTTGAGAGCCTCTAAGTTTATATTCTATGCTCTCCAGAATTACTCTTCCTTAGCCAAAGACTGGAATTTTACTTTTTCAGGAAATTGGCAGATTCACTTTAATCCCAAGAAGCACTATTACATTCAAGAATGCAGTATTATATTGAAAAAAAGGAGGATTCAGAAAAGACAACATATTCAATAGTGATGTTTCTGGTCCCCATATCTCACTATACAGAATGTTGGCAGTCCAGTTTATAGCCTGGGGAAGAGATTAGAGCAGGGGTTGGAAACTATGCCCTACTGTCTGTTTTAATAAAGTTTTATTGCAACGATGACACATCCTTCATTTGTCTATGTCTATGGTTATTTTGTGCTACAATAGTGAAATTAAATAGTTATGACAAAGACCACACTCTTGGTAAAGCATAAAATATTTTCTATCTGGTCTTTTATAGAAAAAGTTTTCTGACGTTAGGATTAACAACTCATTTCAAGGAAATTGAATGGCTCTATAGCGTCCTAGGCAAAAAAAACATGAAATCTTAAAATAAATCTTGGAGTCTGCATTTAAACCTTTTCTTACTTTGATTCAATTTTCAAATCCTTTCAATTACAGTGTCTCTCATATTCACCCCTTCCTCTCTAATGCCAGAACTACTGCTTCAGGTCAGGCTCCAGTCACTTATCCCTAGGCTAATTCAGTTGGAGGCTGAGAGGTCTTTGGTTTTGAGCCCTTAATCTAGCATATCTGGCAGGGTAATTATATGAAGTCAGTCCTTTGCTCAAAACCTTTTGGTAATTTCTCAGGCCTTATGAAATGTTCAACACATTATTATGGTAGTCAGTAAGCATGTTACCTGCCATCAATATGTAATTCTGACTCTGTTTGTACACACACACACACACATGCATACGCACATGCACACACATCTCTTAGGGTTAACTGATTTGTCCCTTGCTCTTCCCTTTATCACTTTCTCTTCTAGAGAGCTCTATATTTTCCATTTTGTTAATGTTAGATAGGCCAAGATACAACGTAAAGATTGCAAGTGGTCTGCAGGTCCAATCTAACCTCTGATATATTTTGTTAAAACCTATTGTATGTGTGTATGTATGTATAATATATGAGTCTATGTATAGAATATAATTAGAATATAACCACATATAAATTTATTTACAAATTTTACTTATATATAAAATTTTGCAAAATTTAAAAAGATAGAGATTGCACATAAAAATTCAGATCTGTGACTTCTCTTAAGATATCAGAAGCCTTTGCCATGTAAGGATCCTCATAATAATCAACTGAATTAAGAAGTTTCCCCCTTTGAAACAAATGCACACTCTCCAATTTTCCTTCGTCACTCCCCTTTGTCTACAAATAGATCTTCCCTTTGTTCATATATGTCATCCTCTTACCACTTGGACTCCATAACAACATCTGATTATTTCATTCACTGGACATCCTTGATTTCTTCAAACTTTATTTTTGGTAGTTTTATTTGCACATGTTTATCCCTCATATTTTCTGTAGTTACCTTATGGAATTCTTATTTGGACCCTTGGAGATCTAGCCAAATGAAAATAAATTGTTAGTTGATATGACCTTATATCATTATTTTAGCCTCTCAAAACACTTTTTTATTAAAACTGTGAAAAACAGTCTAATAATTTATTCAAGGATAGAGAGCTTTTTAGTCTGAGAGACAACCTATTAAACCCAAATTACTTAGAAGATTATAAATTTGGAGGAATTGCTCATCTTTTTAAGTTGGATAAAACAGAGTTTAGTCTCATGGACTCTTGGTCTTAGATTAGTTTGAATGGTTTAAGCATCTAACTCCTGGAAATTATAAAAAGTGGACTAGTATTCAATAAATTGGCTGACTAGAATGTAGCTATTCAAACATAATAAAAATGGAAGAATGAGTTACTTGAACATTGACGTCATGGCTGCTGATGGATTGGAAGCCCTAATATTCTTCATCATTTGATCTAGAAGGAGAGAAACCTAAACAATTATTTTACTCCTCAAATTTGAACCTTCATTTCACCTTCTAAATATCCTTGCTTTCGTTTTGCATTCCTCAGCTCTGGGAAAAAAAAAATAAATGACAAGCTATCAAGAGAATTAAAGTGCAGTTGTTGCATATTAGTCTAATGGAATTGTCAGGTCTCATTAATAATAGGACTGTATCATTTGTAATCAATCAGCTATGCCTTGATTGAAATAGCAAGGCTGTCTTCATTTTTTAAAAATACCATTTTGTTAGACTCAAATTCTTTCTACATGTTTTATAATTGTTTTACAAACCATTTTAAGATTACTGTCATTCTTACTTTTTTAGAAGAACTCATTTCAGTCATGCCTGCATGACAGCAAAAGAATCAGATTGAATTAAAAGATTGAGTTTGGCTGCTTTATTCACCACTAAGTGGTTTCTTCTTTCCCTGCACCTTAGTAAATCAAACAGAAATGTCATGGTTTGAAGGTAGAGGCATTTTATATTGCTCATTACATGTATGTGTAAAGAATTAAAAATGAGCCACTTAGACTGATGACAGCATGAGCATGGGCAGGCAGAGCTTCCCTTTTTAACTCCCTTGACTCCTGAAAATTTCTGCTAAACCAGCGAAACTATGAGACAAATCTGTTTTCTATTCCTAGTGACTTTCTAAGAATGCTTAGAAAATAGTTCTTGGCCAAGAATTATTATTTATTTGCATTTTTTATCCTGAAATATAGGAAAATGTAGAAGTTTTAAAAATGAAATGAAAATCAATTTCTTTCAAAAAGTAAAATATAATTAGCTTTGATGTCTACATACCTCTTATTTTACAAATAATTTTAAAAGTGTTTAAAGGTTCCTATGTAAAAAAATCTGTTTCAGATGGTTTCCTAACATTAGGGCTCAAACTATCTTTTTTTTTTTTTCCAGCATGAGGCCATTTATTTTCAAAAATTCATCAACTCTTAGCTTTTTCTATTTACAGTTAGTGGGCATGATTAGCAAATATTTAAATGATATTCTTTTCTCTTTTATTATTTTTTATTGTTGACAGTATTACAAATGTGTCCCAATTTCCTCCTTTATCCCCCTTAAGTGATATTATTTTCTTTTGTTTTCTTTTAGATAAATATTTACTGGAGTTCAATATACTGACAGAAAAGCACACAGCCACAATTATACAACTTATTCTGTATAATTATATACAAAGTGAGCCCACTCACATAGTGAACCACAAGTGAACCTCTACTCAGATCAAGAAGGGGAATACTGTAAGCAACTTTGAAATCTACTCATATCTCCTTCCAGGCATCATTCTCTGAAAAGTAAGTAACAGCCTAAATTCTAACACACATATTTATTTCTTTGGTTTCTGGAAATACACTGTGTACTCTTTGGGCTTTAAAATTTTTTTCTGTTATATTTTTTAAAAATTCATCCATGTTATTGCCTAAATCAATAGTTTGCTCATTCTGATTATGTGTTTGAATCCAACATAATATATTTGTCTTCGTTCTCCTTAGAGGCTAATACAAATAGTATTTTCATAACACGGTTAAACATGCCTTTCTATTGGACATAAACATAGGACTGGGATCACTAAGTCAATTGGTAGAATTCAGCAGCTTGGTAGATGTTGCCAAATAGTTTTCCTGAGTCATTTTTCCCATTTATACTCCCACGAGTAGTGTGTGACAATTCCAACTGTTCTACAACTTTGCCAGCTCTTGGTGTTGTCTGCCTTTTTCATTTCAGTCATTCGTGTAGGTAAATAGAGGTATCATGGTGTGATCTAGCTTGTGTTTCTCTAATGACTAATTAAGTTGAGGACCTTTTTATAGGTTTATTTGCTATGCTGGTTGGTATTCTAGGAGTATGAACAAACTTAAATCTGCTTCTTAACATCAGGGCTCACAAAAAAACTATATGTTTTGTGAGAATGAGACTGTACTTGTGAATCTGAAGCCTAAATGTCATGGGGACTGAAGCTGTTAATCAGAATCTTTCCTCCCATACTTCCTCAATGTCATCTTGCCTATCCCAAGCCTTATAAAAGTGGATTGGGTAAGGAGAGTTTGGGTAGATTTAAAAGAGATGTCCATGGTGCTAGAAGAAAAGTATGTTATGGAATTCATATTTCTACTGTGGAAAATATGTTTAACCTTAAAAATTTCAATAAAACAAGCAAACATGTTGGTGTCCCTCATTAGGGAGTCATAATGCCAGGGATTTTGTCCCAGCCTTACAAAGGGTTTAGCATTCTGGAGAAAAGAGCTGATGCATAGATGATTACAAAGGAGTCCTAGGACAAAAGATAGTTTTGAAAGGCATTGGTGGTCAAAGGATCTTCAGCTAAATGAGCTAGAAGACTCTCCTTGTCTCAGGACCTGTGCTTTTATTAAACACAATTTGTCCCAAGATAAGGTGGAAATATTCACTTCAAATGGTACGGTATCAAAGGATATACAGAAACATTGTCAGTTTGGGGAGTAGCCTAGAGCTGTTCAGGTGTTTGGTCAACAGGAGGAAATAAAATGCCCTGAGCTGTCTGGCAGCTAACAATCCTATTCAGGTTTGGGGGAAGTGCCTTTTAGCCATTTCCAACAGGTAAACTACATTAAGTGACTCACCATTGTTGAGCTCCCCAAGTTCCATTAACCTTTTGATGGAACTCTTGTAATTATTACATGTTGGAATTGGTTCTCAGCACAAACAAGACAAAAAAGAAACACTGTTCTTGTTATAGCAGAGAGCCCCCAAAGTGGAGTCTGAGAAAGAGATAAGGCATTCTGTGGTCAACTTAAAAAAAAAAAAAAAAGAATTCCCACAGATACTACCCAACAGAGACCATGCTAAAACAACTCAAAACCAATACACATGCAAATAATCAGGGTTTCCAAAAAATAGTGAGGGCCCTAAAATAAGAAAATACCAACATCAAAACTGGATAATAGATAAATGTAGCATGGCTGCACAGAAAAAAATAGAAACTATTCTTCTGGCCACCAAGTTTAGACACCTTACCAGATACTTAGCACAGAAAGTCTAGAAAAATATAGCAAAGCTGTATATGATTTAGAGAATATACGTACTCATGAGTGGAACACATCAGATATAGAGGAAAAAACAACAACCTTGAAGTGATTATGTTCTTAAGACAAATTATCTTTGATCTCTTCTTAAATACTGGCAAACTTGAATGGCCTCAGTGAAGGTTTATCTAAAATAGAGTAAATTATGAAAGAACGAAAGGGAGAAGAGATAATTGGAATAGGTAATTTGGAAAATAAAAGAGATCGAACTAATAAGCCAGCATGTGTTAAATGTCTTTTGTGCTCAGAACTAGGAAATGAAACATCAGTTTGAGAGGAACTACAGAGGCGGGAAGAGAAAAATCCACCAGGCAGCAAGTTTCTACTCAGCACTCCTCAGAGGTAGCCCATGCCCATTAAGGCCCCAGGAGTGACATCATGAAAATTGGCCACTGTGTACACCTTATCTCATCTTTGTCAAACCAGCATTTTCTATGAAGTCAATTGAGACAGATAAAATCAGCATAAAGGTTTCTGTACTTTTTGAAATATGGCTGTTTGCTGAAACCGGTTTGGCTCGGTGGATAGAGCGTTGGTCTGCGGACTGGAAGGTCCCAGGTTCGATTCCGGTCAGGGGCATGTACCTTGGCTGCGGGCACAATCCCGGTGGGGAGTGTGCAAGAGGCAGCTGATCAATGTTTCTCTCTCATCGATGTTTCTGACTTTCTATTCCTCTCCCTTCCTCTCTGTGAAAAATCAATAAAACATATATTTTTTTAAAAATGAAATATGGCTGTTTAACCAAATTCTCTGCCTTTGTGTCTTCTGAATAGATTTCCCATTTTGGCATTCTGACAAATTTGACTTTGTTTTTGCCATGTCTGCCTTGCACTTCTTTTGCCACAGCCTTCTCAGTTTCTCTTTTTAGAGAGACACGGCTATCTCCATGTACTTTGTAGGAAAACTTGGGTGGGTGGGAGAAAGGGCTATTTTTATCATTGGTGTGCAATCGGGCATTTGTGGCATGTTGCAGTTGAGACTGTGGGTCAATTATTAAATTGTATATCAGTCTCATTTAATGTTATTTCCACATAAAACTGTCTACCCAACATACACATTTATATATTTTACTTTATAGGTAGGGAATAAAGGTCTTTCAACTCTAAAATAACAACTGGCAGATGATGGTTGGTGCCTGCCTACTAGTAGTTTATTGAGAGCATAGTTAAATTAATAGGAGCCTTGTCATAACACTTTAATTCATCTTTGGAACAGGATTCATGATTCGGCTGACATTTCCCCCCTTATTTCACTGCTAAATGTATTTTCATTCTATAAAGCTCAGCCTGGGTTTACCTCAATTAGTAACTTGGACATGATATCATACCTAACATTTTTTTATTTTTTTATCTTTATTGTTCAGTTTATTAATTACATTGTTTCCCCTTTTTATCCCCCTATAGCTCCCCTCCACCCTGTACCTATCCCACCCTCCACCCTCACCTCCCCCTCCCCACTGTCCTCTCCCATTGTTGCAAGATTTTTGTCCAGTCTCTTGCTGCACTTCCCACACCCCTTTTCTCCCCAAGAATTGTCAGTCCATTCCCTCTCTATGTCCATGTCTCTGTTAAATTCACCAGTTTATCCTGTTCATCAGCCTATCAATTCACTTGATTTTTATGATCATTTGTTGATAGATGTGTATTTGTTGTTCATAATTTATATTTTTACCTTTTTCTTCTTCCTCTTCTTAAAGAATATCTTTCAGCATTTCATATAATATTGGTTTGGTGGTGATGAACTCCTTTAGCTTTTTCTTATATGCGAAGCACTTTATCTGACCTTCAATTCTGAATGATAGCTTTGCTGGATAGGTAATCTTGGTTGTAGATTCTTGCTATTTATTATTTTGAATATTTCTTGCCACTCCCATCTGGCCTGCATCGTTTCTGTTGAGAAATCCGCTGACAATCGTATGGGTGCTCCCCTTTAGGTAACCAACTGTTTTTCTCTTGCTGCTTTTAATATTCTCTCTTTATCTTTTCCTCTTGGCATTTTAATTATGATATGTCTTGGTGTGGTCTTCTTTAGATTCCTGTATTTTGGGGTTCTGTGTACTTCTTGAGCTTTTAAGTCAGTTTCTTTCACCAGGTGGGGGAAGTTTTCAGTCACTATTTCTTCAAGTAGGTTTTCATTATCTTGCTCTCTCTCTTTTTCTGGCACCCCAATAATTCGGATGTTGGCATGCTTAAGGTTGTCCCAGAGGCCCCTTACACTATCTTCAATTATCTGAATTCTTTTTGTTTCTTCCTTTTTCAGCCGAGTGGATTTTGCTTCTTTGTATTTCAAATCTTTGACTTAGTTCTTGTGGCCCTCTGGACTGCTTTTAGGACTTTGTGTAATATTTTTTTATTTCAGTCAGTGTGTGCTTGATTTCTAGTTGGTCCTTTTTCATATCTGTGAGGTCTCGTTCATATCCTCAGAGGTCTTGTTCATTTCCTTGCGGGTCTCATTCATTTCCTTGTAAGTCTCATTCATTTCCTGGTTGGTCTTGTTTATTTCTTCATAATTCTCATTAAGTTCATCGGCCTTTTCTAGGAGCCTCTTGATAAGCCTTATAACCGTGGTTTTGAACTCTATGTCTAGTCGTCTTTTTTCCTCCATTTCTTTCACACCTGATTTCTTTCCATATCTCTGCATGGTGGCTGCTTTATGTGGTAGATGTCCTCTAAGGGTTGGTGGCACAGTCTCCCCAGTTACATGAGGTGGGTACTCTTACTGCAATCCTTTATGGGTTGTACAGTATTTTTGAATTTAAACCCAGCTTGTTGTTGTTAGCCCTAGGAGGGGTTGACCTCCAGGCCAACTGGCTGTGAAGGAAGACTGTGTTCAAGTTGAATGGGCAGAGTCTCTGAGCTGCGCGGGCAGCTTCAGTGTCAGCTATGTCCTATGCGGTGTTCACCCGCAGGTCTCTGTTGGATGGGGATGGCTGCAGGCACCTCCAAGAGAAAGCCGCTAGTCTCTTCCCCTTGCCAGACAACTCTGCCTCTCCCCAAATGAGTCTGCACACCCAAAGTCTCGCCTAGGGTTGTAAAACATGTGGTTTCCGGGACCAGGAGACAAGTTTCCAGGGAGCAAGTCATGCGTCTGTGCTGTGGCACAGTTTAAGTGGGCGCAAATTTCTTTTTCAAGCACCCGGCTTCTCTGCAGACTAGGAGACCTGTCACGTGCCTGGCTTCCAGGGTGCGTCCCCTGGACCTCAGACCTCGCCTGGCACTGGGGAATCTGTGCAGTGTGACATCTCCACGTACCTCAGATCTCGGACCTCGCCTGGCGCTGGGGAATCTGTGTAGTGGGACGTCTCCGCCCTCCCCGTTGGCGAAATCCAGCTGGGGTTGCTGCTCTAGCCACTGTCCGCACGTGCGACCAGGACAGCTCCGAACCTGTTTCCCCACTATCTTCAAGGCTGCGCTCCTGCCGCTCTTCTGAGTCTCAGTGTCCCACCTTTACTTTTATTTGTGGAGTTTTCATTCAGCCACTTTTCTGGTGATTCTGGGTGATGTTTGTTTTGTTGTTATGTTGTAATTTTTAAATTGTTGTGTGGGGCAGAACAATAGGTGTTTACCTATGCCACCATCTTGGTTCTTATTTCCCTAACATTTATTTTTTACTTAAGAATTCAGGCTTGAGAAATAAACTTAAAGATTTAATGAAAGATTGTGTAGTGTAAAAGGGAAAAGTTGTCATGTTTTCTTATTTGAGAGGAAGTTGAAATGGCAGGGCAGTCTATCTGCCTTTTTTTAAATTAACGTATCTCCCACTCCTCTGTCCTGTCCTGAGGACTGTGTAAGATCATTTTTTTTTTATTCTACCTTTAATGATAAAAATAAAAAACAAAACAAATAAAAAAAATGTGGAGGGACAGAGAAAAGAAACCACCTTGGAACTCAGAGCCATATCATATCAGAGGGAAGGTTAGCACTTCCAAACTTATTAGCAAAGGATCTCCAAACTAAATAATTGTATTGATTTCGATTCATATAAATCAATATTATGTGAATAATGTGATATCTGAAGAACATTTACCCAGAAGTTCTGCTTTCTAGGCACCTTTAGACTCATCTCAACTCACTTCTTCCTAAAGAGCATAATTAAGCAATAGCTTCTGGGCTACTGTACCTTTTTCAGATTTCAGTAAAAACCAAGAGATCAATGGGCAACATTAAGGCAAAAGTTCAGGTTTCATGAATACATTTCCCCAACCATGAAATTCAAATATGTTCATCTGGATGCCTCACAGAAAGCTGGAATGTGAAGCCTCCCAAATAGAGTGGCAGGGAGCAGCTTCAGCATGGAAATGATAGTCTGGCAGACCCAGCTCTCTGGGAGGGGTGGTGACAGCGTCATGAAGCCAGAATCAGGACTCATTACAGGAAATTCTGAGTGTTTGTCTCAGGCACTACCACACTGGGACCCCAGGCTTCCTGAGGGAAAGAGTCCAAATGAATACATCGGGGACATAATAAGCCAAACCACAGAGGTTTTGTGCTGAAAAATAGAAAGCAGTGATACTGGAAGTGGGCCAAGGTTGCAAGAAGGCATGAACACATCATATAATATGGATGTCCAGAATGAAATATGGATGTGCCCATGTGATGAACAGCATATGGCCCAATAGAAAACACATCTCCCTTTGACAGCACGTTTCAGGCATCCACACATGGGAGGCATTTCTGTAGCCCAAGAGTACTCAAGAATGGAAAACAAAGCAACTGAGAAATTGAATTTGATAAAAAAAAAAAAAGACTAAATGAGTTAAATAGGCAGAGGCTGCCTATTGTAGACTAAAAGATAAAGAAAGAGTTAAATAAGACCTTGGAAAATTCGTTTTCTATAACCCTAATACCTAGCAGAGTTTTTGGCACATCGTTAGTGTTCAATGAATATCTATTAAGTGAATGAATAGCTTTCAAATATAAACATTATTAAAAAAAGGAGTCATTGTTCTCCACAGGAACATACAACCCCAAGATATTTTTAATGCCCTGCTTTAGAGAATTGATAAATAATTTAAAGAGAGAAGGCTAAGTTACTATTTCTAAGCATGAGACAAAGCTTACATACTCTCAGAATCCACAAAGGGAAAGCAGACTTCCTCCTGAGGCTGCTTGACACATCACCTTGGATGTGGGACATCCCATTCCAGGCTTGTGCACAAGCCACTAGTTGTGCCAATTTTCACAGACAAAGCAGGAGCTTTTTATATATTATCTTAATAAATCATAGATTCTCCAGAACGAACTGTAAGCTCTGAAATCTTGTACTCCACATGCCACGCAAAACCCCATTGTTCCCATTTGGATATCTAAGTGAAACTGAGTAAATTATACTTTACAGTATATATGAGGATCTTTGGCTTTGTCTTGAATTTACTTTAAATAACTTGAGCAATAGCCTTCTACTGTAAATCTTGACTGATTATTTGTACAATACCCAGAATGTATTTGCTATATGGCTGCAAACATTTAATATGGCATGCATTTGATCAAAACTTCAATAAATTGCAAAAAAAGATATGTTTCCCATATGGGAAGTTGAAAAGGAAAGGCTAATGTTTGTGACTCAATATCGCCATGTTTAAATAGTTGTTCCTGGTAAAATTAATCCACAATTCTGGCCTTGGGAAGATCAAAGGGAAAATTGTGGAAATGTTGCCATCTTTGACAGTTCATCTGCAACTAAAATGAGAAAGTATAACTTCTCTAAAAACTCAGGATATATGAGTACTGAGGATTACTAAAAGATCCATTCAATAATTTTTATAAATGTTCTCTTATCATCTCAAATTTGACATGCCTACAACTAATCATCCGTTTTTCCTTATATATGCTACTGTTTCACATCGTAATCTCATTAGCATAAGCGACTGTCCCAGTCAGATAGGCTCAAAACTTTAGAGTCTTTCCTACTGTAGGTCTGCATTACATGTTATGTGCAATGGTAAGAAAAAAATATTATTAAAACACAAATCTGATCAAGTTGCCCCCAATCACAAAACTTTCTGCAGTTTCTAAAAACTTCCTGAATGAAGTACAGAAAACATAATGAAGACTAATTCCAAAGCAAAAGAGCAGTAGATTAGATGAGGGAGAGAGTGGAGGTAGAATCAAAAGTTATAGCAAGTATTTTCCATGAATAAACTAAAGGACTCTGGATATATATTAAGCTATCACCAAAGGTATCATGGTAAAGTCTCATTATGATACATAAAGAACGAAGTGTTTTTATCCAGATCATTACCCTCCTAGACAACTTTCTTCTCTCCTCCCTTAATATTATTCTAAAGATACATATTCATAAAATGAATAGAGCAATCAAGGATGTGTTATGAGATAAATCAATTTTATGGTTGTGGACAGAGGACTGAGAAAAATAAGTGATACTATTGTGGGATGATAAGGTTTGGGGACACCTCTAAAATGCTGAGAAGCTTCTACACTGGGCCAATGAGGATTGCTGTTTAGACTCATCGTAAATATCACCAGATCTCCTGTGTCAATAACTAGTGGTTACCTAGACAGGCAGTTGCTGCTATTAACAGTTAATAGCCCATCCCAAATGGTTTCAACTAAATTCATTCTGTAGAAACATGTTGCTGCTCTCAAAGCTCTAGAACAAGAAACTAACTTCTCCTCTCTGAAAGGTCTCATTACAACTAATAATAAAAATCACAACCCATTCTTTAAATCCAGTATATTTTATACATGAGGTACAGAATAAATTTTTAAACTCAAATTTAATTTCAACCCTTCAAGGAGAAATGGGAAATATTTACTAAAACATAATTTAGAAAATAACCTTTATAAGCTAAGATAGTTTTTTATAGATAAATGATTCCCCAAATGAATGCCAACGAATAGGAAATTGCATTAGGAGAAGCTCAATATCTGGAATGTTCTGGTTTAAACCAAAGTATATTTTCATCATTTTTATTTGGAGTTATCATGAAAATAGGACATATGCTTAATAGTATTGCCTTTGGCTCCAAAATTCAGAGGTTGTTTAGGAAAGAGAGAGAAATAGAATGTGAATGAGAAAAGGAAAAATTAATCACTGAGGAGAGAGTCAATATGTATCTTTAACCTAATGAATATGATGATTGCACTTTCCTGCTTTCACATTAGTGGGGCACGTAAACATCCAAAATAACAGGGAATCTTTTCACTTTAAAGAAATGCTGACTTTGATATGAAGCATGAATGCACTCTGAAATCTTAAACTACCCATAACTTAAACTTGAGAAGAAGAAATGAGATTGGTTTAAATACTAGATATTCCACATTTAGTTTTTATGAAAACCATAGAATGCAGATAACTATTACCCCAAGTTTACAGTTGAGAAACCTAAAACAAAGAGAAGGGATTGTCACTGATACCTAAGGAGGAATTTGTTGTTATTGTTAATTACATTTATTGGAATGATGGTGTTTAATAAAATTACATAGGTTTCAAGTATATATTTTTATGATACATCATCTGTATATTGTATTGTGTGACCACCACCCAAAGTCAAATCTCCTGTCATCATATATCTGATCCCTTTTATCTTTTACTACCCCTCACCCCATTTCCCTTTGATAACCACCATATTGCTGTCTGTGCCTGAGTTTTTGTTTGTTTGTTCCTTTCTTGCATTCATTTTTATATCTCACATATGAGTGAAATCATATGGCTTTTTCTGACTGACTTATTGTACTTAACATGATATTGCCAAGATCCATCCATGTTGTCACAATATGACAATATTTCATATTTTCCTATAGCTGAGTAGTGTTCTGTTGTATGTATGTACCACACCTTCTTTATCTAGTCATCCATTGAAAGGCACTTTGGTTGTTTCCATGCCTTGGCCACTGTGAATAATGTTGGAACGAAGAGAGTACCACTTACTTACATTGCATATGTGCCTAGGAGACAGGTGCAAGTGGTGCAGAGGGTCTGATCCATATTCTGTAGTAAAACCAGCATGTGCCATTGTTATTCATCTGGCTTAGGAAGCAACAGTCTGAGCTCAGATATCAGTGTTTTCATGGAGAGGCCAACTATGGACTCCTGGAAGAAACCTCAGAAGCCTAGATGGCGTTTCAGGAAGCAGTCCTCAGTGAGAGTGCCAGCACTGGATAGGGCAGGCCATTAGCAATAATAATGCCTAGAATTTTCTGAATGCGTACTATGTGCCAGGCAATATTTTGCATTCTTTACACCTATTTCCTTACTGAATGCTTACAACAACTTTATGAGGCAGATACTCTTATTATTCTAATTTCACAGGTCCAGAAATAGAAGCAGAACAATTATGTGCCTTGTCACAGTATGTAAGTAAAGTCAGCTGATTGCAAAGACTTCACTCTTAACAATGGAAAACAATGCCTTTGTGTTACCCCAACCTTATAGGGTGACTCAAGGTGGCCAATTTTTTTATGGATGATACACTAGAAGTGCCATAAATGATCTGATGAGTTTGAGAAGGGAACTGAGGCTTTATGTGAATGAATGGCTGGGGAAATGAGCCCTAATGGACTTTCATGGATAAGATCCAAGTTTTCTCAAGCCAGAAAGTACAAATGGAAGTATGTGCCTGAATGTATGAAATATTCTCAATTTTCTGCAATTCCAGGTATAGAAGAAAAGATATTTCTATATTGCTATTTTATTCCAATTTGTTGTCAGCATCTCATTAAAGCAATATGCTATTTGCCTGTTTTGTTTTCTTCTGCCATCCTATAGTGGACATGTCATAGATAATAAGATAATCAAAATAGGTGTCAGCCCTGGACAGATGGCTCATTTAGTCAGAGCATCATCCCATGCACTAAAAGGTTGCAGGTTCGATTCCCAGTCAGGGTACATACCATATCTAGGTTGTGGATTCCATCCCTGGTTGAGGCATGTGCAAGAGACAATGGATTGATGTCTCCCACCTCCCTGCCTCCCTTTGGCATTCTTGTTCTCTCTCCATTCCTCTCTCTTTAAAAAAAAATATATATATCCTCAGGTGAGTATTGAAAAAAAAAATGTATCAGAGAGGAGGAAGGGCAGGTTAAACAAGGGAGCTGGAGAAGAAAGGTTGGTGTTATCATAAGTGTCTAACAGCTATTTCCTTGTAATTTTTTTTTGAGGCCCTTTTCCTGTAAAAAATGTAAACAGTGAATATGGGACTGTTTTCAGATGACCACAATTTGTCAGTACCTTGTTCTTTACTCATGAATTCTCTTTGCCACAGCATGCATGAAATAACCCTCCTACTTGTGAAAATTGCTTCCAGATTCTTCCTTTCTACTACAGTGCAAATAAATAATAAGTATTTAAAGCAATGATTCTTACACTTAACCTTTTTGTGCAGTGTACTACTTCAGCAATATAATGCTTATGGAACCTTTTCTCAGAATAGTTTTTTTAAACACATGGCCTATTTTAAAATAATATTATGAAAGAATAATTTTCATTAAAATACAGTTATCAAAATAATTTTCAAATTTGTAATATAACAATAATATCTTTAATTAGCTTATTAAATAAAGTCTGGCAGAGAGTCTACTTGTAATTTCTAGGTAATAATGAAGGCAAGCAATATTTTGTCATATTTGAAACAAATATAACATGATCTGAAAATACCTGATTTATATTGATGACAGTCACAGTTGCTATTAATATTATAGTGCATGTTATATAAATTAATAATTGAAGATAATTATTTTCTAATTTATTGTTAGAAATTAGTGAAAATAAAAATGTAGTATGTTTTTCTATCCTCAATATTCCTTCATGGATATCTTAATGATATTGTGAACTCAAGGTTAAGAATGTTGAATTAAGCAATCTCTAGTGTCCTTTAAATTCTCCTTCTGATAGGTAAGCTTATGAATGACAAATTGTTGAATTTAATTATTAGATGGGAGAGAATTTGGACAAGCCATTGCTTTCTTCTCAATTATAAAATCATGTTATCAACTAGAGTAACTTCTGTGTACTCAAACATTCCTAAATCCCCCTTTTCCTCACTATTTGTTTTCAAAGGGATAGTAAAATTTACAATTGTTATTTGAGTACAGTAATGCAATTAACAATTTTAATTTTTATTTACATTAACATTAGATTGTTTATCTATTAATGTACCAAGAAACTAAAGAAGAAAGTTACAGGCCAGGTAATTTTGAAGTGGAGATATCTGTGCATGGGATGAACTCTAGGAGGGAATTCCAAAGCACAGGTATTCCAAGGAGACAAAGGGCACTTGGATGGCCTGGATACTTAAAATAATAGTGAATGGACAGCACGTATTGGAAAGTGGGTAAGCAGTTGCTACAAACAAGTTGTTCATGTGTATTGCCAACCCTATGAATAACCCAAAATCAATTTCTGCTTCTGAACATGAAATTATGGACTGTATAAGAGTTAAGTTTTGTTTCGGAGTGTGTGTGTATGTGTGTGTGTGTGTGTGTGAGAGTGAGAGTGAGAGAGAGAGAGAGAGAGAGAGAGAGAAAGAGGGGGGAGAGAGAGAGAGAGACAGAGGGAGATAAAACACCCTAAAGACTTTAAAATTATTTAAATTATATATTTAACATACAAATACACTCACCTTGAAAAATTAGCTATTCCACATTAAACTAAAGTATCTTTTATCACTATCCACAATCCTGTTTCTTCCCTATATGTGTGTGTGTGTGTGTGTGTATATGAGGCCTGGTGCATGAATTTGTGCATGGGTTGGGTATGGCCAGCCTGGCCAGGGGGAGAGGACATGGGTAGCTGGCCAGCCTGCCTGATGGTCGAACTCCTGGTCAAGGGGACAATTTGCATTTTAGCCTTTTATTATATAGGATATACACTGAGTGGCCAGATTATTATGCATTCAGAGATCATAATAATCTGGCCAGTCAGTGTATATTTGATTTATGAGTTTCTTTTTATATCATATAAATTGTATGATATGCAATTTGCCCTAGTTCCCGGCATACAAGATGACTTTTTAACCCAGGAAAATCTTCTCAAAAGTCAGAGGTTGTCTTATATGCCGGGTGTAAAAATACCATAGCTTGCAGTTATGATGGGCGTTGCTAACTCTCCAGGGACTTGCCCGGCACTTGCTCTCTCTCTATTGTTTGTTATCTTCCTCCTATCATCATCAGTTCCAGTCATCTTATACACCAGAAAATACGCTAAATTTTGTTCTTAACAATATAATTTTGATATCTTAACATGTTAGTACACATAGATCTACTGGATACTGACATACTATAAGCATTCCTTTTTTTACTGGATACCATTATAATGCAGTAATGAACATGTTATGAGAACTTTATTGAGCCCATGTGCTGTGTTTTTGAAGTATATAAACTGATAAGTAGAGTTGCTGGGCCTTTGTGTGTGTGTGTGTGTGTGAACCATAAGAAAAGCTGCCAAATTGCTTACCAAAATGTATAGGTCTATATTTCCCTCAACAGTGGATAGAATTTCAATTTCCTATACCCTTACCAACATCTTACCTTATGTGATAAAAGGATGCCAGGGCTTTATTTTTATAGTCAGTCTTTACTGGAAGAGCTGCAGAACTAAATTAGAGTAGTTCTTATGCAAGAATTCCCAGGTTTTCTTTTACCAGATGCATATATTCTCTTATGTATATGAGTCAGTGACTTAAAAAAAAAGCTAAGGGTGCTATCAACCATCAAATATCCTATTCTAATCTTTAATTTTCAGTCTGAAAAGAGAGAGTGGAGGAGAGATAGATATGAAGGCATTGAAAGAGGGAGTGATGGGAGTGAATAAGAAGGAAAGTAACTCACATTCTTAAGGAAGTGCAGTTATATACCAGGTTGTGTGGGAGATGTTCTGGTAGGTGGAGAAAGAGAATAGAAAAGATGGTCTCTGCTTTAAAGAAGTTCTTTTGTGACTTGGATAGGACTCAACATGAATTTGCTTTCTTATGAAATCTACAATCTAAAGCAACCATGTCAAACTCAAAGGCTACCAAGGGCCAAATAAATAAGGTTTAAGTTTATGTGGGCTGCCAAAAAACAAAAGCTTCAATTTTCATAGAAACATAGGCATATTTTAATAGAGTCATGCTAAATACAAAGGGCTGAAATAAATGAGTAATTGTTAACATAAAATAATAGAACATTCTAATAAAAATTAATATTTTTTTCTTGAGCATTAACTTACCAAACACTGAATAACTGCACAAATTAATAAACATAACAGAAATAAACCTATTTTTTTCTTGTTCTCTGAAAGTGAAATACTTCCTGTTGGGCACACTAAACAAGTGAGTCTAAGACTAATGACATGACAATCAGCTGCTAAAATATTCACTGCTAGTATTAGTGGAGAGAAATGTTATGCCCATGTATAAGGCGCATAAGGGAAATGAATGCAAAATGATTATAGTATTCAGTCATTAGCAAAGTTTCTAGTTATTAATAATTATGTATAACAGGATATTGTAAAAATTAAGTTATATACCATTGTATTAAAATGTTTCTTAAATACTGTTATATCGGCTGGGCCACAAAAGTATTCATTGTGGGCCACATGTGGCCCTTAGGCCACGAGTTTGACATGCGTGCTCTAACGTGCTTTTGATAGAGAAGGTCCTAATATCTTTATAACATTGAGAAAGGAAAAATGACTCCTCTATATAAGTACTAAAATTTGAAAAGAGACAATATTTTAAAAGTCTTTTGGCAGGGGAGGTTAATCTTTAAAAAGCTGTATGTGGAAGTGGACTAAGAAAACATCATAAGCACAGAGAGATGACAAGAGATGGTGGGGTGGATGTGTTTACATATACTCATGTGTATACAAAGCTTCTGCCCACTGCCAAAGCCTCTGGGCATATTTGTATAATTAGAAACAGTAACAGAATCAGCACCCTGGGGGCGGGGGGGGGGGATCCAGCTATAACTAGATAGCGCCCCAAACTTAAACTCCTCTAAATATTCTCTAGGACATAATGTTCCTAGTGAACCACATTAGTCAACATGCTGAGCAAATTATTGCAACATATCCAGTGCCTTTGGAACCGGCATTGATATGGTACATCTTAGTATGAGAGCTTTGGGTAGGAATGTCCTTTCTAATGCAGAACTTTCCTCTAATGATTTCTAAATTCAGCAGCACTCTTAACAAATAAGTGGCTTCTTTGGTTGGGAGGGTAAAACAGTACTTTACAATTGCACCCAGAAGCACTTGTGGGGTGTGGCTGTCCATTCCTGTTGTGTTTATGGGGCAGCCATAGTGAGGGGATTTCAAAGAGCCAGCTGCTGTCACACACAGCAGGAGCTAGCCTCTTTCTGTTCTCCTCTCCTGATCTCTCTCTCTCTTTCAGCAACCTATCATGAAGGGCTCTAGAATCCCTGGAAAGTTATTTCTTCTAGCTCATTGTCTCTAGCGAGGCTTACTGGAGTTTTTTGCTCCATCATATAATTCAATCTTAGCTCCCAGTCATGTTCCAAGCCTTAAATGTCTTGGTTTGTTTAATGGCTTTATTAACACACAGTGCTGATAGAACTAATGAAAAGATCACTAATGGAGAAGAGGCAAAAAGGAAGAAGTTTCTTCCCACTGTCTCCTACTTACTCCAAAGATAGATGTGCATTTCAGGGTACACAGAGCTTATGCGTTACTTGCGTCGTCTGAAGCAATCATGACCCATTTGCTCTCGGTATGAGAGCAGGGATGATCTGTGTCCACATTTATTGTGGAAGAACCAAGAGTGTATGCTCTTGCCACAAAGATACATCATGTCACTTCTACTTTTACTAATCATTGTAAAACACAGTCAGGAAGCTGGCTGAGTCAAGAGAACAAGAATGTTTAGATGCAGAATAATTAGCCTATTGAATTTTCACCTTCATACATGAACATGTAAAGAATCAAAATGCTTCAAATGTAGATTTCTAGTTTTGCATTGAAAACATTGATTGCTCTAGAAATATGAACTGATGTCCAGGGAGACAATTTCCCAAATGGAACCCTGCAAATGGAAACAATTGCTGGCTTTGGGCTCCAGGCTTTCTGTGTTCTGCTTACACCTCCCTGGAATGCCACACAGGCTAAGGTACCCTAACATCCTACATATGCAATGCTGTAGGCACAGTTGAGATTGAGGCAAGATGAAAATGAAGTTCAATATATATCTAAAAAGTAAGAGGACACTTATTTCTCACAATTGTTCTTTAGGGAATAACTGTGATTCTCACTTACTACTTTCCATAGGTTGTTTTCTGAATGGTATTGCAGAATGTGAGATGATCATGGCCTGAAACACTGTGTGAATGCACAATATTGAAGCTATTCACTGTTCTGAGTCAGCAATTTCCTCCATTACACCATTTGTGTACATGCCTCTGTCTACTATTTCATATGCAGACCTGTGGAATCTAGATTCTATTTTTTACATGTTTACATACCTTCCAACTTAGCCCCTAACATGCTATTTATAATTGTTAATAGTTCAACCAATATTTATTGAAGCAGAAATAGAGTTTGCCAAAGTGTGCTACATAATGTGATCATAGACAGTAAGCAAATTAACCTCTTTATCTTAACAATAATAATATAATTATTTTGGTTATTATTAAAATTCAAGTAACATATATTAGATCTATAACAATACCTTTATGACAAGATAAAATGAAAATAAATATTCAAAAAGTAAATATTAACAATATTAAATAAACATTGATAGTTTTATGGGGAGATGGTGAACATGGTGACACTGATGTGTTTGAGAAGAAATTATATTAAGAAGCCAAGGGGTTCATGACTAACTAGAACATATTATTACCACAGAGTTTCAGTGGGGGAAAAAAAAGGCCAAAGTGAATTTCAGAGCAAGCAGTAGTACCCAGGACTCTTAACAGATGTTGGGAGTTTGAGCCTGTAACAGTTCTGTCTTGGCTTTCTCATCTAAAACATCAGCTGATTAGACTAAACTAAAGGGTTTCTCCTAGCCCCCTAAATCCCAACATAAGTCAAATGGGCTCTTTAAAAGTTGTCTGTGTGCACTTTAAAAAGTGAATTTCTGGCTGAATCATTGTTTTCCTTTTTCTCTGAGTAATTTCTCTTTGTTCACTTTCAATTTATAAAACATGGCTCCGCTCCAAATTGCTGCCAGCTACAATACAATCTATGTCTTTATTATATAGGCAAGAATGTGAGGATAAACAATTTTGGGCTCTGGCAAATCAGATCTTGATATGCTATGGCTACCCGGGTAATAATTAAAACAAGTTTCAATGTCCTTTCAGAGTATGTGAATGTAAGTGCTTTATATCCTTTGTTTTACCTGTAGAATTTAAAGTTTTGGTTAATACTTTTCTCTTGGTAAATAACACTTTTTACATGACCAGTTTATGCTCCCATGTGTTGCTCATGATGATATTTTTTATTAAGCACTACTTGAGCTTTTACAGCCCTGCTTCATCAATAAACACAGACTTATGTTGCTTCCATAAGCTCTAAAGTAGTAAATTTTCTCAGAACAAGGCTTATGGTAAATATAATTAAATTACAGATTCAAAGCACTTACTTATAGAGGTACCATGTTACTGGAAGCCCATACAAAATATAACTGATGATAACTGACATGATATTTCCCATTAGGTACAAACTCACCAGACTATATTTCTGCTTAACGTTGATACAATATTCTGTTTTATTTAGGAAGTGAGACTTCTAAAATGAAACTGCATATATTTTTCTTAACTTTGTTTCTTCTTCTTTGGCTCTAACCTCATTCACATGCCGTGGATTCCTTTAGTAAGAATGACTTCAAAAAGTTGCATTTCATGCTACAAAACAGGTCTGTTTAAACCCTAAAATTAATAAGACAGTTTTATTTCATTCCTTGCATAAAACTATATGTATGAGAACACTCTAATATGAAATGTAATTACTCCAGTAACACTTGAAACTGTTCTATGAGGAGCAGTGTTTGAAGTTTGCAGTGGGACATTAATTCAGCTGAAATTGTGTCTCTCACTCAGGTCAGCCCCTAACTTCCCCATTTTCCTTTAGTGATATAGTACGACACCATAGATGTATGTTCACAATCAAATTTACTCTTCTAAGCAGATGATGCAGCACATCTTTTATTCACTCAGGTCAGTTGGCATGAGCTAAGCAAAATGCCTTATTAGATGAAATGTTCCCAATTACTCAGCGGATTAATACAAATCTGTTTATCTGGACCAACAGCTGGCAGTGTGAACTCTTCTCTGAGTTCATTGCTAACACTCTAAAAAGGAAGGTCACATTGCTAAAGGGGAAAAGAAGAAGAAAAAGAATAAACAATTCAGTTCTTTCACAGCAATGTGCCTCTGTACAACCTGGCAAAACAATCAACTGGAGATCTCCATTCTTCATAAGCAACCAATGGTGACTGACAAAGCACTAGAGGATCATTTGGAAATTATTCCTTGAAGATTCAAAATATCACTTCATGTCTTAAAACTCGTAGACATGCAACTCAGAAACCCAAATACTAATTTTTAAAAATTAACTTAAGTGTCTTAATTGCCCATTTTACTTTGACATCCCAATTCATGGTCACAAGGAAAACATACATTTGTTTAGAATCTATCAGGAACCAGCTATTTCATTAGGCATAATCACATAAATTTTCTTATTAAATCCACTAAATAATGATAAAAACAAACTGTTGTCACTTATACTTTCCAAGTGACAGATTAAGTAATTTTTTCCAGTCATAGAACTAATAGAGGAGTTGGAATTTTAACAAAGACTAGCATGGCTTCAAGGCCCATGTTCTCTGTACTGAATCAGACTTGTCATACTATAGGTTGAGTCATATAAAACTGTTGTTGTTTTTTTAGTCAAAGATGATAAAACATAGGCAACTACATTCACCCTAATAAATTTGGAGTTGTTGGACTTTAGATGATGCCAGCACAGGTTACAGAGCAACACAAGAGAGGATCTGAGTTTGAGGAATCACAGAACATGAATTAGTAGCTTTGGGGACATTTTAAGAGTATCATGATCTATATACTTTTGACCAAGCAATAGACCAGTGTTCTCCAAAATGTATGTACTTATAAGCACCCATGGATCACATTAACATGCAGTCTGACCTAGTAGGTGTGGGGCAGGATCTGCTATTCTCTCTTGTAACAAGCTCAGATGATGCCAGTGTTGCTGGTCCGAGTACCATACTTTGTGTAGCAAGAGATTAGGCAACTACTTTTAAAAATCAGCATTTTCTCTTAAGGATCGTCCAGCACCTACAGCAACTGATTACTAAGAGTAGTCTCTTTCCTGCCTTACTTATAAGAAATGGGAGCCCCACAGGGCTGGGCGCAGAGACCATCTGGACTCCACTGGAATCTCCACAGCACAGGCTCTGGCTCTGCTCAGTCTCTTCCAGGCCCACAAAAGAGGAAACAGTAAGAGAACTGTTTCCTTTCTTCTAGGTAGAAACCAATTCTGCTATGGACTATGTTAGTTGTAAGCAGTGAGAAAAGTATAAGTTGAAGCAATTCCAGTTATGATTGAACTAGGAAGACTATCTAGTTTTCCAGCTATGCATATCCCAGCTCCTCCTTTGGCTCTTTGATATCTCCCCTTGCTTTAGCATGCATAACCCGAAGCATTCACTGACACTTTCAACAATGTGTTGGGAGATTTTCTTAGCCAAAATCTGAAAGTTGATCCGACACACTCTCTGTCTTCCAAGTTATGACAGGCAACAGTTTGCCAATTGTTTTGCTACTATATAGCACAGGTTGCTATCTGCCTAGTCCTTCTGTGCCATTTTTCCAGGCTTCACTGAGTTTCCTACCCATTGTTCTATCTGGTGTTTACTAACAATTTATTCACAGCTTTTCCTGCTTCTTCCTGCTTCCTGGTCCAAAATCTAATACCACATGTTATAAATTTTTGTTCCATGGTACCCTGCTTGTGGGTGTCTATTTCTGTCTTAGCTTCTGCTGTATAACAATACACCTTAATACTTAGCAGCTTAAAACAAAATACACTTACTCTTTTTCAAAATCCTGTGGGATTTCCTCATAGTTCGCATGGTCTGGGCTTTCGGCTTGGGCTTGGAAGGCCATGGATGACTGGGAGCTCCTTCCATATGATTCTCAGCTATAAAAGGCTAGTCTGGCTTTCAGCCCATCATGGCTCTCAGGGTTCCCAGTAGTGAGAGGGGGTGAGCCCCAGCATGATAGTGGTTTTCAAATTGTTGCTTATATCACATTTGCTAGTGTCACTAACCAATTAAAGTCACATGGCCAAGCAGAGACTCAAGGGTAGAATATAGACTCTACTTCCTGATGAACTGAACAGTAAAATATCATGGCCTTTTTTGTTTTGTTTTGTTTTCAAACTGCTACTCTAGCCCCCGAAGAAATATCATCTTACTTTATTATAAAACTACTTGGACAAATACAATGTTATTTGTTTATTTACCTGGAATATAGTGTTAGTATTGGCATTTTCTAAAACACACACAAATATATATATATATATATACATACACACACACACACACACACACATATATATCTACACATATGTATGCATATATATATATACATTTAGTATATATATACATATAGGTATGTACATATATACAAAGTTTATGTGTATTCTTAACGCAGATGTCTCTCTTCTGAATAAAACACATGGGGCTTGTCTTTGTTGCATTTTTTTCCATTTTATTTTATGGTTACGTTAATGCTCTATCTTAATTGATTTCATGTGGCTAAGGACTCTTTAGTTAATCAAAATCATATTATTTATTTATATATGTAATTTAACATCCATATTTTCATGCATACTATAAATCAAACTCTAAAATATTTGTATACATGACTGTATGATATATTCCATGTTTTTAAATATTATTTTAAGAACAATGTTTCTATATTTGTTATAATACTTTCCTTATATAAATTTAAGTTAGGTAGAATGTTAACAAATGTTGAATTTAGTTGTTACCTTTAATTTTCAGAGTTTTTTGTTAGAGTTCTAATTTAAAGAACACATTTAAATCATTCCAAGTAAAATAAGTTACAATTTTATGTAATTGGGATTTTTTCCTACCTAAGAAATTTAGCCAATTACCTCAATATTGAAAACTTACTTAACCTTTGAAAGATTGGATTATACATGTAATCATGAAGTTTATCCATTTTCTGTTAGGGTTTGGAATACTTGAGCATAGAGAGATTTAACAATGTAATTACAAAACGGCAATTGGGCTCTTTATTTGGCTGTGAGGATTTACAGCACAATTTTTCTCATATACTAATACCTTAAATAATTCAAAACTTGCTTATTTAGTAAGTACAAATTATGTTAAACTTAACAAGAGTGCTCTAACATGATGTCATCCGACCCCGTGCCGGTCCTAAGGCCCTCTCCAGTTCATACTTGGTCTTGTTTTACCAAGGAATTTATTCAGCAAATAGTTTTGAAGCACCAATTTAAAGAACTTCTGGGGATAGAACTGTGAAGATGTCAGATGTGAGCCTTTCCCCTTCCACTTAAGGACCAGGAAATGACACACGCCAGGAAAAAAAGACTATTAAAAGTACTGTGGTTTTGATTAGAAGCAGTGAAAAGAGGCCTTGATCGCCCACAAAGAAGGCCAAGATTGAGGGACTGAAAAAAGATTTCCCCCCAAAATGCAGCTTCTAAACTGAAACCTGGAGGATAAGTCAAAATTTGTCAGACTGAAGGTGTGACAAAGAGAGGCAGGCAGGAAGGAAGGTCATTCAGGTAGAGGATTGCAGGTACAAAGACCTAAAAGTGATAGAAGGCAGCTCTCCAGCATTTCTCTCAATTCTACTGTTGGGCCTAATTTAAAACTGTCTGGTTCTTGTGTTTGGAATTTTTCTTCATCTCAATTCATTCCATTTTTCAGATCCTGTTTGCTCGACCACTTACAACATGGGGCAAAAGGAGGTTTACAATTGGGTGTATGCAAAACAGTTTATTCTTATGCTATTATATATTAATTACTGTTATTTTTCATAGGAACAATTGTAAACCTCCTTTTGACCCACCTTACATACTCCCATTTCTGCCCTTTCCTACGTACCTGGTTTTCAAAGAATGAAGACAGCAATTAGGTCATTTTCCTATTTGAATGTTTTCATAGCATATTGCATTTTGCCATCGTCACATTTATCATAATTGAATCAGATAATTAAGCAATGAGCTATTTAGTGACTGTTTGTTCTCATAGATTCAAAGCTCCACAAGGCAAAGAATATGCCTATTTAATAATCTTGCCTCATCCAGAATGTTTCAAAGAGCAGACACTCTATCATTCTTTAGTTAAATAGATGTATGAACAAATAATAAAGCACTCGGTGTTGGCTGCCAACTTATTGTCCTATTTCTGTATTTCTAGCAGCTCTGAACAACTGTGGTACCAGCATGAATAAGACTTCTTGAATTTATTAAAAGTTTGTGTTTTGGAAGTTTAATTAAAGAATAATGTAATAAAAATTTTTTAAATTGCAAAGAAATATTAATCAACTTGATATCTGCAGATTCTAAGATGGAAAAGTAAGTGAATGGAAGAAATTGATAGATATAAAGAGTTCAAAGTTAATAGGACTAAAAGTCTAAAATAAGGTCTTAAAAAGAGCAGGAAAGAAAACAGGAGTGGAGAATGGGTAACTAAGGGAATTGTAGGCCTGTTTTTTAGAATATTTCCTAGTAGAATGCATTTTTGTTTTCAAATTATATATATTCCACTATAAAGTTTTCAACTTATGTTTATAAAGTAAAAATTTAATTTATGCACATTTAATTAAATACAACATTTAAAAGCTATTCATCTTTTTTTGGTTCATGTGTTCATCATCTTTCATATGTCAAAATTAAACAAGGCTTGTTTGAGATATAACAGTGCACTTCTCATCTCTCATTTCCCACTTTCAATTACTTGGCTATATATACTATCCTAAGAATTTTTATTGGTTTTTAATTTTTAAGCATAGTCTATGATTGCCTACTGTCAATGAGAATCTATGCAGGGCCCTATACAATGCCCCGTTTCATATTCTTATACTCCCTAATATCGATGTCCTTACTAGATCAATATCCAGTATTGATATTAATTATATTATTTCTATCACACAGGATATCCTTTTATCATCACCTGGGGGAAATGTTCTTTGGCTCTCTTCTGTATTGTATACCTTGTTTATTTTTATTTCCCAAATCTTTCTTCCAATTCTGGTAGATCACAGCCTCTAATAGCTTCCTAAGAAAATACACATGGGATCATAGGAAGTTTTCTTTCACAATGATTGACATGATGGTTTGACTGTGATAAAGAATTCTATACTGGAAATATTTTTAAAATATATTTTATTGATTTTTTTTACAGAGAGGAAAGGAGAGGGATAGAAAGAAACATCAATGAGAGAGAAACATTGATCAGCTGCCTCTTGCACACCCACTACTGGGGATGTGCCTACAGCCAAGGTACATGCCCTTGACCGGAATTGAACGTGGGACCTTTCAGTCCACAGGCCGATGCTCTATCCACTGAGCCAAACCAGTTTCGGCTAGAAATATTATTATTTTTTAGTTTCTAATGTTGCTGCTAAAAAGCCCTAATCCTTCTGATATTTTTATTTCAACTACCATGGCACTGAACACCCTTTCCCCTCCCCAACATCCTTGGAATCTTGTAAGGTTTCCTGCCCATCCTAATCTTCTGAAATTTTACAGTAAGGTAACTTCGTGTGATCCATGTATATAGTATGGCCTTTCAATCTGACAATGAAAGCTCTTTGGGGTCTTGAAAAAACTCTTTAATTATCTCATAGATTATTTCCTCCATTTGTTTTACCATTTTAGTTTTCTTCAGAACTTCTTGTGTTCAAGTTTTTGGACATATTATATAAGTTTTTTATATTTTTTTTCACATATTTTCTAACTATATATTTTTTTGTGTTTGTATGGGATATTTCTTTGACTTAGAAAATTTTGTGAATTTTCTTTTCTTTTTTTTTTCTTCTTTTTTTTGTGAATTTTTTTTCTGCCATCACTTTTCCCCCCTAATTTTCAAGAGTTTCTTTTTGGTTCTCTGAGTGTTCTTTTATAGTAGAAACTCATTCTTATTTCATGAATTCAGTATCTCCTCTCAGTTGTCTGAAGATATTAATGGTAGTTTATTTTAAAAAATTATTCTCTTTGTATAAATGTTTGCATTAAATTCATTTACATGTGTATGGAAGTATGTTAGGCTTTTTTCATACATACATATTTTATATAATAAAAGGCTAATATGCTAATCGACCAAACAGCTGAACAACCAGTTGCTATGATGCACATTGACTCCCAAGGGGCAGACAATGCAGGAGCTGCTCCCTGGTGGTCAGTGCACTCCCACAGGGGGAGTGCCGCTCAGCCAGAAGCCGGGCTCATGGCTGGCTAGTACAGCAGCAGTGGAGGGAGCTTCTCCTGCCTCTGAAGCAGCTCTAAGGATGTCTGATTGACGGTTTAGGCCTGCTCCCTACTGGGCTCCCAGACTGCGAGAGGGTGCAGGCCAGGCTGAGGGACCTTCCCACAAACCCCAGTGCAAGCATTTCATGCACCAGGCCTCTAGTATATACATATATATTATTTATATATGTATTTAATTTACTTTGGTATTTGATTTTTTTTGTCAAATTTTTTTCAGATAAGTAATCTGTAATAAATTTCTCATATTTAAAAATGGAATTCTGAAAAGAGGATTGGAATCTCATAGACCTGCTGACTAGTTTTCACTATTTTGTGTTCTGCCTGAGTACATTATTTTGTGGCTTCCCCTTTGCCAGGTCCAATTCACTAGGGAGGGTGATTCAATCTCCTGCCAGCATTCTGGGAGTCAACTGGCAGAAGTGGGTTTAAGAACCTCAGGAATCAGTATGCAAATATTAATCCCTGTTTCAGTACAGTACTCCTACCCATAACTATGCCTATTTTCTCCTATCCCAGAGTCTCTTCTGTTTACTTCCTGGAGGGAACAAACTTACAGAGTTCTGCTGAAATAGAGGAGGGGGTGGTTGCCTGGCTAATGAAACTGAGAGTGAGGATTGTATCAGAGATATGCAAAGCCCATCAATGGACCTTCTTGATTTCATCATACCCAAAGGAATGGATTTTGTTAAGCATTTATCTATACCATCTGTTTACTTCTTTTATAAATTAAAAATCATTATTAATGAAACAGGAAGTAAAGAAACACATGGCTAAAAATGTAAGGATGGAGGCAGGTTAATATGGTGTGAAGATAAGGGTATTTCTATCTATTTCTATATTCTCAAGGAACATGAGATTAAAATACTTTCATAGGGTAAAAATGGGGAATAAAATATGGGAAATGAAGAATGGGAGGAGGAAAAATGAAGTGGGCCATTTGTAAAAATATTTGATGAGAACCCCAACTCTTCCAAAAATGTTGTGTTCATGATTTATTAAGTTTAAAACATTTGTGTATTTCTTAGGATAGGCTAAATGCAATAACAAATGGACTTCAAAATGTCTAATGGCCCAAACCCAATAGAAGTCTATTTCATGCTCACACAGCAGTATTAGGCAGGAACACTGTTGGAAGCCGCCTGTTGTCTTCACTTGCAGAGAGGTGTTGACAACTTAATAGGAAGACTGGAGACCTTGAGCTCTGAAAGGTCAGAGCTCTGCACCCTCTGTTTAGTTGAGACAAAGGTAACTAAAGCAACTTCCACCTTTTAGTTTTATGTAAATACTTGCTGATTGGCTATTATTGGAATTGCCTGCCTAAGGGCTATGGGTGTATCCCTAACCCTGAATAAAATAGCAAGGCCAGAACAAGCAAGGTCCTTCCTCTTGAGGTGGGCTCCCTCCTGGCCCACAATTCCCGAATTTATATTTTCTTGTCTCTCATTTGTGTGTGGCCTCCTCCAGAACCCGAACCCTGAACCTGTACCACGTGGGACGAGGAGTGGGGGAGAGACACTCTTAGAACCATAATGTAGGGTGGGGATGGGGGGTGACCCTCCTTTATCTACTCAGGAGTTTCACTGGCAGAGATTTGCTAGGTCCTCCTTCTCTAGCCAGAATGGAAGAGTGCAAGAAAAGTTTTGTTTGAAGTAGGCCTTGAAGAGAATCTGTCAATTCTGCTTAAATTCTACCAGCTATAAATAAGGCAAAAACAAACAAACAAACACAAACCATTAATTTCAACTAAGGCTGAGAAATGTGGTCCAGCTATGTGCCAACTATAATAAGAAGAATATGGATAATACTGAGCAGTGGTATGGGCATTCAGATTTTAGAAAGATTTTTATTAAGTATAAAATAAACTTCTTTTAGAATCCAAGTTTGTAGTTCATTATATTTTAAAAGCTTACTTGAAACATCTAATTCCTTAAAAATATCAGGTCATTAATTGGCATATTAAAATTAGTATCAATAATTAGATAGTATTTCATTAAAGGAAATTTTTGTGTATTATAGTAGTGATTTAGCTGTGTATACTGTTTTATATATAAACCTTAGAAGTGCCCATGGGTGAACTACTTTCATCTTTATGTTTAAAGAAGAATCTTTTAAAAAAAACCCTCTATTGGTGGTTTTCATAGCTATTAACTTATTTTAATTCAGGTAGCAGAGTATTTTACTCAATTTGGCATGGCAACAACTTACTGCAAGACAGCAGATATGCCATTGTAAAGGCTAACAATAAGCCAAATATGGGAGTAGGGACATCCCATTTATTAAAATGCTTTTGTTCCTCTGTCTGACACTGACTGAGCCTAAGGGGACTGTAGCAAATACCATTTTCATTTTAAACACAATTTAAAGCATTAATATAAAATAATAATTGGAGGATAAAGCTTTTTTAACTCATATATTAAAATATACCCCCCCTCAGTTCATAAATGTGAATTGTTTACATTTTATCCTTCATTTAATTTTACCAGTTTTATACATATATGAGGTGTTTGCTTCACTGAAGTTGGTTTAAAGCACACCTAGTTTATTCTTTTTAATAAAGTGACTTCACAAAAAAGAGAAGAAAATAAAAAAAGAACAAACTCACTGTTTGACAGCCTGTTTCCATTCATTCACATCTTTCTGTAACATTATCCTTTTGATCTAATAGGCTCCAGTAAAAGATGAAAGTTTCATAGTATGTGAGCCAAACTTGCATTGCTGTTTTTAAGTTACACAGGGATGAAAGGAAAATGCTATTCCTACTCTTTGATTATTTTTGCATATGTGTAACTTTGAAAGTAACCATAAAAAATTGAAACCTTCCATGGGTCCGGTTTGCAAAAAAAGAAGCATCTCATGGCCAAAGTAGAAGAAATATTCAAATTTTGAATGCTTGAAAAATGATTGCCTGGCCAGATCAGTGGCATTTTAAATATTGAAACTTGCCCTCATTCCTTACAGCCTCTGGCTGTGGACATCCACACATGCAGTGTGATTACTTCACCGCTAGGCAGTAGTGGCATCTTTGGAAACCCTTTCTTTTACTCTTGGGTTTGCAGGGGAAAAAACAGTGAACCAAAGTGACTCTCCATGTCAACACTTCTGTTCTGCACAGTGTACCCATGTGTTTGTAATCCCTCAACTTCAGGAATGAGAATACAATTACAAAGGAGGATAACTCTGGATATGTTGTTCAGACATACTTCCTACAATTAAAAAAACAAAATTTTTTTAGACTCTAAAAATCACCAGGAAACATATTTCTCAACAGAGGTTATAACAGATAAGTTAGTTATATATCTAATTTATTTGAGGAAAAGAGGAAAGAAAATTATTATTGAGATAGCATTCTAAGATCTATAAACACAAGAGCTGGTCAGATGCTTCTTGGTCAAATAATGCTATTTAGAATTTAATGCTAAAAATAACATGGAATTAAAAGTGAGCCTGCCCTAACTGGTTTGGCTCAGTCTATAGAACATTGGCCTGTGACTGAAGGTTCGCAGGTTCAATTCCAGTTAAGCTCACATGCTTGGGTTGCGGGCTCAGTCTCCAGTTGGGGGGCGTGTAGGAAAAAGCTAATCAATGACTCTCATCATTGATATTTCTATCTCTCTCTCATCTGCCTTCCTCTCTGAAATAAATAAAAATATATTTTGAAAAATAATTTTTAAAAAGTGAGCCTAGTGACTACATTATAAAAATCCCCCCTTTGTTGATGGCTAAAGTAAGACTAAGTGATATTATAAATTGAAAGTGATGAAAATCACAGGCTTTAATTCAGTATAATAATCAAGATGACCCAATTCAAGACGGTATCTGGTGTGCATTGTCTGGCTGAGTTTTTAATACTTTACCAGAAATGTACATCTATAAGAAATGTACACTTCAGTGATCCTAGTCAAAACTGTAATGTTAACCTCACATAGACTTTCTGTTGCATGAGAATCTTAACATCATTTTTCTAAAACTGTGAACAGAATTCCAAAAAATCTATATTATCTCTTACTGTTTTTGGTTGAGAGGTTCATGCTTAAATATTATATAGATTACATATTTCCAAAACACTGCTCCCTTAAACTTTGGTTATGTATTAGTTTCCCTGGTCAAACAAGGACCTTTGGTTTTAGACAAATGAGCATGTTAAAAAAGCTCTTGAGGGTTCTTCATGATTCAAAGTAATCTAGAAATATACCAGATAGAAAAAAACAAAATCTGCAGTATAAATACAAGTGATCCCATTATTCAACATCAATATGGTAAGATAGAGGGAGCCAGTGAAAATACTACCACCCACCAATCACCTCTCCAGAAATGTTCCATCTACCAGATAATTTTGTCAAATATATTGACTTTAAATGCCAACCGTGTCCATTCAATCCCCTCCATCCTTAATGTTTTTCTCTTTACTCAGATTCTCATTATCTTCCATTTGGTGTCTTTCTTTTATCTCCTCATGGTCTTGTTCCACACTGTTGCCAGAATGATTTACATAAAATGCAAGCCTGACCTCACCGTCTTTTCTCCCACTTAAATACAAACTGTGTGTGGTTACAGGGCCTAAAGAATGAAGTCCAGAATCCTTAACAGTGCACACACACTAATGTCTTTTATCTACCCTTGTACCACTCTGTCCTCATCTCTCATCATTACTCAGTCTCCCTATGTGCCCACCACCAGCCAATCAGAAGTGGCGCACAGCTGCACAGTTTCATATTTCATGCCGGTTTTCATTGTTTCTTATATTTTGTGTGCCATAATGATTCCCTCTTATCTCATTGGCTTTTAAAGTCTTTGAAATTAAAAGTTTAAATGAAAATCTTTAACACATTTCTGGCATACCTAACCATCAATTAAAGATAGCCTTGACTTGACTAGGTAGCAGTGTACCTTACCTCAATACCCTGCTATAATTCTATGATTTTTCTTAAGTCAAATTTATCATGCAGCCTTAAAAAACAGAGTGACATGGGATGAAAAGTGAAATGCCTGGTTTGTATGTCAGTAGAGATATTAGCACAGTGAGCTCCATACTTCACACCCACTCATGCCTTTTCTGCATTGGATGATACTTGCTTTTAGAGGAAGGAAGCCCCAATACCACCACCATACAAATTGCATCTCTAGAGTACATTGGATACTTGGGGAATGCAATGACTTTCAGGCAACACTGATGTCTTGGGGCAAATGCAGCTCCAATATGCTATTTAGCAATTGATTGATGGTTCTGTTAACTGGTATTCTAGTGACTTGAGAGTTAATGTGAAGGTATATGGCTTCAATATTAAGAAGAAAAATGTGTTTGACTCTGAGTCATACATACTCACTACTGTAGAAAAGAAGGATTTGTTTTTGGCAGATCTTTTCAGCTACACTCCATAAAGGAAAAAAATGTTTTGTTCATCCTGGCAAGAACAATATTTTCCCTTTTAGATTTATTTTTGAAATAATTTGCTGATTGAAAAGTCACACAGGTAAATCATTTTCGACAGATCTAATGACATTCCCAGGCCAGCAGGCTTTAGTTCAAAATACTAAAGCAGGCACTGTCTGGAATATCCATTTCCAAACTCTATGCCAATGGGATCAAACCTTGGCATGTTAAACCTACATTTGAATGAGTAACATACTTTGAAAATAGAGCTGGCAAATCAAAATCTTTAGATTGTTGACCTTGGCTCAGAGATATAATGACATACTTGAGGTTGATTTTACTATTTAATATGAAGCATCAACTCCTAGCTGCATAGTAATCATGGAAGAGGAGGACATTTAATTGTTTTTTTAAAACCCACAAAGTTGTCCAGAAGCAAAGTCTATGATTTAAATGTATTTTAGATGGCCTAGAAATGTACACTTCAGTGCTCCTAGTCAAAACTCTAATATTGACCTCACGTAGACTTTCTGTTGCATGAGTTATTCACTGTTAAGCATTGTGAAATTTTCTGACTATATTTTAAATTGTGTATGGGTAAAGAAATATCATCTACAATATTTTTTCTATAGTCTCCACTTCATCTTTCATTTATTCAGTGTCATTGAGTGTCTGTTATTGTCCAAACAACAATACTGGGGAATGCAAATATAAACATCAATGGTTCCTAGTCTTGAATCTATGATTCAAATGTATTTTAGAGAATTAAATCTAACGACAAAAACAAATATAAAAACAATAATTATAATGTACTGGAACAGGTGGTATATTATAGGCATGAAAAGAATGTTATGATGGTCCATCAAACCTCAGAGGGAAGGTAGGAGAGGTTGGGGGTATGGAGAAGAGATCAACCAAAGGACTTGTATGCATGCATATAAGCCTAATCAGTGGATACAGACACCAGGGGGGTGAGGGCAATGGGAGGATAAGGACACATATGTAATACCTTCATCAATAAAGAAAAAAATTAAAAAGTACAAACTTTCAGTTATAAAATATATAGACCACAGAGATCTAGTAAGTATATAGTACAGGAAAGGTGTCAATGTAATAAATTTGCACGATACTAAGCTTATCATTGAGAACACATTGTAAGGAATGTAAATGTCAAATTACTCTGTCATATACCTGAATGTAATATATTGTGTGCCAATTATATTTTAACAAAAAATATTTTTTTAAAAAAGAAAAGAATGTTATGAGACAATAATGGAAACAAACACATTGGCCTGGGGAATTGGGGAAAGTTTCTCACTTTGAGCTTGGCCTTGATTTAAACCAGAGCAAGAAGGCGAAGAACAGAAAAGGGGAAGATAATGGTGAAGGCCAGAAAACCATGTAGGGTTGAGTAATACCCATATTAATACTTGCCACAATTATCTTTGGCTGGAAGAAAACACCTTCCTTAGAAATTTTGCTATACTTATATAATTTCTGCAAGAGTAATAAGAACATAGTAGGAATGTAAATTCTGAATAATATAATACAGCCAAAATATGTGGTTTAAGGCAAGTCATTAGGAGCCAGACTGCCTGGGTATGAATTCTAACCTGAACACACATGTGCTGTATGACTTCCAGCAAGTGAAATTAGAGCTGTGAGCTTCAGTGCTCTGTTCTGTAAAACAGGGAACTATTAGTAACTAACTCATAAGAGTATTGTCTGGGTTAAATGAAATAATCCTTAAATTTTTAGAAAAAGGAATGGGTATGTGAAAACTATCCATAATCATTAGTTAACAAATATTTGAATTATCCACTTTTTAAAAATATATATTTATTGTGGAAACATTACAGATGTTCCCTTTTCCTCCCATTGAACCCCTCCATCCTGTATCCCTCCCAGGCCTTCACTGCACTATTGTTTGTGTCCATGGATTTTGCATATGTGCATATAAATTATTTGGTTAATCACTTTTCACCCACCTTTCCCCACTTCCTTCTGAGATCCATCAGTCTGTTCCATGCTTCTATGTCTCTGGATCTATTTTGTTCATCGGTTTATTTTGTTCATTAGATTCCACATATGAGGGAGATTATGTGATACTTGTCTTTCTCTGACTGGATTATTTCACTTAGCATAATACTCTTCAGGTCCCTCTATGCTGTCTCAAAGGGTAAGAGATCCTTCTTTTTCACAGCTGCATAGTATTTCATTATGTAAATATTTTTATTCACTTATCTACTGGCACTTGGGCTGTTTCCAAATCTTAGCTATTGTAAATAGAGCTGCTATGAACATAGGAATGCGTAAGTATATTCTTTCTGATTGATGTTTTGGGATTTGTAGGATATATTCCTAGAAGTGAGGTCACTGGGTCATATTAATTTTTTAATACAGTATTATTGAAATATCAATTACATACCATACAATTCACCCATTTAAAGTATACAAGTGAATGAGTTTTAGTAAATTCACAGAGTTGTGCAACCTCAGTCTAAACTTAGAATATTTTCTTCCCCTCAAAAAATACCTATTAAAGTTAATTCTATATTTCTACCTCTCAGGTCTAAGCAAAGACTAATCTCATTTCTGTTTCTAGATTTGTCTATTCAGGATATTTTGTATACAAATAAAAACAGTCATAAACAAAGGACTTCTTTCTCTTAGCATGTTTTCAAAATCCATTCATGTTGTATTAGTACTTAATTACTTTTTATGGCTGAATAATATTCTGTTGTATGAATATGCCACATTATATTTATACTAGAGGCCCATTACATGAAGATTCATGCAATAGGTTTTCCTTCCCCTGGCTGCCAGGACCAGTTTTCCTCTGGAACCTGGGACCAAGGCCTTCCTATGGGCTATTGCCTTCTGTTTTTGCTTTGGTTAGCTAGAGGCTTCATTCCAGCCAGAGCCTTCAGTCTTCTCTGCTCTGGCCAGAGTGCCATGCCACGGCCACTTTGTCTCTGCCCCAAGGGGTGGGCACTCGCCGCCACCGCTTCCACTCAGCCCCTGGGGCTGGGTGCTTGCCGCCACCACGCTTGGTTTCCTCGCCCCATCCCTCCCTCCCTGGGCCAGGCACTCGCACCACTTGGCCCCGCCCCCCACTCCTGATTGGCTGGTAGCGTAGCAAAGGTATAGTTACATTTGCATGTTTCTCTTTTATTATATAGCCTATTCATCAGTTGATAGTAGTTTTTGATGTTTGGCTTTTTGGATATTATGATTAATACTATACTTTGTTGAGAGTTTTCATTATGAATGAATGTTGAAGTTCATTGAATGTTTTTTTCTGCATACATTGAGATGATCATATGATTTTTATATTTAAGTCTATTAATATCATGTAATTATTTATTTGTTTGTTTGTTTATTATTTATTTAGAACCATCCTTTCATTCCAAGGATAAATACCACTTATTCATGATTAATGATCCTTTGAATATGCTGATGAATTTAGTTTGCTAATATTTTGTTGAGAATGTTTTCATCTATATTCACCAGGGCTATTCACCTGTAGTTTTCTTTTCTTGTAGTGGCCTTATATGATCTTGACATCAGGGTATTGCTGGCCTGGTAAAATGGTGTTTGAGAATACTTTTACCTCCTCAAATTTTCTGAAAAGTTTGAGAAGGATTGGCAATAATTCTTCGTTAACTGTATGGCAGACTTCACCTGTAATGATATCTGGTCCTGGGCATTGTTGTTCTTTTGGGTATTTTTTTTTAATTATTATTACTGACTCAGCCGCTTTAATTGTTATTTGGCTGATCATGTTTTCTATGTTTTCATGCTTCTATCTTGGTAGGTTTAATGTTTTGTAGCAATTTTCCCATTTCTTCTGCATTGTCCAATTTTTGGTGTTTATTTGTTCACAGTAGTCTATTAATGATCTTTTTGTATTTCTGTGGTATAAATCACAATGCTTCCTCCTTTGTTATACTTTGATTTATTTGAGTTTTATATAGGTAATGATTTTTCAACTTCATTTATGTTTTTCAAAATTTCAACTCCTAATTTTATTGGTCTTTTCTGTGTTGTTGTGTATTTTTCCCTAGTCTCTATTTAAATTATTTTTGCACTGATCATTATCTCCTTCCTTCTGCTAATTTGCGGTTCATTTTGTTTTCTAGTTCTACTTAACTCTGGCTGGTATATTATTTTGCTTGTATCATGGAGCTATGAGCATCATCTCATTCTCCATCAAAATCTTATCTTTAAACCTTAAACATTCTTTGTTTCAAATAAATACAGGCCCCACCAATTTTTATGGTCTATCCTTTCCCCTGGACAGAACTCCAGAATTGCTGTGATGGAAATTGGCAGGGGATCAATTATCTTGAAGTGACACCTCCAGTCTATGACAATTTCTGGTCTTCTCAATGTGATTCTTCCAGCATGGAATTTCCACCCTACAAGCAATCTGGTGTAGGGACCATTAAGACCTCATTACTCCCACCCTGACACAGTTGGAGTGGACCTTCTACTCTATGGGTGGAGGTGGGACAGGGGCAGGGTCTCCCTTTTGGCCATAGTTCCTTGGAATAGAACTTCTGCAACATGGGGCAGGAGGGGATGAGAACCCCCAGCAGCCCACCCTTGTTAAGATTAAATTATATGTCCAGACTGGATAATAGAAGAGAGGGAGCCCCCATCTTTTAGTATTTAGTTGCCAAATGTATAGTATTCAGTAGAGTTTCTATAATAAAGGTAATGGAGTGGGGTGGTGGTGATTGTAAGGCATTTGATCATGGCTTAAATCCCACAGTTATGTTCTTACTGAGATTTAGTATAATTTCTTTAATAAATGTTTCTCCATGTAATGTTTGCCCTTAGGATAATTTCCAGAGACTGTAAATAGTTGTTGGCTTGTTTTCTTAACATTATTTTAATTGGTGACACTGTTATTTTGCTAGCGAGAGACTCCTCTGCCGTTTGGGATATCATGCCTCCTTTAATTATTCATTTTTGCCAGGGCATTATTTTTTTCCTATTATGATAGAATATTCATCACATTATAGCTTCTATAGTACGGTTTGGCATCCATTTTTATTAGGCTCATTTCTCCATATCTCATAAGATAATGTGGTCATAAGCTTTGAATCTTTTATAATAAAACCCTAATATGCAAATTGACCAAACAGAGGAAGGACTGGTTACTATGATGGGCACTGACCACCAGAGAGCAGACACTCAATGCAGGAGCTTCTCTCTGATGGTCAGTGTGCTCCTACAGGGGAACACTGCTCAGCCAGAAGCTGGACTCATCCCTGGTGAGCACAGCTCCATCACAGCACTAAGGACCCCTCAGGGATGTCCTACTGCTTGCCAGCAGGCAGATATTCCCTGTGGGGTAGTGGACTGTGAGAGGGTGCAGTGCGTGAATGTAGTGTACTGGCCTCTAATCTATCTTATAAGACCCTCTTGGATAATTGCATTTCTCATTAGAGTATTAAAGAAGCTAAAAAGGCTCTTGCACAGAGGAAAATGGATTCTTTATACACCGGTGTTTCTTGGAGGTGTGGTGGTGCTAAGCAAGAATCTAGAGACAAGGCAAGAAATAGAATAAAGTGTGTGGTCTGGAAATTGGAGGGCACAGTGGAACATAGATGCAGGCAATAGTTACTAGCACAGGGATCAAGTACAGAAATGTCCATTTCAACAGGGGTCAGTGGAGACAGATCTCTGCCTTGACAACATGAAACATATGCACCCCCAACACATCAGCTGTTGCCAGAACTTTTATGCCATCCAGGGAGTAAAGAGGCAGTGAAGAGAAAATTCTTGATCATGTATTTATTGACAATTATATTATTTAAAAATTTAAAATGACTATGTTATCTTGATGATACAAGGTTAACTTCCTTCTCTGACAGACATAAATGTCTGTGTCTCCTCTAACTTCATATGTTGAAACTTAATCCCCAGTTTGGTAGCATTTGGAGGTGTGGCCTATGGAAAGTGATTATTATGAAGGCAGAGCCTTTGTGAATGAAATTAGTACCCTTATAAAAGGAACGCCAGAGAGTTCCCTTGCCCCTGGGCCATGTGAGAACAGAGAAAGGTCCTCGGTAATCTAAAAGAGGGTCTTGACAAGAACTCAGTTATGCTGGTAGCCAGAACTCTTACTTCTAGACTCCAGAACTGCGAGAGTTAAATTTCTGTTGTTTATAAGACACCAAGTCTATGATGCTCTGTTACAGCAGACACCCTCCAAGCATAAATGCATAAACAAAGATCAAAGTTCAGCTCAGTTATAGAAATAAAAGGAAGTTGCATATTTGAACACTTAAGTTTTATGATTAAAAATTAATACCTGCTGCACTGTCTTGCACTATTCCTATGTAGCAGTCAACTTGAAAAGTAAGATGAAGATGAAATAGGTGAAAAAATAATTCCATAACACTGTAATGCATGAAGTTTAGTTTTTATAGAGATGAATATATGGTGTTTAAATATTAAAAATAATAGATGCTCTCCTGTACTGCCTGCAATGCATATGTGCATATGCAAACACCACTCAGTTCAAATACTCATAAGAATTGGCTCTTAAACTTCTATAACTATCCCACACTTACGAGTACAGTATATTAACTTTATATAACATAAATTGTATGTAATAATTCATAAGACCCTCTTTATATATAATGTATTATAATTTAGAAAGATAAACCAGACCAAACTTTTCTTCTGAGTGTTCTCTGAAGGAGAGATATATTCTGCAAAATAATAGCATGTAAGTAGACCACTTGGGAGATGTCTAAGTGAATTAAGAGTACACAAATACTTTGAAGCAGCACCAAGCAATTTATGAGCCTTTATTTATAAAGGAATTGCTGAAAATTAATGTAGAAGTCATTCATATCTATTCATTAAAGCAAACCCCGTAGGACCATTAAAATGCAACAGTTAGATGAGCTCTACTTACTGTGCTCTGAATGAAAGTACAGTTGAAATACACTGCATTATGTATAACCCCCAAGTGTATGGCAAAATAAATTTCCAAAAGACCTTAGAGTTCTGCCTAGTTCTCACACCTTAATCTTGAGAATTAGCATCTCTTCTGTTTGGATTTTGCTTTGGTTACATTATTTTTATTCTTGATTTTTTTTTTCATATCTGAGTACTTTCTCTTCTCATTTGTATATATTAACCCTTATACCCAAATCACTCTACCCCAATATTTCTCTAAATTGAAACTTTTCTAATGAACAAAATTGGTAAACAATTCCTCTTCTGGGACCTTTTTAAACACCCCTCAACAGATAGAAGCTTTCTCTCTTACCTGCTATCTCTGTGCAACAAAATTATGTGCATGAAGTAAAGGACTTGAGCAAGTTTATATTGTGGTGTAATATTTTTAATAACCCTGGATACTGCATGCCATGTACAATTGTGTCCATTAGCTTTTAAAGGGTTGAAGTTAATAAAAATGACACACACCTACTTCACAAGTGCAACAACTACAGACTTCTTTATTTGTACCAAATGGCTCTTCCAGCTGAGGACCTCTCAGAGCTGCGAGGGAGCTGCTATGTAGAAATGTGTGCGGCCCTTCTGACATGCACTTAGAAAGTAAGACTGATGATCAAATCTGCCTGCTGTATGATAACAGCAGCCTTCAGCGGGCTCTCCAGAGGCCTGTGGCCGTCAGCAGAAGCATTCTGCTTTATGAGCTATCAATAGTGTGCTATCCTCTAAAGTCAAATATCTGGAAGACAGAATCACACCAATTTCTCTTATACAAACTTTACTGCAAGTAGCAACACTAAAATTATTCATATATGTCCGATGCTCACATTATTCATAGGAGTTTAGGAACCCATGAGGAAGGAGTTTTGTCATTTACCTTGAATGTTTTTTACATTACTTTTCAAGTATTTTAAGGTTGCTTGTTGGGAATTCCTTTCTCAGAGTCATTTCATAGTTCTTGTATAATAAATGATACATTTTCCAGATCAATTCAAGTTTGAAGAATATTTCTTACATATATTCTTTATTTTCGTTATTAGTGCCAAATCTTTGTAAACTAACTACTGTAAAACATGGATGATTTCATGTATCACGTGACTAGTGTAATCACCACATGAATTGTGGACCACCTTAACATACATTCTATGCCTCTAGGGAGTTGTATGTATTGACACTAAAGGGAAAAAGCTGTGGATGGTTAGACTAGCCTGGGCTGGGACCTGTACATAGGGTATTAAAGAAAGGAGACAGGCTGCACTGGGGAAAAGAGGATCTTCCACTGGTATGAAGATAAGTATGTTATCCTGGTGGGCAAGATGTCCACTCTGTAGAAAGGAACTGTGATAGTTTTAATCTATGTCCACAAATTTCCTTGATATTCTCCTCTATTTGAGAAGTAGGGTCTATATCTCCTCCCTGTGAATTTATGACTGACTCCTTTAATCAAGAGTTTGGTGGAGATGATGCTCTGCAACTTCCTAGGCTACATTATACATGCTACACAGCTTTCAGGTCTCTTCTCAGACACTCAGTTTTTTTGGAGCCCTGAACTATATAAGCAATTGCTGAGTTTATGAGCAACATAGAACAGTTACATGTAGGTGCCCATGTCAACAGCCACAGCTGATCACACATCAGATAGCCAATGTCCATTGCAAGTCATTTGAGCCACATCAGACCTTCAGTCCAGTTGAGCCTTCAGATGAGTGCTACCCCAGCCAGCATCTGACCACAACTACATGGGAAACAATGAAAACTACCCAGATAAGTCCTTTGCAAATCCATGAGCTATTAAGCAATGAGCAAAATAAAATAATTGTTTTAGATCTGTTTTTGAAGTATTTTATTATGCAGTAATAATAACTGGGATAGAATCCAATTACTAATTGTCTGAAAGCTCAAGAGAAGTTTAAAAGGGACAATAGTTGAAAATTTTTATATTATATTAGACCGGGACTTTTTGTTATTTCAAAAATAGAACCATTAATATATTTGAGGATGTCACAAAAAGCAATGAAATTGTCCTAGATTTCATTCTGGGAGGAAACCTAGAAGAAGATGAAAAATAGCAGTTGTAAAAATTAATTCTGTTGCTTCCTTCCAGCATCATGCTGAGTCCAGCTTACTCAATAAATCAAATTCCAATGTAAGTAGAACAACACCAGCTCCCCGATCACCATTTCCATTGCAAGAAATTAGTGTGGCCTGACTAATTTGATAAGGATTTCTATTCATTTGCCACATTTATTTTGGCAAGCACAAAGGAGGTATCTTCTTGATCCCTCCTTAACCCATATTTGTTGATTATTTTACCGTCATCTCAGAGAAGGAGAGAGAACAAATACATGAGTATATTTTCACGCTAGCCACAGTTTTCAGATAAATGCAACTCATTCAGCCTCATGGAATATCTGCAGTGAGGCTATAAGAAACTATTACATTTTGTGGGAAAATAAGGAAGGTGCATTTATGTTGCTAGATCTCTTATACCCAATTTCCTACTGGTCAAAATCTATACCAATCCCACCTCTGCCATTGTGGAATATGACCATGCTGTACAGGGGCCCATTGAGGACCAAAGAGCTTCTATGGATCTATTTCTGCCCACTCTACCATGGAGGATTTCTCCGCAGGTAGTAGTGGTAATAAAAGTAGCATCCAATTGACAATGACCCAAAGTAGCATCCAATTGACAATTAAGAGTGCCATAATCATTTCCATAAATTTCAGGCTAGGAAGTGTCAGAAATGACTGGGGTTTAGGGAAGAGAATATGGGCATGGCAAAGATGATCTCGGGAGTCACACAAACTGGGGAGTCTGGAACATCCCAATGCTCATTGGCTTACACATAAAAAAACAAAATGGAAGAAAACAAACAAACAAACAAAACATCCAAAACTATGATTCACCTCACAGTTTACACAATGAATACAATAAACACAAGAATCCCAGGTGGCCACTTACTCCTAGAGTCTCACTTCATATGTTTCTCTTATATTCTTTCATCTAAATCAGACCCCCTTCCCTCCTCTATTGCTCAAACATTTTCATAGAAACCTCTGGAACCCATGTTCTGATATAATTCTTAATATTCCCAATCTCTTCTCTGAAGGAACTTTAATATATGCCTTATCACTTATCCAAAAAAATTAACTTGAAATTTATCACAGAGGTAAATGTAAAAAGTACTTCTATAACATTTCACACACAAAAATGAACAGTTAAATTTCATAAACACTGGGAAGAGTGTTGTATGTTGCATTTAGTGCTGGCTTATACAACTGTGCATTTTATTATAATTCCTAGAATTGTCTTCTTTATCTTAATATTTCATATTTGTGTTATTTTCTTTGTCTCTTAAGGTTATTCCATAAATTTACAGAATTTTTGTTTACCTAGAATTTCTACTTATTTGTTATATGCTCTTATTTATTAAAAACATGTGTGCTTCCTTAGAATGGAATCTACTTTCTGAACATAGTTACATAAACTTATGCATGGAAATCATCTTGGAATATATTTTCCTTTTTAATCTAGTTTAATTGTTTCTTGATGTCCAAGTTTCTTGAAAAACTCTACTTAGATTATTTTCTTTAATTTTGCTGAAATCAAGTACTCAAAATTGATTCAGAACTAAATTCATAAAAATATAATTATTGTTCCATGCTATTTTTAATGATTTGGGGGTGAATAGATTCAAGTTGATTTCTCCTGAAATGTTAAAGGCACAGCTACATTATATTTCGGCTTTTTTTTTTTTTTTTTTTTGCTAATTTGATATCTGGCAAAAGAGGATTAGCTGTCCTTTGCATGAAGTCTGTGTATTCTTACAGAAATTTTTATTGTCTTCTTTACTATGTTATAGAATTTTACTATGATATGTCTAAATAGAGATTTTTGTCACTCATTGTGATAGACGGTGTCTTCAAGGTTAAAAATTTTTTTTCAGATACTGCAAATTTTCTGTTCTTTGATTTTCCTTTCTGCTTTCATACACATGCCTTACTTTTCTTTATTTTTTCTTTTAGTTGAAGTTTAAATTCCTTGTATTTTCTTGTGTTCCTTGTATTGTTTTATATATCCAAGCTTTTCTCTTATATTTTTCATCTTAGAATTATTGTTCTTTGATATGAAAGATTTGTTTGAGTCTATTTTCAAGGTCTCCTATTTCATTTCAGCAAGCACATATTTGGTTTCCAGAAATTGCATTCTTATCTTATGATTACTCTGCTTACATAATAGCTTCTAACAATTTGAATATCTTTCCAAATTTTTTAACAGGGTATTAATTTAATTAAAATTATTTTCTCAATTACTTTCAATATCTGGCTTTCTTTAAGCATCACTGTTCAATTGGTTTATTGTGATTCTTTTCTTTGGGTAGATTGATTTGTCTCTAATCTCAGGTCATCCTGGTTTTGGATACACATCTATAAGGAGAAAATTTGATGAATCAAAAATCCTCTATTTTGGCCATTTTTTTTGTTTGTGAAGACAAAGTGTTGATCACCACTTTTTTCCCCTTTCTTTATTGATTAAGGTATTACATATGTATCCTTATGCCCTCATTGTCCCCCCCCCTCCCTACTCATGCCCTTACCTCCTCGTGTCTGTGTCCATTGGTTATGCTTATATACATGCATACAAGTCCTTTGGTTGATCTCTCCCCTTTACCACGACTCTCCTCTACCTTATCTCTGAGTAATCACCACCTTTTAATTATTTTTTGGGGAAGATATTTCAAGGTGACAAAACTCTATAAAAAACAAAATGGTACACCGAACACTAATTTAGGCTTCACCCACATGCAACTGTCAGCGTTTTACCTCATTTAATCCACTCTGTGTATAAATATATATTTAACCACTTGAAGGTAAGTTGCATCCATTATTAACTTTTACCCCTAAATGATTCAGTGTGCATATATATCCAAAGAATAAAAGAATATACTCTCCCTAAATCAAACTTATATTTACAGCATTTTTCCCTTTCCAGTGCAGCATCCAGTCTGGAATCAGGTATCTCATTTAGTTGTCATGTCCCTTAGCCTCCCTTAATCGGAAGCATTCCTACAATATTCCTCCATCTTTTACAACATTGACATATTTTATTTATTTTACTTTTTAAATATATTTTATTGATTTTTTACGGAGAGGAAGGGAGAGAGGTAGAAAGTCAGAAACATCGATGAGAGAGAAACATCAATCAGCTGCCTCTTGCACACACCCTACTGGGGATGTGCCCACAACCAAGGTACATGCCCTTGACCAGAATTTAACCTGGGACCTTTCAGTCCGCAGGCCCACGCTCTACCCACTGAGCCAAACCAGTTTTGTCGACATTGACATATTTTAAAAAAACAACTCCTTTTTTTGAAAAAGTTTCTTATTTTGTTTGTAGAACATTTCCTTATGAATAAATTAACGATGTGCATTCTCAGCTAGGATATTGCACAGGGCATCAGATCTGAAACTGTGCATGCTCATCAGTCCTTTGTTAGTTATTTAATTTTGATCACCTTGTCTAAGTATTATTTGACTTCTCTGTATACTTACTGTTTGTTTTTTCACCTTACAACTAATAAGCTGTCAGTGGGAAGATACTTAAAAACTATGTAAATAGTTTGATCCTCATCAGATTTTGTTCTGAACAAAGCATGTATTGATGACTCGTTTGATTTAATCTATCTTGTTGGTTATAAAATACTGATTTCCGTCTGCATTTATCAGACAGACTTTACATTCTCCTATAACCAACAACTCTCCATTTTACGTCATGTATGTGCTTTTTTGTCTTATTATTGGCATGGCCATGAATATAGTCAAATACTGTGTTCATAAATTACTTGGATTAATTCTTCTTTTTTAATGTATTCTTTCTTCCCTCCCTTTCTCTTTCTCTCTCCCCTTTCTCTCTCCCTCTGTCCTTCCCTTCAACTTGGTTATAGTTTTTACTTGAAATACAAACAGGATTAAGATTCATTTAGTTTGTTTTCATTATTTGGTTTCTCCCTTTCCCATTCTTATTGAGTTAATTTTATTTTTTTGTTTTAAAGAACATTGAGCTCTGGCCTCTGTGGCTAAGTTGGTTGGGCATCATCCTATGCACCACCAAAATGTTTCTGGTTTGATTCCTGGTCAGGGCACATGCCTGTATTATGGGCTCAATCCCAGTTAGCGAACCTGTTGGAGGCAGCTGACTGATGATGGACATTTTACTGTCACATTGATGTTTCTCTCCCTCTCCCTTCTTCACGCTCTAAAAATCAATAAAAATATATTTGAAAAAAGAAAAAAGAATGCTGATATACTTTTAAATTAAAACACATATATTTGTAAAAGATACACTCAGAGCAGTGTCATTCTTTCTCTTTATCCCCATTATTACCAACACATAACCTTATTTTTTCTATTTTATACTTCCTGAGTTTTTCAGGGAAATGATAAACAGATACATGTTTTTCTATATACTTTTTTCTCTCTCAAACACTAGCACACTGCATCAGCCTTTTTAAACTTTACTTTTTCAATAAAATAATAATTCCTGAAATTCACAGATCTTCTTCAATCTGTTCTACAACTGTGGAATGCATATTTTGAATCATATTTTATTCAGTGTCATAGGCTTGGATATTTAGATGGTTCCCAATGTTTTGTAATTATAAATAATGTTGTAATGAATAATCTTGTGCACATATATTTTGTTATTGTTGGTGGTATATCTTAAGGATCATTTCCTAAAAACAGGGTTACTGTACCAAAAGACAAATGCATATGTAGCTTTATTTGATGTCACCAAACTTCCCTTAGTAGCTATAAAATCGTTTGCCATCTCACTAGCAATATTGAATAGTCTCTAGTTCCTGAGAGCAACAAACGATATTTTGGTGAGTTTGGACAGTAAGCAGGTAGCATACCTGAACGCTATCTTCTTCTCTAATAACAACAAAATATAGTATGCGTTGGGCTTTTACTTTTTAAAGACTAGGTGTTGTGTTAAATTATTATTATTATTATTTTTAGGCTGTGATAAATGTTCACCTATGACAGTTGTTCTGAGTATGGGGAAATGAAAGAATCCATTATATTCATTTCACTGTCTTCAATTTATTCCCTCATAGCCCAGTCCCAGTTTTTATAATTTAATTTAAGGAGTGATAATACTAACAAATTTTGGCTCCGTAAATTAATATTATCTCATGAGTCAAAAGAGTTTTGCTCATTGGACTATAAGGAATCTTTAAATTGATTTCATGTTGTCAAAACAATAGATATATTAGAAAGCAAAAAAAAAAAAAAAAAAAAAAAAAAAAAAAAAATAGGCCTGTCCTGGTATTTAGTGGGCGAGAGTGTTGGGCATATACAAGAAGCAATCAGTGAATGCATAAATAAATAGAACAACAAATTGATGCCTTTCTCTTTCTCCTCTCCCCCTCCCCTTCTCTCTCAAATCAATTAAAGAAAGCATCTTTGAGAAATTTTCTCTAGTAATTGATATTAGCTGGTATTTATGCTGATAGCAGAGAATGATAAGGTATACTTTTCTTTTACATCCTTTGTTATTTTAGTACTTACTGATATGCTCACTCAGCTCATTTTATCCTCAGGGTAGGAAGGTAAGCATTTATTAACTTAGGTGATTCTTTCTATTTCTAGTACATTTTCATGGAAGACAATTAACTATCAGGCATTCACAATTACCTGTTCAATGAATAAATAACTGAAGACAAGACATAATTGGAAATAGAAGGAAATAATTTTAAATTAAAGTCAAGATAAGAAAATGAATTGGGAAAATTATTATTTTGTGTTTTTTTAGCTAATTACATTGCAGAAAGAATTTTGTCTTAATGGCATTTGTAAATTATTTATTGCCTTGCCACATGGTGCATTTAATTTTAACTTTAAAGCAAATCACAGCAATAATAACTTTTTCATCCTTTTGGCTTAGCCCAAAATGTTTGGTAACTTATTTAATAAGCCTGGCCCCTGTCTATAATCTTCAAAGTATATAGGATGATGAACACTTTCAAATTACATGGTCCACAATTTCTGGTTCCTTTCATTTACACCTGCTTTCAAACTCACTGAACTGCATTTGATGAGGCTGCATTTGGTCCAAAATCTTTCTTTGGGTACATAATTGAAACTGTTCTACCAAATCTGCTTTACTTAGACAGTCCATAGTCACATCATTCTGTCAGCCACTTAGAAATACCTATACGGCCACAGACACTTAGCACTTGTATTAAAATGCCATTTACTTTTTGAGGATATAATAACATTCAACCCAACTGTCCAGTGACAGTCCAGTGTGGCAGGTCCCAAGACAAAAAAAAAAAAATATTCCAGTGGGTGCAATCTCTGGGTATTATGGATAAGAATTCAAATGTGAAAATGTCACATAAAAGGGAATATAAAAATTGGTTTCCAATGTCTAAAATGAGTGTCTACAAAGCTTAAAGTGAAGACTTTCATCTGCCCAATCAGTTATAGCTCTCAAGTGTCCGGCTCCCAATTTTTCCACTTCCAAAAAGGACATAATGAAGCATCGAAGGGCTTAGATAGTCACATAGACAGATATTAACTAAGAACAGTTCTCTCATTTATTTTTTCTTTACTTACAGCCTTAGAAAATGGTTACTTTATTTCTCTAGTCATGCATAGGGCAATAATGGCCAGCTTGTTTGTCTATCTTCATTCTGTATCAGAAAACAAATCTCCCTCCTATCTTTCTTCAAAAGTGCATGACTGACCAAAATGGAATAATGAAATAGTAAATAAATAAAAGGTGCCAATTTACTAGAGGAATTAATGAGAAAGGACAGGCTGAAGTGCAGAACAGAACACTTGTTTTATTGAGGGTGGTATCAAGGTACATATAAAGAAAAGTACATGTTGTTAAAGTGAGTCCAAAGTAATGTATGAAAAATGGATGCAAGTGACATAGTCTTTAGAATGTATCTATTAATGATAATGAAGAAGAACTTAGCAGCAGCCCCCTCTAGTGAAAATGTGAATTTCAGAATATACACTATTTTTCTTCAGGTTGTATTTAGACGAAGGACTCTGAAAAAGCCTAGAGAGAGTGGCTTCTCAACTTGGCACAACAGAAGAATTCCTTACTCTTAGCTAGAAAATTGAGGCTAAGCAGTGGTCTGCAAACTCTGGCTAACGAGCCACACATGGCTCTTTCGCCCCACAGTGGCCTGGGTGAGTCTGTTTTGAAGAAGTGGCGTTAGAAGCTTAAGTTTAAAAAATTTGACTCTCAAAAGAAATTTCAATCGTTGTACTGTTGATACTTGGCTCTATTGACTAATGAGTTTGCCGACCACTGGGCTAAAGTATCATTGTCTTATCCTTTGTGTGACCTTAAACTATTCACATAAACCATTATATACCTGCTTTCTCAAGTACAATACAGGAATAGCATGAATAATCTCTAAGCCACAAAACTTTCCAAGTGACCAAGTAAGAATATATTTTGTCAGCCAGAAAGTATTAAATAAATTGAAGCTGTTACCAAAGCAGCGAACTCTCCTCAAGGAAGACTTTTTGTGCCCTAGATGGGGTTACTTGCTCTTCCAATGTCTTCGCATGACATGCTGCTTCCCTCTAACTCAGAAACATAATTTTAACATGATGTGATAAGTGATTTCTGAACTTAAAAACAATGACCTAATATGAAGGGAGGGAAGGCATTTGATTTATTTCTGTATTTCAAGTGCTAAAAATAGTGCATGCCACTTAATAGGCACTCCATTAATTCATGAACATATTATTTTGTGACCAAGTACAATCAATTTAGAATAAGATGTGAATATATTTATTTATACAGCATATATAATATCAAAAGTATTGAACAAAAGATAAACACAGAAACCTCCTGATTTGTCATTTTCTCATTCCTTCATTCCAATCAAAATTAGTTCCCTATGCCATATAATTGTATAAATGTATAATCCATGATAACCATGGCTTTTCACTAGAGGGAACACAAGAGGTCCTGATCCTGTAATCTGAAACAGGGGGTGTCTAAAAATTTGGAAAGAAAGGGTTCCAAAAATTTCAAACACCTTTTTTTTTTTTTTGGCAAGAAAAAGAAAAGTAAAAGAGAAAAGGAGAAGGTGGTAGAACTGAAGAAAAACACAAAAACTTGAACTTGATTCAAAAACAGGAAAACTGATCCTTTCATTTCCTTCCTTCAATGAATTATTAGATATTTTCAGAATATCCCAATGATTCCATAGGTAGTGTCCTATTCTAGGAAATTACATGGTGTCCAATATAATAGCCAACAATTCATGGACAGAGAAGAAAGCGCTTTAGATAAAGATCTTGGTATCATTTAGTGACTTATATAGTTCATGTGCTAGCTCGTTAATTAAACTTGAATTTGTATAACCTAGTGCAACATGTTAGCAGGAGAAAACACTGGCAGATTATTTGTCCAGGGTTCCCAGTAGCTTCAGGGTTTCACAAGAGAAAAGTGAATATCAACACATCAAATTATACTTATCATGAAACTTAGAGAAAGCACACAGATTTGTGTGAAATTTATAATTCTACCTCAATTCTTTGTTAGATTATTTTAAATAATGTTTGGCATAATGTGTGCTATTTCCTTTAGAATACTATTATTTGATGATTTCTTTCTTTCCTCCAACTAAGATAAACTCATTTGATTATTCTTTAATAGCATTTATTATTTTAACCAATTTTGAGCTCAGATACTGCACTTTCCCATTTCTAATATTCATATTCTCTCATAGCTATTATTTGTTACTTAGCCAATTAAATGCACGTGCTCTTTGAATCTTGTCTTATGCATACATTTCTCCATTCTATGCATCATTATATTTCTTTGAAGTATTTTCATGTGTTCAGTGTTTCTCCTCCTAGGATCTATCTCACCTTCTGGGATTGGTAAGTGCTTAGAAACCACAAAAAGACCAACCATTAGCTCAACAGACTTAATCAGAGTGATGGGAAGAAGAAAACTATTCTACAGAATATCCACCTCATTTTAAACAATGTCTAAGACTCTTGGGAATGTCATAAGCTAGGGAAAAGAATCCTGAATTTGACTCTGAAAACCTGAGGCACAGGGACTGAAGAATATGACATTAGGCATCATAGAATATTTTTCACTTGTATAAATAAGGAAATAGTATTGGCATTTTAATACCTGCCTTGCTTTCTGTGTAGAGCTGTTGTGAGTTTCAAGTATGATACTGGTGATAAACATGCCTAGTAAACTATATAGTACATTAAAATTATAAATTAGGATGAGTCCTTCATGCTTTTTGCATTAGCTTGTAAAAGTGGCAACACTGCTACTTTCTCATGCCCATCATTTATAACTGAGTTTAATTCAGTGACCATGAATTCACATAAAACTATAAGACTGTGATGAGGAAGTATTTCATAATGACATCTCAAGCTATTACTAGGAAGAGGGTTGAGAAGGTTACAAATAGCCACATTAAAGTGGAAGAATGACTAAGCATTTGAAAAGAGAAAGGAAGAATGAGATTTGATGAGAAGGAAGTGAGAGGTCAGAAATGAAAAAAGAATAAACAGGGTGCTGATCTTAACAATATTGACTTTAAGTATTAAGAAGCCATTAAGCTATCAGAGGCAAATACAAGTTTTCCAAAATTTTAATTTTTCTTTGAAAACAAAAATGTTATCATTTATAAGAAGCACACTATGGTGCTCTCCTTGAAGTGACAACCTCCCTTCATTTGTGAGATTTATTTATCAAACACCCAAGTCTGAGTAACCATACATTAGCTGCTAGTTATTCTGTCATGTAAAAATATTTTCTTGCCCTACTGGAGTTGCTCAGTGTTTAAGCATCAACCTATGAATCAGGAGGTCACAGGTTGATTCCCAGTCAGAGCACATCCCCAGGTTAGGGTTCGAACCCCAGTCAGGGGCTTGAAGGAGGCAGCCAATCAATGATTCTCTCTCATCATTGATGTTTCTATTACTCTCTCCCTCTCTGAAATCAATAAATATATTTTAAAAGTATATATTTTTCAGAAACTAGTTCAGCTGGCATCTCAACTAAAAATATTTTTATAAGATAGTCATAGTTTGAACCAAAAATACTTTGCATGTATACTTTCCATTTTACCACATAGAATATTAAAAATACATGTATTCTAGGGTAACTTTAATAAAATCAATAATGTGTATCACTTCATCAAGGACATTCTTCAGTGTAAATAGTTCTTTCTTACTAACTATAAGTTCATTGGAATGAATGAAGAACATCAAGATTTCTAGTGTTGTTGGTTCTCCTAACTTGATGTGGGCTAAGACTCCAGAATTTTACCCTTAATCATTTTTCAAACATCAGTGCAAATAACAAACCAGTGTAAAAGGCATATAATGTTGATATTATTACATTTAACCTTGCAGATCTCCTAAATGTGTCTTGGGAACCCCCAGTTGGCCACAGACCACACTGAGAATGATTGATTTGAAACAAATCTGATTGCATCAGGTCCCAACTTGAAAGAATTTCATCTTTTCTCCTTATGTCAAGCAAATAAACTCCAAGTTTGATATGCAGAGCTTTGATAATCTGCACCCCACCTGCCTTTCAATTGCTGGCTGCCACCCGTACTGCATGTGTACTTTCTACTCCTACTGCCCTGATCATCTCTGTACATCTCACTCTGTGCCTTCATCACTCTGAGCTTTCTGTGCAACTGCTACTCTCTGCCCGGTATGATTTCATCTCTATTTGCCTGGAAAACTCCTTATTCTTTGAGATCTAATTCAGATAGATATCAGCATGGCTGAGAAGACTTTTCTCTCACTCATCGCCAGCTCACCAGAGTTAAATAGGTCTTTGCATGCCTCTATAGTATTTCATTTATTTATTCAACAAAATATTGAAGGCATCTATTCATGTCAGACATGATTCTCAGATTTGGAAAACAGATATTAACAAGAGAGAGAAGAACCCTAATCTAACCTATTAGAACAGATATAATAGAACTTAAATATTAATGGAGTGATAGACAAAATATAATCCAATATAATAAAACCCTAATATGCAAAATGACCAAATGGCAGAATGACTAGTCACTATGATCTGCACTAACCACCAGGGGGCAGACACTCGATGCAGGAGCTGTCCCCTGGTGGTCCATGCACTCTCACAGGGGGAACGCTGCTCAGCCAGAAGCAGGGCTCATGGCTGGCAAGCGCAGATGTGGTGGTGGAAGCCTCTCCCACCTCCATGGCAGCAGCACTGAGGACCCCTTGGGGATGTTTGCCAAGGGCTTCCATATTGCAAGAGGGCACAGGCTGGGCTGATGGACCATCCCCCTCATCTCCTCCACCCCTGTCCAGTGCATGAATGTTGTGCACCAGGCCTCTAGTAAACAAATAATAAAGTTATGTGGTTTTAGATGCTATAAACTGCTGTGAAAAAACAAACAAACTGCTGTTAAAGAAATAGAGAATCACCTAGTTGAGCTACAGGTATTAGTTAAAATATTCAGGGAAAGATATTCGATGTGAACAAAGAGCTAAAGCAATGAATCAGGTCAAGAAAAGGGGAAAGGCATTCTGGACAGAGGAAATGGTAGATGCAGGGTACTAGAAAAAGAGAGAAAACCCTAAATGTCACAACTGCTCTTGACACAGCAGATGCTGAGTGGATCCATTCAAGTGAGGGCCATAGTGGAAGCAGCCTGAGAGCAGCTCTAACAGAGATCCACAGTAAAACTGGATGGCAATGTAAGTGTGGTGTGGCTGCAGCAGTGTATCCACTGGAGCAGATTGTGGTTTAGGGCCATAATTCCTTGAGTAAATAGATATTCTAGAATATAAATAAACTCTCTTTTTCTTGAACTAGCCAAGTTGTTTCTATTGTTTACAGTTGAGAACGCTGACTGATATGAGTCCTCACTGTATGGATGGCATTTAAAACGTTGGAACTGATGAGATAATCTAGGGAGTAAATGTGGATGAGAGATCAAAGCTGAACTCTCTTGGCTGCATTTCAATTCATTAACCGCCCAGATGGATCAGGTCATAATAAGCTCCTTACTGATAGCCCCTTCAGGTCCTCCAATTTTAAACAATTATCCTGATTGCTTGTACTCATTTCCTCCAAATGGCATTTTATCTATCCATCCTCTACCTGCCACTTAGTACACATACCTTAGTACCCTCCCCCTCTTAGTCAGGTCCTGACTGGGGCCAGAATTCATTCAGATGGCTGGTAAGGCTGTTCCAAAGAAACATGGGAGATTGAGGCATCAAAAAATCTCAGGAAAGCAGAAAGCCTTTACAGTGAAAGAGGCAAGGAGATAACATCCAGTCACGGGAAGCCAGTGAGTGCTGGAGGCTTGGTATCAACCAGAAATTCAGAACTGATCAGGGAGGGATGGCCTCCTGTTGGACAGACCTTATATAAAGGGTGGAGAGTGGATCCAAAGAGGCAAAATGGACAAGAAACATGATACTCTTGTGTTAGTCTGATCAGGTTGCCATAACATAAATCCACAGACTGCGTAGCTTAAACAACAGAAATTATTTTTTTCATAGGTCTGAAGGCTAGAAGTTCAAGACCAAAGTGCCAGCACACTTGTTTCCTCTGAGTTCTCTTTCATTGGCTCGCAGATGGTCATCTTCTCATTATGTACTCACAGGGTCTTGCTTCTGTGCACACATCTCTGGAATTCTTCTGCATGTTCAAATTTTCTCTTCTAATAATGACACATGTTAAGTTGGACTAGAACCAATCCTGATGGCTTCATTTGTATTTAATCACCTCTTTAATGACCCAACTCCAAATATGGACATATTCTCATTTACTGGGCATTAGGACTTCAACATATGAATTTTGAAGGGATAGTGTTCAGCCCATAAAAACTTGTAAAAGTTAATCATATTCCTTTCTTATGTATTATTTTGTTTAAGAATGTTTATTATTCTCATTTTCTATATTGTCTTACCTCCAGACTCCAGCATTCTGAGTCCATTTCTTAACCTAGTTTATCAGATCAGACATCACTTCTTTTTTTTTTCCCTAAATAAGGACTAATTTATTGATAGCTTCCAGTTTGAAAGCTGTTTTTATAAATTTCTTTGTTTTGTCTCATTTGGTCCTTAATTATCCTTGTAATGTGGATGCTACTACTTTATACACATTTTATAAATGAGGAAACTGTAAGGTCAATTAAGCAGTTTTCCCAAAGTGGAAAAGTTATTAATTGATAAAGTCAGGTTTCAAACCCCAGAGTTCTGATTTCAGAACTTCAGCTCTAGTCCCCTTAGTTAGAACTGGGATTCATAATCTAATTGCTGATTTGTGTCATTCTCCTTTCTTTATAACTTAAGCTTGAAATCAGCGCTGCAAAATCAAATGCTAGAAAAATTCCTTACATAGTACATTAGTTCACTATTGCTGTTCATCAAATTAGTACAACTTAGCAGGTTATGATAATACTTATTTATTATATCACAGTCTGCATAGGTCTATGTTTCAGGTTCAGTGAAGCCTGATTTTCTGCTCAGGGTATCACAAGTGTGAAATCAAGCTAATGGCTATGTCTTCATCTAAGTCCAGTGTCCCTCAAAGTTTATTCAGGTGTTGAAAAAATTTAGATATTTTGTAGTTTTAGGCCTAAGGCCCCCATTTCCTTGCTGTCTGTTGGCTGGGGGCCATACTTATCCCTTATTAGCTTCTCTCAGGTCCTGGCTATGTAGTCCTCTCATAACATGGCAGTTAACTTTGTCAAACCCAACAAGAATTTGTTTCTTCAGTCTCAAAAACAATCTTATATAATGTAATCAAAATCTCAAAGATCACAAGATACTGCTGTGAACATTATGCAGACAAACTGGACATCTTAGAAATCTAAACAGCCTGATAAAAAGTAAGAAGATTGAATAAATAATCAAAAATTTCCTAATAATTTTATACCAGATGATATTATGAGTGAATTTTATCAAACATTTACCGAATAATTAACTAAATCCTTCTCAAACCTTACCAACAAATTGAAGAGGCTAGAACCCTCCCAAACTCACTTTATAAGGCCAGTATTACACTGCCACCAAAGCCAGATAAAGCCACTACAAGAAGAGAAAGCTAGGGGCTAGCATCTCTGATATATATATATATACATACAAAGTTCTCAACAGAATACAAGCAAACTGAATTCATCAGCACATTAAAAGGATCACATCTCATTATCAAGTGGGATTTATCACTGGCATGCAATTATGATTCAATGTGTACAAATCAATAAGTGTGATATAGCACATTAAAAATGAAAAGCAAAAATCATATGATTATCTCAATAGTGGCAGGAAAAGCATTCAATAAACTTAATAACCTTTTATGATAAAAATTCTTAACCAAGTAGATATGGACTGAACATACATCAAGACAGTAAATACTATATATAACAAGCCCCCAGATAACATCATACTCAACAATGAAAGTTAAAACCTTTTCCTCTAAGATTTGGAACACAAGAGTGCCCACTCTTATCAGTCCTATTCAACATCATATTAAGTCTGAGTCGGAGCAATCAGGGAAAAAAAAAAAAAAAAGCACCAAGCATCCAAATTGTAAATGAAGAGGTAAATTGTCTTTGTTTGCTAATTATATACTGTTTTATCTAGAAAATCCCAAATAATCTGTTAGAACTAATCAATGGATTCAGGAAAGTTTCAGGATACAAAATAAACATAAAGATAAGCTGAATTTCTATGCAATAACAATAAATTTTCTGAAAGAGAAATAAAGAAAACATTCTTATTTACAATAGCATTGAAATAATAAAATACTTAGGAATTCACTAAATTAAGGGAGTAAAAGATAAGGGTACCAGAAACTATGATAATAATGAAAGAAATATTAAAACACTCAAACAAGTGTAAATATATCTTGTGTTTATAATCAGAAGAGTTAATATTGCTAAAATGTCCTTACTATTCAAAGCCATCTATAGATTTAATATAATTTATCAAAGGTCCAATGGCACTTTTTACAGATATAGAACACATGATCCAAAAATTTATATGGAACCATAAAGACTCTGAATAGCCAAATAAATCCTGAGAAAGAACAAAGCTGTATTCATCAAACTGACTTCAAACTGTACTATAAAGTGATAGTAATCAAAACTGTATGGTACTGGCATAAAACAGACACATGACCAAATGAATAGAATAAGGAGCACGGAAATAAACTCATAAAATACTGACAACTAATATTTGACAGAGCAGTTAAGCATATTCACTAGGAAAAGAAAAATCTTTTCACTAAATAGTATTGGGAGAATCAGATATCTACATGTAAATGTGTAAAATTGGACCCCTATCTCACACCACAAAAATTTTAACTTGAAATGGATTGAAGACTAAATATAAAACCTGAAATAATATGATGTCTAGAGGACAAAAAGAGGGGAAATGCTCTTTAACACTGATTTTAGCAATGCTTTTTTAATATGCCACAAAAAAAATGCTACAAAGACAAAAATTAGCAATGGGTTATATAAAACTAAAATGCTCTGCACAGAAAAAGAAACAATCAACAAAATAAAAAGGCACACTACAGGGGAAAAATATTTGCCAAACCATGTATTTTATAAGAGGTTAATATCCAAAATGTAAAAAAAAATACATATAACGCAATGGCAAAACAACAATCTAATTATAAATGGACAAATGATTAAATAAAAATAAAAACAAAAGATAACAAATCTGGCAAGGACATGAAAAAAAGGAACCTTGGTTCATTGTTGGTAGGAAGGTAAATTGGTACATCAAATATTTCTCAAAATATTAAGAGGAGAACTACCATATCATCCAGCAAACTTTTGAATGCCAAAGAGATGAAATCACTATATTAAAGAGATATTTGAACTCTGATTTTCATTGCAATATTTTTCAATAGCCAAGACATAAAGCAACCTAATTATCCATGAACTGATGAGGAGATCAAGAAAATATAATATATATATAATTATATATACACTAGAGGCCCAGTGCATGAAATTCATGCATGGGGGACAGGGAGTGCCCCTCCACCCAGTCTGCACTCTCTCCAATCTGGGACTCCTCGAGGGATGTCTGGCTGCCTGGTAGGATTGGGCAGTCAGACATCCTTCTCATAATCCAGGACTGCTGGCTCCCAATGCTCGCTTGCCTGCCTTCCTTATTGCCCCTATCTGTTTCTTCCTTCCAGTCTGATCTTTCCTTAACCATCACCCTGCCAGCATGATTGATGCCTAACTGCTCTCCTGCCAGCCTGGTCACCCCTAACTTCCCTTCCCTGCAGGCTTGATTGCCCCCAACTGCCCTCCTTGCAGGCCTGGTCCCTCCCAACTGCCCTCACCTGCTAGCCATCTTGTGGTGGCCATATTTGTTCATATGGGGGCAGAATCTTTGATTACATGGAGGCAGCCATCTTGTGTGTTGGAGTAATGGTCAATCTGCATATTATTCTTTTACTAGATAGGATAGAGGCCTGGTGCATGGGTGGGGGCCAGCTGCTTTGCCCTGAGGGGTGTCCTGGGTCAGCGTGGGGGTTTCCTTGGGTTATGGGGCTGCCTGAGAGAGGAGCCTCTGGTGGTTTGCAGGCCTGCCACACCCCCCAGTAACACAAGTGGAGGCCCTGGTATCTGGGATTTATGTATCTTCTACATTGAAACGTTGTAGCCTGGAGTAAAGACAAGCCTCCTGCTTGCTCTGTGGCTGCAGCCATTTCTCTTGGGATATTTACCTTCTATAATTGGAACTTTGTAGCCTTAAGCAGAGGCCAAGGCAGGCCAGGGCAGACGGAAAGCTTGGCTTCCTCCATCGCTAGGGACAACCCTAGCCTCCTCCTCTATCCAGCTTCGTGGCTGCCACCATTTCTGTTGGGATATATTTATCTTTTATAATTGAAACATTGTAGCATTGAGTGGAGGCCCTAAGCTTGCCAAGGTGTGTGGGAAGCTTGGCTTCCTCTATTGCCAGGGAAACCCAAGCCTCCCTCCTGTTCACTGTGGCCACAGCCATCTTGGTTGGGATTTAATTTGCATATCACTCCTGATTGGTTGGTAGGCATGTGGCTTGTAGGTGTAGCAGAGGTATGGTCAATTTGCATATTACTCTTTTATTAGATAGGATATATGTGTGTGTGTGTGTGTGTGTGTGTGTGTGTGTGTGTATTTGCGGGGGGTGGGGTATGTAACCATAAGAAAAAGGAAGCCCTGCCATTTGCAAAAGCATGGGTAACTTTGTGGGCATTATGCTTAATAAAATATGTCAGACAGATAAGGAAAATACTGTTTGATCTCATTTATGTGTAGAATCTAAAAACATCAAACTTATAGAAAATTGATTACCAGAAATTGAGGCATTGGAAAATGAGGAGATACTGATCAAATGATATAAACTTTCAGTTATAAAATAGATAATATCTGGAAATCCAATGTACAATATGGTGACTATAGTTAATAATACTGTGTTTTATACTTGAAAGCTGCTCTGAGTGTAGAGCTTTAATGTTATTTCCATAACAACAACAAAATCATAATTATGTGAGGTAAAAGATTTGCTAACCAACCTTATTGTGTCAATCATTATGCAACATATTTATGCAACAAACATTTATTTTACTTAAATTCCACTGATTTAAATATTAATATTTTTCAAAAACAACTTCACAGAAACATCCTATCTAATAAAAGAGTAATATGCAAATTTGACCATACCATTGCTACACACACAAGCCACACCCATAGCCACACACCTCAGCAAATCAAGAGCAGATTATGCAAATAAACCCCAACCAAGATGGCTGCCACCAATGAGAGCAGGAGGAAGGCTTGGGTTTCCTTGGCAACAGAGGAAGCCAAGCTTTCCGCCTGCCATTGCCAACCTAGGCCTCCAATCAATGCTACAAAGTTTCAGTTATAAGAGATACAGAAATGACCACAACAACTGAGCTGGAGAAAACAGAGGCTTGGGTTTCCCTGGCAACAGAGGAAGCCAAGCTTTCTATCTGCCATTGCCAGCCTAGGCCTCCACTCTAGGCTACAAAGTTTCAAACAGAAATGGCTGCCATCACTGAGCAAGCAGAAGGCTTGGCTCTGCTCCAGGCTACAAAGTTTCAATTGTAGACATAAAGTAATTCCAGATCCCAGGACCTCCACTTGGGTTGTTGGGGGGGTGTGACAGGCCTTCAAACCTCCATAGGCCCCAGCCCCAGGCCACCCCTTGCCCCAAGGTAAGCCCCTCCCAATCTGGCACACTATTCAGGGCAAACCAGCTGGCCCCCACCCATGCACCAGGCCTCTATCCTATCTAATAAAAGAGTAATTTGCAGATTGATCATCACTTCAACACACAAGAGGGCTGCACCCATGTGGTCAAAGATCCTGTCCCCATGTGGACACAAGATGGCCACCCCAAGATGGCCAGTAGGGGAGGGCTGTTGAAAGGTTCCAGGCCCTGCAAGAGAAGGCAGTTGTGGGTGATCAGGACAGCAGGGGAAGGCAGTTGGGAGGGACCAGGCCTGCAAGGGAGGGCAGTTGGGGGCAATTAAGCCTGCAAGGGAGGGCAGTTAGAGATGACCAGGCCAGCAGAGGAGGGAAGTTGGGGGCAAACAGGCTGGCAGGGGAGCAGTGAGACATCAATTAGGCTGGCAGGATAGTGGTTAGGGGGTGATCAGGCTGGCAGGCAGGTGAGCAGTTTGGAGCAGTTTGGATTGTGAGAAGGATGTCGGACTGCCCGTTTAGGCCCTATCTTGGTAGGATCGGGCCTAAGTGGGCAGTCAGACATCCCTCAAGGGGTCCCAGATTGGAGAGGGAGCAGGCTAGGCTAAGGGACATCCCTGCCCCCCGTGCATAAATTTTGTGCACCGGGCCTCCAGTGTGAAATAATGCTGGGCTAAAAATCTTGGCACCATTAGCCCAGCTACATTGACACATAAAATTAAATATCACACCCACCCATCCAATCTGATTTTTGACAGAATCATTCAATGATTGTATTGCTTTTTTTAAAATAGTGGCAAAGTTTTTAGATTTTCAGTTTTTAGTCTGGAAATTCATGATTTATGGGACACCAATGCAGAATGCCTCAGAGTGAACCATGTAATCATTGAGTATATCTTTAGGCAATTACAAAGAAAGGTCAAGGCAAAACTCCTGTTGAATACTAAAAGCATGTTGAATTTAAAGTAAAAGTTGCCTCAACCCTGGTGAGACTCATTTTGCCTCACCAAAGTAGAGTTCATTGCAATGGATGACCCAAGTTCTATTTGATTTATAAATTTATCAGCTAATAATATTTAGAGATTACCAGTAGCATCCCAGTCTCAGTGGGAAAAAAACAATATGGACATTATTCTTGAAGTACTTACAATCTAGTAAGGGGAAAAAAGTAGAAATCAATACAGGATTATGTGTACATACCTACACACATCCCTGGTAAATGTTTTAATCATTTCTAGAATGAGGTTCTCAATAATTAAAAGATCCTATATGATAAAGAGCTAATATGCAAATGGTTGTCATGCCATAACGCCATAAAGGCTCAGACACTCAACACTGGGGAAATAGGAATGGGGACCAACAAGGCACAAATGAGCTCTTTAGAGAGGAATGGAGACCACTCAGGCACAAATGAGCTCTTTAGAGAGGAATGGGAACCAGCCAGGCTGTGGTCCGGGAGAGGGACAAGCCACCGGCTCCACGGTCCTGGGTGCTGCAGCTGTGGCCCAGGTAAAGTGGCCCACCCACAATCCCCTGCAGCTGCTGCCAGCCCAGGTTCTGGATGCCTGCGGCCAGCCAGAGGGAGGGAAGCCCAAGTCCTGGATGCAGGACCAGACCGAGGTGGTTATGGGTGATCAGGCCAGCAGGGAAGCAGTTATGGGTGATCAGGCAGGCAGGCAGGCAGGCAGAGGTGGTTAGGGGCAATCAGGCAAGTAGCTAGTGAGCTGTTAGAAGCCAGTGATCCCAGATTGTGAGAGGCAGTTGGACATCCCCCAAGGGGTCCCAGAGTGGAGAAGGTGCAGGCCAGGCTGAGGGACCCACCATCTCCCATGCACTAATTTTGTGTACAGGGTCTCTAGTAAGTAAATAATAATAATAAAGGAATCTTAGCCATGGCTTTCATCTTTCCTGGAGCAAAGGACATTAATCCCAGGATGTAAAGATGGATGAGTTCAAAATTTAAAGGATATTGACTGGAAAAGTGAAACAATGGCAACAAAAATTAAAAAGGGGAGATTGCCATTGCTCATTTGGGAGTACGTAGAAGATAACTTGAGAGAGATTAACTTGATCATAATGAAACTTCCAAGTTTCATCAAATTTGCAAATGTAATTTATAGTTCATTTTACCTGCTAATTCAGTGAACTATAAATACTGAAATATTTATAAAAGTTCTTTAGACAGTTAATTATCTTTCAGACACAAAAGCAAAGTTTCTAGCTAGAAATCATCATTTATCTGACTGACCTCTTTACTTGCTAATAATTCTCATTACCACTAATTGCAGATATTTTTCTTCCCTGAGCCATTTTACACAAAATAAAACACAATTTAATGGATCATAGGAACTCCTGTGTACTTACTAAGAAACAGACAAAAAAATTTCTCCATGAACTCAAAATTCACTACCAAGCTAGATGACTTTCACTCCATAAGAATAGTTTCTCAATATATGCAATCAGAATTATGTCTCACAAATATAGAAGAAAGCACAAATCTCAAATAAACAGTGCCATTTATAGTATCCTGTTTAAGATGAGGGCCTCTGGACTGAAGCTGCCTATAAAGTGAGTAGAATTTTATATGGAACACTAGAGGCCCAGTGTACAAAATTCATGCACAGGGGTGGGGGGGTGGGAGGAGGGCTGTCCCTCAACCCTGCCTACACCCTCTTCAATCTGAGATATCCCTCTCACAATTCAGGACTGCTGGCTCCCAACTGCTCACCTGCCTGCCTTCCTGATTGCCTCTAACCACTTCTGCCTGCCAGCCTGATCACCCCTTACCCACTCCCCTGCCAGCCTGATAATGCCTAACTGCTCCCCTGCCAGCCTGGTCACCCCTAACTGCCCTCCCCTGCAGGCCTGTTCCCCCCAACTGCTCTCACCTGCAGGCCTGGGTCTCTCTCAACTGCCTTTCCCTGCAGGCCTGGTTGCTCTCAACTTCCCTCCTCTGCCAGCCTGGTCACCCTCAACTGTCCTCCCTTGCAGGCCTGGTCCCTCCCAACTGCCCTCCCCTGCTGTCCATCTTATGATGGCCATATTGTGTCCACACGGGGATATCTTGTGTGTCAGTGTGATGGTCAATTTTCATATTACTCTTTTATTAGATAGGATGATAAATTTAGCAGTTTCTAGCTATTAATGCTCTTTACTGTAAGAAAATAATGTATAGTCCATCTGGGACAGTATGAGCTCATTAAGAACAGTGAAAATAACCAAGAAATGTAAGATATACAAGAAAGACAGTTTTGTTTAATAAAGGTGACAATAAAGATGAAAATACAATGTGGATTATGTCTTTCTTCCATCTTAATATACTCAAATTTTGCAAGGATTATCATATTAGACTAGATATAACAGCCTTATTTGGGGGTAATTTCTAGCAATTTATTTTTCCCTAATTCCTCTTTCTCAATCATTCTATTAAAAATAAGATTATTTTTTCCCTGGGAAGCATATTCCTATTCCTTGCCATGAAATGAATTTCTAGCCTCACATGTTGATAGCACTCACTTATAACCATCACTTCTATTAAAGACTATAGATCAATTTCAGGATTTCTGTGCCATTCACCAAGTAGAAGTTACAGCTAATCCAAGCTGTTCTATTTTCAAGGACAATGCTGCTTTGCAGGGCATAATGCTGGTTTTCTTATCTTAGCAATGTTGCCTTCAGTTATTTTTGTGATCTTGATCCTCCTGAATCCTTTTCTGTAGAGATTTAAAACAGTATTTCTTTTGTCCTGGTTTTCCTTATGAGTTTAAAATAGCATTTTGACTTTGAGTGTTTTATGTGTACATAACAAAGAAACCTGAAAACTTTCTTTGTGATGTGATTTATTTATATTCTTTAAAGGGAGATTTAAAAAAAGAAAATCCTTTTGCTATAATAGAAATCATATACCTTTCTTATGTCTAAAATAGAAAACATCTGTCAACCAATTCTTTAATAATGTTGACATACCATATGTATTCTAATTAATAATTAAATGACAATTTTTATTCAAAACTTATAAATTATTTACATATCTTTATATAGTAATGACTTATTGAACCAAGGTGAAAATCTCCTGCTATTCCTTAATTTTACTAAATATTTCAACTTTTATCCTGGGACACACAGCACACAAATGTATCAGCCTTTCAGATGTGTTATGCTCTTGGTTTTGTAGGCATTTTTCAACTCTGTCTACAAATAAATTTTTCTTAAAAAATTGGAAAAGGCCAAGACCTTGACCTGTGTTTCAATAAACAGTCCTAATACATCTTACTAGATGGACAATAACATTATAAACCTCCCTTGGGCCCCAAGATACTGCCAATTGGACACACTGACCTCTTTTACAACAAGGAAATGAAAACATTCAGCACTATATCTGTAACAGGAGGCCTCTGATGGATTTAGTTATACAAGGTTAGAGCTGTCAATTGGAAAAGCGTAGTCTACTTCAGTTCCAATCACTTTTCTCATTTTTCTTCAGCAAGTGAAAAAAAATTAAAAGTATTCAAGACAATAAAGAAGCTTTTCTCGACTAAACCAGAGATTTTCAAACTTTTATTGTCTTATGACACACATAAACTAATTACTAAAATTCTGCAGCACACCAAAAAATATATTTTGTCAATCTGACAAAAAAAAAAGTGGTATAATTTTGATTCATTCAAGTTAGATAGCTACTGTGTTGGCTGCTGATATATATATTTTTTTTACAATCTAAGGGAAGAGAGGTCATTGCTCCTGACTAAATAGTTAGGTAGAGCATGTTTTAAAAATTCTTGCAGCACACCAATTGAAAATTGCTGCTTTAAACTAACAAAAGAGGCAAATGGCAACATGAGCCAGTTTTTCTTTTAAGTCATTTATTTAGCCATGAACACTGTATATCTTATTTTGAAGCTAAATAACTGCATAAGATCATGCTGTAATTCTGAAAGATTGAAAATATGATCATTGGTTTATCTCAAGGAAGAGAACATAACATAGGTTCTTCAGTCCTTAAGACTGAATGTATTTTAAAATCCATGGGTGAAAATTCCAGAATAATTCAAAAGTAATTATTATCCTACAATTAAAATGTATTCTCAATGTCTAAGAAAACTCTATGGCAGATATTTAAGTCTATTTCTTCACTTGGTATCTCTAATAATTTTAAAAATGCTTTTTCCACATGTAAAAATGATGAATTTCTGAAATTATAAACCAATGAATATATTGATAATCACAACTAATTTTATCTAATAAAGAGGGAATATGCTGACTGCCACACTCTCACAAGATGACAGCGCCCAGAGCCAATAAAGAGGAATATGCTAATTGAATCTCACACCCTCACAAGATGGCTGTGCCTACAGCCACAAGATGGCAGCGCCCATCCCCCTCAGCTCTGCCTTATCCCGCCAGAGTCCCCAGTCTCCTCCTCCCTGCAGTGGAGGGCAGTTAGGGGCAATCACGCCAGCAGGAGAGGGCAGTTGGAGGCAATCAGGCTGACAAGTTAGGGCAGTTGGGGATGATGCCAGCAGGGGATCAGTTAGGCATCAATCAGGCCACCAGGGGAGTGATTAGAGGGCTATCAGGAAGGCAGGCAGAGTGGTTAGGGGCAATTAGGAAGGCAGGAAAGTGAGTGGTTAGGATCCAGCAGTCCCAGATTGTGAGAGGGATGTTCCAGATTGAAGAGGGTGCAGGTTGGCTGAGGGACATTGCCCCCCACCCCCACACACAAATTTTGTGTACTGGGCCTCTAGTCATTAAATAATCTAATGTGAGCCTATTTATAAAGAATTCATGTTTGTAGAATTGCTTCATATGTATAATCTATATAAATATATATATCCTATTTAATAAAAGAGTAATATGCAAATTGACCATACCTCCAATCAAGCCACAGCCACACCCATCAGCCAATCAGGAGCAAATTATGTAAATAAATCCCAACCAGGATGGCTGCAGCCACAGAGAGCAGGAGGGAGGCTTGGGATTCCCCTGCGACAGAGGAAGCCAAGCTTTCCCCTGCCCTTGCTGGCCGAGGCCTCCACTCAATGCTACAAAGTTTCAATTATAGAAGATATATCCCAACAGAAATGGCGGCAGCCATGGAACTGGGGAGAGTAAAAGCTATGGTTGCCCAGGTGATGGAGGAAACCAAGTCTCTGTAGCCCTAGCACCTAGGCTTCCACTCCAGGCTACAACATTTCAATTGTAGAAGGTAAATATCCCAACAGAAATGGCTGTCACCATAGAGTGAGAAGAAGGCTTGGCTCCACTCCAGGCTACAAAGTTTTAATTATAGAATATAAATTAATTCGAGATCCTAGGGCCTCCATTTGGGTCACTGGGGGTCATGGCCAGCCTGCAAACCACCACAGGCCCCTCGTTCAGGCTGCCCCATGCCCCAAGGGAACACCTACCCTGATCCAGGACACCCTTCAGGGCAAACCAGCTGGCCCCCACCCATGTATTAGGCCTCTATTCTATCTAATAAAAGAGTAATACGCAGATTTACCATCACTACAAACACAAGAGGGCTTCCCCCATGTGGTCAATGATCTTTCCCCCATGTGGAAACAAGATGGCCACCACAAGATGGCCAGCAGGGGAGGGCAGTTGAGAGGGAGCAGGCCTGCAAGGGAGGGCAGTTGTGGGTGATCAGGCCTGCAAGGGAGGGCAGTTGGGAGAGATCAAGCCTGCAGAAAAGGGCAGTTAGGGGTGACCAGACTAGCAGAGGAGGGAAGTTGGGGGCAAACAGGCTGGTGGGGGGCAGTTAGACATCAATTAGGTTTGTAGTATGGTGGTTAGGGGATGATCAGGCTGGCAGGCAGAAGTGGTTAGTGGCAATCAGGGAGGCAGGCAAGTGAGCAGTTTGCATCCAGCAGCCCTGTATTGTGAGAAAGATATCCGACTGCCCATTTACGTCCTATTCTTTCGGGATCAGGCCTAAATGGGCAGTCGGACATTACTTGAGGGGTCACTGATTGGAGAGAGTGCAGGCTGGGCTGAGGGACACTCCCTGCCCCCCATGCATGAAATCCGTACACCAGGCCTCTAGTGTGTGTATATATATATATATATATATATATATATATATATATAGTGAAAAAATTAATGAGAGAAAATAGCTATATCTGTAGATGTAATTGTTACTATCATTAGTGCCAATTAGTATATTAAGAAAAAAATTACAATCTTACCTAATAATAGACAAAGATGTAAATTGACCATACCCCCACTACTCCCATAGCCAGGGTGAGTATGCAAATTAACCCAAAAGATGTCAGTTAATTTGCATACATAGGCACCTGGTGCCTGGGTACAGGGCGTGGGCCCTGAGCAGCCTGAGAAGGGCCTGAGCCAGGGGGCTCCTGGGCAGGGCCAAGTCTGTGATCAGAGCTAGTTATTGGAGGGAGCAATAAGAGCCAGCTATAGGCCAGAAGCTTTCAGCCTGGGCAGGGGCAGAGCTGGGGATTGGCAGCAGCTGGAAGTCCGCTGCCCAGCCCGAAAGCATCTGGCTGAGGCTGTCAGCCTGCACAGGCCTGGGACAGGGGAGGTACCATGATCAATTGAGGGACCCCACAACCCCAGTGCATGAATTTTGTACACTAGGCCCCTAATGTAAGTATAAAAGCCAGAGATAAGATTAAGAGAACAGCACATGAATGTGGACAATAATGATCAGAAAGTAACTTAAGGAACTTGACCTACATTTATGGGAGAACCCAGTGTCCATTGGGAGTACATAAAAGTATAAGAGTGATTTGGGGTCTAAGATCCCAAAGATGAGGATATAGTCCAGCACTGCGATTGGATGGAGTGAGGTGAAGCCTAAAGTAGACATTCATATGTGGAAAGGAGAGAGCAGGATATGTTCTAGGAACTAAGAGAAGTTGTGACCACAACTAGGAGGACCAGGAGAGCAAGGAAGATAGGTTAAATAGATGGTAGATAGGATCTTGTAAGTCAGACAAAAGGGTTAGGACTCTATTCCAAACACAGTAGGGACTTTATGGTAGGCTTTTAAACTTCATAATCAGATTTGATCTTTAGGAATATTCCCATGTCTGTAGTGTGGTAAATGGATAGAAGATCAGGGTCTATAATACAGGATTATAATACAATAGTTAGTAGACATTAATGTATTTGAAGGAGATGATAATGGCTTTAAGGGGTAAAAGTCATTGAGAATACAGTATAGTCAGTGGATTCCAGAGATATATTGATATATTTGCATAGGAGTATGAAAGGAAGATAGAGATAAGTACAGTGATCACATATGTCTTGGACAACTCACTGGTGGGTAAGTTGTGCCATTCGCTAACAAAGTAGACGTTTATAAAAAAAAAAAAAGAGCAATTGCCAAGGGTGTGTTGGTGGGGAGAAGAGGGTAGCAGAGATGATAAGTTTATATGTAGACATATGGAGAAGGATGTTCTATGGGCATCCAAATGATTCTGGTCTATAAATACATAAACAGATACAAGAATTAAGAGAAGAATCTTTATTCAAATTAGAGACTTGAAATTCATTCTTAAATAAATGTAATTGAAGATAGGAATGGGTGAAACCTCTCAGAGATGATTATGGAGAAAGAAAAGAAAGTAATTCCAAAGACAGAATCCTAAGAAACATTGACATTTAAGTAGCAGGCTAAGATTGGCTCTGCTGGTGTGGCTGAGTGATTGAGCATCAATCTATAGACCAAGAGGTCACATTTCATTCCTGGTTGGAGCACAGTAGAGGGCTTGTAGGTGACAGTGGATCAATGATTCTCTCTCATCATTGATGTTTCTATTTTTCTCTTCCTCTCCCTTCCTCTCTGAAATCAATAAAAAAAGAAAAGTGTGAAAAAGGACCATCAGAAAAAGTAGAAGGAACACTTCTTTTGATTATAAAATGTACTATATTAAAAGAGAGTTTTGTATTGCATGGGCTAATCTGTAGAAGGTTACCATAATATGTTGGAAAATGAATAAAAACAAACAGAGCAAAGCTTGGAGGAAGAAATACCAGGGTAAAGGAAGCTAAGGAATTACATTCATTTATTCCTTCATTATTTGATATATTCAGGAGCTTCCTGTTAAGTATTCATTGTGAAGGAATATAAAAGACATTGCAGCAAACATAAACATAAATCAAACACAGAGTAGAGTCTGGCTTTCAGGAGATTATACACTTTGGTAAGAAAGGAGATGTGCTTTCATAAATAATTTGAAGTAGAACAGGACATGTTTCCTAAAGAATGCACAGAAGACATACTAAAGACGATCAGAAAAAAATACATAGCCGTGTCACAAGGTCAGGCTCAATGTAGGTTTTTACTATATATATTGAATCAATTTGTGCCAATAAGCTGGGGGGTCTAAAAAAGGCTTTCTGTAGCAGTTGACATTGGCCATTATTATAGAAAAATTCCTAATATCCTATATAATAAAAGGGAAACTTGCAAATTGCCTGTACCTTTGCTATGCTACCAGCCAATAGAAGTGAGTATGCAAATAAACCCAACCAAGATGGCGGGCCACAGCCCAAGCCCCATCGTGGCTGTGCTGAAGCAGCAGGGTCCTAATCACAGCACCAAACCCAGCAGGGAGGCCAGCTCCAGCGCTGCCATGGCAATCTTGGTGCTGGGGGTTGGGGTGGTGGATTGGAGATAAAAATCTGCAGGCATGGCACCCAGCAGCCCCAAGGTCTGAGGCAGAGGTGCTTGGGTTGCTGAGGGGCATGAGTTGGGGCTGCAGAGACACAAACCGACAAGAAACCCGTGGAAAGGGAGATAAACTATCATAGCTTTATCTTCCTTTCCACAAGATGAGAAAACTGCCCCTGAATTATTTAGTGCTATGGCCAACATCTTTCTACAAACACAGGGTAATGTTATGACCACTCTCAGGAAGATCTGGTCAGAATACCCTCTCCAGGGAATAATGCTACTGTGGTAAGTCATCTAAGAGATGAAACAAGCTTTTGTTGGGTTTATTCTGAAGGTCAGAGAACATGTCACCTCAACATATGCTGTGTTGCTATATTGATGATCTCGAGCTGTAGATGCTTGAAAAACAGCAAATGCATGCAGAGGATTCACTGAAATCTTCGGATCTCACTAAAATCAGACCCCCCTAAAGAAGCTTAAATGTCATAGGTCCCCTTGATGGGAGAAGTCTCATCAGATAGAGAAGACTGACTCCTGTCACAGGACAGGAGAGTAGAAGTTGGTATCATACCCAAACTTTGTTACAAACTATTTCCCCCCACCCCATTCATCTTTCCTAAATATCATGTATTCTCTTCTAAGAGGAATATATTTCCCATTACCTTTCCCTAGGAAGAAGGTATTTAAATCTTCATTCTAAGCTACCTTGGGGAGTTACTCATTTTTCCCTGGGATCACTCACATATACACAAGGTACACATGTTAATGAACTTTTGCTTATCTCTTGGTGATCTGTCTTTCATTACAACGGTCTCCACTAAGAACTCAGAAAGGTAGAGAAAAACCATTTTTCCTCCTCCATAATTCTATCTCGGGAAATTAAGTCCCCAGCTGAACAATGAATTTGGCTCAAGTACCAAGAAGTCCTGGCTGATAGGAGGGAAGCTTCTAGGAAGAAATCAATGATATTGGCATCAAAGTGGGACAGAAGGCACATACATGATTACTGGTGGGAGTCTAAAGTTGTTCAACATTTTTGGAGGATGATTTGGCAAATTCAATAAAAATGTTCAAGGTTCATCCAAGAGTCTTCTTCTAGGAATCACATCTGCTGAGATAAAGCACAAGCACATAAGCCCTGGTCAAAACCCAGGATGCTACTGTGGGCTCCCCTTCTGTGATAGGAATACCTGGGAACAACCTGCAATTTTAGGACAAGGTGGCATCTAAACTAATAAAAGGGTAATATGCTAATTAGACTGAACATCTTCTGCACGACCTTCCAGATGTCCTTCCGGACATCCTTCCCAACAAAGCCATGTTGGTGGGGCCAAGGCAGAGGAGGTTAGAGATAATCAAGCAGGCAGAGAGAGCAGTTAGGGGGACCAGGGAAGCAAGGGAGAGCAGTTATGGCAAATAGGCTGTCAGGGGAGAGCAGTTTGGGGGATCAGGCTTTCAGGCAGGTAAGTGGTTAGGAGACAGAGGACCCAGATTAGAGAGAGTGCAGGCCAAGCTGAGGCAACCCCCTCTCTGTGCACGAATTTCATGCCCCAGGCCTCTACTTTAAATATAAGAGAAAGAATATAGATAAAGCAATGGCAGGCACAAGGGCAGCAGCTGAAGCAACTTAATATGGAGCAAAGATCTGAGAAATGTATTTATTTAAAAATATTTGGGCACATGTCTATATTAACCTCAGGTTATAAAGAACCAAACAAACTCACAGTGGCAAGTTCACTGACCAAGACCTAAAATTACTAAGGGTCATATTCATTCAGCAATGTATAGTGTCAAAACACTTTTGAATACCTTTCATTTTCAATCTTCAAAGACAACATTTCTAATCAGGATAGTCATTTTCACATGTGTAAATCCAGATGTGAGTGGTGAAATGTAACAGAATTGGAGTATTTGCAGATACATTATGTTTTAGAATGTTCTAGGAATTTTTATAATGATATTTTCAATAAGTAATTTTAGAGTACTTAAAAATGTATAAAGCCAATAAGAGGAGATTTTAATTTTTGGTCATATCAGTTGAGAGTAAAAGTTTCTCAGTGAGCAAGTAGAGTATGTATGTGTTGAGTTCTATGTCTTGTACAAGCTGAGGGCTTCAGAATAACTTGACTGAGGTGGTCTAAACTGAATTGCATCAGTAGAGGCTGTGCATAGTAACTGGAGGACATACCAAAAACACAGTGAGGATATTTGAGTGACTATAGGTTTGAGTGATTATTGGGACTCCTACTTTCTGTCCCTAGGTTCATGGTTTCATCCTGTCAGTTGCTCATTCCAACAATATTGGTTTTTATCCTATAGAGTATTATAATATCACTAGAGGCCCAATGCACAAAGATTCATGCAAGAATGGGCCTTCCTTCCTCTGGCTACTGGCACTGCCTTTACTCTGGCCAGAGCTGCCTTTCCGCCTTCCCATGCTGCCCACAGGCCAAGAATAGCTGGGGCTGTGTGGAACTCCTGTGTCATCACCACGGTGATGATGCAAGCATCCCATCCTGACCCTGGCCACTTGGGACCTGCGTATAGAAATTAACCTGCCATCTTTGTTGAGTTAATTTGCATACTCACTCCTGATTGCCTGGTGGGCATCGAATAGGTACCGTCCATTTGCATCTTTCTCTTGTATTAGTGTAAACTAGAGGCTCAATGCATGAAATTCATGCAAGAGTAGACCTTCCTTCCCCTGGCTGCCAGCACTGGTTTCCCTCCGGCACCTGGGATCCAGACTCTCTTTGCAGCCCCAGTTTCATCAGGAAAGTCGTCAGAAAGGATATTTGGTCTAATTATAGCATATTTTACTTTTATTATTATAGATTCTATAGGCATGTGAGGGGAATAGATGGGGAAATGACAATGAAGTCAGTGAACTCTTTGGAAGACACTCATCGAATGAGAAGATCTGTGTGGTCTTTATATACTTTCCAGAATGTGTGTATATTTATATTGGAATAATTCTGTGATATGTCATTTAGTTCTAGCTACTCAACATGCTATACCTAAGATTAATTTATTCATGTTTACATACAATTCTGAAAATTCACAGTTCAACATCCAAAGACCTCCTTTTGTATGAAGAATGCCTGATATCTGAGTTTTAAAATAGCTAAACAGGATTCTTTTTGAGTAAGATATCTTTTGTTCTATCTTTTCAAAATAGCATCACAAAAAGTAATAAATTTGCTTAAATTTCTGACGTTCAGTCTCAAATACACACCACAACTTTTTGTGTGTGGACTTTTATGTGGTATGAATTTATGACAGCACTTACATATTTTATATCTTGCTCAATATTAATATGCTAAGGTTATATGGATTACAATTTTTAAATGCTCACCCTTGATATGAATTGTAATCAAATGCAAAATCCCTAGGTAAAAAGTGATATAACGTCCTTCGTGGGTTGACAAGAAATGCCTTTCCTAAACTGGATTGTGAATTTTCCAAGTTGACTTAGTAAAAGTCTGCTATGCATTTGTGTGTGTTGTGCTTCAGGAAAATAGATCTAGTTCATGTTAGTGACATTAGCCAAAAGTTGAGTTGCCATGCTGCCTTCTAAAAGTGACTATATATAGAACTCTTTAATGTATCTTAAAATAAGAATCAAAAGTGGTATTCTTCCCATTGAAACATCATATGGAAATCCATTCAAGCTAAAGATGAAGAGAGTTAAAGTGACACAAATTTTCATCAAATAAGAATAATTTGACTACTTACTTAACCCTCCAAATTCATGCTGGGAAAGTATGACAGAGGAAAATGTGCTTTACTTACTACTATACCCTAGCACCTACTGTGGTATCTGGCCTGTAGGTAAATTCTTGACAAATATGCCCCCACCTGGGACCTAGATGGACACAAGTTACCCTTCTCTCTGACCTCTGAATGTCTGTTTGAATGGCCTGCAAACAAACCCACCAGGCACTGCCCTTAAGATGTAAGTTTCAGCCAAACTTAGAGTTTTTTTTCCTCCTATTTCTTTCCATTGTGATACCAACTTCAGGCAAATTCTCTCAAATTCTGCCTCTCTAAACTTTGAATCTAGTTACTTCAAATCAGCAAGTTGTACAATCCTCTTCCAGGGTGAAGCCTGTGGTACTGAGTGAAGGGAGAGTACATCCTCAATTCCAGTTTATACTGCCCTCTCATGCATTTTTTTTTCTTTCTGAGATGATGTTTGTTCCACTTACGTGTAAGCATCTCAACTGAACTCACCTCTTTAATCATACTTTCATACATGTAAGATGTCAGCAGTATTCCCAAGAGTTCTAGGATCTCCTTGGGTAATATAAAAAGGAAAACAGCCAGTTTGGCTTAGTGGATAGAGCATTGGCCTGTGGACTGAAGGGTCATGGGGCCAAACCCAGTTTGCCTCAGTGGATAGAGCATTGGCCTGCAGACTGAAAGGTGCCAGGTTCAATTACGGTCAAGGGCATGTACCTTGGTTGCGGGCACATCCCCAGTAGAGGATGTGCAAGAGGCAGCTGATCAATGTATCTTTCTCATTGATGTTTCTGACTTTCTATCCCTCTCCCTTCTTCTCTGTAAAAAATCAATAAAAATATTTTTTAAAAAAGGCTCATGGGTTTAATTCTGGTGAAGGACATATAACTTGGTTGCAGTCTTGATTCTGAGTCCCAGTCTGGGCTCATATGGGAGGCAACCAATCCATGTGTCTCTCTCACATCAATGTTTCTCTCCCTCTTCCTTCCACTCTAAAAATCAATGCAAAAATGGTGATGATTAACAACAACAACAACCACCCAGGCACTAGCATTAATGTAAGAACGAATTTAAGGCAGAAAACTGCAAATGGATGTTATGTAGTCCAGGAAGCTTCTCAACAAGGAAGATTAGCTAGTAAGCCTTAATTCACTTTTCAAAGCCCTAGGCTTGTTATGTTTAATGTTCCTAAATATATGAAGTGATGCTGCTAGCCTTCTCACTTTAGAAAATTGCTAATATCAGAGTGAGTATAAGATAGTTTCTGCTTTCTGGAAATGGTTACGTTATTCACACCACCCTCCCCTCACCAAGAATAACTTAAACTATCTTATGGAACACTTTTAAATGTTTTCTTAAAAGCAAGGTAATATCAAAAGATGATAAGAAGCAGCTAGGATAAAACTTAAAGGAAATTGGGAACCTGGGGTGTGACAATGAAAACTGTGTTTACCTGACTGACATTTGCTGACCCTAGGTCATTTGAACTTCTGTCTTGAAAGTCTTATAGGCAAGAGAAATAAAAACCAAACTCAATGCAGTGAAATCATATAAAGGAAACTTAACCCTAGAAGCTAGGACCCCAAAAGACTAATTCCTAATGGTGTGATACTAAAAATAAATAGTCAACATGTAGTGTCAAACCTTAAACTTCCATGTAGGTTCTTGAGCATGGGAACATGGCCAATAAAAAACTTGAGCTACGTTTATGGTATAATCTACTGTTCTTCAAAAGTACATAGGAATTTAAGAGTGATATGGGACATACGATCTGAAAGATAAAGAGGAGGAAGTCTAGCACCACTGTTGGGGAAGGCTGGGGTAGAACCTGGAGTAAGCAAGGATGCAGATGTGAGAAGGGGAGATACTGAGAGAGGTATATTTCCCAAAGCATTTGATGAGATACCTGTCTTTTAGTCTTATGTCATTCCAACTTATTTTTACTTAGGCAAAATTTCTATATTAGCAATAATTAGATGGGATTCAGTGAAATAAATTACTTGGATTTCAATTGAAATTAAATTGTATTTACTGGGCACCTAAAAACCCTGTCTTTTTAAGTGTCCCAATATATACTTTTTAAAATGCTTTCTTATAAAAGTGAACTTCATTGGAATAGTTTGTATTTAGACAAGAAAAATATGAGTTATTGCAGTTAGTTACCAAATAAAGATCTTCCCGGGGTGAAGAGGATGGCAATAGACTAACAATTCTTTTCTAAATGAAAAAAATATATATCTAATGCTAAGTGGAACCTCACCTAAAACTGCTAATCCTGACTCTGACTGCTTTCTGTGCATAAGCATTTAGACAGTCCTTTAAACTTGATACCACCTGCACAATGACTGCTACTCCATAAGAATAATTCCTCAATTCCCAGTTCCAAAATTATCTCCCACTCCCTCAAAGCTGACCGAACTTCGCAAAGTCCCCTTTGTTGTTCCCTAAGTTAGACTGCTCCAGAAGAAACTTCTCATCTGCCACAGGAGTCAAGATCTGGTTGAGTTTCTCCCACACATTACAATAAATAAGCAAGTCACATGGCCACACTCAAATCGGGAGAAGTGGAAATACACTCAGTCTTGATGGGAGGAAATGAAAAGTTTTGTGGCAAAGGGCATGGACACAGGAAAGGCTGCAGAATCAGGGTTAACTTTCTGTTTCCTGTCCAGCATGTTAGGAGCTTAGAATTAGACACCACTCCATCTGAACAAGTAAAAAGCTGAACAAACTAAACGTGAACATCCTTGTTAGATCTCTAAGAGACATGAGGTCACAGGGAAACCAATGTCCCCTAAACTAGAGAGACTGAAAGAAAATACAGAGAAGCACAATCTACCAGAACAGAAACCTCAGTGGAACCAGAGTATGAAGGCAAAAGAAGGGGAAGGGGGTAGGACAAATCCTAATTGTAATTGACAAATTTCTGGAGGCTCAGTGTGCATTATTTATTATAAGAGTAAAATTTCCAATAGGGCGGAATCACTGGGGGCCTTTATACGGTAGTCAGTTTTACATCCTGAAGCCCTGAAGTCCTACTAGGTTCTTACAGTGAATATCAGAGAACTAGCTCATGCTTCTGGCAGCAGAAGAGAAACTATTTTAGAATGTACCAGAGCATTTGTTCTTAGCAAAGGCTTCCCTCAAAAGGAACTGTTTAAACTGCTGCAGATGTGTCAGAGCCTAACTGACCCGGGGAGAAGAGAAACACAATTCCTTACCCTTTAGCATTCTGTCCCACATAAAGTGAGGGGAAGAAGCTAAGAGGCAGTATTTTGAGGGCAGTGCAACTGCTGTGTATGATTCCATAAGTGTGGATACATGTCATTAAGATGTGTCTTCATGTGAAGTACAAGCTGAGTGATGATGATGTGTCAATGTAAACATATCAGTTGTAACACATGTGGCATTCAGTTGGGGAACACTGATAATGGAAGAGGCTCTGTGATTGTGGGTACAGGGATTATGTGAGAAATATCTCTACTTTCTCAGTTTTCTATGATGCTGAAACTGCTTTAAAAAGAAAGTCTAGCACTAACTGGTTTGGCTCAGTGGATAGAGTATCAGCCTATGGACTGAAAGGTCCCACAATTGATTCCAGTCAAGGGCATGTACCTTGGTTGCATACCCCATAGGAGGTATGCAGGAGGCAGCTGATGGATATTTTTCTCCTGTCGATGTTTCTGACTCTATCCCTCTCCCTTTCTCTCTGTAAAAAATCAATAAAATATAAAAAAGTTATTAGAAATAAAATTTAAAAAGAATCAGGGATATAATGGTTTGGGTTTGGGGGCAAATTCCAAAGGCATCAGCAGGTCAGTTTTATTTCTGCTGAACACCTCCTCATTTCCTCATTATATCCACTTCCTGTTATTTCCTGGAAAATCACCTCTGCCCAAAGAAAAAGAGAGGCGGGGAGGGTAAATATAAGAGAGAGGTATGTAGGGAAGGAGGGGAGAGTGATCATGGGAGGGAGGGAAGGAGGAAGAAGAGGAGGAGAGAGACCGTACTGCCAGTTTCTTTTAAATTACATTATAATTATATTCTTACATTTGTGATAGTAGGCCATGACACACAAACAAGATGCTCTGTATAAATTAAAAACATCATTGTTTTAACCAATTTAAAAAGTTTTGGCAGACATACTAATAACAGCCAAAACCCAGACTATTAGAAAGAAAAAATAACCTTGGAGATGAGAGAAGCTGGTTCAGTAACAAAGAACAGAAAGTGTTTGTCATTTAAAATAGATGCTTTTCTTATTGTTGTTGACAGATTAGTCACCATGAGACATTTCATTATCTGAGCCCAATGTAGGCAGGAAGTGCAAAGTAGGCTCTAGAATGCCGGTGGGAGATGAGAGTTGTGGGAGTCAGACACAGAGGTGCAAGCCTTCTGTTCACCTGCAGTGTTGAGAAATGTCTTACTTTTGAGGTCAGAGCCCTTTGATCATATTCTCCTTCTCTGTACTCAACCTCAGGAATAGATCTATTCCCTTGAACATTTTTATTATTGGAAATAGAAATCTATGCAGACTTTTTGCCTAATTTCTTTCCAGTATATTTTCTTTAACCTTGAGCTTACATAGAGAATTCTTATCTCCTTAAAGACATAATGCAAAGGAGGAGCAAAATCTTTGGAAAATAAACCTAAGAGCCCTAAACCACTCTATTTTGTGTTACTGTATTTCTATTTGAAGCATGTTTGAATCCCTAGTCTTGATAAATAGGCTTTCAATATAAAGAATGATTAGATTGACCTCTATTTATAATTAAACAGCTGACTGACTATCCCCAAAATTTTCCCACTATTGAACACCAAGAAATATTGGCATAAAATAATAAACACCCTCTTTAAATGCACAAAGGGGCTCCTAAAGAGTTAGGGGGTCCTAAAACTGGGAGGGAACTTGAAGATTAAGATGCAGCTGTCCTGCAGGATGCCTGCCACTCCTCACCACAAGGAACCCTGTGCCTCCCGGCGCTCCCACGGGTCTCACCCCAGTGGAGAGGTGGACTAGTAGCTAAGCAGCAGAGGGAGTGCTGGCAGAATGGACCCAAAAGTTGTCCTGGATGGTCGTGAGGAACAGAAAAGAGGCCTGAGGACATCCTCCACACCTTTTAGAAAACTCTGTCCCAAGTTGTATTTCTCCGTGATGCTATGTAAAATATGAAACAGAGATGAAATTATACCTCTAGGAAGATTATAAGGAAGAGGATCAGGAGTTTGAATTTTTATTTTCAATACAAAATTATGTTTAAATATCTCAAATGACAAGTGCAAATTTTGAAATTATTTTTTATAAAAATCTCTCAGAGGAAAAACAGCTGAAATTTTATAATTAAGTTTTCCAGAAGAGCCCATAACAATTGGGACAAAAGCAGAATGTTTTTAAAAATGTCCATAAGACTACTTACACAAATCAAATGTATTCCAGGCAAAATTAGTATAAAATGTAGGCTGGCATAACATTTGAATTTTACACATGAATTTTAAAATTTGTAAAGTCTTCTAGGTAGAGGGAAGGGCAGGGGGGGATGTATTGTTACATAATAACAATCACTTATTAGGCTATCTTCAAAATTCAGACGTAAAATCTAGATTTGATATTAAAATGAAACAACATGATACAGAAATGATTATATGATTCTAGAGGCCCAGTTTTAGGACCCCCTCACTATTTTAGAGGCCCCTCAGCCTGGCCTGCCCCTGCTCACAGTTTTGGAGCCCACAGGGCGGGAGGTGACCCAGCGATCAGGGGAAGGCAATGCCCCCATCATACCTCTCCTGCTGCCACTGCCGGCAGCACAAGCCTCATCCAGCCCTGGTTACCTGAGCCTTGGGCAACCCTGGACAGCTGGGGGGCTGAGGGAACTGGGGAACTCTGGAGGCAGGTGCCCCTGTGGGGCTGAGGGGACTGGGAGCTGCCATCTTGTGGCTGTGAGTGCTGCCATCTTTGAGAGTGGGGCAGTCAACTAGTATATTCCTTCCTTGTTGGCTGTGGGTGCCACCATAATTGTGATGGTGTGAGGGTCAATTAACATATTTCCTCTTTATTAGATAGGATGATCCAAAATAGATAAGGTAAAACTTTGGAAAAATAATACCATTGAGAGGAATCATGTCAAAATATTAGCAGTGGTTGCCTCTCATTGGTGAACATTTTATTAATGTATTTTACTATATTTTGATTTTTTTACTACTTCCTAAATGTTCTTAGTCATGTATAATGCTAATAACTAGGAAAATACAGTTAAAAAGCAAAGAAAAGCAGGTTTCTCACTAATATTCTCCTAGGCTAAGATATAGCAAGTTGTGATCATAAAGTTCTGAAGCCTGTGACACATCGATTCAGCATTGAATGCATTTTAAAATCTTACAATGAGCTTCCTACAGTCCAAAAACTTTTAAAACATTATTTGGGACATTTTGGAGTTGTAAAAGCAAACTTAACATATAAAACACTATTTTTCTTGAGAACGAAGACTTAAAAGTCCTGCAGATGCAATGATTTGTCAAAACAAAATAGTCTCCTAGTGTGAGTCATGCAGCTTGCCCTGCATCCAGTTTGTGCTGCTTTTGCTGGGGTAAGAGTGGTGATAAGGAACTATCTCCCTGGCACTGCTGGGCTTATGTTCTGTGAAGGCTGATGTAAAAGTGACACAATTTACTTTATATGTGATACAATAAAATTACAGTAAAAGCTGTAAGTCTTTTAAGGTAAGAGTTGCAAAATTACAACTGAAGGACCCAGTGTAGCTTATATGCATGTTTTGATCAGTTTACATAATGGTTAAATGAATTAGTGGTCCAAGTTTAAAATTCAGATTGTCCTCAACATATTCTTGGTTTGGAGGCTTCTCTTAAAACAAACAAACAAACAAACAGAAATTACTGGCCAGCAATTTGCTGGAGGTTAGTTTTGCTGCTCTTCTTTAAGGCAGGTCTCTGTCCCACAAGTTTCCTAAACCCTCCCTTGCCCATTTAAGTTAACTGGCTCCAGGATGCATTGCATTGGTGAACTCTGCTTTTAAAGGCTGAAGTTAATTAGAATTGACAGCTATCCTAACTCAATGGAAGGTGGGTATCGTATAGGCTATCTGTCGTGTTGTTTCTGTGCAAAACTATTGCTGGCTTTTTATTCAGACATCCTGGATTGTGTATCAGTTAGGATGACTTTGTAGCTCAAATGGTTCCAACAAAGTTAAATGACATCCTCAGAGTAAGAAGGCCTGGGTTGAAATACACCCAAAGTTGGTCAATTTGGGAACATAATGATGCCCTCAGAGGTCTAGCAAGCTTTTATTCTTTCTGCTTGGCCATCCTTAGAGAACTGGTCTTACTCTCATGCTGTCTTCCCTCAAGGATACAAAACCACTGCCACAGCAGAGAAAATTAACAGCAGAAGGAAAGGGCACACCTCTTCTTTGAATCTCTTTTTAAGAATAAAACCAAAAGCCTTTCCAGAACCCTTTCCTAGCCGATCTTCCTTAGTATAACATTGACTAAAAATGCGCCCAATATTTAACAGTAAACCAAACAGGTGTGTGAAGAGAGGAGAACTTGTGATAAGCGTAGGAAATTCAAATGATCCCTGAGTTGGAGATAGAATCACCTTCCCATAGCACATGGTAGGTAGCACTGGGGAAGAGTGGCCCCAGAGGAAATCATAGGAGTATCATAAGAAAGAGACAACAAGAAGAGGGGATTGATTTTAGGTCCATAACTAACACTGTCTGCTAAAAACTAAGCAGGAGCTCTCAAGCTTTGCAGTGATCTTGGGCATTTTACTTAAAATTTTCTAACTTAAGGTTCTTCATCTGTAAATTATGAATAACAATACCCCTTCCACAGACTTATTACAAATATTCAGTGTTTTAATATCTTATGATGTGTGGCATTATCTAACACATCAGGTGTTTTTGTTATTTTATTTTCAAAATACCAGATATACTTCTGAAATTTGAAAATAGTAAAAAAATAAATCACAGAGATGTTAGAAGTTTCAAATAATAAAAAGCTAATTGGAATGTTTGGAAAACCTTGGCAAAATTCTGGTTTGGATGAAGGTTTATCTTAAGATTTATCTTGCCGAAACTGGTTTGGCTCAGTGGATAGAGCGTCGACCTGCAGACTGAAAGGTCCCAGGTTTGATTCTGGTCAAGGGCAGGTATCTTGGTTGTGGGCACATCCCTAGTAGGGGGTGTGCAAGAGGCAACTGATCGATGTTTCTCTCTCATTGATGTTTCTGACTTTCTATCCCTCTCCCTTCCTCTTTGTAAAAAAAAAAAGTCAATAAAATATATTTAAAAAAAAGATTTATCTTAAGCCCCACTCAATTTTTCTCAATGAATGAGATGTCATTCAAAATTTGCTAGTAGACAATTGTGTGTCAATGAGGTTTATTATTTCTCTACAATTATCTTTTATTAAAAAGGGAAAATGTTCATAGTCTGCATCTTATTGACATAGCTGATGTTTGCCTCTATTCAGTATATACCCTTCTTCCCCCTGGCACTTGGATAAGTGAGAATACTTGGTTGTTTGATATTCTACCAGAAAGGATACTTTGTGGCAAAGTACACTACAAAGCAGGTGCTACAGCATGCTCTATTGGGCAGGATGACAAGTGATGGCTTCCCCAGAGTCCTAGCAAAAGACAGATTTAGTGACTGTTTCTCTATGATGGAGAATCCACATACCAGGGCTGCAGATTAAACTGCCTGTTGAAGTGAGAGAACTGCATTTGTGCTCTCAAGAGAGCTTTCATCAAGTGGCAAAAGAGAGTAAAACTTGGAAGTCTGCATATAATGCAATCAGGATCTTCCCTATTAGGAGAGCTACAGAATCAAATTCAGACCTCTGAAAACATTAGATGTAAGAATCCAAATCCCTCTGCTTTCTAGGACATTACTATTCCTTCCTAGATAAAAGAAGTACAGGAACACTGCAAAGTAATTCAGTATTAACTGGGCATTCAGACAGGTTCCAAATGTTTTTTACATGTTTGCAGAATCAAGCTCCCTGGAGGTCATTGTCAAAGGGCATGACTTCCTGACATTTTGGTCACTTGTGGCCATAGTGATGACATAAGGTACTCATATCAAAACAGAATACCATCCACCGCCACTCAGCTTCTACTTAGTCAAGTGTGTTTCAACAGATTAGGATAACAATAATAAAGAAAAGAAAGGAGGATGGTGCCTTTCTTGGTGAGCAGTTTGTACTTCTATTCCCAGGTTCTTCTCCACAGAAATGCCATATGACCTTAGCAAGTCTTCTAATTTCTACTCCTGGGTTTCTTCAACTGAAAAATTACAGTAACAGTTATACTTCCTATATAGTTCCTTTCTAAATAACTTTGATATACATTAAGGTTCTGCATTACAATAATGTTTTAAAATATACTAGATTCATGTAGTTTTATAAGTAATTTCCTTTTGTAATCTACAAAGAACAAAGATCCAGAATATAGAAAAAAAAGACCAATAATAATAAACAAGACAGTTTAAGACAGGCAAGACAATAGCCAATTTTATTTATGAATGTAAGTTTAAAAGTCATAGCTGAAATATTGTTAGTGTGATTTCACAATGTATAAACACACTCACCAAGATGTATTTATTCCACACATGCAAAGATATTTTAATATTAGAAAATGTATTGAGATAATTCACCACATTAACAAATGAAAGGCAAAAATACAATACTATTACAATATTTATAGAATAAAATATGTTTGATAAATTCAGAAATCATTCATAAAAATAAAAATAAGTTCTAAGCATAACTAGGAAAAAAGAGAGCGTCATTTGTTCAATAAAATGCACTGACCCAAACCTGTGGCAAACTTTGTACTAAATTAAATAATAAGGCATTGAAAGTATTCCATTTAAGATCAGGAACAAAGTACGTTTATTTCTAACCAATATTGAACTGTAGCACCTAGCTAGAGCAATGAGATAATAAAAAATAATTAAACATACAGGATGATTAAAAAGCAAAGGAAGATACCTAAGTAGATAGAGCTTTGGTCTGTGGACAGAACAGTTCCAGGTTCAATTCTGGTCAAGGGCATGTAACTTAGTTGCAGGCTCAATCAATCCAGGCCCCAGTCTGGGCACCTGTGGGAGGCAGCCAATTGATGTCTCTCTCCCACATCAATGTTTCTCACTCCTTTCCCTTCTACTGTGTCTAAAAATCAATGGAAAAAATATCCTTGGGTGAATATTAACTAAAAAGCAAAGGAAAAAAAATCTCACATTATTTAGAGAATGATATGCTTGAAACAGAGGAAGGAGGAGTGCAAATTCATAGAAGAAGTGTCAATTAAAAAATATACAGGTAACACCAACTTACTGGCATCAAGTAGCAATAATTTGTAATGACTTCTGATAAAAATGAAAAAAAGAAAGTTCCAAAGCAGGACTGCATTTAAACATCAAGAAGACACAGACCATAACTTCAGAAAAAATATATACAACTTTAATAGCAGGTCATTGAAATTGTTAATATTGTTAGCATCTTGGTTCAGCCATCAATTCAAATGGAGATGCAGCCAGGAGATCAAGTAAAAACTAAAACTCAGAAGGGCAGCAATGGAAGAGTTAGGAAAGATTACCAAGAGCAAAGATGTGTCATTGGAGACTAAGGCTTCAGCATTATCTCTTCAGTTTCATTTATTTAAAAATAAAAATATATAAATTTATAGATTTTCAAAATATGTTATAACTTAAAAAAAATTTAAGTGATGACAAATTATTACATAGGATTTCTTTTTTTGCAATATAGACATTTAGAAGAAATGCTGAGGAAAAGTAGGTAGCACAGTAATCAAAGAACTGAAAGTCCAGAATCTTATACATATTCAATCTGTCTGTTTCTACCTAAGTATTTTCTATGTTGGAGAATATAGAGTTCCCCCTGTGTTTTGCAGGAAGGTATAAAAATGAAAATTTGGGGTAATGAAATGTGTATCATGCTATAATATCAGAATGGTACAGAGTTTCAAGGTGCAGGTGTATAAAATAATATAAACAGCATGAATTAATTCAAGCCTCAGCCCTAGTTCTAATTATTTAATGACCTTTAGTAAGACACTTGGCTTCTCTGAACCTCAGTTTTCTCATCCATAAATAAGGAAGATGTACTCAATATTTTTCTCAAATACATTCCTATCTTAGCATTTATGATTCTATTAAATTCAGATCATTTAATCAATGGATACCATTTTATCAAGTGTCTGCAGTGTATAAGGTACTCTTGTAGGTGCTTTATGTACATCATCTGGTATTGGTTTCATGAGGTATATATTACCAAAGTTTTGTAGAGGGCATAGAAGATTATTAAGATTTGAAAGCTTGTTCAAGGTTACTGGGTTAGTTGGTAAGGAAAGAGATATTTGGGTCTATGTCCACACCCTACATTCATGCTCTTCCTAGGCTAGAGATGCTGATTAAAAACAGTGAGTGAGTGAGCCCCAGTGAGGAGTTGGCCAGCACACACCAAGAATGTGAGCAGTTCTTGCCTAAAATATTTAAAGAATATATTTTAAATTCCAAAAAAACCCCACAACACTGCATTGTGGGAATTTGTTCCTTATTATAAACAAACTAGAGGCCTGGTGCACAAAATTTGTGTACTTGGTGGAGGTAGGGAAGGTTCCCTTAGCCCAGCCTATGCCCTCTCACAGTCCAGGACCCCTCAGGGGATGTTCATCTCACAATCTGGGATTCCTAGTTCCGTACTGCCCACCTGCTTGCTCCTTACCACTTGGCTTATTGCTCCTTAATGCTACTGTGGAGGTAGGAGAGGCTTCCACCACCACTGCTGCACTCGTCAGCTGTGAGGCTTTTGGCTGAGTGGCTGCTCCCCTGTGAGAGTGCACTGACCACCAGGGGGCACCTTCTGTGTTGAGCACCTTCCCCTGGTGGTCAGTGTGCATTATAGCAACCAGTTGTTCCAGTCATTTCGCTTTAACAGTTGCTTAGACTTTTATTATATAGATATCCATACATGGATCATGTTAATAAAACGCATTTTTCTGAGATATCAGCCTTTCTCTGAAATTTGACTGACTGAAAGAAAAAGGGAAGAAAATATGAAGGGTAGACCTATAGAGAATGAGAGATTTCAGAAAACTGAAAAAGTGAATAAAAGTACTTGAGAGGTTGTAGGGCAGGGAAGAAAATAGTTAGGGTGGAAGAAGAACTAAAAGAGGAACAATGTTAATAACCAACCAGCTTTACTATGTGGTATGCATTTCTAAAATGCTGGAAGAAGCCAAGGCCCCTAAATACTGGTTACTATAACAAGGTCATTTGGAAACTGCATTTCTCCAACTCCACTTATGCTCCTCTTTCTTGAATGTATAAAATCTCTTATTGATTAAGTAAATATTTCTCATATTTCCAAATTAATCTTCTCTCCCCATCTAAATTTTATGTTTGTAATCAGGGAAGACAAGAAGAGTAAAAGATAAAGATTATGAAAAAACAGACAAATAAGTTGAACATGTTCAATTATCAACTCATCTCCAATGCATCTCTCTAAAATATCAATTCATTATAATGATGACTGAGTTTATCATGTGATATTTCAGAATCAACCCTCCTAACCAGCTACCTTATACCTAGAATCTGCTCTATCTTTTTTCTAATATTTTAATCTTTATTGTTCAGTTTATTAATTACAGTGTTCCCCCTTTTTCTCCCTATAGCTCCCCTCCACCCTGTATCCATCCCACGCTCTGCCCTTACCTCCCTCCCACTGTCCTCTTCCATAGGTGTATGATTTTTATCCAGTCTCTTGCTGCACCTCCCCCATCCCTTTTCTCCCCAAGAATTCAGTCCATTCCCTCTCTATGCCCATGATTCTGTTATATTCACCAGTTTATCCTGTTCTTCAGCCTATCAACTCACTTGATTTTTATGTTCATTTGTTGATAGATGTGTATTTGTTATTCATATACACATATGTTTATATTTTTACATTTTTCTTCCTCCTCTTCTTAAAGAATTCCTTTAAGCATTTCATATAATACTGGATTGGCAGTGATGAACTTTTTTAGCTTTTTCTTATCTGTGAAGCACTTTATCTGACCTTCAATTCCAAATGATAGCTTTGCTGGGTAGAGTAATCTTGGTTGCAGATTCTTGCTATTCATCACTTTGAATATTTCTTGCCACTCCCATCTGGCCTGCACAGTTTCTTTTGAGAAATCCACTGACAATAGTATGGGTGCTCCTTTGTAGATAACTGTTTTTCTCTTGCTGCTTTTAATATTCTCTCTTTACCTTTTGCTCTTGGCATTTTAATTATGATGTGTCTTGGAGTAGTCTTCTTTGGATTCCTATAGTTTGGGGTTCTGTGCGCTTCCTGGACTTTTAAGTCAATTTCTTTTACCAGGTGGGGGAAGTTTTGGGTCACTATTTCTTCAAATAGGTTTTCATTATCTTGCTCTCGCTCTTTTTCTGGTACCTCTATAATTCGGGTGTTGGTATGCTTGAGGTTGTCCCAAAGGCTTCTTACACTATCTTGAATTTTTAGATTCTTTTGCTTCTTGCTTTTCTGGCTGAGTAGATTTTGCTTCTTTGTATATCAAATCTTTGACTTGATTCTTGTGGTCCTCTAGACTGCTTTTAGGTCTTTGTATAATATTTTTATTTCAGTCAGTGTATGCTTAATTTCTAGTTGGTCCTTTTTCATGTCCTAGAGGGTCTCATTCATATCCTCGAGGGTCTTGTTCATATCCTTGAAGGTCTCATTAAGTTCATAAGCCTTTTCTAGGAGCTTCTTGAAAAACCTTATAACTGTGGTTTTGAACTCTATGTCCAGTCTTTTTTTTTTACTCCATTTCTTTCAAATATGATTTCTTTCCCTGTCTCTGCATTTTGGCTGCTTCTCTGAGTTGGTCAATTAGCTTTTTGTGGTAGATGTCCTCTAAGGGACAGTGGCTCAGCCTCCCTAGTTACCTGAGGTGAATACACTTGGTGCAGCCCTTTATGGGTTGCGCAGTCTTATAGTTAAGCTTAGATTATTGTTGGTAGCACTAGGAGGATTTGACCTTCAAGCCAATTGGCTGTGAGGATCAGCTGTGTTTATACTGTGAGAGCCTCTATATTCAGGTTGGATGGGCGGAGTCTCTGGGCTGAGCAGACAGCTTTGATTTCCTGTCAGCTCTGCCCTATGTGTCACCTGGGTCTCTGTGCCTGGCAGTAATGTCTGCACGCACCTCTGAGAGAAAGCTGCCACTGAGCTCTACCTGCTGCCAGACAATTCAGCCTCTCCCCAAATGAGTCTGAACACCCAAAGTCTCACCCAGGGTTGTAAAACAATGCAGTCCAATGGTTTCCCTTCTTTCTCCCAAATGAGAGAGCAAGTCATGAGTCGTCTCTGTGCGCTCACGCACTTCTGCAGTTCCCGAGTTTATGTGCCCTCTCAGCAAGCTCACAGACCTCTGCAGCACCTGAGTTTCAGCGTGTTTCCTCCTTACTGACCAGTTTCACCCCGTATGATTGTGGGTTCCCGGCCCTCACCTGGAACTGGGGAATCAGCGCAGTGGGACACCTTTATCTCCCTTCCCATTTGAGAAAACCAGCCGAGTATCCAGCCGCCCGCCCTATCCGCTCACACGCATGGCACTGAACCTCTGACTCTGTGTGTATCCGCAACTCTGCCTCTGCAGTTCCTCTGAGTCACAGTGTCCTATCTTTACTTTCATCTGTGGAGTTTCCACTCACTCAGCCAGCTTTCCAGTGATTTTGGATGATGTCCGTTCTGTTGTTTAGTTGTAGTTTTGAAATTGTTGTCGAATCTGCTCTATCTTGACAATATTTAAAAAATATTATCAAAGAAAGAAAGGGCCTTCTTTGTTTTCCTATTTCTTGCTCATTTTACCTTTAGGTTAAGTTGAATGAATGGATAAGATACTGTTCTCTAAATTTAGGTTTCTAAGAAATACTACCCCTAAACACACACATACACACACACACACACACACACACACACACACACACACACACAACTAAGCCTATTTTTTATGTAAGGATTTTTTTCTTAATTTAGGGGGAGGAAATAAACACCTTAGTCCCAAATGTCTAAGTATTTCAAATAAAATGTGATTTGCATCAGAACTAAAGGGAAAGATTTTCTTTATTCATAAAGCCTGCTTTAGACGCACACTCTAAAAGACCCTGATAGCCATTTTTAAAGTATCAGAGGCCTTGGTGAGTCTATTATTTTCTGTTTCTGGATCTACAGTTGTCCATTTTTTTTATGGTTTTCCTATTCTAGCTACTGAGTTCAAGTACCAACATCATACTTCTAAATTATATTTTAATCCATGCTTCATATAAATGACCCAGTAGAAGGATGCAATAAAAGTGTATTTTGTAATCCTGAGTCCACTCATGCTGTAATAGAAGCACCGTGTCACCACTTTCATTTCCATTATACACCCTATTTGTTCAGAAATTATATACAGAGCCATAAAAATTTGCTTGGCTATGAGGTATTAGCTTAGCCCACGAATAAACAATTAGATAAAAACCATAAAATGTCTGAGACAATTGATTAAGATTAAAGTTTGGGATAACTGTGTATGTGACCTGGATTCAATGTCACTTAGAGAGACTCTGCTATAACAAGAAACAGGAACTAGACAAGGATATTTATGCTAGAAGAAAAATACCTAGACACAGACACAGATGCCTGCTGCTGGCATATGTCATTGCCTTAGTTGGGAAATAAAAGGAATTAAGCTGAGAATAAAATTTTCACTTTGATGATTTTTTAGTTTATCATCAGAATTTTTTATCAAAAACTAGGGTCATTGCCTTGAAAGTTCCTCAACATATAGATAGGTCCATCTTAATGGTCAAGGTGTGAAAGGTTCAGAATTCTAGAGGCATGGATCAGTAAAATTTTCTTTTTCTTTTGTCCATGTTCTTTTATTTTATATTTAAGTTAACATTAAGTAATCATCTCTGTGGTAATTTAGTCAGTTCAATCACAACAGAATGTCATAGGCTGGGTGGGTGGGTAAACAACAGACATTCATTTCTCACAGTTCTGGAGGCTGGAGGTTTGAGATCAGAGTGCTAGGGCCATTGTCCTGCTTCTCATGTGTCCTCTAATGGCAGAGAGAGAAGCAGGGCTCTGGTACCTCATTCTCCTCTTAGAAGGACACTAATCCCTTCATGAGGGTCCTGCTCTCATTGCTTCATCTAAACCTGATCACCTCCCAAAGGCCTCACATCTAAATACCTTCACTTTAGGGGTTAAGATTTCTAAGTATGCATTTTGCGGGGATGCAGACATTCAATCCACAATGGATGGTTAGGCTTTCTCTTTAGGTGGGTCTGTTTTAAAAGACCAACTATTCCAGAGCCCGTTATTTTTGTCATGGATGACTTGGACAAGACCTGGTTGCCTTTCCTCTGGGAGTGACCATCTTATACCCAGAATTATCAACTGTGATAATGCCAATTGAACTATTTTATTTCTCAATTGGATCACTGAAAGAAAATTCTCTATTATTCTCCAAAGGGAAAAAATATAATATATTATATAAGCATTATGGTATATAACATGCTCTTTTATAGTTTTGAAGCCAGACCATCTAGATTTTAATTTCTATTTTGTAATTTAGTATGTATGTTACTATAGAACAAGATATTAACCTCTCCATTCTTCAGCTTCCTCATCTATAACATGGAAATAAAAATAGCAAGTACCTCATAGGTTGCTCTGAGTAGTATGTTAGTTGATTAAAGATAAGTAGCTAGAATAATGCCTGACATGTAGTAACAAATAAATAATTGCAAGTTGAGGAATGAAATGGCATAGCCTTGCTGGACCATGTTCTCCTAGCAAGAGTTCCTCAAATTCATGTGTGCACAGATGAAGAATCCTTCACAGTGGTAATGACCAGAATAGAAGCCTCTTAGTCTGTGGCTGCTGATTATTCAAGTGTTCATGATACAAAGGAAAAGCAAAATGAAAAGATGAAGAGACAACTGGTTCTTTGAAGTCCCAGCTGTTAAGTTTTATTTGATAATACAAACAGGGTTTACCAGGTAAATTGATTGCCAAGTGTTAAATAATCAGGTCAGACATTAAAATACTTATCTATTATTCATTTCAAAGATCTGAAAAAAATGCAACTACTAGTGTCACATTTAGAACTTTTTCTCAGCAAAACATTGCACAAAATTTGTTCTCAAAGCTAAAGTTATATTTAACCAAAATCTAACATTTACCATCACACACACACACACACACACACACACACACACACACAGAATAAAGAAAAAACATTAAAGATAAAGTTATTTCAGTCAAGTCTAGAGTCACATACAGACTAACTTTGGAGAAGTATATCTTATTCAAAAGAATATTAACACTTCTTTGGTCTTTTTGAAATAGGCAAGATTCCATTTTCTCATAGACAATTATTAATTTCAATAGAAGAGTTGATTAATCCAAAAGCAAATTGGTTTGGCTTATAAAAAAGTGAAAGTATAAAGCTGCTTAAGTTAAATTACAGCATTAGATTTAATCCGTAAAGAGAAAAACATTGAACCCATTTTGTTTGGATAAGACATACAGGCATCTAATACAAACGTCTCTTTCTGAACCTCCACCTCCAAAATAAAAAAAAGGAGCAAAATCTACTGCTCCAAAATGCCCCATTTGAAGTATTAAGTACATGACCATATTGCATATTGCGTTCCTTTGGGGGAAATCCCATACATCAGAAAACAACTCATCAAATGGTCCCTCTATCACAACAGGAAAACTTAAAGCACAACATAGATAGAACCTGTAAAAGGAGATTACTAAGGTATAATTGTTTCCCCAGTGCTCAAGGTGTGTCCTTGCCCCTGTTCTGGGTAACCCCCAACAAAGGCTCACTTCCAAGAACTGGCTGCAGAGATAAATCTAATTAAAATCAGGTTGACAGAGGATGAAGAGTGTCAGTAATCCAGCAAAGTCGTTGACAGTGTGAAGATGGCGGCAAACCGGGGCTCGCAATCCAGATGCGGCTCTTTGGCCCCCTTGAGTGTGGCTCTTCCAGAAAATACCACGGCCTGGGCGAGTCTATTTTAAAGAAGTGGTATTAGAAGAAGTTTAAATTTAAAAATGTTGGCTCTCAAAAGAAATTTACGTCATTGTATTGTTGATATTTGGCTCTGTTGACTAATGAGCTTGCCGACCACTGCCCCAGACAGATGCCCATAGCACAGGTCTGGGAATTAACAGGGAGAAGTGGAATGAAGACACAGAACACCACTAATCACCTAAAGCCCACAATCTACTGTGGAAGTTAGCTGATTAACCACCTATCACCATCACCAGCCCCTTAGGGTTTCACAGCTAATGCTCCATCATGAGGACTACCAGTTTCACAAAAGGCATGAGTCTCTCCTAGCACCTCTGTGACTTCATCTTCCTTGTTTGCATTTTGTGAGATACCAGAGCACTGTAGCTGATGGGCATCCTAACTGCCAAGCCCGTAATTAAGTCATATGTTAAATGGATGAGGGAGGGAAAGGTACAAAGTCAGCACTAGCTACTTTGGAAGCGATTTTTTCTAAAACTTCCACCAAAGATCTAAATTAAGGAGAAACTTGAATAATAAAAGAGAAGTAGAGTCTCTGTCAGAAACAATGAGAAATTTAATCTAAGTCTAGAGAACATGTCAGGAAATTAAAGAAAAAAAAACAAAACATGTGCCTTTTGTTTGCTTAAGAATAAGAATCATCTGGATAGCAAGTGACAAAAGCAAATGGTGATGGAATCCGGCCTACATCTCTGACAGACAGGGTAGGTTTAGAGGTGAGGCCAGCTGTGGGACCATCAGAGGACCCATTTTATTTATTTTTAAATTTCTCTTTATTGTTGAAAGTATTGCACATGTTCCTTTTGTTTGTTTTTCCATTTGACCCCCTCTATCCTACACCCTGCTCCCCCAGGCCTTCACTACTCTATTGTCTGTGTCCCAGTGCTAGCTTATATGCATGTAGGTTCCCCTATTAACCACTCCCCTCCCCTGCCTTCCCTCTGAAATTCCTCAGTCTGTTCCATGCTTCTGTATCTCTGGATCTATTTTGTTCATCAGTTTATTTTGTTCATTAGATTCCACATATGAGTGAGGTCATGTGATGCTTCTCTTTCTCTGACAGAAGACCCATGTTAAACCATTTGATTTGGATAGGAAGGGTTCTGTTTGCTAAAGCCACAGTGAACAGAAAGTCTTCTGCTCTGTTAAAGGAACCCTGCAGGGAAGGGCTTCTGACAAGAGCAGCCATTCAGGCCCCAATTGGGGCTCTGGATGGTTTTGGGGGAAATGAAACAGAACCTCTTCATCACTCTCCAATTCAACTCTCATCTTCTCCTCACTTCTCTGGATGACATATCTCTGAATGTACTTAGAAATGCTTCCAATCCAGATGAAAGCTGGAGGAAATAACAGATTCACTAAATTAAGATAGGTATCTTCACCTATCCCAAAGGAAGCTTGTTTCTGTTTCAATTTATCCTTATCGATGAGATTACTACTTGCACAGTAAATAGAAATAAAACACACTATATCTTCCAAAAGGTAATACAACATGTTCCAATAAAATCAGAGCAAATATGTCCTCTGAAACAGAGTAGTACAAAGAAAATGGCATTTTCAAATGTTTAATTTGTATTTTTTTAACAAGATGTTGTGATACTGCATCTAAGAAACCAGAAAAGCCTTAGACAAAAAGGGAGGGGGGAAGGAAAGAGGTGGGGAAAATCATTCCTTCCACAAGTATTTATTGCTTAGAGACCATGTCACAGGCACTGAGCTGGGACCTGAGGATAAGATTGTGAATGAAGAAGACACACTTCCTGCCCTTAACAAAGTTTGCATTCAGATGGTAAGCTACTCACCTAATCCCATTTAATTAAAATGAGCTAAAATGAACTGCAAATGTGCTTGGTGCTTTGGAGGTGAAGTAGCACAAGGAAGTAGCACTGGTAACAGGAGGCCACTGACCTAATTTGTGGGATCAAAGGAAGGCTTCCCTGAATAAGTGGCATCTAAATGCAAAAAAAAAATTAAAAAAATAGCTAAATGAGTTGGAATTAGCCAGGCAAGACATGGGGGAATATAAAGCAGTTAGAGGAAAAATCAAATGGGCAGCAGTAAAAATGAAGACAAAAAAGAGTATGTTCAAAGAACAAAGAGGAAAGAGTGATGGGGGAAAGATATAAGACTAGCCTGGGGAGGAAAGCAAGATCTAGCTTATCCAAGTCTACAAGAATTTTTAATATTATTCTAAGCATAATGACAAACAATTGAAAAATTATAAGCAAAACAATGACATTATCAAATTTGTTATTAGAATATCATTCTGGCAATTCTGTGGGCATTAGGTGGCAGAGGTTAGGAAGGCATTCAAGCAATAAAGGTGAAAGGTGACTATGTCTTGGAGAATGGAAGCATCTAGATAAATTGAAGTCATTCAAATACTGAAATAATTAATGGGAATGAAAAGCATTATTGCTGATTAAAATCTGCAAAGGAGGAAAATAATGGAAAACTAAATAAGTTATTTCAGTTGTAAATGAAGTCATGACATTCAACTCAGAATTCAGAGAAAAAAAACCAAAAAGGATGAATATGATGAGAGAAATAGTAGGAGGATAAACCTAGAAGATCATAATAGGACTTCTAAGATGAGAGTTGCCAATGGAACAGAAAAAAAAAACTGAGCAAAAAAATAAGATGGTACAGTCACACAAAAAGGATTATTCAGTGATTAATTCAATGAGCTATGAAAACACATAGAAGAATCTTAAATCCTCATTACTGAGTAAAAAGAAGCCAATCTGAAAAAGGTATATATTGTGTGATTCCAACAATAGTGCATTGTAGAAAAGACAAAACTTCAGAGAGGACTTTAGTAAGGATAAATACTTGGAGCAAGGGGCAATTTTAAGGCAGTAAAACTATTCTCTATGATACCATAATGGTGGGTGCATGTCATTGTACATTTGTCAAAACCCATAAAACTGCACAATTCAAAGAAAGGACCCTAATATAAACTATGGATTTTAGTAAATGTATCAGTATAAGTTCATTAATTGTAAAAAATGTACCTACCACACTAATGAAAGATGTTAAAAGGCGAAAGTGTATGAGGAAGTGTGAGGGGTATGTGGAAACTCTCTGTGCTTTCTGTGTAATTTTTCTATAAACCTAAAACTTCTCTTAAAAATAAAATGTCATAAAAGAGAAATAATATAAGACAGCAGTTCAAAGCCAAAGAAAGGCCATCATTTAAAGATAAAAGTGTTTACTAAGTATCTGGCAAAATGCTTGGCCCTGAGTTTATGACACAAAAAGAAAGTAAAGCCAGACTGAAGAATGACATATTGGTGGTAACATAGTCAGCTAAAGGAGAAACAGAAGAAGGGCATAGAAGAAAAGCAGGGAAAAAAAAAAAGGTGGTTATGGATCATCTATATTACCCTTTAAAATTGGCAAACCTCAAGGGGAAATATATCCAGAATATTTTAAGGGAGAAAGTGGAGTCCACTTTAGAAAGACAGCATTTATTTGGGTCCAGTCTATATGATATAACTGGGATGGAAGTGGGAGGGGGCATAATAGCAGGCAATATAAACAGAGCTGAAGACCAAATAGTAAACCAAATATGTTGGTTAAAAGCAGTTGGTTAGGCTAGACAAAAGTGAAATAAAAAAAGATAATACTTGGACTCAAATATATGTTCTAGAAATCAGGATTATTACCAGGGGTAGATGGATCTATTGTATGGTCCAAGCAGACTGGTTAGAATTGTCTGCTTTTCAGCCATAAACTAATGTGTTTGGGACTTAAAGTAAAACCAGCAAACCTATTCCTTCTTATCTTCTTTTAAAATAATCCTTTTTGCTGAATTATTTTTTCTGTTCCTCCTCTGTTTTATTCTGATTTAATGAGTTATCTCGGAGAGTTTGAGCTCTGACACTCATTCCTAGAAATAAGCCTTTTGTCTATTTCTTTATCTAAGACTAAATATTTCTCAGGCCTTAGAATACATTGCAAAGTATTTCCTCATGCTGCTGCTAGTGTTTTTTCACAATTAGAGGGACTGGAATATTCAAGGTTCTAGAATCTCTTTGCAATGTGTTGGGTGGGTCAAGAAAACTGGGCATTTTTGAATATCAAAATTAGAAAGAACTAGAATGCATGATGTGAGACAGCATTGGTGAGAAGAAAGAATCCCCATGAACAGAGGCAAAACAAAAAAATTCATGTACCAGGATTGCAATTTTATTTTAGATATTGACTAAGACCTTAAACTTGTGTAGACCTAGTTTTTCTTGGATAATTTGTCATTTCTCATTGTGAGGAAGAAAGGAAATGATTCTTAGTATGACAGTTATCTTTTATTCCTAACAGGGATTCTGTATCAGTTAAGTTCCTTAAAGGCAATTTTAAGACAGAAAGAGGATCCAAATCTAATGAATGAATATACTTTATAATAAGACTAAAATAAGATAGAAGTCAATAAGTTGCCTAACAACTATTCCCTGCTTACATATTTTAGGCCAACTTCAGTGGCCATAACATTGATTTTTATATAGATTCCAATTATTATTTCTGAGAGACAGAGGAAAAATGAGAAGGATACAAAGGCATCAATAACACTGAACAAACTCCTCTTTGATGAAGCAACCCAAACAAAATAATAATGAAGGTGGAGGGAGAATAATTCTTGAGTCTATCTTAGATGAAAAGCAAGTAAGAAAGGAAGATAAAGATCAAAGAAATCTTGGCATGGTATTGAACCAACCATGCTTTTAATCTCTGATATTCACTGAACTTGGACAATTTGCTGAATCTTAGCTCTGAAGTACTAAGGGGTGTTACCACTAGCCTCATATAATTGTTTTGGACATTATATTGAGTAATTAGAATATGTGACAGTTCTCATTCAATCCATTTGAGTGACACTGAAGGACAACTAGCCCAGTTTTAAAGAATAGATGGTTTATAAAGTGACCCTTCTAGATATAACAATTTATTATATATTTAAAAAGGCTTACAACTTCAAGTCAACTGCCAATCCTTAGCTCAGTCAAGTTTGAAAAAAAGGAGTAAGTCTCAGGGCACAAAGCATAGACATTAAAAAAATTGGTCAGTTTAGCCAGGAATCTCTGAGGTGTCTTAAAGTTGAGCTGCCTCCACTGGCTTGACTGATTAATGCAAATAACTCTATTTTTGAGGAGATTCAATCTGAGATCATCCTCTCACTGCTTATACTGCTCCTACTCCTCCTTCCACTAGTGGACAAGGGGGTTTCCATAACAGTATCAAAGAAGAGGAATAATAGCACATCTGTTGAAAGATTCAAAGATTAGGTCACCCTAGCATTGCTTTTATTCTGAGGGTCATTCTGATGATTATAAATAATAGAACACTCCTCTGTGTGACCTAACTGTGAGGCTATTAAGAACTATTCTTGCTTTTCTGCATATGTTTACAATAAGGTTCATTATAGATAATAAATAATATGCCAGGCTTATGTTTCTTGAAAACACCTAATATATTAGTGTAGAATATTCCAAACTCATTCCTTCAAAATTAAATAATATTAAACATTAAATATCTATACTAATAAAAGAGAAACATGCAAATTGACCATCACTCCACTACACTGACCAGCCAATCAGTGCAAGTATGCAAATTAACCCAACCAAGATGGCAGTGGTCACATAGCTAGAGCAAGCAGCAGGCTTGGGTTGCTTCTTGCAATGGAGGAAGTCAAGCTTCCCGCTCAACCTGGCCAGTCCTGGCCTCTGCTCAAGGCTACAAAGTTTTAATTATAGAAGGAAAATAAATCCCAGATACCAGGGCCTCTGCTTGGGTTGCCTGCAAACCACCACAGGCCCCTCACCAGGCCCCTCCACACCCCTAGGGAACCCGCACCCTGATGTGGGATACTCTTCAAGGCAAACCAGTCAGCCCCCACCCATGCACCAGGCCTCTATCAAATCTATTAAAAGAGTAATATGCAGATTGACCATCACTCCAACACAAGATGGCTGCCTCCATGTGATCAAAGATGGCTGCTCCCATGTGGACACAAAATGGCCACCACAAGATGGTCAGAAGAGGAGGGCAGTTGGGAGGAACCAGGCCTGCAAGGGAGAGCAGTTGTGGGTCATCAAGCCTGCAGAGGAGGGCAGTCAGGGGTGACCAGACCTGCAGGGGAGGGCAGTTAGGGGCAATCAGGGTGGCAGGAGCAGTTAGGCATCAATCAGGCTGGCAGGGGAGTGGTTAGGGAATGATCAGGCTTGCAGGCATAAGTGGTTAGGGAAATCAGAAAAGCAGGCAGGCAAGCAATTGGGAGCCAGCAGTCCTGGATTGTGAGAGGAATGTTTGTCTGTTTAGGCCCGATACTACTGGGATTTTATGTACCAGACCTCTAGTCTACCTAATCAAAAAATAACATGCTAAATGACCATACTTCATGTTGCCCACCAGCCAATGGAGTGAGTATGCAAATTTACCCAACAAAGATGGTGGGTTAATTTACATACACAGGCTCTGAACACAGGGCGCTATACTTGCATTGTTGCTATGGTGATGACACAGGCATTCCACACCATCCCTGCCTCTCTGGGCTTATGGGCAGTGTGGGAAGGCAGAAAGGCTGCTCCAGCCAGAGTGAAGGCAGTGCCAACAGTCAAGCGAATGAAGTCCCATTCTTGCATGAATCTTCATTCGTGCATCAGGCCACTAGTATTTAAATAAAATTAAACATTTTTAGCACAAGACTTATTAGCGTCTTTAAAAAGGTGAATTTTAGGGGTGATAATTTTATTAAATTAAGATTTTTTGGGGGTAGCACCCTGACGTGACAAATAGTTCAACAAAAGACCACAGGGAAATGAAATAGAAGAGTCTATTATTCATACATATTGGAGGAAATAACAGATTTACATTGGGATCTCAAGAAAGAGTGCAGACAGGGAGACAGGACCAGGGGCACCTTTTGTTAGGATCTATGGGTGAGTACTTTGGGGTTCCCAGGTTTAGGCCAGATTGGTCAACTCAAACAAAAAAAGAGTGAGATTTTGATAAGCTCCATGGGGATCTTATTTAGGGGAGGCTTGCTCACAAGGCTATTAGGGAAATCCTTTCAGGTGCTTACATTTGCCTGTGACTTTGGGGTGTCACTGAGGGCATTGCTTCCAGGAGCTAGTGTGGGTTCCAGGCCCCTGCAGGTAGGTTGGCCACAGAAATTGAATGTGGAAGTATCAGTACCTGGAGTAAACTCTGAACTGTGACTTTTCTTTAGGTGAATGGCACTTGCAGGGATTCATACTTGCTGATGATGGAGCCCTGTCAGGTAGCACATTGTTATACTTGTTTCTGGTATTTCCTGTTTCAGAAACCACTAGTTGTACCCTGCCACAGCTACATTAAGTACAGTGAAACCAGAAGAAATTCTTCTAATTTTCTCTTTTATGATCAAAGAAGATAATGAAAATTGAGTCAGAAAAATCTTCAAACAACAAACTTCCTTTGGATTTTTCTGCTTTGGGTAAATCTATCATTTTTTTTTAATGTCTTCATTTGGAATGGTTATTTGGTAATAAGAATCATCATTTAGCTTATCTATTGTGGTGATTAAGGAATAAATGCACTGATTTAAACAAATGTAAAGTATGAGCTCCTGTGCTATAGAATATGCCTGCGCTATAGAATATGCCTGTGGCCACCTTCACTAATGTCTTTTGTGTTGTCTTGCTTTAACGAATACTTAATAATGGCCCTGATAAGTATATTGTTAAACATAAATTTTACCTTCTAAGGCTGAAAGTCTTTTTAAATGAAAGGGCTTACTAGGCCATTGTGTTACCAAGCAAGGACTCTGCCTGACTGCCTAGAAGCCAATATGATGGCACCAGCTTTTGAGGAAAGAGGTTTTTATTACAAAGTTGACTTACAAGGAGACAGAAGGTAAAAAGGTTCAAATCTGCATCCCCTACTGAGGGTTTTTAGTTGCATTTAAAAGAAAGGGGGAAATGTGCATATTTTATGAGAGTTCATCAAGTTTGAATCTGGGTGTGTTTAGTATGTAGTCCCTCTATTCAGTTCTACCTGATAACATTGAAAAGTTATTTCAAGGTGAATTATTTCTCTCGTGTGCTTGTCTGACTGCATGTTTTGTGTCCTTGTTCTGTTATCTCTGAAAAACAATTCAGCATCTCATTAGAAATAGGACAAGGCAAGTGTGGATTGGTTCTGTGGTTACAATTGCTAGCATGACAAGACCAGGCATGAAGTCTAAACCAACAGCAGGAGTGTGACAGGTGGAAAAGTGAACATTTCTGCTATTCTGGCATTGGCAAGAGGTACGGGAAAGGGTAGGGGTGGTGTAAGCAGTTTTGAAAGAATTACACTGGCTATACACAAAGGGAGTGGGAGAAGGTAAAGTGAAGTGGGGGGGATGGGAGAAAGGGTCAGTTACTGGATAGGAATGGAGCCTGCAAGGAAGCAGTGTCTGCTCCTATGGATCTGCTGTGGGCAGCAGATTGGAAAGTTCATGTGTAAATAAGAAGCAGAGACACCTGGGATTCTATAATGCCTGACTAGAATCTTTTGTACAGTCAGAAGTATAGCCATGGTTAAGGTTTGGCCAGTGACAGGCTATGAAAGAATTCACAACTAAGAGGAGAGATGCAGAGAGGAAATTCATTTTACTTTTCAAGGAAGGAAAGGACTAATGCATTGCTAGTGGATACAGGTTGGGGGAGGAAGATTGGCTTGCACTTTTAAAGAACTATTGCTAAGGGATAAGGAAGGGAGGGGGTGTCTTAAAAAGTTACAGTTTGTTAGCTTTCAAGGAGACAGCCAGGCAGATGTCCCAGGGAGTTGTGTCTTTATCAGCATCTTCCCAAGTCTGAAAAACTTGCTTAGAACAAAGGTTACAAAGAGTTCAAAAGGGGGAGGCTTGGGTTTGAAGGGGAGGAGAAGGGGGGACTTTCTACTAACTAGAGATTACTTGATGTGAATTACCCTGAAGTTGTTAAAAACGCAGGGAGGAGGGGGATGCAAGAAATGCAACCTTGGGAGTAGTCTTATCTTGGCTCTTCTGTTCAAACTGAGGGATAACTATCTTGGAGTTTAATTACCAGGTGGTTCTTATAAATTGTGGAAAGTTCCACAACAAAGAAAAGGAGAGGCCTTTTTCTGTCCTTCTTCACCTGAAAATTAATCCTAAATTCCCACAGACATATAAAAATGTGAGTAGTCTTTTGTCAATTGTCCCACTGCTATTAACAAGCTAAGTGCTCTGTGTCTCTCAATTTCTGCCTGCTCTGATTTAATTTAGAACATCTCAGAAGTCTTTCTTGTCAATATCAAAACATCCAAACATATATTATATTGGTACATATATCCTTATTTTTCACATTGGAATTACATTGTATATAAAAAAAGCCAGTTCATTTCCTTAAATAGGTAAATATGTCTCCTATAACTTGGCTTATTTGAGTCATTGGCCTTAATACCTTCTCCCTGCTCTTTGGACAAAAAAGAGAGCTATTTGAATTATTCTAAGTGAACAGGGTCTCCATAAATCCAGGATAGCCTGAGGCTCTGAGAGAAGCAGCAAGATCCTCTAAAAAGGGGGCAACTTTAAATTACTAATTAAGGACATGCACTTTCCAGTTATATCTGAATAGGTTAAAATTGGTGTTACTGGAAACCAGACCGACCTCTGTCAGGTATGCCTAGGACTGGCCAGTATTGTGTGGGTACTTGACTTCCAAAAGGAAAAATTTCACAAGTCCAGGTGAATTTTAGAGAATGTTTGTTAAAACTGTTAACTGTGGAAAAAGGAGAACTGAGCCTAGCCTGGGCTGCTTTGGCTCACTAAGAAGTAAGAGAAAAGGGGGCCTTGGGGACAGGATCAGGGGGTTTGCCCCCTCCCCCACCCCCCAAACAGCTGCTGCCCTTGCTACACTGCTTGCAAGCCTGGAGGGGTGTCTCAGAGTTTAGGAGATGCACCCCTGCAGGGGAAGAAGAGAGCATGTTCTCTGGAGGGAGAGAGAGTATGGCTGGGAGGGACCTTTCTTTGTTTTGAGGGTTTTAAAGGCTGGGAGTTTAGTGGGGGGCTAGGGGAGGATCTCAAAAGAGAATTCATTCATTTTACGTAGATGTGCCAAAATGAGATTTATTCCTTTAACTATATCTGTCCTTGAGCATGGTAGGCAAATAGGCCTAATTGGATTTCTGCTCTCTTTCTCCCTGAGTAGGTTGATTTAAGCTATTTATCCTCTGCTTAGGGAGAAGTATAAACCATTTACTCTTAAGTGTCCTTGATCTAGAGAAGATAGGATTCACTATTGGCTGCATACTGCTATTTAACTATCTATCTCAGTTTCCCCACTCCATTTACCAAGGAATTTTCCTAGCTTCTTACTATCATGCCTCTAGTCCTTTGGTTTACAGGGTTTTGGTCTTTTAAAAACTGATCACTTGACTCAGATAAATGATCCATATCTGTAAGTGATAATTTTCAGAATATTTCAGTAATAAAATTGGGTAGAATCTTTAAAAGCACATGAAACAAACACTCTTCTGTTAAATAGAAACAAAGGCTGTCATTCCTTAGAGGATCACAACTCTCTAGTTATCTACTTTTACCACATTAGAGTCTTAACAAAATATTTATGCACAGGTGCAGGCTCAGGTAAAAAAGATTAACTACCCTGTGGGTTAGAAGAACTCCCCAGGTCAAAAGTTTCATCTTAAAAAACTAAGATTATTTAAAGGACTTTCACAATCATTGGTTAAATATATAATAAATAAAATTTTGCTACCAGTCAGAACATATTTCTTATGAAAGCAAATGTGAAAAAAATTTCAAAGACCAAATCTATCCTCATTTGTGTGTATTTTCTGTAAGACTAAAAGATATGTGCATTACTCTAACTTTGCCAGCAATTCTTTTTAAAGAAAAGTATCGTGTATTCTTTTTTCTAGTTTTTGGGAAGGAAAAATGTTCTGTACCCTCTGGGTTCTTCTGGCTGGTCTATTAATCAAATTGACATGAGAAATATTAAAAGGAAAAAGATAAATTAAAGCTGAATAATATGTATACCTCTTATATGCATGGAAGAGACCCAGGAATTGAGTAACTCATCAAAATTGTGGACACTACCACCTAAAATACCATCCATAGCTAAAGGCCAAAGAAGAAGATGGGGATGAAGAGTCAGTTAGAGGAAGTTTTTAAGAAAAGCACAGTAAACAAGAGTGAGATTGTTACAAGCAGCCTCTGCCCATTGCTGCCCCCTGGGAAGAGGGCAGAGGAACCTTGAAGGTAGAGGAAAGTTTTTACTTCCTTTTTTTCTGAAAAGGTTGTTTAAATGTAAATATATTTCTCAATTACAGTTGACATACAACACTACATTAGGTTCACATGTACAACCTAGTGATTAGACATGTATACAAAGTGATCCCTTCAAAAAGTATAGTACCCACCTGACACCATACATAATTGTTACAATATTATTGACTATATTTCCTATGTTGCATTTGACATCCCTGTGATAAATTTTAAAACTACTAGTAGTTATTAATTCCTTTCATTTTTGTTTTACCCATCCACTAATCTCCCCTCTCATCTGGCACCCATCAGTTTGTACTCGCTATCTGTTTATTTCTGCTTTGTTGTTATTGTTGTTTTGTTTTAAATTATACATAAAAATGAAACTGTAGGATATTTGTCTTTCTCAGTATGACTCAGTATTTCACTTGGCACAATATCCTTCAGGTTTATCCCTGTTATCTCAAATGGCAAGATTTCATTCTTGTATGGCTGAGTAATATTCCATTGTGTATATGTCCCACATCTTTCTATCCATTCATCTATCCAGGGACACATAGTTTGCTTCCATATTTTTATTATCTAAACTAATAAAAGTGCAATATGCTAATTTGACTGGACATTTTCCAGAAATCTGTGCTGACAAAGCCAGGCCCAGGAGAAGCTGCCCTTGATTCTGGGAGAAGCTGCCCATGGTCCCAGGGGCCTGCAGCTGCGGCTGGCCCAGGCAAAGCCGCCTGTGGTCCCGGGTGCCTGTGGCAGTCCAGAGGAAGGGATGCTCAGGTCCCAGGTGCCTGTGTCTGGTCAGAAGGAGAGAATCTGTAGTCCCAGGTGCGGGGAACAAGGTAGAGGTGGTTAGGGGCTATCCGGCAGCAAGGGAACAGTTAGGGATGATCACGCCAGCAGGCAGAGGAGTTAGGGGCAATCAGGCAAGCAGGGAGAGTAGTTATGTGCAATCACGAAGTCAGGCAGGCAAGTAGTTAGGAGCCAGCAGTCCCAGATTGCAAGAGGGACATCCGACTGCCAGTTTTAGGCCCAATCATGGGATCGAGCTTAAACTGGCAGTTGGACATCCCATGAGGGGTCCTGGATTGGAGAGTGTACAGGCCAGGCTGAGGGGACCCTCCCTACCACCAGTACATGAATTTTGTGCACTGGGCCTCTAGTCTATATATACAAAAGCCTAAGCAACTGGCTAACTGGCTGATAGTTGTGATGCTCACTGACCACCAGTGGGCAAATGCTCAATGCAGGAGTGGAAACCACAAGCATGTAAACATGGAACAGACTGATGAATCTCAGAGGGAAGCAGGGAGAGGTGAGGGTAGGAAGAGATTAATCAAAGATCTTATATGCATACTAGAGGCCCATTGCACAAACCCTCAGCCTGGCCTATGTCCTCTCACAATCTGGGACCCCTCAGGTGATATCGGAGAGCCAGTTTTATCCCAATCCCCACACACCAGACTGAGGGAATCCCATCACTGCACAAATCCAGGCACCAGGCTTCTAGTTGTAAATAATGCTGCAATGAACGTAGGTTGATACATCTTTTCATATTAGTGATGTGGGAGTTTTTTATGCTGATAAAGTATATGCTTTTTTTTATTGGTTTTTAGAGAGAAGGAAAGGGAGAGAGGGAGAGAGAGAAATATGGATGTATGAGAGAAATGGCAACAGTTGCCACCCATATGTGCCCCCACCAGGTATTAAACCCCAAACCTGGGCATGTGGCCTGACTGGGAATCGAACCTGCAAATTTTTGGTGCATGGATTGGTGCTCCCACTGAGTCACACTAGCCAGGATTCAAATTAGTGTTTTGAATTTCTTCAGATAAATAACCAGAAGTAAAGCTGCTAAATCACATAGTAGTTCTATTATTCATTTTTTGAAGACCTCTATGTTTTCCACAGTGGCTGCATCAATTACAGTTGTGACAATGCACAAAAGTTCCTGTTCTCTACATCCTCACCCACACATGTTGTTTGTTGATTTATTGATTATAGCTATACAGACAGGTGTGAGGTAATATTTCATTGTGGTTTTAATTTGCATTTCCCTGGTGACTAGTGATGTTGAGCATCTTTTCATATGTTTATTGGCCCTTTTTAATTCCTCTTTGTAGAAATGACTATTCATGTCTCCGTCCATTTTTTAAAAGGTGGATTGTTTTTTTTTTTTGTTTGTGTTAAGTTGTATGGGTTCATTATATATATTTGTATTAACCTCTTATTGGATGTATCATTGGTGAGTTTCTTCTTTCATTCAGTAGGATCTATTTTTATTGATGCTTTCCTTTGCTGTGCAAAAAAGGTTTTATTTTTTATTTTATGTTCCTTGCATGGGGAGATAGATCCAAAAATAATGTTACTAAGAGTGATATCAAAGAGTTTACTGTCTATGTTTTCTGCTCATTGTTTTATAGTTCCAGGTCTTACAGTTAAGTCCTTAATCCATTTTGAGCTTATTTTTACATAACAAGTGGTCTTAGTTTCCTTTTTTGCACATATCTGTCCTGTTTCCCCAATGCAATTTATTAAATAGACTGTCTTTACCCCATTTTATACTGTATATGTGCCTAATCTGTTGTAGATTAATTGATCACATAGATGTGGGTTTATTACTGAGATCTCTCATCTGTTCCATTGACTTCTTTGTGTTTATGCTGTGGTCCATGCTCTCTGAAAAGTTGTTAACTTAATGGCAACAACTGGGATACCATAGCCACAGGCCAATCTGTTACAGCCTGCATATCTCCTAGAAAGGTGAGTAGTAAGTAAACTCCAAAGATTAAAGACACCATGTGTAGGGAACTATATTTATATACTCTGTGAGATTGGGAATAGAACTAGGTCTGCCTACACTATAGCTCCAGCATATATCTGAGCCCATGTAACACTGTCTTTCCCAGAGAGCTCTTATACAACCTGCTCTAAGACCCTACTTGACACCACTGGAATCCTCTCTTTTTCTCTCTTCTCCTCCTCCCCCTCTCTCCTTCCCTCCTTCTCTATAAGCTAGTTGAATCATTATATTTATAGGAAAATGCTGTATATTCTGAATGATTATGGTGGTACCATTAGGCAGAGATAGTAAACTATCTACCTTCATGTACAAGTTCATTTACTTATACAATTCTTTGCCCTCTACCTCTTTCATTAGATAGAAATTCTTAACCTATTTTTATTTACTTACTGTCAATTCCTGGACACTGAGAAGAGCTGAACTATAGTAGACCATTAACTATTGCTTGAGGGAAATAAATGACATAAATTGAAGAGTCATGCTACTGGACCAACATGATAGTCATCATGCAAACTCTCCTCTCTCATGTCAAACTACATTCTGCTATTTAGTCCTTACCAAAAAGTTGATTGAAGAAAGTGCTATTTGTGGAAGATAAAACTATATATTCCACCGAACACCACATACTCTAATATCTAGTACTTCAGTGTTTCATATTTTCCTTTTATATACTTAAATTTCCTAAATGAATTTTATAAAAAAACAAGTAAAAAATCCAATATTGTTTTTCTTAAGAACATATTCATTATTTTAGAGTCATCTCTAAAAAGTCTCAGGTGAAAAATATATCTGAAAAATTAAAAATACAAAAGGTTGACTTCTTCTAAGAAACCAATGGGTTTTCCCTTATCTGATTTCGGTAATTATTTCTAAGTTAATTGATGCATAAGTGCTATCATTTATTGCATAACTACCTATTACCAGGCATGATGCTAAATAATTTACCAAATCAACTCATTAAATTGTTTTGTATCCTAAATGAAAAGTTTCATGCTGAATAAAAGGTGAGATTATTCTTATTATAGATGAGAAAGATAATTTAGATGGCTTTCTCATATTTGCATACCTAGTAAATAAGGAAGCTTTGATTCAAACTCAGATCTGGATACTCATATACTGTGTTTAGTCAATGTACTCTTCTTCCATAACCTATCTTCTTTTTTGCTCATCTTCTTTTTAATTATATTTTTCATTTTCTAGCTCTATTTATATTTCTCTTTAATTTAATTTTATTTTATGTTTTTGTTTACTCTGCCAACAATCCTCTGTAAAATGAAACATGGAATAAACAAATAGGTATATAAATATTAACATAGTAATATAAAGCCATCATGTACTAAATACCTCTAAGCAGCTAAGAACTTTGTGCACTTTGTCCATCAGAAGATATTCCTGTGTTATGGCTTGAATTGGGTCCTTCTAAAATGGTTTGTTGAAGTCCTAACTCTAGTACCTAGACTGCACTGTATTTGGAAATAAGGTCATTACAGATGTGATTAGTTAAGATAAGGTCATACTGTCATAGGATTGGCCCCTAATCCAATGTGCTTGGTATCCTTATGAGATGAGAAGCAATACAGAGACAGATATGCAGAGGAGAGACTCAGGGAAAATGCCATCCATAGAAGGAGGCAGAGATTGGGGAATTGCATCTACAAGCCAGGGACTGCCACAACACCAGAAGTTAAGGGAAAGGCATGCAACAGGTTCTTCCCTAAAGCCTTCAGAGAGAGAATGGCCCTGCTAAAATCTTAATTTTGGACATCTAGTTTCCAGAACTATGAGAGAGCAAATATCTGCTGATTAAAGCCACACAGTTGGTGGTACTTTATCATGGCAGTCCTAGGAAACTAATACACTCCCCAAAATCGCTGCTGGCGGCAGATCAAATTCCCATCTAACAAGAAGCCCAGCTAAAGTGACTTTGGTAGCAGTGTTTATATATAATTGTTACATTTGGAGTTAGAAGTGGATAACTACCTCATAAAGCCATAGCTGTTGAGAGAAGCTGAGTGATGCCAGTACTGGTTATTATGCAGATAGGGTGCAAATAACATAGCTCAGTTCTCATGAATATCACTTTGGGTCATTACAGAATCTCACTCTTTTCAGTTTATTGAGTTTTAAAGCACATTTTTTTGATATTACTCAATTAAGTGACAATTGAACAGGGCAATAGAATTGATCACCTCAATGTATCACCTAAAAATATATCCAAGGACCTTTATTTTCCCCAACCTATTCTGTGAATCCCTGTTTTGTTGTTTAGCCTTTATCTTCATTCAGCCTCCTCCAAGCTACAGTGTTCTCTATCACAAAAATACCTTGTTAAATGTCTAAAAACAGTTTATGAGTGATTCAGGTGAATTTAGGGGAGTTGTTGAATCTACTAGGTAGCATCTGACTTTATTACACAGGAGTTTTCTATAAATGCAGAAGACAAAGAAAATGCTACAGTTAGGTCCTGATCACCGAAACAGTCTGAAGGGAAAGATAACAAATAACAATGAGCTTATTTCTATCCAAATGAACCTTTTATTACTTATCCTTAATGTCTAAATATTTCATCAATGCTTTGCCGAGACAGAATGTCACTGCATTATTATTATTTTTTAAATAAGGTATCAGTGAATAAGTGGTAGTGGTTATTGAATCAGAAAATTCGTTCTAAGGAGAGTGTAAATAAAGGTTATGGTAAGGAAGCTGCAGCACTTTTATGCACCAGGCTTTCATTCCAAAGAACCAGAAGTTTGATAAATGTGTAGTCCTGTCGTTTTAATAAGATTTAAAATGCAGTGGAGGTTAGATCACATCTCTTTAGAGTGGCTCATTAAATTCTCCTATTGGTGCTTGTACATTATTGAACAGTCGCCAGCCTTCACAGAAGAAAAAGGGGGAAAAGGTGTTTTCAGGTTTTTATGTAAAGATATTATTACCGCATTTCATACTGCATCCATAACTTTTCTACTTCTTCAGTAATAAGTCTGTTTCAGGCATTTTTTTTTCTTTTTAAGCCACTGGTTAAATTTTCCAAAATGATCGAGTTTACCAAAATTTACTAAGCGTGCATTAGTTATTTTCAAGATTGACACACAGTTATTTTCTGGGGTTTGTTAACTAGGAGGAGCTGCATAATACTTTTATTTGCATTTAGTCCACCGAGAGTTGATACCATTCTTGTGGCCAGTCCCCTAGGTGGTTGCAGTTGACTCCTTCATTAGTGTTTCTAGATGAAATAATACAGTTTTTGGTATATTGATTTGCAGCTTCTAGTTTTCTGAGCAGGTCTTTCTTTTGAAGACCCCATTATCTTTCTAACTATATTTAAGTATTCTCACAGACTTATAGAAGCGTTTAGTTCTCAGCCACCCAAAGAGTGAGAACAAATAAGCTATTCTTATATTTAATAACAGTAACACCCCCAATACACACACACCTAAGAAAAAGGAGGGATACACTAAAACATTTACTTTTTAACTCCCTTTTCAAAACCCATCTCCTCCTAAGAGACTTGAAAAGATAGAAATCCACTAATTCTCATTTATCTAAGGATTTGTCATGGCCTATCACTAAAAAATTATGTAATTATGGAATAACTAGTGATTATAACATAATTAGCATATTTAGACTGTTGTTGAGTGTCAAACTCTTACAAGAAAGGGATAATTTTCACTGTTTATTAGTATATTTCCACAATGTCAACTATTAATACATATTAATGACTTGCTATGAATTATCAATATTATTTTCCTTACGTTTATGGTATTGTATTTTTCTTAACATTTTCAATGTAATGTCAATGAATAGTATTAGGCTTATATAGCCAAAATGATAATGACAACCAAATAACTTTCCAATTTCACCCTCTACTATTCCTTTCACAAACTCCCTTTCTCTAAGACTAGTCAAGGCATTACCTGCCAGGTTGCCCACTTAAAATAATGCTCACAGCGGTACTTTTGTCTGGCATAATTGAGTTCTTTCTACTGAAATATGTATTTTTTATTTATTTTTTAATCCATTTTGAGTTGAAATATGTTTTTAAATGTTACTCATTTTCTCTTGCTCAGCTCTATTTCCAAATCTCCTGAGAACAAATCTTCACTTACTATCTAGCTAACAATGCTAACTCCCTTGGAAATATTGAAACATTTTATGACCTGCCTCCTTCACTTAAAAGCTCCAGATTACATAGTAATGTTCCTTTTTTGTATATTCATTTGTAATTTCAATTAACTGTCAATTTTCTGAAAAATTTACTTCTGCATTCTTCTCTTAAACCAGTAACTATTTTTCAAAGACTGCAATAGTAAGAATTTATTTTGTAAACAAATGTACTTCTGATTTTAATTTTTATTTGAATAACTTGTTTAAAAACTTAATGATCACAAATAATCTGAATTTATATCCAAAGGTGGTAGTCCATAGATATTTTGTGAAACCCATCAAAATATGTTTTAAAAACAAAATTTGAATGAATTCCTTTTCTCCATTTAAAATGTTTTCTTTTTACTCTGCCTATATGACTTTCTATAATCTATAACATTTATAGGAAAATGATACAATATACACTATGTCTCAGGATTATTTTTACAAGTACTAATATTATAACTATAATAATATACATTACTAAATATATATAACAAAATACATTGTTAACTAGAATTTAGGAAAATATGTATAATTAATAAGAATTCAGGTTACATATTAAGCACAAATAAGAATTGAATTTTTCACATTTTATGAATCTAATTAAGTATAATTAGATTGATAAAATGGAATTTTAGATGCCAAAAATATAGCTGCTGCATACAGAGCTAACCCAATTGTGAAAGCTAGGTATAAATTAAAGAGTTTCTGCAAGTCCTAGAGAGACTTTTATATTCCATTAATTAAAGAGTTAGATAAAGCTAATATACAAACTTTATTCTTAACAATTAGTTACTTACTGAAATCTCTTCTACAGTTATTCAGTTCTTAAAATTAGACCTACTGTCATCTATCTGTTAAACTGAATTAAATAGAACTCATTCTCAAGTTGTAAGGGGAATTTGGAGATTTGGAGATTCTCTATGGGTGAAACATATCTCTTTCTACATTTTTCCATCCAAAATATACTAGTTGTCAACCTTGTGTCAGGCACTATGCAGCTACTGAGGCGATAAAATAAGTAAGACAATATACTCAGCCCTGGACATGGCAATTGATGAAAGAAATTTAGACTCCTTTAAAGTATTTAAAAGTTTTTTAGCACATAAACATTTGCTAGAAAACAAATCAAATAACTATAGCTTGATAGACATACACATACAGTCTCCTTTTTACTCCTCAGATTTGTTGGTTAACAATTGATGGTTTCTGATGACTGGGAATAGAAAACAAATATATTTTTAAATGTTATTTTAAACTATTTATGCATAAACACATTGTCAATATAATTAATTAGAGAGATGGGGAGTAAAGAGCACTACAAGAGGAAAATATCATTGTTAAATTCTCTATTCCATGAAGTATATATATTTTATATATTCTTCTCAAGACGTCCTCCAAAATAAGTTATTACCCTGTTTTACACAGGAGAAATCTACAACATTTAGAGATTAACTTTACCAAAGCCATTCAGCTAATATATGGAAAAACAAAGATTTGAGCCTATGTCCCAAAGCATATTACTCTTTTATTAGATAGGATAGAGGCCTAGTGCATGGGGGAGCTGGCTGGTTTGCCTGAAGGTATCCCAGATCAGGGTGGTGGTTCCCTTGGGGCATCAGGCAGCCTGAGCGAGGGGCTTGTGGTGGTTTGCGGACCAGCCATGCCCCCCAGCAACCCAAGTGGAGGCCCTGCCTGATATTTGGGATTTCTTTCTCTTCTATAATTGAAACTTTGTAGCCTTGAGCAGAGGCCTCGGCCAGCTAGGGCAGATGGAAAGCTTGGCTTCCTCCATTGCCAGAGGCGACTCAAGCCTCTTGCTCTCTCCAGCTCCGTGGCTGCCTCCATTTTTGTTGGGATTTATTTATCTTCTATAATTGAAGCTTTGTTGCCTTGAGTGGAGGCCCAGGCTGGCCACGATGTGCGGAAAGCTTGGCTTCCTCCATTACTGGGGAAACCCAAGCCTCCTGCTTGCTCCATGGCTGCAGGCATCCTGGTTGGGTTAATTTGCATAGTCTCTCCTGATTGGCTGGTGGGCATGACTTGTGGGTGTAGTGGAGTGATGGTTAATTTGCATATTGCTCTTTTATTAGATAGTATTTCCTTTTTTTATTTATTTTGTGTTTTTTTTTCAAATCTGTACTTAGGGTCTAAAGTTATGAATCAGTTAGAGAATATTGAACAGGATGTATTTTTCTGATGTCGTAGAAGACTCTGGTGTTCAACTTTAAATGTCCTTTCTCTAAAATATGAGAAATATTTCCAACCACCTTTCTAGGTGGGAAGCAGTAAAGCATGAGAAAACACCTGAAAGTATAAAGAAAGTAGCAATTTATTTTATTCTTGGGGTTTGAAATCTTATTAGGATTCATTTTCCATGTAAATGGCCTTTTTAAAGATTAATTAAGCTCTGTACAATATTCATTCAACATCATAAGGGTGTTATTCTTTGAATTCCCTAATCTTACTGTCCCAAAAAGAGTTATTACATTTTTTGTCTTTTTGAAATAACTCAAACTTTCTTCTGTTAAAAGTAGATTATTGGCCTCATTTCAAATAGAATTCCGTACCCTGTGATCAAGAGGGTCACTTATATTTCTTCCTGGCTTAGGACATAGTACTTTGATATTGCTTTGAATGGACAGGATTAGAAATTAAAGAAACATGTTAAGGCTTTCATCAAGAACACTTTAAAAAATAATAGACTTTATTATTTACAGCAATTTTAGGATTACAGAAAAATTGATTGGAAAGTAGAGTTCACACACACACCACTTCAACCTCCATACATTTTCCCCTATTCTTTATACCTTGTAATAGCGTGGTACATTTGATGAACTATAGTAGATCTATTATTTATTACCTAAAGTCCATGGTTAGTATCAGGATTCACTTACTGCATTGTGGAACCATATGGCTTTTAACAAACGTATAACGTGTCCATCATTATTATATCATAGAGAATAGTTTTGCTTTCCTAAAAATCCTCTCTCCATGATATTGCAAAACTTTTCATATCCTTATTTGCCATCTGTATATCTTTGTGGTTGAAGAACACATTTTTATTGAATATCCTCTCTTTACTAGGCACTGCATTACACGACAGGAACATTTGTTAATCTTTCACAGAGGAACATTTGTTGATCTTTCACAGAGGAATTTACTATATAATTGTTGCTTTAAAAAAATCTGTTTACTTTCTAAAGAAAGTGACAGGTTACCCATTGACAAAAGCCATCTTATTATTCAGGAAATTCACTATGGAATCATGGTTCTCAAATTATATGAGCAGGATGCTATATAAAACATGTTTTCCCATCTAAAATGGCTATCATACTTTGTGCATACTCACTTCCACATGTACATATCATGTGGTACAGCAATTTCACTACTGGTATAGTCTTAACAAAACATCATTAATATGTTCATTGGAAGGTATATAAATTAATATTCATAACAGCATTAGTAATTACCAAAAACTGGAAACACTGAACATTCTTTACCTGAACATTGACTAATTTATGATATATACATCCATATAGTAAGATATAAAACATAGAAAGAGAAGGAACAAATTATTGCTAAATCAATAGCCTGTTGCCTGTATCTACAAGTTTGATGTTTTGCTTGTTTGTTGCTGTCTTTTTTATATCCCATACTTGAATGCAAATGATTTTATCCTTTTCTGTCTCACTTATTTCACTTAGCATGATATTCTCCAGATCCATCCATATTATCTGTTATTACAAATGGCAATATTTGATCTGTTAAGGGCTAAGTAGTGTTCCATTGTATACATGTACACTTTTTTTTCTTTTTTCTTTTAACATCTTTTTATTGTCTCTCGCCCTTCATATTTTAAAAAACTTTATTGTTGAAAGTATTACAAATGTCCTCATTTCCCTTTCCCCTTCACCCCACCCCACTCCTATACCCTCCTCTGGCCTTCCTCACACTATTGTTTTTCTATGAGCTATGCATATATGCATATAAATTCTTTGTTTAATCTCTTCCTATTTCCTCTTTTTGAAATGCATCAGTCTATTGCATGTTTTAATGTTTCTAAATCTGTTTTGTTCATCAGTTTATCTCCTTTATTATGTTCCACATATAAGTGAGAGCATATGATACTTGTCTTTACTTTGACTGGCTTATTTCAATTAGCACAATACTTTCCAGATCCCTCCATGCTGTCTCAAAGGGTAAGAGATCCTTTTTAATAGCTACATAGTATTCCACAGTATCAATGTGCCACAATTTTTTAATCAAAATATGAAGTACTCATACAACTCAACAAAAGGAAAACAAACAACCCAATTAAAAAATAGGCATAAATAGAAATTTCTCCAGACAGGACATGCAGAAGGCCAAGAGATGTATGAAAAAATGCTCAATGCCACTTTTTCTTTATACAATGATCTGTAGAAGAATATTTAGGTGGTTTCAGTGTCTTGGCTATTTTGGATAATGCTACAATAAATATAAAGGTACATATATCTTTATGAAAAAATGTTTTCAATTATTAGGGGTAGATATCTAGAAGAGGGATTACTGGGACATAATATTAATATTTTGAAGAACCTCCATACTGTTTTTCATAGTGGCTGCAGCAATTTACATTTTGATTTGCATTTCCCTTATAATTGGCGATGTTGAGCATCTTTTAACATATCTGTTAGACATCTGTATGTTTTACTTAGAAAAATGTCCATTCAGGTCCTCTGCCCATTTTTTAATCATACAATTTTATTTTTATTATGTTTTTACTTTTAAATATAGATGGTATACAGTAGTACATTTATTTCAAGTGGTGATTGAGTATTTATAGACCTTAGATCACCACACTAAGTCTAGTAAACATCCGTGACTACATAAACTTATCACAGTTTCAATTGACTATATTCACCTTCACATTTTCAGCTATTCCCACCCCTTTGACAACCACCAGTTTGACCTCTATTTCTAAGTCTGTTTTATTTGTTGTTGTTGTTTTGTTTTGTTTTAGATTTCACATATAAGTAAAACTATATAGTATTTTTCCTTCTCTGACTTATTTCACTTAGGATAATACTTTCTAAGTCCATCTATGTTGTTGCAAATGACAAATTTTCTTCTTTTTTAATTGCTCAGTAATTTTCCATTACATATGTGTGTGTCACATCTTCTTTATTCATTCAAGTATCAATAGAGACCTCGGTTGCTTCCAGATCTTGGCTATTGTAAATAATACTGCAATAAACAGGAATGCATATATATTTTCAAAATAATATTTTTGATTTCTTTGGATATATATACTCAGAAAGGGGACTACTGAGTATAGTCTACATATAATAGTTTTATTTTCAGTTTAGTTTTTTTGGGGTCTCGACATAGTGGCTGCATCAATTTGCAGTTCCACCAACAGTGTAAAAGCATTCCCTTTTCTCTAACACTTGATATTTCTTGTCTTATGGATAATAGCCATTCTAACAGGTGTAAGGTGGTACACCATTGTGTTTTTATTCCATTTCTCTGATGATTAATGATTTTGAGCATCTTTCCATGTGTCTGTTGGTCATCAGTGTGTCCTCTGCTCATTATTGATTGAATGATTTATTTTTTAGTTATTGAGTTGTATGAGTTTCTTATATATTTTAGATATTATCCACTTAGAGAATATATCATTTACAAATATATTCTCCCATTTAGAAGGCTGTCTTTTTGTTTACTTGGTGGTATCTTTTGCTGTGCAGAAGCTTTTTAGTTTAATGTAGTCCCATTTGTTTGTTTTTGCTTTTGTTTCCTTTGCAAAAGGGATTATATCCATAAAGATAATTATTAAGACTCTTGTCAAACAGTTTACTACCTATGTTTTTTCCTAGTAGTTTTATGGTTTCAGGTTTTACATGTAAGTCTTTAATCCACTTTGTGGTTGTTTTTTAATATGGTGTAAAGGAGTGGTCCAGTCTCATTGTTTGCATGTATCTGTCCATATAAGCGAGGGTTTATTTCTGGGTTCTCTTATTCTGTTTCATTGATTTCCATGTCTTTTTTTAGTTCCAATACATAGTATTTTGATTATTATAGTTTTGTAGTATAGTTTGAAATCAGAGAGCCTATTTCCAATTTGTTCTTTCTCAAGATTGCTTTGGCTATTTGTAGTATTTTGTGATTCCATATAAATTTTAGGGTTATTTGTTCAGTTCTGAGAAGAATGCCATTGGTATTTTTATAAGGATTACATTGAATGTGTATTTTTTTTTGTTAGTATGCTCATTTTAACAATATTTATTCTTCTAAATCATTAGTGTGCTATATTCTTCCATTTTTGGTACCTTCTTCAGTGTCTTTGCTCAGTGAATAGATCATTCACCTTCTTGGTTAAATATATCCTTAGAGTACAGGTCATTCACTTTCTTGGTTAAATATATCCTTAGGTATTTTATATTTTAATTGCAATTAAAAATAAAATTTGTTGCCAAAACCAGTTTGGCTCAGTGGATAGAGCGTTAACCTGTAGACTGAAAGGTCCCAGGTTCGATTCTGCTCAAAGGCATGTACCTTGGTTGCAGGCAAATCCCCAGTAGGGGATGTGCAAGAGGCAGCAGCTGATCAATGTTTCTCTCTCATCGATATTTCTGACTTTCTATCCCTCTCCCTTACTCTGTAAAAAATCAATAAAATATATTTAAAAAATAACATTTGTTGCCTTAATTTTTCCTTCTGGTTATTTGAGTTATCAGTGTATGGAAACATGGCAGATTTCTGTATATTAATTTTCATCCTGCTAATTTATTGAAGTAATTTATTTCTATTAATTAAAAAAAACATTTGCAGTAAAAATGTCTGTGTGATCTCTGGAGGCTGCCAAATCTGAGGAACCTCGGCCAAGCATAAAAAATGACACTAGCAGCTCGGCCAACTTTTGAACCTGCGAGATGCTGGAGAGGAAAAGGAGAAGGTGATTTGAACCAACTCTCAAAGCAGTATTCAAATAGAAACCTACCCTCTCATACAAAGATAAAATACAGACAGACCACTCAGGATGCCCTTGAAGAAGTTCAGAACCGTGACTTCAGAAGAGAATTAGAAGAGAGAGATAGAGTTACTGCAAGAGAAAAGAATAGAGATCGTCCAACTGGAGAACATACAACCTCTTCTTCAGTGTCGAAGAAGCCTCAGCTAGACCAGATTCCTGCTGCCAACCTCGATGCAAGTGATCCTCTAACAGATGAGGAAGATGAAGATGAAGATTTTGAAGAGGAGAGTGATGATGATGATACTGCAGGTCTTCTTGCAGAATTAGAAAAAAATTAAAAAAGAAAGAGCTGAAGAGCAAGCCAGGAAGGAACAAGAACAAAAAGCTGAAGAAGAAAGGATTCGTATGGAGAACATTCTGAGTGGAAACCTTCTCCTTAATCTCATCATAAAAGAAGGTGGGATGATGATGTTGTTTTCAAGAAGTGTGCAAAAGGTATGGATGACCAAAAGAAAGACAAAAAAATTGTTAATGATATGCAGTGATCTGAATTTCACAAAAAGTTCATGGAGAAATATATTAAATAGTATAGTTTTATGTGCTTAAAGTCTATGAAATGTAAATGATCCAAAAAAAATTGCAACTGCAATTGACATACAAATTATATTAGTTTCTGGTGTACAACATAGGGGATAGACATTTATGTACCTTATGAAGTGATCACTCTGACAAGTCTCATACCCATCTGCCACCATTCAGTTACTACAAAGTAATTAACTATATTCTCTATGCTATAATTTACCTCCCCATGAGTATTTTTATATCTGCCAATTTATACCACTTATTCCTTTCACTTTTTGCCCAGCCTCCTATACCCATTTATAAAGGGCAACCATTAGATTGTTCTACATATATATGAATTTGTTTTTGCTTTGTGTGTTTTTCCAGTTTTTTTTAAGATTACACTTATAAGTGAAGTCATATGGTATTTCTGTTTTTTGCATCTGACTGGTTTCATTTAGATAATACCTTTTAGGTTTATCCATGTTTTCACAAATGGCAAGATTTCATTGTTTCTACGGCTGAATAATATTCCATTGCATATATGTACCATATCTTCTTTATCCATTCATCTAAAGATGGGCACTTAGGTCACTTCAATATCTTGGTTATTGTAGATAATGCTACAATTAACATAAAGTCATTATTAAAAATTTAATATTTTAAATTAGTGTTTTCGATTTCTTCTGATAAATTCTAGGAGTGGAATTGCTTTATCATATAGTAGTTCTATTTTTTGACAATCCTACATTCTGTTTTCTATATGGTTGCACCCATTTATAATCCAACCAATAGTTCACTAAGGTACCCTTTCTCCACAACCTTGCCAAGACTTCCTATATAATAAAATACGAAAATTGAGGGTGGGCCGGCTAGACCCCACCTGCATACAAATTTGTGCACCAGGCCTCTAGTGTTAATATAATGATGATAGCCATTCTGACAAGAGATAATATCTGATTGTGCTTTTAATTTGCATTACCCTGATGATTAGTGATGTTGAGAATTTTTTTTTCATCTGTTTATTGGCCATTTGTATGTCCTCTTGGAAAAATGTCTATTCAGGTCATCTGCCCAATATTAATTGGACTGTTTTTTTGGATGTTAGTTTATACTTGTTTCTTATGTATATCACATAATAACCCCATATTGGATGTATCATTGGGGGATTTCTTCTCACATTCAGTAGATTGTCCTTTCATTTTATTGATAATTTCCTTCACTGTGTAAAATCTTCTTAGTTTTTTAGAGTCCCAATTGTTTGTTGTTTTTCTTTTGTTTTACTTGCCAAGGGATCATTCCCAAAAACATGACTAAGAGTTATGTGAAAGATTTATTCTAGGAGTTTTATGGTTCAGGTCTTATGTTTAAGTCTTTAATCCAATTTTGAGTTTATTCTTGTATATGGTATGAAAAAGAGGTATATTTTCTTTTTTAATGTGTAAATCTATCCAGTTATCTCAACATTATTTATTGAAGAGACTATGTCTATCACATTGTATAATTTTGCCTTCTTTATCCATAGATTAATTAACTGTGTAGACATGGGTTTATTTCTGGGCTCTATCTGTCTATTTCTATGCCAGAACCATATTTTGATTACTATCATCTTGTATTCACATAGTTTGATATTAAAGAGTATAATATTTCAAACTATTCTAGGTCTTTTGTGGCTCCATATTAACTTTAGCATTATTTGTTCTCGATCTGTGGAAACTGCCTTTGGTATCTTGATAGGAATAATATTTTTTTAATCTTTATTGTTCAGTTTATTAATTACATTGTTTCCCCTTTTTCATCACCCTATAGCTCCCCTCCACCCTGTACCTATCCCACCCTCCACCCTTACCTCCCCCTCCCCACTGTCCTCTCCCATTGTTGCAAGATTTTTGTCCAATCTCCTGCTGTACTTCCCACAACCCTTTTCTCCCCAAGAATTGTCAGTCCATTCCCTCTCTATGTCCATGATTCTGTCATATTCACCAGTTTAACCTGTTCATCAGCCTATCAATTCACTTGATTTTTATGTTCATTTGTTGATAGATGTGTATTTGTTGTTCATAATTTATATTTTTACATTTTTCTTCTTCCTCTTCTTAAAGAATATCTTGCAGCATTTCATATAATATTGGTTTGGTGGTGATGAACTCCTTTAGCTTTTTCTTATCTGCGAAGCACTTTATCTGACCTTCAATTCTGAATGATAGCTTTGCTGGATAGAGTAATCTCGGTTGTAGATTCTTGCTATTCATTATTTTGAATATTTCTTGCCACTCCCATCTGGCCTGCATCGTTTCTGTTGAGAAATCCGATGACAATCATATGGGTGCTCACCTGTAGGTAACCAACTGTTTTTCTCTTGCTGCTTTTAATATTCTCTCTTTATCTTTTGCTCTTGGCATTTTAATTATGATGTGTCTTGGAGTAGTCTTCTTTGGATTCCTATATTTTGGGGTTCTGTGTACTTCTTGGGCTTTTAAGTCAGTTTCTTTCACCAGGTGGTGGAAGTTTTCAGTCACTATTTCTTCAAGTAGGTTTTCATTACCTTGCTCTCTCTCTTTTTCTGGCACCCCAATAATTCGGATGTTAGCATGCTTGAGGTTGTCCCAGAGGCCTCTTACACTATCTTCAATTATCTGAATTCTTTTTGTTTCTTGCTTTTCCAGCCGAGTGGATTTTGCTTCTTTGTATTTCAAATCTTTGACTTGGTTCTTGTGGTCCTCTGGACTGCTTTTAGGACTTTGTGTAATATTTTTTATTTCAGTCTGTGTATGCTTGATTTCTAGTTGGTCCTTTTTCATATCCGTGAGGGTCTCATCATATTCTCAGAGGTCTTGTTCATTTCCTTGAGGGTCTCATTCATTTCCTGGTTGGTCTTGTTTATTTCCTCATAGTTCTCATTAAGTTCATCGGCCTTTTCTAGGAGCCTCTTGAAAAGCCTTATAACCGTGGTTTTGAACTTTATGTCTAGTCGTCTTTTTTCCTCCATTTGTTTCACACCTGATTTCTTTCCATATCTCTGCATGGTGGCTGCTTTATGTGGTAGATGTCCTCTAAGGGTTTGTGGCACAGTCTCCCCAGTTACTTGAGGTGGGTACTCTTACTGCAATCCTTTATGGGTTGTGCAGTATTTTTGAATTTAAACCCAGCTTGTTGTTGTTAGCCCTAGGAGGGTTTGACCTCCAGGCCAATTGGCTGTGAAGGGATACTGTGTTCAGGTTGGATGGGCAGAGTCTCTGAGCTGAGCTAGCAGCCTCAGGGTCAGCTATGTCCTATGCGGTGCTCGCACACGGGGGTCTCTGTTGGATGGGGATGGCTGCAGACACCTCCAAGAGAAAGCCGCTACTCTCTTCCCCTTGCCAGACAACTCTGCCTCTCCCCAAATGAGTCTGCACACCCAAAGTCTCACCCAGGGTTGTAAAACAGGTGGTTTCTGGGACCAGGAGACCAGTTTCCAGGGAGCAAGTCGTGCGTCTGTGCTGTCACACAGTTTACTTGCGCACAAACTTCTTTTCCCAGCTACCCGGTTTCTCCGCAGACTAGGAGACCTCTGACGTGTCTGGCTTCCAGGGTGCGTCCCCCAGATCTCGGACTTCGCCTGGCACAAGGGAATCCGTGTAGTGGGAGAAATCCAGCCGTGGTTGCTGCTCCAGCCCTACAGCCCACGCGTGCGACCAGGATGGCTCCTTACCTGTTTCTGTCTTCAAGGCTGTGCTCCCGCCACTCTTCTGAGTCTCAGTGTCCCAACTTTACTATTATTTGTGGAGTTTTCACTCAGCCAGCTTTCTGGTGATTCTGGGTGATGTTTGTTTTGTTGTTATGTTGTAGTTTTTGAATTGTTGCGTGGGGCAGAACAATAGGTGTTTACCTATGCCGCCATGTTGGTTCTCCTCAGGAATAATATTTGGATATGTAGATTGCTTTGGGTAGTATACTACTAAACATTTTTTTAACATTGTAAATTTATCCTATCTATGAGCATGGATACCTTTCATTTATTTGTGTCTTTAATGTCTTATGACTTTCCATGGTCATTTGCCTAAATGGTTGGTTCAGATTTTGTTTCTTCCTTCTTCAGACTTGTAAGATTGTGTTTCTAGCAATTTATCCATTTATTCTAGCCTGTCCAATTGGTTAGAATATCATTTTTGTGCTATATTCTTATAAACCTTAGTATTGCTGTGGTGTCACTTCTCTTTCTTTTCTGATTTTATTTATTTAGGCCCTCTGTCTTTTATCTTGATGAGTCTAATGGTATAACAATTTTGTTTATCTTTTCAAGGAACCATTCTTGGTTTCATTGATATTTTTGAATTGATTTTATAATCTATTTCATTTGATTTTGCTCTGATTGTTATTTCCTTCTACTTACTTTGGGGTATGTTTGTTGTTTTTGTTTTTTTTCCTGGGTTCTTTAGCTGTAAGGTTAGATTGCTTACTGGAGATTATTCTTGATTTGGAGGAAGGCCAGGATTGTTATGAATATTGTCTTAGAACTACATTGACTGTGTCCCATAGATTTTGAGTTGTGTTTTCAGTTCCATTTGTTTCAAGATATCTTTTGATTTGCACATTCATGCCAGAATTAAAATAGTGATCTAGGCCTTGTGGATGTTATACACAATCAGCTTCAGCAAGATGTTGGGCCAGAAGATGTGGGTTAGATTTCCATACAGAAGCCAGTTTTGGGGCATGAGAAGACATTAACACTGGCCTGGGGCTGGAGACTGAGCCTGTTGATAGAACACCCAAGAAGAGTCCATAAAGTGAAGGAAGATGCTAAGCCATCTTTTCAATTATGCCAAAGTCTAAATATTAGGAAAGCGCACATATATTAGAAGATACACATCAACTAAATCATTAATTATGACAAAGTATCCTGGGGAAAAGGCAAATAAATGGGAGCAGGTGAACTAAATCCATTAACTCTGCCTGTAAAGAATATAAGGTAAGCCCTTTCTCGTGGCATTCTCACCATTTCTTGTCCTTGCAGGGACAACTATAATGTTCTTCAGCTCTCTAATGAAGGACTGGCATTCTAATTTCTCTCCTACAGCACCCTAGCAGCAAGGCCTTCATATTAGGTGTTCACAGAGTATATAGTAGCAGAGCTACTAGATTCACTGACACAATATATTTCCTTTGTGCATTGTCATCAGAAGAGCATGTCATCTCTGACCTTCTAACTAATCCCTTTTATCATTTTATATTCTTTTCATTGGCATAAAAGACTTTAAATCCATTATTCATTCATCTTGTTTTATATTCTCAGCTTATATAGGCTCCTGCTAATTCTGTCATCTTTCTTACCCTTGCAGTTTGTACTACTACTAAGCATTGCTCTTTGGACCCACAGGTCCAGCATCCTGGCTGCCTGTTATATGATGGTGAATCTTTTCAGGCCAAAAAAAGAAAAGACCATTTTAAAATGTGCTTATGCCATTTTGATTCCTGATAGTAACACATTGTAGTTACATTTTGGAAAGGTAATAAGTGTGTTGTATTACCCATCCTGGCAGCCCCAGCCTAATTTAATTCTCAAGAAAAATGTAGCAAAGTGTTTTATCTTCCCCCTTTTTATTCCTAGAAGACAAACCAACCATTTTTATTGCTTTTCTTTCATTCCTGACCTTCAACTCTTACTTTAAGTTCACAAAGTATTTCTATAATTTGGAAAAAATATAATAGAATGTATAGACATAAATTCCAAATTAGTTGTTGGTAAAGCATATCCCTCCATCCCATATACATTTTATTCAGCAAATAAGAAGTCTGAATTTATAATTGAGTTTATTCAAGCTGAAACCTGATTTGAGCTTGAAGAGTTCATAGCAATTGGTCTTCCTAATAAATTGTGCCTGACATTTCCAAATTCAATTAGCTTTAATTCTTGCAAACTCATATTATAAGCCAAACTTGAATCTAAATCCCTGCTTTTATATGGCTTAAGTATACATTAGTGTCTGAGATTTTAAATGTGCTTTATTTTTTTTCAATTGTTACTGCAATTTAGGGAATAGATAAGTTAATTTTTAAAATCATGAATACTGCATTATTGAAAATGTTGGAGATTGAACAATTTTGTGTGACCCTTTCCAATGCTTGCATTTTTAATGACTTCATTTTAGTACTCAGGGAAACTATGAATCAGTTTTTCTTGCCTTATATAATCTAGGAATATCTGGTAAAGTAAGCTGTGTCTGGCAAAAACTTCTGTGGAGAGATTTTGTCATTTATATTTTTCTCTTAAAGACTCACAACAGGTGTGTAGAATAAATACAGTATGTCCACCTTATATAAACTACAAGCTAGAATTAGAGCTATCTATTGTGTGTGAAATGTTATTTTTAAATTTATTTTTTATTGTTAAATCAAGTTTTGTCTCTGTGAAAGAGCCTGACTGTAAGGAGGGAAAAAAAGGAAGAGCAAAAAGGGGAACTAAAATTAGATTTTTATATAACAATAAGATAGGTTTACAGTAGAACATTTAGAAAGGAAAGATACACAGGAAAAAACACACACCAAATAACAATTTTCTATACTCTACACACTCAAAGATAATGTTTATTAACAATTTTATGCATGCCCTTACTTACTGAATCCTTTTTTCTGTGTGCATGAGATTTAATATATATATATCCTATCTAATAAAAGAGTAATATGCAAATTTGACCATGCCTTCACTATGCTACCAGCCAATCAGAAGTGGGGGCAGGGCTGAGGGGCATGAGGGGGAGGGGCTGAGTGGTGCGAGGTGGAGGGGCAGGGCCAAGCAGCATGAGGCAGGGGCCAGGGGCTGCGACATGTGGGAGGCTGGCAGGGGGTGGGGCTGCAGCACACAGGAGGCCAGCGAGGCCTTGGTGGGGACAGGAGGCCATCCTTGCTTGGCATGCAACGCACGGAATGGGAGTCCAGTGTGTGCAGCTACCGAGCACAGGGCCCCTGGAGGTGGTTCCCAGCGGCCCGGGTAAGGCCAGGGCTGGGTGGGTGGGGCCGAGGCGGCCAGGGCAGAGCTAGCCATCAGCCCCATTGCAGGGTGATGGCTGGGTGCCCAAGGCCTAAAGCTTTGGCCAGGGGTGGGGAGTCAGTAGGACATTCCCTGAGGGCTCCCAATATGTGTGAGGGGGCAGGTTGGGCTGAGGGATCACCCAATCCCAGTGCATGAATTTTGTGCACTGAGCCCCTAGTGTGTGTGTGTGTGTGTGTGTGTGTGTGTGTATAAAGCCTGAGCAACCATTAGGACTGCATGACTTGTCAACCAGTCACTATGACACACACTGAACACCAGGGGGCATACGCTCAATGCAGGAGCTTCCCCCTGGTGGTCAGTGTGCCCACAGCCAACTGCCAGAGGGGACTATTGATCAATGGATGATTCTTTTAAGGCAGAAGAAATAGTAGCAGTTTTTGCTAATAGAAAGAAAATATGATTCAATAGAGGAGAAATGCCAGAGAAAGTAGAGGGGCTGTGGATGGGTCAGCCTCAGATAAGAACACAGGAAATCAATCATACATATGTGTGCATAAACAGATGCAGGTGGGTGGGTTTCACATGGGATCTTACTAGTGAAAGATCTATTTTTATTCTGGTTTTTCCAGTTTTCTCTTCATGAGTCATGGGATGAGAGGAAGGGGCTGGCAGTAGGAAACAATCATCTAGGAGAATAGAGAGTAACTAGGGAAATTTAGAAAGGTTGCTACACAATAATAAAGGCTCATTTAAGATTAGTAACCATGAATTTACAATGAAACAATACCAGCATTATTTTATAGGTTTTCTTTTCCCAGCTTGCTGCAGTTGTATTTACCCAGAATTAAATGTTTGCTAGACAAATATAATGAAAAGAAAATGAGTAAGAAATTTGAGTTGTGTACAAGAAAGTAAAATTAGTTATGGAATTTAAACTACATAAGGAAAGAATTCAATGAATAAATTGCAAATGTACTTCTTTTTGTAATCAAAGAATTGATGGGATTAGATAAAAAAATGAGTGTGATAGTAAAATTAAAGGTATCAGGCAGTGAATGGAGCAGTTAAAATTGAGGATGTAAAAAAGTGCATTAAGGGTTATATACATATAAATTATGACTAAGGAAAGGAATAATCAAGAGATATCACCTTCAGTGTCTTAGGGAGTTTTTTCAAGGGTTAGTAGATTATTGAGGTTTATTGGATTATATAGTTTAGTGACATGATAGTCAAAGCTAATAGCTTTTTGGAAGAATGAAGGAAAGATAATCTGGAAATGGTAGTGAGGAGCAAGGAGGATATCCTTCTTTTTGTTGTTGTTAAATTTATTGTGGTGATATTGGTAAATAAGATTATATAGGTTTTGCCCTGGCTTGTTTGGCTCAGTGGATAGTGTTGGCAGCCTGAGGACTGAGGGGTCTAGGTTTGGTTCCAGTCAAGGACACATGCTTGGGGTTGTGCAGGGGGCAGCCTATAGATGATTCTCTCTCATTATTGATGTTTCTCTCTCTCTCTCCCTCTCCCTTCCTCTCTGAAATCAATAATCCTATATAACAAAAGGGTAACATGCAAATTGACCCTAACTGCAAATGATTGGTCACTATGACAAACACTAACCAACAGAGGGCAGATGCTCATATGCAGGAGCTACCCACTGAGGGTCAGTGTGCTCTCACTGGGAGCTGCACTCAGCTATAAGCCGAGCGCAGTGGTGGTGGTGGGAGCCTCTCACACCACCAGAGCAGCACTAAGGATCTTCAACTGCCGCTTAGCCATTACCCCTGAAGGGTCCTGGACTGTGAGAGGGTGAGAGGGTGAGGCCAGGCTGAGGGATCCTCCTAGTGTGTTTGTGTGTGTGTGTGTGTATTTAAAAAAAAGATTACATAAATTTCAGTGTACAATTCCATGATACATGGGCATTGCGTGCCCACCACCCAAAGTTAAATCACTCTCTGTCACCTGATATTTGACCCCCTTTTTATCCTTTACTTTTATGCTGGGGATATTCACCAGAAAATGGCTGTGATACATTATAGCTAAATGTAATCTAAGTTACAGTTAAGGTAAGTGATTCTGAAAGGAAAATGAAAATTCATAGAGGCTTTCACAAAAGCATCAAATTGGTAAATGTGGTTATTAATTCATATCCAAATGTTCAATGTGGACTTCTACAGCTATATTCTATCTGCACATTTGAAAGTACAATGGCCTTTATTTACATATTGTAACCTTCATTTACATGTTTCAAGTTTACTTAGAGTCTAGAAGTGAATACTTTGGAGCAACATATGAATAAGCTGCATTGAAACAATAATAAAAATTCTGCATCTCATCTCAATGATCAATAAAAGTTGGAACCTATGAAAAAAAGGTGCTGTACCTTATTATATATTGTCATTAATATTTTAGTAATAGAAACTTTGGAATGTCCTTGCTCTCCTTGAGTCATTAAGCCCCCAGAGAAACTTTACAGACTCATTATCTTATTTCATGTTGGGTTTTTCATCTATGAATCTCAAAGAGTAAAAATGAAATTTAATGACTTTTGAGGTCATGGTCCTTTTCACATGTATAGTATTATCCAAAAGATCTATTTCATCAACTTGACTTTGACCAGAAATTTGATCTCTCAACTTACAAAATTTAAATTCCACACAGTTCCTTTTTTAATGAAGCATAGTACAAAAAAGTCCATAAATCACAATATCTCGGTGTACTATCACATATTGCACATAACTGTGAAAGTCCACCCAATTCAAGAAATAGAGCTTACCGGAAACTCAGAACATCACTATTTTTTAACATTAAAAAAAGAATCTTTTCTTCCTCCTTCCACTAGTTTTCATCTAAACTGAACTATAATCTTCATATTCATTGACTCTGGTTTTAAATATTGTGCAGCAGAATTGATCTTTTTTATTATTTAACTTATTGTGATGACATTGGTTAATAACATTATATAGAATTCAAGTGTACAAGTCTTTGCTACTGAATTGATCTGGATATGTTCAAATACATGTATTTCTAATTATTAGATAGTTTGCCCTTGATCTTATCATTAATTCTCTATAATTTCTAATCAATAATTCCAGTATTGTATTTTATAGCAATATAAAAATATTCAATTTCAACAATATATTTTTAAACATTTATTTCAAGCCTGATTTTAAAAATCCTCATTCTTAGCTGAGAGTTATTTCCTGTGTTCTGCAACAGATCCAGGGTAAATTTTGTTTTCTTCCCATCTGACTTATATGCCTCATTCATCTTCTCAAATATCCTACTTCATAACTGCCATTTATTTAATTTTTATTAAAGTATAATTGACACACAATAATATATTAGTTTCAAGTGTACAACACAGTTATTCAACTTTATAGTTTTTACAATGTGATCACCACAATAAGTCTACTAACCATTGTTACCATACAGTTATGATATTGATTACTTACCACATCCCTATGAATATATATGTATACATATATAAAAGTAGACATCTGTACCTCTTATTTTCCTTGAGCCATCCTCCCATCCTTAAAAATTAAAAACGGAGTTATCACATGACTAAGCAATTTCAATTCTGGGTATTTATAAAAAACTAGTGATATGGTACACAGATTCATGCACATTGAAAGGAAATTAATTAGAAAGTGGCCAACAAGGTGAGGCTGGGCAAGATGGACCAGACACATCCTGTTCAATGTGGACTTGCATCTGCAGAATGAGTGGGGTACTCTGACATCCCTCAAATGGTCCCAGGGTACAAGAGGGCACTGCAAAGTTGCTATCATACAGGGTGTGGAACACAAATGCAAGTGTGCAGTAAACCAGATTTGGAGTTGACAGTGCCCCATCAACAACATAACTCACAGTTGTAGGTGAAACCATGCAGCCCCACGAGGAACTGGGCTCCCTCCTTTCTGGTTTTGGGGTATATCACCCAAGAACCACCAATGCCAAGTCACTGCAGCTTGTCAGCTCCTGAGTTGAGTGTTTGCCCCTGGTGGTCAGTGTGTGTCACAGAGACCAGTTGGACAGAGGGAGGAACACTTAGCATGTTAGCCTTTTATATATAGAGAGTAGAGACTCATTGCAGGAAGATTCTTGCAAGAATAGGGCTTCCTGCGGCCTGAGCAAAGCTCTCTCCCATTTCCACTGCCTCGCTCCCTTCTCTGCAGCCTCTCTCCCTCCCTTCTCCACTGCCTTGGTCTCTCCCATCTCCACTGCCTCACTCCCTCCTGTGTCTGCTGCCTTGCTTGCTCCCTTCTCCACTCCCTTGCGAGGCAGCAGAGATGGAAGGGAATGAGGCTGCGTTGCTCCCTTCTTTGCTGCCTCATTCCCTCCCATATCCCCCACCCCACTTGCTTGCTTCCCTGAAGCTTTGCTCTCTTCTGCAGTGCTTAGCTTCCTTCTACACCATCTTCTGTGCCTGGATATGCAAATTAACCACCATCTTGGTTAGGTTAATTTGCATGCTCGCTCTGATTGGCTGGTGGGCATGGCTTGTGGGTGTAGCAGAGGCACAGTCAATTTGCATATTACTCTTTTATTAGATAGGATTAGGTCAGCCCTAGCAAGTTTGGCTCAGTGGATAGAGCATCAGCTTGTGGACTGAAGTGTCCCAGGTTTGATTTCACTTAGGGGCACATGCCCAGATTGTAGGCTTTATCCCCAGTGGGAGATGTGCAAGAAGCATCCAATAAATGATTCTCTCTCTTTCTCTCTCTCCTTTCCTCTCCGAAATCAATAAAAAAAAAAAAAAAAGCCGATTACCAACTTAAGTTTCTCTTTTTGTATTTATAACACAGAACACTAATTTAAATGTTCTAAAAATGCTAATGAGTATGAATAGATATTTATTCTTATGAGTCTTAATATTTGTAAGTACAAATTTACTTGTAGCCTTAACAATTAGAGAGAAAAATAGTCTTTTTTTTCTATCTTTCATTTCCTCCCTTACGTACCATACATAACAAAATCAACAAATTTATTATTTAATTTATTCATCTATATTCTGCATTCCAGTTTCTAGTATTTTTTTTCCTTTTCTCAAAGAACTGTATTTTATCCATCATATGGCCCCTCCCCTATATCATTACCCTTCTCCTATTTTGTGGATGTTTCCACTGGCATGTGTCTAGGCTCAAATCTCACCTTTCTTGTTATCCCAACTCTTTCCTATTACATTAGCATGCTTTACCTTCAGTGCTGAGTTACTTTAAAGAATAGTGTCCATTTAATAGTCATTCACTGTTCAGCCTGCTTACTGATATGGGATGTGTGCCAGCTGGCTCCAGAGCAGGTCTCAGGAGGCCTTCTCTTTATTAAATTCTAGTGATAAAGTCAACCCCTAACTAACTAAAGTGTTTGAAGAATTTGACACTATTGATATTGTTAAACCACTCTCTTAAATAAAGTATCACTTATTGGTTGTATTTCTGATAACATGTATTATACGGTTAATTTAAAATGTTTTATATAGGAAGTTATTTTTAACCAGTAATAATGACCATGAAGAGATAACTTCACTTAATGTTGTTGTTTTTCTTTAATTTACATTTACTATAATTACCAACAGATATATTGATCTATATACTGCCTTTTAATTTAATATTTTAAACATGTCATTATGTAGATTTTGAATATTTTGAAAGGTAGCATTATTTAATATTATATAAGCATGCGACTGAATTTAACAATTCTCATTTTCAACACAATATTACTAGTTATAAATAATCCTATATTATAAAAGCCTTATATGATAAATGCCTGGTCAGCCATTCAACCAATCAAAGCTTAATATGCTAATCATATGCTAAGGCCACTCACCTGTTCGATATGATGTGCACTGACCACCAGGGGGCAGATGCTTTGATTAGTAGGTTAGCTTGCTGCTGGGTTCTGGCTGATCAGACTGAGCGAGACAGGCCAGACATGCCCTGGATCCCTCTCACATTCCTCTCCAGCCCCAATCGTGCACAGGTGGGACCCCCTGGCCTGCACCCTCTCACAATCTGAGCTGAGTGACCCTCTCCCAAATGCACAAATTTCATGCATCTGGCATCTGGTATTCATTTAAATAAGTCATTGTGAACATCTTTCATTATTAATATGAACAAATAATGAGGTAAAAAAATTTGAGGACTCTCTATTTTCTTAAAACATTGCTTTTTTATTTCTCTGTATAGAATTTATAGAATATAAAAATGTACAAACTAAAAAATAGTTTATAGTTATTTTTAAATGCACATGTAATTTCTAAAGATAGTTAAACTAAAGTAATACCCACTAGTTTCTAAGCAAACATTGTATATTAGAAAGAATGTAAAAGTATTGATAATTTAAATAAATTATATTAAATATTTTTCAAATTTTTTTACTTGACAAGTACTATTATCTCATATGTACACAATTGGACTAGTCTTGCCTCAATCATACACTGTTATAACTAATATGTTTCCAACTTTCATATTGTATTTCCCACTAAAAGTTTTTTTTCCAAAATAATGTTAATTCTACTAAATGAACTATGTAAACATAAAGAATTACTGAGCAAAATTTAAAAATTTTAAAAAATTTAACTTACAAAAATGATTTAGAATTTAGTGAGGATCTATTTTATTGCAATATTGAGTTCTCAACTTTAATATGTATTTCATTTTCTTCTCTTACTGTTAAGTTTTCAGTTTTTGTCATCTTTGTTGTGGTATCATATTTGTTTTTTTTAATACCCTGTGAAGTCTATATAATTTAGTTTTGCTATTGTGAATGGAATATTTTTTTCAATAAGTATCTAGTGGATTATTTATATTTTAACCAAGTCTGCAAAATGTCTGTGCTTATATTAGTCTCTACTACACTAGGTAGTTATAGTTATAGTTATTAAGTAGTTAATAGTCAAACTATACTTAAATATTATTTGTAATAATTTAATTTGTCTCATCTTATTCAACTTTATATATCTGTTCCTTGTTTATTACTTTTTGTATAACTTCAAAATGAAATGGGCGGGGGAGGAAGATCAAGATAGCAAACTAGGTAAACTCTGAGCTCAAATTCTCCCTTGATCTTATCAAACTTTCAACTGAATAATAAAAATCATTCACTGAGAAGCATCTGAAGACCACGTAAGCAGATTTCCTATGACTACAGATATAAAGCAGTAGCTATTTTAAGACAAGAAGGCAGGGTGAAGATACCAACTAGACAGGTCTATATCCACAGTGTAGTTATTAAGAAATAGTGGGACATCTTTGCTACAGAGGTGCCCTGAGGAGCAAAGAGTCCCAACCCCACACCAGGTTCCCGTTCCAGGGTACCAGTACCTGGAAGAGGAGTTCCTAAAACATCTGGCTTTAAAAACCCAGAGCGAGTGCTTCCCAGAGAGACAAAGGGCTATGGGAGACTGAGATATGATGCTCTTAAAGGACAGTGCACAGATTCATTCTAAGCTTCAGCTCAGGGCAGAAGCTCAAAGTGTCAGGGATATGTAGAGAACTAAATATACTAACTTCAGGGCAAAGGATAGAGGGTCAGGGATTAGGGTTGGAAGTGCTGGCAGGCACTACTCTTCCTTTGTGGAGCTCTCCTCTCACTAAGCTATCCCAATGCAAAATGGTATAGAAGAAACATACGTTGAGGTAAAAAAGGCCATCTATGATAAGCACACAGCTAATATTACATGCAACAATGGAAAGCTGAAAGCTTATTCTTTAAGATCAGGAACAGGTCAGAGATGTCCACTTTAGCCACTTTTATTTAACAGTAGAGGCCCAGTGCATGAAATTCATGCTCCATTATGGTCCTTAGGCCTGGCCTGCGATCAGGGCCATCTTCCCCAGTTGCCCACAGCCAGCCCTGCACCCCGCCATTACCCACCTCTGATTCCCCATTTGCCATCAGGTGATTGGTGCCTGACAGCTAGGGGAAAGGACTGAGAGGTTGGCTGTTACCACCCGCTGGCTGCTCCCTACCCTCTCAGGTGGCCATCAGATGACCAAAGTCTGTCAGCTGGGGAAAGGGACCAGGAAGTGGTCAGTGCACCTCATACTGACTGGTCCAGCAGTCATTCTGGTTATTCTGCTGTTAGGGTCAATTTGCATATTACCCTTCTATTATATAGGATAGAGGACTGGTGCATGGATGGGGTCTGGCTGGTCTGCACTGAAGGGGGCCCCAGATCAGGAAGGGGGGTCCCTTCTGGGGGTAGAGCTGGTCAGGATAAGGGGTCAGAGGGTTTGCAGGCCATTACCACCCCAAATAAGTGTGAGGGTCTCCACGGGGGGCCGGGCCAGCTTGGGAGAAGATCCACCAGCGGTTTTCAGGCTTACTATGCCCCCAATTAGGGTGGGGTCCCCGCTGGGGAAGGGGCTGGCCTAGACAAGGGGCTGCAGGTTGTTTGCATGCTGACTATGTCCTCTATCAGGGTAGGGGTCCTCGCTGGGGGTTGGTGCTGTCCTGGGTGAGGGGCTGCAGGCCGTTTGTAGCCCCACCACACCCCCGGTTTTGTCAGGAAGGACTCTGGAATGACATTAGGAAGTTGTCTGGTCCATCTGGTCTTATTAGTATATTACCCTATTATTAGTATAGATCGGAAGTCTTACCACAGCATTCAGACAAGAAAAACAAATTAAAATAATATAAATTGGAAAAAAAGTAAATCTGCCATGACTGGCAAATGACATGATACAATATATAGAGTCTACCAAAAAAACTATTAGAATAACTAAATATAGTAATATAGGAGGATATGAAATTAACATTCAAAAATTGGGTGCATTTTTACATACCAATAACAAATGAAAAATTAAAATCATTACAACAACAATATCTAGAAATCATTTTAACCAAGTGGTAAATAATACACTCAAATGCATATCATATCTAATAAAGATGAAATATGCAAATTGATCTTTACTCCATCACAAAGATGGTGTGCCCAGTCCCCTCTGCCCTGCCAGGAATGTCCTTTTAGTCCTTGCCATGGTGAAAGGCAAGCAGGCCCTCACAGAGAGCAGATTCCAAGTCTCTGCTTGCCCCTAGATGCGGCAGTGAGCCAGAGAGAGGACAGCAAGGCCCTGCTTGCTCTTGGCCACAGCGGCAAGTGGTAAGCAGGCTTCCCCAGAAAGCAGAAACCAGGGCCTCCTGTGGCGACAAGCAAGCAGGTCCGCATAGAGCAGAGAACCATGAGGAGTGGGCCAAAGCAGTCAGTAGGACATCCCCTGAGTGCTTCCAGATTGGAGAGAGTGGTCAGGCTGAGGGACACCCCCCCCCCTTACGCTCCTACCCCTTGTGCAAAAATTTTGTGCAACAGGCCTCTAATATCTTTTTATTGATTTCATAGAGGAAGGGAGAGACATCAGTGACGAGAGAGGATCATTGATCAGATATCTCCTGCCTGCCCTCCACAATCTAGGCATGTGCCCCAACCAGGAAATTGAACCACGGTCTCCTGGTTCATAGGTTGATACTCAAACACACTGGCCAGGCCATTTTAAAAATAAAAGCTCATCTTATTCTTCTAATCAGCTTATGGTAACAAACTTAATTGTATGTCAGTTTGTCCTTAAATTTATTACTAGTATCTATTTTGTGTTTCCCTGAAGGCAAAGCCATATTGTTAAACTGATCCATCTACTACTCGGCACAACAGATAATTTAATGAATTTTGAATTAATGATAATGGTTTAAAAACACTACTAAATTGGAAATTTAGTTTTTTGTCCTCTTCTGATGGTCATTATGCTGATTATGACAAACAGGTGGTATGTGGAGAATTGTAAGCTATTTCACACAGAAATGATACCTCAAATCTTATACATTAAAAGCATAATATGCAAAGTGTCTAGCCAATCAATCAACCACTTGACCAATTGCTATGACACACACTGACTACCAGGGGGTAGATGCTCCAATCAGTAGGTTAGCTTGCTGCTGGGGTCTGGCCGATCAGGACTGGATGAGAGGGCCAGACATGCCCTGGAGCCCTCCTGCAATTCCTTCCCAGGTGGATGGCTCCAATCACCATCCAGGCCAACGGACTCCACTGGTGCACAAATTCGTGCACCAGGCCTCTAGTATCACACAACTTTGTTGTTGTGTTCTAATGCTACACACTACCAAGCATTCCATTAGTTAAATTCTGCAAGTTTTAATTATCTTATTAATAATATATACTATTGTTCAAGAAAAAAATCTTAAAAGCATAATTTTCATACAAATTTAGAGTGAGCATGTGTCAAAGTTGTATTTGACTCATTAACAATGGACCAGGCTGCTGCGGCTGCTGAGGTACAGGTGGCGGCAACTGGTGGTGAGAGAGGTGGCAGCCGGCGATTTAACCCAGAGACCAACTTCCCTCTAGAAGCACCCACAGCTCTACCCATGGTCGGGGGAAGGTAGTGGCAATAGGCATGGGAAGTGCAGCTCTGCTGAACTGAGCACAATGAGCAGGCTCAAACCAAGCAGGTTCAAGGTCCCCACCAAGATCCTTAAGCCCGGGAGCACAGCCTTGAAGATGCCCACTGCTGCTGCAACTCCGGTAGAAAAAGCAATATCCAGTGAAAAGGAATCAGGCACCCCTTCCTCTGAGACGCAAGAGGAATTTGTGGATGACTCCCAAGTTGGGGAGCGAGTTTGGGTGAACGGACAATAAGCCTGGATTTATCCAGTTTCTGGGTGAAACTCAGTTCACACCAGGCCAGTGGGCCGGAATTGTTCTAGACGAACCCATAGGCAAGAACGATGGCTCGGTGGCAGGAGTCCGGTATTTCCAGTGTGAGCCTTTGAAGGGCATATTCACCCGGCCCTCCAAGCTGACGAGGAAGGTGCAGGCTGAAGACGAAGCCAGTGGCCTGCAGATGACTCACGCTTCCAGAACGACCTCGCCTCTGTCCTCATCTGCAGCCAGCATGATGGCCTCCCCCTCGCATATTCCTCAGAAGTCGTCCCACCCAACAGCAAAGGGGCCTTCCGATCAGCAACCTCACAATAACTGCCGTGAACCCATCTCCAACCTCTCAGAGGCCGGCTCTGTCAAGAAAAGAGAGAGAGAACTCAAAATTGGAGACCGAGTACTGGTGGGTGACACTAAGGCTGGTGTAGTCCAGTTTCTCGGGGAGATGGATTTTGCCAAGGGGGAGTGGTGTGGTGTAGAGCTAGAGGAGCCTCTTGGGAAGAATGATGGGGCTGTTGCCTGGCACCGGGTATTTTCAGTGTCAACCCAAATACAGCCTGTTTATTCCTGTCCACAAAGTGACCAAGATCGGCTTCCCTTCCACCACGCCCGCCAAAGCCAAGGCTGCCGCGGTGAGGCGGGTGATGGCCACCACCACGCCCGCCAGCCTGAAGCGCAGCCTGTCCGAGTCCTCTCTCAACTCCATGAGTTCGGTGGACTCCTCCATAAGCAGCAAGCCCAGTTGCACCAGATTATTGACTGAAACCTCAGCCCGGTACACCAGGAAGATCTGAAGGAGAAGCACCAGCACATTGAGCAGCTGCTGGCCGAACGGGATCTGGAGAGGGCGGAGGAGGCCAAGGCCACAAGCCACGTGGGGGAAATAGAGCAGGAGCTAGCCCTGACCCAGACGGACACGACCAGCATGTCCTGGAGCTGGAGGCCAAGATGGACCAGCTACGAGCCATGGTGGAGGCTACCGACAAGGAGAAAGTGGAACTGCTCAACCAGCTTGAAGAGGAAAAGAGGAAGGTGGAGGATCTTCAGTTCTGGCTGGAGGAAGAATCAATTACTAAAGGCGACCTTGAGGTGGCCACAGTGTCAGAAAAGTCTGATATAATGGAGCTAGAGAAAGACCTAGCGTTGAGAGGACAGGAAGTAGCCAAGCTTTGAAGAAGGCTCAAGTCCAATGGACCTGCTGGGGATGTTGACATATCAGTATCCCTTTTGCAAGAGATAAGCTCTTTGCAGGAGAAGCTAGAAGCCGCCCATACTGACCACCAAAGAGAAATGGCCTCCCTGAAAGAGCGTTTGGGAGCCCAGGAGGAAACGCACCAGAAGGAGGCGAAGGCTCTGCAGGCTGCTGCAGAGAAGCTCTCCAAGGAGAACAAGTCGCTGAAAAGCAAGCTTGACCACGCCAACAAGGAGAATGCGGACGTGATCGCCCTGTGGAAGACCAAGCTGGAGACTGCCATCGCCTCCCACCAGCAGGCCATGGAGGAGCTGAAGGCTTCCTTCAGCAAGGGAGTGGGGACGGAGATGGCCAAGGTGGCTACTTTGAAAACACAGATAGAGAAAATGCGACTAGATTACCAGCAGGAAAATAGAAATCTTGCAGAATCAACAAGACTCCGATTGGTCTGCTCACACTCAGGAGATAGAAGCCGTCAGGGCAAAGCTGATGGAGGTCATTAAGGAGAAAGAGAACAGTCTGGAAGCCATCCAGTCAAAACTGGACAAGGCCGAAGACCAGCATCTGGTAGAAAGGGAAGACGCTCTGAGCAAGCTGCAGGAAGCCAAGCTAAAGGTAAAGGAGCTAGAGGCACTGCAGTCACAATGCAGCGAGCAAACCAAGGTTATCGATAATTTTACAGCACAGCTCACTGCGGTCAAGGAGAAGCTGCTGGATCTGGACATCCTTCAGAAAGCCAATTCCGAAGGTAAACTGGAGATCTAGAAACTTAGAAGTTCGAGGCAGCTGAGCAACAGATTAAACATTTAGAGGTTGAGAGGAATGCTGCAAGTGACAAGGCTAGTGGCATTGCCAAAGAGCTGCAGGGGAAAGAGCTTACACTCAGCAAACTTGAGGAGCACATGAGGGAAGTCAGTCACATGAAAGAGGCTTTGGAAAAAGAACTTCAGATGCTGAAAGAAAAGTTTGCTGGTGCTTCAGAGGAGGCAGTCTCTGTCCAGAGGAGTATGCAAGAAACTGTAGATAAATTACACCAAAAAGAGGAGCAGTTTAATGTGCTATCTTCTGAATTGGAGAAGTTGAGAGAAAATCTAACAGGCATGGAGGCAAAGTTTAGAGAGAGAGTTGAAAGAGAAGAGCGGTTGATAAAGGCAAAAGGAAAACTGGAAAGTGACCTTGCAGAAATAATGAAAATGTCAGGAGATAATTCTTCTCGGTTGACAAAAATGAATGACGAGTTGCGTCAGAAAGAAAGAAATGTGGAGGAATTACAGCTAAAACTTACAAAGGCCAATGAAAATGTGAGCTGTCTGCAGAAAAGTATTGGGGATGTAACTCTCAAAGCTGAGCAGAGCCAGCAAGAAGCAACTAAGAAGCATGAGGAAGAAAAGAAAGACTTGCTGAAAAAACTGCTGGACCTGGAAAAGAAGATGGAAGCGAGCCACAACCAGTGTCAAGATCTGAAAGCCAGGTATGAGGAAGCCAGTTCTGAGACCAAGGTGCAGCACGAGGAGGCCCTGCAGAAGCTGCAGACACTGCTGTCGGGCATGGAGGAGAGGCTGGCGGCCACCCAGGAGCAGAACAGGGACTTGAAGCAGGAGGTGGAGGAACTGAAAAAACAAGTGGAGGAAGCTAGATCGCTAACTTGTTTGTTAACATCAGCCCAAAGAGAAACTGAGCTCATGTCAGAGGAGCTGAGGGGTCTGAGGTCAGAGAAGCAGCTTCTGGTGCAGTAGGGCAGTGCCTTAAAGGCAGAGAAGGGCGTGCTCCTGTCCAAGCTCTCAGAGGCCGAGGCCAGAGTGGCGCTCCTCCAGGAAGACCAGCGGAAGCTGCGGTCTGTGAAGGAAGCCCTGAATTCGGAAAAGGAAAAGCTCTTAGAAGAAAAGCGGCATCAGCAGGAGCAGCTGCAGAGTGACACTGTGGCTGTTGAACGAGAGAATCGGCTGTGAGAGGTCAGTGCCTTGCAGGAAGAACTAAGATGCACACGGAAAACGGCTCTCTGCAGGATTCCAGGGCCACCCTGCAGGCTCTCCTGGAGGAGCTCCATCCAGCACAGCAAAGAGAGCCTGACGGCTGCATGCCAGAAGGACTGGGAAGAAAAAGGCCATCTGGAGGAGCGCTTCGAGAAGCTCATGAGCGAGAACCTGGCCGTGGCCAAAGACAAAGATGAGATCATCCAGAAGTTGCAGAGCTCTTAACGAGGAGCTAGTTCAGGACCAGAAGGCCTTGGTGCAGTAAATGAACAATCTCACCGCAGAGAAGAAGTCAGCACTGGAGAAGTAGTTGGGCCTCAAGAACATATGCATGGCCCTGAAGGTGGAAATGGACAAGCTCCTGCAGAGCAGCCAGGACCTGCAGCTGGAGAAGGGTGCGCTGCTCCAGGACCAGGACAAGCGGAGCGCCAGCCTGGCCTCCGTGCTCCAGGTAAACCAGCTGCTTAGCGCCAAGGGCCAGCAGACTCCAGGTGCAGCTGGACGCCACCAGCAAAGAGCTGTAGAAGGCCACGCTGGAGACCATGCAGCTTCAGGCCGCAAACACCAGCCTCACGAAGCTGCTGGAGGAGATCAAGACCAGCTGGGACATCACAGACTCCGAGTGCATCCAGCTCCTGCATGAGAAGGAGATTCTGGCCGAGAAGTTGGAGCTCCTGCATGAAAACAGGCTCATCGCTGAGAAATGCGGTCAGTGCTGGGGGAGGCCATTCAAGTCGAGGTGAGCCTAAACGAGAAGATCGTACTCCTGACTTCGGAGAAGGAGGTGGTTTGTCAGAAAGCATCCAAGATCAAGAAGCAGCTGGACAGCCTCCTGAAGGAAAAGTCTGTGCTGGAAACGCAGAACAGGGATCTACTCACAAAGAGAGAGAGAATCCCCTCAACAGCATAGGAGAGCTTAAAAGGAAGTACAAGCAAGAGTCTGCCAACGCAAGAGAAGATGAAGCTCCTGGATAACCTTGATGCTCTGAAGAAAGAGCTCCGTGAGAGGAAAAAGGAAAACCAAGAACTGGCCACCACCAAGTGCGAGCTGTCGCTGATACTGAAGGAAGCCCAGGGCGCCAAATAGCACCTAGAGAAGGAGCACGCCTGCATCCAGCAGGCCCAGGAGAGCCTGAGCACCGAGCTGGGCACGCGCTGCTCTGAGAAGGACCTGCTGCTGCGGGACCAGCTGGGCCTTCAGGAGGAGTGCCAGAAGCTGAAGGAGGAGGTGAGCATGGTGCAGCAGTCCCTGCTCCTGGAGCAGGAGGCCCAGGCCAAGGAGAGCAAGTTGGCCTCCTACGAGAACAGCAAGCTCCTCAGGAGGGCAGCGCGCCTGGAGCAGGAGCTGGAGGAGCTGAGAGCAGCCACCAAGGAGCTCCAGGCTCGCCCAAGAGAAAAGCACCTTCGAGCAGAAGGTGGCCGAGATCCTCAAGGAAAAGGAGCTCCTGAGGGCAGAAATGGCACGGCTTGGTGCTGACATCGAGACGCTGTGGGGCGACTTGGCCTCCCTGTCCAAGTCCAAGCTGGAGCTGCAGGAGCTGCATGGCTGCCTCAGCAAGATCCTGGACGACCTGCGGCTGAGCCACGAGGTGGCCCTGGCCGATCAGGCCCAGGCACTGCAGGACAACAAGCAGCCTGCTGACCATGAAGAGGGAGGTGGTGCTGAAGCGGGACGAGCTCCTGAAGGAGAAGGATACACTGGCCGAAAGCTACTTCATCCTCCAGAAGGAGATCAGCCAGCTGGTCAAAACCAACAGCCACATCTCCGCCAACCTCCTGGAATCTCAGAACGAAAACCATATCTTGAAGAAAGACAAGAGCAAGCTCACCCTTAAAATCAGAGAGCTCCAGACGCTTCACTCATTCACGGCTGAGCAGACAGCAGAAGATGCCATGCAGATCATGGAGCAGGTGACCAAAGAGAAGACGGAAACGCTGGTCTCCTTGGAGGATACTAAGCAAACCAATGAAAAACTTCAGAATGAATTGGATACACTTAAACAAAACAACTTGAAAACTGTGGAAGAGCTGAACAAGTCAAAAGAACTTCTGACTGTTGAGAATCAGAAAATGGAAGAAATCAGGAAAGAAATAGAACCCCTGAAGCAGGCAGCCGCTCAGAAGTCCCAGCAGCTCTCAGCACTGCAAGTGGAGAAAGTGAAACTTGCCAAGGAGCTGGGGAGAAGCAGGGACGAAGTAACAAGTCACCAGAAGGTGGAAGAGGAGATATCTGTGCTCAACAACCAGTTGTTAGAAATGAAAAAGAGAGAATCCAAGTTAATAAAGGATGCAGATGAGGAAAAAGCCTCCTTACAGAAGTCCATTGGCATCACCAGGGCCTTACTCATGGAAAAGGACGCCGAGCTGGAGAAGCTGAGGAACAAGGTCACGGTGCTCAGGGGAGAAAATGCCTCTGCCAAGTCCTTGCATTCGGTTGTCCAGTCTCTTGAGTCTGACAAGGTGAAGCTAGAGCTCAAGGTAAAGAACTTGGAGCTTAAATTCAAAGAAAACAAGAGGCAGCTCAGAAGCTCCTCAGGTAATACAGATACTCAGGCAGAAGAGGACGAAAGAGCCCAGGAGAGTCAGATTGACCTCCTAAATTCAGTCATAGTGGACCTTCAGAGGAAGAATCAAGACTTCAAGCTGAAGTTGGAAATGATGTCAGAAGTGGCCCCTAATGGGAATAGTGATGACCTAAACAATTATGACAGTGACGACCAGGAGAAACAGTCCAAGAGGAAACCTCGCCTCTTTTGTGACATATGTGACTGCTTCGATCTCCATGACACCGAGGACTGTCCCACCCAGGTGCAAATGTCGGAGGACCCACCCCACTTCATGCACCACGGCAGTTGGAGCAAGAAGCACCCGTACTGTGAGATCTGTGAGATATTTGGACACTGGGCAACCAACTGCAATGACGACGAGACCTTCTGAGGAAGCCTCACGTCCAGGACTGGGCCTTCTCGACGCACCAGCATCCGGGCCACCGAACACCAGCATCACGTGTGCAGACTTCCAGACAACTCACAATATTTTTGACCCCCACCAACAAATATTAAGAAAAATATTTTGATCTTCAACAATTGCCCTTTTAGTTTCCCTGTATACGTTAGAAGAACAAATGCTTAAGAGGTGAGTTTTCACCTGTTATTTTTGTCGCCTTGATTTTTAAGTTTCAACAGGACATTGCACCAGAAGTCATTATGTCTGTTGTCCCAAAGGAAACCTCCAAGAACAACCCCTTCCCTCCAGTTCCTGATTTAAGTAACTTTAAATTATGCCATTACTTTTCATGTTTGCACTAAAATCTTCCAAGGGCTGCGTTTCTGTATAGTGAGATATTTGGGTTAAACTTTGACACTGGAATGAGTTGAAAAAAATGTGCCATTTTGCATTTTCATCTACTCATATAGAGCATTTTATTTTTAATTGAAGAAATATCTGGGATCTTTGCACTACCTGATGTCAGTAGTGCCTTTACTTCAGGATTGGTAACACTTAGTTGTAATGATAAATCATGAAACAGGTGAAGCTGGGGTGGGGGGAAGGGACCCCCCAAACTGCTGTGGGATATTTTATCATCGATATGTTGCACCCACTTACTCTACTGTGGTGTTTTGTTTGTTGGTTTTGAATAATTTCAGCTATATATTATATGTATATATATATTTTTAAATCTTTATTTTTTTTTCGGGGGGGGGGGACAATGGACCAACAGAGTGACAAAAATGGTTCAAGACAGATGCAAAAATACATAAATAATAAGTGAAAAAAATCTTGGAAAAAGATGATTTAGATTTTTTTGAAATGACTGATAGAATCATAACCTTGGGGATTATCTTTTCCACAAGACAGAAATCTATTGCCTCACTATTATACAAAAATAACTTGCATAATATGTAATTTCTTCAAGTTACTTTCTAACTTTACAGAATACAGGTCCTGATAAAAGGTAAACAGTAAGTCAAATAAGCCACATTCCCTTAGAAGTTCAGATGAACTAGTTTGATAAATAGCACTTTAGTATGACACTGAAAGAACACAAATCCCTCTTATGCCTTATTTTCAGGTTTTAAAGTTTCTTTACAAAAGTTAAATTTATCTTTAGTACTAAACACAATATATACATTATAATGAGTTGTGTAGTACACACCAAACTGCTTCTTTAAATTGTTGTAAATGTAAATTACTTTCCAGTTGTTTAATTCAGAAACATATATATCTAATTTTTATACTCATAAATTAAGCCAAATGAAGTATAGGGTTAAAAAGGCACAATTTTGTGTTTCAAATTAAATCTATAAAATGTATGTATGTATGTGTATATATGTATGTATATATTCACATACATACCTATACTTAGTAATATGAATCTAAGTCCCAGTCTTAATCTAGTCAAAGAATATCAGGTTACTCTCAGTTTTATTAATCAATGTTCATTTGTCAGTATAATCTATAATAATAAAAGGGTAATATGTTAATTAGACTGGACATCTTCCAGGCATCCATCCAGATGTCATTCCAGACAAGGCCATGGTGGTAGGGGCTGAGGCAGAGATGGTTAGGGGTGATCAGGCCAGCATGGGAAGACAATTAGGGGTGAACAGGCCAGCAGGCAGGTGAGTAGTTAGGAGCCAGTGGTCCTGGATTGTGAGAGAGATGTCCAACTGCCAGCAGTCAGATATCCCCCATGGGGTCCTGGATTGGAGAGGGTGCAGGCCAGGCTGAGGGACTCTCCCCTCTCCATGCACATAAATTTAGTGCACTGGACCTAGAGCATATGATAATTCCAAGATGAATATGAAGGTACCTCTAGGTGATTTCCAGTTTCTTATCCTCAGATTACTTATACTTGGTCCACACTTTTAGAAAATATTTTTTAGCCATGGTGCTTTTGCAGTTACTTAATTGTTTATAATTATTTTTTTTAAATTTTAAAATAATTAATTTTAAGTTGCTTTTGAAGTTTTTGAAGTATTAACCCAGTCCTCCCAGTTTTATTATGTTCGTTGCAGCTATGCTCTGTTTTGTTTTGACCACATTTGAATGTACATGTTTTTCCTCAATGATGTAAATTCACTTGTTATAATAGTAGCACCATGTACAGGTCACTGTCATAATTTGCTTCATTTATTTCCTTGACAGTTAAAATTCATGTTTGCAGCTATTGGGAAAGAGAATACAGAATTCTGGAAGTGTTACAAAGAGGGATATGTTATATACCCAGTCTAGGATACTAATCTTGAGAGAGTCCCTGTGAATTACTGCCATAATAAGTCACGGCTGCTTTCTGAGACTAATCAAAACTGAACAATACGGCCATTGAGCCATTTCAAGTTTCGGGCACTTCAGGATATTTGAAATGGTGCACTGCTTCTCTGTTTATTATGAAAATGCATTAATATCCATAAGATATATTTAATAAATGAATAAAGAATATGTTTAAAGCCTTAAATTATTTTTCACTAGCTCTCAGAAAACTAGGAAGCTCTAAGTCATGTTGTTATCTATTAGCCTAACATTTTAGAGAAAAAGACCTCTATCCTAGTTTTCGCGTATTAGCTAGGTACCATCTGATTCTTTTGGAGGACCAACCTACCAAAACTATTTACAATGAAATATTCTTAAATGCACAGTGTCTATATAGACTTTAGCCAGGAATCCTACAAAGTCTTTGAAATCACATGTACTCTGTTTTCAGCATTTGAACTATTGATGACTGACATTACACAACCTTATGTACAGTAAGCTACACACATCCGAAACTAGAATATACTTTATGCTACACATAAAGCATTCGTTGTTTTAAAAGCTTGAAAAAATAAACAACACTTCTGAATCCACCTTGCTGTGAAACTTGAAATCAATGATAGATGGAGAAAATTTAAAAATTCAACCACTTCAGACATAAACGTATAAAATGGGGAGGGGTTATCCAATGCTGTTAAATTAAAATTTCAGTTCCTTAGACACCCTGGCCATGTCTGAAGTACTCAGCCACATGTGTCTAGTAGCTCTAGTATTACACAGTAATACTAGACAGACCATTTCATCACTGCAGACCATTCTGTTTGACAGTGCTCAGCCAGACCAGCCAGTATCAGCTTCTCTATCAGACTAACTCTGAAAATGTGTTGACTAAGTTTTATTACAATTTTATCTATATTGGGTGAATGTTGAACTCAACTATAATCTATGTGTACAAGGTACATATATTCACTTTTATCTACTTGGAAACCTTATAATACTACTTTCTGCATATTTTTTCCTGGCAAGCACTGAAAGCAAAGCATTAAAATTTACTACTAAATGGCTTCCTGTTAATTTTCACTTGCATGTTTAACAGTCTTTCCTTAAATGTTATATTGCTAATTTATTCAGTGCTTAGAGGCTGGATACTACAATATCTTATGATGGATTTGTAACTTTCATTAACCCCAAACTTCATCTTTATCCCATCTCTCTTTAAAAGAAAAAATAAGTTCAAAATGAGTATGATGCTCATTCTTGGTTGAGAACAATGAAAAAATGTTAGGAAACAGTCTTTTATTCCCTATGGTGATTTGGAAGTTAGAATTCAGTTTTTAATCATACTACTCTATAGGAAAAATTGTGTGCTTATTGCTCTAAGCAGCCATGTCAGTTTAATTTCTCCCTATTTCCATACCTATGTCTAATGTTTAAACTAAATTGTATGATTCATTACTTCCCATCATACAGTAAATTTCCTGTCTATTTGCTTTTGTTCAGCTTGTATTCTCTTTATACTTCCCACCTCACGCCAACTTTACCTTTAAAATTACTCCTAATATATAACATGTTATTTTTATTTATGTAATTCACCTATTTATTCTCTTTCTATTCCATAATCTTCTTGAGAATAGAAGTTTATAGATTACTGATCCATGTTATTATCAAGTAACTAAATATATATTAGGCAGATTTAATTAACTATTATCAAAGTATAAATTAATAATGAATATGACTATCTTTGAAAATAGGAAATTTAAAGAAAAGTAAGTGCCAATAAATTTCTTATTTAACAAAATTTCAAACAGATAAAATAATATAACAATACCCATATCTGATAGTTAACCCAAAATTAAATAATGTTATTAATTTGCCTATTTGCTCCACACTTCCTCTTTTTAAATAAATCATACAGATAAAGTGAGATTACCCTTTATAACCTTCTCTAATCTCATTCCCCTGCTGCCTTTCCCTCAGAAAACTATACTATCCTAAAGTTGGTATGTCTCTTCATTTGTATTTTTCAACTTTTGTAGTAGCATATTTAAGATCAACTACTATGCCAAAAACTCCCATTAGAGGTGGTTTGTCCACATGTACTCACAATCATTAATGTTAATACTTGCCAAGATTTAGTTTTAAATTGATGTTTTTGCTTATGTTTTTAATGCTGGAACATCAAATAATATTTTTACCTAGATAATTATTTTGCCAAAATGTGTTTCTTACCTCTTTTAAGCTTAAGTTAAAGAGGGAAACTATATTCCTTTGTGAGATGTTTTTTAGTGTTTATCATTATTATTATTATTATTATTATTATTATTATTATTATTCCCTTTCACTGACTTCACAGAGAAATAAACAGTGGCTGCCAATTTTACTTTAGGATAATTAATCTAAATTATCTAGGCTAACGCTCTTTGAAAAATGCAAACTGCAATCAATCCTTAGAAATATAATTAATCAAAGGTCTACAAGGTTATATGATGATTTAAAAGCTATATATTTAAACCAGATCTGTGCTGTGCCTTTTAAATATGCATTGAGTATTCCTTTAGAAAACTCATGACTGAATCATTGTATGAGGAGGGCAACTGTGGAGAATCTTTTAGGGGCAGAACACCATGCTTGGTGTTGGTGATAGAATAATAATTGAAACACTGATGTACGATATTTGATCTTATGTAATTAAATCTAGAAGAGTCTTATGAAAATTATAAACCCTATTGCATTTGTGGGTAAAGAAAGATCAATGAGACCTGCAGGAGCCAAAGAATATGTAATGAGAGAGCGTGATTTGAAGAGTGAATAGGATTTGCATAAGTTATAGCAAGGGCATTCCTGACAATGGAACACCCTAACTGGAATGGTTGGTGGGTATTGGAAAATAGTGGAAACAAGTTTGGATTAAAACAGAAAGGGGAAGATAATGGAATCCACTGGGAAGTCTATTTGGTTTATTTTAAAGTGCTTGACTTTTGTCCTGGCTGGTGTGTCTAGTGGTTAGAGTGTCAGCCTACAGGTTCAATTCTAGATCCAGGGCATGTTCCTGGGTTTCAGGTTTGATCCTGGCCCTGGTCCAGGCATGTTTGGGAGGCAACTAATAAATGTGTTTCTCTTCCACCCTCTCCCTTCCACTATCTCTTGAAAAAATAAATGGAAAATATATTACTGGGTAAGGATTAACAAAAAAAACGTGCTTGACTTTTATGATTCTTTTCTTTGTGGTCATGACCTTGATAAGTAACAATAATGAGCTCTTTACTCATTTGTATCTTTATCTTTTGCATTTTCGAGGAGGAGGCTTGAAAAAGTATAGGGAAGGTTTAATGCCAAGTGACAAAACTTTCTTGAACGAAAACTGTCAGTGAAAATAATCTGTAGGGCTGGGTTTTCTTACAACCATTCCACCACATGTTTAAGAAGAACATTCACAAATTTATCAGGAAGAGAAATGAGGCGTAGAGAAATAAAGTGGTTCAGCCATTAGCAAACAGTGCTTCTGGGACAGAGTTGAAGAGAATCCTTAGGTCAGAAGAAACGTTCAGAGGTCCTCATTTGCCACTCTCAGTTGTCTGCTGTTACTCAGTGCCCTCCAAAGGAAAAATGTACATGTCCTCTATCATTAACTTCTCAAAAGTATAAAAGTTTGTATTAGTAATCTTTACCTAAAACTTCTGCTTTCCTACTTCACCCACTTAAGCAGAGTGTATATCACTCAAACAAGATTTCCAGCCTTTTCATTTGTCTTGCAAATAATGGCACAGACTGTTGATTTTATTCATTTCAGTGTAAATTTTAAAACCATGTCCACTACAGTATAACTAATAATAGCTATTTTTTAGACTTTTTACGATACAGAATAAGTTATTGCAAAGTTATCAGACATAGAATTTGAATTTAAGTGGCTTATATTACACTAGAGGCCTAGTGCATGAAAATTGTGCTGGGCTGGGGGGTGGAGTGGGTGGTGTCTCTCAGCCTGGTCTGCAACCTCTCACAATCCTACATCTCTGGCTCCTAACTGCTCACCTGCCTGCCTGCCTGATTGTCCTTAATAGCTTCTGCCTGCCAGCCTGATTGCCCCCTAACCACTCCCCTACCAACTTAATTGACACCTAACTGTTCCCTGCCAGCCTGATCACCCACAACTGCCCTCCCCTGCCAGCCTGATCATCCACAACTGCCCTCCGTTGCCACAACCCGTCTCCTCTGCCAGGCCCCGCCTCTGCTATGCATGGTGCTATCTTGTGATGGCCATCTTGTGATGATGTTAGGGCATGATGCGTGAGGGCATGATGATCACCTAGGCTATTATTAGTATGGATACTTTGTTTCTGATGAATTTTAGTGTACTCACATGTCGAGCATGCCTTGTGCTGAAAAGTAGTTGAACTGTCAGGGAAGTACATGTCATCCCAATAGGAGTCACTGACCTTTACCCTAATGCTATCCTCCAGGTTTCTCCATCATCTCCTAAAGCATGCATTTTGGCCCTATTGTGGGGGCAAGGGTGGTGCTGCTATCACAGATGCCAAGAAACTTACAGAGCAAAATTTCACAAAATGCAAAAACTAACATTTTTAATATGATGTACTTGTCTGTTCAAGAAAATTTGAAGTGTAAGGGTAGCATTACATTCTTATATATTACTGAAGTCAATTCAATGAAAGAATTTGTGAATGAAAACTTTTCTAGAATTACCTATCAGAGAAAAGACTTTTTAATTAGTAGGAAAAATATTCATAAGATTTCCTTTCATAGATTTTCTTCTAATAAGCATAATTTAATGTCACTAAAGATATTTAATTAGAAAAAGAAAAAAGTTGACATAATTATACACATGCACTTTGATAACCACCAGTTAATATTGCTTTGTCCAAAATCAGCTGGATGTCATTTTGTTCCACTTCAAAGAGACATTACTACACAATTCCTTCCACTTGTGTTTGTATTTTCCCTAGCTACTAGATCATTGCACAAAGTAGACTTCAGCTCCCTAATACTTCAGGTTTTGCCTCAGTTGCCTTACCCAAGGTCATGCCTCTCTTGGTGGGCACACATCCAATGAATGGCTGTGCCAGGTCATAAATATCTGATTTAAGTTCAATACCACCAAACACTCTTTTTTTAATTGATTTTTTACAGAGAGGAAGGGAGAAGGATAGAGAGTAAAAAACATCAATGAGAGAGATACATACATCAGCTGCCTCCTGCATACCCCCCTACTGGAGATGTGCCCACAATCAAGGTACATGCCCTTGATGGGAATCAAACCTGAGACCCTTCATTCCATAGGTGATGCTGTATCGACTGAGCCAAACCAGTTAGGGCACACCGAACACTCTTGACACTCCATTTATGTTCCCAGCATTCCATAGGATTGCCTAAGGCTTTTTTGAGGTTGCATCACGGTTTAAATTTATTCTCTACTTTGTCCTGGTTTCCTCATCTCCCTCCACAGGTGCTGATCTCTAATAAGTGTCCAGTGTAATAAATTCCATCTTAATGTTTGCTTATGTAAAATACTATGTGATGGCATTCTTGACAGTGTCACAATGTGATCATCTTCATATTGCTAAATTCAGTGGCCATATTTAAGTTCTTATCTTTTTTTGGACTATTAATTGGCCTCTCTTACTCTTCTCATGCCCTATTTTCTTCAGTTTATTCTCACAGAGCATCAGGAGCAATCTTTCTAAAATATGAGATAACTTGCCTCCTCTCTGATCAAGATTTTCCAATATTTGCCAGCTCAATCTAAGTAGAAGCCAGAATCCTTATAAGTTTTTGTTGGCATATCCTAACTGTGATAGCCCTCACTTACTTCTACACTCCAACATTGCCTTTGTGTAGAGAGCATATCCAATTACATTAATTATACCATTCTTTCCTTCTCTCCATTCACTCCTAGTTCTTCTACCTTTGTTTTACTTTTTACCATTGCATTTTCACCACCTGACACACAATGTGTTGATTTTTTCTCTTTCTACTACAGAGGAAGTTCCATAAGGAAAGAGAACTTGTTCATTAAGTACATGATCTAAAATAATTCAATAAATTCGACAACTTTAAAATAAATCATCTTTTTGAATGAGTGATTTAATTAATGAGTCAATTTCTAAGACTACAATACATCTTCTTGAAAATAGTAATAGAAGGACTATGGGTGTAACATATAGTAGCCTAATATTTTACAATATGCTGGAAATCCACAGCAATGTCATGCAGTTCCAAAATGAATATCTCTAGAATAATGGCCTATGTTTTACTGACTGGTAATATCCCTTTTGGAAAAATACCTTTTCAAAGCTATGATAATTATTAGGAGTATCAAACATCCTTTGGCTTGGAAATTTCTTTTAATTGCATGGCTGTTCTGAATTCTGTCATCATATATGAAAATGAAAGTAAAGCTTTAAAACTAGAATTCTATTTTAAGAAAAGGTTAGGCAGTTCAGTCACTATGATGATTCTGACACATATTTGCAAGGAAGATAGAATAGGTTGGAATGTTCTTCTCAAAATACAATGTAGTTTTAAAGAAATTCTTGTTACTAAACAAAGACCTTATGCCAACATTAGCATAAATGCCACTAAGTGAAGAATCCTGAGTAGAAGTTAATCTACCAGAATCTGACTAATAGAATGACCTGGTCAAGGCCTCCAAGGACCCAGACCTGCTGGCCAATCTGCATCACCTTGTTTAAACTGAGGGTATATAAAAGGTAACAATTAAAAGACATTGACACTATATTGACTTTCATGTAGGAAGTTGGTTCAATTACAACTGCCCCTGAGGAGAAAATGAAAAGAAAAAAAACAAGGAACATATTTAGGATTTCTAGTTAAATGCTAATCACCCTTGTAGAAAAAAATGAACATCTGGCTACTTCTACCTCTTCTTCATCAGAGAATAACTTAGCTTGGAATATGCACCTGCATTAGGAACACATGATTCCTTATCTATTTAAATGTGGGAGGGAGATAGAAAAATTTCATGAAGAATGAATAAAGCATGAAGAACAAGTTAGTTGAAAAAAAATTATGTAAAGTTATAGTTGGAGCTATCTCTTTTCAAACATGAAGGTGGGCCCAATTTTGTTGATTACAGAAGTATTTACAGACATATTTACTACTGGCAAATATAAAAATCATTATGTAATAAATTTAAAAAACATGTGGAGAAATAAACAGTTTAGTACTCTCAATTGTAGAGTTAAATACTAACTAGCTAAGTACATTTGTAAAGATATATTTAATTTTATCTTTAAAATTTTTTAAATTAAAGCCTTCAACTTTGATCAGAGCTATAGTCTCTCAAAAGGGCTCAATTTTCTAATTATGAAAGTAAAATGCAAGTGGAACTAAAACATGATTACTTAAAAAAAGAATTTTTCACTGGAACCTACAAATTCAGTGCTATTAATAACCCTATTAATAAAAGAGTAATATGCAAATTGACCATCACTCCAACACATAAGATGTCCGCCATAAGATGGCTTGCATAGGAGAGCAGTTGTGGGTGATCAGGCCAGCAGGGGATGGCAGTTAGGGGTGACCTAGCTGGCAGAGGAGGACAGTTAGGGGTGACCTAGCTGGCAGAAGAGGGAGACCAGGCCAGAAGGGGAGGGCTGTTGGGAGGGACCAGGCCTGCAAAGAAGAGCAGTTGGGGGCGATCAGGCCTACAGGGGAGGGCAGTTAGGGGTGACCAGGCCAGCAGGGGTGGATAATTGGGGGAGACCAGGCCTGCAGGGGTGGACAGTTAGGGGTGACCAGGCTGACTGGGGAGAGCGGTTAGGGATGACCAGGCTGGCAAGGGAAGGCAGTTAGGGGTAACTGGGCCAGAAGGGGAGAGAAGTTGAGGGCAATCAGAACAGTTAGGCGTAGATCAGGCTGGCAGGGGAGTGATTAGGGGTGATCAGGCTGGCAGACAGAAGCGGTTAAGGGCAATCAGGCAGGCAGGCAAGCGGTTGGGAACCAGAAGTCCTGGATTGTGAGAGGGATGTCCCAGATTGGAGAGGGTGCAGGCTGGGCTGAGGGACACATCACCCTGCCTCTGTGCATCAATTTGTGCACCAGGCCTCTAGTATTAATAATAAGAGTATTCATAGTTGACATTTATTAAGTGCTGTGGACCAACCAGTATTTTTTGAAAGTTTACCTTCACTAACCTCTCCTCCTATAAATGATACCACTTACCAGTGAGGAAACTGAGGAGGAGAATTCAAATACTTGGATCAAGGACACAATTAGTATGTGATGGGGTCATAGTCTGAACACCTGTACTCTGACCTCAAAGCCCATGTGTTTTATCTCTACACTGTGAACACAGACAATTAGCTTAGGGGATAAAACTTTGAAACACAGAGCTTCAGTAGGAAGTCTATCTTCACAGTGCCAGGAGAGGCCGTTATAAATTGCAAAATCCAGGCAACCTTCAGGTCATTTTCTCTCCCCAGTGGCAAATAAACAGCTTGACTAGTAGTTCTGACAGAGCACATCAGTTGATTTGGCATCAGCAGGCCCAGTTATAGTCTAGCTACCATATACTACAGGGAGGTTCTTGGCCACAGTCCTCGGCAGTGTTGTTTCCCAACACAGTTAATCACTTACTCCCAGCAGAGGTTCAAGCCACAACAAAGTACATTAGATTCAGTCTTCACAGCTCAGTGTGTTTAAGGAAAACTGAGAGGATAGCACTATGTTCTCTACATCATCTTATTGCCTTATCAACAGATTTACACTTAAGCAATCACTTTAGGGGAGTTTAGCTACTCTAAAAAAATTCTTTAATATCCTAAGAAAGAAAATAGCTTTACAAAAAATATGGTGTCTCTCCCCCTCTCTCCCACCAGCACTGCTACACATAGACTACATTACAATTTGGGATCGGGGGAAGACTACATCCTCACATTTGGAAAGTTCATCTTCTCTTTTGGACTTAATCACCTCTATGTAAATAACCCTCAAATATTTTCTAATCATATAAACTCAGCTAATCTGAGCAACCCAGCCTTTTGAAAGGAGACTCTGCTGTTAGCATATTTCAAAGGTCCCTTGGGATATAGTTAAATAATGACATTTGATGTTGAATTTTAATTGTGTTCAGAAATGAGGTAAAGAACAGCAAGTTGCACCAGCCTACCTGGGTATCAAAGCTGAGGCACCCCCATGACTGTCCAGGCTGACCCACTCTAGGAACTGACCTGATTGAACTGCAGATTTGAGTTGAAGATCACTAGATGGCGAGGAAATTAGGTCACAGGGACACTGAAGAAAACATACATGTAGAAACTAAAGAAATACACTCTAAAGAGAGGACTATAAAGAGGGCTTGAATCATCAAAATGCTAGTGGAAAGTCCGGTGAATCAGTCTTCAACTTAAAGGAACATTAGTTTTGCAGTAGATATCAGATTACCCTAAAACTTAGCAGCTAAAACAACAAGCATTTATTATATCACAGTTTCTCTGAGTCAAGAATGTGGGCACAATGCAACTGGGAACCTCTGTTTTAAGGTCTTCATAATGAGGTGGCAGCCACATTGTCAGCAGGGATTACAGTCATCTCGGGGTTCTCCTGGAGCCAAAGGATCTGATTCGAAATTCACTCTCTTGGGCCTCTGACTAGGTCTGCTCTTCACAGGGTGAGAGATGAAAAGAAAAGGGAGAGAGCCCAGCACACCCAGCACCTGAGCTATATAGTCTGATCTCAGAGTGACATTCCATCACTTTGTCACATTCTGTTCAGCACAAGCAAGTCACTAAATCCAACTGATACTGAAGGAGTGAGATGGCACAATAGGATCAGTTGGGAGTCACGTTAGCAGCTGCCTGATGGAAAAGATGACAGAAAAGCTGGGAAAGTGTTGTCCAGACAGGCGGAACCTAGCTTCACTTAGATTTCATCTATATAGTGATCTTCATATTCTAGCATCCACTAAAGTCACCCAGGTAACATGTTAAATTTAGCTCTCTAGGCCTCACCACTAGGATTACAACTTGAGATACCTTGGACAGTGGTCAGCAAACTGCGGCTCTCGAGCTACATGTGGCTAACAAGCAACGGTTTGCCGCTCTGTTGATTAATGAGTTTGCCGAACACTTCCTAGACTCTGGATTCCAATAATTACAGGCTGTTGTTGTTCCTTGTGATTAAGCCCCTATCCTAGTCTTTGGCAAACTCATTAGTCAACAGAGTGCAAACCAAGGCTCACGAGTACTGTAAACACACGCACGCATGCACGCGCATATAGGAGGGAGAAAGGAGCCGCAGTTTGCCAACCACTGGCCTAGAGGGTGGGATGGAGAGCTAGGAGCACCTGTACTTTGATCACCCTCTCCCAAAGCTTACTCAAGGATTAGAACATAAATGGTTTGTTGACAACACCTCGGGGACACAGTCTTCTAGATAAACATTTTTTTTGTAATGCCCTAAGCAGAGAAATCATTACAGATTTCCACTCCCAAAGCACACACTCATTGATGTTTGTAAAAATAAAAAAAAATTAGATTGTAAAATAAATGTAAACAAATCTAACATTCCAATTTTTCTTACCAAGGCAATGTCAAAGATCTTTTTGAAATATCACTCAAAAACATTTAAGCACACCTCCCCCCTCAGTTAGAGTGGAGTCCTCTATTTGTTTGTCTGAGTTTACCTATTGAATCATCCCTAGCGCACTAGAGATGATGTCACCTAGTGGGAATGGTAGGCTGATGTTTCGGGGATTGAATTCTCATCTCCAGTCTAAGTGGAAGGATAGTTTCAAATTACCCAAATTATCTTTCTTTAATTTAAGAGTGAGTATAATATCCACCTCATATGACTATGCTGTGAAGCAAATGGGTCAGCCTACAGAAGTAGACAAATCAGAACAAGGAGGCACTCAGTTTGCTGCCTCCAATAATATATATTGAACTCAATAAAGGGTAACTATCATTTCAGCATCATAGATAATGATACTTCTCTTTTGGCAACTTTCTGTTCTCATTTGGTGTCAGGCAAAATCATTACTACTACATTGTTATGTGTTGGGTTTTTTTTCTATTTTGTAAATGCTATTCAGCTTTAAGTTTTTCAAAAGTATCCCTTACCCTGAATTTATCTAATTAACAAAATCATCAACTGATATCCATGTCGAATCTTTTTTTTAATGTTTTTTATCTTTATTGTTCAGTTTGTTAATTACATTGTTTCCCCTTTTTTTATCACCCTATATCTCCCCTCCACCCTGTACCTCTTCCACCCTCCATCCTCCCCTCCCCCTCCCCCTCCCCACTGTCCTCTTCCATTGTTGCAAGATTTTTGTCGAATCTCCTGCTGTACTTCCCACAACTCTTTTCTCCCCAAGAATTGTCAGTCCATCCCCTCTCTATGTCCATGATTCTGTTATATTCACCAGTTTATCCTGTTCATCAGCCTATCAATTCACTTGATTTTTATGTTCATTTGTTGATAGATGTGTATTTGCTGTTCATAATTTATATTTTTACATTTTTCTTCTTCCTCTTCTTAAAGAATATCTTTCAGCATTTCATATAATATTGGTTTGGTGGTGATGAACTCCTTTAGCTTTTTCTTATCTGCGAAGCACTTCATTTGACCTTCAATTCTGAATGATAGCTTTGCTGGATAGAGTAATCTTGGTTGTAGATTCTTGCTATTCATTATTTTGAATATTTCTTGCCACTCCTGTCTGGCCTGCATCATTTCTGTTGAGAAATCCGCTGACAATCGTATGGGTGCTCCCCTGTAGGTAACCAACTGTTTTTCTCTTGCTGCTTTTAATATTCTCTCTTTATCTTTTGCTCTTGGCATTTTAATTATGATATGTCCTGGTGTGGTCCTCTTTAGATTTCTATATTTTGGGTTTCTGTGTACTTCTTGGGCTTTTAAGTCAGTTTCTTTCACCAGGTGTGGGAAGTTTTCAGTCACTATTTCTTCAAGTAGGTTTTCATTACCTTGCTCTCTCTCTTTTTCTGGCACCCCAATAATTCGGATGTTGGCATGCTTGAGGTTGTCCCAGAGGCCCCTTACACTATCTTCAATTTTCTGAATTCCTTTTGTTTCCTGTTTTTCCAGCCGAGTGGGTTTTGCTTCTTTGCATTTCAAATCTTTGACTTGGTTCTTGTGGCCCTCTGGACTGCTTTTAGGACTTTGTGTAATATTTTTTATTTCAGTCTGTGTATGCTTGATTTCTAGTTGGTCCTTTTTCATATCCGTGAGGGTCTCATCATATTCTCAGAGGTCTTGTTCATTTCCTTGAGGGTCTCATTCATTTCCTTGTAAGTCTCATTCATTTCCTGGTTGGTCTTGTTTATTTCTTCATAATTCTCATTAAGTTCATCAGCCTTTTCTAGGAGCCTCTTGAAAAGCCTTATAGCCGTGGTTTTGAACTCTATGTCTTGTCGTCTTTTCTCCTCCATTTCTTTCACCCCTGATTTCCTTCCATATCTCTGCATAGTGGCTGCTTTTTGGGGTAGATATCCTCTAAGGGTCAGTGGCACAGCCTCCCCAGTTATTTGAGATGGGTACTCTTACTGCAATCCTTTATGGGTTGTACAGTATTTTTGAGTTTAAACCCATCTTGTTGTTGTTAGCCCTAGGAGCGTTTGACCTCCAGGCCAATTGGCTGTGAAGGGAGACTGTATTCAGGTTGGATGAGCGGAGTCTCTGAGCTGCGCAGGCAGCCTCAGTGTCAGCTATGTCCTATGTGGCGCTCGCGCACACGGGTCTCTGTTGGATGGGGATGGCTGCAGATACCTCCAAAAGAAAGCCACTAGTCTCTTCCCCTTGCCAGACAACTCTGCCTCTCCCCAAATGTGTCTGCACCCCCAAAGTCTAGCCCAGGGTTGTAATAGATGATTTCCGGGACCTGGAGACAAGTTTCCAGGGGGCAAGTCACGGGTTTATGCGACACTTGCGCCCAAACTTCTTTTCCGCCCCTCCAGGTTTCTCGCAGACTAGGAGACCTCTGCCGCACCCGGCTTCCAGGGTGTGTCCCCCGGACCTCGCCTGGCACTGGGGAATCCATGTAGTGTGACGTCTCCGCCCTCCCCGTTGGCGAAATCCAGCCGGGGTTGCTGCTCCAGCCCCAGCCCACGCGCGCGACCAGGACGGCTCCTAACCTGTTTCCGTCTTCAAGGCTGCGCTCCCGCCGCTCCTCTGAGTCTCATTGTCCCACCTTTACTCTTATTTGTGGAGTTTTCACTCAGCCAGCTTTCTGGAGATTCTGGGTGATTTTTGTTTGTTGTTATGTTGTAGTTCTTAAATCGTTGCGCAGGGCAGAACAATAGGTGTTTACCTATGCCGCCATCTTAGTTCCTCGATTCTCTTCTTTTTATATAGGAAAAATAACATATTTTTACTGTCTGCTGATGGCACGCCAATTTTTTAATCTTTGTTAGTATGGGATTTGGAGTTTGAGATACTGTTTTCTGTTTTTTTTTTTGAGATTATTTTGACATTATTATTTAGTGTCATGACCACATATGCAATAATCATTTAGGCAATTCTATGTTTAGATTGCTTCAGACCTCACCACATCCTATTAAACAAAATATTTACATTCTTGAGGGGAGGAGTCCCTTAGCTGGCCTGTACCCTCCTGTAAATGCAATCCAGGACCCCTCAAAGAATGTCCTACTACCAGCTTAGGCCTGATCCTGCAGGGATGCCTGGAAGTGGGATATTCCTCTCACAATTCAGGTTGCTGGCTCCTAACTACACACCTGCCTGCCTGCCTGATTGCCCCTAACCACCTCTGCCTCAGCCCCCACCACTGGGGCTTCCTCCAGAAGGTTGTTCTGCTGTTTGACCTAATTAGTATATTATGCTTTTATTATTATTGATATTTCTCAATAACATATTGGTAATGTGTTTCTAAGAGCTGCCCCCCTTAGAGAATGTTGCATTCAGAAAAATAATTTAAGTATAAGCATTATAAATTGTAAAAAATTCTCCTGAAATTTTGTAGTTACTTCTCTATTATTGACTAATTTTTATTGTTTAAGACTAAAACTCTAAATTCATTTTGACTTCTCTTATTTGGTAGATAAGCCATATTTTTAGTATAGATGCTTACAAAAATTTATTCTTGATCTTTGTAATTAATTATTTCCCTGAATGTCTCTAGATGCACTGACCTCTCTTTATATAAACTTGTATTGTTATAAGCAATTTCAACATGCGTTTGCTGATTCTTTTTCTTTGTGGTTAAGCAGGACTCATAAACCCCAGTAACTCCAGTGTCTAGACAAGTAATGTAAACAGTGAGGGGGTCCCAGGAGAAAACAAAGGTCCTACCTAAAGGGAGCAGCTGCTACTCAAACTGAGGAAATAGCTGCCTTTTGGAAATTAAGTCCAAGTGTGCCCAAGAGAAGTTGTGAAATCACATTATTTAAATGCTGGCTTAACTTTTTTTCTTAAAGTGACGAATAGATTGTAAAATAAATGTAAACAAAATCTAACAAAATTCCAGGTCTGCTCCTCAGAGAGTGAGAGATATAAAGAAAAGGGAGAGAGCCCAGCAAACCCCACACCTGAGCAAATACATTATGTCTGCCAGCCCTATTTGGTTATAAATTATCATTTGACAATATTCCATTAAAATTATCATGTTGCCTTTCCTTGATTCATCCATTCAGAAAATATTTATTGAGTGACTAGGATGTGACAGTCATTATCTAGGAACTAGGTTGATAATGATTACTTGTTTATTAATACTATTGATTTGAATTTTTGGCCCTGCTTTTGTTTTTATGATCTTGTTAGAAAGTAGTCAGATGGGCTGGATGTCATTATCTGCACTTTACATTTCCATTTCCTTTTTTAGTTATGAGTCTTTTACTTCTATTTTAAAGTTTACCATTCACATCCTGGATCCACTTTCTGTAATGTCAGTTTTGTTCATTACCTATTGTGATAAAGACTTTATTATTTTAGTTTCTTTGTAGTTCTTTCTTATTTTGTACAAACCCTTTAAACATGTGTTTTTGCTTCCTCTTATTTTTTTATTGTTTAAAGTATTATAAATAGTAGTACATATGTCTCCATTTTTCTTCCATTGACCTTCCCAAGTCGTCCCTACTTGCCGGCACATGCCCTCGACGTCCCCACCCCCAATGTCTTGTGTCCATTGGTTATGCTTATATGCATGCATACAAATTCTTCGGTTGATATCTTACCTCCCCCCCACCAGCCTTCCCACTGTAATTTGACAGTCTGTTTGATGCTTCTCTGCCTGTGTATCTATTTTTTTGTTCATCGGGTTATAATATTCTTTATTATCCACAAATGAGTGAGATCATGTGGTATTTTTCTTTAACTGAAGGGCTTGTTTCACTTAGCATAAGGCTCTCCATTTACATCCATGCTGCTGCAAATGGAGGCCATATCCTCTCATGCATTTACTGAAAATCAGTTTTGAAATGCTCTTCCTCAGAATATTCATGATTATATTCCCTAACTCTGGTGCTTTAATATTTGTTTGCAAGATCTATGCTGTTTAGTTTTTGTTTGTTATTTTCATTTAAAATTCTTGATTGTTATTTGAATAAAAAAGCTCTGTGTTGAGTCCACACTTGCCCATAGGGTGATGGACTTTAGAGACATACTTATATCTTAGATATATACTCTGATTCTGGTGAAACATTACTCTCAAATTTCAAAAGTAGAGCAGGTTTATATGCAAGGTTCCCTGTTTAATGATCACTGTCCAATATGAATTCTGTAATGTGGCCGTGCTCACTGAGAGCAGGAAGAGAAAATGAAGAGCAATCTCTAGCTCACATTGCTAGGATAGTTTCTCTGGGTTCCAATCTGCCTGTAGCAGTGTCTTTGTGGGCACTATCTACATATAAAATCCCAGTGACCAAACACCAGAATGACTGGTCGACCAGTCACTATGATGTGCACCTACCACCATGGGGCAGACACTCAATGCAGGAGCTGCCCCCTGGTAGTCAGTGTCCTCCCACAGTGGGAGCACAGCTCGGCTGACAGGGATGAGCGGTGCTCCAACAGCTGGCTAATGCTTGCAGGCCAGACCCCCCACCAGTGCACAAATCTGTGCACCAGGCCTCTAGTAATCATATAACCCCTGTGATAAAAGATGTTCCCAGTGGCCTCCTTGCTCCCTCACCTTTTTCAGACATAGCATGCTCAATTTCCTGTGCTGATTATTTTATAGGAATAGGAAAGGTGAAGCAAGTACATAGATAAGGAATGTCTTCTCAATGTCAGCTGCTAATCCTATCGAATAAAAGAGTAATATGCAAATTGACTGTATGTTTGCTACAGCCACAAGCCACACCCACAAGCCATGCCCACAAGCCAATCAGGAGCAAATAAACCCCAACCAAAATGGTTGCAGCCACTGAGAGAAAGGGCCGGCCAGGGCAGCAAGAAATCAGGATGTGTCCTCACAGAGATTTATAAATGACGCAGAAGGCAATGGGCAGCTATTTAAGCACAAAGTGACATCAGTACTCATCGAACCTCAATTTTCTCATTTATAAAAAGGAGGTGAAGCTAGAGGAACCAAGATGGCGGCATAGGTGAAACACCTATCTTGCCGTCATACTCAGCAATTTTAATACTACAACTTAACGAAAGAACAAACACCTTCCAGAATCACCAGAAAGCTGGCCGAGTGAAAATTCCACAAATAAAAGTGAAGATAAGACACTGTGACTCGAAGGAGCGGCGGCGAACAGCATTGAAAGATTCGCGCAGAGAGAGGTTTGGAGCACGCACCGTGGAGAGGGCGGGCGGCTGAAAACCGGCCAGGTTTCTCGAACAGGGGAGACAAAGACGTCCCACTGGACTGATTCTCCAGCTCTGGGCGAAGTCCAGAGAACCCACTATCATACGGGGTGAAAACTGGACAGTGGGAGGGCACGCCGAAGCTCGGGTGCTGCCGGGTCTGCTGGCTTGTGGAGAAGGCAGCTCTCGCGAACAGCTCAGCTGCATGACGGCACAGAGAGCGCTCTGCGATTCGCTCTCTCATTCGGAAAACCATCAGACTGCTTTGTTTTACGACCCTAGGTGAGACATTGAGCATGCAGACTCATTTTGGGAGAGTGAATTCCCCGGCAGCCGGTGCAGCTTGGGAGTGACTCTCTCTAAGAGGTGCTAGTGGCCATTGCCCTCAGCACAGAGTCCCCGGGGCCGCATAAGGCGGAGCTAACACTGTCTGCTTGGCCCGGAGACTCCGCCCATCCAACCTGAGCACAGCTGAGCTTCACAGACAATTGGCCTGGAGGTCAACCCCTCCAAGTGCTAACAACGATTAACCTGAGCTTAACTTCAGCAAGACTGTGCAACCCATATCCACCTCAGGTAACTGGGGAGGCTGAGCCACTGTCCCTAGTAGGAAGTCTACCAAACAAAGCTAATTGACCAACTCAGGGAAGCAGCCACCATGCAGAGACATGGAAAGAAATCAGATGTGAAAGAAATGGAGGAAAAAAAACGACTGGACATGGAATTCAAAACTACGGTTATAGGGTTTTTCAAGAGGCTCCAACAAAAGGTCGAGGCCTATAAGGAAATAAGCAAGACCACAAAGGAAATGATCAAGACCAACGTGGAAATGAATGAGTCATACAAGGAAATGAACAAGACCCTCAAGGATATAAATGAGACCTGCAAAGAAATGATCAAGACCAATGTGGAAATGAATGAGTCCTACAAGGAAATGAAGGAGACCCTCAAGGATATAAAGGAGACTCTCAAGGATATGAAAAAGGACCAACTAGAAATTAAGCATACAGTGACTGAAATAAAAAATATTATACAAAGACCTAAAAGTGCTCTGGAGCACCCCAAGAACCAAGTTCAAGACTTGAAATACAAAGAGGTAAAATCCACTCAGCTGAAAAAGCAAGAAACCAAAAGAATCCAAAAAATTGAAGATAGTGTAAGGGGCCTCTGGGACAACCTCAAGCATACCAACATCCAAATTATAGGGGTGCCAGAAAAAGAGAGAGACCAAGACAATGAAAACCTATTTGAAGAAATAGTGACTGAAAACTTCCCACACCTGGTGAAAGAAATTGACTTAGGAGTCCATGAAATGCACTGAACCCCAATATATAGGAACCCTCAGAGGACCACACCAAGGCACATCATAATTAAAATGCCAAGAGCAAAAGACAAAGAGAGAATAATAAAAGCAGCAAGAGAGAAACAGTTAGTTACCTATAAGGGAGCACCCATACGATTGTCAGCGGATTTTTCAACAGAAACGATGCAGGCCAGATGGGAGTGGCAAGAAATATTCAAAGTGATGAACAGCAAGAATCTACAACCAAGATTACTCTATCCAGCAAAGCTATCATTCAGAATTGAAGGTCAAATGAAGTGCTTCGCAGATAAGAAAAAGCTAAAGGAGTTCATCACCACCAAACCAATATTATATGAAATGCTGAAGGATATTCTTTAAGAAGAGGAAGAAGAAAAAGGTAAAAACATAACTTATGAACAACAAATACACATCTATCAACAAATGAACATAAAAATCAAGTGAATTAATAGGCTGATGAACAGGATAAACTGGTGAATATAACAGAGACATGGACATAGAGAGGGAATGGACTGACAATTCTTGGGGAGAAAAGGGTTGTGGGAAGTGCAGCAAGAGACTGGACAAAAATCTTGCAACAATGGGAGAGGACATTGGGGTGGGGGAGGTGAGGGTGGAAGGTGGGATAGGTACAAGGTGGAGGGGAGCTATAGGGGAATAAAAAGGGGAAACAATGTAATTAATAAACTGAACAATGAAGATTAAAAAAAAAGGGGGGGGGGAAAGGAGGTGAAGCCAAGACCGGTTTGGCTCAGTGGATAGAGCGTTGGACTGCGGATTGAAGGGTTCCGGGTTCGATTCTGGCAAGGGCATGTACCGTGGCTGTGGGCACATCCCCAATAGGGGGCGTGCAAGAGGCAGCTGATTGATTTCTCTCTCTCATCGATGTTTCTGACTTTCTATCCCTCTCCCTTCTGCTCTGTAAAAAATCAATAAAATATATTTAAAAAAAGAAAAGGAGGTGAAGTGCAAGTTTTTTGTTTTAAACTGATCTTACTATGTATGGATTCACTGTTTTTGATAATGGGAAAAGGGGTGAGGGCTCAAGATAGGTTAACTTCATCTACTTATTAAAAGAAACTTGGTTTCTTCATGTTTAAGATAGACTTTGTCAAGTTGATGCAGTCAGTTCAAAGCTCAAATTCAAAACCAAGGCAGTTTCTCCTCTCAAAGCATTTTTCCTTCCTTTCTTCTTTCTCAAGGTACTTTAGAGGTACAGATAGAAGAGAGAGGTCATCTCTTCCTAAAGACACTGGGCTCTTGGGTCCACATAAAGTCTATTTGTGTGGATTAATGAAGTCATTATTTATAGAATAGTAAGAAGCTAGCAAAACTCCAGCTCAAGTGGAATAGGGAAACTAAGACAGATAGTTACACAGCCACCTAGTAAATCCTATCTTCCCTAAACCAACCATACTTAAAAGTAAATGTTTGTACCACTCCCAACTAAAGGGTCAATAGTTTAAACTACCCTCCACAGGGAGACAGATAAAAGTAAGAGAATAAATCTCATTTTGGTACATCACCATAAAGCTGATGAATATTCTATTGATTCTCCTCTAAATGCTCAATCTTTAAAACCCCTGTAAACAAAGGAAGCACACCTGTGCCATTCCCTTCCCTTATTTCCTTCCCCAACAGGCATGTATTCCCTAACCCCATTGTCAGCAAACTGTGGCTCTGGGGCCATATGTGGTTCTTTGGCCCCTTGAGTGTGGCTCTTCCACAAAATACCATGGCCTGGTGAGTCTATTTTGAAGAAGTGGCATTAGAAGAATTTTAAGTTTAAAAAAATTGTCTCTCAAAAGAAATTTCAATTGTTGTACTGTTGATATTTGGCTTTGTTGACTAATGAGTTTGCTGACCACTGCCTTAACCTCTAAGGGACTCCATGAGACTTGCAGCCATGGGAGCAATAGGCAGCAACAGTTCATCCAGGCTGACCCCGTGAACCGATCCCTAAGGCCTCCCTTTCTCTGACTTCCTAGAGAGCCAAAGCAGCTCAGTTTAGGCTCTCCTGTTGCTTCTGCTATGCCCTTCCTTGTCTCACTGTCCTAAGTATATTTTTGCTGCTGTCAATAAATTCTTGGTTGCTTTTTCACACTTTGTCTCTTAATTGAAATCTTTCCTTCAAGAAGACAAGAACTGGTCTCCCTGGTAACACTCGGTTCTCAAATGTCTTGATTTCAGGATTTGAATTTTTTTTTTAAAAAAAGCAACATAACCTATCTTATCTATTAACATTTACCATATTAGAAATCAAAGAGAAAAAATGTTAAATGCATATTAATTTTAAAATAACAAAAACTCCATTATATATTAATACCACCTTTTCCAAACAAAAATTAGTGATAAGAGTGGCACTGCTTTATATTTTGTAAATCTCTTTAATTTCTGGATGACTGGCTCAATAGAAGTTTAGAATCTCATAAATAATTCTGCAATCAACTTGCTGAAATATGTTTAGCTATAATATGTGAAAGAAATCCAACCTCATATACATATTTATTGGAAACATAAGATGTGTTTTAGTAGTATTATCATATGATTTTGAATATTCTTTTTGATACTATTAACAAAACTCAACAAGTGAGATCTTAAATTAAGTATAAGTATTTTAGTAATCTGAAAAGAGATTAATAAACTTTTTGTACTTTTTATGTACTCAAGTTTTGGACCCTTGCAATTTGAATAGTTCCACTCATGCATGAGTTTCTAACATCTCTTGGAAAATACTAGTTGAATGAGTTATACAGATCTCCCGTATGTTGACACATTTCATTGTACAATGTCAAAAACATATTCATTAATACCATCACTGATCTCATGAGTAATACCTGTCAAGCTTAAGGAAGTAAATAATAGCTTTTCAAATGTATTTGTTTTCCATTATTGCCAATAAATCACCACTAGTTCATGATCTCACAATTGTGTAGTTGAAAAGCCCAGTTCGACTTGGCTGGCTCCTCTGCTCTGGGTCTTACAGGGGTAAAATCAAGGTATTGGTCAGCATTGCTCTTATTGGAGGCTCTGTGGGAGAATCTGTTTCCAGATCTTTTGGGCTGTTGGCAGAATTCAGCTCCATGTGGCTGTAGGTCTGTGTTCCCTGGTTCCCTATAACCTGTCAGCCAGGAATACTCTCAGCTTTTAAAAGACAAAGCGTGGCTAGCCGTGTTGTGCTTTCCATTTTTAAACATGAGACAGCAAGTTGCATACTCACATCTTTGCATATCTCTGGCCTCCTCTTAAGCCACTTTTCTTTTGCTTCCAGGTAGACAAAGTCCCCTGCTTAAAAGGCTTATGTGATTAGATTGGCTCCTCAGGGAAAATCCTGGACAATCTCCCGATTTTAAGGTTTGGTTACCTTAATTGTATTTGCAAAGTCCCTTTTGTCATGTAACATAAAATATTCATGGAGTTTAAGGCAAAGACCTCACAGTGTGAAGGAGCATTATGTGGCCTAGAACAGCAAAATGTCTCCTGTTTCCTTGAAAATATTTATTTTACTATCAATTACAAATACAAGCAGTGTTTTTATTATAAAAAATAATAGGCTTACTTTGTTTATTTTCAAGAAATTATCTGCCTGATACCCAAATCTCCATAAGCATTGTTTCTCTGACAGTTGTTCTTTAAGGTAAAAAAAAGTGACCCATGGGGGTTGGGGGTGGTTTGGGAAGCAGGTAATTTAGCTCACAACTCAAAAAAAAAAAAAAAAAAAAAAGCACTAAAATGGTTTTCGTTGTTACAAATATCATACTTTGCTATATAGAATTCTGTGGAAGAAAAAATAGCCACATATTAAAGCTGACAAGTTCATTGGAGGCCTGCAAGGTGGCATCACAAACTTAGCACACAAAGTAACCACATAGGGTGGTCTGAAATTAATACTTCTTAACTAAGAGGGAGACCTATGGGGGATAGTCATGTCTTAGGCTGGTATCTTTACCTTAACAGAGCCTGTCTGTTGTCTTTTTGCATCTAAGATAATGTTTGTATAATACTTTTTTCCAGACCCCTCATGGCCCAATCTCCTGCTAAGAGCATAAGACTTCCACCCCTCATTGTTATCTTATTGAACAAATTCCATCTCCATGTGCTGTAAATATTATTAACTATCATATAGCCACCAATGTAAAAAGAAGTGTCTGTTTTACTTTTTATCTAGTCTCAGAGGTTTCCCCACTTTCCTTACTCCCATCTCCCTAGTGTACCACCAGCTCATTTCATGTAACCCTCCTCAGGCTTCCTCCTTTGATTCCAATATATAAAATAAAGTGCAGATTTCCGTTCTCCAGAGCATTGTCTCAATCCCTTAAGATTTTTCTTCCCAGCAATTGTCATCAGTTTGGCTCGAAAAAAATTCATAAGAATTCTTACAGGTTTCAAAGTTTCTTACATTAACAATTTTATGCATATTTCCATTTTGTCACACACCATAATAGAAAAATGTATACTCAAGGGTCAAAATTTTGTATATATATATATATATATAAAATTATCAACTTTTTCTACTTTACCCAGGACATTCTTAAGTGAAATTGAAAGTGTTTAATCCAAGCGCATGCCAGTAAAAAATACAATGACCTCTATCTAGTATGGTTCAGTGCCATTTCTTGACTCAGCACCAGCAGTGTCAGCCATTGTTGCTTTTGCTTTTGCACCACCAATGCAAATATATATATAAAAAAAAATCTTAAAGGTAGGTAAAAAGAGTTTTGACTTTGTAGATTACCTAACAGGATCTCAGGAACTTCCGGGTCTGCAGACCATACTGTGATAACCACTGAGTTTCAAAACTTACACTTTTTGAGAAACCATATATGTGGCTGTGGTAAAAATTAACTCTGAAATTCAAGTAACTTTATTATTAAACTAGAGGTCCAGTGAATTAAATTTGTGCCTGAGGTTGTGTGTCCCTCAGCCCAGCCTGCACTCTCTCCAATCTGGGAACCCTCAAGGGATGTCCGACTACCCGTTTAGGCTCAAAATGGGCAGTCAGACATCCCTTTCACAATCCAGCACTGCTGGCTCTTAACTGCTTGCATGCCTGCCTTCCTGATTGCCCTTATCCACTTCTGCCTGCCTTCTTGATTGCCCCTAACCGATTTTGCCTATCAGCCTGATCACCCCCTAACCACTCCTCTGCCAGAATGATTGATGCCTAACTGCTCCACTACCAGCCTGTTTGCCCCTAACTGCCTTCCCCTGCAGTCCAAGTCACCAATAACTGCCCTGCCCTGCAGGCATGGATCACCCCTAACTGCCCTCCATTGCAGGCCTGGTCCCTCCCCTGCTGGCCATCTTTTGGTGGCTATATTGTGTCCACATGGGGCAGCCATCATGTGTGTTGGAGTGATGGTCAATTTGCATATTACTATTCTATTAGATAGGAAGCTACTTCTTACTCATGAAAAATACACTGCTGTTGTGAGTGCTTCACTTAGAGAACTCTTCTCCCTGGAATGATGAAATGCTCTGGGCTTGTCTTTTGATTATCTATTGCTGCTGTTCTGTCTATATGGCTCTGTGTGCTAACTAGGTTCCATCACAGGGTAAACACTTGAGGTGTCCTGTATAGAAGCAGTCAGAAATTAGCTGAGATTACAGATATCCCTAAGGTATCAACTGGGCTAGACATCCAACGTGGCTCTCTCATATTGCTGGATGAAGACTATTGGCAGCTCAGCTTGGGGCGTGGACCTGAATGCCTGCTTTTAGCCTCCTCTTGTGGCTTGGGCTTTGCAAAACATTGAGTTTGGATATTTCCATAGGGTGTGTCCCAAGAGCAAGTGTTGCAAAAGACAGGAAGAAGAATTTGCCTGCCCTTTAAGGCCTGGCATAATGTTTATTCCCACCACATTAAGTTAGTCAAAGCAGCCATATAATCTGACCTGAGTCAAGGGTAGGGAGGTATAATACCCATCTCATGATAGGAGCATCAGAACATTTGTGGCCATCTATATTCCATCACCGTTGGATTAAATATTGAGAAATAATTATGCCGACCACACTGTTCTTTAAATACCCACCAGGAGACATTCACTCAGGCTGGGTTTCTGGATACGCTATTGCTAAATTTGTTCATCTAAACATTAGAATTGCGTATGTTTTTAAAATTTATAGTCCCATACAGATTCCACTATTATGAAGCTTTGAAGCTCCCTTATCTTTTCAAACATCAGGCCTCTTATCCACCAATTTTTTCAGTACCTTAGCTTACTGCTTCCAGGACATTAGGTACTTAAATCTCCTGCAAGCCTGACAGCAGCTAAGTATGTCAGAAGGGATATCTCAGGCCATGTCTACCTCCACCCTCTGCCAAAGCTGCCCTACCACATTTAAATCTTTTGGATAAGGTGCCTCTCCAATGAGCTATAATTTTCTTGGGCTATTCATTGAGAGAAGAGAACAATTCCTCCTCTTCTGAAATCCTTCCTTCAAAATCTTATATTTCTTGTCACCTCTACCCTTGTGATTTGAACTGACGGTGCAGAGAAGTGCATAAGTCCTTTCTCTTACTTTCTTTTTTCTTTGGCTTCACATCTCATCTTTAGAAGGACTTTTTACTTCCCTTTCTGGTCTTTTAGGGAAGTCCTTTAAATCCATTTCTTTATGTGATAGCTTATAGTAAAAATAACCCAGTTTCACCAGAACCAGTTCCTGTTAGATGAAAGGAAAGATTTATAATTTAGAAGTAGAAAACACTTTTTCTTTCTCAACATATTTTATCACAATGATACAGTTCAGCAATGTCCTATTTGTTCTACTTGATAAACTACAGTGTGCAAACCAACCAGTCTGTGGGCCAAATTGAGTCTGTTTTTGAATGGTTTATAAACCAAAGTTTATAGACCTAAGAATATATTTTACATTTTAAAAATGATAAAAGAAGCAAAAAACCAACCAAACAAACAAAAAACCCCCACAAAAAACAAAGAAGAATATGAGACAGGGATTAATGTTTACTATGATCTTTTACAGAAAGTTGTTAGCCAATCCCTATTTTGTCATCTTCTTTCTTTAGAAGTTATAAATGCCTTTGCTTCAATGCTTGGAGAGACACAGTGAAGCTTGGTACTTCAGTTTAAGGAAATCAGTTTAATATTATTCAAAAATCCCTATTTGATGTATACGAAAAGCTCTGTTTCAGTATTTGACATATATTGTGTTCATGTCCATTTCCTTTCCATGCTTCTCAATGAGGAGGATGAAGAAAGAATAAAAGTATGTGATTTAACTAACCAGAAAAATTAAAACACTGATGTTTTAGATGCATAAAACACATGCAATTTAATTAATTACAGTATTTAAAAAGAATTTGGGGAAAGGGACAACATGACAATTTTTTAACAGACAAGTTGAACTTCTTGTGTCCTCCTAATGGCACAAGAGTCATTTGGAAATATGATGTAATTTGAAAAAAAATATTGAGTGTTGAAAAGGTAAATGGGCTCCTCATTTGGGCAAATAAATTTTGAAAATTAGAACAATAAGAATATAATAGTTAAATTATTAAAAAAGAAATCAGAGACGACAAAGTTCAAATGCTAGCAACAGGAGCAATTTAAGAGTCAAGAGAAACAGAGAAGTCAAAGAAAGGCCAGTCAGAGAGGTAGCGATACAGCTAAGAACAGTCCTTTTAGATGCCAAGGAAATAATTAATAAGGAAGACACCCAAAGAATTTAAACAATTTCCTCCAAACTCACCATCTAGATATTCAGAGTCAATATTCCAAATAGCAAAATCAATGCTTTTCACATAAATGCTGATATATGTTTCCCCCAAACAACTTGCAGTAATTTACTATTGCTACTGTAACAAATCAAATGCATTGTTTTATAATTCTGGAGGACAGAATTCTAGAATCTCAGTGTAGGCAGGGATGGTTCACTCGAAGTTCCCAAGGGAGAACTTTGTTCCTTGCCTTCTAGCTTCTAGACACTCCTCATGTGTTTTGGATCATGGCTTTCTTCCACTTTGAAAGCTAGCAATAGCCACTTGGGTCTGTCTCAAATGGCGTCACTCTGACACTGGAACTTCTGCTTCCCTCTTCCACAACTTAAGGACACTTGAACTACACTGGGCCTACCCGAGATTTTTCAAATATTCTCCATATTTTAAGGTCAGCCAATTAGCAACCCCTTTGCTAATTAGTCTACAGATTCCCCAGGATAAGGATTAGATATCTTTGGGAGCCATTTTTCTTGCTATTCCACTTCAAATACTTTCCACCCCATAATCATTACATCTCAAAACCTGGGAATCACTTTTTGTTTTGAATCCTAACTTTAATCAGTTATGAAATTATGATAAGACTTCTTTCATTCATTTACGCATCATTTAACAAGTACATATAGAGTAACTTCAAGTTTCAAGGTATTATTTGTGATTTTAAAAATGTAACAGGATACAGTACTTGTTTCCAAAGAGCTAAAATCTGCTTACTCCATGGACATAATTATTTTTTCTTTTATCCTCATGACTGCACTGAAATAACATCTCATATTTTCATTGTTGTTCTCTCTTTTGTTACCTCTTCCTTTCATGTTGGATACATCTAGCAGCTCACTTATCTGAATATTCAGCACAGCGTTATGTTTCTAAGTATGTCTTTGTCCCTTAACTCAACATTAACATTGTCCTCTATAAAACACTTATTCACACATTCTGACTGTTTATGAGTTGTCTGGTCTGACACAGAACTTTAAGCTTTTCAGTTTTCCTGACTGTTCATTCTTCTTTCACTTACTTTTTCTATGTCCAGATATCTTTCCCAGAAACTTGTTCCTGACATATAAGTGACTAGTAGAAGTGAAAACACTGCTTCATTGTGCTATTTCCCTGTTCAGAAGGCTGGAAAAAGGCTTCCTTAACTTATGAAACTTATCCAATGCCCAAACCAAGCCCACACTCCATTATCAGGACCTATTCTGCCTATGAATTTCCATGACTCTGATTGAGGCATCTTCTACTGCTAGTAACCCATCTCCATAGCTTCTGACGTTATGATAATCATTTTGTTTCTGTATCTATTTCTGTGTGTAGTAGCTTTACTTCTTTGCCTTTGTAACTCCATCTTTATACATTATCTATGCCTGATGTGCTTCTACAAACTCTTCCTTAATATTTTCCAGCCAAGGATGTAGTTTTCATCTTTTGACCTTCCATATTGCCATCATCATCTAATATATTAAAAAACACTACAAACCATACATTTTTATTGTTTAAAGTATCACATATAGTAGTACATATATGTCCTCTCCCCACATTGACCTTCCCCCAGCCTCCTCTACCCCCTGTTGAAGACCCTCATCCCACCCCCGTAGTGTCTTATGTCCATTGGTTGTGCTTATATGCCTGCATACAAGTCCTTTGGTTGATCTCTTTTCCCCCCTACCCAACACTCACCAGCCTTCCCGCTGTAATTTGACTGTCTGTTTGGTGCTTTACCGCCTCTGTATCTATCTTTTTGGTTATCAGGTTATAATGTTCTTTATTTTCCATAAATGAGTGAGATAATGTGGTATTTTCCTTTCATTGCCTGGTTTATTTCACTTAAAATAATGCTCTTCAGGTCCATCAATGCTGCTGCAAATGGAAATAACCCCTTCTTTTTTATAGCAGCATAGTACTCCATTGTGTAGCTGTTCCATAGTTTTCTAATGCACTCATCTGCTGATGGGCATTTAGGCTGTTTCCAAATCTTAGCTATGGTGAATTATGCTGCTATTACAAACCATACATTTTAAAACGCTGTCTATGATTAAGACCAGGGAAGGAGAGGGAGATGTTGTGGCATTACACTTATATAACAAATGTCAGAAATTTGTTTTATACAAATTTGTTTTTTCTTCAATGCACAACTTAATTTTAGAAAATATTTAAAATCAATAAATGTGATTTTAAAAAATAAACAATGCCATTATTTGGTGCTCTGATCATTAAACACATATAAGTTTAAGCATACTAACTATATAGTACACTTTCCAAAGTAAGTCATGCCTTTTAGCCATATGAACTTACACTTTTACATATATTGGCACATATTAATGGCCAATTTTATATTCAATTTAGTTGAGTAGAATTGAGCGTTTTATTTAGAGTTTTTAAAACTTTAGTATCTCATGATGAAACAATAATTTTTAAAAATAATACAAAATCTATGCCTGCATCAAATTATAGCCAAAACATGTTTATATCCAAATATAATTTTTACTGATGAGTCATTCCCAGCTAAATTCAACTTTCATCCCAAAGTACTTTTTTATTGATGAGACAGTTAAAAATTGTAATAAAATTTTGCCACCTTAATAAAACAAAACAGGGCACCAGTAAATGTAAAGAAAACAAATTAAATTAATGAAGCCAGTGCCAACTTTAATAAACTGGCAAGCAAGACAGGCAGCAAAAAGTATCAACTCCAAGTTCTAAATTAAAGTGCATGGAACAAGTGGGCCATCCAATCTTCTTTATGGCTCGGAGGCTCAGTTCTACCCACTGATGCCCTGCATAGTTTCTTGAAAAAGGAAGTTACTATCATTTCTGCTTAATTCTCAAGAGTCAAATCAATTGATAAGCCTCCCAATCCTGAGATCTTATAGCACGGGTGGTTTTCCTGAATCTTACTCTGAAAGAAAAATCATAAATACATTCAACTAATGGGGGAACATGTAAGAGAGCAAGAGGTTCTCTTGGGGACTGAACCTTGTGGTTATCCTTTTAGTTCTCCCAGCTATCAATGATGGTAATATTTCAAAACATCGGAGGGTTTGATCTGGAATAATGCAATCTCTCTCCAGAAAATAATGTTATGTCCCAACATGTGAACAGAATAAAAAATGCCACACTGCATCCTATTGCACATAGCTGGCAAATCATTGAGGAGGTCATGTGACATCATTGCAAATAACAACAGGTTTTGTAGCCTAAGTTCTAAAACAAAATAAATAAAACATAAGACTCTAAGGGTGCTGTTGTACATGCAATCACTCTTCTAGTATTAGGAGGGTGCATATGAAGCACCAGGAAGCATATCATCTTTCAAAGGATGAGACTACTATAATTCTCCACATCACAAAAAATTACTGAACATATACATGAATTCTATGCTAGACAATTAAAATAGCATATACATATATCTGTGTGTATATATATATATATATATATACACATATATATATATACAATAAGCATCATTATCTTATAGGATCTATTATAAAACTTACTTCTTGAGATACACTAAAATAAAATGCAAAGAATGTCCAAATGTTTCCATTATAAATGCTTTCTTAAAATTGTAAAACTTGGAAAATATCTTGTGTTGATAAAATATATACATCTTTGGAACTACTTTCATGCTATATGTTATGGAGCATCTTACTCGGAGATGCTATGTTTCTATAACTGGTGGCCAAACTCAGGCCCTAAACACTCAAAAAGTCTTAGAGAGAAAAAAAAAATTGAAGAAAGGTGATCTTTGAAGCTAAATACACTTAGTGACTAGATTATTATGATCTGTGAATGCATAATAATATGGCCACTCAGTGTATATCCTATATAATAAAAGGCCAATATGCAAATTGTTCCTTTGATCAGAAGTTTGACCAGCAGGCAGGCCGGCCAACCACCCATGTCCCCTTCTGCTGGCTGGACCCCACCCATGCACAAATTCATGCACCAGCCCTCTAATATATATGTACACACACTGAGTGGCCAGATTATTATTTATTCAGAGATCACAATAATCTGGCCACTCAGTGTATATATAATAGGTTGTTTTATGTACACACAATAATAATACATTTTGAAACAATAAAAGTCATCAACCAGCCTACCTCAAAAGCTATTTGTGTATAAAGCACTATATTTATGGAATAGTTTCTAGCATTTCCTAATTCAATCTCCCACATAACCTTAACCAAAATTGAACTTCAATAGAGAATGTGAGGTTTGACACTGATTTTTGGAAAAGGCAGGAAAAAAGAAAACTAGTATCTGGAGTCACCTCGGACAAACCCTTTTGTGTGCTGATGAAACCCCTCCAGTAGTGCATGGAGCCCAGTCCTCACCATCTGAGAGCCATGAGAGTTTGGAAGTGACTGCCCACTTAATCTCTGATCACTCCAAATGACTCTTGCCCTATATTGAGAAAATTTCATTTTTGGTGTTTTCTGCTAAAAAAAACAAACAAACAAACAAACAAACAAAAAACTGTCTTCTGTGGTTGAAGTCAAGTGCTCACTGTGCAAGATTTGCTTGCTCTACCTATGTAAATTAGGGTAACATTGAAAAAATGTATATAAAAAAGATTTGAGAGGTGTGAGAGTGTTGGTATATTAATGCAAAGAATAGAAAGGTAACTATCAGGCTTGCCTGGCTGCCTGTAACTCCCAGGAGAAGTTAAAAGAGAGAAAAGAGGATTGCTTGAGCAGTTACACTTCAAAGAAGACTTGGATACCTCTAGACCTTGAAGCCTCAGTGAGCTCTGTTTCATTCATTCTGCTCTCTACTTGTTACTACTAGTAAAAATCATTAAAAAAATAAACAAAATCTTATTCTCTCTCCACACTAGTTATGGGTCTGTTTAGGTGCCTGCTTTCTTCATGACTTAGTTTTGGTACATTGTGTAGTTAGAGGAATTCATCCATTTGCTATGTATGTGTAAGGTCTCTTATAATCCTTTTATTTCCATGTCACCAGTTGTAATATAGCTTCTTTCATTTCTGATTTGATTTGTTTAAGTCTTCTCTCATTTTCTTACTCTAGTTAAGGGTTTGTCAATTTAGTTATATTAAAAAAAACCTCTTAGTTTCATTGTTTTTTTTTCTATTGTTTTTCTAAGTCATTTGTTTCTGCTTTTATTTTTGTTATTTCCTTCCTACGAGTAATGTTGGGTTTGGTTTGTGTTTTTTTCTAGCCCCTTGAAGTGTAAGTTAGGTTGTTTATTTGCAATCTTTTAAAATGCATTTGTTTATCCTTTTTAAAAAAATATATTTTATTGATTTTTTACAGAGAGGAAAGGAAAGGGATAGAAAGTCAGAAACATCAATGAGAGAGAAACATCGATCAGCTGCCTCCTGTACACCGACTACTGGAGATGTGCCCGCAGCCCAGGTGCATGCCCTTGACCAGAATCGAACCCTGGGCCCTTCAGTCCACAGGCCAAAGCTCTGTCCACTGAGCCAAACTGGTCTTGGCTGCATTTGTTTATCCTTTTATATTTCCTTCTGAACTGATGTGACTGTATCTCATATGTTTTAGTGTGTTGGGTTTTCATTTTCCTTGGGGTATTTTCTAATTTTCTTACATATTTTTTTAATTTCTTACTTTACTAAATAGTTTTTCAAGAATGTGTCATTCCAAAGGATTTGTATGCATTCATATAAGCATAACCAATAGACATGGACACTCGTGAGGTGAGGACAAGAGCAGTGGGATGGCGGAGGTAGGACAACAGGGAGGTAAGGATACATATGTAAAACCTTAATCAATAAAGAAAAAAAAAGGTGTGTTGTTCAATTTTTGTGAATTTTCCAGTTTTCCTCTGCTCTTGGTTTGTTGTGGTTGTTTTGTTTTTTCCCCCATTGTGGTAAAAAAAGATACTTTTATGACTTCAATCTTCTTACATTTGTCAAGATTTGTTTTGTGAAGCAACATGTCATCTCCTGGAGAAAGTATTACGTGCACTTGAGAAGAAGTGAATTTTTCTGTTTTTGGTTGAAATGTTCTGTTAGGTACATTTTCTTCAGCTCACTCTGTGATGAACTATAAGGGGGAGCTATAACATCTTCCACCCCAAACTGCAGTCTGTTTTGGTGGATCCATCTGAGCTCCATGATTGGAAGAACTGAGATCAGTTCTCCCAGGAGTTTCTTAGAAAAGTTGGGGTGCTGGACATGCCAATCAATACTCGTCCTCCTTGGGGAGAAGCCAGAAATATAAGGTCTCTTTCATTTCCTATGGCACTCACCAGGGACAAGAAACTCCAGATTTGTCCCCAATCTCCTACTCTCAGTGAGTATGGTTTGGTGTTGCCCAGAAAGCAGGAGCTTTTCACTTCATTTCTGAATTTCTCACAAAAATTGGTGTGTTTGTAAGGTAAGACTAGTCCAGTGTTTCCTGCTCTGCTATGCTGCTGATGTCCCTGGGGCTGGCTAACTGTTATATACTAAATATTAACAACTTTGGTTTGAATCTATGTTTAAAAAACAGTTTCTGAACCATTTCTGTTCTTTCCTTCCTCAGAGAAGAGGAGGAAACATTTGCTTTGTTTGCATCTTGTTGCAGTCTATGTTTAATAAATTTGTGATTCTGTCTTTTCCTATATAAGTTTGGTTCCAAGTATATTTTAGAAGAAGTGTTATATATATATACAAAATTCGATCTAGTCATATTTATTATATAAAGGTACTGTATCATCAGTGGCAAATAATGTGAGCAAAGTATATCTGTGAGCTCTGAAGTACTTATTATATGATAGTGCTTATTTTGGGAAAACTGCCTTTTAAGGATATGTTACTTTTTCTAAGAATTTTTCTTGTCTGAACTAAAAAGAATTTCTGACATAAACTCATACCAACACTACTAAGAAGAATAAAAATACTCCTGAAATATTCAATAAAATTTGATGTCACCCTAGGACATCTCCAGATAATAGTAAATTTATTTCAAGTTTATAATAATTAGTTAAAAATTGCTATGAGCCTAATGCCAAGTCAAAGGAGAACTTTGAGAAATTTCACCTTCTATTGCTGTTTTAGATAAACTGAGAATTGCATAAAAGCAACTGAAGCAAGACCTTGTTGTGCATGGCTCTCAAAATATATGCTCAGTCTATTTGATTTGACAAAATGCGTTAAATATGCCTCATGTGATACTTGAAAAATAAACACAAAACAGAATATAAATATAAAACTAATAGTCTCTAATTACAACTGTCCAGATATTTTTTCCTACACCTACACTTTATTGACAAAGAGCTATCTACTGCTTATGATGGAATTTTTCAGGTATGTAACCACAGCAATGTTTCTGAATGGCTTGCTTTTTTTTTCTTTATCTCATGAGGTAAACATTAACTCCACAAGTGATTGGTACCCATTTACTAATTCAATAACTATGTATGAATGTTCCCTTGTGTCAGGTGATAGTCCAGACACTGAGAACAGATTGAAGAACAAAACAAAAATAGTCTCTGCCTTGGCAGGGATGCCAACTAATCATAAAGACAGATATTGAACAAATATACAAAGTCGTGCTATATAGTTACAAATTCCAATAACAAAATAACAGGGTAAAGCAAGAGGAAATGATTTGGAAAACATCATTAAAATGAGGTGCTACTCATTTTGGCACAAGTGAAATAGAAATCTTATCAATGCTCAACTTAGGTGAAATTCTACCCAGAGTTTTCTTAAATCAAACAGTTCAGATTAGCCATATTGCTGTGATCAGAATGACTGTGTGAGTTTTCAAAATTGCACAATTTATATCAAGATTGTCTGTTGTAGAATATCATCTATGATATCAGAAATTTTCAATCTGTTTTCTATTCCAGCACTTATGATAAATTATGTTGTCTACTAATATATTTGGATTTATTTCTACCAACTTTTACTGTTTTGCTTTTGATTCTCTTTTCTAATTTTCCGTAATCTATAGAATTGATTGAACTTTTCCTCTCATTACTGATTTAGAAGATATTGTTTCATTTATCAAGTTAACTTTTTTATCATGCTACTTGTCTTAACACATTTAAGTCACTAGTCCTACTTTTTTTGGTTAAATAAATATTTATTGTTCAGATTATTACAGTTGTTCCTCTTTTGCCCCTATAGCTCTCCTCCACCCAGTTCCCACCCCACCCATTGCCCTTACCACCCCATCTTTCCTCATCCATATGTGTATGATTTTTGTCCAGTCTCTTCTTACATCTCCCATGTCCCTTTCCCCCTGAAAATTGTCAGTCCACTCCCTTTCTATGCCCCTGATTCTATTACCAGTTTATTCTGTTCATCAGATTTTTAATTCACTTGATTTTTAGATTCACTTGTTGATAGACATGTATTTGTTGTTCATAACTTTTATCTTTACCTTTTTCTTCTACTTCCTCTTCTTAAAGAATATCTCTCAGCATTTCATATAAAACTGGTTTGGTGGTGATGAACTCCTTTAGGTTTTTCTTATCTGTGAAGCTCTTTATTTGCCATTCAATTCTGAATGATAGCTTTGCTGGGTAGAGTAATTTTGGTTGTAGATTCTTGCTATTCATCACTTAAAAATTTCTTGCCATTCCAATATGGCCTGCATAGTTTCTATTGAGAAATCAGCTGACAATTGTATGGGTGCTCTCTTGTAGATAACTAACTTTTTTTCTCTTAATACTTTTAATATTTCCTCTTTGTCTTTTGCTTGTGGCATTTTATTTTATTTATTTTATTTTTTAAGTGTTTTAAAAATAAGTCTTTATTGTTCAGGTTATTACAGGTGTTCCTCTTTTTTTTCCCTCATAGCTCCCCTCCACCTGACCTCCCACCTCCCCCATGCCCTTACCCCCGCCACTGACTTCATCCATAGGTGTAAGAGCCCTGTCCAATCTCTTCCCACACCCCTCATGCCCCTTTCCCCTCAAGAATTGTTAGTCCACTTCCTTTCTATACCCCTGATTCTATTATATTCACTAGATTATTCTGTTCATCAGATATTTTATTTGCTTGATTTTTAGATTCACTTGTTAATAGATATGTATTTGTTGTCAGTTGCTGTTCATAGTTTTTATCTTTACCGTTTCTTCTTCCTCCTCTTCTTAAAGAATACCTTTTAGCATTTCATATAATGCTGGTTTGGTGGTGATGAACTCCTTTAGCTTTTTCTTGTCTGTGAAGCTCTTTATCTGACCTTCAATTTTGAATGATAGCCTTGCTGGGTAGAGTAATCTTGGTTGTAGGTTCTTGCTGTTCATCACTTTGAATATTTCTTGCCACTCCCATCTGGCCTGCATAGTTTCTGTTGAGAAATCTGCTGACAGTCATATGGGTACTCCCTTGTAGGTAACCAACTGTTTTTCTCTTGATGCTTTCAATATTCTCTCTTTGTCTTTTGCTCTTGGCATTTTAATTATGATGTGTCTTGGTGCGGTCCTCTTTGGATTCCTATTGTGTGGGGTTCTCTGCACTTCCTGGACTTGAAAGTCTATTTCTCTCACCAGGTAGGGGAAGTTTTCTGTCATTAATTCTTCTAGTAGGTTTTCAATATTTTGCTCTCTCTTCTTCTTCTAGCATCCCAATAATTCTGATATTGGTACACCTGAAATTGTACCAGAGACTCCTTACACTATCTTCATATTTTTGGATTCTTTTTTCTTTTTTTTTTTTCTGGTTGAGTGTTTGTTGTCTCCTTATATGTCAGATCTTTGGTTTGATTCCCAGAGTCCTTTGATCTACCATTGAATTTCTATATATTCTTTATTTCAGACAGTGTATGCTTAATTTCTGTCTGGTCCTTTTCCATTATCTTGGCATTCTCATTAAGGTCCTTGAAGGTCTCACTAAGCTCCTCAAAGGTCTCATCAAGTTTCTCAGCGGTTTCTCAAGAAGATTCTTGGCTAACCTTATAAATGTGGTCCTAAACTCTATATCTGATAGCCTGCTTTTCTCCATTTCTTTCATGCATGACATCTTTCTTTGTCTCCACATTTTGATGCTTCCCTGTGTTGATGGAGTGGAAGAACTGCTGTGCTGGAGACACGCCTATGGTGCTGGACTTGATTTAGTGAGGCTTTGGTGCTCACTGAGTCTGCCTCTTGAATGTGTTACTTATGAATGTGAGTAGTTGAATTCTGGTGTCATCCCACACTAACCTCTAGATACACTAGCTTCTGGATCTCCAATGGGGTTCAGGTCAGCTACTGTCTGAGGTGATCCAGCAGGAGCTACAGGGAGGTGTGTAGATTTCTCCTGGTCTGACCAGAGATACAGTTTAGGTTAAGCTGCCAAATCCCAGCCATTTATATGCAAATTGAAGATTCATCCAATAGGCTTTCCTTCCCCTGGCTTCCAGGACCAGTTTTCTTCTGGAACCTGGGACCCAGGCCTTCCCTCTGGATGTTGCCTTCCATTTTTGCTTTGGCCGGCTGTAGGCTTCACTCTAACCGGAGCCTTCAGTCTTCTCTGCTCTGGCTGGAGTGCCATGCTGCTGCCACCTCATCTCTGCCCCTGAGAGCGAGCACTCACCACCGCCGCCGCCTTGTCTCCTAGCCTGGGGACCAGGCGCTCGCCACCACCACCAACACTGCAGCTTTGTCTCCACCCTCAGGGCTGGGTGTGAGCACTGCTTGGCCCTGCCCCCGGCTCCTGATTGGCTGGTAGCATAGCCAATCAGGAGCCAAGGTACGGTCACATTTGCATGTTACTCTTTTATTTGATAGGATTACACTGTGCACAGCTTGGGCAGGTTTGCAGATTGGGCAGGGCGGGGTCTCAGGGAGTCACTAGGTTAGGGTGTGGCAAACAGTGATAGCTACCACTCAGCCATTTCTGCATCTCCGAGTTTCTAAGTTCCCTGCATCCTGCATCCCCATGCAGTGAACAGCGATTGCTGGGGGCACCTCTGCAAGGGAGCCACCCTTACTTTCCTACCTGATGGCAGACTATCCACCTTGTCCTTGTAAGAGTCTGGGTCACCAGCACCTCCCTAGAAATGAGTTTGGAGTAATCAGGAGCCTGTTTGCCTTCAGGTTGAAAAAAAGCAGCCCCAACGTAGCCTGCTGCTAGCCTGGCTCGCAGGCCTCCTCACCTCAGCTTTTCAGTGCTTGTGTATGTCCCAATGCTCCTCTCGCTTTCCGTCTAGCTGCAGAACTTCCACTGGGCCAGCTTTCCCGTGGTTCTGGGTGATAGGTGCTTTGTCTTTTAGTTGCAGTTTTTAAATTGTTGTGTGAGGCAGCAGTTTAGGTGTTTACCTATGCCACCATCTTGGCGTCTGTCCTCGAGGGGAAAAAGTTTTAACAGAATCTTCTTCCCTTTATCAAATATCCTGAGCTTGAAAGGTGGTCATGACTTCCACACATGCAAACTCCTTGCTTCTCTGGTCAATGAAGCTCAGGAAAACTCAGCCTTTTCATTTGTTCAAGTCTTCTCTTATTGCCATCCTGTCTGGGGCTGCAGAAGCAGTTTTTGCACACGATCTGGATAGTTGTATTTGTCACAAGAACTGCTCATGGCATTTTAATTGTGATGTGTCTTGGTGTGGTCCTCTTTGGATTCTTCTTGTTTGGGGTTCTCTGCGCTCCTGGACTTGTAAGTCTATTTCTATCACCAGGTGGGGGAAGTTTTCGGTCATTATTTCTTCAGATAGGTTTTTAATATCTTGCTCTCTCTCTTCTTCTGGCACCCCCATAATTTGGATGTTCATATGCTTGCAGTTGTCCCAGGACTCCTTACACTGTCTTCATATTTTTGGATTCATTTTTCTCTTTGCTTTTCTGGCTGAGTATTTTTTGCTTCTTTGTATTTCAAATCTTTGACTTGATTCTTGTGATACTTTAGTCTGTTGTTAGATGTCTGTATAATATTTTTTTTATTTCAGTGTATGTTTACGTTCTAGTTGGTCCTTTTTCATTTCCTCAAGGGTCGTGCTAAATTTATTGGCTTTTTCTAGAAAATTCTTGAAAAATCTTATAACCATGGACTTAATATCCAGTTGTTTGCTTTGCTCCATTTATTTTATTTGTGACCTGTTTCTTTGTCTCCACATTTTGGTTGCTTCCCCGAGTTTATGGAGTGGTTTTATGTGCTAGATGTCCTATAGGGCCCAATGGCTCAGCCTCCCCAGTTATCTAAGGTGCACCCCTCTTGGTGCACTCCTTTGTAAGCTGTGTGCACAGTCTTGTTATATTTAAGCCTTAATTGTTTTTGGTATCACTGGAGGAATTAATCTCCAGGCCAGTTGGCTGTGAGGATCAGCTATGTCTATGCTGGGAGAAATTTTGTGCTGGAAACATCCTTATGAGACAAGACTTACAAAAGTCTCTGTGCTCAGCTTGGATGGGGCGCAGTCTCAGAGTGAAACAAATAGCAATGACTTCCTTCAGCCTTGCCCTAAGAGGCCCCTGTGTCCCAGTGTCCTGTGGTAATTCTTGCAAGCACCTCTGAGAGAAAGCTGCCCTCAAGTTTTGCCCACTGCCAGACAGTCCAGTTTCTCCCTGAATGAGTCTGGGTACCCAGAGTTTCACCCAGAACTGGAGTTCAGAACAGTTGGGAGCTTTTGTCTTCATCCCGCTTGAGAAAGTTAATGCATACTCAGTTCCCAGCTCTCTCCGCACACCCCGGGAGCTTTTGTCTCCCTCCCAATTGAGATAGCCATCTGTGTATTCAGTTGCCTCTCTGCACATGCTCCTCTGTACCTCTGCCTTCTGCAGCTCCTCTGAGTATCAGTGTGCTTTTTTCTTTCCTTCTACTTGTAGAATTTCCACTCATCCATCCTTCCTGTGGTTCTTGATGATGTCTGTTTTGTCTTTTAGTTGTAGTTTTGAAATCGTTGTGCGAGGCAGCAGTTTAGGTGTTTACCTGTGCCACCATCTTGATTTCTCTCTCGCTGGTTCTACTTTTATAACAAGGAGTATGAGAAATTTAGACGACTATAAATGTTGATCACCACTACCAAACACCTCCATGCACATATACACACACACACAGGGACACACAATATTTATATCTACAGTAAGTCCTCTTCTTGCCTTCCACCTATAACTTCTCTGCCATTCAAGAAAATTTACTGGGTGAAGTAAGAATAAATGACATCAGAGTTACATATATTCTACTGTAATTTGTAAAACAAAAACAAACAAAAATGGTAAACCATTAAAACTATGTGTTCTTTAACTTTATAACTTGTGACACAGCAAATGATTATAACTCGCAACGTGTTTACTTGCTGCAAGTGATAATCGATTTATAGGTTATTTGTATTAAAAAACACTAACTCATCTCAATAATATAGGTTAGGTATGTTCAAATTCTCTCCCAATAGTCTTGTGACCAAAGGTCCTCTTGCATTAGTACTCCAACCAGGTCAACTTCTTAATCCAGTCATCAATGAATGGTTATTTTCTCTGGTGGCATACTGTCAAGTTGAGTCTTTATTACCAGGAGATAATAAAGAAGTTATGCAAATTGGAAGGTGTTTTAGAAATCTACTAAAAGTTAACATGTATAACTTCCATGGATATATTAGATATATTGGAGAAAAGTAATAAATAATGTTAGGTTAAATATCTTTACAAGTGGAAAAACCTTTCTGACTTCACATAATTTTCACCAAATTAATTAGAGGGTTACATAGTAATTTATATATACTAATGAAACTATTCAGTGATTCTGAGAAGATAACACCAGTTTATCTACACATTGTATTAGGCATAGAGAAAAGATGCACAAATGTGTACATTGAAATGCTGACTCTAGCACTGTCTAGCTCTGTGACATTCTAATAGTAATTTATTTGTCTGAATTTCAGTGTCTGTATCTATGATTATATCTATACTAGAGGCCCAGTGCAGGAAATTTGTGCACAGGGGTGTGTATGTCCCTCATCCAAGCCTGCACCCTCTCCAATCTGGGACCCTTCAAGGGATGTCCAACTGCCTGTTTAGGTAAGATTGGGCCTAAATGGGCAGTCAAACATCCTTCTCACAATCCAGGACTGCTGGCTCCCAACTGCTCACCTGCCTGTCTTCCTGATTGCCCCTAACTGCTTCTGTCTGTCAGCCTGATCATCCTATAACCATTCCCCTGCCAGCCTGATTATTGCCTAATTTCTCCCCTGCCAGCCTGATTGCCCCTAACTGTCTTCCCCTGCCAGCCTGCTAAGCCCTAATTACCCTATCCTGCAGGCCTGGTCCCCTATAAACTATTCTCCTGCAGGCCTGTGTCCCCTTCTCCCCAACCGCCCTTCACTGTAGGCCTGGTTGCTCCCAATGTCCCTCCTCTCCTCCTCTACAGGCCTAGTCCCACCCAACTGCCCTCCCCTGCTGGCCATCTTGTGGCAGCCATCTTGTGTCCACATGGGGGCTGGATCTTTGACCACATAGAGGCAGCCATCTTGTGTATTGGAGTAATGGCCAATTTGCACATTACTCTTTTATTAGATATGATGATAGAGGCCTGGTGCATGGCTGGGACCAGCTGGTTTTCCCTGAAGGGTGTCCCAGATCAGGTTGGGGGTTCCCTTGGGGCATGGAATGGCTTGGGCAAGGGGCCTATGGTGGTTTGCAACCTGCCTATGCCCCCTGGTGACCCAAGTGGAGGCTCTGGAATCTGGGATTTATTTATATTCTATAATTGAAACTTTGTAGCCTTGAGCAGACCCATGCCTCCTGCTTGCTCCATGGCCACAGCCATTTTTGTTGGGATTTATTTATCTTCTATAATTGAAATTTTGTAGCCTTGAGTGGAGGCCTGGGCCCACCAGGGTGTGCGGAAAGCTTGGCTTCCTCCAATGCCAGGGAACCCCAAGCCTCCTGCTCTCTCCATGGCCACAGCCATCTTGGTTGTTTAATGGGCATGGCTTGTGGGTGTAGCAGAGTGATAGTTAATTTGCATATTGCTCTTTGTTAGTTAGGATTTCACAGTAATTCAGAAAAATTAAGCTAAGTAAAGTGATGTAAAGTTTAGATATAAAATACCTAGTATAATAGCTACCAGATAATTGTAAATGAAGTACTTTTCTTTATTGCATAAAACACATTAAATACAGTCTATCCTAATTGAGTTATAACAGCATACCATCACTGAGAAGCACTTTGAATAGTCACAGTCATGATACAATTTAGAGCAACTTTCAAATAATCACTAATGAAATAAATTACTTTAAATAACATTGAAAGGCATTTTAAAAACTGAGTTATTTAGCACAGTATCTGACAAAAGCATTCTATAAAATATGCCATTGGAATTTGCAAGAATAATACCTTTAGCAACTGTCCCAGCTCCATATATTCTCATATGCACTTAGATGTTGCCCATAATAATGTTTGCTTAGCTCATATAAGACCTAACTGAGGCACAAAAAAAGCTATAGCTAATTAAAGGATAAATAATGTATCTAAAGCTACAAATCATCCTATATAATAAAAACATAATATGCAAATTGACTGCAAAGCAGGACGACCAATTTGTGGATGGTGGGGCTAGTGAGCAGGCTGCGCCAGGCCAGCCAAGGTGCTTGCCAGCAGGCAGAGGGAGGGAATGGCAATGGCTGGGATGGCGGGGGTGGCGGCAGCAACCAGCCATGGCAGAGGGGCAATTGAGGGGCCTGCCTGGTCACCTCCTACAGAGGGAGGCCACCAGCTTATCCACGGTGCGGTAATGGGGGCTGGGGACAGTGCCATCCACTGATCCTAACCAGCCCGCCAGGTTGCCTCCTGCAATGGGAGGCCAGGCGATAGCCTAAGCACACCTAGGACATCCCCTGATGACTTCTGGACTCTGAGAGGGTGCAGGTCAGGCTGAGGAGACACCCCCCCAGTTCATGAATTTTCATGCATTGGGTCTATAATATATTATAATAGAAATGGATAGGAATCATAAACAAAATAAGGAAAGAAACAAACATAATACAAGATAATACATGAATGAATATCCCTATGAACTTAACTTTTCAATGAACTTAACTTATAAAATAAAGTTTATTGATAAATCTGACAAAAACAATTTGCATAACAAAACTATTAGCCATGCAATTGTCTACATGGCTAATCTTTTTACTATTTAAAAAGTTTATATAATTCAGAAAGAAAAAAAAATCATATTAGGCAACATTAGAAATCATCCCAACTATTTTCTTCATCTGTGAAATGGGAGTTATAGGAATATACTATTATTTATAGGTTTTTGTTGTGAGAATCAGCTCACTACATTTAAAACACTCAAAATAGTGCCTGGAATTCAATAAATATTAGGGAATAACTTGTCAGTACAGTCACAAAAGGAATATTGCTGATGAATGAAAACTGTTTAGCCATGCTACTAAAAAAATTAAATTCAAATGAACAGAGATTCTCAGTCATTTTTGCTTTAAGTATGAATTTAATACAATCATTCTGAAAAGCAATTTCCTAATATGTATTTAGCAAAACTTTTAAATAAAAATATATACATATTAGTATAAAGAAACCATTAAAAATGTCGACAGGATATATAGCCAAAGTATTTTATATTTGCATTTATTTATAAGAAGGAGGTATTTAGATGCCTAATAGGGAGATTCTTGCATATAGGGAAATGATTGCTTATGTAATAGACGGTATATTTTTATTAGTATATTAAAAAACTACTTTAAGATATGAGAAGGTAAATTATTTTCATTTATGTACATTTCTCCATTCAACAACTCTTTAGTTTACTGAGTGCCTACAATGTAGCAGCATTTGTGTATAGTCAAAGACAGCACTGTAGAGTCAACGGCCACTGTGAAAAACAGTGTGGTGTTTTCTCAAAAATTAAAAATGGAACTTTCATTTGACCCACTGATCCCACTTTAGGAATATATCCCAAGAAACTAGAAACACCAATCAGAAAGAATATATGCACCCCTATGTTCATAGCAGTACAATTTACAATAGATAAGATTTGGAAACAGCCTAAATGCCCATCAACAGATGAGTGGCTTAAAAAACTGTGCTACATCTACACAATGGAATACTACATTGCTGTAAAAAAGAAGGAATTCTTACCATTTGCAACAGCATGGATGGAACGGGAGAGCATTATGCTAAGCAAAATGAACCAGTCAGAGAAAGATAAGTATCAAATGATCTCACTCATTTGTGGAATATAATGAACATAAACTGATGGGGAAAAAAATAGAACCAGAGTCATAGAAGCATCCAACCTATGAGGGAAGATGGAGGGTGGGGTGAGGGGATAAGAGACCAATCAAATGGCTTGTATGCATGTATATAAGCATAACCAATAGACACAGACTGGGGCTGGCGAGTGAGAGCATGTGCTAGGGAATGGGGGAGGCCTGGGAGTGGTCATTGGGGGGGAAAAGGAGACATATGTAGTATTTTAAACAATAAAGAATGTAAATTAAAAAGATGTCAACAAACCTTATTCATTATTCGTAAGGACTATGTAAACTTAATTTTCTCTCACATTTTTTGGTATTTTCTATAGTGAAGAAGAATGACTTTTAAACATTTTCTTTTTAATTTTTTAACTAGCAAAATATTACTATAGGTAGCTATTAAAAGCAAAAGTCAAAGCACAAGATCTCAGAATCAGACTGTGGCTCTATTCATTGTTTATAGGATCACCAACTCAATTTGTAAATCAATAAGTGTAAGCTGAGTTGTTTTGAGCTTTTCCCTGGGCTTTGCTGTTGCACTGAAGTGTAACTAGACTTGTTTAAAAATGATGACTTAAAACCCTGAGTTTTGAAAGTAAACAAAAATCAGCCTTACAATATATATTTTAGCTTGCCACCACACAATCTAAACTGGAATTATATAAATCTAGAAAAAATAAACATACAGATTTGTGTTTTAAGTAAGAATGCACACATTCCTACTTGAAGATAATGGAGAATGATAAAGGGAATGAATTTAGACCATAGGGTCCTAGTATGTGCTGTCAACAGATAAGTAAACTCCAGCAACAAACTGGCTTTAGTTTGGAAAGAGAAACAAGGAAAATAAAAATTTCATGTGATACATAACTGCCATCTTTCAGCCAAAGGCAGTCAGGAGCTGTCTCACAGTGAATAACAGACATAGGTACAAAAGGGACATTTAATCAAAATAAATGGCACTCTATAAAGTTAGCAGGTAGAACTCTTAAAAGATATTTTGTCAAAGTTCAAATGATTTTGGTCTCATTTGAAACATGGTGCAGCCTGAGGTTTGCCCAGCATGTCACAGAAAGGAGTCTATGAAGAAAGGTGATCTAGCCTTCTGCTATTTATCACAGCAACTTTAACTGTGAACTGGTGTTTTCCAATGATGGCTTAGAAAAGGAATTTGAATGTCATCCTTGCAGAGTTCACAACCATTGAAAGGTGGGCAGGGGGAGAAGAGCTCTGGGAAGCATAAAATAGAAAAGACCCATGTCCAAATAGGCTATAGGTATCCTTTAAGAACTTTACATAGGGAATACATGTTCAGACTTACATTTTAGAAAGATTATATGAACTGGAATGCAATAAAATGGATTGGAGTGGTCAGTATAGGAGGCAGCGGGACAGGGTTGAAAAAGTGCAATTGGAAATAAATGGATAGACTTGAGTGAGTTTAATGAAGAAAAGAAATCCTTGGTGTTTGAACTGGGGAGTTGTGAGAAATACAAACAACAGAATCAAACTTGTCTCCTATTTTGCAGTTTTTGGACAACTTGATGCCATTCACTGAGATTGGAAACAATATATGGGAAAACTTGGTCAAAACTAGATAAGAGGAAAATGAAAGTTTCCATAAAGAAAATGTGAAGATATCAAATAGGCAGTTAGATATAAAGATTTGGAACTCAACTCTAAGGTCTGGCCTGAAGAGCAATTTTGCCATGAGTATGAAGGGGATCATCTATAAAGAGAAAAGTAAATGATCTGATGGAAAGAAAAAGAGGCTTAAGTATGACAGTGCCACAATGGTAAAATAAATATTATTTTAAGAATGAATAAATAGTTACTAATGCTGAATGCTATGCAGAGGATGGCATTAGGTATAAAATAAAATTTTAGGTTCAGAAAATAAAGGGGCCATTGATTACGGCATTGAATATTCTTGGAATAGTGGGTGAAAAAAGCGAGGCAAATCAAGGTAGACCTCTATTGAAAAAAATGTTGATAATTAAAGGGAACTATCTTGGAAGAATAACTAGGCTGAGGGGTAGATTTAATTTGTTTAAAATGCGGTAAAGACTTGACCATGTCAGTAGACAGAAAATGGGCATGAAGGAGAAAAAGTGACACTTCACAAAGAATCTATAAGACAAGATCCAAACTATTTTTATAATAGTATTCCCAGTGTTGTAATTAGTACATGTAACTGTGATTTGTATGTGTGTGAGATACATTGCATCTTACACAAACACACAAAGCTTGGCTACTTGACGTAATAATAACATAGTAAAAGCTTCTAATTCTTGTAAAAATTACTTTTCCTAACCACATTCTTTGAAATCCTGAGGGAAGGTGCTGTCAGCAGTCTTCTTTCTCCTGATGAGAATTTCAGAAAACCACAGAAAAGGATGTATAACTAGAGAATGAGCAACAACAACTCTGTTAGAGATCTGACAAGTTGGGAATCAAGATCCAAAGCTACTGATGAGGGACAGTGATCTAGAGCAAAGAGCAGCTGAGTACATTATTGGGGAAAATGTGTTTACAAAGCAAGAGAGACAACAGAAAATAACTGTGTTGATGTATCTGCTTAGCTATTGATGAGCCTTCCCATTATGTATCATTGCCATAACAAACTGTCCTAAACATAGTGGCCTAACCACATTCAATTATTTGGTTCAAATCTGCATTGTGGGCAGGACTTCATGGAGATAGTCCATCTGTGCTCCATGCAGAATATGTGGGAGCAGCTGGACTAGGATAGAGGGTCAGCTTCAAAGACACCAGTTTAGTATTGGCTGCTAAATGTAAACACATCTAGAACTGTGATCTGGGGTCTCCCTTTCTCTTCACACCTCTCCATGGGCCTCTCCAATGAGAATGCTTGGAGTTCCTCACACCTGGTTCCAAAAGCCACTGTTATGAAAGAGGAAATGGAAACTTTCCATCTCTATGTCCTGAGTCTAGAAACTGACACAAGGTCACTGAACAATATTTCACTGGCTAATAGTCACAGAGCCTACTCAGATGCAAGGAAAGGGAACTCAGATATGTCTCCCCTCCCTCCTATGCCTTATCTCTCAATGAGGGAAGTATCAAAAAATTATGACCATCTTCAATCCATCTCTGTATATATATTTTTATAAATTTCTCTAACAGTAGAAGATAAAGAGGTTTCCATTAATTTGCATCACTGTCATTTAGGAAGCTATCATTTTGTCTGAGTGATACTTTTGGCACTAATGCGTTAATATGAAAAATAATACAATAATTAATAAATAATAACATGAGAATAAATTCTGTTTCGCATACTCACCACTGTAAACTTATTTTTAGCCACCCCTATATGCTAGTTTATTTAACACCATCTATATGTATGTTTGCCTTTCAAGTGAGTAGGTTGTGGGGAGATTCTTTTCAACCAAATCTACCAAGAGATCACTTGGGAGGTACAGATTTCTGAAAAACTCTGCCAGATGCACAGTCTAATGAATAGTTTGCCCAGGAAATCCTGATGAGTCTATAGCCCCTCTGTGTGTACATCTGGCTTCATTTGCAGCATCTTGGTCTCATCTCCAGCATGACTATTAACTTTAGTGATGCTGCCTGTATAGCTGATGTCTATTAAAGCCAGACAATTACATTACTTTGTTAATTGTATTCAAATAGTTAATCAAGCAGAGCCTGTTGGTGTTTTGACAGACAGATTGTACTCCATAAATAAAAGTGTTTATTTAAGTGGCAAATTTGTTTGCAGATTTCCCTTGAAGATGGCAGTTAGCATATGACCTTCTGCTATTATTTTTTAGGATTCACATTCTGCATTTTCTAAATGCTCTCAAAAATCTCAAAGCAGGAAACAATATATTCTTTGCCAAGTATTTATTTAGCAGATTCAGCAAAACTATCTCCTGCAAATGGCAGGAGGATACAGATCCTGGTCATATTTTTATTATCCTGCTCTAATGAACTGAGTCCAAATTTCCAAAATGTGAGTTCTCTATTGAGGGCTGGAAGCCCCAAGATCTGTAATACTAAATTGATGCCAGGGACTGCTTTCCTATCAGCAAAACAGGAGAAATCATATTTGTAAATTCTTCAAGATCTCCCAAGCTAATCTGCTATATAAATAAAAACTATTATTATGACAGGGCTTAGCCATAATTTATTTGTTGTGGCACACTACTCTGCTTCTTTATTCTGATTGAAGGCAATCACAAGTCTGCTCAACACTATAGTGAGTGGAAGCAAGCCAAAGCCAGTTTAAACACTGAGAACAAAAAGCACAGGCACCAGAGTGATTTAGGGTAAATATGAGTATGTACGGTGACTCAAGATGTTGACCTTGAGTGTGCAGACAACTTTGATTCTTGTACTAGACTCAAAAACCTACGCCAAGTAAAGGAGTTTAGCTTCATGGGCTGTAATGAGCACAGTTGAGCGAACAAAGAATGGGCTGTGTTATAAAAATGTATAAAGGAATGGAACATCCTCCATATTCCACATTCCCACCTCATCCACCAAAACAAGAGATAGTACTCATCTGTGAATGAAACTCTTCAACTGTTATAAAGCTATGAATGCTGTGTTTTTCCCCAAATGGCATACTACCTAAACCAGTCTAAAATTCATATTCATATATTTACTTTGATGCTTCCTTTGTTTAATTCAAAGGTTATCCAATTAAACAGTTCACACTTTGTGATCTATTTTAGGCTACTTTAGGATAACCTTTTGAGGACATATGCACACATTTGGAGATTATACCAACCCCTTTCTATATGCCCAGGAAGTTATTGAAAATTGACCTATTAAAACAATTAAGCTAGTTATCACTTGACACGAGCAACTATTCTTTTTGTCAGTTGAGTTTGGAGTAGCTAAGGAACAAACACAACTGAGTTCTGCCCACATTCTTACAAATTGTAATCTCTCTTTTCATAATCTTACAATATTCAATTTTCCTTTAAAAATATCCTATATGTAATAAAAGGTTAATACGCAAATTGACTGAATGGCAGAACAACTGGTTGATTTTAAGTGCACTGACCACCAGGGGATAGACACTCAATGCAGGAGCTTCCCAGTGGTGGTCAGTATGCTCCAATAGGAGGAGCATGGCTCAGCTAGAAGCCAGGCTCATGGCTGGTGACACAGTGGTGATTGTGGGAACCTCTCCCATCTGCATGGCAGTGCTAAGGATGTCCGGCAGACAGATTGTACTCCATAAATAAAAGTGTTGGACTAAGCTGTCAGTTGGACATCCCCCAAGGACTCCTGGACTGTGAGAAGGCACAGGCCAGGCTGAGGGACCTCCCCCTGAGTGCACAAATTTCATGTATAAGGCTTCTAGTTATTGTATAATATAGAGTCAGGCCTTTTAAAGAAAGACAACTTCATCATTACATAGGTGAGACAACTTTGATTCTTGTACTAGACTCCAAAACCTACGCCAAGTAAAGGAGTTTAGCTTCATGGGCTGTAATGAGCACAGTTGAGCGAACAAAGAATGGGCTGTGTTATAAAAATGTATAAAGGAATGGAACATCCTCCATATTCCACATTCCCACCTCATCCGCCAAAACAAGAGATAGTGCTCATCTGTGAATGAAACTCTTCAACTGTTATAAAGCTATGAATGCTGTGTTTTTTCCCCAATGGCATACTACCTAAACCAGTCTAAAATTCACATTCATATATTTAAGAGAGAGAGAGTCCCCTGGGAATTTAGCTTATAAGAAATTAGGACCTTCTTGGTTCAGAAAATATATTGGAGAATATCTTTTTATTGCTTTATCTTTTTATGAGCCTATCAGCTTTGGAGTTACCTGTCATCCTTTCCATAAATGACATAAATGGCCCATTTTTATTTGACATAGACAATAAAAATGTAACAGGTGCTTATTTCATTATTTTCATTTTTGCCCCCATTTAGTTATTTAAAATATATTTAAAATTATGAATTACTGTCATTGGAATTACTAAAATATAAGGTGATTGGTATCATAATAGCTTCATCATATTGTTCCCCATATTCTTGCTAATGCATAGCTTTACCCAATTGCAATGGAGGTTGGGGAATGAAATTATCTATGTGCCCAGGAAGAAAGTGCAATAGATTTGAACAATCAGGCAATCTCCACTACAAAAGCCTACATGATAAACTTCAATGTAGTATGGTGACAAAAGTATATATTTTGAGAAGATCACTAACCCAACTCTTCTTTGAAAGCTAAGGTTGCCTTCCTATTAGACTAAAAATATTTTTAATAGAAATAGCTCTGTACCTAATGCCTTCTTTTACTCTCAGTTCCCAACTACAACAAATCTTATTCCAATTAAAATACCTCTTGCTCATCAATCAGCTTCCATTAATTTAATGACGGCACCATTTAACTTAGACCATTATTTGCCTCATCCCAGTGCTTTGAAGACCCTTGTGTGTTCTCTTCTAGTTCAAATTCTTAAGTTTTAACTGAGTACAGGAAACAGACAGTCCCAGTGGCTTCTCTTCGGCATTCCTCACATCCTCTGAATCACCATTACTCGAATTTGCCTTTACTTCTGATGCAATACTGTGTACTGCCCTGAGCACAATTCATGACCCCTGTCTCCTCCCCTCCACCCAAAATCCTAAATGTTTGCAGAAGCCCTCCCATTACCACTGAACTCTGTGGGAAAGAGTCCTGTACAAGATACAGGACTCAGGAGATTCTGGTGAGTTTATAATGTTGGTGATTAGTGAAGGGAAGCACTAGTTAAGAAAACCTGAGGCTGAATAAAATGGAATCAGATCTAAAATAATAATAAAAAAATAAAACAAATTCCCCAGGGATCTAGAGAATGAAAGGGTTCTCAAATTCAAAATGAAAGAAACATAAAGTTGCTGGGTAGGATAGTGAAAATAATAAATGCTCCAGAGACTGTTCAACCTGCGCCAAGATTTCCAGTTGTCATGACTCTCCTTTTACAGCCCAGCTAGAGATAAAAGAGGAAAGATAATAATAAATGTGCTTATTTTCACTGCACACCCTTCATTATATTTTGTGCTCTGTAAACCAGTTTATTCTTGAATTAAAACCTAACTCAGTTTGATTTTTTCAAACTTCTGCCCCAGCTATACTATATCAAATCCCTTTTCCCATAGGAGAGTGACTTTGTTAAACAGCTACTGGTCTTTTTATGCTCTCATTTTCTGGCCATTCATAATTTCAATCTATTTTTATTGAGACTGGATTCTGTGTATTTTAAAAAGTTGCGGTATTACTTTCAATTAAATAACAATGACAAAACATTTCCATGTCTCTTTTCTCATTCTCCACCAGCCCTCCCTCTACCCTGACTACTCTCCCTCAGAGACTGTAAGGATAGTTCCTCAGGACCAAAGGAGAAAAATGCAAGGTTTCCCTTCACACACAGCCTCTCCTCTGGCGTTGGGCAGGGAAGATCAGGGCCAGCAGTGCTTCCCTATGTGAGGACCTACAGCTGTTCTGCAAAATCTATTCTGTTCTTGGTGGCTTTTTAAAAAAAAATAGTTTTTTAAAAATAATATATATTTTTATTGATTTCAGAGAGAAAGGGAGAGGGAGAGATAGAAACATCAATGATGAGAGAGAACCATTGATGGGCTACCTTCTGCATACTCCCCACTGGAGATTGAGCCCACAACCTGGGCATGTGCCATTGACTGGAATCAAACCTGGGACCCTTCAATCCAGGCGCCCATGCTCTATACACTGAGCCAAGCCAGCTATGGCTAAAATAGTTTTGTTTTTTTAAATGCATTTTTATGTACTTCAGAGAGGAAAGGAGAATATGTTTGTTACATTCAGTTGTAGGAACTCATCCTATCTAATAAAAGAGCAACATGAAAATGTGACCGTACCTTGGCTCCTGATTGGCTATGCTACCAGCCAATCAGGAGCGGGAGGCGAGGCAGGGGGTGGGGCGGTGAGGCACCTGGGACAGGAGGGGCTGACCTGCATGCCACTTGGGATGGGAGCCCTGTGGGACAGGAAGGGCCTTCTGGCAATGGGAGGGGCTGGCCTGTGCATTGGGTGGGATGGGAACCAGGTGGGAATGAAGGGGCAGGAGGGGAGAGGAGGGGCTGGCCAGCGCTTGGGACAAGAAGGGCCAGCTGGCATGCTGGGCAGGATGGAAGGGATGGGATGGGAAGGGCCCGCCAGTGCACTGAATAGGATGGGAGATGCACGGGACAGGAGGGGTGGGATGGGAGGGGCTGGCCAGCCTGCTGGGTGGGATGGGAGTCACGTGGGACGAGAAGGGCCGGCTGGCATGCTGGATAGGATGGAAGCCATGCAGGACAGAAGGGGCAGGATGGGAGGGACCGGCCAGCGCACTGAGTGGGCTGGGAGCTGCACAGGACAGGAGGGGCGGGATGGGAGCCTCTCAGGACGGCAGCCACGAGGGACTGGAGGAGTGGGATGGGTGGGGCTGGCCAGCACACGGCCTGGGACAGGAGCCACATGGGAAGAAAGCTGCGGGGGACAGCTGGATGGGAGGAGCCAACCTGCAAGCTGGGCAGGATGGGAGCTGCCTGGGACAGGAGGGATGGGATGGGAGGGGCCAGGCTGTGCACCACATGGGACAGGAGCTGCTCTGACAGGAGGCAGGCGAGGTTGGCGCCTGAGGCTGCAGAGTGTGGGTGCCCTTAGGGCTGGGAAGTCGCCACTGGGGCTAAGGCCAGGGCTGGGTGGGTTGGCTAGGGCAGAGCCAACCAACAGCCCCATTCCAAGGTGATGGCTGGGTGCCCAAGGCCTAAAGCTTTGGCCAAGGGTGAGGGGACAATAGGACATCCCCTGAGGGCTCCCAGTACGTGTGAGGGGGCAGGTTGGGCTGAAGGAATCACTCACCCCCGGTGCACAAATTTCGTGCACCGGGCCACTAGTAAAGGTATAATGGGCTGCTCTCTCATATGTATATTTTTTTCATGTACCAGAGATATATCAGGCACACTAAAATTAAAAAAAATAATAATAACTGATCCTTTCTGCTAATTTCAGAAATAGATAGCATATCTTAAGCAATTTATTCGAAGGCCATTTTGGATTAGACAAACTTGCATGACAATGACTGGCCTTTTTTTAATTTCTCACCTACCAAGATTGGACAGAGCACAGAGAGCACTGTGAGGATTCTCAACATGTGTGGCATGTGTCAATAGCTATACTAAAAATACACACTTATGAGTAAAATTTATTTACTGTTCTTAACAGGTAGTATGATTTAGGTACTTATCAAATTGCCTTTGTCAGAAATTCTTCTTTTTAAGGCTATTTCTCCTGCTCCAAAGTTTTGCCTTGTATTTTGTCTGAATAGTGTCACTTGGCCACTTGGGTTGACCTTCATTTGCAAAATGTCAATCTGTTGGATATAAAGTAGACAATGACTATTTCACTGACTGACCTTGAACTGTGTAGCTTAAGCTCTACCTTGCTTTTGTTTTACTTATCTATCATTCTGTCTTAGCTTTGTGCCAACTTGCTTTTGAGAGGAGATTTTGCTTATGCTTGCCATAGCTCTTCAATATCCTTAGCTAAAAGGTGTTCTAACAAAAAGAATAGTGTTAACACGACAAATTGAATGAGGATAAAGGGATAGGGTAAATGAACTCATTTACTAGCCCAAAAATCTTTACCTAGCCCATTGTAAAGTGAAAATACTAAATCACAGACGAAGATCCATTATAAGCATGACATTTGCATATAGTAAAGATATGATAGTGAGGTTTAGCACAGCAAATTCTCAAGTTTTAAACACAGACTCTTCTTTATATAGTTTTTAGAGAAAAGCCATAATACTGAGTTCTGTTATTTTCTGTGGCAGTAAAACAGGTGATTCAAGTGAATTCTGAAATTGGCCCTTTCTGCTAATTTCAAAAATAGACAGCATGTCTTAAGCAATTTATTCAAAGACCACTTTTTTGTTAAGCTGATGTCAAAGGGTAGGAGGGAGGCCTGTTTCAACACAATTATAACATTTCCTTAATACTGTGCTTACTGCATCAACAATAATAGGAAATCATTTCCATAATGATATGAGCTTCTCCTACTATAATCAATAGGATTATTTTCTTCACTCCAGTAAAGACTGTTGCAAGCAAAAGAAAAATGAATAGTAGAAAAGATAATGAGAACTTATATTTAAAAATAGTTTCAAATAGTTCACTAAGAATTTTTCTGATTTTATCTCATTTGAATATATATAAACTTGTGATGTGTGTAAACTATCCAGGTTGTGTTTTATTCTGTTTGCCAATATGATATTGCCTTTGTTAGTCTATTACTTGAGTGTAAAGCACTATTTTAAAACAGTAACTGACCAGATAATGGAAAGTATACTTGCAAGTTTTCATGGTGGACTTTGAAATATTTTTAGATCTCATAAATCCCTTGTATGCATATTGATATTTACATTTAAGTAGTAATATTTTTCGTGAAATTAAAGAACTTATTCTAATGGATTCCACAGGTTGGTTTAACAATTCTTTGTCTAGAGCAACGTCAGAGAACGCGTCTGATTTAAGACACATGGAACACAACAGACCCATGGAGAATTTTCTCCCCACACAGGTATGAACTACTGGGAGACAGAGCCCCTAGAGCCACTTTATGGCCTGCTGAAAGAAGAACAGTTGGCTGATAATCAACCCTGGAAACTCAAGAAGCTGAGGAGGAAATCCATGGGCAAAAGGGAAGGCATAATCTTATTCACAGAAGTTGAAGCCCAGGAAACCCAAGCAAAGGAGGAATTATGATTTACTTACATACTCAGCTCTTACGACACCAGAAAAAGGATAGCAGTTAAACTGAGAATGGTTTAATCACACAGAGATGAGATTGAAGGTGTTCAGTGAAAAGGAATAGAAAGAGTCAAAATCAAAGGTATGATTCAGGGAACAAAAACTAGGTCCAATCTTGATGAAAGGAAACTTCAAGAATTTATTTTGGTGAACATTTTAATGTTTATTTCTCAAAATACTACACTCTCATTTTTCTCTTTGCTTATAGAGTAAATGTCAATTGATGGAATGAATGGTCATTTTATAAGTAAGGGAGGAGGGGAAGGATCTGCAAATAACTAAGCTGAATACAATCCACACTACAAAGATGTTTAATATTTCCATTGGAGCAAAAAGTCTTTAATATAATCCTATTTGGATTTTTAAAAGCTGACATAAGTCCAACAGAGATAAGGAATTTGAAAGCAAACTTTTCCATAATATCTATGAAAATAGATACTCCTTTTTTTTTTATCACTTTAGGTTCTAAAAAAAAATTAATTCTTTAGCTTTATGTCCTTTCTCATAGCTATACAAATACAACTTATTTTCATGAATGATAATAGATTCCAATCTAATACTACATGTCTTTCTCTGACATTTAGAAACATACATCTGGAAGAACAGATAGAAAATAAACATTGTGCCTGATCTAAGAGTATAAGAAGGAAACATAATGCTTCTGCTTAATAAAACCCATAAGCATTGTAAACTTAAACAATATGATGAAACTATTCCTGAGATGGGGAAAAAATAGATAGCATAATCTGAAATGTCCATTAGATTATCTAACATGAATGTTATGTTGTGTTAGTGTCTCAGGCAACATAATATATAGCCACTTAAAATCAGGTAACTTTGAATTACATTTTCTTCAATTCACATATTTGGAAAATGAGAAAAGGACCCCTAATATAACTTTCAAAACTTCTATTACATTTTCAGATAAAGAATGAAATGATTGAATTCTTTTCATATAGTTTAAGAAAGGTGATTATTGGGTATGCCTTTAAAAATATAACTGTTAGATATTTCCAGTGATAAACCAGCCCTGGCATACTTTTGAAATCTCCTGAGGTTACATTAAATAGCCAACTACTTCCTCTATTGTGCTTTTCATTCTTTGTACACCCAATTTCCAACCTTTCCAATTACTCTGTTTCCACTGAACACACAGCTACCTTGACTCAGAGAATGATAAATACAAAGTGAGGAACACATTCATTAAAACAGAGGACACCACTGTCCAACAACAAAAAGCAATTTTTGTAATGAAAACACAATTCCTCTCTAGACTCACTTTATCAGCACTTGACTAATATTCTTGGTTGTCCTCCTGCAATAAATATCATCCAGCTCAAAATGTCACTAGGGCTGAGGTGAGCAGACCTGCACTAAATTAACATTTCACCCCACATAACTCTCAACTACCTTCCACCACCGCCCTATGTCTTTCCTTTGAGCAGATTTTTGCTTCCTGTAATAGAACTATTTTTTTTTTCTAAAGCACCAGTTGCCTATAATTCAACTAATTTATGTCAACTCTTCCAACTTCAATAACTTGGTCTTACATTTGCAAACTCTATCTCTTTACTTATTATATCCAGTTTAATATAGTTAAAGGTACTAATGACTTACTTCCTAACCATATCTTGTGGTCCATGGCAACTCACCTGTTTCTGGAATGGTCCTTGAACATCAACAAAATCATAGGCTTCTGTAACTAAATATGCGCTTTGCTTCTATTTGGTGATATAACCCAGTTGGTGTTGCTCAGTGGATGAGCATTGACCCATGAATCAAGAGGTCATCAGATTGATTCCTGGTCAGGTCACATGCCTGGACTGCTGGCTCAATCCCCAGTGGGAGGCATGCAGGAGGCAGCCAATCAATGTTTCTCTCTCATCAGTGCCCCTATCTCTCTATCCCTCTCACTTCTCCTTTATCTAAGTTCAATAAAAGCATATTAAAATTTTTTTTAATTGGTGATATACATATCACATGGAGTCAAACCACTCTTATCTCAAACAAAGTATACCTGCAGAATCAAAACAATCAAGAATCCAATAGTGAAGTACTTGTATTCAAGGAGTTTCACCAGCATTTATTTGGAGAAGAAATACAACAATTAACTACTTGAATTTCTCTGGAACTGTTTTTTTTTTTTTTTAAATTCCCATATCTGTCTGGATGCTTACACTGGATTGTTATAGCAATCATTTAGCTGATGCAGTAGACACTGCACTCTGCAGCCCACATTCCCCTTCACCATTCACAGGGTTTGTTCTCTCAGCTGCTTCAGAAGAACAGAGGACACCAAGCCCTCACTGCCCAAGCCCTCTCAGATGCTTGAAGAGAATCACCTTGGCTAAGATCATGCCCCCTCCTCAGAGCATCCTGCAGTAACTGACCAAGGATTTAAGGACCTAACCCCATATCAGGACAACTCAGATAGGAACAGGCTGAGGCTTTGGCACCACTGCATGGGAGCCCAACGCTCTTCCCTTCCCAAGACATTTTCTAATAAATTTCCTGCATGCCGTTCTCCATTTCAGAGTCTGTGGGAACTGATGTACACCCTTAGATTTGTTAGATCACCTTGTTCTTAGACTGTAAGGAACATATATGTTACACAAGAATAATACCTATCATGTGTAAATATAGGTAGAGCTCATGACAGTGAGGATGAAATTAGAACTGAGACCTTCATTGTTAAATAAATTTGTTTGATCCAAATGAGTGCTTTCTTTTCCTCATAGGTGCTAAGGATTTTAATAGAAGGCTATATTTATTCCACTTCCTATCACAGCTTCAGCATGCTGATTATTATTTGCTGGTTGGGTACAAATGTGGAAGGGTATAATTTTGCTAACATTTCATTCTTTTGTTATTTTTTTTAAAGTTTTTGGCTGAATCTGGATTGATGGACTGTTATACTAATTCTTACGTCTCACTGTGTAAGATGGCCTCAACCTGATGGCCTGGGCTGTCCTGGGGGAAACTGAAATCACTGTGCATTCAATCCCTTACTGATTCATGTCACACCAGGTGTAGGGTTCACCCCACAAAGCAGGTGCTTTTGAGTAAGAAAACACATTCAGAAGGGGTTGAAAGAAACTGAGGGCTGTTGAGCCATTTCATGATAGATTACCTGAAATGACCCATGTTCAACATCAGAACTGGGCTACTTTGACAGTAGGTGACGGATAAATCCATGTATTTGGCAGTGCTATAAACAAATCGATATAAAAAAGGAAGAAAAATGGGGCTTTCAAGAAAGTTTCAGAAGTACTCTCTGGATTTTGATAAAAATAGCCCTGATATTGCAAGACCTCCAAATTTAGAGATAGGATAGGCTCTGTCGCCCTTGGTTTAATATGTGTTAATTTGTTTGATTATTAGACACTGGCAGGTAAAAGGAGGAAATATGCATAAACACTTAAACTGTTACATAAATGTTGATTAGGAAAGAAATCTACTAGGACATTGATTTATGATAAGAAGAATGAGTTACTTTTACCACCCAGCATACATCTAACTTATTTAGCGGACAAATCCACATTGCAGGGAAGGTTTATTATAAAATTTAAGTCCCTGTAGCTGCATTAGCCACCTTTCTCCCTGCTCTGCTGATAAAAAGATGGGAGATAGGTTGGGGAGAGGAGAGCAAAGTGGCAGGGTCTGGGGTGTCAGAGGGGAAGAGAAGGGGGAAGGGAATGTGTGAGGGGAAGCTGAGGGAAGGTCAATGGGGGAATAAAAGGAGATATATATGCTACTATTTGTAATACTTTAAACAATAAAATAACATTTTAAAAAAGGCAGCTGCTGTAATCTCTCCCTCCCACCCCAATTCTTTCACTATCTTCTGGGAAAACAGGTGAAAATTAGATAAGTCACCTGGTGACACCAGTTTTCATTGTGTCCTTTACAAAGAAAGTTAACCACCACTCTGAATGCCTGCCTGCTTATGGAACCAAATCAACCCTTTAAGGGGCATGAAGGCCTTGTCATAGGAGCCTGTCATCAAGAGCCCTGTCCTCTGATTTTACTGTCTGTGCACATGCTATGTGACTGATCTTCCACCTTCCTTCATTCTCCTATATCAAAGGAGATTCATTTTTTTAAAAAATTCTCCTCAAAAGACACAAATCCCCTTTGGTAATATTTCAACCATATCCACACAGATTGTATTCTCACAACAACATGGCATGAACACCCTCATATTCCTTCCAAAAAACTGGACTTACTCTTTCTTTAATTACAATTGGGGGAGTGGGGAATATGTTTAAAATATCACCTCTGGCTTATTTCTAAGAGCTTACACTAAATCTTCATACAAATAAGCACTGTTTAAAAAACAAAATTAGTTGGCTACAGTTTAAAGATATCACTGGTTTATTCAATGAATCATGAATCAGGCAGCATCTAATCTTGTAGCTCTGAGGAGCTGTATAATTTGAAAGACCTTGATAGACAGGAGGAATGGGAACAAGTAAGTAAAAAAGCAGATTGGTTATGGCAAGGTTACTTTTCCTCAGGGTTGTTGGGACTGAAAACCTTTTCTTCTACCCTTCTAGGTTCTTCAGCTGGTCTAATAATTACATTGATAAAAGACAGATTAACAAATTTAATTTTGTGTAGACCGAAGTCCCATAAAAACATGAGACTCAAAGGCTGTCAAACAATGGAGGTTTCTATGTAACTCTGAGCTTAGAAATGGGATAGGGACTTGGAGCTTCAAAGGGGAGGAGAGCCATTCATAGGAAAATAAGAGCAGATGTTTGGTAACCAGATGTTTACCCTGCCATGCCTGTACTGGTAAGTCTTTCAGATCAAAAGTTATCTCTGGTACTAGTCCTCTTTCTGGGCCAGGTCCCCAATCTATTATATATATTTGTATATATTTTAAGGTGGATAGGGAAGAAGTAGACATTTTTCTTGAGTCAGCTGGGTCTTGATTACCTTCAACTCAAAATAATTCATATGCCAAAGCGGTATATTTTTGGGGTGGCTCCCCTTTAGTGGATGGCGGGATCTGTCAGGTAGATGACCGAAAGATTCCTGATTGCCTGGTTTCAGATCTCATTTCTGGGAGAAGCAGAAATGACACCATTGGTTTGGTGTCATGGGGCTTAGCATAAATAATTCCATTTGGGGCCTGGTATCTTCTTGTTGATGCAAATAGAGTTTTACAGAGCAAAATTACTTCTCCAAACTAGTTTCTTAAACACTTTTTTTGCATGTACTTCATATACAATGCACATTTTGCAAAACTTTCGGAGGCCAAACATATATAACATGAAAGACATGAGGGGAACTACCACATTTATTAATATAAGTAAATAAACAAAAACAAATAATGAGAAATTTGGTGGCACACTGAATTTTGGCTGGAAAAAGAGATAATCCAAACTTTGGATCTAATTTGGCTTTCAGCTCGGATGACCAATTGTCCCAATTGTCCACAAGTATCCGAAAATCTGACATCCTGGGAACCACTCAGTTCTGGGGAACTCACAGTCCTAGACCATTGATCGATCACCTAATTTCCAGACAATCTTACAAAATATCACTAACAATTCATCGCATAAGTTCTTAACCAGATACCTAGAGAACAACAGAAGAAAATTGTCAGTATGAATAAAACCAGCAAAGCATTTGATTCTTATCGTGATAAAATAGGTTGTATGGTTTGATTATTCAGAAATGTTTAGTGTCCAAGGATCCCAGGCCTCAAGTTGAAAACCATTGATTTTGTAACATGTGTTTACAACTGGATATTGCTTCAGTCAGCAGCATGCATATAGATAAACAGAAAAAAGGCACAAAGAATAAAAAATTTCACAAATTTAAGCAATTACTGTTCTCAACACTTGTTCCAATACAAAATGAATATGACATTTGGGGCAGCACTGAGACCAACAATGATTTTAAAATAGAAACAGTCAGCATTTAGCTTGAAAAAAAATGAGTACTGTGTAATATGCAGGCTAAATGAAAAATTTTAATTGTAAATTAAATCTGAGAAATTGAATGCTTTAAACATTTCTGAATTTAATATGACTATGCCCTACAAATCAAAGTATGCTCAGAATTTCCAGAATGAAATGCTCCTTTTGAAGAAAGGATATAAAATATTTATGGTGCCAAGTGAAGGAGAACAAAATATACCACCCCAAAATAGGCTTCTTTTTTGTGTTATTTTGAGCAGGTTATTTTTAGGTAACAGCAGACATAGGTGAAGCTCAAGAAATCCAGTTGCAGTTAGCTTTCTGTAAGAGGATATACATTTACCAGGGAAATGTGGATTTCTAAGGAGGGCCCCCCTTTCTACATGACAAAGAGAAAGATGATTTTAAATTTATAAGAAAGTGCTTATCAGTGGAGAAGACCTTGACAAATCTTCACCACAACCTTATTTATCTTAAAAGTTCTTAGTAAAATTGGGGTTTTAAAAATCATCCTTCACAAAAAGATTTTCTGGAAAATGAAACACAGAAATCATTATAATTGGTGGTAAGAAGTAACATAATTCCATATTAAACTGGAATGAGACAAGCACCATCCTCGCCAGTTCTCCTGCCTCGGTTGCTGTTCTCTGCTCTCTGCAGCTACCTTAGGCTCTACCAAGATACTGCAGTGTCTCAGAAAGGTCAAATGTGATCCTCTTGTTGCTCAATCTAAAGGGTTTTTTTTGTGGATTCATTGTGGTAGGCAAAATAAAACGCCTCCCCAAATGTTTCTGTCCTAATGGGAGAACCAGAGACCTAGAACATGGAGGAGAAAGTTTCCTCTACCCTCACAGGTCTGATAATTAAGCCTACAGGAGACAGATAAACAAGAGAAAAAAGTAACAAATTGACATAAATGGGTGAGCAAAAGTAGGGTAATTATAATAATAATGAATAATACAATCATTACTAAGTAAATAATAATATGAGATTAAGCTCTGTATTTCAGGTACTCTGGACTATAAACCTACTTTGCCCATCCCTGATTATGTACCCATGGGAACCCCACATGCATGAGAGAGTCAGAGATCCACACACATGAGCGGTTCAAAGACAGAAAGAGAAAATGAGGTCTATATGACATTCTGAGCTAAGGATGAAGTAAGCTACTCAGGGCAGGAAGGTCATTGCAGGATGATAAGAACAGATGTTCACTAATTAATAGTTTTCTCTCCCTTATAGAAAATAAGTTATTTCTGGTGATAACCATTATGGGCAAAGTCCCTAATTTAAATTCTTTAAGGGAGAAGTAACAGTTCCACATGAGGCTTTATTGTCTTGATTGCCTTCAGCTCAAAATAATGCATATTTGGGGGAGAGCGTTATGAACCCGTACAAGGAATAGTTAAGGATGCTGAGATAGAGTAGCCTGGATTATCCAGGTAAACTGGTCTAATCAAATGAATCTTTAAGACACAGAACTTTTCCCAGCTGCGATCTGAGACAGGAATGTGAGAGTGGATAAAGGAAGAAAGGTTAGGAAGATGCAATATTGCTAGGTCTGGAGCTCTGGAAGGGGACCATAAATTAAGGAATGTTGGCAGCTTCTAGAAGCTAGAAAGAGCAAGAAGACAGGTTCTCCCATAGAACCTCCAGAAAGGAACACAGCCCTGCTGACTCCTTGATCATAGCATAGTGAGACCTTTGTTGGACTTCTGATGTTCAGATCTTACAAAAACAAATTTCTGTTGTTTTAAGCCACCAAGTTTGAAATAATTTGTTACAGCAGTAATAGAAAACTATGTTCATCTTATTTTATATTTACAGCTTTTGATATAATTTACCTCTTCTTTCTTGAAATACTCTATCCTGATTCTATGATTCCATGTTCCATTGGTTTGTCCCCTGTGTTTAAAGTAGGCCCTCCTCAGTACTTTTTAAGGTTGGAGGATGGTTCCCCTTTTGCCTATCTGATAAATTTTTGTGTAATTTTAGTAATTATTTTCCATCCTAATAAATTTTCCATCTAATTCTTTCTGTTATATCAACTATGCCTGTAGTTCTCAATCAGAGGCAATTTTGCCCTCCATGGAATGGACAGTTCATAATGTCTAAAGTCATTTTTGGTTGTCACACCTGGGAGGTATTAGAGGCATAGAGGCCAAATGCAAAGCTCCCCACAACAAAGAATTCTCCTGTCCAGAGGTCAACATTGCTGCAGTTGAGAAATGAGAAACCCTGATTTATGCCCACTGATCATATAGGCCGATAACTTCCCAATGCCTCTTTCCAATGTGATCTTTACACATGTACATCTAAAACTGAAATAATAATATCCTCCCTAAATGTGCATTTCCTAAAGTTTTCACTATTAAAATAAATGACAACATTATTTTGTGAGTTCCCCACACTGGTATCCTGGAAATCTTTGTGTCTCCCTTAAGTTCTATCATTTTCCAAATCACATTACTTTCCCTTCCCTAAAATCTATGTCCACTTTGACTTTGCTTCTTCCCCATCAGGGTTCTTTATCTCTGTCAAGATTATATAAATAATTAAACTTTACTTGTTATGCAAAAATAGAGAAAAAATTATGCAAGTAGTGTGGGCAATTCCCCCATCATTTCACCTTACGAGGGTTTGCTCCAGAGTCTGCAAGAGATGAGAGCAATGTACCTTTGAGCTCCCCTCAAAGGTCTCAGTGCTTGGTGTCCCTTTCATGTGTGAGCTTCTTGCTGCCCTGATAACTTCCAAACTAACAGTCTATACAGTTTCAGAGATGTATACTATACCTCCAAATGCAAGCTAACCAACCATTTCACCAAGGATGCAGCACACACTCCAAATGGAGGGGAAAATGCCTGTGTTGTATATTTATTTAGAGATGGTATGTTGATACCAAACTGAAAGTTTCCTAGTTGATTTTTAAGACACTTATTATAACCTTTAATGTTTTTGGACTTTCCTATTGAATTTAGAAACAAACTGCATTTAAGTGAGTCCACTGCATCGAAGCAGCCAGTCCTTCCTCAATCACACCACAGCAGCCAGGATAAATTCCAGGTGAATATGTGAGTTATTACTACCCATCACAGTATTCAGAGGCCTCTCATTACTGACAGGGCAAAACACAAACTCATTTCTGTGGAATATGATGCCTTTAAGGATCTTATTATATTTTATCTCTTCAGCCTCACATCTTATCATTTCTTTCCTTATAGGCACAAAGTAAGTATTAGCACTATCAACTCTGTAATATCCTCAAGAAATCTTAAAACTAGCAAGAGATTTAGGATAAACTGATAGATTCCTAGCATCAAAGACTTACTAAAGCTAGCTAGCTTTGGGAATAGTTAATGTGTTGAGAGAGAATTTGGTAGAAAATGAGATTGTATGATAACCCTTCTATTGTCCTGGAATTGTACCAAATTGAAGCCAGCAGCTTCTTCTTCCTATGAATTATCGAAGGTCAACTAATTGGCTAACTGCCTCTGTTCACACAACCTGTATTCCTTGCCCTCCTCCCTATAAGAAGGCAACAAATGGAAGGAGGGAATGGGAGTAAGAGTGAGAGCCAGTCAGCAGAAGCAAGTGTGGTTTGGCTAGCTGGGTTTACGTACTTACTACTGCACATCCCACCAGGAAAGTGGGGATGAAGTTCAATCTCATATGCTAGGAAACTGGGAAATGAGAAGGCTTTTGAAGGGACTTTTAAAAAATTTACATATGTGCTCCAGGGATATTTGGGTGCAGCTACTCCAAAGTAATGTTGCACTTTCAAGCCCAGTTCAGGAGGGAAATTATTTTCTCTAATGCATCTTTCCTACTATTCTATATAATAAAAGAGAAACATGCAGATTTGACAGTACCTTGGCTCCTGATTGGCTATGCTACCAGCCAATCAGGAGCAGGGGTAGGGCCAAGTGGCATGAGCACTGGGCCCAAGGGTGGAGATGAAATGGTGGTGGTGGCAAGCGCTCAGCCCCTGGGCGCTGTGAGGGGAAGCTGCTGCTGCAGCAGCAGTGGTGGTGGCAGTGGCAGGCAGTGCCCAGCCCCCAAGTGCTGTGAGTGGAAGTGGCAGCTAGCCCCCAGCCCCCAGGGCTGGGTGGTCGCAGGCAGCCATGGCTGAGCTGAGCAGGGCAATGGCTGGGTGCCCAAGGCCTAAAGCCTCACCAGAGGCTTAAGGCCTTGGGCAGGCTGAGGGTGAGCCATCAGTTGGACATCCTCTGAGGGCTCCCAGTATGTGAGAGGGGGCAGGTTGGGTTGAGGGACCACCCACCCCCAGTGTACGAATTTCGTGCACCAGGTCCCTAGTAATACTATAAAACAGAGTGGGGAGAGGTTAGAAGAGCTGCCTACACCAAGGCCCCTCTAGCCAAGGTCAAGGCAGAGTGGAGAAGATGAGATCAGAGATTTAAAGTGGACCTACTTGTGCTTTTAATTAAGTGGCAGTGACTGGAAAACTGTATAATGGTTGAGGTTTGGAGAAGAATGATTTTCTATGCATAAATTCATGTTATTTGAAAGAGAGATGGGAGGAAAATAATTCCATTTCAAGTTTAATATCATTTCAAGCTCAGACTGTTCAATAAAAGGGTAATTTACAATGCTTATATTTAAAATATCTAGAAAAAAATCACCCTAAAGTATTAGTTTGGGGGAAAAAGCTTGTCAAACTATCTATTCATCAAAAAATTATTTGAGATAGGTGATTTTAATTTTTATATTTTTATTCTGTTATTAAAGACTGTTATATAGAGGTAAAAATGTTCTTAAACCCATCACTCAAAGGACCCCTGGTGACGTTGCAATGTGTGTTGCATGTAAATGGTAAGAAAATACAGACGAAAGGCTTTGATATGAAATGCAAATACTGTATCCTTCTTGTTCATTCCCACATCCAGTCACCTTTGTACATTTCCTCCAACATAACCACATATTTGTTTATTTATCCTTCTGGAAAAGCATCTGTGTCAGTATATATGGTATGTATTTGTTTATATTCACCAAAACTATCCTATATTTACACATCAGAACATGCAGGTTTACCTCATTATGTTTAACAGCTAAAGTGTATAGTTTTATTTTTTTTTAACAAATCCCAACTAATGGACATTTAGTATTTTCTAGTATTTATTATAAATAATGCTGCAAAGTAGATTCTATACATATATTTTGGCTTCTTTTATGAAATATGGAAGAGTCATTGTTTCCCCATATCATCAAAGTTTTTAGATAGTTGCCAGTTGGATAAGTTAAAATATTATCATTTTGACTTACATTTCATTAATTATAAGTGAGGTTGAGTTTTTAATATACTTATTAACATTGTCACTTTTTAATCTGTCAAGTAGCCATGAATACATCTTACCCACTTTTCCTATAGAATTTTTCATCGTTCTCTTATTAACTTGAATTAGATCTTTGTAAATCAAGTAAATTTGCTTTTTGCCTCAAATTTTCATTGTATTAAGTTTTCACAGTGTCTGATGTATCATTTAACTTTTTCTAGGTTATTTTTTATCATATAAAATTTGTAAATGTTTAAGTTTCAAAATTACTTAATATTTTTCTGTATAGATTCTTGGAAGCCTAATTATTAAGAATCCTACCTTTTTCTAATAAAGAAATTTATTCTTTATTTTCTTATAACAAGTTTATTAATTAAAGCTTTATGTCATTTATTATTATGTACTGAGAAACATATATATATATATTTATATTAAAATTATATACATAATTTAACAGCTGGTAGCTTAATTTTGAAAATGAAATGTATTTTAATAAAATCTGCTTTTATGATTATTCAAAGTGTGTATATACATTTTTGAGATATCATCTAACCTAATAATAGACAAACATGTAGATTGACCATACCTTCACTATGCCCACAGCCAATCAGAGTGCATATGCAAATTAGAAGGCCAAAGATGGCAGCTGCCCAGCTTCTCCAGGCAGGGAGTGGCCAGGTGGGGCAGGATGCCTGCTGTGAGAGGGAAAGCGGGGAGAGAGAAGAAGGGAGGGATGAAGGGATCTACAGGAGTGGAGTGCTACAGCGCAGACAAGACTGCAGATTCCGGAGTCTACAGTGAAGATGAAGATGGCAGACTCCAGCCAGAGCAAAGGCCTGGATCCCTGGTGCCAGAGGAAAACCAGTGCTGGAAGCCAAAGGAAGGAAGGCCTATAGCACAAATCTCTTTGTGCAACAGTCCTCTAGTATATAATGACATGACTGGTCATTTCTCAATTATATGTATAAAGTTGTATTCTTCCATGTATTTGAGATGTAACTTCTTCACATATAGCATATTCACATTTCTTAAGTCAGGAATAAGATATGAATCACCAATGTTACCACTATTGTTTAGCCCTTTTCTGGAACAAATAGCTAATTTAACTTGACAAGTTGAAAACATAAAAATTATGATGAAGTAAGAAAAACTATTACTTTCTTTCAGGTAATTTGATTATAATACTAGGAAGTTCCCTCACAAAATCAACTGAAAAATTATGGAAAAAATCAGAATTCAGTAACTGGGCTGGTAATAAAATTAGTAATTTTTCAATTGGCTTATTCTCTATGGTATTATACTTTTTACTATTCAGTCATTTTTATATTCATGGCATGAACCATAACTACCATGGTATACTGGCATATTATAGTTGTGTAGCATTTAATTCAATTTGCTAATATAAGCATTTTTTATTATCTGAATCAATTCAATTCTGAAAACGGGTTTAATATCAAATGTTTGAATAACAGGAATTTTGTTCTATTATTTTAAATGTGAAAAATAATTCATTTTCACTTAATTGTAAAATCCCAAACCATTTAACTCCCCTAAATACTTCCATAAACACTTCTAAGAAGTCCTTCATTATATAACACACTAGAGGCCTGATGCACAAATTCTTCATTCCCCTGGCTACCGGCATTAGGTTCCCTCTGGCACCTGGGACCTGGGACCTGGGACCCACGCTTCCCTCTGGCCACCAGCAGGCATCCAGGATGTGGTCTTTCCTCACAGGCCTGGCTTTGTCCGGAAGGTCATCCAGTCTAATTAGCATATTACACTTTTATTATTATAGATTAAATACCATAATGACCTTATACTCCATAATTACACACACGACAAGGTGTAAAAGGTATATATGTGAGAGATAAATACATATCCTGTTTAAAACGCAATGACAGAAAATTAGATATGAATTATATTTTGAGCTGATAAGGAAAAAATAAAAACTTTGAGACCTACTAACTGTTCACCTGAATTTACTGCCAGGGAATGCAGGGAAACCCTTATTGAACACACAGTGGTCAATCTTTGCAGGATGGGATTTTCAAGGAAAGAAACTTTGTTTACAAGTACAGGACTTTTATTTTTTTTTAAGTAATACATCCTAAATAATCTTTAATCATTCCAGGCCTGGAATATCAGATGTGTAGTATGACTAGTCAAGTTCAAATGGTATAATTAAGTCATATACTGCAAACATTCAGTTTCCTCCTCAGGCTGTTTCTCTATATCTGACAAGTTTCTAAGAGGAATATCTCTGTTTCTTCTTTCTGAGATCTGACCACTTTCTATTTTTCAATACTTCATATCTCCAGACTCAGAGATCTGTTCATTCATTATTTCAGACTTTCTTCTTTATATATTGTAATGAATATGTTCTACATTGTTACTGAAAACTGAAATATTATGTTATGAATACCTAATGGCCCTGGCCAGGTGGCTTAGGCGGTTGGAATGTTAGCTTGTACACCAGAAAGTTTTACATTTGATTCCAGATCAGGGCATATGCCTAGGTTGAGGGTTCAGCCCCCTGTTGGGGAATACATGGGAGGCAACCAATCTCTCTCTCTCTCTCTCTCTCTCTCTCTCTCTCTCTCTCTCTCTCTCTCTCTCTCTCTCCCCCTCTCCCTCTCTCCATAAAATTAATTTAAAAAATCCTTGAATGAAGACTTAAAAAACTTTTTAAGAAAGAACACCCAATGAACATAAATAACACTTCTCAAAATAAACTAACAAGGCAAACAAAATTGTTAGTTGCCATTGAAAGGTTGAATGAGTAAGACTTATGGGTGAGAATATAAAGATGATGGAGATTTGTCACTATTGGTATTTGGTTGTGGGTGAGAGTGAATATTATTTCATGAAGGAGTAAGAAAACCATGTCATGTCTAAGACTTATACAGGTCTGAATCCAAAAAACTGGAACTAGTAGATACTCTTTTTCTGTTGGCCAAGGTAGAGTAACTGTGACTAGTATTGCTAGTATTGCCCTCTCACATGATATATATATATATATATATATATATATATATATATATATATATATATATGACAAAATATTCAATCATTGTTTTTAGACTTTAGACATTAGGCAGCATAGAAAATAAACAGGGTGAGTCCTACAACTAGTCTCATCTTATTTCCTGGAGTAATTTCTACCGTGCATAGAAAAAGGGTGGCCCCTTGCACTGAGGAAACTGAGTTGGAAGTGCAAGGATGCGCAGTCAGCTAGAAATGGAAGTGCACAGTGCAGGAGAGGAGAGGGCTACACAGAGAAAGAGCTCTGGAGAGCTAAAGACACTCTCTCCTAAATCAAGCTGGGAACCGGTCAACAGAATTAGTCCTCAGACTAGCTGGCTCTAAAACACACACTCCTGAAGTATGTCCTGTCTCTTCAGAGAGACAGGGCTGATTCATTTCATCACCATTTGGATAATTTAGTCGTTTTTATTTTCCTATTGGGTTAGCATGATTATAAATGTTTTCTTTTATTACTAGCCTATCTTTTAAACTCCCTAGCTTTCAGATACCTTCAACAACCCAAGTTGCCATCAGATAGTCTCTGGAAACATGAAAATTGGACCTGATAATTTATTTTCTCATTTAGTAAAACTATGCATCATCATACTCAACAATAAAAATTAGCAAATGTGAATACTTCATTACTATTGTTTTAAAAGAGCATTTACTCTGTATGTTCACTCTTTTGTATCTCTTACAAATGAAGGGTAAAGCCAGATGTGTTTTTATTTTAAAGATAATTATATTGAATAATCACAATAAGAAAAGGATCATAGAAAGAGCAATAAAGAGAATTTTAAAGATTATCTCCTACTAATAATTTTGCCAATTTATATCATCTGGGTAAGCCATAACTTTTTTGTTTCAATTTTCTCATTTGTAAAAATAAGCAGCTTAGAATAATCTCCAAGATACTCCAGCTTTATGATCCCATGAGTTTGAAAATATTTGGAACAATTTCACAGACTAATTGGTATAGAGACACAGGATTTTCAATGTTTAAATACTTTCACCAAATGACATTCATTTTTAAAATTATTTTCTTATTATTTTGATCTCTTTCAGATACTTTGTTAATGTTAGATTAAGGCAAAGCATTATAACAACAGCAACAGCAAAAATGTCTACAACTACTTCAAATGTACTAGTTGATATTAAGTAAAAAATTAAAGTTAAAATAGTTTAGGACATTTTACAAACTTAGATTTATATTTGTCTTTTTCAAAGCTTCTGAATTGTCTGATTTTCTACGAACCACGTCAGTCAATTTTGTAAACACAGGAAGACTTCTATTTTGATTAGACAATAATGCTTCCCCTAGGAGGTAAACTCAAAAGGAATCTACTCTTAAATAATTATGAATTCAAAAAGATCTGGATAATTTTCTGATAAACATCCTTTGTATTTCATGTTTTAATCATGATGCAGCTTTTATGTTTTAGTAATTATGCAGACAATTTCTAATGACAAAATCATGTATAACCTAAAGATAAATAAAAGAGGCCATAAAGTAGGCCATTCACCAGCCCCATCAAGAAACTATTTGAATTTTTTTCTGCCAGTTTAAAATATACACAGGCATCCATGTTTGCTTCCTATACACTCCCATCCCATTCAATGCATGAAGGATTCAGCACAAAGGTATAAAGTACACATCCTCAATAGTCTATTCCCCATACAATCATACATATGTGATAATAGTTTCATCTCTTGGCCTCTAGCCCATCATATTTCTCTTGTCCTCCTTTAAACAACTTGAATCTCAGTCAAAATGAGAAAGGCATGAGTTTTTCACTTACTGGAAATGTCTCCTCAATACAAAATGCAAATCTATCTGGCTTTGCAGGATACCTTTAGGACAGTTTTTTGTTTTAAGGTTTGCTGTTTTCTTTAAGATACATATTATAGTTTCATAATTTCTGCCCATTTCATTATTTCATTCATTAGCTGTTTCCCCCCTTAAATGCCTTCCCATTTACAATTCCCTTCTTAAAATATCAACTTAAGGAGGTATGCATAGAGTAGGAGGGTGGACCAATCCACATCCGGGGGCCCAGATTCTTTATCCATTTACAGTATATCTGGATGACAAACCTCCTTCCAGGGAAAAGGAACTGACCTTGAGTGGAACTAACACCTTTCTACTTCTTCCACTGGTGTGCCTGCTCTTGCTATCACTGCTGGTAGGGGACTGGCAAGGCTTATTTTAGGCCCGTGGTTGGTTGGCAGAAACCCTTGATAGTCTCTAGAAATGTGAGGCAGGTACGTCACAGACATTCTGAGGGACACTGTTGAAGAAACTAATAATTCGCATGGTAGCTGGGTAATTAACCTACATATATGTCCATCTAGCCAGTAATGGTCCTTTAAAGTGGTAATGTAAGACAAACAGCATCACTTAAAGAGTCAGAAAATGTATTCTGAGGTGTGGCAAGGCTGGTTTTAAATGACTCTGCTACTTTCTGAATTCAAGATGCTAAATATCTGTAAGCCTCACACTTCTTCATTTATAAAATAAGTGTAACAATTATATCTACATCACTGAGCACTTGTGAAGGATAAATGAGACAAGGCATACATAATGTTTAGCATAGTATTTAGCATTAGTTCTCAGTAAATGCTAGGTGTTGTTGCTATTATTATTATTATTATTATTATTATTAACAGATACATTATAGAGTTCATGAGGTTAGAAATCGTGTCTCCAATAGAGAGCAAGACACAAAGCCCAATACATAGTAAGTACTTCATAAAAATGTATTTAATTATTATTCTAATGACTATTTCTTAAATCATTATTTGTAAATTTCTCTCCATATTCCAAATAAAAACTTACAAATGAGCTTGTATTGTCCAAATTATGAATTAGTTGTAGACTATTTATGCTATTCTTACATATTTTCTTAACATCTTGATAAAATATCAATATTATAAAATAATTTAGATAACAACATATCCATATGTCTCTTCAAATGCACAGGTTGTATTACAAAATGAACAAGCAGTACAGAAAACATAAATCAGATGCTCCATTTTAGGGAGATAAATAGCATCCAAAACCAAGAAATTAAAACTAGATAAAAAGAAATATTTCCCTACATAATGCTGAGCTAACCCTTGGAACAGGTTCCCAGGGGAGATTATTGAAGCAAGTAGTTTAGTCTGATTTCAGAAAGGATTAGGCATAATGAAGAAAATTCTGAAAGCGGCTTTCAAATTTATGCCTAAGGTTTTCAAGGGAAAATGAGATTTGTTCATGGAAGTGTGAGCTCTGGCATGCAGAAAAACCAGAGGTGAGAAATTATGGATCCATTTCAAAAGCTAAGTTAATTTTGCTTTTATAAATTGACTTCAATTAGTTAAATATTCTAAATGTGGTGCTGAAAACAGAATGAGACTTTTGTAGACAGAAATGGGTAATCGTCATCAGTTTATAATCAAGAAACCTGACAATTTCAAATAACCAGAATACATTTTAATATATTTTAGAAAGAAAGATGTTTTATAATGTCAAGCAAATAAGTCAACGCGTATATCATATACCATGGACCATTCAAGTTAGGACAGAGGTCCAGTGCCCATCGTCTTCTATAGGACAACAGACCCCACAATGATGCTGATGTCCCTGACCACAGTAGAAGTATCAACATATTAGGATGCTTACTATGTGCTGGCCATTGAATTATGTGCTTTCCATTAATGGCCTCATTAATTGCTACAACTTTTTAATTTGTTTTAACTAGACGAAGAAACTTATTTTAAAGCCAAATAACCTAATTTCACACAGCAAGTACAGAAAAACCCAGAATAAAACTGAGTGGTCTGATCTCAATCTGCTCCTTTTATAATTCTGAGCAAAGGAAGATTACCTTTTAGTATAGTTTATTGTTAATTCCCTCATTTTCATTGTGTTTAACAGAGTCTGAATCCTATTATAGATTACAAATGAACTAATACACAAACTTTCTAAATACATGTGAGTTTAATATGTAATGAGCATAAAAAATTTATCATCTGTATACTTAAAATGAAATTGTTTGGGAATAATCACCTCATATCCCATGAGCACACTGCCCATTTTCTTGCCAGTATAATGACTGAGGGTATGCATGTGGAGATTTTCCCCCGGGTGATCCATCTCTCTCGTTGTTATTATATTTTTAGAGGGAAAATCAAATCTTCCTTGCTAAAGATGTCCCCTTTTCATGTTATTGTGAAGTTTCCATCTACATAAGGAAATCAAATGGGAAATTGGTTTAATAACAACAACAGTCACTGCCTTCCACTGGGCACATGCTATGTGCCAAGTGCTTTAGTGCACAATCCCAAATCCTCATAATAAATTTAAGTACATGTTTTAATATTCTCATTTGTAAATATGGAAATATTTCAAGTTAAGTAATTTAACTAAATTCATACAGCTGGGGGTATCTGGGTTGAAAATTAAATCAGGCTTGTGGGGCTGAAAAACCAATTGTCTACCATTATCCAAATGATTATTTGTATACTATTTACAGTTGGCTTTCTACTTTTAAACTAATACGGTGTCTAATTTGGACAGATGGAAATAACTATTTTAATTTAAACACAAGAACCAACAGGAATATACTGAGCAACTTATAAGCTTATCAAAGCCTAACCAATGCTAGTCATCATTACTAATGCTTAATAAAATATTAATTAAGCATTGATATTAAGTATTAATAATATGTTAAACATAATATATACATTGCTTCAAGATTGCAAGATGAGTAAACCTTGTTTCCGTTATTCCAATGTCAGCCACAAAGCAGATAACAAATGTCACAATCTTATGATGAAAATCAAAAATAACTAATTCATATGTGATCACACCAAGTTAGTTCAGAAGAGCTCAAACATAAACTTGAGTATTCTGACTTCAAATTCAATGACTGAGATAACCCTAGTTTATGATTTCTTTGTAAAATAGGTTAATGAAATTTAAGGCAACATTGATAAACAATTTAAATATGAGATTTAAACCCAATAGATTTTGGTTCTATTTCTGGCTCTGCCATTTTCAATCTGTATGAACAGGGGGAAATCATTTTATGGGACTGTTTCCTCATCTGCAGATAGGAAGTTAATAACAACTATAAAATAGAACTGTTCTAAGGACTGACAGAAAGGCATCCCCTAATTTTTTGGCAATATATAAATATTTCATGGACAAATTTTCTGTTCCCAAATTAGAACAAACCTGTCTGTTTTAAGAAAGTAAACAAAGATTTTTTATAATTTAATATTACCTGCACGATACCAAAAAAAGGTCATTCTTTAAAACTTTGTTTCTTAAATCTTATCATCTTTTCACTATTTTGTTTTCAGTCTCCCCTCTGGCTTCTATCAATTTTGATTAATTGAATTTTTTTTTTAGTTGTTACCATTAGAAAAGGAATGTGCTGTGTCAGAGCCAATGTTCTTTATTCTGTAGATTTGACCAAGACTAACAGTTAAGCTGGATCTGGAGGTAGAATACAGCATCACCATTTTTCAGATGGTGCTAACACCATGGCTTCTAGGGCCACATATTTGCTCTATTCTGCTGACAAGAGCAGAAATTAGACTTGAACCATAGAGTTTACTAGATAAGACATCGAGGTTACAAGGAAAGGAGATTTAGGTAGTAGCTATGTTACTCAGTCTCTGCTTCCTGACACCTCATCAAGCAGGACCAGGGCCGTAGTCACAGATTATCTTGACTTCCTTCTTGTGTTTTCACCACTCTTTGCCCCCAGATTCATCAGGCCATCCCCAGGAAGCCTAATGCTTATGTGTCACTTTTCTGTGTAAAAATCTTCAGGATCTCCTTATGTTCATTAGGAGAAAAATAGTACAAATTCCTCAGCCTAAGTAACATCCCTATGACCTGTGTCCAAAATACCTTCTTCTCCTACCCTCAGCAATCATCCAAAGCCAAATACGAATGCCTGTGTGGCCAGAGCTTGCCCAGGATTTGCTCTTTGTTTACTTATATGCTAAATGATAAGCCCATCTGGGCTTGAATATTAATATTCTCTCTACTCCTCTAGGTTGAACTTAAGTATCACTTCCTTTAAAGGGATTCCACTGTCAGGAATGTCTCCCTTTTCAAAATACAAGTGATTCTCCATTTGCAATCTTGATCAGATTGGGCCTCAGACTGTGACTCATGTGAGCAGCCTCATACTCTGTTCTATGTTATGAATTCCTAGGAAACTGAACTTTCTACCTGCAGCTTCCTCAGTGCCAAATATAGTGTGCCTGACCATTGGTTATTACTTATTAACTGTTTAATCATTATCCAGTTAGGCTATAAAAAAACGAAAGGAAAAAATCTGAATAGGAAGACAGTACTTCTTCCAGAGCAGTGTCCATCATAAAGAAGTAAGGAAAATAACAAAGAGCTTCTGTTCTTTGTGGTCTTTAGATTGATTCAGGCACTTGAACACAAATGCTTTTTCCAAGCAGGGCAGGGTCCTGTATATCCAGATCCAGAGCAGTGCAGACTGGCCACACAGGAGTTAAGGTTTTCCTGACCCACTTGTTCTGCCACCCCAGGCATGCTTCATGCAGGTTCAAAGATATTCTTTTCAACAAGTACCAACAATGCATGGTGCTGTCCCAAGTGGAAGTTAAATCCCACCCATCTATATCTTATTCAGTTCTTCATTTCACTCAAAATTCAGTGGAAGAAAGGCTGCTCATACTTTTGAGGGTTGCAATATGTCACTTTTATAGAAGCAAATCATATAGAATAGTGAGTTTTTCACTTGGAAGAAAATCAGGGGTTTCTAGTTGACAAAGACTATGATTTGCCTTTTAGTAACTTTCATTTCTTTGTTTTTATACATCTTTATGGCAGCTTTACTTTGAGTTGTAAATTTCTTAAAAACAGTTAAGACATATTTAGTTGAAAGGTCAATTACAGGGGATAAAGATGTGGTGGCAAAAAGCATCAGAATATTTTCCAGCAGGTTAATAAGTGTGTTTCCTCTAGGATTTGACCAACTTGAAATCTTAGGAGAGTTACCCAAGGAACTTTGCTGAGCTTATTTGTTAAGTTTTTACATCTAAACAAAATAGAGTCAATGGTAATGATATCCGTATTCCTGTCACACATGTTATTGCTCCATTGGGAATAATGAGAATTAAAATGATGTTTACTACCTGCCAGGTATTATTAAAAGTTTTCTTTGTGTATACCATTATGCAATCCTCAAACTAGCTTCTGATATAAATTTATCATTATCCCATTTTACAGATTACAAAATGGAAGCACAATCTAATTAACCCAGCTTTCCCTTTGGGCAAGTGTTAGAATGCATAGTCTGGCTCCAGAATAAAAAGTGTTCCAAACCACTGCTACTCAAAGTGTCGTCTACAACACACAGCATCAACACCTTCCTAGAAGCTCATCGGAAGTAAGGAATCGCCGCCTCTGCCCTTCTAGACCTACTCCCCAGGTCATTTCTTACATTCACTCAAGTCTCAGATGCTCTCTTCCAAAGCACCATACTCCTTTGCACTGCCTCTTTATGCCTTCCTACTGAATAACATTCAAACAATGCACACCAGGAATAATGTTTGGCATTGAAATTGTAAGTTCCTCCAAACACAAGATAAGTCTTTGTACTGCATTAACTAATGAAGGTAAATCACAATGAAAGTAATTTTCTGACTTTTGGAGAATGGTATTTTTCAGTTTTGTTCTGATTAGAGGTGTGCTCATTAATTCAGTTAAAAATCAAGATGCCAATGAGTCCTCTCCATTGAAATAAACCATCATAATGTTTCCTGCATGACTCAGCTCAAAGAAGGCACTGTTTTTCATAAGATAAAATGCATGTTAAATCAGAAATAAGAATTTTTCCCTTTTCTGCATTTGCACTTAAATATTTCTCTTTTTAGTGACATTAAAAACTAAATGTACAACACAATGTGCTACAATTAAACAACTACTAAAAGCCCTAATTAGAATATGACCTCACTTTTTCAAAATACTCATAGCCTTGCAAAATCAGATGGTTTATTTCACTGTATTGCATTTTGATCATGTGAATGTTTTTTCATGAAGCTTATCATCATTACTTGTGTAGCAAGTTAAAATAAGCTTTCCAATAATAGACCCGAAATCTCTCCATATATAAAGAGATTTGTATACTAGATTTTATTGAATTCCCTCTGAGAACTTAAAAATCAATGTGCATATTGGTATCTTTGAAAAAGTGAACATATCAATCACTGGAGGCCTGTTTCTAAAATAGCTGTTCTGCAAAGCATTAGGTAAAGCTAAATCTCTGACAACGCTTAATTCCTAAATGTATTTCATAAAGGTTATTTTCTAATTAGGTAACTTGAGTGGAAATTCTGTTTAAATTCTTCTGTGCCAAATATTATAGAATAAATTATTCATAACTTTGATACATCTATTTATATATGTCTTTACACAATTATCACTATGTATAATATGCATCTTTACATAATTTTCATTGTCTTAAAAATAGCTTTATACTGTTCAATATTTTCTAGAGGAAATATGTCTAATGAACAAATTAGAACATGCATAATATATTTCACTGAAAGTTACTAATAGCCTTGAATTAATTACTTTAACAAATCTAAAACATGTAGAAATTAATTTTAGTAGAGAGAGTTATCCCAGACCAGAATACATAAAAATGACCTATTCAAATATTCAGATGTTAAACGTAACAAGCCCAAGCAATAACTTCAAGTGTCTTTGATGAGTTTTGCTGATCTTGTGTATTTCAGCATGGAAGATGAAATACACAAGATCAGCATGGAAAAATAAAGACTAAATGCTTTAATATAAGGCACGCAAAAGGTGAAAAATATTCAAATAAGCAGGCGATTAATCGTCTGTTTAAAAAACGTTGCCATTACTTTTAGAAATGAACTTGTGTGGTTTTTCCCTCTATTTCTTAATGAAGTTCACTATCTCTAAATATCCTTGTCTGAAGAACAATATTGACAAAACTTAATTCCATCCCCTAAATCATCTATGGATTTTGGAATGACCCCAGGCTGTTGAAATGGATGATCATTAATATGGATAAGTTTAAATTTTTAAAAAAGATAAACAGCCCAGTTTAAAAAATAGTTTATATTAGTAGATATGAACAAGCAATTCACAAGCGCGCGCGCACCCACACACACACACACACATACACACACACACTCTTAAAATAATCAATATAATTATTTAAAGAGTAGCAGTTTAAAATTTATGTAAATACCCATTTTTATCTTTCAGTTTAGAAAAAGAAGATGAATAATTCAATAGAATCTAAAGGGAGCAATGAATAGACAGTTACTGAGATTCAAATGGATAATAAATGCAATAATTCTTATGTGTTGAAAGGAAATAAAATAATAGCAGCAATACTGGCATGGTCTAAAGGTGTACTTTCATAGTCACCTGAGCATTACCTCTTTCACAAGTTCATCAAAATTCATTGCAACTGGTTGCTTATTTGTCTTCTTCACCATATACTATGGATTCTTTGAAGCCATAGACCATAATTATGTTTTATTTTTGTTTTTATGTTTTCAGCTCCTCTACCTCCCATAAGTATACCTGGCACACTGTAGAATGGTTAATCAATTATATTGAATCAATGAATGAAAGTCATATTTACAAATTGCATAGGACAAATTACAAAAAGAAAAGGCATATTTTTAAAGAATGTTATTGATAGCTAAAAGAGTCACATTAACAGTTTGATTGATACTTCAAACTGGATCTGATTTTGTTCATCAGTTTAAGTTGTTCATTATATTCCAAAAAGGAGTGAGATCATTTGATATTTATCTTTCTCTGACTGGCTTATTTTGCTTAGCATAATGCAAAACTCAGAGGGAAGGTAGAGGAGAGTGGGGGTAGGGGAGAGAAATCAACCAAAGGACTTGTACACATGCATATAAGCCTAAGTAATGGACACAGACACAAGGGAGGTAAGAGTGAGGAGCGGGGGGCAATGGGGAGGGGATGAGGACACATAGGTAATACTTAGTTCTTACTTTATAGATGTAATAATTAAATAACTGTATTATGCTGCATGCATTTTGACATTAGATTATGAGGTCATTAAAAGGCTAGATCTTACTTGTTTCTATATCCCTACTGCCCAGCAATACAATTGCCACATAAGAGACATTCATTTATATTTGCTAAGTTTAAATAAGTGGTACAAAAGCTCTTCTAAATTAAAGACAATAGCAAAAACACTAATTAGATTTTTTTAACCTAATGGATCAATATTATATTAACAAAATTCATGCACAGGGGGTGAGGGGTGTCCTTCAGCCAAGCCTGCACCCTCTCCAATCCAGGACCCCTAGAGAGATGTCTGACTGCCCATTTAGGCTCGATTCCAGTAGGATTGGACCTAAATGGGCAGTCGGACATCCTTCTCACAATCCAGGATTGCTGGCTCCAAACTGCTTGCCTGCCTGCCTTCCTTATTGCCCCTAACCACTTCTGCCTGCCAGCCTGATCACCCCCTTACCACTACCCTGCCAGCCTAATCGATGTCTAACTTCTCCCCTTTCAGCCTGTTTGTCCCCAACTTTCCTTCTCTACCAGCCTATTCAACCCTAACTGCCCTCCCCTGCAGGCTTGATTGTCCCCAACTACACTCCCTTGCAGGCCTGGTCCCTCCCAACTGCCCTTCTCTGCTGGCCATCTTGTGGTGGCCATCTTGTGTTCACATGGGGGCAGGATCTTTGACCACATGGGGGAAGCCCTCTTGTGTGTTAGAGTGATGGCCAATCTGCATATTATTCTTTTATTAGATAAGGTTTTAGAACCATATGTATTATATACTGCATATTTATGGTACTGAAAGATACTATACTTAAAGTATGAATTTGAAAGTACATTAATTATATATTCAACCTGTGATGTCTCATATAAAATATCTATATATCCTCATTTTATGAAACTTAACACGTTTTACTTTTATAATGCCAAAGTTTATAGTTTTTGGCTCTTTAATAATATGACACAATATTGGCAAAAAAACTATACTATAATTTGTTTGAGAACAAATTCTTAAAATTATAAACTTTAATTTTAGTAATACTCTGTGGCAGAACAAGTGCTTTTGTCAATTCCCTTCATAATTTGGTGTCAAGGAATATATTAAACCATAAAGAGAGTGTTAAGTGGATCCAGCAATAATATTATTATTAGAGAACAGATTTGCTTCTACATACTTGACACCTACTAATGCTATCATCTTCATTTTATAAATGCAGACTGAGTCACAAAGATGTTTACTAACTAGACAAAATTCATAGATCTAGTATCTGGCATAATCCAAATCTGAATCTAGCAGTTTGGCTCCAGAGACCATGCTCTTAATCACAGAGCAAGATTTTCTCCTTAAAAACCTAAATAGCAATTGCTATGATGACAGATACATTTGGGCATTATATATAGTATTCTAAGTCTGCAATGTGAAGTTTTCCATTTCATGTATATGTGCATATATACATATACATAAACAAGTATATTTAGTTAAGATTCTTTATATGAGAATTGTATGACAGTGAGAGGGAGGAGGAGGTGGAAAAGAAAGGGGGAGAGAAGGGTGCTAGGGAACTTGTAGCATACCTTGTACTTTAGGGCATGCACCTATCAATTTTGTTCTGGGGCATCATCACAGTCCCTTTGTGGGTTTTGTGGATTTTTGTATTTTGCTCTGAAAAACTCAAGATAGCATGCTAGATTACAGAGGGGTAAAAAATGTACCCACTTTTTTTCTTGCCATCTGGTCATTGGCATAATCTGGGAGCTAGTTAGTATTGCAGAAGCTCAGGTACCACCCCAGACGAAAGAACCAGTGTTGGGAGACATTTCCCATGGGAGATTCCCATGGTATCTCTGACTTCATGTCTTTTGAGCAGAGGCATTGATAACTTTTGTCTTCAAGGATATTTGCAAAGCAAATGGTCTTCGAAGACAGAGATGGTATCTCTCTCCAGAGCAGAAGGAGTAAATATGCTATGAGGTCAATAAAGATAGTGTCTCCCTGTGGGATAAAAGAGGATCAGGTTTGTTTTCAAGTCTTTTACAGATTAAGGCTTTTTACATTCCAGGTTTTTCAGGAGTGATATAAACTGGCAGCAGGTGTAGCCTCCTGTGGACCACTGTGCTTTGCCACTTGAGACTTTTGGAGCAAGGGAATCCAATTCCATTTAATAAAAAGCTAATATGCAAATTGTACCCTCCACTGAGAGTTTGCCTGGGAGTTCCACCTAGGGCAGGAAAAATATCCATGGCCTCTTCCCTCAGCCAGCCTTGTCCATCAGCCCAAATCAGGGTTGGGCCAACCAGACCCCGCCCATGCACAAATCCTATACCTGGCCTCTAGTGTGAACATAAACTTCATGCTCATGAGTTGGGAAGTAGTGAAAAATGAGAAAGGTCCAATGGCAAATTAAAAGTAGGAGATGCGGTGCCATTTCTTTTGTCTCTGAACCTCTTGTTTTCTCCCAGCATAAATGAAACCATGGGAGACAAGAATGACTGACTTCCTTACCACATTAACCTCATATAGTTTTCAAATGCTACACGTAGAAATTTATGAATTTTCAAGACAAGTAGTCAGATGTACTAAAATCGCATCTTTCATTATTTCCCTTTTCTCATTCTGTTGCATCAGAAAATAAGTTAGCAATTTTTTATGAATTCAGTTAATAATTATTTAAACTCAGGCTTTTTCCCTCTCAGCCTTACCCCTAATGTAATATTTAAATTTAAGGGCCTTATGCACTGAAATGAATTGTGGTGGGAGGACTTAGGAAGGGGCTGAATTCTTCTATGATGCTATTTTAAAGAGTTCTTGATAGAATTATATGAGCTAAAGTATGCAGAACACAAACATCATGTCTGACACATGAGTGATGCCACTTAAAGAGAAACATCTTTTTTCTTAACTTCAGTTGTACTAATTAGCATTTGGAAAGAGTCTTCTTTAAAAAAAATTATTTTCTATATTACCGATTTCACACATAAATGAGCGGCTCTGCGAGGACTCTCCGCCTCTCGAGAAGTCTTCCACATGAACCTTCTGGCATTCCTTCTTGGTCAAAACTCATTTCTCATGAGAGGGAAGACTTCCCAGGCCAGGACACAGGAAGGAGCTTCACTTCCACTCCTGATTCTGGGCCCAGCTGGGTATTTGAACTGGAGCTGACTTCTTGAACCCTGCCCCTTTGGATTTCTGTTTACTCCCCTACTGCTTCCCTCCTGGCTCACAGTTCAGACACCTTTCTGCTCCCCAGCTCCTGCTTGTAACCAGGCACATCATCCCTCCCTTGGAGGGAATTGCATCCTTTTGAAAAGGTGATATCAGTTCAAGGTGGAAGAGAGCCCATCTTTACTGGTAATATATATGAGCTATTTAGATCCTAGATCCTAATTGAACTCCGTCTGGTCAGTAGGTATGATTTATTATCACCCCAAATCCTCTACCTTCTTATGGGTTTATTATTTGTTTTCTTACTACTAATACTGTATCCTCTTGGTAATCCAGGAAGTGAATTACATACTAAAAAATTAGAAGGGAAAGCACAAGGAGAAACAGTATAACTAAGAAACACTATAACATGCTTTATTTCTGTTAAAAATGCTGAAGGATACCACATGTGAGAAGATGAAGCACATTTTTTAATTCTCTGCTGCGACAAAGTTCTGAGATAAGTCAGGCTGTTCCCGTCTAAATTCCTACAAGGGGAATTTACAGCCTACATAGTTTATCCTGAGGACAGATTTCAGATAAACTCCCAGGCACCAAGACCAAGAGGGAGAAAAAGTGCTGGTTGGGAAAACAGATGTCTGAGGCTCACTGAAAGAAAAGGGTCAGTAAGTCTTGGGGATGTGTGTGGGGCATGCAAAGAAATAGCCATACCTCCTAGTAAACAGAAATGGGGTAAGGTTAGCAGTTGCACTTGGGAGGAGAGGTAATAAGTTAGCGCCTAAAAATACTATGGGAAAACAGCATTGGCACAGGGTGTTGGGAAAGAGGAAGGGGGTCCAGAGACCTAAAACTTAGATGCACCTCTGATGTTCATGAGCTCCTCCTATATGTAATTCACCAGTTCCTTATCTTTAGAACCTGAGAAGATGGACTTGATTATTTCTCAGGTTTTCTCCATGTGTGGCATTCTACAGTTTTATAGAAGTTGCTACTTGTATATCTAAGTGATTAGCTTTGGCAACAGAATGAAAGAGAACTTTTAAATCTAAATTATCTATTGGAGTTATATAAAGTAAGAGCTAAAGTACACTGTTGTGGCTCCTAAAAATTCTCTGTCCTTGTGACAATCAATGGCTGTGAGCTCAGGTGATCTCTGTGAGTTGGGAAGTAGTGAAAAAACAAGAAAGGTCCAATGACAAATTAAAAGTAGGATAGAATGAAACAGAACCCATATGATTTTATAAAATAATGCACATAGTTTATAATATGTTCTACCAAAAGTGAAGCTAGATTTCTGTTTAGAGCACTAAAAATGGGGGAGGGGTTAGAGGATGGGGGTGCTTTATTCATTAATTAACATACCAGTAGTAGTGAAAATTTATATGAGCTCCTAAAGCAGTGGTTCTCAACCTTTCTAATGCCGAGATCCTTTAATACAGTTCCTCATGTTGTGGTGAACCCCAACCATAAAATTATTTTCATTGCTACTTCATAACTGTAATTTTGCTACTGTTAATGAATCATAATGTAAATATCTGTGTTTTCCAATGGTCTTAGGTGACCCTGCTAGTGGTTCTCAACCTGTGGGAACCGCTGCTGTAGAGCTAAGACCATTGGAAAACACAGATATTTATATTATAACAGTAGCAAAATTATAGTTATGAAGTAGTAATGAAAATAATTTTATGGTTGGGGGCACTACAACATGAGGAACTGTATTAAAGAGTCACAGCATTAGAAAGGTTGAGAACCACTGTCCTAAAGCAACTTTAAAAAATGGAAAAGAGTTGAATGGTCAGAGGCAGAAAGTTTGTTTCTACAGTGAAATTTTTACTCTCAGAAGTCTCAGAGTCTATAAAAACTTTCATCAGATCACAGATTAGGATAAAAACAAAACAAAAACAAAAAAGAAGTTCTGGCATCAATGCAGCATCAAGGTCTAGAAGAAAATTTAAAATTTCCATTTTTTTATAAAGCTGTGAGGTTTGAGCTACCAGCTTTAAAATCCTATCTAATAAATGAGTAATATGCAAATTGACCATAACTCTAAGACACAAGCTGGCTGCCCCCATGTGGTCAAAGATGGCTGCCTCCATGTAGATATAAGATGGCCTGCAGGGGAGGGCAGTTGTGGGCAGTTAGGGATGACCAGGCCAGCAAAGGAGGGCAGTTGGGGGTGATCAGGCTGGCAGAGGAGGGCAGTTGTGGGGTAACCAAACCAGCAAGGGAGGGCAGTTGGGGGAAACCCAGGCCTGCAGGCGAGGGCAGTGGGAGGGGGGGCAGGCCTATAGGGGAGGGTAGTTGTGGGCAATCAGGCCAGCAGGGAGGACAGTTAGGAGTGACCAGGCCAGCAGAGGAGGGCAGTTGGAAGAGACCAGGCCAGCAGGGAGGGCAGTTAAGGGTGACTGGGCCAGCATAGGAGGGAAGTTGGGGGAGACCAGGCCAGCAGGGGAGGGCAGTTGGGGGGACTAGACCACAGGGCAGGGCAGTTGTGGGGGACCAGGCCAGCAGAGGAGAGCAGTTAGGAATGACCAGGCCAGCAGGGGAGGGCAGTTGGGGGGACTAGGCCTGCAGGGGTGGACCATTGGGGGTGACTTGGCCTGTAGGGGAGGACAGCTAGGGGCAACCAGACTTGCAGGGGAAGGCAGTGAGGGGGGACCAGGATGGCAGGGAGGGAAGTTAGGGGCAATTGGGACGGCCAGGGATCAGTTAGGCATTGATCAGGCTGGCAGGGGAGTAATTAGGAGGTGATCAGGCTGTCAGGAGCAATCAGGCAGAGGCAGGCAAGCTATTGGGAGCCAGCAGTCCTGGATGGTGAGAGGGATGTCCCATCAGGATCAGGCCTAAATGGTCAATTGGACATCCCTCAAAGGGTCCCAGATTGGAGTGGATGCAGGCTGAGCTGAGGGACACCTCTCCCCCATGCACAAATTTTGTGCACCAGGCCTCTAGTCTGTAATAATAAAAGCATAATATGCTAATTAGACCAGAGGTCCTTCTGGAGGAAGCCAGGGCTGCCAGGGAAGCCTGGGTCCCTAGTGCCTGCTGGTGACTGGAGGGAAGCCCGGGTCCTGGGTGCCAGAGGGAAGCCATTGCTGGCAGCTGGGGGAAGGAAGGCTTACTCTTGCACAAATTTTGTACATTGGGCCTCTAGTATCAATATAAAGTACCAAATAGAGATAAAGATAATGTGGTACTTCTAACATAGAAAGCAAACATGAAGAGGCCTATGTTGGAACAAGGTATTTGAAATTGTCTTATGTGGAAACTGAGGTAAGCAGACTAAAACGGTTTAATAAACATTACTTAGCACACACAAAAAAATAAAAAATCTTCCACTCTAACTCCAGTTTCTGCTATAATAGCCAAGAGATGGAGAGTATTTTCTCTAAGGTGATAAGATTCTTCAATGGAAATATCAAGAGATTTCTAATCAGAAGTTCTGCCAAGAATATTTGCAGACTGAGCAGTTTGATGCCCAAAATAAAATAAAATGACAGTTTCAGTTTCTCTGAAACAACGAAGGAAACACTTGGTTTGGCATATCCATGCTTCCTGCATACCCGTAGGTTTATCTTTTGAACCAACAACCATTCTTTACCAAAAGTTAAAAGCTTTCAAGTTAGTAGGCTGAGACCTCTGACTGTGAGAATTTAAAGATACACAAGCTCATCATCTCCATGCTGAAATGCAAATTCTTGTTAGCTATCTTTCTCTGGCACATACTATTTAATTTTGCAGAACACTTAATACATTCACACACACATACACACAAATAAAACCACAATGTTTTTCATACAGGCTCCTTTCTGGGCATGGGATTCTAAGGCGCTCTAGCTAAAATGCTTTCAATTGTTACTTGTTTATGCATAAATTACAAAGCTACTCATTGTAATTGCTCAGTAATTAAGTTACAGAGATACACAAATACCTTCAGCCTGGATGAGCAACTCCACTTGGTTGCAGCAATCCATGCCTTGCCATCTCTACTGATGATCAAGCAAGGCTCAGAGGGTTATTTTCATTCACATGTGAAAGCATTCCTTGCTCAGAAGTCGCTTTCCTAAAATTTATGTAAAAACAGGCAGTTATTTTAACTTGATTAAGGGCGGGATTATTTTTATGTTTTGTTTTGTTTTTTTTTCTGAGCCCATTGCCAACTTTCACAAGCATGCTCATTTACTAGAGATAATTACGCATGTTTTTCTCTTTTCATGAAAGATAAATACTTTGGCTGTCTTGTTTCATATATTTTTCTGTTTCAATACAATTCATTGTCTGGTGGGGTATTCTTTATTCTTGTACTAGTTAGTGTGCAGAATGGAAGAATTTTCTTTAGATCAATTGTGCTGCTTTTCTGTAAGGCGCTGCTGTTCATACGAGGTTTATAAAAGACCATTAAAGGCTGAAATTACATCAGGTTCTGCTCATAATGATGTATCCCTTTGTTTACAACTTACATAATTTGCTGTAGTGGCAAAGCTTCATCAAATGGGAACAAAAGGAATAGAAAGTACATTTCTGGGAATCTGAATAGAATGGTCCAGCACTAGTTTTCAATATATTTCATTGAATTAATGCAGAAGCCATGTTCCCAGGTCTCAGTTGAAAAACAATTTCTTTCATTATTTTATAGGGTAGCATCTTTCTTTGTGTGTAATACTTTAAGGCGAAAACACATATAGAAAAATGCAGGAATATATGGTTCTAAATTACTATAATAAACTCTCAATTAAATATGGATCCAGACCAAATTCTTCACATTAAAGAAACATTTGCATTTGGTCTCAATAGATGAAGGTTGAACTAAGAGATAGAAATGAGTCTATCTTGCTATTCATTTCTCTCTGTACTAGTGCTGTCCAAAATAACTCTTTGTGATGACAGAAATATTCTCTATTTGCCCTGTTCAATATGTCTACTGAGCATAGAAAATATGGCTATTACCAAACAAATAAAATTTTAATATTATTTTATTTTTATTTGTATTAATTTAAGTAGCTTTATAATAACCCATAGGACAGGAGCAATCTACCAGCTTTCCCACGTAAAGCAGCCCATGGGGGGATTTATATAATTGGATAGAAAGGGAGGATGTCTCATTTTCCTCCATCAGGAAATCAGGATCAAATTAATTTGGCAGACAGTCAACACCATGGGGAATATTTTAACTTCCCCACCTCACTCCATTGTGGAACCCTAATTATGTGCCGAACACTTCACTATTACTTCATCACCTTCTCCTACCACTTGCTCTTTTAGGTTCATGAACTGAAGTCACACTTGGACTACAGTTTGGTTACAAAGTGCAGGGTGGGAGAAAACAATGCTTCTCCAACAGCCCATTCTATTTCAAAGGCAGACAGGTATTTTCAAAAGTGCAAACCATACTCGTATCTAACTTCAAATCTTTACTTGGATGCCTAGTAGGCATATCAGAATGACTATTCTCATAAGATGCAATGCCCAAAATACAGTACAATAGAGCACAATTTCTCCTCAAACCTATGCCTCTTCCAATCTGCTCCATCTTCATTCACTCAGTTGCACAGGCCTAAAACAAGGTTGGTCTTTCTTTCCACCTACATTCTGTATCTAATGCATCAGCAAGTTTTGTTGACTCTATCTTCAAAATATGGGTAGAATCTGATGCTCCTTGACAAACCCCTGTCATCTCTTGCCTGATCTATTGCAACAAACTTCTTAGTCTATAAATCTATTCTGTATCCCCCCTTGCTCTCCATAATCCATTAACCACAATTCAGGGTGGAAAGACACCAATAAATACACCAGGTAAAGCCTCTAGGTCTAAGCCCTGACTACCTTTCCTAACTCACATCTATTAATGTCCTATTATGGTGCCTCTTGCACAGCCTGCTTGCTGTTGCTCAATCACATTACCTCATTCCTTTCTTGCAGCCTTTCACTTACTTTTCATAGATTGGAATATTCTTTCCTACATCTTCTCAGAGCTCACTTTCTAACTCTGATTTTCTTGATCACTATCACCTGCCATTCCGAATTATCTTATTCTATTATTTGCTTATCATATGTTATTACATGAAATTATATTATTCCATTATTTTATTCTTGGGTTTTCCCATGAGAATGCATGTTCTCATGAAATCAAAGACCTCATATGTCATATATACAGACCTCATCTCATTACATTTAGATGGTCAAATATTTGTTGAATAGATTAATAAAAGTTGCTTATGTTATTCATCCAAACACATATACACAATCAAACACAGATACATACAAAGACATAAGTGCCACATAAAGAGACAAAGACTTATACACCTTAAACTTTCAGAGGCTTCTCCTTGTTTTAGTGATAAAGAAAAAAGATTTTTTTAACATGGGTAACAAAATTTTGCACACAGTATAGCTTCCACCTCTTTCTCTAACATCATCTCAAACCACACTCCACTTTTAGGCTCTGCACTCTAGCTACACCAACCTTCTTTCTGTTCCCTATACTCAACATCTTCCTTCACATTAAAACAGGTTTGTTACATCCACTGCTTTGAAAGCACCTCTATTTTCTCTTGCTCAACTTAATTCCCACTGGTCTTTCATATATTAGAATAAGAATTGTTTTCACATGAACACATTTGCTAAACTCCCTAAATAGGGCAAATCTTCCTATTTAAACTTGAGAATCCCATAAATGAGTAAATGGATGAATGAAAAAAATGTCAATGAATGTTGCTAATGATTATTGAGCCTCTGAGTACTTCTGCATATTGAAACTTTAACTTTACTTGCCACTGAAGTGATTTCAAAACAATTAAAACTCAAGTGTAGCTACACATTAGTCACATTCCCCCCGACTGCAAGGTGTGTCGTTAGAGAGATGGAACGGACCAGCAGGCTTTGCATGCTTTCTATCACCAGGGTGGTGACAGAGATAAAGTTGACTTTGCAGAAGTTACCGGAGCTTCTGTTTACCTGCTGATATTTACTGTGTTCTCCCAAGACAGCCAGCCACATCATTTACTTCAGATAAGGTATGTTTGACAATGCGCCGAACATTAAAAGGAAAAGTGCCTGGATAAAATGAAAGCAACACCGTGTCCTGGCGAGGGGAAGAGATGGATGGGTTACATATAAATGTGAGTTCATTAAACACCAGGAAGCGACTACACCGAGAATTGGCATGGTGTGCACTGTGTCATTTTTATGAGCGTGTTTTCTAAGTATCATTTACAAGAAGAATACAAGAGAGAAGGTTACTAAGAAAAAAATTTAAAGAGCATATACTAACATGTGAAAATTCAGACGATTTCCTAGAGTACCAATTAGCTGAATGGGCGCTAATTCACTCATTCAATAAAAAAAAAAAGAAGGAAGGATCACCCTATAATTTCAGAAACTGTCAGATCATTAAGCCACTAACTGGCAAGTCATTGAATAAAATCCTCCAGGTACCCACACAGGTTCCATGTTTGAGTGGTATTCAAATCTCTTGGAAAAATGGGGGAGGGGGGAACAAAAAGGGGACTCTTATTTTAGGTGTTCACCGGATTAGTCTGCATTCACACTCTGCTGTTCACTGCAAAGGACCCTGTATATTTAAAGGGAAAATCTGAGTGTCCTCGGGTAAAAGGGAGCCAATGGCAGAGTGTCTCACCCAGCACAAGAAGGCCAAGTGCCACATTAGACTCTGACTCAGTGTGTGTCTGTCATCCTGAAGTAGCTATGATTGAATCTGTGTCACATCCATGAGGGATTCACTGCTCCTTCTGTACTCAGTTTTCTATAATGTGAAAGTTCCTCATGTGTGGTGACTGATCCCCAACCATAAAATTATTTTCATTGCTACTTCCTAACTGCAATTTTGCTACTGTTATGAGTCATGATGTAAATATCTGTGTTTTCTGGTGGTCTTAGGTGACCCTGGTAGAGATTCTCAACCTGAGGCCCTCGGTCTGGCTTACTTCTGTGGAAGGCAACCGGGCTGATCAGGGGAAGGCACCACCTCTATCAGCCCACTGCTGCTGCCACTGCCAGGCAACAGCCACCAAGGTGTTTTCATCAACACAGACTCCAATCTCTTTACCATGAAAAAATGACAACTTTCTTTAGGTATTTTCAAGATGTGTCTTTCATAGTATATGACATTTCTTTGTTTCTTTCTTTTTTATCCTCACATGAGGATATTTCCCTATTGATTTTTAGAGAGCGTGGAAGAGAGAGGAGAAAACAGAGAGAAACATCAATGTGAGAGGCATTGATTGGTTGCCTCCTGCATGAGCCCTGACCTGGGCTCCAGCCAGGGAGGAACCTGCAACTTAGGTACACACCCTTAATCAGAATGGAACCCGGCCTGCAGCTGCAGCCATAGGGCTGTGGCAGAGGGCTAGCCTCCCTGCATGTTGTTTTCTCTGGCTCCAGGGCCAGGTGTGAGTTGCCCTATCTGTTATTTTCTCTGGGTCCAGGACAGGCCTCTCCTCAGAGCTGGTTGTGACTATGATGGTGTCCTGGCATAATTTGCATATGTATATATATATATATATATATATATATATATATATATATATATATGGAGAGAGAGAGAGAGAGAGAGAGAGAGAGAGAGAGAGAGAGAAAGAGAGAACCACTGAGGAATTTTTGAAGGTATGAAACAACACAGTTGGAATTGGATTTTTGAGGATCACTTATAGTGGGGAAGTTCAAACTGGATCACCCTGAGGGCAGGCTAATACATGCAAACATTTTTGTTTCTTTTTATTATTTCAATAGTGTTCTAAGGCAATTGCAATTGGGATGGAAAGAAAGAAAGACTATGCATTCAAGAGGTAATTTAGATGATGCAATTAATACAAATTGTTGAAAAATGGGCAGTGGTTAACATAAACTTCTCCCTGAAATCAGTACTTATTCACATTCTGACAAATTATATGTAATAACAGCCTAATATGATAGGTGTCCAGTGGTCTAGTTGGCCATTCAACCAATCAAAGTATAATACGCTAATGATATGCTAAGTACACTCAACTGCTTGTTATGACATGCACTGACCACCAGATGGCAGACTCTCTGATAGATAGATAAGCTTGCTGCTGGGGTCTGGCTGATCAGGACTGAGAGAAATGGGCCAGACACACCCTGGAGGCCTCCCAGGGTCCCTTCCTGGCTGGCCAACCTCTCATGTCTCTCCCTAGTCCTGATCATGCACCTGTGGGGTTCCTCGGGTTGGCCTGTGCCCTATTGAAATCCAGGACTCCTCAGGGGATATTGGAGAGCTGTTTTGGGCCCAATCCCACAGGCCAGGCCATGGGTGCACAAATTCATGCACCAGCCTCTAATATAAATATATTCCTAAGGAAAATGGAATAATGTATTTGAAATAATAACTGTGGTATCAGTTTATATAGCTATCATAAACCCAAAATTCCACTGACTTATATGGCAACTAATCATAGACCATTCCTTCTCTTTCAGGAGTTGAGAGGGAACTGAAGCATGCATGCATGCGCAAACATACAAACACACACACACACACACACACACACACACACACACACACACTACAGAAAAAGAGGTATGTGTCAGGGTGGGAGGAATACTAAATCCTTTCAACCATTCAAATGTTTTAGGATTTCAGAAACTGCTTTTCCATATGCTATTTAGTGAAGTAACATTAAAAACAAAACAAAATCCTTAGGCATATCAGAGAAAAATGATGCTAAAAAATACAAATGACTGCAGGTAAAGAATATTGTTCAAAATAAATGAAGGTTCACTGAGAAAAATCTGCTTAATAATTTTGGCTGAAAGCTGTAGATAATATGCAACAATAGAAGTAGGTACCTTAGCATTTCTGCCAGGCAAAGAGAAGCAATTCAGCAAGCAACAGTGAACTGATACATGGCTAAATAGAAAGAAACACCACTATGCCAGTGCTGTTTACATAGCTAAACCAAGCTGGGTGCCTTAGAGGAGGAGAAGAAAGTGCTAAATATGTAACAGCCTGGGGCCTCAAATAGACTCAAATAGTAGTTATTTCTGAGTAGGTCAAGCAAGAGTCAATAAAAAAGAAAGTAGGAATGTATGTTGCATTCAAGGAGGGCTAATATAGGTCTTCTGGGATAAACTTGGGTTTCAAATAGCCAGAATTTAACACTTAAATCAAAAATACTTTATTATAGACCACCAGTTCTAGAAATATCAGTTGACTAGCTAGAAAATTGATAAACTTTGCAAACCAGAATCATCTTTAATGCAGATTCTCTAAGCCAGTATTTTTCAACATGGGTAAACATGGGTAGATGAATCACTTGCAATGGAATCGCAGAAAAGCTTATTAAATACAGATTCCTGGGTACCACTTTAGAACTATCAAATTAGAATTTCTAAGGAAAAGAAAAGAAGCCAGAAAATTGAATTTTTTATCATATTTCCCAATGAGTTTGTCTTCTAATACATGTAAACATTTTTTGGTTCTTTTTTTTTTATCACTCATTGTATTCTTCAGCTCCAGAAATTATATTTATTTTTAATTGAATTTATTGGGGTGGCATTGGTTTATAAAATTACATAAGTTTCAGGTGTACAATTGTACATTATATAATCTGTACACTGTAATGTGCTTATTTTGTTTTCAAATGCCATAGTTCATATATAGTTATATGGATGAACAGACAGATCTACCAGATAGATAGATATATAGATAGATAATAGATAGATATGGTCAATTTTATGTCAACTTTCTTTTGCAGCTAGCAAGAGCTGAATGAGTTAACTGACACCCTGGTGAAAACAAACTCTGTTGAGAAAGCAGGCTTTTTGAGATAGAACAAGCATACATGCAACAATTACATAATATGAGAGGCTAGTTATAATCAAGTGCCAAAGTGCATGAAATAGAACTCGCTCACTGAGATTAATCAAAAGATGAATCTGTCCCCAATTCTTCCTATTCTTTAGTTTGCCTGCATCCCTTCAGTTAGGTGAGGCTCCTTTACAACAGTCTAGCAGTAACTCATTATCACTTACCAGATATTTTAAAAATTACTCAATACAACACTTGCAAAAGAATTTGGGATAGTGTCATTTATAAATTTAAATGATGGAAGTTTTGTTTTTTTGGTCACAGATAAAGCAAAATAACAGTAAATGCATATACTTAATATTATACTTACCAAGCTCTTCAAAGACATAGAGTTTCTTATCTCATCCTATCTATAAAAACAGTAATATGCAAATTGACCATACCTCTGCTATACCCACAAGCCAATCAGGAGTGAGTATGCAAATTAACCCAACCAAAATGGCTGCAACCACAGAGAGAGCAGGAGGCTTGGGAATATCTCCTAGAAATGGAGGAAGCCAAGCTTTCCACCTTTCCTAGCCAGCCAAGGCCTCTGCTCAAGGCTACAAAGTCTTAATTATAGAAAATAAATAAATCCCAGATACCAGGGCCTATGCTTGGGACACCAGTGGGCATGGCTGGCCTGCAAACCCCACCCTATGCCCCAAGGGACCCCCACCCAGATCTGGGACACCCTTTAATGCAAACTAGTCACCCCCACCCATGTACCAGGCCTCTATCTTATCTAATCTTATCTAATAAAAGAATAATATGCAAATTGACCATCACTCCAACACACAAGATGGCTGCCCCATGTAGTCAAAGATGACTGTCCCCATGTGGACACAAGATGGCAACCATAGATGGCCAGCAGGGGAGGGTAGTTTGGAAGGACCAGGCCTGCAAGGGAGGGCAGTTGTGGGTGATCAAGCTTGTAAGGAAGGGCAGTTGGGGGTGACCAGGCCTGCAGGGGAGGGCAGTTAGGGGTGACCAGGCCTGCAGGTGAGGGTAGTTAGGGACAAACGGGCTGGTAGGGGAGCAGTTAGGCATCAATCAGGCTGGCAGGGGAGTGGTTAGGGTTGGCAGGCAAAGGTTATTAGGGACAAACAGGAAGGCAGGAAGGCAAGCAGTTGGGAGCCAGCAGTCCTAGATTGTGAGAGGGATGTCTAACTGCCTATTTAGGCCTGTTCTAGGTAGCATTTGGCCTAATCGGGCAGTTAAACATTCCTTGAGGGGTCCCAGATTAGAGAGGTTGAAGACTGGGCTGAGGGACATACACCCCTTGCATGAATTTCGTGCACCGGGCCTCTAGTCCTATATAATAAAAGCTTAATATGCAAATTGACTAAGTGGTAGAATAGCCAGTCACTAGAGTGCACACTGACCACCAGGGGGCAGATGCTCAATGCAGGTGCTGCCCTCAGCCTGCAGGCCCCAGAGCAGTCAAGGCAGGTGCCTGGAGGAGCCCCTCTGACTGCCCTGCTGGTCACCCCACAGATTGGTCCTGATCACCTTTCAGACCTAGGGACTTTACTCGTGGACAAATTTCATGCACCGAGCTTCTAGTAAGTCTATAAATCTCTTTTATAGATACATGGGTGGCAAAGTGGAAATGTGAACAGGCACTATGCTTCCTGCTACTTTATTGGGCCTCTGGAGGAGGAAATTGGCAAGTGGGTCAGGTATGTGGGATGATAGCAGTTGTCAATTAAGCCCTATAAAACTCCATAGGCTTGTAAATATATGTGTACGTTACAAATCCTTAAACTATAAACTCAGTTATTGAGAAATTCATCTCTATAGAACATATATTTCATGTGGAATTGAATCTGAAGGTTGTGAAAAGGAAACTAAAAAATAAACCTATAAAAATATTTAATTTATTAACCTGCTTTAATTTAGATCAGCAAATCCTTCCCTCCTGATGAGCACCTGCTAAGAGTAAAATGAATGAAACCTTGTATTAATGCCTGCTATTTCCTCCACAAAAAGCCATTAAATGCTTGGGCAAGTAGGTGTGGGATAATTTTTCAATTCCATTGCCAACAGTGTTTATTTAATTAGTGCTCCTGGTATAATAACAATTTTGATCCAAATACTTGTGAAAGTTTTACTTAAAAATGACAAATAATGAACTTACATATAAGAAATACTTTTAAAAAATGAATAAACGGCCAGACCCATCTCTTAAACATTACAGTTATTTCTAGATACTAAACTCTCACCTGCTAGTCAAGCCCACTCATCAAGGGAGAAAGGCAATGATTCAGCTCTGGTTTGCTCTGTTCTATTTGGAAATTACTTATCTTTGTTCCCAACACAGAATCCACGGAGATTCCCTTATCTCCCCATAGCTTAACAGTAACTGCAAAAGGATGGAAGCAGCTGACCTCAGGATATGACTATAAATGGATCAGTCGTAGGTCAGCAGGGAGTCTCCAGCTTGAGGCATAGAAGAACCATAGATGTGATTTCCTTATATTGTTATTTCCTTTAATATTTGTTATAGTTAAAGTTTAATAACAAAAAAATCTAAAAATATTTTGCAAAAAAATCTTCATTATCCTCGGTTGTAAATATCACTCACTACTTGGGTTAGTAAGTTCACTTAAGAAATTAGTGATAATAAATAAGCTTCCAACATCACACATTACTAACTGGTATATATATTTCTGGACCCTTCTGTGGATGAAGCCATTATATGTCATGTTCTTATAAACTACTTGTTATAAATATCAGGACTATAAGTACAATGGCCTTATCATGCATCTTGCCAATCAGAGAGTTACTTGTAGGGAATGTAAACCATTCTATGTATTTTAGATGTGCTGGATGAATTATTTTTGGTATATGCAGAAAGTCTCTGCAGCTTTTTCTACTGTCAAGGAACTGGAATTTTTCAAGAACTCTGCATCTGTGCTTCTGTGTATTTAATGGCACCAGGTCTAAAGGGGCGAATGAAACAGAAGGCCTCAGAGCTGAGTAAGATACATTTAAAGGTCTCATCTAATGCAAGATCTCAGTGGGATTTTAAGCAGTACGCAATGTGGAAAGTCACAGGTAAAAACGTCATAATAAATCTTTCTGTCCAAAAAAGTCTCCTGCATAAAATATCCTCATAATCACATACTAAACAAAAAATAACTTATTAAATTTACAAGTCAAAATACTACTTGTATCTAGTGAATATCCAAATATTTGGTCATAGAAATTAAATATGATCTAAGCTGATGTCCACAGAAATCTCTTATCCTGTATTTAGTGAGTTGTTCTAGTTGTTTATTTTAAAATCTGAACTAAACCTAGGGAATTCAAATTGGCAGCTTGAAATGGCATTGTTTTTCTTTCCTGAGCTTAACTTCTGCTTCAGTGCTGTAATTCATTCACAAAGGAAGAGAAGGGACAAAAAAAGTCACAGACTTGGGACTATAAATTAACCATCATTGAAGACACTAAATGTGTATAAAACAATCTTATAATTATACCAAATTATAATTTATGGTGCTCCCTCCACTAATTAGCTAATTAGCATTACTAAACTATTATAATTCAAAATTCAATTTACATCCTGGATCCTACCACTCTTTTACCAGTTCCAAATAATAAGTCACTAAAGGTGAGTTGGATGAATCATAGTAATAGATAGTGAAGATTGAATATAATTTCAAAATGAATCCCTACCAAGTAATTTACTGTGTTTTGTTCAGTGAAGAAATTGTAGTTTCTTATGTGTAGCTAATGACTTCAAAATATGACTAGCTATTGTAGTCCAGATGTGACAGCAAAAACAACCAAAAAAATAAATAGAGATGGATTCTTTGAGTTTATTAGTAGATATGCAGATTCACCAATTATTTCTTTCCTTCCAAGCTTTCCCTGTAGCTAAAAAGTCATTAATGGGTGGGAAATAAGTAGATGTTTTAGAAGAAAGGAAAATACTTTAAAACACACACAGTTATCAAAAACCTTAGTTTAAATTTTTACATCCACTAAAATGTATTGTACATCAAATTTACTTTTGTCCCTTTGTATTACAGCTTTGTTAGTTGCTCCCTTTCTGTTCATCATCTGTCATAAACCATTGTTTATTGAATTAAATCAGATAAGTTTGGTTTACCAGCTTTGTAACTTTCCTCATTTTCTCTTCCACCTCCATATAAATGATATCTTTTATAGATACAATTCTCTCAATATCTGACCTTCACATAAAAATGATAGCCAAGAAGGTGAACTTATTCTGTAGCAACAATGATAGAATTTTCAGGCTGAGTTTTACCTTGAAGTGTTTTCCTTGAACATTGAGTGCAATAGACCCATCAGCTAGTTCTGGTTAAAACTATAAAGCTGAGCTACAAAAATTGCAAAGGAGGGTTAGGACTCTCTTTCAGGAGCCCTCGTGTTGAGCAGGTAAATTTTAAATCCTTCTTGCTCACTTTAACAAATATTTTTGCCTCCTTTGTGTTTCTGCCCATACAATATCCTTCATTTTCCCATAAATAAGACAGAGTAAATAGGGCACACAATGAAATTTATGGTTACATATGTGGGACCAAGAACAGTTGCTCAACACTCTACCATGTTGCACTTCAGTTTATAACTTTGGGATAGTTTAAAGTCACACAACAGTTAATCTCAAGGACATTATTTTCCCAGATGCTCTTCATGGACTGAGAACAACAGAGACATACATCATGGATCATGTTCCATCAGAAGAGTCTTTCTGATACTTTAATTATCTGAACATTGGTTTTGTTCAGAGAGAGGTTTATGCCAGTATGTCTTCATGTGGTGGCCACAGCAGCAAAACAAACTCAACTCACAAAAAAAATCTGGATGATCTAGATGCATTGCTCTGCAATTAGTCATAATGGGATCCCGTTGAATCTCCCATCTCCTGCCTAGCCACCTCTTTTCCTCTAATTGCTCTCACTTCTCTACCCAATTCCCCTTATTTTTTACTGGTTGTGGAGCCCATGATCTTTCTTAGCTCTCAGCTAGATGTCAGTTAATCCCTGGTAATCAAGATGCTCGCCAATGTTGGCTTCTACTTACCCCTAATGGAGTGATTCATGTGTCAAAAGTGGGGAAATACCCCTGACTTGTTTGGCTCAGTGGATGGAGCATTGGCCTGCGGACTGAGGGGGTCCTGGGTTTGATTCTGGTCACGGGCATATAACTTGGTTGTGGACACATACCCAGTAGGGGGTGCGCAGGAGGCAGCTGGTCGATGTTTCTCTCTCATTGATGTTTCTAACTATCCCTTTTTCTCCCTTCCTCTCTGTAAAAATAGATAAAATGTATTTTTTTAAAGGGGGGGAAATAGTCTTGACAGTCTATGAGGATTACAATATAATGCTGACACTTTAGGAAACATGTCATGACTTTCTCTTAATGGTTCCTCATAAATGACTTCCAATGCCTGTTTTGTCTTATCACATAATAGAAGTAAAAACACAAACTGGAAAATGCCGACGTGCTAGGAAAACAGCTGTCTACTGATGCCTGAGACACAGGACAGTTAACCTAACACATGACTAAGCAATTCTGTAGGAGAGCTTGGAGAAACTGGCAAGAACAAACAAGTTAATCAGACAAAAAATTCTCCAGTGGGATTTCTGGGATTGGAAATAATACCCAAGGTCCGAAAGATCCAATGTTTGCTAAAACTAAAGAGTGACGAAATCAAAACAGTAAACTTAAAACTCCAACTAGAGTAAGGGCAAAAATGAAGCTGACTATTCAGACTAAGTAGGCCAGAGTTACTACCTTGAGCATCTGATCTCTAAAACAAGGTGAGGCCTGAAATATATGCTGTCTAGCAGTTAATGTAGCAGGATAAGGGCTTTGTCCTGGTAGATGTGGACTTGTTTCTGGGCTGTTATCCGTAAACTCAACACTGGACAAAACAGGTAACCTTCCTAATCCTCAGCATCCTTGATTAAAACGAGGTGGCAAAACCTACCTGGTAAATTTACCATGAAAATTGCTGGGTTGTTCAATGTAAACATAATTAAGTGCCACATGTGCCTTTTCTGAATGTAAAATATATATTCTCATAATATAATAAAGTATAACAAAGAAAATCCTACCACCCTTTGAAAACACTTTGACATCTTCCTCTAATATGTTTATTAATGTGTCATAATCTCAAATGCTGCTTTATTCACTAAACATTAAAGCATGAGAGGCAGTTATATGGAACAAAAGCTACGTGGATTTTGTAACTGGAAACCCCAGAAGTCTGAATCTCTGCTCTTTCATGGAATTGAACAGACTGCTTAAACTCTGTGAGTCTCAATTTCTTTTCTTAGATAATGGGGATGGTATTTGCCACTTTGTAGGCTCATTTAATGAGATAAGGAATATAAAAGCCTAACATAGATAAAGCTTGCTATAAAATTCATCAATAAATGTTAGTTCATTCGTATTATACCCCAAAGCTATGAGGTCAAAATGAGGGATCTGGCAATCAACCAGCAACCAAACTCCTGACTTCAGTGCTTTGAAAGGTGCCAGGAAGGTGTGCATGTTGTGCTTGTGTGTGTATGTATGCCAGCATGTGTGTCTGCCTGCACATGTGTGCCTTCACGTACATTTACTTAAAACTCTGCCAGAGTGGAATCTCCTTCCAGGGCAGGGATCAAGTTCTACTGAGGTTGGATGAAGGGCCCAAGAAATCCTACTGGGGATGAATGAAGGGCCACAAGGAAAGCTGAGGCAGGCTGCTGATCACTCTGCTGTCCTGCTTTGTATCTTTGTCACCAGTCACTAAGGGGCAGTTTTAGAGAGTCTGCTGGGCCTTTTGCCTGTACTGTCTCTAAGCAGCAGGCATCTCCTTCCTTCACCTTAGAGCTGGCATGCCAAGGTGACATGCTGAGATTTTGCAAGCTCTGAGCCAAAAAGGTTATTTTTCAGCTGAATGTGGCTCATGGAATCTAAGGAGAATGCAAGGTAATAAAGTCAAGACTCTGCCAACAAAATTACCCCCTTATTCCCTTCCATTAAGATGGTTCTGCTTTACTCTGCAGGATATAAAGAGGATTGAGTTGAATAAATCCTATTATTTATTACAGTCGCCATTTAGAACAGAAATAGTTTCCACCTGCCTGCTTAGGAAAATGGGAAAGTTACGAGATCATCACTTATGGTCACAGAAACCTAAGTCTCCTAGCTGGTAGTGAACTCCAAGCTGCAGATTTTTAAAAAAAGATTCAAGCCCTATCTCAGTGGACAGAGCATCAGTCTGCAGACTGAAGGGTTCCAGGTTTGATTCCAGTCAAGGGCACATTCCCTGGTTGCAGGCTAGATCTCTAGTAGGGGATGTGCAAGAGGCAGCCGATCAATTATTTTCTCTCAACATTGATGTTTCTATCTCTCTCTCCCTCTCCTTTTCTCTCTGATATCAATAAAAGATGTATATTTTTAATAAAAGATTCAAGATGCTAGAGACTTAGAGGTGATAGAACAAGAAATTGCAGCATCAGACTATCTAGCATTATTCCAAAAGTGATAGAAATAAAGGACACTTTCAGAGAAAGTAAAGTGAGCTGCAAACAGGGAAATGCAGGCTTCCAGGTATATCCAAGCCAGAAGAGAGACAAAGTTTGGAACACAATCCACTGACAGGTTAAATATCCAGCTTTTGTATAGTTATTGAAAATTAGAGTAAATGTGGTCTTTCAAACAAACACATTCTTATCTTTCATTCTCATTCAGTCAAGCTCAAAAGGAAAAATTGTGCTTGGATGCATTTAAGTCCCCTGACAGTTAAATGCATTTGTAACATTGTTGATAAAGGAAAATGACATATTTTAATGCATTAAAGAGAGACCTAAACCTCCCGTCATCTTTAAAAGTCTATATAATTTTCCCAGTCTGAAGCTGAGATTGTTCCAACCCATTATAACTTTGAAATAATATAATTACTTTTCAAAAAATCACACAAACATTCTCAGCATTAAAAAAATACTAATGGCTTTTAGTTGGTTTTTCACTTAATATTTATGCTGAATGAATATTTGGAAAATAACTTTTATATATCTGACCAAATAATTATAAAAGCACTTAAATAGCTGCTAACTTGGTCTTCTACTATAGCTTCTCTTTAACAAAAGACTTAAAATCTATAGTAACTGTGGAATAGCTGTTACTTCTAGGATGTCAATCAAGAGTTCCCAGGCAGATGGGGAGCCAGGAAGGATACACAATTTGACAACATATTAGTGCATTTGCCTAAGAAGTTGAACTCTGGCTTTTGGTCTCACCAGCTCTGATGAATATTTGACTTTGAACAAGTGAACTAGCTCCATGCAACTTAACTCACACTTTTGCTTCTCACATTTGATTCCAGACCAATAAGGGGTGATTTGGAAAAAAAGAATATATACAAACGTAGATGTATTTCTGGATTTGAAAAAGTAGTCGAAGTTTTACAATATTGAAAATTATAAAATACATAACATAGAGAATGTAATCCCCTCATTATCCCATCCTCTAAACATAATGGCCTTCAATAGTTTTGATATTATGCTTATTTCAATATGTTATTATTTTTATTGTGATTGTTTTAATTTTTTTAATAAAATGGAGTCATAATACATATATTGTTCAGCAGCTCTTGTTTTACTTTGGAATGTACATTCATAGTATGGGTTTATTTCATTATTGGTAATATCACACAATGTTCTTTTGTATTTAACCACTGCTCTATCAAGGGGTATTTGAGTTGATTCTCACTTATACATTTCTTTACACACTGACACACATACATAACACACAACACACAACACACACACACACACACACACACACACACACACATTTTTCTTTAGGATAGAGATTTTCAACTTGTGTGCCACAAGAATTTTAACGCATGGGATACCTGACTATTTAGTCAAAGGCACTGACCTCTTTACCCTTTGTCATACTAAAAATTGACAACAGCCAACCAACAAGAGCTGACTGGTGTGTTTGCCCTGTCTTGAACCATAAATATGTAGGTCATATAATAGAGTTGCTTCTTTTGGCCATATCACATAATAAGATTGTGTTTGATTGGTTAATTCTTGGTACCAGAAAGCCTCACATATAAGTACAGGCACCTGATTTTTTTTAAATAGTCACTTTGGAACAAAAAGTGTAGGTACTTATTGTTATTTTTAAATTAATCAAAATCAGACCTATTTTTGTCAGATTGGTCAAAGATATATTTTTGGTGTGCTGCAGAATTTTAGTAATTAGTTTGTTTATGTGTGCCATGAGATGAAAAAGGTTGGGAATTTCTACTTTAGGAGAAACTTTCAGAAGTGGCAGTAGCAATTTTAGGATCAAAGTTATACACATTTCAGTTTTTTAATAGATCTGTTCAAATATTTTGCAAAAATATACCAACTTACATCCTGTTGTGAGTGCTCATGTCCTCAAACTCTTTTCTCTTTATATTCCCTACAGAGTCTATTACAGCTCTTGGCACATAATCAGCATGCACTAGTTACTTGAATGAATGAAAGCCTTGATGTTAAATAATCAAATAGTTTATTTACACAGTTATCAATGTCTATAGGCACAAGGGTATGTGCATGTATCTTTATAATGTTGTGTTATACACCTCAGAATCAACAAGCATCCCAAACAGACCTATTTAGAAGACTGGAAATAAGAAACTCTCCATGCTTCAGTAAATTGTGATTATTTAGTTAAATATAGTTCATGGCTTCTGAGATGAGGAGACCAAGTCATGAAATGCTTTTTGGCATTTTCCAGAATACACACTTGTATTTTAAAGGCTTGAGATCGATGTAGCATCTCTATAATAACTTTTGTTTGGAGCACTCAGCTACACTAAAGATAGATTATATTTCATCACTTTGAAATGTAAGATTTCTCTTCAAACGAATGAACTAGTTTCTTTGAACACAAATATTCCCTGAAAGCAAGCTCTGTTTAGAAGCTGCAAAAGTTTATCATGTTTAAATTATTATTTTGGGATAGCCATAACCTGGGCTTTGGAAAAACTGGGTTGACTTTATATTGTAACCAATACAAGTGCCCCTTCACTTTATGCCAGAGATGCTTTTGTTAGACAGTCACTAAGAAAAAAACAAAAGTATGTATTAAATTATATTTTAACTCCCCAGAAAAGACAGAGTACATTACATAGAAAACCTACTTAAAAAATCTAGTTTATATAATAATTGTGACTCTTAGTAAACAACATTTTTTTTGTTTCTCTGATTATTTTGCATCTAAAATTTTACTTTGAGAATTCACTAGAGGCTTGGTGAATATAATTCGTCATGGGTAGTGTCCCTAGGCTTTGCCAAGGATCAAGACCAATCTGTGGGGTGACCAGTGGGGCAATTTGGGGGGCCCTCAACTGGCACCCACCTTGGCCAGCCTGGCAATGGTTGCCAGCTGGCTCCCCCTCCTTCTTCGCCCCCCCTCCCCAATCGCTCTGTTGCCACCAGTCACCTTCCTCTGCAGGGTGACCTGGCAGGGCATTCAGAAAGGGGGGAGGGGGCTGCTGGCACCTCCTTTGGCTGGCCTGGAGCCTGCAAGCTGGGGGAAGCTCCTGCATTGAGCATCTGCTCCCTGGTGGTAAGTGTGCATCATAGTGACTGGTCATTCCACCAGTCATTGCATTGTTTGGTTGATTTGTATATTAGACTTTTATTAGGATAATTGACACATATGAAGTATCAAATAGTAAAATTCAGAACTTGAGTTCAGTATTCAATGAAAGCAGAATTGTGATGTCTAGCTGCTTTCCAAGTTCTTTGGATTAATGGGTCCAGAAAATGAAAGATTCAGAATCTAACAGCCAAGGTCACACCAAAGCAAGAGATCAAGACTAAGAAGTGGTTTAAATGCAAGTAAATATTCCAGAGGCAGAGGTCACAAGGACTCAGACAGTCAAGAAAGATAAGTGGAAGAAATGAGGCAGATAAATGGGAAAAGAACTAACATGTATTGATTGTTCAAGATATTCCACGCACTATAACAACATCTTTTCAGACAGCTTTTATTTCTCTTAATCCTCCCAACTGCCTCTGACAGTCATTTATACTATTATTTATAGAAAAGGAACTGAGGCTCAGAGAACCTAAGTGGCTTTCCTTTGATAAAATTCAAGGTTAAAGCAACAAAGAGGATATTCTTTGAACTACTCCATGCTACAGCCAGTACGAAGACCCAAGGAAGAACAATCTATCTTTGAGCAGAAAGAGAGACTGCCTCTGAAGTGAGCTTCTGAAACTCTCCCTATAAAAACAGGAGGTAATAACTTGTTTTCTAATATGAGATTGAGCTTCATGGGGCTATTTCTCCAAGAAACATTCCTGATCCACATCCATAGATATTATATGGTTTCTATTAAAACTGTGGGTTCTAAGCCCAATCCATACTTGTTAAATCAGTGTCTTTTAGGGTCAGGAGCTTAGGAAACAGGGTTTGAACAAATGTCTATGTGGCTTTCTAAGTACAGGGATGCTTTAAAAACACTATTTAAAGACTTACAGTTAATAGTAAAGGCATAAATCTGGACATATGACATATACAGGCAAGCATTCAGAGGAAAGCCATGCAGGTTTCCAGATTCTGAATATGATATAAAATGATAAGAAGATGAAGAAAACAGAATCAATTCAACCATTTAGTGATGAATCTACAGTAATAAAAGAAAAACATGTAAATTAACCATACCTCTGATATACCCACAAACCATGCCCACCAGCCAATCAGGAGTGAGTATGCAAATTAACCCAACAAATATGGTAGTGGCCACAGAGCTGGAGTGAGCAGGAGGCTTAGATTTCCCTCGGTGAAGGAGGAAGCCAAGCTTCCCACAGCCCTGGCCTCCCATCAAGGCTACAAAGTTTCAATTATAGAAGATAAATAAATCCCAGATACCAGGGCCTCCTCTTGGGTTGCCTGGGGGTGTGGCCGGCCTGCAGATCACCACAGGCCCTTCAACCAGGCTGGCCCATGCCCCAAGGGACCCCCCACCCTGATCTAGGGCACCCTTCAGGGAAAACCAGCTGGCCCCCTCCCTTGCACCAGGCCTCTATCCTATCTAATAAAAGAGTAATATGCAAATTGCCTGTCACTCCAAAACACAAGATGGCTGCCACCATGTGGACACAAGATGGCCAGCAGGAGAGGACTGTTGGGAGAGACCAGGCCTGCAAGGGAAGGCAGTTGTGGGTGATCAGGCCAGCAGGAGAGGGCAGTTAAGGGTGACCATGCTGGCATAGGAGGGAAGTTGGGGGTGACTGGGCCTGCAGGAAAGGGCAACTGTGGGGGACCCAGGCCGGTAGGGGAGAGCGGTTGAGAGGGACCAGGCCTGCAGTGGAGGGCAGTTGGGCTGGATGAGGCCTGCTGGGCAAGGCAGTTAGGGGTGATCATGCCTGCAGGGAGGGTAGTTAAAGGTGACCAGGCTGGCAGGGGAAGACAGTTAGGGGCAATGAGGCTGGCAAGGGAGCAGTCAGGCATCAATCAGGCTGACAAGGGAGTGGTTAGGGGGTGATCAGGCTGGTGCAGAAGTGGTTAGGGGCAATCAGGAAGGCAGGCAGGCGAGAAGTTGGGAGCCAGTAGTCCTAGATTGTGAAAGCGATCTCAGATTAGAGAGGGTGCAGACTGGGCTGAGGGACACCCATCCCTCCTGTGCAAGAATTTTGTGCACCAATCTAGTTAGGTAATAAAGCAGATGAAAAAGAAATAAAAGTTGCAAATTAATTTCAAAGAGCAGAATTACTAAACACCAATAACAAACATCAGTTTTTCTAAAGCAAATTAAAATGACTATCTTATCTTGATAGAGCTTTTGAGTTTTCTGACCTTTGAAACATGATGTGATATCAGTGTTTGGAAGCAACTCTTCACCTACTTTCAGACACATTAGAGTAAGGGCTCAGATAATTTAAGTTTTACTTTCAATGTAATTGCCAATTAATCTCTCTGCTTGAACCTGAAGATGCAATTAGAATTTTACACAAAAAATTTCCAAAGAGGAAAAGAGGGTTTTTCCTAGACCAATTTAGGACATAGAATGGAATCCATTTTTTTTTTTTTATATTTCAAGCAGATAGGAAATTTTATTAGAAAATAAACTTTCTTTTCTCTCATTCCATCTGTTCTTCAAACATAGATGCGTTTGTGTATGTGAGCGTGTGTTTGCTTTTCAAATACCAACTATATCTACAAAAATTTCCTGGCCCACTCACATCTTCCAGGCATAATATTCAAGCACAAAGTGGTTTTTGACCCATAGATAAGTCAGATGGTCATCCAAGTAAATATAGTTAAATCTGCTGTTTTATTTCTATGCTTCAGCACTGTTCAAGTTATTTATATGATTCATCTAATGGAACTTTCATAACAATTCTGTGAGATCAAAGTATTATGAATATTCTCATTTTACAAATAAGAAAATGAAGGCCATATAAATTGGGAAGATGCCCAAGTCCAAGATATAGTAAGTAGTAGGGCCAGGATTTGATTCCAGGAAATCTGTTGTTAAAGCCCAAAACTTTACCACCATGCAACACTAACAGCAACAAGTACAAATGGGAACGAACACGTCTGGTATCCAAATCAGCATGAATATCTCCAACAGGGGCACTTCATTATTTAAAGAAAATAAATGCAAAGTATTCTAAAAATACATATAGCAGATGAATTAAATAAGTATCATCCAAAGTAAAACATGCATTTCATCTTGATTCTGCCTCCCTCATCTCTGTTTACAATGAGGGTAAAAGAAGCTAATTTTCTGGCAGATTCTAATATTCATTTTCAAAAATAAAAAAATAAAAGAAATGGCTTCAGTATAAACAACACATAACTAGTTGTTACATATTTTATTTAATTATTTGAAAATTGACAGTTCACTTGTGGTTTTGTAATAAGACACAACGGGTTCAAATCCAAACTTAGTGCTCTTGGCTTGGTCACTTCATTAGACTAAATCCTAGTCTTCTGGCCTTATAAATCAAGGAAGACTACTTATTACCCAATGCTGTTTATGCTCAGGCTGTATCAGAATCCTCTGGCATAGCTACATCAGATGGTGGGGCTCAGTATAGTAAGTACCCTCCTGGTGAACTTGTGAGCATTGAATTTTACAAACTACAGGACTAGACTTCTTAAAAATTTCTCAGACACAGTTTTCTAAGATAAATTATAGCTTTTTTGCCCTGTTTTAGAGAAATGAAAGACTAAAGAGATAATAATTTAATTTTTATCAGAAGTATAATCGATGATTAATATATCATTGCAAAATTATAATGCAGGAAAGGACTTTGAAAAGCTATTTGATCCTTTACCTTAAGACTAGTTTCATTAGGCTTGATGTACTACATTTGCAAGAGGATTTTTCTCTGAAAAAATGCAGTAACTCCAAAAATGATCATCAGCAGATGCTTAGTCTTAACTAAACATACAAATACTAAGTTCTGCTAGTACAAGCTTGAGATAATATTGCTTGAAAATTACTCTAAGTAATAAGCTAATTTATATTTATCTATAATTTATTCACCACAATTAAACTGTGAATCTAATACACTAGAGCCCCATAAGGTTTCCTGGTGGTGTATTAATCAATTCTAAGGAAAATAAATCCTGAAATCCTCTGTTATCTCATAAAAGTAATTATTTCATTCACTATTTTTAACTTTAACATAATATGACATATAACATTATTTAGAAATAAGTCAAAATAAAGTAAATTTATATATGTCATGTCAAAATAAATTGCCAATCAAAATGCCTCAAAATAATTAGTAGTGTTCAGTAATAATTATTATTTGCTAAATAATAATTAATTTAAAAGTATTTAACTGCCCTACAACTCAAGAAAACAATTCAATTTTGAAAAATGAACAAGAGACTTGAATAGACAGTTCTTCAATAAACACATGAAAAGATACTCAACATCACTAATTATTAGGCAAATGTAAATGAAAACCACAATGAAATACCATCTCACATCCATTATTTTGGCTATTATTAAAAAAATGACTGCTAGTAGAGAAATGGGAACACTTGTGCATTATTGTTGGAAGTGTAAAATAGTGCAGCTGTTATAGAAAACAGTGTGGTGGTGTGTGTGTGTTTTTTTTCCTAAAAATTACAAGTAGAATTACCATATAAAATCCATCAATTTCAATTCACAGCAAATACTCAAAAGAATTAAAAGTAGAGTCTCAAAGAGATATTTGAACACCAATAAAATAGCAGCATTGTTCACAACAGCTAAATGTAGAAGCAACCCAAGTGTCAATTGACAGATGAAAGGATAAGCAAAAGGTGGCATATTTTATATACACACATGTATTATTATGTACACATACATACAGTGAAATACTATTTAGCTTTGAAAAGGAAGGACATTCTGATACAGGCTACTACATGGATGAAGCCTGAGAACACTGCATCAAGTGAAATAAGTCAGTCATAAAAGGACAAATATTGTATGACTCCACTTATATGAGATACCTAAATTCAGAGACAGAAAATGGTGGTTGCTAGGTGCTACAGGGAGTGGACAATGGGCAGTTACTGTGTAATAGGGTCAGAGATTCAGTTTTGTAAAATGGAAAGAATTGTATGGATGGATGGTGATGATGGTGGTCAATAGGAATGTACTTAATGCCACTGCAGTAGACTTAAAAATAGTTAAGATGATAAATTTTATGTGTATTCCACCAAAATATTTTAAAGCTTAAATAGATTCATATTTGCTGCCACAGAGTCATATGACCTCACAAATCCATATTATTGTCACTTAAAAGCACATCACCCAATACCAGCCTCTCATGCTCTCCAGCCAGAATCATTTCTAGCTAGATCATGCCAGTATTGACTCTCTTTTGCACTCCCCACTGTCTTCACAAAAATATATGTCTGAAAGCCTATTCTCTTGAAAACCAGATTTTTAACTTCTAAAGTGACATTTAATTGTCCTGACAAACTAGCACCTGCAAACTTGTAAGTTCATGGTTTCTCTTATCCCTATGATATCATGTCAGTGTTTATTAATATACTAGAGATGCAGTGAACAAAATTCATGCAAGGGTAGGGTCCCCAGTGCCTGCTGGCTGCTGGCCCGGGCCTTCTTTCCCCAGCTGCTGGCCTGGGCCTCCCTTCATTCCGAGATGCCCCCTAGTAGTCAGCACACATCATAGTGAGTGATTGAACTCCTGGTCGGTTGAACTCCTTAGAAGACACTTTGCATATTAGGCATATATATAGACGGGTATCATTAATACCCAAAATAAGTGATTTTCAGATGTCAATTTTTCTAAAGAGAGGGTCCATAGTTTGTTTAGAAGCTCTTGAACTAATGTTCTAAAGTATTTTCACGAGTACAATAGGCCAATGGTTATTAAAAGAGAACTCTCATATGTTCAACATGTATTTGCAGGTCCTGTACATGATAAACATTATTATAAATCTTGAAGTGAAAATTGTTTGTAAACCTGAAACCAAGATGAGATAGCCACTCAAATCTTTCAATAAATTCTGTCTCCAGATTTTAATTTAGATGATGATCGATAAGAAAGCCCAGAGTGCTTTATGTCTGTGAGAGTTATTCATCATGTGAGACCCATTAAAATATCTAGAAGATACTTAAGTCAATATACTTGTTCAACCACAATCAACCAATGAATGCATAAATAAGTGGAACAACAAAAATCTCTCCCTCCCCCTCTCTCAGCAATAAAAAATATATACTTGTTCAAACAAGGCCATAACACAAATAAAAAGTAAGATAAAGATTCACTGTCACCTAATTATTGCTTTATAACACTTCTGTACTCTACAACTAATCCAGCCAGTACAGGGACAACTAGAAATGGATTCACTGGTGAGACAAATTTGAAAAGCAGACCTATGATTAATGGGGATAATTGTAATTCTGGACTCTGAAGTTTACATTTGAAGCAAACAAGATGCGCTACTTTTCTTCTTCTTTTTTAAATTGTTGAAAACTTCTTGAGCATGGAAACTGTGTTGTTTCATATTCCTACAGCTAAAGCTGAACCCAGAATATAGTTTAAGTATTTAACTAACAAAATGAGCATCTTCATTTTGGTTTTTCATCTTCATTTTGATTTTTCTTTCCTTTTAGGTGGGAAGGGGAGTGGGATTTGAATATGTGAGCTGCATGAGTTAAATTTTAACATACACTTTTAATTAAAGATGAAAGAAACTGAGACATAAGAGAAAAATGCAGAGAAAACTGAAGTACATAAGAAAGAAACTACACATAGAAAATGTGATCTTCACAGGCAATAGAGCAAATAAAAAGGTCTAAATATGTAAGGTAAAATGGTTGGACATATGTACAATGATGAGTTTAAATAGGATTGAAAAACTGATGACAGTTTGACATCTTTTCCTATGATGATTGAAATAATATTGAGGGTCAATTTTAATGTGATTAGAATGACTTAGAAGTGATTGTGCATAAAATTCACAGTATGGAAGTCAAAGTACTGACTTTTTCAAAAATCATAAAGTTTTATAAACTGGTTTTACCATACAAAAAGAATAATTTAATCTGTGTTGTAAAAATATTTGATGTGAGCAATGCTTTGTGGTATAGAAAAACAGTAGAATACAAAATGATAGCCTATTAATGAATGTGGGATTGTAAAATTATAATCATAACTTGAGTTATGTATAAATAACCAAATCTATGTTTTATACCAAAAGAATTGATAATAAAACCCATTTTAATAATTAAAATTCCAATTTTTGTTTTCTACTTTATAATGTTATTAGAGGCCTGATGCATGCAATTCATGCAAGAGCAGGCCTTGTTTCCTCCGGCTACCGGCACCAGCTTTTCTCTGGCACCTGGGGCCTGGGCTTCCCTCTGGACGCCACAGGCACCTGGGACCCTGGCTTCCCTTTGGCCACCGGAAGGTCGTCAGGAAGGATGTCCCATCTAATTAGCATATTATGCTTTTATTATTATAGATTATTATAGATTAGATTCTTCTCTTGAATGTATGTATAGAGACCCATCTGATATTTAAGTATATGCATCTTTTTTATAAATCAAAGGGTGTTAGAGTAAAAATAAGTAAAATCTGCTTTTATATTTTAAAAACAACTCTTCATAAATAAATACCAGGGAAAACTTGAAAAACACCATTTTACAAACACACAAGGATTACAAGAGGTTGCTTATGTTCTCTTCTCTTCTCCAAAGTATGGTCTTCTGTTTGAAGAAGCCTCTTACAAAACTCACTCGAGAAAAAACAAAACAAAACCTCTCCTAACATTTAATGAAGCTATAGGTTGAAACTCCATCACTCTGGAGTCATATATTCTACTGACCCAAAAATGGAAATTTCTTGGAACCTAAAGCAATTAAACAATTAAAAATCAATCTCTTTGGGGGTCTCCAAGCTAAGTGTAGGAGTGAAGCTAGAGGAGATGACCTGCACACTGGTCCTGAGCCCTCAGATCCATACTCCCTCTGGCTCTGCTCTGTACCTTATGAGACCAACCCCTTCTTCACCTCTTACTCACCACAACTCCCACCTCCTATCCCCAAGGCTGCATTTCTCAGGCTTTGCCATCAGGGGTCTACTGACTAGATTTGACTTATGACAGGTCCTGGCAGGAGACCAGGAGTTGGAGAAAAGAGAAGGGAATTTTTCCCTCTTTTTTTTCATTTTTTTCTTTACTGATTAAGGTATTTCATATGTGTCCTTATCTCCACATTGCCGCCCCCCATGCCCTCACCCCCCGGTGTCTATGTCCATTACATATAAGCATGCATACAACTCCTTTGGTTGATCTCTCCCCTTTACCTCACCCTCACCTACCTTCCCTCTGAGATTTGACAGTCTGATCAATGCTTCTCTGTCTCTGGATCTGTTTTTGTTCATCAGTTTATGTTGTTCATTACATTCCACATATGAATGAAATCATGTTGGAGAGCATTCTCTCTCTCACTCTTTGCCATGAGAAAGATACTTTCTCTTCCCTTATATGGCTTCATTTTTTCACTCAGCATTTATTATAACCTTTAATTATATTGTAGGTAACATGTATTACATGGGATTTATTCTGTTGTCTAGAAACCTTTATTAAAACCACAAAGATAAGACTTATAAACACCAAAGGACATTCTAAAGAGAGATACTAGATACATTTGTATAGGACTGACTAAATGACAGGATAGTTGGACCCCACCCAATCCAAGCTATTTAAGAGAAGACTAGGGCTTTGAAATGGAATTCTTTAAATAAAAATGATAAAGACAAAGGATAATTATATTTTATCCTCCCTTCTCTTTCAGATAAAACAGTCTGATTTTCACCTGAAGAGGAACACTGCTAGTGATAGGCTACAAAAGGAGAGGTAGACATTTTCCCTCCAGGCTGGAAGCTCTGGGAGCTGTAGACTCAAAGGTCCAACTCTGGTGACCAACCACAGGAGTGATGCAGGGGGGAGAGAGTTCTTAGAAAAACCAGATTTGTGTCACCAAGATTCTAGAGCTAGATGGAAACTCGTAGACTAGAGTATATTTGGCTATTTTCTTCTAAACCTCATTCTACTGATCTAGTCTTAAAAGGAACCCAGCAGGAATAAGGAGGAGGTGAAGAAAGAATGAAAGAACAAAACATGACCCTTTATCAAGCATCTTAAATATCAGCAGTTTGATAAAAATAAAGTCCATGATATTTAGACCATACACTAAATTGGATGGAATATGACTGTGTTTTATCTGAAGGGGTGGGGGGATAAAAACATAATTACTGTATTTTTCTGCGTAAGAGATGTTATTTTTTTCTAAAATCATTAGACTGAAAATCGAGGGGTTTCTTATACATGGAAGTCAGCCTAGGAGAGAGCCCAACAGGTGCTGCATAGCTGTCCATACCTTATCAAACAGGCTTCCTCCAATCAAGAGCCTTACTGTTACTGATGTCAGCTGATGCCTTAATTGAGGGTGGAGGAGGAGAGTGCATGGATGCAACAGGGACCAAAGCACTCTGAGTCAATAAAATTGTCAAAAAGTAAAAAAGATAAATACCATTAAGCAATTGTCTTACTCTGCAAAATTCAAATTGAATGTAATCAGCTATGCAAAAGAGCATGGAAACAGAGCTGCAGAGAGACAGTTTGGACCTCCTCCCACTGAGTGTATGATCAGACAGTGGAGAAAACAGGAAGAACAACTTCTTGAGATGCCAAAAAAGAAGAAGGCCTTAAGATAAAAACCAGCAAAATGTTCAAAATATTGATGCCTTAATTTTGGGTGGGACCTTATACATAAAAAAAATACAATACCTTTGCCTTTATCATTTTTCTTTAAAAGATAGAGATATATTTTCAAGTTATTGAATCTGTACCCTTGCCAAATGTTAGCAGTGGAGAGCAAGAACCTTGATGGGCTTCCTTGTTCTGTATTTTAAGCTTTTAAAACCCAACCTTGCATAAAGTCTACTAGTAATCTCAATAAATAATTAAATAATTAATTAAGTGACTATTAAAGAAAGAACTAAATAAAATGCCATACCAATAGTAAAGTAAATTTTAAAAAAGAAAGAAAAATATACTTTGAGCTCATGTTATTATGTTTTGCTTTTTTATTCCTACATGTCTATAATGCTACTGTTATAATGAATACTTGATTGAAAGGTAAAAATACCATTCAACTATGAGTTTTGTATATATCATTAAAGAAGTTTTGTTCCCTATCCCTCACCCCAACCTCACATATATACAAGTATACTGAATCAGCTGCTTTTTTCTTTTTTGGCTATTTAATGGAATATCTAGATATTTTAGTTTTACAACATCATAGCCAACTGTGCAATACTTAAAAAGATGGTTTCAAATGGTATTTACATTTAGCAACATGTGCACACTTTGCCATATGTTTTCTGCCTTTGTCAACTTGGTTATGTAGCATTTCATCTACAGGCAACGGCTTCGTTCCTCACGGCTGGAGTCACATACTGTGAAAACAAATAGAACGAAATGTAGAAACTGCTCACTGAACTCACCTGTGCATAAGGCAGCATCTCACATTGAGGCTCTGGGGACTTAATTTTAGGTAAACACACAACACTTCCAAAGAGACACGCTCATCACATTGTTCTTCTAAGTCCCCTTTCCTGGATTTTTAACAAAGATAGCTGACTGTGAGAAGCTTCTGTGTAAGCAGGTACACTTGTCACCTCATGCCACATATGTACATGATTTGTTCCCCACAAAGTACCTTCCCACACACAACAAATATCAACAATACTTCCCCTGACTGAGAGGGACTTGTGAGATGACATGCGATTTTGCTTTTTGCTTTTAATTATCCATATTGATTATATATTTCTTCTTTTTGAGTTCTAGGGCTCAAACCCAAAACCTTGCCATAGCAGGATGATGCTCTAACCAACTGAGCTACTCAGCCAGTGCTGGGCTTTACTTCTTAACAAGACTTATATGGAAGAGAATTTACCAAATGAAGGAAGTAATTGAATGGCTGAAAATATAAAGAAAATGACAGATTTTTACTATAAGAGCCAAGAAAAAGTGCCACTTTGTGGAAGCCCTCATTTGTAGTATACATTCCCAAGACTTCAAAGTTTATTTCTTTGGTTTTTATAGACCTTAGTCCCATATAGATCACTTTGGTAATGTGTATGCTAATGAAATTATTTACAATTTATAGTTTGGATTGCATTAAATTTAAAATACCTTATCAAAAATAAAATAAAAATAAAATGACTTGTCCAAGGTTACACACCAAAATGCGAAAGGTGAGTCAGGTTTAAGACACAAGTATTGGGTTCTCAGAATTTAATACTAAAGATGTGTCCTCTTTGTGTTTTCTATGGATAGCTACTCATTACTCATCCAAATTGAATTATTCTAACAAACAACATGAAAATTACCTTATTTAGCTTCAAAAAGGAAACTGAAAATCCAAATGGGGCTTTTATTGAATATTGCATGGGAAAGGTTCCAATAAAGCCCATATCAGTTGATAATATCCATTGGTAACTCAATTCGAAAATTACCTAACAAGGTTCAGCTGTGAGGCTAAGAACTCAAATGAATTACTTGAACATGACCAAAAGAATGTGTGCCAAAAACTGATTACTTTTCAATGCCTCTCTAAGTAATTTTCTTTGCCTTTCATTATGATGTGTTTGCTATCTTATATGAAAGCCCCAAAGAGTAGATGAGGTACTAACATCTGGTAGAGTTGTAGGAGCAGAGCCACAAAAGGCAGAAAAGGTCAAAGGCAACCAGGCTAAAGAAATGGTCTTGCTTAGGCTATAGTCTGTTTTGTGTTTTTTGTTTGTTTGTTTGTTTTTTGTTGTTTTTTTCTGTTGTTTGCCTTTATCTTGGAAGATGTGTTGCTTAGAAATTAAGAACTACTACCATCCCTGATCCCCAGCACCTCCTTTCCCCCCAGCCCCAGGAGGATGTAGCTGGTGTAAGCAGATTAATTTCCAAATTTTAGAAAAGAAAATCTTTCTTCCAAATTTCTAAAGGTAGATTTAATTTCCCTTATAAGAATACACCTGAGTATAGACAGCAGTGAAAGGTTGACTGCCTTCATAGGGTTGAGTCCTTCACAGGGTTCAGCCACCTCATCAAGGGATAACATTGGGGTTAAGAGAAAAAGATCCATAATACTAATGGCAAATGGGTGTCATGTTGTGTGTGTGTGTGTGTGTGTGTGTGTGTGTGTGTGTGTGTGTGTGTGTGTCCTTCTGAACCTGGATGTGCATCTAGGTGGAGGAAGCTGGAAGAAGTTTTAACAAAACACCACAGAATTAAAGTAATTGAGCTGACCTCTAAATCTGTTTTCCCACACAACGGAAACACGATGATGTAGAAGATAGGAAGGCCAATCTCTAACTTTCCATTTAATGTTTATCAACTGAACATTCAACAAGCTACTAGGTAAGCAGGCTGACCTGCCAGACCATGTAAATGGTCACTACTAGCCCTCAAAAAACTTATTTCAATTCTAAAAAGTGACTTCCTAACAACTAAAGCTTCCCCAACAATGGAGTTGTGAGCTGTGAGACCCTAACCCCAGAAAATTTGTAGCAGAGGTTGGATGGCAGGAGGTTCCACATCTTACAAAAGGGCTCAGTTACATTAATAATGGATAGTAGTCAGTGGTCTGAAAATGATTTCTAATCTTAAGGCTCTGTAATTCTAAAATCCAGCTGTTATAAATAGAACTGCAGTCATGCCAAATAGCTGCCAAATGAAACAAATAATAAAGACAAACATCTCTGACAGGGTGGGGCTTGAAGAACTAACTCAGAATCAATACCTCAGTTACTGAGTGACGGGTGGCAAAGATACTTGCCAGGGAGTTGCTAACCTCTCCTGGTAAGGTTAACTTCTTGGACTTTTATGTATGTTTATTTGGCAACCATTCTAAAATAACTATTGCCAGACTTCCTTTGTTAACTCTTCTATGCAACTTGCATTGTTATACAAGAAAATGCATAGTATTGGTATAAATTTAGCTTTCTTGCTAAGAAAATTTCACAAAGAAGCCCTATATTTTTAATTATCCTCAATATTGGTACTATTTAATAAGCCCAATGCAACATTGCAAGTTTTAAGAGATATCTTGAGAGTGAGAATATTAGAAAATAGGATTTCTTTTTAAATGGTCAGTATCGGTATATTAAAATACATGAGGATCATCTTTTTAAGTGTAAAAGTCCTTCTTTGTGACTCAATTATTTTGTTTGCATATATATAATTTATTGTGTGGGTTTTTTTTTGTTTGTTTTGTTTTTCTTTTGTTTGTTTTTTGTTTTTGTTTTTGTTTTTGCCATTGGATTGGCTAGGAAAAAAAGGACTAATGTGTTACTGGGTGAATTTTACCACACTAATAAGCCAGCATTAAAGCTTTTCTTTTCCCTAGCAGCCATTTCTTTCCCACATAATATTTAGGAATGATATACAAACTATAAGGAGGCCATGCATTCTGCCCTTAAGCTCTTCCAGAATCACTTTGATTGCTCCTCCAAAACCATGGGCTTCTGGGGAGTAGGAGTTGTTTTTTTCTTCCTCTGATGCAACATGAAAAATTGTTCCAAATTTCATCTTTAAATCTAAATTTTTAACTTGTTGAGGCTTCAAATATTTTTTTCCTATTCATTAGGCAACATCTTTGAACTGCATTTCCCTGTATTTTGTAGCTCATTTAACATTATCACTTGAAATTATTCTGAGATGTGGTTAGTTTCAAAGATTTCCCATAAAATAACATTGCATTCCCCTCCTCAGTTAAGGACACAAGCGATTTCAACACAGGGGATTGGAATTATAAGCAGCATGAGCTATGAAATCATGCATATATATGTAAGAGTGAACATATTCAAAATATGTAAGAAGTCTTCTAATATCTATTTTCGATATTAATAAAAAATGTGAAAATATTTTTCTTATGAAGTGATTTTCACAAAATATAAATGGTTCCCTCCAGCATCTTCTCTGAAAGACTACCATAGCTGAAGTTAGGTATTGGAATTCCATGAACTCTTTGCAGGCTGTTTATATAGAGCAGTTGCAGTTGCCCAATTATTTGCTATGTATACTTCCTTTAATTTTGTGTTTAAAGCTAAAATTGTTTCACCACGATTAAGGAAGAAGTCTAGGAGAATGAAGACAGCCTTAGTCATGTTGTTACTATTTTTTAATAAGTTTACTGGGATGACTGGTTAAAAATCATATAAATTTTAAGCGTACATTTCTCTGGTATGTTATCTGTTTTTTGCATTGTGTGCCCACCACCCAAAGTCAAATCTTCTGTCACCATATGTTTGGAACATATTCAAATATATGGAAATTTGGAATATGTGAGAGAGAGACATATAGCAACTGAATTCAGTTAGCCTGAGATTTTGGCATTTATGATAATTTGTAGAGATATAGATTAGGAGTGGTGGAGAGTGGAATGAAGATGGTGCACTTTATTTATAGCCATAAAAATAATTAGTGGAGATCTAACTGGTTTGGCTCAGTAAATAGAGCATCACCCTGGGGAATCAAGGATTCCAGGTTTGATTTGGGTCAAGGGCATGTATCAGTAGGGGCTGTGCTGTGCAGGAGGCAGCTGATTGATGTTTCTCTCTCATCAATGTTTCTAACTCTCTTTCCCTCTCCCTTCCTCTATGTAAAAAATAAATAAAATATATTTTTAAAAATAGCTAGTAGAAAGCTGCTCTCCTGGCTGTCTAGAGAGTGAGGACTACTTAAGTGGGGCATCACTTTTTGCCTTTCTTTGGAGACCCACAAGGAGGCATCTATAGAATGATGTACTTACTGTACATCCTTCTCTTATGCAAAGGCTCCTCTGCCCATTATGCCTGGCCCTTTTCATTAGTTGCCATTGCTCTGTGGCATCACAGTAAACTTCTTTTATTGTTCTAGCTTGAAATCATTGCCTAATTAGTACATCTTACTCTGTCTTTGCTTCAGGTTTACATACATTTGTCAGAAGATTAATTAAAAAAATGAATGTGTACATTGATCCCAGTGTCAAGAGTAAGGGATTAGGAAATATTAGCTTTTATCCTCATCACCAGCAGCCTTCCTATTTCTTCTTTCTTTATAATACTCTTTATATTCTATTATTAAAAATTAGATGCCCGATGCATGAAAATTCATGCAAGAGTAGGCACTCCTTTTCCTGGCTGCTGGCACCAGCTTCCCTCTGGCATCTGGGACCCGGACTTCCCTCCTCCAGCCACTCACAAGCACCCGGTACCCGGGCTGGCTTCCTTCCAGCCCCAGGCTTTGTCAGGAAGGATGTCCAGTCTAATTAGCATATTAACCTTTTATTATTATAGATGTGTCAGTTCCATCTATAAATACATAAATATTAATGTCTAATTATATTTATCCACCAAAAATTATTTGGGAGAACTGAGTCCCATGTGGTTTACAGGGGGGTAGAGAGGGAGTAGAAATAGTTAACAGCATACCTTGGAAAAATATATCAAAATAGCCCTGGCTAGCATGGCTCAGATGGTTGGACATTGTCCTGTGCACCAAAGATTGTTGGCTTGATTCCCCATCAGGGCACATGCCTGGGTTGCAGGCTAAATCCCCCAGCAGAGAGTACGCAGGAGGCAAACTCTCTCTAGAAATCAATTTTTAAAAATCTTAAAGTATATTTTTCGACAGAAATAGTGGAAAATAAAATTGAGATAATTTTATAGAAATAGTGTCATATTATGCTAGTAAAGCATCTTTTTTTGCAGAAATAGCCTCACTTTTACTCCTTTTTTCTCTTTGATTTAATTATCATATTCTCTTAATATTCCTAAGTAATAATATGCATCAGCAATTCTTATTTGTACACCCTTCAAGAAGGGCTGACAGGCTAACTTTTAAGAAAGCAAGAGAAAAGAATGGGATACAGATGAATGCACATAGGAATTAAAGAAGAAATTTACTACAGTGCTATCAAATGGATATCAGACTTCAGGTTTTAGCTACCCTTCAAGTTTGTTTCAGTGAAGCTTCTGTCACTACAGTCTTAGTCCCGGGCAGCTACAGACAAGATTGTAAATCTGCTGAAGATTATCTTTGGCACAAGTATCTTCCAGTTTAATTGCTTCCTCTCATCTGTGGTCACTTCTTTCTAGCAACTTAGTCATCTTTGACAACATACATCCATTTGATCTTTATAGTAAAACTTTAAACCAACAAACTGTTTTCCTGAATATTCAAAATTTCCCCCAAAGGAGAGGTTTTGATTGGTTGGACAATACCTATTTCAGGTTATAGCTGTCACAGAGACCTCTAACATCAGGTCCCTTAAGGTCCACTAGTCAGTTCAGTGGACAATGCAATTGATGTCCACTTTGGGACCTGAGTTCTCTTTGACCTGATCAGCTATAATATGATAGGGGAAGATCTTAGTGACTATTGGTAATACCACTTTGAATCTTAAAATAGTGCCAAGTGAAAGAAGCCAATTTGAAAAGGCTATATTATGTATAATTCTAATTATATGACATTCTGTAAGAGTAAAACTATAAAAGCAGTAAAAAGTTCAACAGATGCCAAGGGCTTGGGAGGATGAGGGGAAGGATGAGTAGGTAGAGAACAGTAGATTTTTAGAGCAGTAAAACATTCTCTATGATACTGCAATGGTGAATATATATCATTATACATTTGCCCAAATCCATAGAATGTACAACACCAATAGTGAACCCTAATAACTACAGCTTTTCTTCATAATAATATATAAATATTGTCTCATGAATTATAATAAATGTATAACATTAGTTCATGATATTAATATTAGCGTAGTCAGGGACAATATGAGGACTCTGTACTTTCTGATCAATTTTCTAACACTGCTCTAAAGAATAAAATCTACTAATTCTAAAAAAATAAATAAATGAAGAAGTGAAACAGAGATGAGAAATGCGAGCAGGAGGGAATACAAGAGACAATGAAGGCTATGAAAAAATTGTCTCTAAAAACAGTTCCCTTTCTATAGGCCTAAGTTTCCTAATACAAAGAAATGAGATATGCAATTAATGTAACTGATTAATATAAGTTTTTTTTGGTGTTTTTAAAAAAATATTGGGAAATCCAATCACATCTCATCATTCCCCTGCTAGTAAATAAAAGTCTAAAATAACTTCTTAAGAATACTAGCAGCTTTGTACTGAGAATTGCTAAAAGATTTAAATGTTTGTTTTTATTTTAAAAAAACAGATTGTTTTTTTTTAATCTGAACATATAATGGAATTGGTAATCAAGGATAATTTCCTGACATGAAAATATTCAAACAACATACATTAATCAACTCCAGGGGGAAAAGGCCACCACTGGAAAGTGACCACACACAGACTACCATGTAGTCTCCTGCCTCAGAGTTCTTTTTACCACATCATAAGTGGAAAATAAGGCTGGAAAAGTGGTTCAAGCCGATGAAAAGTAAATAAAAGTAGAATAGTCTTAATTACACAAAAATAGCATTTTGAACAGTTATTGTACAGCAAGAGTAGTGGAGATAAATTGAAGTAGAGAACAAATGTCAATCCTGACAAGCACTCACCTGATATTATTATCGAAAAATTGGAACCTGAAACAAAAGAAGGAGGCTACGTGAAAATGATTGTGAAATAGATAATAGTACTTTTCAACCATAAAGAGATTTGAGAGTTCATAAAAGATAGTAATCACGATTTATCAGAAATTTGAAAAAAATGTTCTCTAGAACTTAGGTAGGAAGTGCCTTTCAAATAGAAGCTGAGTCAAGAGAAGTAATAACTTGTAGGAAATGAGCTGTACTCAAAAGACATATTAAGATAAATCTTTTGTAAGAGAACATAATAGAGACTTCCTTAGCCAATAGATAGAAGAGATAATTTTTAGAGAGAGAGAGAGAGAGAGCAAGAGAGAGAGAGAGAATAGAATCCCACAATTTTATTACATAAAGGATGTAATATCATGCAACTCTAGTTGATAAATAGGTAGAGCACAGTAGTCTACCCAAATAAAAATTGCAGCTCCAGAGAATTCCTGCAGAGGAGGGTCTCAGGATTGATAATTATATGGAGGTGGGAATGGGAAGAGTATGAATATGCTTCATATAGTACCATGTAAGAAGAAAAACTATCAATTGTTCATATTTAAATGACGGTGTTTCCATTATTATGTTCTATTCACTAAGAACTAAAATTCAAGTTAACTGTCTATATTACTGATAGAAAGACATAAAGAATATGGATTATTAGACTAACACAGAGTCCATGTGAAAAAGTGGAAAATTGCTCTCACTCTATCAGGAAGAAGAAACATAGAAATTCTACAAACCTATTTTTCTTGAACCCATCAGATGCTGAATGTCACAGAGCAAATAAGCAGCCTGGAAAGTTAAAAAAAAAGACAACCCACCTTTAAGAGAGGGGGGCCTAGCACTGGCTTACCTGGAGTGGAGGTCCGGAGAAAAACAGGGTTGCCTTGCAAGCAGATAGGAAGTTTTCAGCTAAAATATTTGTGAATTTCTAAAGATCAAGAGTAAACCAATGGGAGGTCACAGAACCCTAGTGACCAAAGACACTAGGCAAGTTCACAGCAACTTGCAAGCTCTTCTCTCTAGACCTCACAGGATGCTGACAAAAGAAACTGGGTGTGGGGAAAGCCTCCCTGGTGGTGCTGCCTGAGGAAGAAGAGCAAACACTGCTGTGAAGAAGACTTGAAGCCTGGACTGGAACTGTTTTCCTTTAGGGGCAAAAGCAGCAAAAACTGTCACCCATAGGATACTTGTGAAGACTCCCTGTGGCTGGAGCAAAGATACCAAGAAAAAATTCCCTTTGTCTGAGAGTGAGAGGCAGACAATTGTACTAGACCCGGACCTGCAAGGAAGGGTAGGGTCACTGAAAAAGTTCCACTTTCAAGATTAGGGGACACAGAGACTGCCTAAGATGGAGGGTTAAACAGGACAATGGAGAACAATATCCCATCCGCTCAACAGGCTCACAGCATGGAGTAACTAGAGTATCAGACGTGCCTCTAGGAGGGAAAGCAGTCTGAGAGACTCTGAGGTGCAGGCTCATAGGGAAAGTCTAAAGCTTAGTGGGTATTATGGGCAACCAGCATAACAACAAAGTCCCAATAGAGCTAATATTTAGCAAGGTTGCAAGACAGACTTTATATATGGAAATCATTTTATTGCTATGTATTAGCAATGGACAGTTAGAAATTAAAGTTTTAGCAAGTATAATTTTCAGTAGCAGCAAAAGACATTAAATACTTAGGTATAAATGAAAACATGTGCAAGTGCTGTATGCTCTAACCTGGAAGACACTAAGGAGAGAAATCAGAGAAAACATAAAAAAATGCAGAACTACATTGTATTTATTTGTGGTTTGCAAGAGTCAATATTTTCTGATGTCAATTTTCTCCAAATTTACCTACAGACTCAATGCAAAATCAATCAAAATCTAAATGGGAACTTTTTTTCCTATAGAAATTAAGAAACTGATCCTAAAATTCATTCGAAAATAAAAATAATTTAGTATGGCTAAAACAAGTTTGAAAGAGAAGAGAAATATTGGAGAATCCATATTACATTATTTACAGACTTGGTCTGAAGCTACACTAATCAAGAAATTGTAGTACTGATGAAAGTACAAACAAAAATCCAACCGAACAGAATAGAGTCTAGAAGAAAACACAGGAGAAATCACCATTACGTGTGGTTAGGCAACAATTTCTTTAGGACACAGAAAAACATAAACTACATGAGAAAGAAGTGGATTTCTTCAAAATTGAAAATTTTATTGATATCGAGAAAATGAAAAATAAGCTGCATACAGAAAGAAAGTGTTTACAATACTCATATCTGATAAAGGACTTTTTTTTCTAGACTATGTAAAGAACTCTCACAACGTAATAAGGAAACAACACAATATTTAAAAAGGGGTCACAAGATTTAAACAGACAGATAAATGAAATATGAGCAAGTTGGCTATTTTGAAAGCTTTTAACATGTACCATTCTTTTTATTGTCTAAATAAACCTCATCCCTTACAGTTCCTGGTCAAGAGTTTGAAGCAGGATTGTGTTAGTTTTGCTGTTAACAAAAAGAAAGCACCTCTGACTAAGTCAGCTAGTGATCAGCCATTTCTCCTAGGTCCCTGACACTGTGCTTACCCATAGCCAGTGATTCTCCATTTTGCATTTGAGTGTACTCTGCCCAATTATCCACACTAATGGGGCAGGGAAGCAGTCATGCAGACCATCTCCAATAGCAGCCTCACAAAGCCATTCCTTGTTATCTCTGTTGGAACACAGTCTAAGAGTAATTTTGCAGAGGACATATCTTCATGTTTATAGCTGGCTTAGGCTCTGGTCAAAATTAGTGTGTGTGTTCCTAACAGGCAAAGCCTGAGCAGCAGGAAGTCAACCAAGAGCAAGCAGGGTGATGAGGAGCGGCTGGTTCGGTGGGTAATAGCTGGTCAGTAGCGAAACTGTACTGACAATAGTTAAAAATGAGAGTTGCCTTCTTTGGTTTATTGAATTTAGATGTTGCTTGTCTGCCATCAATACACTGAGTACATTTTCCTATATGTACATCATATGCTCACCCTAACTATAACATGTTTTTATTGATTCATTGATTCACTCATTCATTATTTAATAAAAATATATTGAGCACTATGTTCCAATTATTATTCTAGGCACCCAACAGAGTTATAAACAAAAAACATCTTAATCTTGCCCTGATACATTTTTTTTTCTATCATCATGTGCCTGAAATTAGCTTGCCTTCTGCTCTGGACTCTTTGCAGCATCTCGTTCTACTTTTCAAAGATGCTGATTTCCTTTTGGGTAACTCCTGGTTCGGGAGGCCTGGCTCTTACCTGAGGTCTAGGAGTCAAGCATGTGATCAGGCCAGGCCCACCAGAGTGAATCCCAGGACTTCCGCCAGGAATGCCAGGGCACATGCTCCACTCCGCTCTGCACTCTGAAGGTTGAAGTTTAAGTGTAGAAACTACTGCAATGACTGTGCTACCACAAACAGAGGCGCCGACCTGCAGCCAAATTTGATCGAGGAAGTGCAAAGCTATAATGAAGAGTGTGATTTGAGGCTCTGATGAAGATTTTCTTTAAGACTTTAATTACATGAACAAATTCTTTTGTTTTATTGCTTAAATCACTCTGACATGGGTTGTCCATCACTTAGAAATAAAAACAGCATAACTAATAAATTCTCTTTGTCTTGAAAAATACTATTCTTACCTCAAGGGCCATCTTAAAAGTTTTCCTGATCCCTGAAACAGTTCCAGGCACTCCTGTCCCATAGACTGAGATCAGAATGTGGACCCTTCAAATAGCACAGTAGGGTAGCCTTGACCCAAAGCAAGGTAACATTTAATTTTTCTCCACTGACTTTCCTGACACTTCGCATAAAGCTTTTTTTATTAGGCCTTGCACTCTGCTCTGTTTTAAGATGGTTTCTATATTTATATTCTTCTTTCTTCTACACTGGAGTCCTGTAATTGAATTGTCCCTGATGAATTTCATTTGTTTTCTTTTTCCAGCTTGCCTCAGTAATTTTAAATTTTAATGGCCAGACTCTCCACCCAACCTAATGTCATTAGAAAACCAAAATAGCTCATTGTCTGTGTCATAATCCAAGATCAATACTGAAACAAGGGTTAGAGAAAAACTCTCAGTAAATTACACATCAGAGTTAGCTATTTAAATATTTCATTTTTGCTTTAGGTTTTCTGCATGTGAATCAAAATGGAGAAGAATGAATCTGGATTCAAGGACCAAATCCATTCCTTACTAACTATGTGTTTTTAGCAATATACTTAACCTCTCTAAGCCTCACATTTCTCACAAAAAATAAAGGGGATCATATCTAAACTATTCAGTTTCTTTTGTAAACTGTAAAACATCTTACAACTTTAATGTTTTCATCTTTTTACTCAACAACATTTTTTAAACATCTAAGTGCCAGTCAATATGAATGCCATCAGGGACACAGAAATGAATTCTGTCAATGAATCCGTTAAGGGGAAAACAGCAAGTAAAGGAAAATTAAAATCTAGAGAGAAACAGTACAAAACATTTCTTCATTTGGTGTGACACAGGCTGCTAGCTATTCATGAATTTTTTAAAAATCTATTTCTTCTTCTTATGATACACATATCTATACCACATTTTCAAGATTTACTTATAGATAAGTATGACCATATGACTGAGTAACACGATGTAGGAAGCAAAAATCAAAGTGATAAATACCATTTCCAGGTCAAGTAAATTAAGAAGTGGATATGCATCCTCCCACAGTTTTTCTCCTTTGACCTGTTAAATGCAAATACTAATAATAGTGAAGTCATAGGGGATGGTAGAACTAGCCATAAATTAGAGAAAACATGAATATCTGATACACTGTTTGAAAGACAGGCTCCCTCGTCTACGAACATCTGGCTTAAGTTGTTTGGTGAGGGAGAAATTAATGTCTTTGTATTTAAAGCATTAAATATTTCTGGACACTACCCTAGGACACTACCCTAGGACAGTACCATCTTTGGTTTTCTTTCAACTTGATTGGCAGTTCCTTCTCAGTTCCTTTTATGGTTGCTTCATGTCCTTCAATTTCAGAATATCCCAGAATTGCCTTTGAACAGTTTCTATTTTCTGTTTATAACCTTTTCTCCTCAGTGATTATAGGATTTTTGCTTTTATTTTGAGTGAGATGAAAAGCCACCGAACCTACTGGACTTAATTACCATTCCCATGATGATAATTGCTAGATGTTTACCTCTAGCAAAGAACTCTCCCTGAAGTCTAGATGCAGTGATCCAACTGCATAGTTGACCTCCCTACTTGGATAACTCCTTGTCATTTCAAACCTAACTCACCCCTAACTTCGCCTTTAGATCCTTCCCAAATTCCCCCCTCTCTGTCTTTCCATTTCAATGGCTTATCCCAAATTCTCTTAATCTACATCTCAATTCTCAGTTATATCCTCAAAGAATATGCTTAAGTTTAACTACTACTTATCACTGTCATCATTGCCATCCTGGAAGAGCCACTATCATTTCACACTGGATTGTTACAATAGCCTACTAAGATCAGCCTTTGACCCCTTATTATCTGTTTGCAATATAACAGTCCAAGCCATCCTATGCTTTTCATTTCGAAATCCTTTAATGGCTTCTTTTTCACCCAAAGAAAAAAGACAAAATTGTATAATGTTCTCCACATTCCTATATGATAGGGCCTCTTATTATGTTTTTAACCTAATTTTTTTACTACTCTCCCTTTATTAACTATCCCAGCATCCTTTATTTTCTTGCAGTTCCTCAAACACTCCAGGTATATTTATACCTCAGGGCCTTTACTCTCACTTTCTCTTTTGCTTCATCTGTTTTGCCCTAAAATAGTCTCATGGAATGCTTCCTGACCTTCTTTAGGTTTTACTCGAAAGTAACCTCTTTAATGAGATCTTCCCTATCTACAATGGCAACTCCCAAAAACATTCTTATTGCTCTTCCCTGGTTGATTTTTTTTTCCTCCTGGTCACTGTTCACTAACTGACATTTTATATAGTTTCCTTGTTTACTTGATAGAACACCTCTTCCACTAAAATATGAATTCTGGAAATGTGGATGCTTGCTTATTCTGTTAATTTCTGTCTGGTACAAAAGAGTATGTCAATAAATACTTGTAAATAAATGACTAAATGAAGTTATTTACTATTCATCTTGAACTATTATAGAAAGTTGAATAAAGCCTTGCCAGGCAAAGAACGGAGGTGGTTAGCAATACAATATAAAGTATATTAATGTAAAAAAGATAGCATTGCTTATTTGGATAATCTGACAATAGATCATCATGGGCTAATCATCAGATATTGTTTGAGAAGTGATGAGAAGAGAGACTAAAATCTTAAGCTGAGCCTATATTATTAGGATTTTTCAACTGTACATGGATTTACTCTAGAGTCAATGGGGAGCCACTGAATGAATTGTATGTACTGTTGGGAAATAGCAAGATTTACATTTCTGAAATATTACTCTGACAGCATGATAAGAATGCAGTGGAGAGAAGCAAGGCCAAGTTAGGGAGAATAATTAATAAATTATTGTTGTGGCCTTGGATAAAAATGCACAGAACCTGAAATAAGAAAAAGAAAAAGCTTGCCCTATATCTATGAGGTAGAAATTACTGAACTTGGTAACTAATCTGTTGTGGAGATTGGGATATAGAAATGAATTCAGGATAATGGATTGGGATGACAAAGATCTTGTGAACTTTCACAGATTTTGACTATTACCTACCTTTCTCTCTCTTGCTGGGTTGGTGCTCTACCTGGTGAGGCAACCTGACTTTCTAATGGGCCATCAAGAGTCTCGATGAATCAACCTGGAAGTTTCTCAGTGCATGGATGTTGAGTAGTGGAAATGTAGACTAGAAAGAATCAGACAGATAAACTCCTCCAGTCTCTCTTCTGTAAAATACTTTAAGGCATGGTTTCAACTCACAACATGGTCACAGAAGTTCCACCTACCTAAATAAGACACATTATTAAAGAGTTGCTGTATCCCTTTATGGTTTGTTTTAAAGTTGGGACCAACATTGTAATATATATATACACACATATACATATACATATATATACACACATATACGTATATATATACATATGTATATATATACGTATATGTATATGTATATGTATATGTATATGTATATATATGTATATATGCAAAGTGTCCCCGCAGGAGTTCAACCAACCAGGAGTTTGATTGCTCGCTATGATATGTGCTGACCACCAAGGGGAGGCATGGAACAAAGGAAGGCCCAGGCCCAAGGCCAGCAGCCAGGAAAGGGAGGCCCGAGCAACCAACAGCCATTAAGAACACTATCCATGCACGAATTTCATGCACTGGGCCTCTAGTATATCATAATCACATAGCTTATATGTTTCCTTACCTCCCATTCCATTTATCCTCATCTTCACCATCCTGGGATTGTATTTCTTAAATAAAATCTTAATGGGTTAATTTTCATCTTAAGATCTGTTCTCTATAGCCCCTAGATTATGGCACATAAATTTTAATATTTTAACTTGGAGATTGGGCAGCTCCATTAGGGTTTCGGGATAGACTAAGAAATTCCATATTGATAATGTTAAGCATGTAATGCTAGAATAACATACATGTCAGTATTGTGCAGTCTTCTCTGGAGTTCATGGAAAACGCCTGAATGAGAGGTACAAATTTGGAAATAATTAGCATAAATATTTTGGTAGAGTTTGGGGTGTAGGGTACACTATAGTCTGAATGCTCGTGTCCCTCCAAAACTGGCATGTTGAAATGCTAATGCACAGTGTTTTTAGTAGGTGGGGTCTTTGGGAAGTGCTTAAGTTATGAGGGCACAGCCCTCATGAATGGATTAGTGTTTTTTGAAACGAAATTCCAGATTGCTTGCTAACCTCTTCCAGCATATGAAGATATGATGAAAAATCTGCAAACCAGAAAAGAAGAGGGCCCTCACTTGATCATGCTGGCACCCTGATCTCAGGCTATCAGCTTCAAGAACTGTGAGAAATACATTTCTGTTGTTTATAAACTACCTAGTCTATTGTATTTTGTCATAGGAGACTAAATGGACTAAGACATAAGAAGGGAACATATTTATGGAGTATACATCTATGAGAGCTAGACAGAGACTGAAGAGGAATTACCCAACATATAGGGAAAAAAGAAAGAGAGAATAATGGTTCAATGAAACTTAAAGGAAAGAGAGTTACAAACGGGACAAAGTACATAATAGTATCAGATATGGTTGTGATGACCAATATGAAAAACATAGAGTGAGAAATTTTGCAATTAGTCTGTTATGGCTGATATTGTTGGGAGCTCTTTCCATGGAATGGAGGTGTCAGGAAGCAAACTTAAGTAGGTTAAGCAATGCCAGGGAGATTGCAAAGTAGGTATGATTATAAATTATTCTTATAAAAGACACTAGTGGCCCAGTGCATGAAATTCATGCATGGAGGGGGGTTTCTCTCACCCCAGCCTGCAACCTCTCCAATCAGGGATCTCTTTGGGGATGTCTGACTGTTGGCAATCAGAGATGTCTGACTGTTGGCAGTTGGACATCCCTCTCGCAATCTAGGAACACTGGCTCCTAACTGCTCACTGGCCTGCCTGACTGATCGCCCCTAACCCCTCTGATTGCCTGCGTGATTGCTCCTAACCACCTCTGCCTGCCTGATCACTCCTAACCACCTCTGTCTGCTTACCTGATTGCCACTAAGTGCTTCCTTGCTGGCCTGATTGCTCCTAACTGCCTCTGCCTTGCCCACATCTGGGACCCTGGCTTCCCTCCCTCTGGCCAGCTATAGGCACCCAGGACCTGGGCCAGCTTCACTCAGGCTGGTCGCAGCCACAGGCAACCTCAGGCACCCAGGACCACAGCGAATGCTGCCTAATCCCAGGGCCAGAAAGGCCCCCTGTCCCTTGTGCCTCCGTCCCACCCCTTGTGCCACTGCCCCTTGCACCGCCCGTTTAGTACCCTCATGGACCCCACGGAGCGGCCTGGGGAGCAGATGCTGCGCGACTGCCAGCCCGCGGTGCCCATACTGTCCCCCGGCGTGGCCCCATGGAGTGGCCTGGGGAGTGGACACCATGCGACTGCCAGCCCGCAGCGCCCATACTGCCCCCCCCCCCCCGCCCATGGAGCCCTGTGGAGCAGCCTGGGGCGCAGACACTGTACGCCGGCAGTCCCACCTGACCCGCGGTGCCCATACTGTCCCCCCACAGGGCCCCGCAGAGCAGCGGCGGAGGCGCGAGGGGTGCGGCCACGTGGCACATGGCCCCGCCCTCTGCTCCTAATTGGCTGGTAGTGTAGCAAACAAAGGTACGGTCAAATTTGTATATTACTCTTTTATTAGATAGGATTATTTAGAAGGCACAGAGGTCACAGGCATTTTCATCCTGGGGAGAAATTTTACTGCCAGTATGCCTTTCTGAAAGTCATAAAACAACAGCGATATTTTTAAATTATGAAAAGCTTATTAGAGATATTATACTTCCACATCCATCGCTAGTTTTAACACCAGTGATTTTGTTAGTTGGAAGACATCACAAGTCATATATAAACATTGTATCGGAGTTACTGAATGTGCTAATACTATTGTAATAAAGTTTAATGATTCATTTTTTTTTCACAAAAAAAAATAATAATACTAATCCTGGAAGGCATTCTTCCTATATACTGTAACACAACAACTTCTGTAGATTTTCTTCCAGTCACAGGGCCAAAATAAGCCATTTCTGCCTGAGCTACAACAAATATTTATAGACTAGAGGGCTGATGCACGGATTTGTGCACTTGAGGGGTCCATTGCACCAGTGCATGATCCAGGCCGTGGAGAGACTACACGAAGATTCCAGGGCATGTCCATCCCATCTTTTCCAGTCCAGATTGACCAGACCTCAGTAGCAAGCTAACCTAGCAGTCAGAGTGTCTGCCCCCTGGTGGTCAGTGTACATCATAACTATCAGTCGAATGGTCAAATGGTTGCTTAGACTTTTATATATGTAGGTAATGATAAAGTAGAGGTAATATCATTTAAATTCTAAAACTCTGCAGATATATACAATAACAAATTTAGGTCCAACATTAGCCAAAACTATAGATAATCAGTTTATATAAAAATTTCATACTTAAAGTCTGATCTATGAATAATTTATTTAGGGATATTAAAAAGTTTCTATTGTTACTAAAACTTTCTATATTCAGATGATGGTAATTTTAAGGCAAGTACAGATATGTAGGCTAAAGAAAAGTAGCTGATGACCTGGAAAAATTATAAACAAAAAGACAGTATACCTAATTATGTTTCCACCAATAGATTAAATATAGAATTTATATTTAAAGCACATTACTTATAAAGTGAAGGCTATGTTAATGGAGACATAAAACTGTAGTTCTCCAAATATTTCCCTTTAATATCTTAATAAAAACAGTGTAAGCCCCTATCAGAATGGACCATAGCAAATTCAACTTTATTGGATTTTCCTCTCCACATATTTCTGCAAATCCTCATGGAAATCACTAAACATTTCATAAACACAAGGGGGCTGCCTTGTCTGCTCATCTGCCTGTCTCACAGACATCTACTTAGAGTTTCCCTATTGGTCATACCTTTTCACCAGACACCAGTTACCCCAGGCTACCATCACTCCTTTTCTACCCCGTTACCTAAATTTAGACACAGGCCTCTCCCTAAATTCCCATCAGTCCAAATAAGACTAGATTGTAATATTTTAAATAAGATTAAACGAGTAAATTGAAAATTATAAAAAGAAAAAAAATGTAACTGGAATTAAGTTATTACCAAAATTCACAAGCCAAGATACTTTCTAAATCTCCTCCTTCTGAACCCCTGGTTTGTTGATTTTGCAGCGGTCCCTGACATCCAGAGCTGGGAAATGACTCCCACCCTGGAGTCCAGACCCTTGGCCATGCTTTTTCTGTACAAAGGAAAGATATTTGTTTTATAAAATGAATTTCCTTAAAGATGCAACTCAAACACCTTTTTCCATTTTCATTTTATTGAAGTTGTGATTTTTTCTGCTTTACTTAGCACAATGAAAAGGTCTATTATGCTGTTTTTCTTAAAGTAAAGAATGAGTGCCCTTAAAGGTTAACTCAGCTATATTTCGATTATTATTATTATTATTACTTTTACATGGGGGTAAGGAAGTCAGTCTTAGCTATAATAGACATTATGACATGTATTAATTTTTTAAATGTTGTTAAACAACAAACTCAATGTATGAGACATCAGGTTATGAAGGACCGTGATCCCTGAGAGATGGCAAACAAAGGATACATGGAAAACCAAATGATTGCAGCTACTTACTTCCTGGAAAAGCTTCCAGGTTACACCACGAGGAGGCAAAACACAGATAGAGTCCAAGTATCTTCCCGGAAACATAATTGGGAGCTCAGGGAACTCAAAGGGCCTAGCATTCACAAGGCAGAGTACCAATACTCATCTAAATCCTTGGTTTGGCATATAGGATTTTGCATGACTTGATCCAATTATCTACTTCCAGCTTTGTCCCCTTGGGGATCTGTTCTCAAATTTATTTTACCAGGAGGTTAAACAATATGCAGCTCTCTGAACATACTTCTGTCTTTGCTTTCTGCTGTGAGGAATTCTTCACACAGCCCTACTCTGGACACCAAGGTGTCTCCTGCTGACTATTTACGCAATGACCAAATCTGATTAACTGGAGCCTTTTCTGAAGGCTCCACAAAATTTCCTTCCACTGGACTCCACTAGAGCTGTAGTAGACTCAATGATTCCTCCCGCAAAGATGTCCATGTCCAAATCCCTCAAAACTGTGAAGATGTCAACTCACGTGGTAAAAGGGAAGATGTGATTAGGATTTTAAAATGGGGAAATGATCCATGATGACCTAGGTAATCCCAATATCATGACAAGAACTTTATAAGAGAGGGCAGGAGGGCTGGAGTCAGAAAAGGCAAAATGAGATTGGAAGTGGAGAGAGAAAAGAGCAGGGGAGCATCTTTGCAGATTGGGAGAAAAAGTCTGGAAGATGCTACACTGCTGGCTTTGAAGGTAGAGAATGGGGCTATGAGTGAAGGAATGCAGGTGGATTCTCCCCTAGTCCTCCAGAAATATGCAGCCTGCCAACACTTTGAGTTTAGGAGTCTAATCTCTGGATTTGTAAGAAAATAAATTTGTGTAGTGTGAAGTCACTTAAATTTGTGGTTGTTGCTATTGTTTTTATTTTTTATTTTTTTATAGCAGCAACAGGAAATGGATAAGAGAGCGTATGGTCATAGTTTTCATAATGTCTAGAATACAATAATACATTAAAGCATTTCTTTGTTGATATACATCACCTTGCTAGCAGAATGTATGTTTTATGAGCAGCCATGACCAGAGCATATTAAATCCCTAAATCCTTATCATTTAGCACAGTATCTGGTATAGTAGACACATAGTAAATATCTATTGATTGAATAAGTAAAAAGATAAATTAATGTTTATCAATTTTAACACATTTCCTTCCATCCCTTAGTTCCATTCCAGACCCAGTGGCTTTGAAGATGGAGATTTGGGACTATGAGTGAAGGAATGCAGGCAGCTTCTAGAAGAATCAGTGAATCCTCATTTTATTTTAACATGAAGATAAACTTTAACCTTCACATATTTTTCAACAATTTTTTTGGACTATCTCTCCAGGACAGTTAGTTTTCAATGAAAAACAAAATGTCAGAAAGAAGCATTTTTTAATCTGCAAAAAAAAACCTAAATGACATTTGTTTGTTTTAAAAACTGTACAATTAGAGAGAAGCTATAAATCAGTGCTGATCCCAAACTGAGTAAATAGCCAGTGACTGAGAAAGGAATCTGAGGCTTAGGAAGTTGGACTGGGCAGCTTGTGCTCTCGCCTGGCATGATTCCTCCACATCTTTATTACCACATCCTGGCCACTGTTCCCTGCCTGCATGCGCAGACCCTGCCCCAAACCTGCGGACCACCATTATGACGTGCTATTCATTACTCCCTCATCCAGGACCTTAGCAGAGGTGATGTTTTTGAGTCCACACAATATGGATCTGTGAGTCCATTTTTCTATGAAAATATTATAATTTTTATAATCAGGTATAAGATCTGATAAAAATATTCTATCCAGAATGTCTGACATGGGATGTTGACTATATCTCTGTAGGTTGGTCTATACATTTCACCATTATTTGAAAGATTTTGATGGGACATGGCTTTGGTTCCACACAGACTGCTAAAATATCATACTGCAGATAGATCAAGTAGACTCTCAATTTCTAAGCAAGTAAACACGCCTATCATACCAAGTAAACAACTTGGGTAAAGCATATGTTTTTGATTCATCAGAAGCTCAAAATCTGAGCAGAATAAAATTTAAATCTGATTTTTATTTACAACTTAAAATGTTTCTAATGATTTTGAAGGTAGAAAAATGCAGGTATCTCATGTTCTCTTTCCCTGGCAGTGACACCAACTAACCACTGTATACTAGAGCACTCCCTGAAAGGGGAACAGAGTCTCATTTGTTGATAGCAATAGGCAAACAACTCCAACGATTTCTCTCCTGGGCATCTCCTGTTTAGCAGCAGCCTTTTCTCTCCCCTATCATGCCTGACAAATTAAATGATCAGGGCTACTGCCTGTTATTGAATATCCAAACATCCAAAAGGATTAAATTTCAAATGTTCAGCAATAGATTGATACTGCTGCAAGAGAAACTGGAAGCCAATAAACTGCTAGATTGAGTTTATGGCTCCATATGTAACGTCATCTAAAAGAGGATGCGACAGTTTGCAAAACAAACAGCCTCCCGGCAGCATAAGCACTTGGCTCGGGCACTTAAGCAGGAGCTGCAAGTGTGGGTTCTGGCATCCACAGCGCCTTTAGCCCTGTGAGGATTCTGTCACTATTCCGGTTCTCCTCCTACTGTGACCTAGCGTAAAAGTAATCTCATCCAGCAGTTGTTGGCTTGAGAAAACTAAAAATTAAATTGCATGACATTTGGAATAAACATTATAGATTTGCTTAACCAAAATAAATCAGTCTGATATCTCAAGACTCTCAGCAGTTCTAATTCAGTGGGAAAAAAGAAAACAGAAGGAGCCCGCAGTTTCTGTGTTTTGTCAGATTATATAAAAGTAGTTGACATGAGTCAAACCATCCCTCTGTCTTAGAAGCTGTTAATCATTAAAAAGAAAGGGAGTGTGAATATATTTTAAAAGCTTTTCCCCAATCACCTTTACATGTTCTCTCCATTCTACAATTTGAAAAAATACTTACAATAATAAACAAAACTTATATTCTAGTTCAGGGGTGGGGAACGTCCAGTCTGGGGGCCATATAAGGCCCACAAAATCATTTGGCCCTGGCATCAAGGGTGGGTTAATTAATGATTGACCAAATATAGCAAGCAAATCTTTAAGTAGACAACAGCCCAGCCTGTGTGCCTCAATGGTTGAGTATTGACCTATAAACCAAGAGGTCAAAGTTCAATTCCCTGTCAGGGTATATGGCCAGGTTGCTGGCAAGATCTCTGGTGAGGGGCTTGTAGGAGACTGTCTAGTTCTAGTCCTTGGAGGAAAAAAGGTTCCCCACCCCTGTCTAATTTGTCCTTTCTTCTGTCCATTTGTGCTACCTATCTACACTAATAAAAGAAAAATATGCAAATTGACCATACCCCCGTGATGCCCACCAGCCAATCAGGAGTGAGAGTGCAAATAAACCCAACAAAAATGGCAGGTTATTTTGCATACACAGGCATGGAGTGAAGACTGAAGACTGAAGACTGAAGAGGCGAGGCTTCTCTGCTGTGGCTGGAACAAAGGCCTGGGTCCTGGGTGCAGAGGAAAACTGGTGCTGGCAGCCAGGGGAAGGAAGGCCTCTTGCACAAATCTTTGTGCAATGGTCCTCTAGTACTATAGATAAAAAATTTTCCCAATTTACAGATATTTGTTATTATGATTAAAGCAAATGAAAAATCACTTGGCCTAACATCCACACAGAACTTGTGCTCAAAAATTCTCGGTTTTTGTGGTCGTGGACAAATCTCTGCACTACATATGAACAGATTTTTAGCCACTGACCATGTATTTAATCAATAATTTCTAAGCATTTTAGCACAGAAACAACTTTGAGAAGGCAAAACCACTTCTCTTCCCTTAGGACGCTACCATACATAATAAACTGTACTGCTCCCGACCCCGTCCTTGGCTTTTTATCAGGCAACTAGTGGCCCAGTGCACAAAATTTGTGCATAGGAAGCTTGGCCTGTACCCTCTCACAAGCTGGGACCCCTTGGAGGATGTCTGACTGCTAAAGATAGGGCCTAAACTGGCAGTCGGACATCTCTCTCGCAATCTGTGACAGCGAGCTCCTAACCATTCACCTGCCTGCCTGATCTTCCCTAACCACTCATCTGCCTGTCTGATTGCCCGTAACCACTTGCCTGCCTGCCTGGTCACCCCTTACTGCTCATCTGCCTGCCTAATCACCCCTAACCACCTCTGCCTCAGCCCCCGCCACCACGGCTTTGTACAGAAGGACATTTGGGATAATGTCTGGAATGTCGTTTGGCTATCCAGTCTAATTAGCATATTATGCTATTATTATTACAGACTAGAGACCCATTGCAGGAAGATTCCTGCAAGAATAGGGCTTCCGGTGGTCTGAGCAAAGCTCTCTCCCATCTCCTCTGCCTCACTCCCTCCCTTCTCCCCTGCCCTGCTTGCTTATTTCTCTGCAGCTTTGCTCCCTTCTGCAGTGCTTGGCTTCCTTCTACCCATCTTCTGTGCCTGGATATGCAAATTGACTGTAATCTTGGTTGTGTTAATTTGCATACTCACTCTGATTGGCTGGTGGGCGTGGCTTGTGGAGCTATGGTCAATTTGCATATTACTCTTTTATTAGATTATAGATGGGTAATACAGTGCTTTGGGCAGGGTATAGCAGAGACCAGAATTGGAGGCTTTGTCTGCTTCCTCTTCTACCTCCTTCACTTCAATACATAGCTAAGATTGGGCAGGATGCCACTGGAAAATTCTATGCTACAAGAATATGACTGGGGTAGCAATGTAATTAATTTTAGACAATATCCTGATGCCATATAGTCATTCAGGGCAAAAAGGCAATTTCAACAATTTTCTGTTTTTCGGCTGCATTAGTCATGCTATTGCCTCTCGTCTCAGCATATTAATTAATCTCCTTAAGTTATCAATTAACAATGGTAAATATATCTTGTTTTGTTCTCAAACTTAGGGGGAGGAACATTCTTTCATCATTAACTAGTATGGCAGCTATTTTTATAGATGTCCTTTTATATTTTATGGATGTTCTTTTTTCATTTTTAAACTTACTGATTGCTTTTAAAATGAATTGGTATTAAATGTTTAATGTTATTAAAATAAGTATATTTTAAAAGAAACAATATTTTGCTTCCTATGAACTAGGCACTGTTCTAAAATGCTTGACAAATAGTATCTCATTTAATCTTCCTAACAATCCCATGAACTTGAAGTATTGTTGAACCTATAATGAACTATTATTTATTCACAGGTAAAGAAATAGGCATTGGGAGGTTCAGTAACTTATCCCAAATCACATGACTACTTAACAGCAAAGATAGTATTTGAACGGAGAGAACCTGGCTCCAAAATCTGGGGGCATTGTGACATGTTGATTATTTTCCAGATATTGCTTGCAAAAGTTACAGCCTAAATGAAAATGGCCTTCAGATTGGCTTTTCTCTGGTAATAGGTGTAAGAAATTGGGTAACTCTCACATGAAGAGATAATCACTCCATATATTTAGTAAGAGAGTGCATAAATAGAGGAAAAAGGAACAATTGGTAAAGATACTGATATCCCATCCAGTGTTTCTCAGTGGCTGAGTGCCAACCTAGGAACCAGGAGGTCATTGTTCAATTCTAGTTCAGAGCACATGCCCAGGTTTTGGGCTCAATCCCCAGTCGTGGCATGCAGGAGGCAGCCAATCAATGATTCTCTCTCATCATTGATATTTCTATCTCTCCTTTTCTCTCTGTAATCAATATATATATATTTTTATTTTTTTAAGATACTGTTGATGACAATCAACTTTTTTTGTGTACTTACTGCTTACTCAGTATAACTCCAAATAATCACTCTTTTAATATACTTTTTCCTTATTGGTGTAACATATGGGCTATACTTCAAAAGTTGAGAAATCATTTTCCCATGGAAACAGTGTCATGAATAAATTATTATATTCCCACAAAAACAATACACAAAAAGCCTCTGAAACTCATGGTTATAGAAGAGTGAGTACAGCATTCAAAATTGACCTTTAAAATTGACCTGATTGACATTAAAGCCCAACCCCTCTTCTTACAAACTGTGTCATAGCCTTGGAAGAATTACTTAGCTTTTTGTTCTATGAGTTTTCTCATCTGTACAATTGGGATAATAGCATTACCTATCTTAGAGCATTATTGTGAATGTTTAATGGTAAAGCGCTCATAAAATACTCAACACATTTCCTGGTATATTCAATCAATGTCAGTCATAATTATGCTTTCATTCATATACCCCTAAAACAATGCATTAATTGTGCTAATTCATTGAAACTTGTTTTTATTGAAAAATCAATTCTGAATTTCAGACTGAAACATCAGTGGAAACTTAATTGGCAGAAGTTTGGGGGCAAGATAGAAGCTTTGGGTTACCAGTACTTTGCTGATTTTATCAATCAATATATTCATGAGATTCTTTAGGCATCAGTTTGTTTCCTTGCTCCATAAAAAGGTGTGAGTATAATCTAAGCTGACTGTAAATCATTTACTATGGAAATTCCCAAAACAGGAATGCTAAAAACATTCACAAGGATTCCCACTGAGTCATAATGCAGAGTGGATTTTCTATGGGTCTTATCCAAACATCTATGTATTCTTGCACCTGAGCTCTATCAATACAATCTATAATAATCTATAAGAATAAAAGCATAATATGCAAATCAACTGAACTACCGAACAGCAGAACAACTGTCTGGACCACGTTCTGGATGACCACACTACTTCACGCACTGATGCCAGGCCAGCCAAGGTGGATGTGATATGATTGGTTGGGTTGCAGGGGGGTGGGGGGGGGCTGGCATCACCTCATGATTGCCCTGCAGAGGGAGGCCCAGGCCACCAGCAGGTGGGGCAATTGATTTGGGGGAGAGGGCTCTGCCATCGCCCCAAAGAAGGAAGCCCAAGCCACCCTCTGTACAGGAATCCATTAAGGAGCCCTGACAGGTGGGTGGAGCCTCCCTCTCCAGGGAGATAGATCTGGGAGCCACAATGAATTGCCCCACAGAGGGAGGCCTAGGCCATTGCCCAGTGATGCTGTGGCAGATGTACAGGGCGGGCTAGTGATCCCCCCACAGAGAGAGGTTCAGGCCAGCCAAGCAATCGCACACCACACCTGTAGCCCATGGAAGAAGGCGACTGGTGGCAGGGAAGGGGAGGCAGTGCCACACAGATGGCAAGCAGTGGCAGTGGCAGGAGTGAGGCTAGCTGCTATCAGCTGGAGGAAGGAAAGCCCCAATATGCCTTGATTGCCAACTTGGCCTAGGGACCCTACCTGAGGGGTCCCAGATTGCGAGAGGGTGCAGGCCAGGCTGAGAGACACCCCCTTATGCATGAATTTCATGCAGTGGGCCTATAGTATAATTCACAAATGGATTTTATGTATGTACTACAAAATTAAGAAGAAAATAATGTCTTCACTTGAGAAAGAATCCTTAAAGAGCTGGCTCAGTTGTGGGGTGTTTTTCTCTCTCACATTTTTCTTGTTTTATTTATATTTCAATATCCAGCAGCTACAAAACTGTATTAAAAATATCCAATGTGTTAAATCTTCTACAAAGACCAGCTGTTTGCCCAACTGCAATTTTTTAAAGTAAGCTGTTTGGATTGGAGGGTAGCAAAGGAAAAAAAAAATAAAATAAAAAAAGGATGGAGGAGATTGGATGAATACATATGACATAAAAGAATTTGTTTCTATTATAAGAAAATTGCTGATCAGGTTAAAATACTGCAATATACAAATATAAAAGTGCTTCAATATGTTAATTGGCTAATAATGGTGATGGACAAATGAGAATGCCAATAACTTTGTACATTAGTCCAATTATACTTATCCAAATAAACCCCAAATTCTGTGCTAACAAATGTATTTCCTGGCAAAATAATTTATTTTTTATAAAAATGCCATGAGGGCTAGATGCTGAAACTGGTTTGGCTCAGTGGATAGAGCGTCGGCCTTAGGACTGAAAGGTCCCAGGTTCGATTCCAGTCAAAGGCATCGACTGTGGGCTCATCCCCAGTAGAGAGTGTGCAAGCGGCAGCTGAATCGATATTCTCTCTCATCGATGTTTCTGACTTTCTATTCCTCTCCCTTCCTCTCTGTAAAAAAAAATCAATAAAATATATTTTTAAAAATGTCACGAGGGCTAGAGTAAAATTTTAATATAGAAAACATCTGAAGCAACCCCAATGGAATTGGGATCTGACTGAGTCTTATGCTGTATAAGAGGGATAAATATTAAATTTCAGCCACCAGTTTCCTAATAGAAATCTAATCTCAAACTTAATTATATCTGCTCTCTTGGTTCCATGATTATAAAAATTCAAGGGGAAAATATGTAGGAATTAGTTGTCCTTCATAAAAGGTTTCATTCCCTTTGGAATGTATCACCATTCAATGTGACTAACAATGGTTATTTCACTGGACAAATACCACACACTTCTCCCCCTTTTATTCGCACCTTATTAAGAAAATCTTGAAGCCATTATTTTCTATTTTATTTTATTTTATTTTTACAGAGCAGAAGGGAGAGGGATAGAAAGTCAGAAACAACGATGATAGAGACATCGATCAGCTGCCTCTTGCATGCACCCTACTGGGGATGTGCCCACAGCCAAGGTATATGCCCTTGCTGGAATCAAACCTGGGACCCTTCAGTCCCCAGTCCGATGCTCTATCCACTGAGCCAAACCGGTCTCAGCATTGAAGCCATTATTTTCTTTCCATGTGCTCTTACAAGGTAACTAATTATACTAAAGCATAATCTCTAAGTTTCTTAAAGTCATCACCTTTAGAAAATGGCAATGGTTTAAGAAATATGTTAATAAGGGTATTTATTGCTTAAAATTAAAGAAATCTATTTGACTTGGTTCAAAATATATCTGTGAGACATGTGTATATGCACATGTATTATATATACATGTGTATGTGTGTGTGTGTGTGTGTGTGTGTGTGTGTGTGTGTGAGAGAGAGAGAGAGAGAGAGAGAGAGAGAGAGAGAGAGAGAACTTAGTTTGTACACAAACATTATTGGCACACAATTAAATGTTCTTGTGCTCCATGGTCATTTCCAAACAGTAAACTCTGGGAGAGAGTAACTGGCTTTCACAAACTCAGTGAGGAAGCATTTATTCAAACACATGTAGAAGGAAGTAAAATATTATTCATTCATGTCTGCTAAAAACAAGGTGGCTCATTCTAACACCCAAAAGACCCAAGCTTGTGTCAGTCATGTACATTCTTGAGGTACCTGGGCAGTGGAAATATTTTAGTTTATGCATGACCTATGTCACATAAAGGCCCAACAGCCCCTCTTATTTTTTGTCTCCACTGCATCTTCTTCTCAGCTTCTACCTCAAAGGTTTCTGGTTTATCATACAGCCCTACAAAATAAAATCAATGAATCCTGCTGCTGCTGCTGACCCCATTAGGTGATCTAGCAAGTTTCCTTTATTTTGGATCCTCAGCTCTTCAGAGTGAAGAAGCTAAAAGACAAATACTACTCTCCCTTGCATAAAATACTATCTTTTGCAGTATCATCTAAATGTCTTCTTCCCTGACATGACTTATAATTGGAAAGAAAGTGTGAAGGAGAGTTAATTCCCTCCTACCATATGGGTGAAGATAAGGAGGAACAAAGGTAGTAAAAGGTATTAATCAGAGGATGAGAACTTCCATTCTTTTTTTCTTTCCTTTTTTTTTCTCTATTGATGAAGTTATTCTTTCATATAACGATCAACACCTAACTTGCTTGCCATTGATCACTGGAAATGGAGCAACCAGAAGTTCCTCAGGGCAATTATTTGTGGTAAGAAAGAGTGAAGTATAGTGATATGTTCTAAGCTGTCTGCTATACTTTGTTTTTAGTTTGTAAACCTAGCATTCCTTCTAGACTAAATGGCTAGGATTCCCATAGTAATCTCCAAAATAAATAAGAAACAGTTTGGTAAGTACCACCAATTATACACTGTTCATCAGAGTGGGAATTGATTTTAAAAGAAACTGCATAAGTAGTATAAATACTGAGATTTAGAATACTTACATGCATAAGTATACCAACTTATTTATAACTGGAAGACATTTTATTGTATAATAAAATGACTGCTTGTTCAATAAAGGCCCAACAGCCCCTCTTATTTTTTGATTGGTGGTTAGGGGCAATCAGGGAGGCAGGTAGGTGAGCAGATGGAGTCAGCAGTCCTGGATTGTGAGAAGGATGTCCAACTGCCTGTTTAGGCCCGATTGGGCCTAAATAGGTAGTTGGACATCCCTCGAGGGGTCCCAGATTGGAGAGGGGGCAGGGTAGGCTAAGGGACATCCCCCACCCCCCGTTTATGAATTTCGTGCACCGGGCCTCAAGTACTTTTATAACATATTCACTTTATCTCTGCATGTCAACATTTTCCTGTATCCCAGGATAAATATTTTCTTTTTTGAATAAGTATACTCTCTGACCTCTCTCTTACTGACTTTGTTACATAATAATTCCCATCTCTTATCTCATAATAATAATTCTCATAATAATTCTCATCTCTTATCTCATAATCTCATCCTATCTAATCAAAGAGTAATATGCAAATTTAACCATAGCTTCGATACACCCACAAGCCATGCCCACCAGCCAATCAGGAGCAGATTATGTAAATAAATCCCAACCAAGATGGCTGTCACCACTGAGAGCAGGAGGAAGGCTTGGGTTTCCACAGCAACAGAGGAAGCCAAGCTTTCTGCCTGTCCTTGCTGGCCTAGGCCTCCACTCAATGCTACAAAGTTTCAATTATAAAAATACAGAAATGGCGGCAGCCACTAAGCTGGAGAGAACAGAGGCTTGGGTTTCCCTGGCTACAGAGGAAGCCAAGCTTTCCACCTGCCATTGTTGGCCTAGGCCTCCTCTCTAGGCTACAAAGTTTCAAACAGAAATGTCTGCCGCCACTGAGCGAGCAGAAGGCTTGGCTCTGCTATAGGCTACAAAGTTTCAATTGTAGACATAAATTAATCCCAGTTATCAGGGCCTCCACTTGGGTTGCTGGGGAGTGTGGCCAGCCTGCAAACCTCCACAGGCTCCTTGCCCAGGCAGCCCCTCGCCCCAAGGGAACCCCCACCCTGATCTGGGACACTCTTCAGGGCAAACCAGCTGGCCCTCACCCATGCAACAGGTCTCTATCTTATCTAATAAAAGAGTAATTTGCAGATTGACCAACAATCCAACACATAAGAGCACTGCCCCCATGTGGTCAAAGATCCTGCCCCCATGTGGACAGGATCTTTGACCACAAGATGGCCACCACAAGATGGCCACCAGAAGAGGGCTGTTGGGAGGTTCCAGGCCCTGCAAGGGAGGACAGTTGTGGGTGATCAGGCCAGCAGGGGAGGGCAGTTGAGAGGGACCAAGTCTGCAGGGGAGGGCAGTTGGGAGTGATCAAGGCTGCAGGGGAGGGCAATTAGGGGTGACCAGGCCTGCAGAGGAGGAAAGTTGGAGGCAAACAGGCTGGAAGAGTAGTGGTTAGGGGGTGATCAGGCTGGCAGGCAGAAGCGGTTAGGGGCAATCAGGGAGGCAGGTAGGTGAGCAGATGGAGTCAGCAGTCCTGGATTGTGAGAAGGATGTCCAACGGGCAGTCGGACATCCCTCGAGGTGTCCCAGATTGGAGAGGGTGCAGGGTAGGCTAAGGGACATCCCCCGCCACCCCCGTTTATGAATTTCATGCACCGGGCCTCTAGTACTTTTATAACATATTCACTATATCTCTGCATGTCAACATTTTCCTGTATCCCAGGATAAATATTTTCTTTTTTGAATAAGTATACTCTCTGACCTCTCTCTTACTGACTTTGTTACATAGACATAACCCTCACATGACTGACCAACATTTTCAAGGTAGGGCAGGTGTCACACAACTCTTCAAGGTTTTAGGATAGCTTTCCATCTAGAGCAGTCGAAAGCAACTTTATTAATTTCCCTTGAGTTTACCTTGTTGGTAGTGCTGGTTCTCTTTCACCTGCAACAGCTCATAGGAAGGACCTATTTGCCTTACTAATTTTCATATTTTTCTCAGGTTTCTTGTTTTACTTCATGACCAAAAAGTAATTTCTAAACAGAGATAATGTTATTTCTCCACTGCAAAGCTTCTTAAATAATAGATAATTAATTTCATTCCCTTCTTTTTCAATGAAGCATAAAAACTTTATTAAAGAAAGCATTTGTTCCTTGTGAGGCTAACCATACATTTTGAACAATTAAGTTTCTTGTGTGTGTGTGTGTATGTGTGTGTTGTGTGTGTGTGTTTTAGCTTCCAATAAAATGTTTTTTTCCATTTTTTAAATTTCTTTATTAATTAAGGTATTACATATAAGGCCTTATTCCCTCATTACTCCCCATCCCTCCATTTATGCCCTTACCCTCCTGTTGTCTGTGTCCATTGATTAGGCTTAAATGCGTGCATCTAAGTCCTTTGGTTGATCTCTTCCCCCTTACCCTCATCGTCCCCTACCTTCCCTGAGGTTTGACATTCTGATTGATGTTTCTCTGTCTCTGGATCAGTTTTTGTTCATCAGTCTATGTTGTTCATTATATTCCACAAATGAGTGATATTTATCTTTCTCTGTCTGGCTTATTTCACTTAGCATATGCTCTACAGCTTCTGGAGACCAATAAAATGTTTAATGCAAAGAAATATTTACTAGTTTTTGAAAGAATTGATTATAATAGATTCAACCATAGGACTGGATGGAAGGTTGAGATAGAAAGGAACCAAATTGGTAGAAGGAAAGTTGCTTAGACAATGTAAATAGTTTAAAATATGAAAGAAATAGAAATCGAGTTCATTTTTAATTAAAAATAAAAATTCATAAGATCCGATGTAAACATTAAAGTAAAGAAAGCTAATATTTGTTCATAAAACCACCCCAATGAAAGCTGAATGCAGAACATTAAACCATTAGACTACTTATAAGATGTAGCAAAGGAGTTCATTTAATTCCTTCATAAATGAAATTGGAAAAATACACTCTGAAAGGGAAAAATACACAGTAAATTCCTTATAAAAGATGCATTGGGCATTGCAAATGCAAAATTAACAAATACACCTTTTAGGATGTTTTTCATTGGAATAACAGGGGCTTTGTTTGTAGATTTTACATATGTAGAACTATGATTTCTTCTTCTTCACTCCTCACATTCTCCCAGACATCAAGCCCAGTTGATGTTTCTCAATATGTTTAATATGCATCCCTTCCTTTTAATTCCTCAGGCTCCATCCTGATGCAAACCCTGTCATCTCATACCTAAATTCTGATCTTGACCTCTTAACTGATTTGTCTGTTTTTAATTTTTTACCCATCTAACTATTTCTACCTGCCATTGCCAGAGTAAAACCTCTTTAGTAATGCAACTTTGCTTTTCTAAAACTGTAAAGTTTCCCTGAATCTCATGAAGTAAGCTATGAGAATTTAACTTGGTGCTAAATGCCCTCAGTGAACTGATTCCAGCCAGCCGTGTGTCTCTCTTTCCCTGTGCTCTAACAGACTCCCGGACTGTCTGTCAGGACCTACAGACAACTTGTGTGCCTAGGCTCCACGGCTTTGCTGGTAAAATTCCCTCAACCTGGACTGCTCTATCCATCTCCTTTATCCCTATTTGAATTCTACTCATATTTTACAGACTTCTCAAATCAAGTGTCATCTCTTCTGCAGGCTTTATTTTCATGTTTCTGCAGTTGAAAATTATTTCTATCTTTTAAACCACAGCTTCATTTGGGCATAAGTCAGAATGATAAGCTGTGATGGACCAAGTGCCTAGCATTTGTCCGGTCCTGGCACTTTTCATACTTTATATTATCTACCACTTCTAGATGTCCAAAAATCAAGCCTAGAACTAACACACAGCAGTAACGCACCAAATTATTGTTGAATGAATGAGTTAAACACAAAAAATTAGTGGTAAACTAACAATGAGCCATGCTTTGCACCTGATAATAGTTATCCAACTTAGAGAGTAATTACCAAAAAGTATTATTCATATCCCGCATTTGTTACTTACTGAGAAATTTAACAAATTCATGCATATAAAGTACTTACTATAATATGTAGTACAAAGTGCCCCAAAATAATTATTTTATTATTAATATTAATTATAATTTTATTAGAATTTATAATAAGTGTTGTATGTTAAAGGTTGTAAATTTATTTTTGTTAAATATTTTAATCTTTATAGTTCAATTTATTAATTACATTGTTCCCCTTTTTTTCCTCCTATAGTTCCCCAACACCTGGTACCCATCCCACCCTCTGCCCTCCCCTCCCCCTCACTGTACTCTCCCATAGGTGCATGATTTTTGTCCAGTCTCTTGTTACACCTCCCACACCCCTTTTCTCCCCAAGAATTGTCAGTCCATTCCCTCTCTATGACCATGATTCTGTTATATTCACCATTTTATCCTATTCATTAGATTTTAATTCACTTGATTTTTATATTCAATTGTTGACAGATGTGTATTTGTTGTTCATAATTTTTATTTTTACCTTTTTCTTCTTCCACTTCTTAAAGAATATCTTTCAGCATTTCATATAATATTGGTTTAATGGTGATGAATTCCTTTAGCCTTTTCTTAGCTGCAAAGCACTTTATCTGACCTTCAATTCTGATTGATAGCTTTGCTGGGTAGAGTAATCTTGGTTGTAGATTCCTGCTGTTCATCACTTTGAATATTTTTTGCCACTCCCATCTGGCCTGCACAGTTTCTGTTGAGAAATCTGCTGACAATCGTATGGGTGCTCCCTTATAGGTAACTAACTGTTTTTTTCTTGCTGCTTTTAATATTCTCTCTTTGTCTTTTGCTCTTGGCATTTTAATTATGATGTGCCTTGGTGTGGTCCTCTTTGGATTCTTATATTTTGGGTTTCAGTGCACTTCTTGGGTACCTAAGTCAATTTCTTTCACCAGGTGTGGGAAGTTTTCAGTCACTATTTCTTCAAGTAGGTTTTCATTGTCTTGCTCTCTCTCTTTTTCTGGCACCCCTATAATTTGGATGTTGGTATGCTTGAGATTGTCCCAAAGGCTCCTTACACTATCTTCATTTTTTTGGATTCTTTTGGCTTCTTGCTTTTCCAGCTGAGTAGATTTTGCCTCGTTGGATTTCAAATCATTGACTTGGGTCTTGTGGTCCTCTAGACTGCTTTTAGGTCTTTGTATAATATTTTTTATTTGAGTCAGTGTATGCTGAATTTCTAGTTGGTCCTTTTTCATGTCCTCGTAGGTCTTGTTCATTTCCTTGTAGGTCTCATTAAGTTCATCGGCTTTTTCTAGGAGCCTCTTGAAAAACCTTATAACTGTGGTTTTGAACTCTATGTCCAGTCAGTTTTTTTCCCTCCATTTCTTTCACATTTGATATCTTTCCATGTCTCTGCATGGTGGCTACTTTCCTGAGTTGGTCAATTAGCTTTGTGTGGTAGATGTTTTCTACGGGACAGTGGCTCAGCCTCCCCAGTTACCTGAGGTGGATATGGGTTGCACAGTCTTGTTGAAGTTAAACCTAGATTATTGTTGTTTAGCACTAGGAGGGTTTGACCTCCAGGCCAATTGGCTGTAAGGGTAAGCTGTGTTCAGGTTGGGTGGGCGGAGTCTCCGGTCTGAGCAGGCAGCATCATCACTGCCCTATGTGGCACCTGGGTCTCTGTGCCTGGTGGTAATGGATGCAAGCACCTCTGAGAGAAAGCTGCCCCCAAGCTCCACCCGCTGCCAGATAATTCAGCCTCTCCCCAAATGTGTCTTCATACCCAACATCTCATCCAGAGTCATAAAACAATGCAGGCTGGTGGTTTCCCAAACAAGAGAGTAAGTCATGAGTCCTCTCTGTGCAGTCATGCAGCTCTGCTGTTCCCAAGTTCACATGCACTCTGCACAAGCTCACCCTCTCCACAAGCTTGCAGACCCTTGCAGTGCCCGAGTTTCATTGTGCTTCCCAATGTCCACTTTTACCCCGTATTATTGTGGGTTCCCCGGACTTCGCCCAGGGCTGGGGAATCAGTGCAGTGGGATGCCTTTGTCTCCCCAGTTTGAGAAAACCAGTCGGGTTTGCAGTCACCCGCACTATCCGCTGGCACACACACACTGCTCCAAACCTCTGACTCCGCGCATATCTTCAACTCTGCCCTCTGCCGCTTCTCTGAGTCACAGTGTCCTATCTTTACTTTTATTTGTGAAATTTTCACTCAGCCAGCTTTCCGGTGATTTTGGATGACGTTTGTTCTTTCGTTAAATTGTAGTTTTGAAATTGCTGTGTAGGGCAGCAAGATAGTTGTTTACCTATGCCGCCATATGGTTCCTCCTCTGGGAGTCAAAACTGGTGCTCTTTTCAAGGTTGTATATTTCTTCATTTGTTTCTCATACACTCTAACTCAATAGATTTAAATTTTTTATTTATATAAAAAAGGAAAATGTTAAAAATATTAAGTACTTTTGTATAATGGATGAATAATTTAAAATATTGAGCATGTTAGTATTATGGATATACAATTAAATTAATTAAGATACAAAAATTAGAAGTCCAATTTTCTATTTTAAAAGGGGGTTTCATTTTTTTCCTTTTTTTAAAAGTTAAATTTATTGGGGTGACATTAAGATTGTATAAAATTCAAGTGCAAAATTCTATGTATTTGCATTGTGTTATTTTTAAATTATAGTTGATAGAGAACACTGGTCAGCAAACTGTGGCTCACAAGCCACGTGCAGCTCTTTGGCCCCTTGAGTGTGGTTCTTCTACAAAATACCAAGTGCGGGCATGCACATAGAGTGCAATTGAAAATTCATGGCCCATGCACAGAAGTTGGTTTTTGACTTTCAAAAGAAATTTGAATTATTGTACTGTTGATATTTGGCTTTGCTGACTAATGAGTTTGCCAACCACTGATATAGAATACTAGAGGACCAGTGCACGAAATTCGTACATGGGGGGGTGTCCCTTAGCCCAGCCTGCACCCTCTCCAATCTGGGACTCCTCGAGAAATGTGCGACTGCCCTTTTAGGCCCAATCACAGTAGGATCGGGCCTAAACGGGCAGTCAGACATCCTTCTTACCATCCAGGATTGCTGGCTCCAAACTGCTCACCTGCCTGCCTCCCTGATTGTCCTTAACTGCTTCTGCCTGCCAGCCTGATCACCCCCTAACCACTACTCTGCCAGCCTAATTGATGTCTCACTGCTCCCCTGACAGCCTGTTTGCCCCCAACTTCCCTCTCTGCAGGCCTGGTCACCCCTAACTGCCCTCCCCTGTATTCTTGATCAACCCCAACTGCACTCTCTTGCAGGTCTGGTCCCTCCCAACTGTCCTCCCCTGCTGGCCTGATCGCCCACAACTGCCCTCCCTTGCAGGGTCTGGAACCTCCCAGCAGCCCTACTCTGCTAGCCATCTTGTGGTAGCCATCTTGTGTCCACATGGGGATGGAATCTTTGACCACATGGGGTTAGCTCTCTTGTGTTGGAGTGATGGTCAATCTGCAAATTACCCTTTTATTAGATAGGATAGAGGCCTGATACATGGGTGGGAGCCAGCTGGTTTGCCCTGAAGAGTGTCCCAGATCAGATGAGGGTTCCCTTGTGGTGAGGGGTGGCCTGGGTGTGCCTGTGGAGTCTGCAGGCCGGCCTCACCACCCAGCCACCCAAGCAGAGACCCTGGTATCTGGGATTAATCTATGTCTACAAACTGAAACTTTGTAGCCTGGAGCAGAGCCATTTTTGTTTGAAACATTGTAGCCTAAAGTGGAGGCCTAGGCTGGCAATGGCAGGTGGAAATCTTGGCTTCCTCCATTGCCAGGGAAACCCAAGCCTCTGTTCTCTCCAGCTCAGTGGCTGCCGCCATTTCTGTATCTTTAATAATTGAAACTTTGTAACATTGAGTGGAGGCTTAAGCAGGCAATGGCAAGCGGAAAGCTTGGCTTCCTCCGTTTCTGTGGAAACCCAAGCCTTCTTCCTACTCTCAGTGGTGGCAGCTATCTTGGTTGGGGTTTATTTGCATAATCTGCCCCTGATTGACTGGTGGGCGTGGCTGGTGTGTGTGGCTAAGGTATGGTCAAATTTGCATATTACTCTTTTATTAGATAGATTAGATTAGTTTCAGGTGTACAACCCCATGATTAGACACTTATACAACTTACAAAGTGATCATCCCAATAAACAGTCTTCATCTGACACCATTTATAGGTATTAAAACATTACTGATTATATTTCCTATTTTATACTTTACATCTCTGTAACTCTAATTTGTACTTCTAAATCCCTTCACCTTTTTCATATATGCCCCCAACACCTCCATTCTGTTAACTATCAAATAGTTTTCTGTATCTGAGTCTGTTTCTGTACTGCTTGTTTAATCTTTTCTAATAAAAGAGAATACAAATTACTGTACCTTTGCTATGCTACCTGCCAATCAGGAGCAGATGGTGTGGCTAGGGGCACGGCCACAGCAGGCCTGGATGCCTGCAGGGAATGCTTCCCTTCACCAATGCTTCCCTTCATGCTGGCAAGGGTGGGGAACGAAGCAGGGACCACGCCTCTGCACACAGGGCTTTCGAGGGCCTAGCAAGCAGGAGAGGATCGGTCCTTGAGGCCCATGGTACAGGAAGAGCTGGGCCAGGACAATACCATACTTTCAAAGCAAGTTGTTTCCCACTTAAATATCCTCTGATGAGTATCTTTAAAAAAGAAGTAAACATTCAGCCATTGTCACACTTTGAAAAGTTAAGGTAATTCCTTAATATCACCTAATATCCACTGTATGTTTAAATGTCTTTGTTTCAAAGATGCCTTTTACTGTTGGTTTGCCCCCTCCGGAGGCTACCCAAGGTCTTATTTCAGCCCTGATGTTGGGCTGCTTTCCCCGACCATAGTTCCCAACACACTTCCAGCCAGAGTTAAAAGGGGCTTCTTCTGTTTTTAAGGCATCGCCATATCCAGTGCCTGCCAGGCCCCTGTTAAAGCACTACTCCTTAGGTCCGGGGTGCTGGGAGCTGAAGCAGAGAAGCTGTGAGGCCCAGCTCACCCAGGATGCTGGCTCCCATCACCCCTCCCAATTATCCTGGCCCAGCCTTCCCTATGCATACCTGCTCACGGAGAGCGTGAGGTCATGGCAGTGGGATGGGAGGCTGGTGAGGGCCATGGCTGTGGCACACTGGAAGGGAGGCCTACACCCTCCCCCAATCCAGAGGGGCTTGAATAGAGACCTCAGGCCTCAACTCCCACCTTGGAACCAGGCCAGGGGACCTGAGACCATGTCCTCCACCCAGTGGGGCTTGACAGGGGATCTCAGGTCATGTCTCCCACCTGGTGGGAATTGATGGGTGACCTCAGGCCATGCCCCCCATCCTGGTACTGGGCCAGGGGACTTGAGGACACCTCCTGCACTGCAGGGTTTGAAAAGGGTGGGACTGGTAGGGTCTGGACTTACCCCAATGCGAGGGGGTGAGTGGCTGGGTCTGAGTCTCACGTGATTTTGAGGCACATGAGAGTGAGTGGGGACTTGACTCTGGGTCCCGTGGTGTGCCCCAGACTCTGACAGGAAGAAGGTTTTCATATGCATTTTACAATTTTTAATTTTTAATTTTAATTTTCTTTAGTCTCTGATACTTCTATTATAGAGAAAGAGCAAAGAACAATATTAAATTATTTCCTCTAATTAATACCCTTTTAATTTGCATGAATTTTGTGCAGTGGGCCACTAGTATATAAATAAAATCATATAGCATTTGTGTTCCCCTGTCTTACATATTTTACTTAGAATTAATACCCTCCAGGACCATCCATACTGTTGCACATGGCAAGATTTCATTCTTTTTTTATGTCTGAATAATGTTTCATTTTATATATGCACCACTTCTTCTTTGTCCATTTATCTATTGATGGACATTCAGGTTGCTTCCAAATCTTGACTATTGTAAATAATGATGCAATGAACATATAGATGTGTATGTCTTTTCAATGTAAGTGTTTTGGATTTCATCAGATAAATACCCAGAATTGTAATTGCTGGGTTCTTCTTTGTCTCTTGTTATAGCTCTTTGTTTTAAAATACATTTTGTCTGTTACCCCAACTTGTTTTGTTTTGTTTCCATTTTCATAAAATATCTTTTTCCACCTCTTTACTTTCAGTCTGTGTGTATCTTTTTATCTGAAGTGAGTCTCTTATATAAAGACTACTTATAAATATCTTGTTTTACTCTCCATTTAATCACAAATAGCTTTTTTATTGGAGCATGTAACAATTTGCATTTAAAGTAATTGTTAATATATATGTAGTTATTGCCACTTTGTTATTCAATTTTTTCCTTTTTCTATTTCTTAAAAAAGACCCTTTGACGTTTCTTGCAGTACTGATTTGGTGGTGATGAACTCCTCTACCTTTTTCTTGTCTGTGAAACCCTTTCTTGTCTGTGACCGTCAATTCTAAATGATAGTTTGTTGGGTAGAGTAATCTTGGTTGTAGATCTCTCCCCTGGTGGGTGATAGCCTGGAAGACCTCAGGGGAGAGCTGTTTTTCTGGAGTCTGGGGATCAGAACAGGTGGTCACCATTAGAGGCAGCTCTGGGGCAGCCCATTCCAACAAATCAGTATTGAATACCACAGGCATATTAGTTCAGGCTAGAGAGGACCAATAGACCCGGAAGTCAATCCAGAAAGACTGCCACCCAGGGGCTGAATCACAAATTGACTCTTGTGTAACACAAATTAAGGAGCCAACTTTATTTCTACTACTATTTAATATTTTTTAAAGTGCCATTTTATTTCATCTTTATTCTACTTTGGGATTAGTGTATACAGTCTATTTTCATCTACCCGTTAGTATCTTTTTACTCTAACTCAACTTCACCCTTATGTCACCACTCTCTTGCTAACCTTTTCCTTGTTAGTGTCTTGTTCCCTTTACACTTTTCCTGCTTTAGATTTTCCTTATTCTTCTTTTTACCCTGTTAAAATTTCACTCCACTTATATATCTAATCTCCAACCACATGCTCCAAGTCCATACATACCTCTCACTTCTCTGATTTCACTATCCTAAGTTGTTTTTTTCTCTGTCCTGTTGCTGTTGTTCACTTGAGTGTCTATTATATTGATATTTTATGCATGTTTGTGAGATTGGTTTTCATATTTTTTTCTTTTAGTTATGTTTTGTGGTGTTTTTTTGGCATTGTTTTTTGTTTTGTTCTTGTTGTTTGCATTGTTGTTGTTGTTGTTGTTGTTTGATAGGTTTATGCTTCTGTGTTCCCTCACCTCCCTTGATATTAGTTGTTGTATGTAGTTTGTATCAAGCTCCAGACACTTGTTGCTGACTTTTGGTGGGATTAGTGGCTGTCCTATAGAAGTTTTCAACCCATATTATAGTTTATTCCCAATTTATTTCTTTTTGTTTCTTCCCCTTTTCCCCATTTCATTTTGGCATTTCTTCCTTCCTTCCTTCCTTTCTTTCTTTCTTTCTTTCTTTCTTTCTTTCTTTCTTCCTTTCTTTCTTTCTTTTGTGTATGTGTATATGTTTTCTCTTACTCTCTTCTTTCTCTCTTATCACCTAATTTGTCCTTCTCTGGCAATCAACTTTAATTTGGAGTTACCAATACCTGAATATATTCCAGTTCAGTGCCTGGTGCACTGAACCTGGTTGTTTTGTATTTTGAGCCTTTAAATCAATGCAGGATTGTGAGAACTACATAATCAGACACACAGAGAAGAGAGACCATGGGGAGACAAAGAAACAGCCCACCAATGAAAAAAAAAAAACAAGCTTCACCAGAAAAAGAGGTAAACAAAATGGAAGCAAGTAACCTATCATAGAAAGAATTCAGAGAAATGGTCATAAGATGGCTGAAAAGAATGGAAGACATTATGAGTAAGAACCAAGAGGAATTGAAGAAGAACCAAGAGGAGATGAAGAAGACCCAAGAAGAAATGAAGAAGACCATAGGAGAAATGAAGGAGAGCCAAGAATAAATGAAGAAGACCCAAGAAGAAATGAAAAGTGACATTGCTGAGCTAAAGAACTCCATAGAAAGTATCAAGAATAGACTAGAAGAAGCAGAGGACCGCATCAGTGAGCTAGAAGAGAAGGTAGGAAAAAATATCCAAGTAGAACAGCTTCTAGAAAAAAAAATTAAAAAGCATGGGGAGAGCCTAAGGGAACTTTAGGACAACATGAAACAAAACAACATCTGCAAAATAGGGCGTCCAGAGGGACAGAAAACTGAGCAAGGAATAGAAAATCTGTTGGAAGAAATAATGACAGAAAACTTCCCTGATATAGGAAAGAAAAAAGCTATACAAATCCAAGAAGCTCATAGAGTCCTAATCAAAATAAACCCCAAAAGACCTACTCCAAGGCACATTATAATTAAATTGGCAAACATCAAGGGTAAAGTGCGAATCTTAAAAGCCACTGACCAGAGAGAGACAGAAAGGCACCTACAAAGGAACCCCCAGAAGATTAACAAGTGATTTCTCAACAGAAACTTATAAGGCCACAAGGGAATGGAATGAAATATACAAAGTCATGCAAAGAAAGGGTCTGAATCCTAGAATACTGTACCCAGCAAAGCTATCAATCAAAATTGAAGGTCAAATCAGGAGCTTCACAGACAAAAAAGGACTAAGGGAATACATTACCACCAAACCAGTAATACAAGCAATGCTAAAGGGTCTGCTGTAAAAAGAAATAGGAAGCATAGAAGGAACACAGGGGTAAAGAACAAAATGGCATCAAATAAGTACCTATCAATAATAACTTTAAATGTAAATGGTTTAAATGATCCAATCAAAAGACATAGGGTAATGGACTGTATAAGCAAACATGACCTATATGTCTGCTGTCTACAAGAAATCCACCTCCGAAAAAAAGATTCACACAGATTGAGGGTGAAATGATGGAAAAAAGTTCTTCAGGCGAATGGAAAATGAAAAAAAAAAACTGAGTTAGCAATAGTTATATCTGACAAGTTAGATCTCAAAGTGAAGGACATAACAAGAGATAAAGATGGCCACTTCATAATACTAAAGGGAGCAATCCAACAAGAAGAAATAAGTCTGGTAAATATGTATGCACCCAATACAGGTGCACCCAAATACATAAAAAAATCCTGGAGGATATCAAGGGAGAGATTGATAGCAATAAAATCATAATAGGAGACTTTAATACCCCACTATCACCATTGGGCAAATCCTCTAAACAAAAAATCAGTAAAGAAACATCAATCCTCAATGACTCACTAGACCAGATGGAATTAATTGACATCTTCAAATTATTTCATGCCTAAGCCACAGAACATATATTCTTTTCAAGTGCACATGAGTCATTTTCAAAGATAGACCGTATGCTGAGTAATAGGCAAAGTCTCTCCAAATTCAAGAAGATAGAAATCATATCAAGCATATTCTCTGATAACAGTGGCTTAAAGCTGGAAATCAACTAGAATAAAAATACTCCAAAGAATCAAACACATGGAGAATAAACAGCATGTTATTAAGCAATGACTGGGTTACCAGAGAGATCAAGGAATGACAATGATAGCACAACAATCCAAAATCTATGTGACACAGTGAAAGCAGTTTTGAGAGGGAAGTTCATAGCTCTATAATCCTACTGCAAAACAAACAAACAAACAAAAAAACAAGAAACAATAGCAATAAATTATCTAACCCAACAACTCGAAGAGTTAGAATGAGAGGAACAAGAAAAGCACAATGTAAGCAGAAGGCAAGAAATAGTAAAGATCAGAGCAGAGATAAACAACATAGAGACCAAAGAAACTATACAGAAGATCAAAAAAACCAAGAGCTGGTTCTTTGAAAGGATAAACAAGATTGATGAACCTCTAGCCAGGCTCACCAAGAAGCAAAGAGAGAGGACTCTAATAAATAAAATCTGAAATGAAAGAGGTGAAATAACAACAGACCCCATCGAAATACAAAGGATTGTTAAAAAAAATACTATGAACAACTCTATTCCAACAAACTGGACAACCTGGAGGAAATGGACATATTCCTAGAAAAATATAACCTCCCAAAACTCAATCAGGAAGAATCTAAACAGCTCAATAGACCAATAACTATGAGAGAAATTGAAGCAGTCATAAAAAAGCTTCCAGCAAACAAAATCTCAGGGCCAGATGGCATCACAGGGGGAGTTTTACCAAACATTCACGGAAGAACTAAAACCTATCCTCTTCAGACTATTCCAGAAAATTCAAGAGGATGGAACACTTCCTTCTATGAAGCCAGCATCACCCTAATACCAAAACCAGATAAAGATGACACAATGAAAGAGAATTACAGTCCAATATCCCTCATGAATGTAGATGCCAAAATCCTCAATAAAACTCTAGCAAATCGGATCCAGCAGTACATCAGAAAGATCATATACCATGACCAAGTAGGATTTATCCCAGGAATGCAAGGATGGTACAATATCACAAATTAATAAATGTGATACATCACATAAACAAATTGAGACATAAAAATCACATACTCATATCAATTGATGCAGAAAAAGCATTTGACAAAACCCAACACCCTTTCTGGATAAAAACTCTCAACAAGGTGGGAATAGAAGGATCATACCTCAACATAATAAAAGCCATATATGATAAACCCACAGCAAACATCATACTCAATGGGCAAAAACTACAACCATTTCTCCTAAGAACAGGAACAAGACAGGGATGCCCACTCTCACCACTCCTGTTCAACATAGTACTGGAAGTATTAGCCATTGCAATTAGACTAGAAGAGGAAATAAAAGGCATCCATTGGAAAAGAAAAAGTAAAGCTATCCTTATTTGCAGATGACATGATATTGTACATAAAGAAACCCCAAAGACTCCATAAAAAAAACCTAATAGACTTTATAAATGAGTTCAGCAATGTAGCAGGCTACAAAACTAATGCCAAGAAATCAATGGCATTTCTGTACACTAATAGTGAACTTACAGAAAGAGAGACTAAAAAAGTAATCACATTTGCCATCACACCAAAAAAATTAAGATACCTAGGAATAAACTTAACTAAGGAGGTAAAAGACCTATCCACGGAAAATTACAGTACACTAAAAAAAAGAGATAGAGGAAGATGTAAACAGGAGGAAGAACATACCATGTTCATGGATTGGGAGAATCAACATCATTAAAATGTCCATACTACCCAAAGCAATCTATAAATTTAATGCACTCTCCATTAAAATACCAATGGCATATTTCACAGACCTAGAAAGAACTCTCCAAAAATTCATCTGGAATTTAAAAAAGACCCCGAATAGCCACGGCAATCCTGAGAACAAAGCACAAAGTCGCTAGGATTTCAATACCAGATTCCAAGCTGTATTACAAAGCCACTGTTCTCAAAACAGCCTGGTACTGGCACAAGAACAGACATAGAGACCCATGGAATTGAATAGAAAATCCAGATATTAACCCAAACCACCATGCTCAATTAATATTTGACAAAGGAGGCATGAACATAAAATGGAGTCAAGACAGTCTCTTCAATAAATGGTGTTGGGAAAAATGGACAGGTACATGCAAAAAAATGAAACTAGACCTCCAACTTACACCATATACAAAAATAAACTCAAAATGAATACAGGACTTAAAAATAAGACGGGAAACCATAAAAATATTGGAGGAATCCACAGGAAGAAAAATCTCAGACATATGCCGAAAGAACTTCTTCAGTGATACTGCTCCTAGGGCAATGGAAGCTAAAGGGAAAATAAACAAATGGGACTACATCAAAATACAAAGCTTTTGTACAGCTAAAGAAACCATCAACAAAATAACAAGAAAACCCACTGTATGGGAGAAAATATTTGCAAATGTTATCATCGATAAAGGTTTAATCTCAAGCATCTACAGGCAACTCATACAACTTAATAAAAGGAGGACAAATGATCCAATAAAAAAGGAGCAATAGACCTAAATAGAATCTTTTCAAAAGAAGACAAAAGGAAGGCTCAGAATCTTTTCAAAAGAAGACAAAAGGAAGACAAAATGAAAACCTGCTCAAAGTCACTAATTATGCGAGAGATGCAAATCAAAATGACAATGCAGTATCATCTCACACCTGTCAGAATGGCTTTCAAATCAACAAAGGACCAGTGCTGGCAAGGATGCGGAGAAAAAGGAACTCTCGTGCACTGCTGGTGGGATTGTAGACTGGTGCAGCCATTGTGGAGAACAGTATGGAGTTTCCTCAAAAAACTAAAAATAGAGCTTCCATTCGACCCAGTGATCCCACTTTTAGGAATATATCACCAAAAACTAGAAACAGGAATTAGAAAGGATATATGCACCCCTATGTTCATAGCAGCATAGCTTACCATAGCTAAGATTTGGAAATAGCCTAAATGCCCATCAGCAGATGAGTGGATTAAAAAACTGTGTTATAGCTACACAATGGAATACTACACTGCGGTAAAAAAGAAGGAGCTCCTACCATTTGCAACAACATGGATGGAGCTGGAGAACTTTATGCTAAGTGAAATTAGCAAGACAGAGAAAGATAAATATCACATGATCTCACTTATTTGAGGAATATAATGAATGACACAGACTGATGAATAAGAACGGGATCCAGAGACTGAGAAAAGTCTATCAGAATGTCAAACTTCAGGGTAACTGGGAGGTGGTAGGAGTAAGGGGGAAGGTCAATATATTTGACCTCTTGAGCTAAGGTAAGTAATTTGTGTTTTTACATCCCTGACAAAGTTCATATAAAGTTATTTAAAAAATTTGCAGCTAGTTTGAGATTGAATTCACATGGCCTAGAGCTTGTCATCTCCTATGGACACCAGTCCTTAGGTTAGGCCCCCCCTAACTTCCTATGACACCATAATACCCTTACATAATCTTATTCTATAATGTCATTATAATTTTTGATATTTGACAACAGCATATTGTACAATTATCCCAAAGAAACTTACAAACTAATTCTTTGAATGTTTGGCAGCAATTTTAAAAAGGATAGGAAAGGAATAAATCCCTTTCAGAAGGAATTAAGGCACTGGGAAGGCACTTGAGCATTCAATATTGGCCCCTCTTGCCCTTTTTGCCAAGGGGGACCCTCTTCTCACAATCCAAGTGCACACAGCTGGTGCCTGAGCTTTCAGTTCAAGCTGTGGTTGAAGCCTCTGGGTGGCTGGCACCATGGATCTGTCTCTCACCCAATGGTGTGAGCAGGGCCCTCACTGGAGAAGAAACCTGGGTCCCCTGAGATATGTGATCAGTACCTGCACCCTGTCAGCAGGCAAGGGGATCCCAAGGCAGGTGCTGGGCATGGAGGCCACAGGGGTACAGACTATCAAGGAGATAGAACTAACCACACATTACTCTGTATGGCCCCGGAGGATGGCTGGTTAGCCAGAGACAAGTAAGATTCCTCAGGGAAGGAACAACCTAAGACAGGCACAGTTGCAGAGGGGCCAACAGGAGAGAATTAAAAGGTCAACAGAGGTGGGGCACAGACCCTCACCCACTAACCTTGCTGGGGGCTGAACTCTCACTCCTTCTGAGGGAGGTCTCCTGCCCCCGTGGCTGCTTTGCCTCCCACGCACAGCTCAGACTGGGACCCAGCTTACAGACAGAGACTCAGCCAGCAACAGATGCCCTATATCTAAATTAAGTCTAGTACCAGGAATTCTCAGGGCCTACTCAAGAAAGCAAATAATCCTTTCCACTAATATTTACAGGGTAAACTAAGATTTTTGCTTGAGTATTAAATTTGACAGTAAAATAGTAATCAAGTGTTCAGATTAATTTAAATTGGCCAAGTGAATAAGTGAATAGTCAAGAAAATTTAAGTGTCCTGGACAAAAAGCTGTTCCTAAAATATTATCTAAAATTTCTATTAGTAGTTCATCATATTGTAAAATTATCTAACATCCAAAGAACCTAAAGCAGTCATATTTGTGTGCAAAAATTAAAATTTAAAGTTAACAAGACTGCAATGTAAAATTTCCAAAAGCCCCCATTAAAAATGGGGGGGGGATAGTGTAGTAATATCATGTAAGGAAAAATATCCTGTAAGTAAATTACATTTAGAAAATTCTTACTCCAGAAAAGTAACTTCCATTTGTAATGCCAATAGCAGGACACCTATGAAACTGACACCTGATGTCAAAATAAGCCAAAGGAAAATCATTTGGGGAAAAATAAAAAGAATCCCAAGTCTAATTTACAGAAAAGATCCTTTTATTAACTTTTTGTCAAGAATATGTTTGTACATTTTCAGAAAACAACTCCAAGGCCATACGGGTTCCTGCAACAATGAGGAACTGACAGGTCTGTTCCAACTGTGATGACAGTCCAGAGATAGAAGACACTGATGACACCTTGCCATGCTAGCAGTCAGCAGTAGTGCATCACTGCAGGCGACCCAGGACCACACCAGAGCTAGGGTGGAACCTGCATTGTCACCATATGTCCACCATCCAGATACCATTGCTGACATGTACACATCAGGAACTATTTGACATTGAAACTGGGACTCAGAACAATTGGACATTGAAACTGAGACTCAAACATTTTTTGTTCTTATACATTTATTTCCAGTATGCAGATACAAGATCTTTTCAAAGAAAAGAAACGGGGGGAAAAGATTGATATAGAGGCAGAGAAGCATTGAACAGACTGTCAAACTACAGGGGAAAGGCTGGGGAGGGTGGGGGGCAGGGGTTGTAAGAGATCAACCGAAGGACTTGTATGCATGGATGTAGGCATAACCAATGGACACAAGACACTGGGGTGGGGGGATGGGAGGCAGGTGAGGACATGTGCTGAGGGAGAGGGGAGGCTGGGAGGAAGATAATGGGGGGAGAAAAAGGAAAACATATGTACTACTATTTGTAATGCTTTAAAGAATAAAAAAAGGCACCAAGGAGCCTCAGATAAAATAATTGGATGGTAGAGCCAAAAATGATGAAAATAAATACCACCACCAACTTCACAAGAACAATATACTAATAAGAATGGAAGCCACATAACCCAGGAAATATCAGGTCTTTTGGATCATTTGTTTCTCAGCAAGGGCTAACCCTCTAGCTTAAAAATGTTTTATATATTAGTAGAGGCCTGATGCACAAAATTCATGCAAGAGTAGGCTTTCCTTCCCCCAGATGCTGGCACCAGCTTTCCTCTCCTACAGGGGACCCGAGCTTCCTTCCAGCCAGGAGCAGGCACCCAGGACCGGGCTTCTCTCGAAGCCCCAGTCATCTGTAAGGACGTCTAGTCTAATTAGCACATTATGCTTTAATTGTTATGTTTTATATAGTATTACTAACTTACCCTATTAATTCTTATGTCCTCCTTAAGGAAACCTAATAATGGGTATTTTAATGAGGGTGTCTATCCTAGCCATATTGTTAGTAGTGAAAGATGATCCAAAAGTTTTTCTTAGATTACATATAGGGATAACTACAGCAATTAAGTTATTATGGAAATCTCAAGTATCATGTGGAAAGACAAAATAGTGTACCAAGGGTTTACACACCTTGATCCTGCTCACTCCTTCTTTATTTATTAAGTACATCACTAAATTCTTTAGGATTATAAGCTCTACATTTATAATTTAGGTAAAAAAAAACTTTGAAGGAAAAGACAAATGGGAAGTAAAGAGCACAAAATAAAAATAATAATTCAGGAGATAGAGAGCTATTCAAATATGGAGATAAAAATGCCTTCTCAAAGAAACTTAGTGCCAAGAAAAAATGAAGAGACACTTGACAGAGTCCAGTGCTAAGTTATAAATGAATAACATTGAGAAAAGTAGAAAGCCCGGAAGTAAAAAAATATTTTGAAAACAATTTTTAACGACATCTATTGTTTTATAGTTTCTTTTATTTGTAGTGATATTACTGGAGTCATATTGGTTACAAAATACCATTTTTAAGGTTACAATTCTATAATACATAATCTCTATTGAGTTCACCAACTCAAGTGCAGTCTCCTTCCACAACTATAACAGTGTGTTGGTGATAGCCCATCGTTACATGAGGTAGACCCAGAGGCAGATCCTACTGGGCATAAGGAAGACTGAGAAGGCCAAGTCATGGCCAGTTTCTAATGTAACTTCTAAAGAAAGAGAAAATTCCTAGTTTTGATGATGGAGGGAGAGGTTTGTGAGTAAATACATATTGCTCTTAAGGGAGGAGGCATATTATGTGGTGGGTAGAGAGTAGAATGGAAAAAGTCTATAGAGTTCAAATCCTGTTCAGAGTCCAGTTGTTTCCAGAAGATATAGATGGGGGCTTAGAACAAGCCTAGAGATGAGATCTTCTGACTTGATAAGAACACAATTCATGACAAGGGCCAGAGGTTCCCTCTTTTCCCAAGCCTCTGGGAGACAGGATAGGGATTAGAATAGCCAAAGAGAAAATGGCTTGTTGTAAAAATGTATGAGACTATTTCCTATAGTGGGAGATAGTTGATAAATGATAGAGTTCTATGTAATTTTCAAACCCACATACATATACCAATATATACCTCACATATAACTCATGTTTATACATTAAATAAAATTGTCAATAGAATATATATAACAGTACCATTTTCTGTGAGACAAGCATGATTCTAAGCCTACTTTTCTCAGATATTGCTTAGGCTCACTGCTGAGGAGATTTAGTAATGTGGTTATCCTACACATAAAATAATTGCCTTTTTTCATTCAAGTCGCCTATCCTCTAGTTTTGATATGAAGTAAACAATTAAAAAACTCAAGTTCATGGTAGTGTTTCCATTAAATAAAGGGACCACTCTGGCCAGTATGTGTGGTGGCCTTGCAGTGCTGTGAATACTAGCTGGGTGCCTGGAATGCACTGATGTCATGCACAGGTCATAGAACACCACTGAAACCATGGTGACGACTTGGATCATAACTGCCCTGGTGGAGTCCTAAGCACTGGTCAGAACAGTGATTTGGTGAGGGGAGAGGTCTCTCAAGTATCTTATTATTGATAGTAATTTGTTTATATTGATTGTATGTGTTAATTTGATTCTTTGTCATCATCAACTGACACACTGAGAGCAGAATTTCGGGGAGAAAGGTATTTGATTTGAGTGACTCTTTAAAGAGTTGAATCATGAAGCATAAAGAAAAGCACAAATATCTGGAAGGCAGGTATTTCATCAAAACTGCAAGGATGTCAAGAAGTATGTGTTAAGCACATTCTTGGGGCATAGGATAACTAGGTAATGTTTTCTAAAGAAAGAGAGAATTCCTAGTTTTGATGATGGAGGGAGAGAGTAAGGAAGGAAGAGGGAGGATGGGAAGAGAGAGGAAGGGGGAAGAGGGGTGGGTGGAAGAGAGAAGAAGAGAGAGAATGAAGAGAAGGAGAGAAAGAAGAGAAAGGAGGGGAAGAGAGAGCATACAGCGGGAGGGACAGAAGGAGAGAGAGAGATTGAGAGACTGAGATGGATATGGGCATGCTGATCTTTTAGAGGGCCCAGGGAGTATGAGAGAAAACTCGAATGCCTGAGTCCTTGTCACTGTGATTTAGGACATGTGCTACCTTAAATAAAATTGTCACTCTGGGCTACTCTGTTAGAGACATAGTAGTTGATTAGTATAATATTTCCCTGTATTTGATTTCTGCCTAAAGGTGTGGGTAAAGTAAATGTTGTTACTAGTTTTTCAATAGTATATTCTATTAATCAAGAAGAAAGTCTGGCTCTTAGAGGTGAGGAATAAATTGGGAGAAGGGGGGAATTTGAACACTTAACTCATTGTGTATGGATAAGAGTTTAATGTCAGGTAGAAATTATTTATGCAGGGGTAAATTTATTTTTGTTTTAGATTATGAAGATGAAAATGTGGGCCTTTTATGTGAAAAGTAAGAAAAAGTGGGATACACACACATAACAGGCAAACACACCCAAAAAAAAAAAAACAAATGAAACAACCATTAACAATGGTGATTAAATTAAAAAGAAAGTTTGGGTCTTTCTGAAAACTGGATTATTTTGGTTACTATGGAGATCACAAGTAAATAAGTAATCAGTATATGGAAGAACCGTTGGTCAGGGATAGGAGGGAGATGGATTGGAGTGAGCCCCAAAGTTCCAATGGTAGCTCACATTCCTCAAGAGAACTGGTATTTCCAACTTGTTTGGGATTTCTGCATCCTCCAGGGGACCTTTGGAAAAGGCTAAGTTCATTTAACTTTTAAAAAATAATTGCACATATTTAGAGATGTTATTGAGCATAAACTATGAGACAAGCAAATGTACATTCACACCTTTTCACATATACACACATAGATAGAATATAAATAAGCCATTCTATAGAATATATATATAGGATATATATATTAATGTAGCATAAGTGTCCACTTATATACCAGACCACTTTTTTGTCTCTCAAAAACACCTTATATCTCTACTTGGAGTAGATTAGGCTTTAGTGACTAAGACACAAATGAATCTTTCTCTTGCTTATATGTCAAATCAGCATATAGGTGCAGACTACCAGGGCAAGACTCCTCCATGGGATAATTCATGGACCTGAGCTGATGTAAACTTTATCATTAACATGCAGCTTTCAAGTAGACCCAGGGTATCAACATCCCAGTCATATAGGAAATGGAGGAGCAGACAGGGGAACATGGGATGTTTGTATGGCGATGCCTGGAATTGACACTTGTCATTTCCATTCTTTTTCCATTGCCCAAATGTAATCACATGGTCAGAACTACTTTCAAGGGAACCTGGTAAATATAACATAGTTGTATGTCCAGGTAGGAAGAAGAGAGCAGCCTCCATGCCATTTAAATATAACCTTCTTTGTGCAATCCCAGTCACCCATGATACTTATTGACACAGTAAATATCGCTGTGCATTTAATATTTTCATGGGAATTGTATTACAATATCTGTGAAGGTAGAGGCAGTGTGCAGTCACTGAATTTGGCATATAGTAGATACTTTTATCATCATCATTATTATTAATTTTTATTGCTTTACATCATATTTTAACTTTATTTTCATCATTTACAGATGTTGTCATTGCCCAGCCCCTTAAGTCTTGCCCACTTCCTTCCATACCCACTCCCCCTTTCCTATGGCCATCAAAACAGTTTTCTGTGTCTATGGGTTATACATATGTGCTCTTTGGCTAATGCCTTTACCTTCTCTCATCCCATTTCCTCCCTCCCCCTCTGTGAGAAGTGCCAGTCTATTCTATGTGTTCATGCCTCAGTTTTTCATTTCTCAGTTTGTTTTATTCATTAGATCTCACATATAAGTGAGGTTGTATGGTATTTGTCTTTCTTTGAATGGCTTGTATCATTTAGCACATTAATCTCCAGGTCCATCTATATTGTCATTAACGATAGGATTTCCTTGTTTTTAATGGCTGCATACAATTTATTGTGTAAATGTACCACCTATTTTTTTTAATTCACCTACTGATGTGAACTTGGGATGTTTCCAGATCTTGGCTCTTGTAAATAATGCTGCAATGAACAACAGTGCATTAGGATGCCCTTTTATCCACATCCTCACCAGCACTGGTTGTTTGTTGATTTATTAAATGTTGTCATTATGGCAGGTGTGAGGTGATATCTCATTGTGATTTTTTAAAGTTGATTTTTAGACAAAGAAAGAAAGATATATATATATATATATATATATATATATATATATAGAGATAGAGAGAGAGAGAGAGAGAGAGAGAGAGAGAGAGAGAGAGAGAGAGAGATGAGAAAGAGACATCTATCAGCTGACTGCTGCTTGAGCCCCAACCCAGCATCAAACCCCCAACATGGGTACGTGTTCTAACTGGGAATCAAATCCAACCAACTGTGCCACACCAATCAGGACTCATTGTGGTGACTCTGTTCATTTCTCTGATTATTAGTGATGTTGAGCATTTTTATATGTCTATTGGATATTTGTACATCCTCTTTAGAAAAGTGTATATTCAGGAATTTTGCTTTTTTTTTAATTGGATGGTTCTTCTCTTGGTATTGACCTTTATACATTCTTTATATGTTTTGGAAATTAAACTTTTTATGATATATCATTGACAGATATATTATCCAATAGAGTGGGCTCTCTTTGCATTTTTCTTATGGTTTCTTTTGCTATACAGAACCTCTGTGTTTTGTTAATGGGCAAATAAATAAATAACAAACATGGACCTCACCTCTACTATTTTTAATTTTTCAGCAAAACTGAATTTACTCGAAGATGCTTTGCAGCATAGAAATAATGAGGGCCAGAAAGCATGGGCACCTTCTTCTTTCTCTGATGATTTATCCAGCATCCCATCTAAGGATAAACTAAATGGAACTAGAACAGGGGACTACTGAATAGGATGCAATGGGAGCGTGAGTTCTAGACAGAACACTGAGTTGAGCTAAGTGGTTATACCCCTTAGTGGACACAGGGCTGCACAGTACAAAACTCAAATGCTTCTGCATCTTCTTTAATGTAATCATCATGGAAAGGAATATATTCCAAGGGAAAAACACTGAACAGGAATGGGAAAGGTCAAAGGAGATCACTGGAGAACAGTGTTCTATTTGAGGATATAATGGGAGAGGGACCAAGTGAATAGAGTTTTAATCAGAGAAACATAGAAGACTACATCCCTATGAGCCAGACAATGGCATGGCATGTAACCGGAACATGTGAAAGCACCAACTTAAAACACACGAAAAATGGTAGGATCCCTTGAAATTGAACTTGAGATGGAGTAGGGATAATCCAGTTGAGGACCCCATCACATCCATATATTTTCATAGCCAAAGTTTTTACATTCAGACCACTTTGCACCTACTGTCCCATCATTCATTTCATTGAAATCATCCACATGCATCTGAATTCTCCACCCTCTCTACCAAACAGTTATAATTTCTCTGAATCCTAACACACTATATAGGTATATTTGTTTGTAGATTTTAGCTAAACAGAAGTGTACAATATATTCTTTGTTTCTGGTTCCTTTCCCTCTTCATTATATTTGTGATATTCATTCATGTAGCATTTGACTTTAGTTTTTTTCATTCTTGGTATATGTATAACATTGCACAAATATAATTTCTTCATTGATTATACTGTTCTGAGCATTTTGGTTGGTTTGTGTCTGAATTACATGAAAAGATGATGTTCTGGGCATTCTATTGCAAGCATTTTTCAGTATGGAGACATTTCTATTTGGTTAATGCTGAAGAGCTAGACTGCAGGGCATAAGGTGCCATATTCTATCTTAACCTGTTCAGAACTCAATCTTTCATACTTTTAACTTCTAAGGCAATCACATGTTACTGGCCTCCTAATTTACATACTTTTTTATACTCTTATCTTTTTTAAAGCAAAGGTATTCTTTCTCTTATATACCTTCATTTTCACATCTTCATATTCTTTATTTATGCCCTCACATTTTGCAATTTAATTAGTTTCGAAGAGAACATTTTCAATAATAAAATTCCATATCTAAACCACATGATATGAAAAACACACAAATCCTTCATTATAGGAAATGCAATGTACATACATAAATATGTGCTGAACTAACACACAAAGAGCACATATACCCACCTCAGTCACACAAAACCCAACCCATATTCAGATTTGCAAACGCCAAATCAAACACACATTAAACCTTAACCCAGTGTTAATCAAAACATTATAAACTTAAACACCACACACATTACCTTCACCATAGCATTTAGCATACACATTCATGAGACATGGTGATATAAATGAGCATTGGGCTTGGCTGACATTGAAACTGGGACAGTGACATAATAATATAAATAATTCCTTCAAAAATAAAAATTCATCTTTTTGTATCTGTCTGTATATTAACATCACTATTGCAATAAAATATATCGATACATGCAGAATGCCTCATGAAATTCACATCACATTCTTTCAAATTGTATACTTTTTCATGAGGAAATTGGGTTAATACCCAACTTTTAGTTCCTGCACACTGTCTTTCAGACATGATATTAAGTTGTTGTTAATCTGTGTAGATAATCAGAAATATCACATGTAAAATACCCAATGCCACTGACATCCACAAACATACCATTTAATAAGTGCTTGCTTAAAGTTTGGAGTAAATGGAATTTTAAGTGTGATTGTTGTAGAGTGAGAATTTTTGAGCACTACTGAGGCTGTGGACTATGCCCCAGATAGAGTAGTCAGTGCTGACACCAGGCCAGGCCTTGAGATATCGTGCTGGCCCCTTCCCAGCACGTAGGCCTTGCAAGATAGAACACTGGCAGCTTTCTGAAGAACAGGATGATCCTGTGAATAACAAAAATTGTCAATGGCATGACTCTGATGTTGCTTGGGAAAAACTGTTTTGTCTTTGGTTGCTTGTTGTGCAAAAACAGGATGTGGTTAATGTGCTTAAAAGTGGTCCTGCACAAAGGGTCAGGGCTGTTCTCTGGTCTCCCTGCATCAAGATGGCAGAGCAGTCTCCAGGCTGGCTAATAAAGGCTCCCAAAATTTTAATTTGGTCTGGGCTCTAGTGGTCTTTCACTCGCATCTACTCCACAATAGTGATAGTCACTTTAATTTCTGTGAGAGCAAGTATCATTTGAAGTGAGCATGCCTGACATGTAATATTTACTCAACATGTAGTTGTTGAATGATACAGACCTCAGAAAATATCTCATGTCAATGTTCTTCTTATTCCATTGCCCAGGACCATCCAACACCCAAGAGAACATGGTTCAACCTCAGTCACCTGCGGAGGCTGCAGCCTGTAGTCAGGCAGATGACTTCTTTAAATGTTTCATCTGTGTCTTCTCCCCTCTGAAGCATCCCAATCTTGATAAGGATGGTAAGGAATACACAAAGATGGGATCTGAGCTCGGTTGTGAGATGTAACTCAATTCTTCAGGCTATTCTCTACTTAGTTCAGTTTCCACTCAAAAACAGGAAAGGGCTTCAGGGTAGAAGGACTAGTACTAGGGCTTCTGCAGAGGAACAAGTAGGAAATGTGCGTTCCAGAACTGGGCAAAGTCCATCAGCATAAATCCCCAACATCGCAGCACTGGGACAGCTGTGGCTGAGGTAGAGGACAATGCCAAGAGGTACAATAAAGTTTATTTAGAACCTAAAAATCAAAGGAATACAAACAAAGATTCTCATAAACTCACAGTTCTGTCCTCTTTCATGCACAGTTAGGCTCCATGCTTCTTCTTTTCCCTAGTTCTTTCATATACACAAGCCTTCACTATCATCTATCTTTCCCACTCTCTAGCAGCATTACCTATATACACTCTTGTCTTTATTCCTTCCAACAATCTTTTGTGAAATCACCCATTTACACATTAATTCCATAAATAATCCACACAGGTAACCTAACATTCCCTGAAGGAAATGAAATTTCATCTTTGCATCTCTAACCATATGGCTCTTCAGTGACCAGGCCTTCAGTTCGTCATAGAGCTGAACATTCCAAGAGTGCACACACATGTCCTCTAACATGCTCCTTTTAAAAATCTCAAGTAAGAACAGGTACCACTCCTGCAAATGTTCACATGTGCTGTCACACTACATAGCAAAGATGCACACCCTCAGTCACCATCCCCTTTTACAGACTTGGAAAAAACTCCCAGGTAAGTCCCAGAATATGCATACCACTTGACAAAAACCTGCACACAAACTACATTCCCATTCACACATTATTATACTATGTAATCACATCAAAGTAAACCATACACAGGATTCTGAAATAAAATATATACATGAACTTTCATTTCACATGCTAATGTTTTTCATGGCCATCTTAACTCCTACCATTATCACACACATCTTCTAGTTTTCTTATGTTTGAAAATTTCTTTCTGAGCATTCCAACAATCACATCAAATGTTGCCTGTCCTGAAATCTTTAACATGCCTGCATCCCAGTCAGCTAGGAAGCAGAAGAGCCCGGAGGAGAACAGAGGAGGATTGTAAGGTGATGCCTGAAAGTGGACCTGACATTTCCCTTCATTTCCTATTGTAGAAATGTAACCTGGTCAGTACTACCTGAAAGGGAAGCTAATAAATATGTCCAGGTTAAAAAGAGTCAGCAGTCTCTGTTTATTTTCAAAGAATTCTTTGTGCAAATGCAATCTCCCATGACATATGGTGACACAATAAATATTTTTGTGCATTTAATATTTGCATAGTAATTATATTACACTATCAATGAACTTGAAGATCATGTGTGCTCACTGAACATGGCACATAGTAGACTCTCCTTGTTTGTCAAATGGACAGATAAATACACAGATAAGGGCATCGACTACATTTCTATTATTTTTATTTTATTTCTCACCAAAGCTGAACATAGATATGAGAAGATGCTTCACAGCACAGAACAAGGCAGTGGCCCTAACTCAAAGCCAGAAAGCATGCAAGGCCTCTTCTTCAGACAGCTTATCCTGCATCTCTTCTAAAGATAAACTAAATGATACTGTTATGGAGGAACTATTGAATAGGATGCAAAGGGAGGTTGGGATCTAGACAGAATCCAGGGTTCAGCTGAATAGTTCTGCCTATTAGTCAATACAGGATGCTAAGGGCAAAACAGGAATGCTTCTGCATTGTCTTAATAGAATCAATAGTGGAAACAATACATTCCAAGGGAAAAGCAAGTAACAGGACTGGAGCAAGCTCAGTGGAGAACAATGTTCTATTTGAGCACACAGACAAACATAGAAGAATATTTTTATATGAGCTGGAAAAGGGCATGTTGTGTTATCAGAAACATGGGAAGCACTAACAACAACACGGGTCCAAAGTGGTAGAATCCCCCAGAACTGAACTTGAGGTAGAGTGTAGATATAACCAAGCAAAGATCCCATCACATCTATATATTTTCAGACAATCTTTCCCATTCCCATTCATGCCATATCAAACTCCTATGAACTCACTTTTCCCATCATCTGTTTCCTTATAATATTCCACAAGGATCAGATTTCTATACCATGCAGAGAGTTATAATTTCTTTGACTCCTAAGACACCAGATTCGTATCCCTGTTTTTGAATTTTATGGAAATAGAGAGGCACAATAATACTTCTTGTCTAGTTACTTTCACTCATTACTTTATTTGTGCAATTTATCCATGTTGTACCTGATGTTAATTTTGTTCCTTGTTGGTATATGTATATCATTCACGAATATTATTTCTTCATTGATTATACTTTTCTGATCATTCAGGTTGCTTTGACTTAAAACTACTTGAAAATGTGATTCTGGGCAATCTATTACATATATAGTATTTTTCAATATGGACACAATTCTATGTAGTGAATGCTTAACAATTAGACTACTAGGCCATAGGAACCATATTCTATTTTAACTTTCTCAAAAGTCAATCTTTCACATTTTACTTTCTCATGTAATTTCTATTACAGCATATCTAATTCTACATAATAAAGATTAATTAAGCTAATATGCAAATTGTCATCACGCCCTCATGCCCTTGCAACAGGGCCAGAGGACCTGTGTGTCTTGATGGAAGTGATGCCAGTCGAGTCTGGGTCTCGCACAATTTTGAGGCGTGAGCAGGTGGGCGGGGACTTGACTCTGGGTCCCAGGGCATGCCCCAGACTCTGACAGGAGGAAGATTTTCATATGCATTTACTAATTTTCTTTCATCTCTGACACTTCTATTATAGAGAAAGGGAAAATAGCAATATTAAAATATTTCCTCTAATTCCCTTTTAACTGCATTTTGTGCACTGGGCCACTAGTATTACAGAATATTCTCTGCATTCTCTGCCATTATTTTCAAAGCACAGGCATTCTTTCTCTTATACACCTTCATTTGCACATCCCCACATTCTATAGTTATTTTCTCACTATTTGGAAATACACTAACTGCTCTAGTCTCAAAGAGAATATTCTTAGTAATAATATTCCTTATCTAAACAACATAACATGTAAAGCACATAAATCCATTAGTATTGATAATGCAATCTACACACATAAATATGTGCTGAACTAACACAGAGACAAAAAGCATACATACCCTCCTCAGTCACACAAAGCTCATCCGACATTTACATTTGTAACATCAAATCAGTAACATATTATATCTCAACCAGGTTTTAACCAACACATTATAAACTTAAACATCAAGTACATCACATTCACCGTGGCATTTTGCTAAAAATGTAAGTAATGCTATAGCACACACAATCATGAGACATGATGATAATCTTAACCAATGAATTAAGGAGCAGTGAGCTTGGCTAAAATTGAAGCAGACAGTGACATAATAGTGAATAATTTCTTTTAAAAATTATTCTTTTACAGCTCTGTATATTTAAGTATAGATAGCAATGTAATTATATGGATATTCATTGAGAACTTCATGAAAGCCACATCATATATCTCCTAAATACATATTTTTTCATGAAGAAATTGAGTTGATATCCACCTTTTAATTCTTACATATTGTCTTTCAGGCATTATTTGACGTTGTCAATAATCTATATAGATAGATCTCCAGAAATATCACATGCAGGATACCCAAACCCACTGACACCCACCAAAGACAACAAACATTTAATAAGAGTTTACTTATAGTTTTGAGTAAATATAATATGTTACTCGGACCTTACCCTCAGACAAGCACAAACTGAGATCCTCACATACTCACTAACAATCTGTCCTCCTTCATATCGGATAGGGCTCTGTATGTCCTGCTTTTCCCTTGTTCTCTCATATACACAGGCTTTCACTCTTCATCTGACTTTCCCATTCTCTAGCAGCATTACGGAGTATATGCTTACCTTTATTTCATCACATAATCATTATCAGATTCATCCGTGCACATGCTAACTCCATAAATAATCCACATCCCCTAACATAGAAAACCTTTTAAGGTCTAAGTCTAATAAAGTTATATACCCTGAAGAAAATTTAGTTTCATCTGTTGCCTTTCTAATCCATATGGCACTTCAGCTACCAGGCCTTCAGATCTTTACTGAACTGAACATTCTGAGTTCTCATACACACTGCCCCTAATACTGTCAGTCTCATGGTCTTACAGTAAGAACAAGTACCAGTCCTGCATCATTTACATGTGCTATCATACTGTATTGCAAACATGTACACACTCATTCCCCATCCCCCTTATCAACATGGAAAACACTCACCAGAAATATTCTAATACATACATACAATTCCAAAATACTTGCATAAAAAAACTACATCCTCATTCCCACATTGTTATATCAGGTAAACATCTCAAAGTATCCCACACACTGAATTCTGAAATATAATATATACATGGATTTTCACTCCAAATTCTCATGTGGGTCATGGACATCTTAATCCCTATAGCCTTCACACATCTCATCTACTTATGTTGGAAATTTTCTTTCCCGGTATTCCATCAGCCACATCGAAAAGCTTCCTTTACTGGAGCCATTGAGAAGCCGGTAATCCAGTCAGTTAGGAAACAGAAGAGCACACAGGGGCAATTAAGAGGTTTGTATGGCAAAGCCTGAAATGGCACATGTCATTTCCATTCATTTTCCGTTGTAGAAATGTAATCTCATGGTCAGAACTACCTGCAAGGGAAGCTCACAAAGATAACATAGTTGTATGTAAAGGTTAGAAGACAGCAATCTCTGTTCCATTTTCAAAGAAGCCACTTTGAACAAACCCAATTACCCAGAACATACCTATATTGGTACAATAACTACTTCTGTGCATTTAATATTTTCATAGGAAGCACATACACTATTATTCATCCAGGCCGTGTGTGCTCAATGAATGTGGTACATGCTTGAGTCTCTGTTTAATGGACAGATGAATATACAAATAACAATAATGGACTGCATATCTGTTATTTTTATTTAATTTCTCAGCAAACCTGAATTCACGAGAAGATGCTTTGCAGTGCAGGCACAAGGCAGTGGCCCTAACTCAATGCCAGAAACCATGGAAAGCCTCTTCTTCAGACAGATTCTCTTCTAAAGACAAAGGAAATGGTGCTGGTAAGGAGGGCCTATTGAGAAGGATGCAAAGGGAGGTGGTATCTAGACAGAACACGGAGTTGAGCTGAGTGTTTTTGCCCATTAATCAACAATAGGCTGCCACATACAAACAGATACTCCAATGATTCTGCATCTTCTTAGTGGGGTCAGTGTGGAAGCACTACTTTCCAAGGGAAAACACTGAAAACATCTGGAGTGAGCCCAAGCATATCAATGGAAAACAGTGTTCTATTTGAGGAAATAGAGGAAGAGGGCCTAAGACTAAGGGTATGAGAGTTTTATCAGAGAAACATGGAAGAATATGTTCCTGTGAGCTGGCCAAGGGCATGTCATATTACCAGGATCCTGTGAAGCACTAACTTATCAAAGGCTCAATGTGACAGGATTCTCAAGAACTGAACTTGAGGTAGAGCGCAGAGATTCCCAGGCAAAGACACCATCACATCTATATATTTTCATAGCCAGTGTTTCGCATTCATTCCATATAAGACCCCCATTGCTGTCACTGTCACCATCATTCATTTCCCTACAGTCTTCCACATGCATCTAAATTCTCCATGCTAGATTTCTGTCCATACCATGCAAACAGCTCTAATTTCTCTGACTCCTAAGACCCTAGATTAATATACTTGTTTTTACATTTTATGGAAATAGAAGGGCATAATATATACTTTGTGTCTAGCTCCTATCACTAATCACTATATTTGTGGAATTTATCCATGTTGTGTATAACATTAATTGTGTTCTTTTTGGTACATGTATATCATTGCATGAATATTATATTTTCATTGACTCTAATGATCTGATCATGAGGGTTGCTTTCAGTCTGAACTGCTTGAAAAGGTGATGTGGGTATTCTATTGCATGTATTTTTCACTATGGACACATTTATGTTTGATGAGTGCTTAGGAGTTAGACTGCTAGGCCTTAGTTCCCATATTCTATCTTAATCCCTTCAGCGCTCAATCTTTCACACTTTTAATTTCTAATGCAATTACGTGTTACCACACACCTAATGTTACACATCCTTCTCTATGCCATTTTTTCAAAGCATAGGTATTATTTCTTTTATATGCCTTCATTTTCACATCCCCTTTAATTATTCCCTCATATTTTGCAAATACACTAACTGCTCTAGTCTCAGAGAGTATATTCTCTATCTAAACAACAAAATACATAAAGCACATAAATATATCATTATTGATAATGCAATCTACATACATAAATGTGTGCTGAACTATAACATAGAGAAAGCAGACACCTTAATCTTTTCAGCCACACAAAGTTCATCCCATATTCCCATTAGCAAATACCAAATCAACCTTACATTAAACCTTAACCCAGTTTTAACCAACACATTATGCATTTAAACAGCTAACACATTACATTCAAATAACCAATCCCACTGATATTCACAAAACACACCATTTAGCAAGTTTACTTATAGGTAGGGGTTAATGGAATTTTAAATGGAAAACTCGTATTAATTTCTATGAGAAGAGGTGTCATGTGTAGTAATAATGCCTCACATGTCATGTCCACTCAACATTTAATTTTGGAATTGAAACAGACCTTGGTAAATGCCTCATCTCAATGTTCTGTTTTATTCCATTGCCCAGGACGCTGCATCAGTCAAGACAATGTGCCTCAATCTGAGTCACCTGTGGAGGCCCCAGCCTGTAGTCAGGCCATAGGACAAAAATCTGCCTTCTTAGAACATCTTATCGGTGTCTACGTCCCACCCAAGCAGCGCCATCTTGATGAGGATGGTAAGGAACACACAGGTGGGATCTGAGTTTGGTCAAGAGATGTGGCTCAGTTCCTCAGTCTACTCTCTATTAGTTCACTTTCCCCTCAAAAACAGGAAAGGGGCTTTAGGGCAGAAGGACTAATACGAAGGCTTCTGCAGAGGGTCAAGTAGGGAGTGTGTCTTCCAGAACTGGGCTAAGTCCTTCAGCATAAATCCCCAACATACAGTACTGGGACACCTATGGCTGAGATAGAGCACAGTGCTGACATGTGCATGGGAGTTTACTCAGAACCTTCCCCTCAGATGAGCACAAACTCAGATCACACTCTCACACATCTGTCCTCCTTCATAGCAGATAAGGCCCCATTTCTGCTGCTTTTCTCTTGTTCTCTCATATACACAGGACTTCTCTCCTCAGCTGTCTTTCCCATTCTCTAGCAGCATTACCTAGATACACTCTTACCTTCATTCTTTCACACAATCACTTTCATAATCACCCACTTACACACTAATTCCTTAAATAATCTACATACCCTCATACAGATAACCTCTTTAGGTCAAACTCACATGCCCTAAAGCAGTGGTCCGCAAACTCATTAGTCAACAGAGCCAAATATCAACAGTATCACAATTGAAATTTCTTTTGAGAGCCAAAATTTTTTAAACTTTGTCTAATGCCACTTCTTCAAAATAGACTCACCCAGGCCATGGTATTTTGTGGAAGAGCCACACAAAAGGGGCCAAAGAGCCACATGTGGCTCATGAGCTGTGGTTTGCTGAACACGGCCCTAAAAGAAAGGAACTTTCATCTCTTGTTTCCCTAACTCACCATATGTCACTTTATCCACCAGGCCTGAGGCCTTCATAGAGCTGAACATTCTGAGAGCACATACACATCTCCCCTAACACTTTCACTCTCACTGTCTCACAGGAAATACTCCTGCACTGTTCACATGCACTGTCACACCACATAACAAGCATGCACTCACCCATTTGCCATCCTATTTTAGCAACATGGAAACACTCCTCAGATATGTCCAAGAATAAGCATACAACTCCACCTGAACATGCTGATCATCCTCATTCTTACACTGTTATACCATGTAAATACCTCAGATACAGTATATCACACAAAAAATTCTGAAATGTCACATATATATCTATTTTACTTCACATGGTCACATACTGCATGTGTACCTTAACTTCTACAGTCTTTACATATATTTTCCAAACTTTTAATGTTTTAATTTTTTTTCTAGAAATCAAGGAGATACCTGTATCCCAGGACTTGGAGAAAACAGAGGACTCCTCTGATTATTCACATACCTACATTCCTTCCCATGCACTTAATCATAACGAGCCCTTTCAGTCCCCAGTACTTGTGACAGATGTAAGGCTCATGAAAACTTACTCTATGCATGTACAATTGAAAAGGGGTGTGGCTGTCTTATTCCATACAAAGGAAGGGTGGGAGCCTCCCTCAAAAAAGATCAAAATGGAAGAAATGACCTATCTAGGAAAGGTCCATAAAAATGTCCATTTCTCTCACATGTCTGAGAAGAAACACCAAATTGCCCATGAACTGATGTTAGACAGCAGAGCCCAGGAGAAAAGGGAGGAGGCTGACAGTCCAGCACAGCCTCCAGCTCTTGGCGGGTATCCCAGCACTAAGACTCCTGAGTGGCTGGTGGCCCTGGACAGTGGGTTCAGGTGCATGGCCTGCTGCCGGGTCTTTCCAAGCCTAAAAGTCCTCCAGGAGCATGTGGAGTGCGGGGTCAGGGAGGGCTTCAGCTGCCATGTTTTCCATAACGCCATTTCTCATCTAAAGTACAAAAAGCGTAAGAGGAAGGAGAGAGAGAGAAAAAAGAAGGCAACATTTAGATTCCAGAAGGAAAAACATTTGGCATGAAGACAAACTTGTACAACTAAACAGACTGTTTTTCAGCCCCTAAAAGAGAGAGAGTGAAGGTTAGACTCCACTAAAGAGGTTTCATTCCCTTCAAGCAGAAACTGTATCCAACCTTTTTACTCATATCTACCACCACCATCTCTACACCCCTACCACCTGTCTCAGCAGACAGCCCATTGTAATACCATCCACCACTTTTCTGAGGGACAAGAAGGGAGACTACACCATCCCAGATACTGCCTTTCCTCTATCCCAGTTTACTACATGCCATCCTTGATTCATGCTTGATGCTAAATACTGTAAACACTATAAAATTTTGATAGTACAGATTGTAATTCCCTTCCCCTGTACCCACCCCTACTTTTCCATGAAATTGGTCATTGTTAAAAATTTTTACATATTTTTATATATTCCTAGCTTTAAATGAAGATATACCTTTTTCCAATATCTTCCTTCATTGTATTCACCTTCACAATTATTTGGCTGGAAGACAGACATTATGAACGTATAAAAAGATACTGCATGGATGAAAGCAAAAGCAACTATAATCCACCTCTATCCTTCTATGAACTTGTGGAAATACAGGTGCATATACACTTCTTATACATACATATCCATGGGGAAGAATGGAGCACACAATGAACAATTACAAGATACTCTAATATTTATATTAACCTATGTGTATATATACAGGTGTCTAAAATGTCATAGTGCAAATTTAAGGTTAATAACTTTAAAAGGGTGACAGCTACCAACTTGAAAAACACTTTCCATTTTTATTTATATGCATGTCATTTATATTTACTTGACTTTGTACATTTTTAACTGTCAATATAATTTTTCTCTCTGCCATCTTCAGAGGGTAAGAAAAAACAAAAATTCAAAAAGTATTATTTCTAATTCCCAAAACTATAAGGTAGAATGGAAATTAAAATAGATCCACTTTTAAATGATCTTTATAAATTGTAGCTTTTGCCCTTTTGAAATTATTAAAGCTTAAACCTGTATTATGATATTTTGGATAACTTTATGTATTCATATTAAATTTCCTTGTAACTTTTCATTTTGTGCTGCATCCTTCACCATAAAAACACATGCATAAAAACTATATATGCACTCATGTATCCACAAGTACATAGAAGCTATGAGATGGATTACAGTTGTTTTCATCTGAGTATTTTTTACTTCTTCCTTTGAAAAGAGGCTGTTTTCTGCCAAATATGTGGGCAAGTCACACTAGTCAGTGAAGTCATTACTCCTCTTCCTTCCTTTTATCATCTGACCCATTTACCCCAAGTAAACATCTATTTCTGACCAATCTGTGCTGATAACTTGGAAAGTAAAACAGGATAGAGAGATTGTGGTGGTGGGGATGGTGGTGAGTTATCCTTTGTTTGCAACTCAAATGAAAGTTTTACCACTCTTCAATTCCTCTCTTTTCTAAAGATCCTGCTGTTTAAATAGTGACTTTGTGTCATTAAGCCTTAGCACCAACTGTCCAATAAGTTCTTGTTTTTTTTCCTCAATTAGCCTAAGCCATTGCCTGTTGTTTGTAACATATTATTTAATTAATCCAAATTAACTTCAACATAATAATTTCTTCCATTTTAATAGCTGAAATGACATAAACTAGAAAGGAGGAACACATTATATTACACTAACTTCATATTGAAACAGTAAGGGATATACTGGTAGCCAGTACATATAGAATGTCCTTGATTAATTAGGAAAGTGCATTTACCATAGTAGCCAACATGTTTACGCAGATCTACCACCACCATCTCTATAACCATCCCAGCAATATGAGCAGATGGCCACTTTTAAATATCACCTAGCACTTTCCTGAGGAAGAAAGCAGACCACACCTCCAAGATACTGTCCTACCCTCTACCCAACTTTATTACACCCCCTACATATTCCATGCATGATGCAAAAGACTGTAAGCACCTTAGAAATTTAATAATACAGATTGTAATACCCCTCCTATGTACTCAGTCCTCATATTTCTATGAAAGTGTTGTGTTAGGAGCATGTACTGGAGCCTAGAATGTATTTGGAAAGTAATATATATTGATCGGTTCCATAAGGAATTTTGTTAAATGGTAAAGCAAATAAAATCTCTTACATGCTACCAATTCCATTTTTGGCATTTATTATTCTTATTTTCTATATGATGGCTAATAAGTCTATTATCTGTATATATTACACTAAATTATTTTTTCCATATAAAAAATGCATGTATATATCCTGTTGCAATTCAAAATCCTCTCTATGCTTGTTATTTTCTGCCTCATTCCAGTATACCTAATACTAAGTACACTATAAAATATATCTTAAAAAGTCTAGTACTTTCTACAATGTCTACTCAGAATGATTCAAGTATCTAAAATTACATTTTGCATAATAAGGATAGCTTTTAATTTTCTACAGGTTAAAAACTGAGGACACTGGGCCTTTGTTTAAAATTCATAGTAATTTTATATTGTATAATTTTTATTTATTCATAGTATAGTAATCTTTTGAAAGTTTTCTCTTGAAGATAGAGTGACTTAGAAAGAGTTTGATATTTTTAAAAATTATATTTTTAATGATTTCAGAGAGGGAGAGATAGATGAAGATAGAGTGACTTGGAAAGAGTTTGATATTTTTTATTATTTTTAAAAAATAAATTTTTATTGATTTCAGAGAGGAAGGGTGAGGGAGAGATAGAAACATCAAAGATCAGAAAAAATCGTAGATCAGCTGCCTGCTGCACCTTCTTCCCTCTCTGGGGATGGAGCTTGCAACCAGGTCATGTGTCCTGACCAGAAATGGAACAGTGACCTCCTGTTCATAAGTCAACAGTCAAAGACTAAGCCACACACGCCAGGCAGAAATGAGGTTTTTTTTTGTAATTTTTAATATCTTTACTGAATTTCTTGGGTTGACATTGGTTAATAAAACAATACATGTTTCAAATGTTCTGTAACTCTATAAAACATCATCTGCATATTGATCACCCAAACTAAAGTCACTTCTTGTCACCATTTATTCCTTCCTTACTACCTTCAACCTCCCCCTTATTTCATCCACCTCCTTTTTTTTTTATCCTGTCCCCAACACCCCTGCTGTCAATCTGATCTATGTAGCTGTGCTTCTATTTCTATTTTGTTTGTTTAAATGTTCTGTTCATTAGATTCCACTTCTAAGTGAGATCTTATGGCATTTGTTTTTCTCTGATGGACTCATTTCACTTAGTGTAATAATTTCCATTTCCATACATATTGTTGCAAAAGGTAAGATTTTCTTCTTTCATATGCCTGAGTGGTATCTCATTGTGTAAATATACCAAAGGTTTTTTATCTACTCATCTACTGAAGGGCAGTTGGGCTACTTCCAAATCTTGGCAATTGTTAATAACACTGCAATGAACATGGGGGTGCATATATTCTTCTGAATCAGTGTTTCAGGTTTCCTCAGATAATTACCAGAAGTGGAATTGCTGGGTCATAAGGCAGAATGCTCAAGAGAGTGGGAATAATGGGAACATACATCAATATAATAATGATCATATATGATAGCTCACATCCTACTCAATATGCAAAAACTGTTTCCCTTAATATCAGGAATAAGAGAGTGATGTCTGCTTTCACCACTCTTAATTAGCACAGCCTTGGAAATTCTAGCCACAGAAATCAGACTCGTAAAAGAAATAAAAGACATCCAAATTGGAAATAAAGAAGTAAAGCTATCATTATTTGTAGATGGCATGATACTATATTATGAAAACCATAGACGCTACCAAAAAACTACTAGAAGTGATAAATGAATCAATAAAGTAGCAGACTACAAAATTAAGAAATTTTGGCATTTTTATATACCAGAAAGAAAAATTAAGAAACAATCTCATTTACAATTGCAAGTAATAATAATGTACCTAGGAATAAATTTAACTAATGAGGTAAAAGAACTGTATTTGGAAAATTATAATATATTAAATTTAGAGCGATACAAATAATACATCTATACTAAATTTGAAACCTAGAAATCTGGGGAACCTTGGCCTTTGGTAAGAAAATGGGATTTCTCTGCCAACCACAAAGATTAAGATATGCACCCAACAGCCCTGGCTAGTGTGTTCAGTGATTAGAGTATCGGCACACCCACCCCAGGGTGATGGGTTGGATTACTAGTCAAGAGCATGTGTCTGGGTTGTGGGTTCCCTCCTTTCCTTCCACTTTCTGTAAAAAGCAATGGAAAAAAATATATCAGGTGAGAATTAAAAATAAAAAGATATACACCTATACATAACAAAATGAGATGGCTGTTCGGTAAGTTTTTATTATTTTGAAATGTATTGGGGTGGCATTGGTTAAAAAGATCATAGAGGTTTCAAGTGTACATTTCTATAATACATGATCATTGTATGCCCACTACCCAAACTGAAATAATCTTCTGTCACCATATATTAGATCCCCTTTACCCTTTACTACCCCCTCCCCCACTTTCCTTCCTTCTGGTAACCCCCATACTGTTGTCTGTATCTGTTTTTGTTTTTATTTGCTTATTTGTTGTTTTTTAAGTTTTATATCCCACATATGTGTAAAATCATGTGGCTCTTAACTTTTTCTGACTTATTTTGCTTAGGAATGATATTCTCAAGGCCCACCCATGATGTCACTAATGGCAGTTTTCAATAAAAGTGTAACTTATGAATGACCTTAAAAATAAACCACAAGGAGACTATGTTTCTGTGAGACAGGCAGGAGCACCTACTGAAATGACATAAGCTAGTGGAGGAAAAGACAAAGAGAACCAATTTTGAAGTGCCACAGTAGATCAGAATAATAGTTTTTAAGTAGCCTTAAACTAAGTTTCCATGTAATGGGTAAATTGTAATTATGAAAATTACTGACATATCAAAAATATAAGTAATGTGCTTTAAAATGAGGTTTACATGTGTAAAAATACTATATGTAGAAGAAAAATGAATAAAAAGAAATGATAATGTCCAGTATATCACATATATAAATTTATAAACTTAAATAAGATGGAAAAGAACACATAATCATAACAGATCAGGACAACAGTATTCTTAATATTGTTATTTTTAGTGTTGTCTGAATAAGGAACACATGAAAGGTAATATATAGAATTCAATTTGACAAAAACTTCTGTGTCTCGATCAATGTAAAGAATTTATATAAAAGAACAAATAAAAAATCTAAATTAATATTATGTTAAATAAACTGTTAAACAGTTGACATTAATTTTACCACTTAATGGGCAAAAGAGAATACTATGAAATATGTATTCTGATTAGGTGAATTAATGATAATATGTAATAATTCTGTCTATCTATGCTTAAAGATAAAGGTGGTTTGTGCAATCAAATTAGAACTCTTCTTATTAAAAACTGATTTAATAGGCTTTATGTTTTAGAGTAGTTTCAGGTTTACAGCAAAAATAAATGGCAGGTATAGAGATTTCTCATATACCCCATCTCCACACTTGCAACGTCCTCCATCAAAGTAGTACATTTCTTAGAAATGATGTCTGTACACCGATACATCTTAGTCATCCAGAGTCCACAGTTTAACATTGGATTCACTCTTAATATTGTGTATGTCATGGATTTGGACAAATATATGACATGCATCCAACATGAGAGTGTCCTATACAGTAGTTTCACTGCTCTAAAAACCCTCTGTGCTCTGCTTATTCATCCCTCCCCTCCTCTATCTCCTGGAAATCATTGATATTTTTACTATTGCCATAATTTGCATTTTCCAGTATGTCATATATTTGAAATTAAGCCTTTTCAGATGGACTTCTTTTACGGAGTAATAGGCATTTGTTTTCTCCAGGTCTTTTCATAACTTAATAGTTTCTTTTAACTATTTCTTTTTAGTGCTGAATAATATTTAATGTTTCAATGTACTAGTGCTTATTTGGCCATTCATCGACTGAAGGACATCTTGTTTGCTTCCAAGTTTTGGCAATTATAAATAAACCTGCTATAAACATCCATGTGCAGAGTTTTTGTGTGAATGTAAGTTTTCACCTCCTTTGGTAAATACCACAGAGTATGATTATTGGTAAGAGTATATTTAGTTTTGTGAGAAACTATCAAGTTGTCTCCAAAGTGAGAATTATATTTTTAACAACATGAGAGAATATTTCTAACATCTCCATGGTTCATTAAGAACAATGCTGGTAATTAATAAATAAAACAATTATTAAAATGTCTCACTTGCATTTCACCATGCAATTCTAGCTAATAAAAGAGTAATATGCAAATTGTCACTTTGCAACAAAAATGGCAGGGACCATACCTCCAAAATGGTGGTGCCCAGTCCTCTCAGCCACACAGAGGGTGTTGCCCAGAAGCCCTCCTGACCCTTTACAAAAATCAAAAACAAATTCACTCCCCATGGCCCAATCCCCTCCCAGTGGCGCCAGCCTGGGGTCTCAGCCTTGGCTGGGGTCTCAGCCTGGCAAAAGTGCACATCCCAATAGCAAGATCCCCTCCTAGTAGCGGCAGCCTGGGGCCTTAACCACTGAGTGACATCATCCAGGCAGATATGGAGAAATCTGTTTCTTTTTTAAAAAAAGAATATATATTTTTTACAGAGAGGAAGGGGAAGGGATAGAGAGCTAGAAATATCTATGAGAGAGAAACATCGATCAGCTGCCTCCTGCACACTCCCACTGGGTATGTGCCCCCAACCAAGGTACATGCCCTTGACCAGAATTGAACCTGGGACCCTTGACTCTGCAGGCCAATGCTCCATCCACCTAGCCAAACCACTTAGGGCAGTCCAATATGTTAAAGAAAAAGCCCTATCTAATAAAGAGGGAATATGCAAGAAAGGGCATTTGGGGATGATCTGGCTGGCAGGGGAGCAGTTGGGCATTAATCAGGCTGGTAGGAGAGTGGTTAGGAGGTGATCAGGCTGGCAGGCAGAAGCGGTTAGGGGCAATCAGGCAGGCAGGTGAGGAATTGGGAGCTAGCAACCTTGGACTGTGAAAGTGATGTCCAATTGCCTGTTTAGGCCTGATCCCCATGGATTCCCAGATTAGAGAGGGTGCAGGTTGGGCTGAGGGACATATACTCCCTCACAGTCCACAAATTTCATGCACCAGGCCTCTAATTCTTTTATAAAAAAGACTTATGAAGATCAAAAATTTAAACTGCAACATTTTCCCAAAGAATATCCCATTTCAGAACATGGTGGAATATGTTATATTACTCATGCAGAGAAGTCTACAACTTAGAACCTTTTTTCTTTTTAAAACATATAGATCTATAACTCAAAGCTTTTTCAAGAAATATTATAAAGAGCTTACATCTATATGAACAATGTGAAGTGAACAACTGAATTTCACAAACCGAGAACAAATATTATTTTGACATACTGACATATATGTTGATTGTGTTACAGAATTCCAGGGCAAGAGGAATAGGGAAAATGAGAAATAAATGCTTAAAAAAGGCCCAAAAGTGTGATCAATTTGCAGCCAACTTGTAACTAACAAGCCATTATCTTCCTCAGCCAAGAACACTTGAGAGCAAATGGTAAAAAGAAAAAAAAAACCTCTATAAGGAAAGAATAAATAAATTAAGAAATAATAATAAAGAAGGCTCACTCTCACATCATTTGCATTTCTTAATAAATAACATCAAAATGCAAGATTTGGAGAAACCAAAATGGTGGCATAGGTAAACACCCAGGCTGCTGCCTTGCACAACAATTTCAAAAATACAACTAAAAGACAAAACAGACATCATCCAGAACCAAAGGAAAGCTGGCTGACTGGACATCCCACAAACAAAAGAAAATAGAAACGCACATGGAAAATCAGAGTAGCAAAACCTGAGATAGGGAGGACGGGGCTTCTAAGTGCCTGGCAAGCATGCTCTAGCAGGAAGGAGACAAAAGCTCCAAACTGCACTGAACCCAGTTTCAACTGCACTGAACCCTGGTTCTAGGAGAGACACAGGGAACCCAGGCCCTTATGGGGGAGATCAGGATTGTGAGGCAGAATCTCAGGGGAAGGGCTAAAGGCAGAACTCAGGAGCACAGGAGCATGCGCAAGAATGCACAGAGAGGGCGGACTGTTGACTGTACCACTAGGGTGATCTGGCGGGAGAGAGACAGAAGTTCCTGAAGGTGCTGAAACCCAGTTCCGACTGCATGGAAGCCCAGGGCCAGGTGAAAATCTGGGAGTCAGAATTCATTGAGGGAGAGACTGGTTTGTTTGGAAGCAGGCAAAACTCGAGGGTGCCTTTGTCTCAGAGACCCAGAAACCTCATGTGCGGGGCTGACTGGAAGCCAAGGCTGTTGGCTCCATCCTGAAACTCCGCCCCACCCTGAAACTCCGCCCCATCCAAGCTGAGCACTGAGGCTTTGGCAAATTTGCAAGTCTTGTGGCATAAGGCTGTCTCCCAGCAGAGACACAGCTGATCCTCACAGCCAACTGGCCTGGAGGTCAATTCCTCCCAGTGATACCAACAACAATCAAGACTTAACTGCAACAAGGCTGTAAACACAGTCCATAAAGGAGTGCAAAAAGAGTGTCCAACTCCACCGAACCAGTTTGGCTCAGTGGATAGAACATCGACCTGTGGACTGAAAGGTCCCAGGTTCAATTCCGGTCAAGGGCATGTACCTAGGCTGCGGGCATGTCCCCAGTTGGAGGTGTGCAAGAGGCAGCTGATCGATGTCTTTCCCATCGATGTTCCTGACTTTCTATTTCTCTCCCTTCCTCTCTGTGAAAAATCAGTAAAATATATTAAAAAAAAAAAGAGTGTCCACCTCAGGTAACAGGGGAGACCAAGAAACCTAGCACAAAAACCTACCCTACCAATTCAGGGAAGTAGTGAAAATGCAGAGAGAAAGAAACAAATCACAAATGAAAGACATTGAGGAAAACAAATGACTGGAGATAGAGTTCAAAACTATGGTTATAAGGTTTTTCAAGAGGTTCCTAGAAAAGCCAAATAAATTCAGTGAGACCCTCGAGGATATGAAAAACGACCAACTGGAACATACACTGACTGCAATAAAAAATATTTTATAGAGACCCAACAGCAGACAAGAGGAATGCAAGAATTAAGTCAAAGATTTGAAATACCAAGAGGCCAAAAACAGTCAACCAGAAAGCAAAAAGCAAAAAGAATCCCCAAATTTGAGGATAGTTTAAGAAACCTCTGGACAACTTCAAGTTTACCAGCATCAGAATTATGGGGGTGCCAGAAGAAGAGAGAGAGAGCAAAACATATTTGAAGAAATAATGACTGAAAAGTTCCCCTACCTGGTGAAAGAAATATACTTACAAGTCCAAGAAGTGCACAGAATCCCAAACAAAAGGAATCCAAAGAGGACCACACCAAGACACATCATAATTAAAATGCCAAGAGCAAAAGACAAAGAGAGAATATTAAAAACAGCAAGAAAAAAAAAACAATTACCTACAAGGGAGCACCCATATGACTGTCAGCTGATTTCTCAACAGAAACCATGCAGGCCAGAGGGGAGTGGCAAGAAATTTTTAAAGTGATGAATAGCAAGAGCCTACAACCAAGATTACTTTAACCAGTGAAGCTGTAATTCAGATTTGAAGGTCAGATAAAGAGCTTCACAGATAAGAAGAAGCCAAAGAAGTTCATCAACACCAAACCAGTATTATATGAAATGCTGAAAGATATTCTTTAAGAAGAAGAAGAAGAAAAAGGTAAAGATGAAAATTATGAACAACAAATACACATCTATCAACAAATGAACATAAAAATCAAGTGAATTGATAGGCTGTTGAACAGGATAGACTGGTGAATATAACAGAGACATGGACATAGAGAGGGAATGGACTGACAATTCTTGGGGAGAAAAGGGTTGTGGGAAGTGCAGCAAGAGACTGGACAAAAATCTAGCAACAATGGGAGAGGACAGTGGGGAGGGGGAGGTGAGGGTGGAGGGTGGGATAGGTACAGGGTGGAGGGGAGATATAGGGGGATAAAAAGGGGAAACAATGTAATTAATAAACTGAACAATAAAGATAAAAAAAAGAAGAGGAAGAAGCAGAAAAAGGAGGAAAAGGTGGCCACTTCAAATTAGAGCATGGGTGGAACTGGAGAGCAAAATGAAATAAGGCAGTCAAAGAAAGATAAGTATCACATGATCTCACTAATTTATGGAATATAATGAACAACATAAACTGATGAACAAAATCAGATCCAGATTGTCAAACCTCAGAGGGATGGTAGGGGAGGGTGAAGGTAAGAGGAAGAGATCAACCAAATGACTTGTATGCATGCATATAAGCCTAATTAATAGACACAGAAATCGGGGGAGGGGGTAAGGGCATGATTGGGGAGGGGGGTTGGAAGGGTTAATGGGGGATGAGGACATATCAATAAAGAAATTTTTAAAATGCAGACTCATGTATTCATGAAATTAATTTTATGATTCCTGCAGCATTGAAAGGTAGTGCAGTAAAGAGTTTCAATATCGAGTTTTTTTTAAAAATTTGAGCAAAGTTACATGGCTAACACAAACCATGCTTCAATATAAATCCAGGTATATTCCAGTACCAAAACCATAATGGAAATTTAAAACTATAATAAAATATTTTTAAATGGACAGCATTTTTATGATCTCAATTGCAAAAATAAGACCAAAAACCAAACAAATAAAAACTAAAACAAAAGAACCCAGAACCCATAAAGGAAAAGATTGATAGGTTTCGCTTTGTAAAAACTTTTAAGTTATTTCAAAATCAAATGTACATTCTAAGCAATGTAAAGAAAAACAAATCTTTAGATATAGGTTAGAAACAGATTGAGGAGGGGAATGATTGCCAGGCTAAGCAGTGAATTTCCTCTGTGAGCAACTGAGAATCATAAAAGGCTTTTGACAAGGAAAGTAGGATGATCAAAGATGCCTTTTAACAAAGGAATTTGTTCAGCCATATAAAGGATGAATTAGAGCCGCACTGGCAGACTAGGTGGGGAGGCGAGTGCTGTGCACACAGCTGTTCAGTGTGGAGTCAAAAATATCAATTCTGAAGCAATTCCAGGCAAGAGACCACAGGCCCATTTTGGTAACTGTGGAAAACTGGCTATCATATCTGAGAATTTGAGAATTGTAGGAGAGGTTGCAAGTTGCCTCATAAGTATACTACCCTTAGAGTAGATGTGGTCACCCTTGGTCCAATCAGAAGTGATTAGGGTCAAAGCATAAAGCAGAAGTGTCTGTGACCGGTTCTTGCAGAACAGGGTTAATTCAGCAGGCTTCCAAGAAAAGGTTTATATTTGTAGCTTGCCCTTTACTGGCTCCTGAAGAATTACCTTGGCATATTCTGCTAGATAAAAGTGTTTTTAAATGCCTGAAAACTTGGGCCATGCAGTACCAGTTTGATCAGATAATTTATGCTAACAAAGTAATTTATGGCGAACAGCTATTTTTACTCTGGAGGGCCAGTGTCTGAGGAGCTGAAATTGGGAAACACAGGTATGCCTATTCGACCCACTCTCAATAAAAATGCCACACATCAAACTTGAGTGAACTTCTCTAGTTGGCAACATTTGGCCTGTGTTTTCACACATTATCATCAAGTGAATGAAGCAAGTCCCATGCAACTACATTGGGAGGAAAGATCTGGAAGATTGTACTATTTTTTTCCTGGATTTCTTTTATTGTGCCTTTTCCTTTGGGTAGTTTTGCATTGTAATATTTCTCTGCATTAAACTGTAACTGTGACTATAACAGTTTTGCTGAGTCCTGTAAGTTTTTTTAGCCTGTTGCTGAGTCTGAGGGACCCCTGAAACAGGGAACCCCTGAAACAGGGCAGTTGCCATATGAAGGACTAATATATGATAAATATTAATTGTTCTTTTGAGGATGGCTAGTCAAGGAATGAGAGAGAGAGAGAGAGAGAGAGAGAGAGAGAGAGAGAGAGAGAGAGAGGAGAAGAAGAAGAAGAAGAAGAAGAAGAAGAAGAAGAAGAAGAAGAAGAAGAAGAAGAAGAAGAAGAAGAAGAAGGAGGAGGAGGAGGAGGAGGAGGAGGAGGAGGAGGAGGAGGAGGAGGGGGGGGAGGAGGAGGAGGAGGGGAAACAGAAGAGTACATTGTCTTGGAAAACAAGGGAGGATGGATGGTTGGATGGATAGATGTTTGGATGGATTGTTGGGTGGATAGATGGATAGATGATAAATAATAACAATAGTAATAATAGAAAAAAGAAAAGGACAGAAGGGGATGTTCAAAGTTGATAAAGAATGACATTTGGTGCTCACATAAAGTATTTGAAAATCAGTGATAACCATGAAGAAAATAGTTTCAGTAGAATGAAAAGAAAGCAAATTGTAAGAGGGTTTATGAGTCAGTAGGATACGAAAAAGAAGGCCTTAAATGTAATTACTCACCCAATTTAAGGGAAGAAAGGAAAAAGGCCAGTTTGACTTAGTCATAGGGACGTTTCTTTTGTTCTAATAGGATGTTAATAGGACAGTCACAAGACCCAGATTCAATTTCTGCTCTGCCATTTATTGTCTATGTAATTAACTCTTGTCTAAAGGACTAAATACCTAAAATGCATTATTTTACCTCCATTTTATGTGAAAACAGAGACATGAGAAAAATTCTGAGATGTACTAAATTAAACTACAGCAGGTTGGAGGCTGGGGAGAAGAGATAAGGTAGCTGAAGGCCAAAATCAACAAAAGACAGCCCACATCCCTGAATGTATGTTGAAATTTCGAATCAATTTCGAGGCAGCTGTTTCATCTGTTAACTAGGAAGAATCCTCAGCACCAAATGTGACCACATCCTGTTTACAGATAAAATTTTTGTACAATTACCCATAACCAATCCAGAACATCAAATATTTCTTCCTTATGGACCATCTACCTATCCCAGAACTTCCTCTGCTTCACTGTCTATGCCCCCTTATCTACAGCCGAAGTCAGTTGTTTTGAAACAACTTACATCTTTCCTCCCAAAATGCATTGCATGAAAAAGCCCTGTCAATCCCAGGACGGTGGACATGTCTCCTCCAGCCAGCTCTGCTGCTGTTGGTTTAGACTGCATGTCCCAGCACCTGGCCCCTTTTCTGGATAGAATATAGCTCAATAAACCCTTTCCTTCAGATCAATGTTTAGTCTCAAAAGTTGTTGGTTTAGCAACAGAAAATATAATAAGGCAAAATGATTTTTAAAAAGAACCTAAAATACCTCATTCTCTCTGGTTTTAGTTAATGTACATTTAACATGTGTATGTTCTAATGTATAAAAATGTATAACTGTGGGGTATATCTCTCTCTACTATGGTCATGAATTCCTAGAGTTCCTGAAGAAACATCAAGTTGTTGAATTTTTTCATCTCATAATCTATCTATCTATCTATCTACCTACCTACCTATCATCTATCTATCTATCTATCTATCTATCTATCTATCTATCATCTATCTATCTATAAAGAGGTAATATGAAAATTAACCAGGACACCATATCAGTTGCTACTGGCTCAGGAGGAGGCTGTACGCCCACATGGGCCAAGAGTGGAGATGCAATACACAGGGGGATCAGGGCCTGGCCCCAGATCAGAGACACAACACACAGGGGGGCCTGCCCTCTCTGGGAGACAGTGCATCTGCAGTCCAGCCTCTGCACGTGAGCTGCAGAGGAAACACCTTTTCTTACATCACATTGGCTTAGCTTCCTGTATGCCACTCACAGTGTACTTAGTCACTTGGGTAATAAGAATCCAAGAAGGTGATCTAGGGTTTTTCCACCTCACTTCTAGAATAAAAATGAAGGTCTGCTGCTGGAGGGGCTAAGAAATGTCATATCATGCCCTAGCCAGTTTGGCTCAGTAAATAGAGCCTTGGCCTGCAGACTGCAGGGTCCAGGTTTAATTCTGCTCAAGGGCATGTACCTAAGTTGCAGGCTCCTTCCTGGCCAGGGTCCAGGTCAGGGCTCATTCAGGAGACAACCAATTGAAGTGTTCCTCTCACATTGATGTTGCTCTGTGTCTTTCCCTCTCTCTTCCACACTCTTTAAAAATCAATGGAAACATATCCTCAGGTAAGGATTAAAAAAAAGAAAGAAAGAAAAAAATGGCATATCCTATGAAAGAGACATCTTGAAAATACCTAAAGAAAGTTGTCACGTTTTCATGATGAAGGAACTGGAGTTTATGTTAATGAAAATACCTTAGTGGCTGGGTCAGCCGGCTTTCGCAGCAGCAGTGGGATGGTTGTGGTGGCACCTTCCCCTGATCAGCCAGTTGCCTCCCACAGAGGGAGGCCACACTGCAGCTTAAGCCATCACTAGGATATCCCTGAGGGGTCCTGGACTGTGAGAGGGGGCATGCTGGGCTGAGGGATCCCTCCCCCAGTGCACGAATTTCATGCACCAGGCCTCCAGTATATTAATAAACAGAATTATTGCAATTTGAGTTGTAAATGAGCCTCAAATATCATCCTCCTATGTAGGGGGAACTACTATTAAATCATCTAATAAGGACACTGTATACCAGATAAGAAGAGTAATCTAGATCATCCTATCTATAAAATAATAATATGCAAATTGACCATACCTCCACTACACCCACAAGGCACACCCACCAGCCAATTAGGAGTATGCAAATTAACCCAACCAAGATGGCTGCAGCCACAGACAGAGAAGGAGGTTTGGGTTTCTCCGGCAATGGAGGAAGTCAAGCTTTCCATCTTCCCTGGTCTGCCTTGGCTTCCACTTGAGGCTACAAAGTTTCAATTATAGAAGATAAATACACCCCAGACACCAGAGCCTTCACTTGGGTTGCTGGGGGCATGGCCAGTCTGCAACCACTGTAGGCTCCTCAAACAGGCCATCCCATGTCCCAAGGGAACACCAATCCTGATCCGGGATACTCTTCAGGGCAAACAAGCTGGCCCCCACCCATGCACTAGGCCTCTATCCTAACTAATCCTATCTAATAAAAGAGTAATATGCAAACTGACCATCACTCCAACACACAAGATGGCTGCCCCCATGTGGTCAAAAACGGCTGCCCCCATGTGGACACAAGATGGCCACCACAAGATGGCCAGCAGGGTAGGACAGTTGGGAGGGGCCAGGCCTGCAAGGGAGGGCAGTTGGAGTGATCAAACCTGAAGGGGAGGGCAGTTAGAGGTGACCAGGTTGGCAGAAAAGGGAAGTTGGGGGTGACCGGGCCTGCAGGGAAGGGCTGTTGGGGGGAACCCAGGCATGCAGAGGAGAGCAGTTGTGGGGACTAGGCTTGCAGGGGAGGGCAATTAGGAGCAAACAGGCTGGCAGGGGAGCAGTTAGGTATCAATCAGGCTGGCAGGGGACTGGTTAGGGGGTGATCAAGCTGGCAGACAGAAGTGGTTAGGGGCAATAAGGAAGGCAGGCAAGCGAGCAGTTGGGAGCCAGCAGTTCCAGATTGTGAGAGGGATCCCAGATTGGAGTGAGTGCAGGCTGGGCTGATGGATGCACTGCCCCCTCCCTTTTCACGAATTTCATGTTCCGGGCCTCTAGTTATTTTATAAGGAACCAGAAAGATTATAATTTGATTTGCCTTCTTGATCCATATATTTTTCACAAAAGCTGAACCATAACAACACATTAAAATAATTGTGTTGTAGCCCAGGCCAGTGTCACTAAATGGTTAGAGCATCAGTCCACACATCTAAGGATCACAGTTTTGATTCCTAGTCAAGGGCATGTATCTGGGTTTGTGGGTTTTCTCCCATCTGGTTGGGCACGAGCAGGAGGCAACCAGTTGATATGTGTCTCTCACATCGATACATCAATGTCTCTCTTTCTCCCTCCCTTCTTTTCATTCTCTCCTTGAAAAGAAATGAAAAAAAATATCCTCTTGTGAGGATTAACAACAAAAAGATGACATCTGTGTTATATATGAAAATTTCAAACATATACCAATTGCATATAACATTTATTCTGAAAAGAAAGCAGTTGAACTAGCTTACAGTTGAGTTTTCATTATATATTTCTTTTATTGATTTCTGAGAGGGAGAAGGAGACAGAAACATCAATGATGAGAGAGAATCATTGACTGGCTGCCTCCTGCATGCCCCACACTGGTGATCAAGCCTGCAACCTGGGCATGTGCCCTTGGCTGGAATTGAACCTGGGACCCTTCAGCCCACAGGCCAATGCTCTATACACTGAGTCAAACTGGCTAGGGTATTTTTATATCAAAAAATAGCTCAGTGATAGATGCCATCTTTAAAATGCCTTGTCACATAAACATGAACTCTGTTACCTTCTGACCTATGAAGGAGAACACTACAGTCAATAAAACAGAGATTATAGGAATCAGTTCCACCAAGTGAACTCAAGGAGAAAACAGTTTTAACTCTCAAAGGATGGTTACCCAGAAGCAGCATTTTAAATAAATTGGCCAATTTCAAACAGGCCTTATTTAAAGAGAGCCTCTCTTTAGTTTGCAATGTAAAAATGAAAATACTGTACTGAAATATCTTAAATCTGCGCTGCTGTTTCTCATAAGGAAGATAGCGAGAGTGAATTTACGAAGTGATGCACGGTGGAAAAACTAGTGAGCGAAGTTATAGGCAGACAGACCCACAGGAAGCACTATGTTAGAAATCTGTGCTTTCTCTTCCATACATACTGATACAGTTTTAAAATTGAATAGCCCTAAAAGGGACAAGTGTTAAAGAGACATGTTCATAATGTCAGAAAGTAGAGCTGCCAACGTTTTTGGTTTCAAGAAGCAATTTTAGCTCAAGCATAAGTGCAAAGGCAAAACATTTTCTTAAAAATTGTCTTTAATGGGTTGCAACAAATGTTCTCTATATGAGAAAATAACAATTGAGCACATTTCAATAGTTCTTCCTATGTCCTGAAAGGGATGGTGTGCAACATACTTGAATAGGACACCTATCTTTTTAAAATATACAGGGTGGGCCAAAAGTAAGTTTACAGTTGTTTGTATGGAAAATAATAAAATAATTAATAGCCAATAATACAAGAATAAACTCTGCATTTTGTGTACTTACAACTGTAAACCCACTTTTGGACCATCTGTTGGATAATTGTTTATTTAACATTGACAACTGATACTCAACTGGTGCATAGATGAAATTTTGCTAAAGTTTAAGTGGCTAGCTTATAGATTTGGCCTTTAGCATCCAACAGTGGTTCATTTCAGAAATTGTTTTAATTCATAACAAAAAGGCAAAGATCACCTGGCAGTCAGAGATAATTCCAGATTTCTCTATTATTTGCAAGTGTATATTCATGGTATCTTCTCAGGAAAAGCTAGCATTACTCAATTCATGCTGACTGAACCTCAATGCAAAGATCCTAGAGGAGTCTCAGAAAAGCTGGTTTGTACATTCTGTTGGAATTCTGGCATAAAGCAACTGCAGACCAAAAACTGAGCACACAGCATCTGCCTGTCTTTACTGCCTTTAGAGAACTGCTGGCATTGATGAACAATGCATTGGTGGCAACTAACAAGTGTTTTCTTGCTATTTTACACTGGTGTATCTAGTTTAAAGTTATCTTCTCCTCCCTTTCTTTCTCCTTTCCCCCCTCTCTCCCTTCTTTCCTTCCAAATAAAAGGTGGAAATGTATCAACTGATAACATTTTATGTTAGGAAAAATGGGGGGAAATCAGCAATAAAATTGCTAATTGATTCCTGATAATCTACTGGTGTGATTAAGTAACTATTGAGAATTTTTTTGTGTAATATTCGGCAAAAAAAAGATTTGGAGGTCCAATTAAATATATGTTTGTGGTCTTTTTTTCTTATTTTTATCCTTATCCAAGGATATGTTTGATTTTAGATAAAAGGGAAGGGACAGGGAGAAACATCAAAGTGAGAGAGAATCATCAATCAGTTTTCTCTTGCAGAGCCCCTATGGTATCAAATGTAGGTATGTGACCTGACCTTTTTGGTATATGGATGATGCTCCAACCACCTGAACACCCAGCCGGGGCTGGATTATCTTTTTAAACATGAGTTTATTTAATTTCTATTTGTAAGTAGTCCCCACAATTCTTGTAATGAAGATTAGAATACTGTCTAAACCATGATTTCATTTATTTACAAAATAGCAAAATTTAATCTGTGCACCAGCTTTAAAGTATCAGTTGTTAAAGTTAAATAAGCAACAGTGCATACAGGTGGGCCAAGAAGTATGTGTACAGTTGTGAGTACATGAAACAAGGGTTTATTCTGCATTATTATTTATTGATTACTATATTATTTTCCATGTGAATAACTGTGAACCTACTGTTGCCCCACCCTGTATATTTTAAAAGGACAAGTGTCCTATTCATATGTGTTTGCACTCTATTATTTATTATTTTATTTTTTTATTTTTTTAATTCATTACTTTATTTTGAAGAAAAAGTTATCATATACTTCAGGAAGCTTATGGTGAACATGTTCCATCTCAAGACACTTGTGAACACTGGTTTAAACTGCTTTAAAAGTGATGATTTTGATGTCCAAGACAAAACTATTATTTATTTTTATAAGATGTTCATTAAACTTCTAAATATTGCCTTTCAGTTTGTGAATATCTCTATGTTCCTGTCAAAACAAAATCTAAATTACTATGTGCATAAGAAGGAGAATAATAACATGAATACACAAAGATGATTGGCTCTTGAAGTCTGTAATTATTTTCTTATTGCCCCCTATTCCCCACCAAAGCTAATATGCTAGAAAGTATATTGTTTGTTTTTGTTTACCAATTAAGTCAGAGTACCTTTTTAAAATATATTTTATTGAGGAAGGGATAGAGATAGAGAGTTAGAAACATCAATGAGAGAGAAACATCGCTCTGCTGCCTCTTGCACACTCCCCACTGGGGATGTGCCCACAACCAAGGTACATGCCCTTGACCGGAATCAAATCTGGGACTCTTCAGTCCACAGGCCAACACTCTATCCACTGAGCCAAACAGGTTAGGGCCAGAGTACCTTTCTTATGTTCAGAACCACTGCTTTATGGAAGATGAGAACTGGGTACACAAATATCTTATAGGAAAAGTATTATTGAGACAGGTCAGTGTTAAAGGCTAACTACATTCCCCAACTGACCTTGCAGCTACATGTAGTCCTGTGACTAGTTTTCATCTCTGGAATGGGAGCTGTGGTTGGTACTACATCTAGGCTCAATACTTTCAAAAGTGGTTATACTTCCTTGACATGTTTTTGCCCCTCTTGCTGCCTGGAACATTGGTGGGAAGAGTGACCTTGGAAGAAGATCCCCTGAAGATGTCAGAGCCACTCTCGTCAGGATCCCTAGATGACCAAATAGAGCAGTATCATCTGTCCAGCCACAGTGGATAATTATATGATGAGAAATAAACTTGAAGTCACTGAATGCTCCAGGCCTTTTTGTTTGAGAAACTCTCTAAAACAGCAAGAAAGTGTATGGTTTAAAACTGTATAAACACAACTGACCAAATGCTGGTGAGGATGTGGAGTGACAGGGCCTCTCATTGATTGCAAGTGGGAATACAAAGCGGTACAGCCACTTTGGGAGTCAGGTTGGCAATTTCTTATAAAAATAAACACACTCTTCTTACCCTCTGATCCAGCGTTAGGCCTCCTTTCTATTTACCCAAATGAGCTGAAAACGTATACAAAAAAAAACCTGCACACAAATGTTTATAGCAGCTGTATGTATAAATATCAAAACGTTGAAAGCAACCAAGATGTTCTTCAACAGAAAATAGATAAGTAAACTTCAGTACATCCATACAATGTAATAGTATTTAGTGATCAAAAGAAATGAATTATCAATCCATAAAAAGACAGTGAGATGCCTTAAAAACATATCACTAAGTGAAGGAAACCTTTATGGAAAGGCTAGGTACTACATATTTCCCACTATATAATATTCTGGAAAAGGTGGGAGTGGGAAGGAACCGAGAGTATGAGAGCTGTCTGTATTTTCTGCTCCATCTTTTCATAAACCTAGAGGCTTCTCTTAAAAGTCTTTAATTTGCTTTACTTCCATCATTAATATATCTATACTCACTTACATGCACACACTCAGGCACAACAGAGGAGGAACATAACTATAGAACTTAAGTTGATAAAGAAAAATTATGAAAAAAAAGGAATAAGGGAAACATGAAAAGAGATGGAGTTGAAGGATCAGTGAGAGGGCAGTGGGACTAGACAGCATATTTATGCTTAGGTATAATGATTTAGAGCAAGATGTCCATGGCTGTCATCTCACCCTCACTAGTACTGTCTGCTCATCAGTGAGAGTGGGAAACACTTGTAATATACCATCAAGATCACTCCGTTTCTTATGGCCGCTTTAACTATAATCACTTCAGCCCAATGCCTGCAGAATAAACCACATGAAAAACAATTTTACCAAAGCGATATTTAAATAATATTCACCAAGCTTGATTGTTTATTTAAGTTATGGGCACACTTATGCTTAATTATATAATTTAATAATCCTCATTTTAAAGATAAAGAGCTGCAGCTCAGTGCATTAAATAATTTGCCTAAAGTTATTCTGTGCACCAGGTTAGAATATCAGTTGCATTTGAACTTTAGGGACTTGACCTCAGAATCTACACTTGACCCCACTCTTATCCTACACACAAGTGTGACTCATAGACTGAGTATCCATGTGTTTCCAACAGTAATGATGGAGCTTTTTGGGGGAAAAAAAACAAAACAAAAAAACTCTTGCTTAGCAATCTAAGTCCTACTTAATAGAGCACCCTTCCCTCTAGAAACCAGGAGTTTAACTTCAAGAATTTCTGGTCATTTCTGCCTTGTTTCTCCTGCACAAGGCTAATTACTTTGTTCCTTTCTTCAAATGGTCATTTGTCTAAATCCATAGTATTGAAGCCTCTGTTATTTATTGTATTTGATAAGACCATTAACTAAGCTGATCCTCTAACTTAGCAATACCTACTTTAACCAAGCCTTTACTTAGAGCTTATAAACAATTCTCCTTGCAAATCAATTTAACTGCCCTGGTCAGTTTAGTTCAGGGGTTAAATATGTCTCCCTCATCTCTCTCTCTCTCTCTCTCTCTCTCTTTCTCTGTGTTTCCCCACCTCCTCCCTTCATATTGCTCCCTCTAAAAGTCAATGGAAAAATATCCTCGGGTGAGGATAAAGAAATAAATCAATTTAACAGATGGTCCCTGCTCTCTCTCCCACTCCATGGACCTACATCAGATGTTTCAGTATTCCTTATAGCCATCACCATGCTAGTGATTGTACCCTAACCATAACTTGGAGACTTTGGAATCCATTATAAGAAATGCCAGCCAAGAATGTGTTAGGGAGTAAAATCATCACTTTCACAGCCTATGGCTTTCTATGGAATCAAATTTCAGAGCAAAAATTGTCTGAATAACATGTAAGATCTCTCAATGAGGCTCCAGATAACATAGAAATACTTCTGGAAGACAAGTGGCAATGTTTGCCTCTTGGAATTAGCTAACCTAAATAAAAACTAGACTTAGTTAGCTCCTGATCCAGATTTTTAGATGCACATACAATCCATTGGTTCCAGGGGTTGCTTCAGCTTCATTCTAGTCCTAGGGTTGGTTCAGGATTATATGTGTGGTCTGCTTTTGTTTATAGATTTGTAGTTTTTCTGTTCTGTTAGTTTTTAACCTTTAGAGATGGATTTATATAGCTTTTTAAAAAAATAAACAATAGCTCTCATTTTTTAAGAGATCAGAGTGCATGGAGCAGACAGGTTATTTTCCCTGATGTGGGTCAGCAAAAACATTGCTTGAGAAGATATCAAGACTTCTATAAAATTGTTTTTTAGCAAAAGGACTCAGAAATAGAAAAGATCATGAATTCTCAAAATCATATAAATGATTCATTATATTGCTGTAGTCTCATTGCCCCAAAATCTACCCACTAGAAATGTACACTAAACCACCTCAATATGCTAGCCTGAGCAACCGGTGTCAGATGAGAATATTTTTACAAAGACAATTTGGGCATGAAATAATGGCCAATAAAAAAAAAGAAATAATTGTCAATAAACTGTGCCTACATAGAACCAAAAGAATGGTCCTAATTGAATACAATAACGAGAATAAATAGCATCTGAAATTTCAACAAATCACCTCAATTAGTGTAAAATTTCCTCTAGAGCAAATGTGAAGCAAGAGAAATCAACATTGGTGTCTATTTTACGCATTTTGAGACTCAATCTTTACATGGAGGCTGAGGGGTGTCCCCTACACCAACAAACAATTCTCACACAATTCAATTCTGATACTATCTCCCTAAAGATGGCATTAAGATTCCCCAGGTTAAGAGTTCAGTCTCACTTCAAATGCCAGTCTCAAGTCCAGGCCATTACCTATGCTTTTGACAGACCGGCTATAGGTTGGAGGTCCCAAAAGCCCCTTCCCACTCAGGATGCCAATTACAAATCCAGGTTGTGTTCTGTACTTCTGATCAACAGACTATAAATCACAGGTTTCCACAAACTTCTCCTCAGGTTCAATTAATTTGCTAGAACAGCTCACAGAACTCACAGAAACCTTTACCCACTAGATTACCAGTTTATTATCTAACCCAGCTAACAAAATAGTAATATGCAAATAGACCACACCTCCGCTACACCCACAAACTATGACCACAAGCCATGCCCATCAGCCAATCAGGAGCAAATATGCAAAAAAACCCCAACCAAGATGGCTATGGCCACTGAGAGCAGGAGGGAGGCTTGGGTTTCCCCAGCAATGGAGGAAGCCAAGCTTTCTGCTTACCCATGCAAACCTAGGACTCCATTCAATGCTATAAATTTTCAATTATAGAAGATACATAAATCCAATAGAAATGGCGTCAGCCATGGAGCTGGAGAGAGCAGAGACTAGGGTTGCCCAGGTGATGGAGGAAGCCAAGCTTCTGCAGCCCTAGTGCCTAGGCCTCCACTCTAGGCTACAAAGTTTCAATTATAGAATTTAAATAAACCCAAACAGAAATGGCTGTTGCATGGAGGGAGCAGAATGCTTGGCTCGACTACAGGCTACAAAGTTTCAATTGTAGAATATAAATTAATCCCAGATCCCAGGGCCTCTGCTTGGGTTGCTGGGGGGCATGGCCAGTCTGCAAACCATCACAGGCCCAACTGCCAGGCTGTCCTACACCCCAAGGGAACCCCCACCCTGATCCAGGACCCACTTCAGGGCAAACCAGCTGGCTCCCTCCTATGCACCAGGTCTCTATCCTATCTAATAAAGAGTAATTTGCAGATTGACCATCACTCCAACACACAATATAGCTGCCCCCATGTGGTCAAAGATCCTGCCCCCATGTGGACACAAGATGGCCACCACAAGATGGCCAGCAGGGGAGGGCTGTGGGGAGGTTCCAGGCCCACAAAAGAGGGCAGTTTTGGGATATCAGGCCAGCAGGAGAGGGCAGTTGGGAGGGACCAGGCCTCCAAGGGAGGGCAGTTGGGGGTGATCAAGTCTGCAGGGGAGGGCAGTTGGGAGGGACCAGACTGGCAGAGGAGGGAAGTTAGGGGCAAACAGGCTGGCAGGGGAACAGTTAGGCATCAATCAGGCTAGCAGCACAGGGATTAGGGGGTCATCAGGCTGGCAGTCAGATGCGGTTAGGGGCATTCAGGAAGGCAGGCATGCAAGCAGTTGGGAGCCAGTAGTCCTGAATTGTGAGAGGGATGTCTGACTGCCCATTTAGGCCTGATTGCAGTAGGATCGGGCCTAAATGGGCAGTCGGACATCCCTCGAGGAGTCCCAGATTGGAGAAGGTACAGGCTGGGCGGAGGGATATCCCCACCTTCTGTGCATGAATTTCATGCACCAGGCCTCTAGTATATATATAAAAGCCCAGCGACATTTATGCCAGATCAACCAGAATGACTGGTCACTATGATGCGCACTGACCACCAGGAGGCATACACTCAATGCAGAAGCTGTCCCCTGGTGTTCAATGTGTTCCCACAAGAGGAGTGCCGCTCAGCCAGAAGATGGGTTCATGGCTGGCAAGTGCAGTATTGGTGGCAGGAGCCTCTCCCACCTCCAAGACAGCACTAAGGAGCAGCCTGCCCAGCTTCTCAGGGATTGAGCCTAAGCCAGCAGGCAGATATCCCAGAGGGGTACTGGACAGCAAGAAGGTACAGTCCAGGCTGAGGGACACCCCCCCTCCCTGAGTATACGAATTTCATGCACTGGGCCTCTACTAAAAAATATAACTCAGGGAGAGACAAAAGAAAGAGCTGCATAAGGCAAGGTATGAGAAAATGGTGCAGACCTCCCAGGGCCTCTTCAGGATCACCATTCTCCTCAGTCTCTGCATGTAAAGCCACCTGCAAGCTCTCTGATCTCCCTACCCTTTTGGGTTTTTAAATAGGCTTCACTAGGTAGGCATGATTGATGAAATCACTGGCCACTGTGTACCCATTCAGCCTCTAGTCCCTCTCCTCTCCCAAGAGGTCAAGGAAGTAGGATTGAAATGTTCCAACCCTCTAATCACCAGCTTGGCTTCATCCTTTAGTACTTACCAAAAGTAATCTCATTAACAAAACAAAAGACAACTTTGACAGTCTCAATGGGAAAGACAGAGTGTCCCGAAAATATGTAAAAATACTTTAAGAGCTGATAACTCAATTTTGAAAATAAAATGTATTTTAATAAACACTGCCTGTATAATTATTAAAAGTATGTGTATACATTTTTGGGGTCATCCTTATATGTGAGAAATATATTTGGTCATCTGAATGACTAACTATTTTTATAAATCACAATATTGGAGTGTCATTCTACACTGTATCAAGAAAAGGTAATTTGAACTCTTTTTTTATCCTCCCTATAGCATAGGATGATATGTTTATTGATTTTAGAGACAGCAAAAGAGGGGGAGGGAAGGGAGAAGGATGAGGGAGAGATGAAGAGAGAGAGACAGAGATAGGGAGAAAGAAAGAGGGAGGGAAACATCAACCCTATGTCCTGACCAGAGATCTAACCCTCAACCTATCCATGTGGCCTGACTGGAAATCCAACCCAAAACTATTTGTGTATGGGATGATGCTCCAGCTAACTGAGTCAACTGACCAGGACTGAACTAACTTTTAAAAGCCATTAGGTTGCTGATACTGTGGATGTTAATTTGCTTTCAATATCCGCTTATCACACCTATCACACAACTGAATGAATTTTTAGCTTTAGACCCCTGTAGATTAATTACTCTGATTTCTCAGCACTATCTCTAAAGGATATATGGATTTAAAATGCAGAATTGGAATATTGTAATTTTTGTTTTGTTGGTGGGAATGAGACATCACATGATTTCATCAATGAGTCAATTAATATTTAGAGAGGCAAGTATTATTAGAGATCTTACTATTCAGAGGAAAAACAGCAATGCATGCATGGAATAAAAGAAAGCTACAAATACCACAGCCATGGGTCAGGCTCGCCATCCTACATCGAGTTAACCCATTCAACCATTTCAGAACTTACAACATACTCTGTCTGGTTATGGTCCATGAATGAGAGTTTAGGAAGCATATGAGATCCTTAAAAAAGGCTGAAGGAACCATATGGCCATCTCCCCATAAAGTAAAGGAAACATTAATCTTTCCTCAGAAAGAGTATAAACCTAGTTCTCTTTTGAAAAATGAAAGTTATTGCTGATTTACATATGGCTACAAATTCTGAGTTGATTTCCAGGGTAATAAATGTTATTTCATTATTTTTTTCCAGAATTTTTAAAAGAAGAAGAAATGTTTAATTTGTATCTGTGCACATATGCAAATATCGTGTATAATACACAAACAATGACTATTTAGTATTTGTCAGTTTTCTGGTTTTGTTTCTTAATAACAGTGGTATATACTCATAATTTGAAATAGCAACATCTTCAAAAACCATAATAAAGGCATCATTTCTAGTCCAGTGCACAGATATCCCAAGAAAGTGCACTAAATATACATAATTTCTGTATAAATTGCATGAAATGAGTATCTGCAGCACTGCAGAAATGGCAAAGAGCCAAGTTACTGATTCTTTGCTTCACTGACTTTAATGCAAGTTGTCTACCCAAGTAATTAGATAGACGACAGAAAACTTAATATTAATTTTGTGTGGCCCATTCAAACCTTCTACTTACACACACACAATAAAATGTTTTTGTGGTTTTACTGAGCTAATACCATCTCTTATCACAAAAATCACTCTTTGGGTTTATGAGTGAAATCAGATCACAAAGGGAGAAAAAATATATATTGTACTATCCAACATTAACCTTAGCCTAGAGCAAAACAAAGTCTCTACTTGGTAAAACAAAACTGCTTTTATGAAATGCAGTAATTGATTTCTTTTTCAACAATTGATTTTTATTATAGTCCATAGTCAAGGACTCTAAGTGAGTTTAAAGATTATCTGCAATATGTATTCTTAGAAGGGAGCTAATTCACTTAAAGATAGTTTTGGAACTATTTCTGTAAATGCATCTTGCAGTTGAAAAGAAATTGCTGTGCGCTTTCAGTGCTGATCACAGCAAAAGTAAATGATAATGGTGAAAGCGATTTTCATAGCAACATAAATACACTAATTGTAACAGAAAAATATGGATATTGAATTGTGATATTAAAAAATAGAATTGAAAAGAATTTTTGGCCTTCTTATTGTGTTTATTCTCTTGATTCTTCTATTGTTTGACAACAGCCTCTGGTTTATGTCACACATAATTTCCCTCTATTTCCCATGCAGAACTTTCTTTGTGTCAGCAAGAAGAATAGCTATAACACTTTTAAAAAATACATTTTCTACTCTTAATATACCAATTTACATCCTGTTGGCTACAGCTTAAACCTGGGAAGGACCTGTTATGAATCACTTCTTCTCTAAAAGGCAAATATCTGAAATTCTGACACTTCAGAAAACAGCTTCTGGTAGATTAATGGATCTTTAACCCTGAACTCAGAGAGAAAATTTCTACTGCCCCAGACCCCTGCAGGTCTTTATGAGACACTGAGCAGTTGTCTGGGTCTATGCCTGACAACTTTTGTGCCTTTTCGTACTTGTCACTCATTATTTTCTAGGAAAATCAGGTTGAGAATAAAATTAGGTTTTTAAATAATCCTGCTAGTAATTTAATAATGTAAAAGTGTCAGTGTTCCTGTCCTCTAATACCACCCAACACAGTGCCATGTCCCAAGATACTGTAGTTCATTAGCTGAATAAAAGCAGTTCTTCTCATATAAATTTTTTCAGATAAGTTCACCTTTCTCAAGGAGCAAATGAAAAGGGCAAAGCATGACAATTTCTCATTTTATAATGGGAAATTTATTCAAGATTTTTTCTCTCCTTGTATCACCGAAGACACATTACAATTAAATGCCTTCATCTGCACATAGTAGCCTACACACACACCGCCCTTATTTCAACAATTCCCTGGGTATTTGCAGCATGTTTCTTTTGGGTTTTTTTTTTATGTTTCATCTCTTCATTTATTAAGTATTCTGACTCAGAACTTACATTAAGAGCATCAGTAATGACAAAAGGCTGGTGCAGAATGATTTTCATTAAGTCCTGACAGGTGAGCAAAATGAAAATAAGATAAAAAGCTAAGTTATAAAAAAATGTGCTTCTATGCCCTGATTATCAATATTCTGATTAATTGAATAATTATTTTTATGACAACGTTGATAGAAAATAGGAAACTAAAATTATGGGAAAGAAGTCCACTTCTAAATCATTTGTTATGTCTTTGGTAGAAAATGAAATAATTAGTTTCCTTAAAATTGAAAAATTTTATCACGTAAATAGTTTGGAAGACAGATATACCTGCCCCATTGCGCTATATGCCTTCATTTTATTTATATGCATGTGGTTAGACTTGCTCCTGGAATTAAAAGAAAACTGTAATGAATTTTTTATTATGTTAATAACCAGTATCTTTGTAGTTGCTTCTTAGAGGCCTAGAGAATAAATATCTTTTTTATTTATTTCATTTCATAGCATAAATATTTCAATTTTACTCCCTAGTTTCTCAAGTTAAATTATGTGTATTAATTTTTATGCAATATAAAGATGTAGGCTGAGAACTTAGAATTGTGGATTTTAGTACAGGTCTCTTTGAGCTTGAAAAAGGCTAATAACTTCTCTTGATTCCTATAGTCTGGAAAGTTCTGTATAAATATGAATGTTGTTATTATTAATATATATTTATCTATTAGGTGAACTAATAATCACCTAATGATCACCAAATGATCTCTGAGGTTATTTCTATCTCAAAGTTTGTGACCATATACTCAAACATAAATAGTACTGTTTTTCATTATTTCAATTAATTTCAAACATGAGCATGCACAAGAACAATTACCTTATACAAGTCACTCAATATACAATATATTCCATATCAATTTTCAGAGAATAGTCACATATTAATATTCAACATGAGTGCAGAATCCAATTTGAATTTCTTCTTGATTATAACAAGATGAAGGTTACTTCCATAGGTCATTTGCAAAGTATTGTCTCTAGATTTTCAATAAAGGTATGAATTTTACCCACGGTTTGAACTTTAGGTCAACGCTCTCTGAAGTAAATTTGATTTTCAAAAAGAAAATCTCTAAATTCTTGATTTTATAAAGTTAAGTTTTTTTTTGCTGAGCTTCCCCTATATTTCTTAACTAAACCTGGACCATCAAATTAGCAGTTTGCAAACTTTTGAAAACTCTAAAAGCCTTTCTTTAAACAAACTCAAGCTATATAAAAGAATGTTAACAAAATGTATATGAGCCAGACCACCACAGACCCCAGACAAATTTAGAATCAAATGTCCCTAGAATCTTTTCGAAAGTTCATGGATATATAAGAAGGGAAATTTTTTAGAGAAAGGTCTTTCAAGTGCCTTGTCTGTATTCTTGCTTCCTCTAGAATGAGTATGTCAAAGCCGCATGTGACCCATAATGAATATTTTTGTGGCTCAGCCAATATAATGGTATGTAAGAAAACATTAATTTTATCATTGCTCTTGTTCTATTTTATACTATACTTTTCAAAATAAACCTACATTTCCATGAAAATTGAAGCTTGTGCGTGTTTTTTTTTTTTTTTTTTTTTTTTTTTTTTTTTTTTTTTTTTTTTTTTTTTTTTTTTTTGTGGCCCACATACACTTAATTTGGCAGGTTTTGCTTTGACATGCTTACTCCGCAGAAGGGAGACGCACTTCCTGCCCTTTCACCTTAAGGTAAGGTATGAAAGCTTCAGGGTAAGGTATGAAAGCCTTAGGGATCATGACCTTGTGTTCTCTGTAATTTTGAGGGGTACAGGAACTAATGTCTGATTCTCATCTGTGAAAACCAAGGAAGCTAAGAATTTGCATATGACTCTCAAACAAGAAAAATCTAGAGAACAAAACAGAACTTGACCAATGTCATCAATGATAGAGGTAGGAGTATGTGGTCTTTTAGGAATCAGTTTGCTGCTGCACTTGGATTAACTGAGCTAGTCCACAGTAGGAATGTGAATTCCCTATGGGAGAGAGAAGGTCATGGGAGGTAGTAAGATAGCAAAAGACCTCAGCAGAAACAACCTAGATTTCTACCACCAAATACTGATAGCTGAAAAATTAACCCAAAGATAACACAGAAAACAGAGCCCAAAACAGTGCCAACCCTGCTATCAGGGCCCTGCAAGAAATCTGTGAAGAATCTGTATAGATACTCCAGGAGAGAAAAGTCTGATTTAATTTTCATCAAGGCCAACTAAGAACTTCAGCTTTAACCATCTTTAAAACCAGATTCAGCACTCACTAGTCACTATTTAACTCCATTTAAATAAAATAAGGAACCATCCAAACTAATAGCCAAGAATATTAAGGAACAAAAAAGAACATAGACAGAAGAAAACACTATAAAATCAAATTCTGATTTATATTTGGTCTCTCCAAATATGTTTAAGAACACATTTCAGAATGGAAATTATGAGAAATTAAGATTTGTTTTAGTGTATAATTAGATATGCACTTCTCTATCTAAACCCCCTCCCCCCCCAAAAAAAAACATCTTCATGTAAGCAGATTAGCTTTAATTGTATTCAGAATTAAAGAAATTAAGCCAATAACACAGTAAGTGGATTCTGGGCCTGACTTCAAATTCAAAATGAGGTGGATAATATATTTTAATTGATTTTAAACAATAAAGAAGTTTGAGTTGTCTTTGTACAAAACGTAGTGCTTTATACTAAACCAAATTATTGAGATGCATTACCTTTCTACTTAAATGCAATCTTAATGAGATTTTTATTTTTTTCCTCCAAAAATACTTATAGGTAAAGCAGTCAGAAAAGGAAAAAAAATCAAAAGAATTAAAAAAGAAATCTGGACCAAATGGTTTTGTGATTGGTTTGAAAATATATTCATTGAAAATATGATAAGAAATTTAGGGCTTTGGTTAAACAAGATTTAATTAAGAAGAGATGAAAAGTTCAAATGTTTACAACGGTAGAATTGGAGGTCAAGATTACATTAATTGTTTTATGTGAACTTAGACTCTTCAGATGCTACCTAGTTTGTAAATTCTATGAAAATGAAGTCAAAACCAGTATCTGGTAAAATATTAACAACTGCATATTACCAAAACAGTTACCAAAACTGACACAGCCCATTTATAAGATAAACTGCTGTGTGGAATACACCCACACAGAGAAACACTCATACATACACAGATGTACATGTGCATGCATATACACACAGACTCCCATATATGACAGAACTGTCTTGGAATGGTGGCTGTGTTTACTTAGGGAAGGAACTTCACCAGGATTCACATAGTTCAGCTTCAGAAGGTAGAGTTCTTCTTTTGTTCATTTAATCTTGCCCTGTATTGTTGTTGTTAATCCTCACCAGAAGATATTTGGCTATTTTTTCCATTGCTTTTTCACAGAGTGGAAGGAAGGAAGGAAGGGAGGGAGGGAGGGAGGGAGGGAGGGAGGGAGGGAGGGAGAGAGGAAGGAGGAAGAGAGAAGTATTGATATGAGACACACATCCATTGGTTGCCTCCCACAAGTGCCCCGACCTGTGGTGGGGACTGAACTTGAATCCCAGGAATGTGCCCTTGATCAGGAATCAAACCCCCCACCTGACCCTTAGATGCACAGGATGATGCTCTAACCATTGAACTACACCATCCAGGGCTTATTTCATATTTGTAAAATAATTTTTATTTTTCATTATAGTAGATATGGAATATTAGATTAGGTTCAGGTGCACAACACAGTAATTAAACATTTATAAAACTTACAAAGTGTAATTCCATATTTTTTAAAGGAAGCAATAGTCATATAGTTGCAATTTATTTATACTTAACTAATCAAAGTGTTACTTTAAATAGTTCTTCTAGATATGTAAGAAACTGAGAATTTCTTCTTTTTTTTTTAGTCCTCACTCAAGAATATGTTCATATTGATTTTAGAGAGAGAGGAAAGGAGAGGGAGAAAAGAAGAGGGAGATGGAGATGGAGAGGAGAAGGAGAGGGAGGGGGAGGGGGAGAGGGAGAGGGAGGGGTAGGGGGAGAGGGAGAGGGAGGGGGAGGGGGAGGGGGAGAGGGAAAGAGAAACACCAATGTGAGAAACATCAATCCTTTGACTCCTGTGTGTGCAATCCTCTTGGTGTGAGGGATGATGCTGTTCAGCTGAGTCACTGGGCCAGGGTAAGAATTTTCCATTTTTAAATAACTGAAATTATGCTTCGGTATAAGAAAGCCAACTTGAATTTCAAAAGGTATACATGCAGGTCTAAACTGAGCAGCAAGGCGGTTCCAAAAGAGCATCTACATTTTCCAGGACATTATTGCTACTAAAGAATGTATCCTCTATTAAGTTAACCAAGAATAATGTATACTTGTAAAATGTCAGAACAGATATTGAGACTATAGATTTTATGGCTTACCAAAGATGTTCCAATCTAGCTGGTAAATGACATGCATTTTAAATTGGTGAAATATCTGGGTTATGATGCACACTGTTGAGCTTGCAGCCCCTGTGGAGACATTGGAATCTGTTGTGCAACACTGAGTTGGTATTTACAAGGGTTTTTTTACTCTCTTTTAAAAAATGTTAATCTTACAAACCCAAAGAGCCCTGAATTTGAACACTAAGTACATAAAAATAATGGTTCTGTTTACAACTTTTAGCCATGAACTTCTAAATAAAATTGAAATGCATCTGTTTTCTAAAGGACATAAAGGTGTTCCCATTATTTTATGCTTATTAAGTTGTAATAACAAGCATCAAATGCTACACAGAAGTAGCATAGCTGACTATGCTAAGCCATTAAGTCATTATTTCTGGTACACAATATGCTTAAGAAAATTTTCCTGCCACAGACTTAATACGTCTTTCATAATGTGTGAACTTTGAGGTCACAGAATGGTACACTGTAGACCAAATTCATTTGCAGACATAATTTATGTGGCCTCCATGGTGACAAACTATTTCATTGATTGCCAACATTTAAAAATTGGGAGATTTTGCACAAGACACTTAGATTTCCAAACTCTTTGAAAAATTGGGGATGTCTGGCAATACCTGAGTTAGTTTGCATTTTTTTAAAGAAAATAAGCAGCAGGAGATAAGCAATGTCTCCCCTTTAACAAGGTAATTGACTCCAGTATACTGCAGTCACCACCATTCCCTATTTATTACAAGTCTTGGATATTGTTTTTTACATTAAAAATTTCTTACTGTACCCATTTATAGTACTGCCTACTCCCTATGAAGAATGTTCACTTTATAGGCAATCAATGCAACATTCTCTAGGACCACTTAATGTTTTCACTACTTACTCAAAAAATCTTTAACATTGGCTTATTCTATATTTTATAATATGTATTTTCTCTCTTCCCCAATAAACTATCAGCACAAGAAGAGGAATTATGCCTTATCAGGTACTTATATCTCCAACTTTCATACAATGTCCAAAATATATTTAATTTTTAATAAAATGTTTTGATGACACTGTTATTGGTGAAACTCAACTTTTTCTTCAGTCATAATCTCTATCAATTTTCACAGTCTCAACCTGATAAGAATGTGAGTACTATCTGAAAATATGGGACTTCGGAAAAGAGAAAAGTAGGGTGGAACAATGCTCATTTGAAAATATAAAATATACTTAAGCTATACAAAGCATTACAGTATCTAAACTACTGAGACTATTTCAAATGCCTACAATAAAAATGGCATCCTACAACTTCAGACATTTCCACAGAAAACCTGATCAATTAGATTTCCACATCATGCTGCAGAATTAACGGCGCTAGATTTGCCTTCCCCTCCAAAAAGCAACACAAAACATAATGAGGCGGATGCCTTAACATATTAAACAGGCAGCACGGGCTTGTGATACTTAACAAATACAGAAGACTGAAAATGGATCTCCATACACATTCTGGTTCTCTGCCAGGGAGCACTTCCTGCTTTATAGTAGGGAGGCAGAGCACAAATAAACTACCCATTTTCTAAACTGAGGAAGTGGATTCAGAAGGTCATGACCTTAGTTTGGGGCAGGTGGTAAACCACCAGGAGGTCATGGAAATGAGAGATCAATAGAAGAGCTAAGATAATAAACTCACCACACATCTGTGTGACCATTAAACTCTCTCTGGGTGTGAGAAATTCAGAAAGCTCAAGAAGATGAAACCCAGGGAGCCCTTAGAACTTGCAGACTTTCAACATGTTCCTCAGTCACACACAGCTGGGTGGCATAAGGAAAACCTTCAGACGTAAGGTGTTGGAGCATGCCCGACCTCTGCCAAACTGGTGGCTGAGCTCTCAGCCCACAAATGCAGAAATAGCTCCAGGGAGGTAAGGGGGCAAATTTGGCAGAGCTCTCAGTGAATACATACCACTATGGGGAGATGGATGCTGCCTTTAACTTAAGGACAGTTAACAAAAAACAAATAAAACTTTCAGAGTAATAAAAACTAAATGCAGGGTTGCTGCAACATACTGTGTACAGTGTCTAATTTTCCATGAAAAGGTAATAAATGTGACTCATACCTATACACAAGAAACAAAACATTTCATAGATACTGCTCTGATATCTGTTTCCTCAGCTCAGTGAATACACTTTGGATGAGAACTCAAAGCAGCTCCCCTACCTATACTCAAAGAACAGGCTATCACTGAGTTAACGAACAGGGAATATCAACAGAGAAATTAAAACTATGCAAAGAACCAAGTGAAAGATTACAAGTGAAATAACTGAACTGAAAGTTTCAATAGATGGACTCAAAGATGGATATGAGATGGTAGAACTAAGAAATAGGGAGCTCTCAGAGAAATCGTTAAATTTAATCCAATCCCAAAACTACGAAAGAAGCTTTACAGCAGTGAGGAAAAAGCAGCACATATCACATAGAGAGGAGCAACTGTATATCCAGTTAGGCTATTTTTAAAGAATGATAGTAAAACATTCCTAAAGTTCCATAAAAGAATGTTTGTATCTACATATACTTCCTTCTCTTATACTTTTTAATAATCATGTGGCTGTTTAAAACCCAACTATAACACAGTGCTATCAGACTCATAACAACTAGGAAACTGAGCTATACTGTTGTGAACAGTATTTCAAGAGTGTTTTTTTTTTAAAATACAGTATTTTCAGTAAATATAGTATTTTAATAAATGGTGCTGGAACAATTAGATATTCATATGCAAAACCAAAACTAACCTAAATTTTAGGAAACAATCAAAATTTTTATAAAAGTGGATCACAGACCAAGTTATAAAGCCTACCTCTATGAAATTTGTGGAAAAACAAAACATAGTAGAAAACTGCAACTTGGTTAGGTGAAGATTTCTCAGATAATACACAAAAAACAGGAATTTTAAAAGTACTTGATAACTTTAACTTTATCAAAATTAAATTTTTTCACCTGTAAAGTCACCCTTAACAAAATATAAAAAGATAAGCAAAGATTGAATGTAATTATTTTCAAAATAACCTATCTAATAAAGGAGTGATATGCAAATTTGACCATACCTTCACCACACCCACAAGCATACACACCAGCCACGCCCATCAGCCAATCAGGAGCAAATTATGCAAATAAACCCCGAACAAGATGGCTGCCACCACTAAGAGCAGGAGGGAGGCTGGGGTTTCCCCAGCAACGGAGGAAGCCAAGCTTTCCGCCTGCCTTTGCTGGCCTAGGCTTCCACTCAATGGTACAAAGTTTCAATTATAAAAGACACATAATCTGAAGGCAGCCATGGAGCTGGAGAGAAAAGAGGCTAGGGTTGCCAGAGTGATTAAAGAAGCTAAACTTCTGCAGCCCTAGCGCCTATCCCACCACTCTAGGGTACAAAGTTTCAATTGTAGAACAAAAATTAATTTCAGATCACAGGGCCTCCATTTGGGTCACTGGAGGACGTGGACAGCCTACAAACCACTTTAGGCCCCTCACCCAGGCCTCCCCGCACCCTAAGGGAACCTCCATCTTGATCCAGGACACCCTTGAGGGCAAACCAGCCAGCCCCCACCCATGCACCAGGCCTCTATCCTATCTAATAAAAGAGTAATACACAGATTGACCATGAGCTCAACACACAAGAGGGCTGCCCCCATGTGATCAAAGATCCTGCTGCCATGTGGACACAAGATGGCCACCACAAGGTGGCCAGCAGGGGTGGGCCATTGGGAGGTTCCAGGCCTGCAAGGGAGGGAAGTTGTGGACCACCAGGCCATCAGGAAAGGGCAGTTGGTAGGGAACAGGCCTGCAAGGGAGGGCAGCTGGGGGTGGTCAAGCCTGCAGGGGAGGGCAGTTAGGGATGATCAGGTCGACAGAGGAGGGAAGTTGGGGCCAAACAGGCTGGGAGGGGAGCAGTTAGACATTAATCAGGCTGGCAGGGTAGTGGTTAGGGGGTGAGCAGGCTGACAGGCAGAAGCTGTTGGGGCAATCAGAGAGGCAGGCAGGCGAGCAGTTTGGAGCCAGCAGTCCTGCATTGTGAGAAGGATGTCAACTGCCCATTTAGGCCGGATCCCAATTGTTCCTAAATGGGCAGTTGGGCATCCCTCAAGGGGTCCCAGGTTGGAGAGGGTGCTGGCTGAGCTGAGGGATACCTCCTCACCCCCCATGCATGGGTTTCGTGCACTGGGTCTCTAATAGATATAATAAAGCACTTTATCTAAAAAATAAACACAGAGACTGAATAATAAAATATGACTAAATGGTTGAATACACACTTGACCTAGTAAAACATACAAATAAAAAGAAGTCTATAAAGCATGCTCAATATCATTAATTATTAAGAAAATAGGAATTAAAATCACAATAAGATATAACTATGATCCACTAAAGTGGCTAAAATTAAAAAGACTAACATTATCAAGTATTAGCAAAAATAAAAATAAAAAACTGTTATACCCGTACAATGATGTTTGGAGGATAAAATATTTTTCACTTAAAAAAATATTCTAGGAGTTTTGCTCAAAGTTAAAAGAAAACAGTTATCATATACCCCAGCAATTCCACTCCTCGGAATCTAACCAAGAGAATGAAAACTATACATCCACACAAAATCTTGTAAATGAGTATTCATAAAAAATATATAGATAATAGTTAAAAACTGGAAATAATTTAAATGACCATAAACAGATGAATGAATAAAATGTGCTCTCACACAACAGTGTAATACTACTCACTGATAAAAAATAAAAAATAACCAACGATGAAGTGCTGAAGCATAGAACAACATGGAAGAATCTCAAAATCATGTCAAGTGAAAAAAGTCAGATAAGAAAAACTACATTTTATACAACTCTATTTTTTATGACATTTAGAAAAGGCAACATTGTAGTGAAAGAAGAAAAATTAGTTGTTGCTTGAGTTCAGAATGGGGTCAATTTGTAAAGGAACATGAGAGAAGTTTTTTGTTGTTGATCATAATAAATCTGTATAGTTTTATAAATGTATAAATTTACTAATATTCACTGTATACTTAAAATGGATGATTTTATGGCATATCAATTATGTTTCAATAAAGCTTTTGAAAATTCATATGGAACATACAAAAATATTCTAAATGTGTCAGCACATAACAAAAGACTTTCAAAATATAGGAAGACCGAAAAAGAGAGAGACAGAACCACATTCATAACTGGAGAGATATAACATACCTTCTTCACATCTATAGACCTGATAAAAGAAAAAATTAATAAGGATATACAAGATTTCATGGGAGAGTTGTTTGTCAAACTTGAATTGTGCATTCCGGATCTGTTCATTTTACTATAAGATTTATCTAACAAAAACCTGACCCATTCAATAATGCAATGAAGAGAGGACTGAAAGAACTAGACAAAAATGATCAGTAAATAGGAAAGTCAATGATAGAAAGTCAATGTGACAAGGTAGATAAGAACAGCAAATGAAACCCAGAAAAGCAAGCTAACCTTTCTGAGATACTTTTCTTTGTAACAGTTATAAAACATCCTTAGTTTAAAGCACTCATGCAATTATCAAGATTTCTATGACAGACAATGCTTACTTTGAAGAGATTATTGGAAATGATGACAAATTTTATTCCAAAAATAACCAGAAACTTCCGTATTACAGAAATACCATTATCCATTTTACCAATAGATATTAAATGGTAAACTAAAAAAGCACACTTAAATCAGCATAATAAACAAAGTATCAGTGTCCTTAATATGTAATAAGCTAAAAAGATCAACAACAATGAACAGCCCCAATCAAAATTGGAATAAAATATTATGCACAACATGCAATAGAAGAAAAATAATTTCTCAGCAAATACATGAACCAGTATTCATCTTGAGTAACCAAAAGTAAAATTAAAATATAAGAAGCCATATACACCTATGTGTTTTTGTTTTTATTGTAAGAAGTACATTTAAATGGACATTGTGTCTGTAGAGTTCTGGCAGGAAACTGAGTAACTGAAGAAAATTTAATAAAGGAAACACTTATGAAAGGTCTGGATAAGTTATAAACAGCAACAACCAAAAATACCCTCACAATGAGAATAGTGTGAACCATTGCCTTAACTAAGCTGGTAGTTACAAGGGAAGTGAGCAGTTGCTAGTTCCCAGGGAAGAGGCAGAGCTGTGTGACACAGGCCAACTGACAGGAGAAGATATGGTCTATATTTCACAGCCATTAGCAACCCAGCAGGGAGAAAGAGAAGGGAATAATACTCCGCCTCACTTTCCTCCTTCCCACTCATCTCCAGAGGGCTCTTATCTTTGGTCCAGTGATGTCCCGTGGCCTCTTACCTTTGATCCAGTGATGTCCAGTGGTTTCTTACCTTTGGTTGAACTCAACTAGAAGCTGTAGGGGAACGGAGATCCACACAGGTTAGACTTCCAGGAACCAAATTCTTATGGAACCAAGTTCAAAGAAGATGTGTAGGGGCAAGCATCATAATATCCACAAAGATACACTCCTGCAAGGAAGAGTAGGGGTTGATTGTAATTTTAAAAACCTTTTATAAGGTAATTTATCCATGCACAGTAAGAGCCTAAAAATCTTATTCTTGTTGGTATAGTATTTCTATTTCTAGGAATTTATCTCAAGAAAAGAATGTGCACAAAAATCTCTATAGAATTATGTTTAGTGCAGAATTATTAAATATTTGAAATAATTTTCAACATTAAGTAAAAGCCATGTAACAGAAGAGCATGCATGTTCTATAGAAATTATTTAATGATATGGAAAGCTATTTATAAAAATTGCTACATTTAAGAAGCATGAAATAAGTGACCTGCACAGTATGCTAGCAACCTGTGGGTAGGAGCTTTTACTGCTCATTTCTACATTTTTAATATCTAGAACAGTGCCTAGTATATGTTATATGCAAATACATGAGCATAAGGGAAAGTTAAAGAACATATTTCAAACTGTTGATAGAATTGAGGGTGATGTGTAATTATTAATTTATGCTTTAAATTCTCTCCTGTTAAGAAAAAAAATCATTTAAAAAAAGAAGATCTTTTCTAAGTGTTGAAGCATCATTATAAGGACCCTGTAAAAGCCTCCAGGATCCTGAGAGGTTTGTCCTGTTGCGTACCATTGAGGTCACTCCACCTTCTGTGGGAAATCTCCTATGAAAGTCTAGAGATGAAGATCAAAATCTCAGAAAAAAATCTACGCCATCCTTCCAGCATTGAAACAGCAGTAAGATTTTTATTTTTTTGATAATTATATTTTCACAATTTGGCTCTGCTGAGTCATCCTTTGTGATGATCAGAGTCATAGCCTTGAGTCTTTTTTTATAAAAAGTATAAAATAGTCCACAAAGATGAGCATGAACTACCTTATAGAGCAGATAAACATTGTAATGGAACCATTATAAACACTTTCAAGGATAAAGATTAAGCATTCTAAGGGGACATAAAAACCAATTGCAAATTTTGTATTTTACAGATTTGGAGAAGGAAGCTCAAGAACATCCAGAGGAAACAAGCTCAGTCAGCTGAGTCCTGCCTGGTTCAGTGTATTACTGTGTGGCTCTATAAACACCAGTTTCAGCAAGACAGTTCAAATCCCCTGCCAGGTCAGTCTAATTTAAACAAAGTGGTTATGGAGAAGAAAACTGAGTTGAATTGGCTATTCAGAATTAGTTTGCTGTATCTATGTGTACATTCTAATCAAATTAAATGGCATCATTTTTAGAATGCCTTTTTCAAACTCTTGGGAGTTTTTGGTTTCATTGAAGATTCCTTAAGGGTCAAAAGTGGGGAGGTATCAATGAAGGTCCAATCAGGACACAGAAACCACACAGTGGTTTAAACAAGGGAAGTTTCATATGACAAACTATTAAACTATAATTATAAATTAACTATCTGATGTAAACGGAACTCTAAGACTGTATTGCTGAGAGAGACTATCCAAGGAAGGAAAACTTTAATAGGAGGTTTCCTCTCCAAGGCAAAGGATGGGTTTTCACTGGAAAAAGCATGGTTACAGCCCATTGGGTGGTAGAAAGTTTGCTGTGATGCTGGCCCAGAGCTGGACCATAGTCACTGGGCAAGCAGGAAACAACAGGAGCACATGTGAGCTACAACAGGTGGGCAATACACTGCTGATCACTGCACAGCTGCTGGAACCGGCGAGAGGAGCTCTTTCCCCACGCAATGTCCCTCTAATACCCTAGACTCACTTTAAAGAAGAACAGTTTAAAAGCACAGAGTGCATTGTTGCTGAATGGGTATTAGAGGGCAATTTTAGGCCAAGAGGCAATAAATTGATAAGTGTAAAAGGAAGCCTAGTAGGTCAGGCTTTAGGTCCCTGGTCCCATTTCATCCAGAGCAGATCTGCTATTCAGTGTCTAATAAATATTGGCTTCCTACAAAATATATTTGAAGCCCCCCCCCCCCAAAAAAAAACACTGAAAAGTGTTATAAATTTTTAATTTTGGATTTAAAGAAAACCATTAGCAATATAAAAGTGTTAATGACATCTGTAAATTCTTAAGAGTCCTGACTATAGGAGAAAAGAGGACTGCAAAAAGGAGCTGGAGAAAACAAAAAATGCAAGTGTTAAATAGCATGGGCTTAAACTTTTGAAAAAAAAAGTAATTTCTACATTGTAACAAGTTAGTTAAGCATCTTAATGCAGCTGGCATGTCTATAGAAATCAAGTAAACAGAAAAGGATGTGTTTGCACTTATATAAGAAGAAAAACAGTTATTGTCTTGTTCTTGGTTCACTAGCATAAGACATTTATTTAGTCATTAGAGTCCTGATGTACGATTAAATTGTGTGTGGTTAGGGTCCCTAGGCCTAGCTGCAATCAGGGCCATGTCCACCACCCAGCATCGCTCCTCCACCTTTGTGATCCCTGCCTGTGAACCTCCATGCTCACAGCTCCTGCCCCGCAACAGTCCTGGGCCTCAGCTTCCCCCACCCCACAAAGTTCCATGCTCACAGCCCCCATCCCCACCCCTTGCAAGGCTCCTTAGCCTCAGCTGCCCATGCCCCATGATGCTCCTCTGTAAAGCTTCCTGTTGACAGCCTCCGCACTGCAAGGCTCCTCAGCCTCCTCGGCCCTGCAGTGCCACGCAGTGAGAACTGGACCAGTCCTTTGGTTATTTGAGCCCAAAGCTCCTTCCTCCTGCCACAGTGCCATGAGTGGCCAGGAGCCCACAGCCCCCGCTCCCTCACCTCTCTAACCTGCTATTTGGTTATCCATCCAGTAGATTAGGTTGTGATGGTATCTGGGTTTTTATATATTAGGATAATGAGCACTGATTGCAATACAATCATGCTACAAGTCCATCAAATTATTGGGAAGAAAGAAAGAAGAGATATTAGTACATAAACCCTACCAAATCAATCAGGTCAAAAATTACAAAATGCCAATAATAGTTGTATAAATCAATAGTTGCATAAGTTCCTTTTTTTTGAAATATAACAGAAAATACCAAATATCAAAAGAAATGGACAAAGGGTTACAAATGATTCTGAGGAGTAGAGCTAGAGGTGTAGGAGGAAATGCTGTTTTTATTATGAATATTTTAACTTTAATTTTTAAATTATTCACATATTTCAAAATGATGAGAACAGGCCCAATCATACATATATATAGCACTAGTGACCTGGTGCACAAAATTCGTGCACATTAAAAGGTGATTCATTAGAGGAAATAATTTAATATTGTTATTTGCCCTTTCTCTATAATAGAAGTGTCAGAGATGAAAGAAAATTAGTAAAATGTATATGAAAACTTTCTTCCTGTTAGCATCTGGGGCTCACCATGGGACCCAGAGTCAAGTCCCCACCCACCCACATGCACCACAAAATTTTATGAAGACTCAAACTCGGCTACACCCCACCCTCAATGGGCTAGATCCAACCAGGCCAGTCCCATTCTTGTCAAGCCCTGCCTGGCAGGGGGCATAGCTTTAGGTCCACTGGCCTGGCGCCAGGATGGGGTGTGTGGCCTGAATTCCCCCAGCTCAGACCAGGGTGGGGGCAGGCCTTGAGGTCCTCCTTCAAGCCCTGCTGGGCAGGGGCATAGCCTCAGGTCCCCTGGCCTGGCAATGGGGTAGGGGGCACAGCCTGTGGTCCCTCAGCCTGATACCAGGGCAGGGGCACAGCCTGAAGTCCCCTGTCAAGCCCCACCTGGTGGGAGGTGTTGCTGAGGTCCTCCAGCCTGATGCTGGGGCAGGGGAAGCACCCTGAGGCCCCTAGCCCTGCACGAGGATGGGAAGTGCATCTTGAGGTCCCCTGTCAAGCCCTGACAGGTGGAGGACACAGCCTGAGGTCCCCTGTAAGCCCCATGGAACAGGGGAGGCATAGCCTCAGGTTTCTGCTGGTTGCTCATTAAGGCTCCTTATGGGAACTTGGCTTCAGCTGTTGGTGCAGCCATATTTGTGATGGAGTGATGGTCAATTAGCATATTCCCTCTTTTTATTAGATAGGATGATTTCTATAATTCAAAAAGCATAGAAAAAACACAGGAGAAAAATACCCTAAAGTATTCTTCCTGTGTGGCATAATTCTTCATGGCTATTAACTGTGTCTTTAGACTTTTAACTTTTCCAAAATTTTGAAAATGAGTCAATAAAAGTGTGTAACAGAGCAAGCAAATGGTTAAGTAAAGTCATTAAATTTATGAGAAAGGAAAGCAAGAAAGATAACTAAGATAAAGCAACTACAGAAGTATTATTATGTCAGGTAAGCAATATATATTAAGTGACCATTGTAAGCCTAGCAGTGCAGATAGTAAACAAAAAACAATAAAACATTACCTATTCCATTGATGAACTTAAATATAAATGGTAAGTAAATGGAATAAATAAAAGTTAGATATTAATTTATGTGCATAAAAATTAAATAAAAAATAATAATTTAAAATCTTAGTTACAGGAATTTCCCAAGTTGAAAATAAAACAAATAATAATAATTCCTCCTCTTACTCCTGCTCCTAGTATCAAAAATGATTAGTTGTAAATAGCTCTCATATAAAATTGTGAAGATTACCACAAACTCCATAAAGATATCATATAATTTGCAAAATGCAATACTTAACAAGGTTTTTTTTTTTTTCCTAAAGTTTCATTTTATAGATTCTCAGGACATCTGCTTATCATAATACCAATGGTAAATGCTTAAATTGGTTTCAAATATCAAGTCAAATATCAAGTCTCTGTTACATCTGCCTTTAATTCAGATGTGAATTAACCAAAATGCTAATTAAGTTTAAATGTCAGAGCCCCTTCCTTTCCTGGGCCCCTTGTAGCAATATGCTCTACATGTTTTTGCAGCATTTGTAAAAGCAAAACACTTTAACCAAAATTGGTTATGACAACTAGCTCTTTTTATTCCAATTTATCCTCCAACACATTTCTGCTTAAGTAAAACTAGAGGCCCAGTGCACGAAATCCATGCATGGGTAAGTTCCCCTCAGCCCCGCATGCACCCTCTCCAATCTAGGACCCCTTGAAGGATATCCCTCTCGCAATCCAGGACTACTGGCTCCCAACTACTCGCCTGCCTGCCTTCGTGATTGGCCCTAACCGCTTCTGCCTGTCAGCCTGATCACCCCCTAACCACTCCTCTGCCAGCCTAATTGATGCGTAAATGCTCTCCTACAGCCTATTTGCCCCTAACTGCCCTCCCCTGCAGGCTTGATCATCCCAGCAGTCCTCCCTTGCAGGCCTGGTCCTTCCCATCTGCTCTCCCCGGCTGGCCATCTTTTAGTGGCCATCTTGTGTCCACATGGGGGCAGGATCTTTGACCACATTGGGGAAGCCATCTTGTGTGTTGGAGTGATAGTCAAGCTGCATATTACTCTTTTATTATAGAATAAAGGCCTGGTGCCTGGGTGGGGCCCAGCTGGTTTGCCCTAAAAGTTGTTCCGGATCAAGGTGGGGGCACCTTTGGGGCATGGGGCGGCCTGGGCTAGGGGTCTGTGGTGGTTTGCAGGCTGACAACACCCTCCAGAGAATCAAGTGGAGGCCCTGTTGTCTGGGATTTATTTACCTCCTACAATTGAAACTTTGTAGGCTGGAGTGGAGCCAAGCCTCCTGCTCCCTCCATAGTAACAGCCATTTCTGGAAACTTTGTAGCCTTGAGTGGAGGCCTGGGCCCACCAGGGTGTGTGGAAAGCTTGGCTTCCTCCATCGCCGGGGAATCTCAAATCTCCCTCCTGCTCTCTGTGGTGGCAGCCATCTTGGTTATGGTTAATTTACATACTCATTCCTGATTGGCTGGTGGGCATTGCTTGTGGGTGTGGTGAAATTATGGTTAATTTGCATATTACTCTTTTATTAGATAGGATGACAAGTATAGGGGCTATGAAATAGTAAGCTGCAAACAACAGTTTTGGACTTAGTTAGTTGTCCACACATGTATTGTAGTCTTGTCTGTCTATACTTTGAATATTGCCAGTCATACTGGTTTATGGATGGCTTCCAGGAAATGCCCACAGCCCATGGTTTCACTCTTCCAATGCAGAGACACAAAGGTGCAGAGCAAAGGTTTCATGGAGCAATTGGCATGTCCTACTGAAGTTAGCACTAGAAGAATCATGTAATGGAGGGAAAAAAGTTTTGAAATATAAAGCATGAGAAGCTAGACTGTGAAAAATTCCTCCAAACAGCACATCTCATACAATGAAAATCTTTTGATATAACTTTTTTCTTATATTTGACATCAATTGCACATTTATTTGACATTAGAGTAGTGAATCTGGAAGCTGAAAGAAAAACTTAAAAGTATCAGTATTGAAAAAACAATATTCAATAAAAACACTAAATTATCTCACTATATTTGTAGAAAATATTATCAACTGTTATTATAGACATCTGAAATAGCAATCAAAATTCAAAGCCTAAATATGTAGGAAAGAAATAGTATAAAATTATACCAGGCAATTAGTTAATTAAAATATTATAAATTTTTCTGGTTTTTGCAGTTTTACTGGTATTTTTACACTTCTTAAAAAATGTGACTTGTTACAATATATTTCTCTTCATTTATGCTTTCATATCTAATTTTGTATTTTCTTTTTCTCAAAGTTTCCCCAATTTGTATAAAATTGAGGCCTCATAAAACTAAATATACCTTGGATTTTTATGTTATTATTTCAAAACATTTATCATACCATTTTTAGCAATTCTAATAAAAGAAAATTTATATAGTTGCTATCATGTCTAAATCACCTTCTCATAAGATTAATGGGTTTATTTTTCCCATTATGTCCTAAATATAATGAATTCAGAGGCTCAGACACTGTAAGAAAACATTCAATAAATTCAACAAAATTTGAGGTGGAAAGTCAAAGAAAAAAAAAAAGACACAAAAAGGTGAGAAAAAATTTTGTACTCAAAAGATAAATGGAAGTTTATCCCAATCCATTCCCCTACTTGAACCTGTATTAACCTTCAAACAGTAGCTAACACAATTTAAAGATGAAAAATGTCAGGTCCCTATATAAGAATGACTAAAGAAATAACAGAACACAAAACCAAACAAAATTCTGGGATAAAGCAAAGAGCATATAAAGTAGATGAACAATCTACATCAGAAGAAATAGCTTAGAAAATAGCAAATGAATTCAAATAAATAGATTTCTATAATCTCAATTGATATTACAGAATACTAGAGACCCAGTGCACAAAATTTGTATATGGGGGAGAGAGGCCTGTCCCTCAGCCCAGTCTGTACCCTCTCTAATCTAGAACCCCTCAGGAGATGCCTAAAGGGCAGCTAGACATCACTCTCACAATCCAGGGCTGCTGTTCCCAATTGCTCGCCTGCCTGCCAGCCTGATTATCCCTAAATGCTTCTGCCTGCCAGCCGGGATCACCTCTAACCACTCCCCTGCCAGCCTGATCAATGCATAACTGTTCCCCTGCCACCCAATTGCCCCTAACTGCCCTCCCCTGCTAACCTGGTCACCCCCAACTGCCCTCCCCTGCAGGCCTAATTGTCCCCAACTTCCCTCCCTTGCAGACCTGGTCCCTCTCAACTGCCTTCCCCTGCTGGTCTAATCATCCTCAACTGCCTTCCCCTGCTGGGCATCTTTTGGTAGCCATCTTGTGCCCACATGGGGCGGCCATTTTGACTACATGGGTGGCCACTTGTGTGTTGAAGTGATGGTCAATTTGCATATTACCATTTTATTAGATAGGATTGACTTTCTTTGGGAAAAAGAAATGAAGCAAGTATTTAAAATATAGATTTCAATTCACAGAATAAAATAAAACTGTCTGATAGACTTAAAAAAGTAAATGGAAAAGAAGAAAACATACTGCTTAATAGTATCCTGTATTATAGAGTTTAAACAACAAAATAAACATAACTAAAATTTGTTTTTAGTTCTTTCCATTTCTAATCTTGAGAAAGTTAGAAATGGAAGCAAAGAACACAGGCAAAAAGGCAAAATAAACACCTCCACCAGTGTGGTTCAGTGGTTAACTATAGAACCATAAACCAGAAGATCAGGGTTTGATTCCTGAGCAGGACACATGCCCAGGTTGCCTGCTGGTTCCCTAGGAGTGGGCATGCAGGAGACAGCCCACTGAAGATTTTTTTCTCATAACTGATATTTCTAACCCTCCCTCCCTTTCCCTTCCTCTCTCTGAAATCAATAAAAATATACTATATTCATTTTTTAAAAGGCAAAATAAAGGGATAAAGGCAACAATTTGGAAATAATATACAACATACATACTTCTGTCCCTAAAGCACAGGAAAGACTTTAAATGGCATACCAACCATGTTCCAGGAAAAACTGACATAAAATATATAAGGAAATATATCCTCAGGAAGATGCTGAAATTAGGAAATGAATGAAGGATCATTTGGGCACTCAGCAGAAAAAAAAATTATATACAATAGATGAAGTCACGTTGGCCTCAACTTTCTTCACAACTCCACCCACAGACAGAGACAAACAGAAAGAAAGAGATCTCTGTTCAGTGTTATCATTTATATGTCCCAGTTGAAACTGTAGCCAGCATATTGGAACTAGCAATGGAATCAAGAGGATAAATAAATATCCACACAGTGAAAAAAGTTAATAATATGTTTAGTTAATTTTGGATCTCTCCATCAACTCTGATTGATAAACTTTTCTTATTGCTTCACCCATTGTAATTTCACTCCTTATGCAAGGAGTATATAAATGTTAAAAAATTTTACTATGTAAAAATAGTAACAACATAAATCACAGTATGAGGATAAATAAGATAGGAGAAAGTTTGGACTAATATCCCTGTCTTTCACATCTGAAATTTAATAAACATATTATAAAGTGAAATAGTACAATAATTGCATCCTCAAAATTTTTATTTTTTTCTTTTCTTAGCATTACTAAAATCTTTCAAGAACTAATATTTCTTATAGTGAGAAAATTGAAAACTTTGTCAAAATTTTAGCATTTTTGTTTTACTTCAGATTCTCTATTTTGTTAAATTCAAAGAAAAGTATAATAATAAAAATAATATATATTTTGAGCCAATATCAGTTAAATCATTTTTATTTATCCATCCTTGAGTCTGAATAAAAGAATATCTGAATTGGAGACATCAAATATTAATAATAGTTATTCCTGATTTGTAAAAATTAGTAGTAGCTTTCACTTTTTAAAAAAATTTCTGCTTTGAGTGAAAGCAATACTCAAAAAAATACAAAAAAATAATAAGTAAATAAAATAATAACAGTGCTACAAAAGAAATACAATTGGTTTTCACAAAACAATAAAATTGTCTATCATAAAAAGTGAGCACCTATTTTGAATACTTCATACTATGTTAGACTATAGAAACACATTATAGGCAATAATATTTTGCTCCATGTTTCATAGTTAAACTAAAACTATAACAGCTATAAAAATACATAACTACCTAACTTTATAACTACCATTGAAAAAGAAGTATGAATGGAAGATACTGATACTGGAACTTAATCATCTACATCAAAATGTAGGATTATCAATAGTTTTAACTTCATATTTCTGAACTCCCTTTTCAAGGTATGTAAATATTTCATAATAGATTACCTTATGAAAGAGTATAAACATCAGAGAACTATTTTTAACCTTTTTTAAAAGATAGTAACTTATATAGGAACTAGAGGCCCAGTGCACTGGGGGGGAGTGTCCCTCAGCCCAATCTGGGACCCCTTGAGGGATGTCCGACTTCCGGTTTAGGCCCTGTGAGATCAGCCATAAACCAGCAGTCGGACATCCCTTACACAATCTAGGACTGCTGGCTCCTAACAACTCACTTGCCTGCCTGCCTGATTGCTCCTACCCACTCTGCCTACCAGCCTGATAGCCCTTTAAATGCTCCCCTGCTGGCCTGCTTGATGCCTAACCGCTTCCCTGCTGCATGATTGATACCTAACTGCCCTCTCCTGCTAGCCATCTTGTGACAATGTAGGGGCACCCATCTTGTGACAACATGGGGGTGGTCATCTTGTGGCAAATGTGGGGGTGGCCATCTTTTGGTAGCCATCTTGTCATAATATAGGGGTGGCCATCTTGTGGTGGCCATCATGTGATGACATGGGGTGGCCATCTTGAGCCAATATGGGGGTGGCCATCTTGTGACAATGTGGGGTTGGCCATCTTGCGATGATGTGATAGTGGCTATCTTGTGACATGAGGGCATTAGCAAGGACACAATTTGTATATTAGCTCTTTATTATATAGGATTAAAAGGGAAAATATTCAAAGGATTTCCATACAGCTTCCCACTCCTGGCAGAGTTGTGTTTCTCTGCCTTTGTTAATGCTCACCTGGCTAATATGTGCCTTCAACTATCACCTGAGGCCATGGTTGGCAAAATGCGGCTTGCGAGCCACATGCAGCTCTTTGGCCCCTTGAGTATGGCTCTTCCACAAAATACCATGGCCTATGTGAGTTTATTTTGAAGAAGTGGCATTAGATGACATGTAAGTTTTAAAAATTTGGCTCTCAAAAGAAATTTCAATCATTGTACTGTTGATATTTGGCTATGTTGACTAATGAATTTTCCAACCACTGACCTAAGGGATCATCTTTTAAAAGGGTCTTTGAAATCCCTGTGTTGGTCCAAGTGGCTGTGTTCCTGTTCTTCCCTGTCTATATCCCTATAAAATAAATTACCCCCCTGTATTTGAAATCATCTGTTAGGCCGGAGTTCTCAAACTGTGGTCCCGAGGCCAGCATTGTCAATACTGTCTGGGAACTTGTTAAAAATGCATGTTTCCAGGCTCCAGTCCAGACACACTACCCAGGAACTACATGGGCAGGACTCAGCAATCTGCACTGTAACAATCCTTCAGATGTTTCTGATGCCTGCTGGCCAGAGAGCACAGGTCTACTGCTCTCCCAATAAAAGGTAAACTTTGTAAGGACTCAGTCTCTTCACATTCATTGTTGTATCCCTGAATCTTAGCATCATAACTGGCACACAGTACATTGTCCTTGAAGGCTCAGTCTAACAAAAATAGAACCCACAAATAATAAAAATAGTAACTAACATTTATCATGTCCTTATTATGTTTTCAGCATTGTATTAAGCATGCCACACATATTTATTCACTTAATTATCCCAATATTCCAATGGAGCAGTGTCCCCACTATTACACATTAAGAAGTAAGTTGCCAAGGACACAATTAGGGAACTTGCCAAGGACACAATTAGCAAATAGCAGAGACAAGATAGAATTTCAGTCGATCTATATTTAGGAGCCTAACCCTAATCATGAAACTACAGATTCAGAATGTGTGGCAATACTCAGAATAATTACTGGAGATAATTTTTCTCTTCAAGTATCTGTATTTATCTATGCTCTTTGTCATATATATTGGTAAATGTATGACACTTTGGCCTGACAAAGAATATCTTAATGCACACTTACATGAATAATAGATGGAGCTCTTAAACTATGAATTTAATGGACATGGTTTTGCTCATTGTCATTTTAGAGATCTGTCTGAACAATCCTATATAATAAAAGGGTAATATGTAAACTGCCTCTAAGGGTGGAACAAGTCTCTATGACACACACTGACCACCGGGGGCAGACACTCAAGGCAGGAGCTGCCCCCTGGTGGTCAGTGCACTCCTGCTCACCCACAAGCCAGGCTCTTGGCTGTAATCTCAGCAGCAGTGGCAGGAGCCTCTCCCACTCCATGGCAGTGCTAAGAATGTCCATCTGATGACTGAGGCCTGCTCTCCCAAGGGCTCCTGGGCTGCCAGAAGCATGTTTGACTGCCAGCTTAGTCCCCATTCTCCATGGACATGTTGAGGGCTCCCAGACTGTGAAAGGGTGCTGGCCGGGTTGAGGGATCCCTCAGAGTGCATGAATTTTTGTGCATCAGGCCTCTAGTTTCCTAAAAATTTCTTTTCTTTTTATGTCTTCCTAAAAACCCATTTCAAGCTTTAGGCTCATGCCAAAATCCTACAGATGGCAAAACTTTGTTGAACGTTTATGAATTGGCTACTAAATACTGTGGCATAAATTAGGACTCAAGTTGAGAATGTTACAAAGCAAACATGTCTCTGGTCAGATACATTAACAATTGCAGTACAGATAAAATAAATATGTACGTTTTATAAATTGCGTTAATTGAAAGTTAAGTTGTTAGTTATACTTTTATTACTTTATAGTTCAGGGAAAAAAGCCCATAAATTGTCAAAGATTAAGAGGGATACTTTCATAATGTCAGTTCCCCTTAATGTACGTACATGTTAGGACAAGAAAGATGTGTTCAGGATGCTTAAGAGCTGTAATTTGATCATTTCTCCTGAATTTTACTCATGGCCATGCCTAACGCTATATAGGCTACTGCAATTTCTACATGTTAAATTATGTCAACTTATTTTCATTTTGAAAAATTGCCATTCCACACTCCCCTTCCTTAAAAATGACAAAATCCCAACCGATCGAACAGTTCACAATCTATTGCTAGAACATCTTACAGCACAACAAAGATTTAGTTGAGTAATTCAAATGACCAGGCAGCTAATTATAGTTTTTATCTTCATTATGTGAGCTGACTACAGCACTTTTTAATTCCATCATTCCTGCTGGTGCTCTGGCAGGACAGCCGGCCTGCAGGTGCTCTGACTGTGGCTCCTGGAATCTTGCCTGGTCTCCCTCTTTCCATGGTGACATTCTGGCCAGAAAGTAGATTGAATGATGCTGATGCTGAGCTACAGAAATACTGCTCAGGCCAGTAATCTTATAACAATGCAAAATGCCCACTAACAGCAGCCTGGCAGCATTGTAACCAAGGGTCTGTTAGGAGTAACTTCGATTCCTTCACATTATGAAGTGTTGGCCACGTAAAGAAATTAAGTGAGGAAGGTCTCTGATAAAAAAGGGATTAAAAGATATGCAAATTGGCAACTATATAAGAAAGGAAGTGGTCAAATGAGACATTAATAATGTCATTTTTTTAGATGGTATATCTTAGCTAAATAATTGAAGAGGATAATGCTCTCCAAAGACCTGTCATCATGTTTGTCTAACATTAATTTTCAAAGGAAGGACTGTGCAAACATAAAAAAAAGAATTTCCAATTGATTTCTATGGCAACATATGGCAATATTCTATGCATGAAGAGAAGTCACTCTATTCTGATTTCTTGACAGGTTTACTCTGTGGTTCATGGATCGCCTGTCAGAGGTTATGGAGACACAAACAAGATGTGCACTGAATCACTCAAAGAATGAGTATATCAGTCAGCCTCTGCTGATTATATGCTATTTCCTACTGGGCTTCTCATTACTCTGAAGGAAAACTAACCCTTAGAGAAAACTCTGGATATTGTCTGTGGTTCATAGACAGATAACAGATACACCCATTTGAGGCAGATCAGCTGACACTGAAAATGGATTGATCACATTGTGAGCTGGGTGCTTTAGGTGAAAAGAGTCAGCATTTAAAGACATAAAAGTGGGAAAGTTTGAAATTCCAAATAATTTATCCCTTAGTTATCTAGTAACTTGTGTGATATGTTTTTTTTAAAATGTTTTAGGTATTATGCTAGCCAGAATTTTTATACCCCCATCCCCTTGTATATACATCCTGCCTAATACCCTTCTCTTGAGTGTGGCCAGGACTTGTGAATATCATTGTTGTGATTAGGTTACTAATAAGTTGACCCCAAGTTAATCAAGACGGAGATTATCCTGAGTAGACCTGACCTAATCAGGTGAGCCCTTTAAAAGAAAGTGAAGTGCCAACTCCTGCTGGCCTTGAAGAGACAGCCTCACTGAGTTCAACAGCTGCAAGGAAATTAATTCTGCCAACAGCTATATGAACTTCCAGGGGGATCCTCAGGCCCAGATAAGAACCCAGCCCTGGCTGAGGCCTTGATTGCAGTCTGGTGAGCAATAAAGTAGAAAATCGGGTAAGCGTGCAGGAACTCCCGACACACAAAAACTGTCGTTTGAAACCATTAAGTTTATGGTAATTGGTTATACAGAAAAGGAAAATGAATAGATATGTGGTGCAAAATTGAAGTCTTTAGAGAACATTTCTTATATTTTGAACATACTTGTGTATATGCAATATCCCTCCCACTTTGTCAATGATATTCCTTTTTTCCATTACCATTAGTCAACAATATTCTTCAGAATCATGTTTCTCTGAATCTGAACTGAATCTTGTTTCTACTTCTCACTCATTTCCATATGTCACAATCCAGATATCATTATACAATACTGACTTTTCATACAAATTTGTGAAACCTCAAAAGTTTCAGCTCCTTCAGTTCAATTTTGTTTTTTTCCATCTTTACATAAAATTACTACAACATTTTAAAGGAAATGTTGAAAGATCCAGGTCTCTGTTCAATTGATTTCATCCAGCTTTTTGTCTCTGAACTACTTGGGAAAAACAAATTAAAAAAACAACAACAATTACATCTGTGTTATAATTTACAGTTTACGTAGTTACCACATTTTATTTTAGAAAAAAATTTTAAATTGTAAGTTGGACATTTTAAGATAATTAAAAATAAAATTCAGAATTTGAAACAAAAGGCTAAGTGAAAATTGACTTATGGATTAATAATTGAATCAATTACTTAAAACTCTATTGTCTATCACATCAGATCAACACCACAAGAAGGAGAGGATCAGTTAAATTCAATTCAGAAGAGGAAAAGCCGGTGAGAATAACACATACATGTATGTATACTCTTTCTTTGAAAATTTTAAGAGTACTAACAGGCATAGGAACCAAGATGGTGGCATTGGTAAACTCCTATCTTGCTGCCCCACACAACAATTCCAAAACTATAACTTAACAACAGGGCAAACATCATCCAGAATCACAGCAAAGCTGGCTGAGTGAAAATTCCACAAATAAAAGTAAAGATAGGACACTGTGACTCAGAGGAGTGGTGGAGTGCAGCTTTGAAGATACGCGCAGAGCCATGAGTGCGCATGCATGAGTGGAAAGGGCAGGCGGCTGCAAACACAGCTTGTTTTCTCCATCAGGGAGGGCAAAGGCTTCCCACTGCACTGATTCCCCAGTTCCAGGCGAGGTCCAGGGAAAGCACACTGAAACCCAGGCGAGGCAGAGGGCGAGCTTGTGGAGAGTGCGAATAAATTTGGAATCAGCAGTTTGCATGTAAACTTGGGAACAGAAGTGCTTGACCACGCAGAGAGAACTTGTGACTTGCTCCCTCGTTTGGGAGACAACCAGACTTCTTTGTTTTACAACCCTGGGTGAGACTTTGGGTGTGCAGACTCATTTGGGGAGAGGCAGAGTTATCTGGCAGCGGGTGGAGACTAGCAGCAGCTTTCTCTTAGAGGTGCGTGCAGCCATTACCACCTGGCATAGAGACCCACACGCTGCATAGGGCGGAGCTGACGCTGCATGCTCAGCCCGGAGACTCCACCCATCCAACCTGAACACAGCTTACCCTCACTGTCAATTGGCCTGGAGGTCAAACCCTCGTAGTCTAACAATAATAATCTGGGTTTAACTTCAACAATACTGTACAACCCATAAAGGATTGCAGTAAGAGTATCCACCTCAGGTAACTGGGGAGGCTGAGCCACTGTCCCTTAGAAGACATCTATCACACAAAGCTAATTGACCAACTCAGGATAGCAGCCACAATGCAGAGAAATGGAAAGAAATCAGGTGTGAAAGAAATGGAGGAAAAAAGACGACTAGACATAGAGTTCAAAACCACAGTAACAAGGTTTTTCAAGAGGCTCCTAGAAAAGGCCAATGAACTTAATGAGAACTACAAGGAAATGAACAAGACCTATGAGGAAATGAACGAGACCTATACCTATGAGGATATGAAAAAGGACCAACTAGAAAGTAAGCATACACTGACTGAAATAAAAAATATTACACAAAGACCTAAAAGCAGTCCAAAGGACAGCAAGAACCAAGTCAAAGATTTGAAATACAAAGAAGCAAAATCCACTCAGCCAGAAAAGCAAGAAGACAAAAGAATCCAAATAATTGAAGATAGTATAAGGTGCCTCTGGGACAACCTCAAGCATACCAACATCTGAATTATAGGGGTGCCAGAAAAAGAGAGAGAGCAAGATAATGAAAACCTACTTGAAGAAATAGTGACCGAAAATTTGCCCCACCTGGTGAAAGAAATTGACTTAAAAGCCCAAGAAGTGCACAGAACCCCAAAATATAGGAATCTATAGAGGACCACACCAAGACACATAATAATTAAAATGCTAAGAGCAAAAGATAAAGAGAGAATATTAAAAGTAGCAAGAGAAAAACAGTTAGTTACATATAAGGGAGCACCCATACGATTGTCAGCGGATTTCTCAACAGAAACGATGCAGGCCAGACGGGAGTGGCAAGAAATATTCAAAGTGATGAATAGCAAGAATCTACAACCAAGATTACTCTATCCAGCAAAGCTATCATTCAGAATCGAAGGTCAGATAAAGTGCTTCACAGATAAGAAAAAGCTAAAGGAGTTCATCACCGTCAAACCAATATTAAATGAATTGCTGAAAGATATTATATAAGAAGAGGAAGAAGAAAAAGGTAAAAGTGTAAATTATGAACAACAAATAGACATCAACAGATGAATCTAAAAATCTAGTGAATTAATAAGCTTATGAACAGGATAAACTGGTGAATATAACAGCATCATAGACATAGAGAGGGAATGGACTAACAATTCTTGGGGAGAAAAGGGGTGTGGAAGTGCAGCAAGAGACTGGACAAAAATCATGTAACTATGGCAGAGGCAGTTGGGGGGAGTTGAGGGCGAGGGTGCGATGTGTACTGGGTGGAGGAGAGCTATAGGGGGAAAAAGTGGGAACAATGTAATTAATAAACTGAACAATAAAGATTTTTAAAAAAGAGTACTAACAGGCATTAAATTCCATTAAATATTTCTTACTGCACAAAGAACTGTTAACTTGTATGCATTCATGCCTCACAGAAAATGATTTAATAAAAACAATCTAATAATTATCGATAATTGTGGAACTCTCCAATGTGACAGGAACTCTGCTGGCAATGTGACTACATCATTGCATTTAATTTTCATAAAACAACATTACAACTATGGCATGCTTATCCCTTTACCACTCATATGAAATGATGATAACAACAATATAGAATGGCACTCGACCTGTCTGGTTCCAAACTACTGGTCTCCATTTCTTTGGGTAAAAAAAAGGTTCATAATAGTGTCTAGGAGATCAAATGAGTCCAGGTTAGTGAATACCAGAATGCACCACCCTGGGAAGGGAAGGAGCAGCACTGGAGAGAGTAGGGAAAGCTAGGGGTCCCTGGGCCTCTTCCTTTCCCTTATACTGGCAAATATTCTTCTATATTTTGTACTGTATCCAGAATGCTACAGGATACAGTACAAATATTTATACCACATCCCTATATCATCCAGTATTAGTTCAAAGCCAAATACTGGATATCACATTTCCCAAAGCCAAATACTAGATACCACATTTTCATAGACTGTTACTAACATGTGATGGCACAAATGTATAAACACCCCCCAAAAATTGTAAGCCCAGACATACAAGCTTTTTTAATTCATCCAATATTTGGCAGTCTTTACTTCGTTGTTTCCTCTGATGGAGTATAATCAAGGATAAAACTGGCCGCAAAAGATTTCCCATTGAAGATGCCTTGTCACCTGAAGCCACATCCTGACCAGAGCTAGTTCAGTTCATCTTAATATTCATTTCCTACATCCTCCTGGTGCTGTCTTCTCAGGTGCCCGAATGGCTGCCACAGTGCATGATTTTACCGTTTGAAAGACTACATGAATCGTTCCAGATATCATGATAGCTGTTTCCAAATATTTTAAATATTCTCATGAAAAAAAAAAGAATTAGGGTATTATTGTGTGATTCCAAAAAATAGAACTAGGAGAATGTGTGAAGTTAGATGGAAACATCAACAAAGCAATCGAATTTGGTACTTAATTAGGCAGAATTATCCAATAGTGAAGGTAATCAAACCACAGCTACATAATCACTTCATAAAGAAGATCCAGAAAGCCAGTCAGCAGTTAACTTTGAATATACTGGTAAGTACTTTTACCTATGCCAGCACCTCACATAATGTCTCAGGCATAATAAGTATCAAACAAACATTTGCTGACTGTATAAACATAAATAAAAAACTTTAATGTATACAAAATGTAAGGTAACATTTCTATTTTTAACATAATAAGTAAATAAAATACTTTTCATACTATTGGATTCCACAATTGTATCCTGAGAAATAGCATATTAAAAATCCATAACAAGGATAAGTACACATATGTAAACCTTAATCAGTAAAGAAAAAAATAAAATAATTTTTAAAAATCTGTAATGAATTGACCAGCAGACAGATGAATAGACATATTTTATAAAATGGAAACATACAGGTCATTCATTTCTAGATGGTTGTACAACCTCCAGGATTCATGTAGGTAATAATTTTAATAAAAAAGAGGGATAGCTTCTGCCTTGATCTGAAAATCCTTCTTTGAAAATCTTAACCAAAGATTGATATATGATTAACTGTATACTGCATGAGTTTTCCCCACTAAAGCCCTAATAATGTTTCTATGACTCTAATTTCACTCTGTCAAACCTGCTATGCTCTTCAAACTGAAGGTGCTCTTCAAACTGAAGGAGATAATAAAGAGGCCACATACCCCTTTAGGGGGAAAAAAACCTTCCAGAATGTTTTCATGGTAAGCTTTATGAAGTGTCATAAGACTCAAAATACCTCCTTTGCCACTAGATGGTTATAGGCTATGAACTACCTACACCATAGAGAAAGAGCATAAGGTGTGCCATGTAAAATAACAGCAGGGAAAGGTCTATACTTGCTCAAACTATTTAGAAGCATTGGCTTCAAGACCTACAGTTTCTCTGGACTTACCACAGATTCAGACATAGAGAAGATGCTACTCCAGAACTGGATCCTTTTTTTTTTAAATATATTTTATTGATTTTTCACAGAGCGGAAGGGAGAGGGATAGAAAGTCAGAAACATCGATGGGAGAGAAACTCGATCAGCTGCCTCTTGCACACCTCCAACTGGGGATGTGCCCACAGCCAAGGTACATGCCCTTAACTGGAATCGAACCTGGGACCTTTCAGTCTGCAGGCCGACGCTCTATCCACTGAGCCAAACCGGTTCAGCAGAACTGGATCCTTCAATAGAGCCTCCGACTCTTCCCTTGGTCATCTGCTCAGGGAATTTCCTGACAGTAAGGTATCCACATAAAAAGCTGTTATGTTCACTTAGCTCTCCTGCAAAGAACTTCTGAAACGCCACAAGGAAACCACCATTCCTTCCTGCTGCTTCTCCATTTCCAAGACTTTGAAATGTCTTGGCATTTATGCTATGAGATTGAGGCTTGTCTTTCTAAGATTATTCTTATCTGATTGACCTTCCAGTGTAGAAATAAGCCATCAAGAACCTGCTTACTGATCTGGAAATATGGAATTGAAAGCACCATTTAAATGATTTTCAACATGCTTGGACGTAATAAGCAGAAAACACATTCCACTGTTACTTTTTAAATAACTATAGAATATTTTCTGTATTCTATTGAAGCATACACAAAACCCTAAAATTGAGCTGCTTTTATGTGATCCTGATGACAAGTGTGGTTACTCTGAAAATAATATCATTTCACGACCACAGAAGACAAATTAAAAAGAACAACAACTTCTTGTGCCGTGATCAACTGCCAGGAACGATGGGAGATAAAGTGCAACCAAGGAGAATGAGAATTAAATTATGAGAATTAGAATTTCAATTTCATACATAAAATCACTATCTTTAACTAAAGGCCAACTGAAGTTGAACAGGACAAATCTGAATCATCGGTGGGGTTTTAAAAGAAATAGAATCCTTAGGCTCTGGCCAGGTGTTAGTGAAATACACTCTCTGGGTAGGTCATATAAGAATCTGTATTTTTTGGAGAGCTAACTCATTCAATTCTATTCTTATCCATGTTCAGATAGTACATTAACTGAATACTGCAGCTTGTTGCTCAGACCCCCATCTCACAGTTGCCATCTCCCTGGTGCGGCCCGCATCAAATGATTGGTTGATGTGACAGAACAAAGCCCTCATATTTTGGAATAACTTTTAAGGAATGATAGCTGCAGATCTTCCCTTGAGCTTGGATGCTTCTCTTACTCCTTCACAGGTGTTATTTCCAGAAGCACACCTCAATAAAAATTCCTGTAAGCAACTCTCCATCTTAGATTCAGTTTCTCAGAAAACCCAACCAAGGATAGCTTGTGCTTACCTATTCCTTAGATACAGACTCTAAAAGAGTCAGTGGCTGATAGTGGAGCAAGGAGAGAAGGGTGTATGTATGGGGGGAGGACCAGGAGTCCCAAAGCACCATTGGTTAAGGTATGAGCAAAGTAGGAAGTCAGTCAGTCAGTCAGGGTCCCAGGGGAGTGAAGAAGGCATCAAAAAGGAGAGTGGCTGGTATGGAGTATTTCAAGTAGGAAGGGATTTTGCCTGGAACAGGAATAGTTCATCCCTGCATGGACTACTGAAGTTGGGGAAGGGTAATAAGGAAATCCCTCCAGGACCAAAGCAGCAGTGTAAGCCCAACACTGGGTTTGAAAGCCCAAATGGAGTGATGAGGATGTCTGTACAAAAGATGAGGCAAACTCAGTAGGAAATCAACCAATGTGGGTTAGGTAGGGTGTCTGCATGGGAGTTGTTGAAAGGAGACAGAAAAAGGGTCATGTACAGAAGGTATATGCATAGACTTCTCTCCAATAAACTCCCTGCACATACACTCTGATCTGTCTGTTTCTTTGGGAATATGAACTAAGATACTACTGGACAGGGAGCACCTGATGCATATGTATTATGAAGAAGGGGAATAATATTTTTTAAACTCTTGGGGTCTGCCCAATATAATTTATTATAATCTTGTAGATGAAAATAATAGCAATGAGAAGGAAAGAGGACCAGAAGCTGAAGGAAAAGCAAATAAAGGAGCAGGAACAGCAGCTATTTATGTTAAATATCTCAAATGTGCATGACTATACAGGCTTTACATGTTTAGTCTTACTTTACCCTCAACAGCCACACAAAGAAGTTATCCCAATTTTATAGTGGAGGAACTATCAGAGAATTTTCATATGCAACTAATATTGTCCTTATTACCCAAACTTCAATTGAATGATTTAATTCTCCCTAGAGCCTCTTCTTACATTTGTAAGAATAAGGTTAAAGGAGACAGAGTAGGGAAGAGTGACAAAGCCACATTAGGTTCTAGGCAATCAATAATAAGTGGCTCAAGGGTCAGAGTATAACTGCTAATAGGAATAGCTAAGATTTATTGAATAGTTCCTCTGTGCCAAGCACTGTATTGAGTTACTTACATGGATTTCCTCATTTAATCCTTAGAACTACTGCCTGTGGAGAAGTAACATTATTAACCCATTTACCCCTGAGGATACTGATGCTCAAAAGTGTTATGTAACTTATTTAGGTTCGTGCAAGTAGTGTAGTCCAATGATTCTCAAACTTCAGCATGGAGGAACACGTGGAGAACTTGCTGCAACATAGAGTACAGGGTTCTACTCCAGAGTTTATGGTTTAGAAGACCTGGGGTTCTGAGAATTTGCACTTTTATAAGTTTTCACATGATGCTGACATTGTTGATCCAGCGACCACATTTGAGAATCACTGTTAGAGACAAAGACAATGATTAACATCAACTATATTATAACTAGAGAGCCCCTATATTCTCTGCTAAAGAGACATTTTTAGCAAAGCTAAACCTGGGTTAGGAATGAGAGCACTAACCTGATCTATTTCACAACACTAAGCAAGGTATTTTGTATTTTAATTACTTTGTAAAATTATAATAACTAAACCTTCAGCCAAACCCGTGAAATATTGTGAAGTATGACATTTTCCCTAACAAACATATAAAATGTCTTAAGAGGTTAACCAAGCAAGGAAATGACAATTTAATTCCAAAAGGAGATTATACTGTAAGAGGTCTAGATATTTCAGCACCTGCAGAGAAAGCAGGCAGTGCCCACCAGAGCCCTTAAGAACAATGGTGTGTCAGGAAACTGCTAGGTGTCAGTGGGAAAGAAGAGAAACAGGAGGTGGGAGAAACGAGACAAGAGGAAGTAACTATTTCACTTACTGCAATTTTCTCTTAAAAGGGGGGTAGTTTTTGTACATTCTTTAAAATGAGAAGAGAGCCAAGTAGAGCCCCTGTTCTAGGAGGGGTTATGTTACCTAGAACCAATCACCCGGCTCTGTAGAGGACAAATAAAATGTGTAGCCTCCAATGGCATACAGTTTTGAGAAAGTCACGTAACAATATGATGACAGAACCAAACAGATTTGTGCCAAAGCTCTGACATAGTTAGTTAGTAATGATTAGTAGAAATCACAAAGCATCAAGTAGGAAAAATTCAAGGTGGAAGAAGCATCAACACTCAGCCCTGGGAAAATAGAATTTTCCCAGTCTCTAAGAAAATAGAATTCAACCAAAGGAAGTGACTGCAAAAGTTACCTCCATTTAAGCACTCCCCCAAATACAAGATTAATAATACTTTCTAACTTGGATAGAGCATACTCTTGCTGTCTGGCAGTTTTATTCTTATTATTACTAGCATACTAGGTAATTGTATATATACAAGTAGCTACAGATGCCTATTTTTTTAATCCTCACTCTAGGATATGTTTATTGATTTTAGAGAGAGAAGAAAGGAGGGAGGGATGGAGCAGAGGGAGAGAGAAAGAGAGAGAGACAGAGAGAATATGAGAGAGAAACATCAATAGGTTGCCTTCCATATGCACCAGGATAGGGAGACAGTGCCCTGATCAGGAGTCAAACCTGCAACCTTTTGGTGTATAAGATGACTTTCCCAAACAACTGCGTCACTGGCCAGGGATAACTGACTTTATTTCAGAAGGAGATGTGCTATATACTTGACAACATAATTCTTCTGAGAATACTTTCACATATATCTGTACCCTTTGAGGACTGAGGCAAATGTAACAGAATAGAAATCATCTTCAATGCTTTTAAAGTGAAATGACTTTTGACCCCTTTTTCAAAATACTAATGTATTATAGCATCTTTGCTTTTTAAAAAGTATTTTCTTCCCCTTAATATATTGTTTTTACCACACTTTTAGGGATTGGTTACCTTATGTGTGTTCAGGGAAATAAAATAACCAAAACTTGGAAATAAAGAGAAAAGAAGTTTTATAATTTTAGAAAATGTTATACTAGAGCATTTTCTAATAAGACTGCCTGGGGTCATCTGATTCTCTCAGGGAACATACTTTTAATTTACTATTCACAGTTAATGAGGGATCACATGTTTTATAACTATAAATTTAGAGGTTGATTTGTAAAAAATGAACCAGGTTTGTGTGTTATTTTTTCCCGTTTGATAGAGAAGGTGGTCCCTAAAGATTATTGCATATTGCACTTTATATATAGTTACTAGAGGGCCGGTCGGTGCACAAAACTTGTGCATGGGGGGGGGGTGTCCCTCAGCCTAGCCTTCACCCTCTCCAATCTGGGACCCCTCAACTGCCCATTTAGGCCCAATCCAAGGGATGTTCGACTGTCCATTTAGGCCTGGCCCCCTACCTGGATCAGGCCTAAATGAGCAGTCAGACATCCCTCTCACAATCTACAACTGCTGGCTCCTAACTGCTTGCCTGCTTGCCTTCCTGTTTGACCCTAACCACTTCTGCCTGCCATCCTGATCATCCCCTAACCACTCCCATGACAGCCTGATTCCCCCTAACTCCTCTCCCTTGCAGGCCTGGTCACCCCTAACTACCCTCCCTTGAAGGCCTGGTAACCCCTAATTGCCCTCCCCTACAGGCTTGGTCCCCCCTAACTGCTCTCACCTACAGGCCTGTGTCTCCCCCAACTGCCCTTCCCTGCAGCCTGGTTGCCCCCAACCTGGTCACCTCTAACTGCCTCCCTACTTCAGGCTTGATGGCCCCCAACTGCCCTCCCTTGCAGGCCTGGTCCCTCCCAAGTGTCCTTCCCTGCGGGCCTGCTCGCCCACAACTGCCCTTCCTTGTAGACTTAGTCCCTCCCAACTGCCTTCTCTGCTGGCCATTTTGTGGTGTCCATCTTGTGTCCACATGGGGCATTCATATTTGACCACATGGAGGCAGCCCTCTTGTGTGTTGGAGTTAAGGTCAATTTGCATATTGCTTTTTTATTACATAGGATGAGTTTTGTATCATTTGTCCCAAATTTATTTTTCTACTGAACTTAGAACTCTGAATTTCTCATATAATCACTGAATCACCTTTGTCATTAATGATTTAAGTAAAATTTTGATGTTAACCATTTATATGAGTATTACTTTTATATCTTCTATTATTAATTTTTCTTTTTTTATATTTAGCTTTATTTTGTATTAGTTGCTGGTATACGGTGTAGTGAGTGATTAGACAATTATATACCTTAAAGTGTTCCCGCTGATATTTCCAGTACCACCTGGCACTATATATAATTGTTATACTATTATTGACTATATTTCCTATGCTGTATTATTTCTTTAACAATTAGAAAATCATGCATCTTCATATACATTGGATGAATTCATAGTTAAGACTTTTATCAACAGTTTTCATATCTTAATTCAAACTTGATTGAAAGGAATGAATAAAGTTTAAATGAACAGAGGTCAGCTATCACATCATGGTATCAGGTACAAGACTTATGTTTCTTCTTACCTTATCCAGTGCTTTGAAAATTGTAGGGTATCAAGGAATGTTTTTATGTAAAAATTTAAGAAGTCTTAGATATGTTAAATCAGCGGTTCTCAGCCTGTGAGTCGCAACATCTTCGGGGGTGGAACGGCCCTTTCACAGGGGTCGCCTAAGACCATCGGAAAACACATATTTCTGATGGTCTTAGGAACCGAGACACCGCTCCTCTATCCATCTCCAGGCGGGTCCACCCACATGCAGATACGCCCACATACGAGTACCCGGCGTGATGTCATTGTGCCAACCCCATCACATACACCCCGCACAAATACAGGTGTATGTGACAGGTTTGGCGCCGTAATGTCCTTATGTGAACCAGTCAGACATGGGTAGAGGGCAGCTACTGTGTAGAGAGCAGCTACTGGGTAGAAAGCATCTGCTGTGTTGAAAGCAGTAGTACTGGAGGCAAAATGACACTTCATGAATTACAATTACTGGGTAAATGTAAAATCATCAACTACTGCAAAAAGAAAATCTGGACCATGAGAACTTAATCTGGATTCTGATTGGTCTTTTTATATTCAGCTGCGCTTGATGTGAATATTGCCCCCTTGTGATAGTGACAGGTATGTAAAAAAACACACAGAGAATGGTAAATCAAAAGAAACTTTAATGAACTGTATTGACTAAACTATGCCATGTATCATCTTTGTATTATCAAAGCTGTTGTTATATATTATTTTAATTAGCAAACCATCCCATGACAATGGATCATGTAGAGAAGAACGTTAAGGAAATACAGTGAGGATTTTTTACAATATGATTTTACCTCAAAAATTATAGCAGAAATTGAGAAACCACGATGTGTTATTTGTTTTGAAGTTCAATAAACTGAATCATTGAAGCTGAACAAACTAAAACACCATTTTGATAGAAAGCATCCAAGTTTTGCCAGCAAGGATAGCAGCTATGTTAGAAGAAAAGCTGATGGACTCAAGAAATACAGACTTGACACTGGTGGCAAGTACCACAAACAAAACATAGCAGCCATTGGAGCTTCATATTTGGTGGCACTCAGAATCGCAAGAGCTATGAAACCTCACACCATTGCTGAGGATTTACTCTTGTCAGCAGCCAAAGACATTGTTCGAGTTATGATTGGAGACGAATTTGTTACGAAATTGAGTGCAATTTCCTTATCTACTGACACTGTCTGAAGAAGAATAGATGACATTTCTGCTGATATTCTTGATCAGATAACCCAAGAAATTAAATCTGCTCCACTTCCAATAATTAGTATCCAGCCTGATGAATCTACAGACGTTGCAAACTGTTCACAGTTACTGGTTTACGTGAGGTATATTAATGATGGTGACTTTAAAAATGAGTTTCTTTTTTGCAAACCTCTTGAAATGACAACTACTGCATGTGATGTATTTGACAGAGTTGGTTCATTTCTGAAAGAGCATAAGATCTCTTGGGAAAAGGTTTGTGGTGTTTGTACAGATGGTGCTCCAGCTATGCTAGGATATTGATCTGAATTTTAACGTTTGGTACTGAATGAGTCATCGAAAGTCATTGGAACTCACTATATGATTCATCGGCAAATATTAGCAATTAAGATGCTGCCACAAGACTTACAAGAAGTAATGAAAAGCCTCATAAGTTCTATTAATTTTGTAGAGGCAAGCACTTTAAACAGTCTTAAACAGTCGACTGTTTTTGCAACTGTCCAAGGATTGGATGCACAGAACAATGCTCTGCTATTTCACACTGAAGTGAGATGGTTGTCAAGAGGAAAAGTTTAAAAACTTTTTTGAGCTTTGTGATGAACTCAAAATGTTTTTTAATCAGAAAGTAGGACCACAGTTTGAATCACTTTTCAGCGATAAAAGTGAACTGCAGAAAACAGTTTACTTGGTTGACATCTTTGCCATCTTGAATGAGTTAAATTTATCACTGCAAGGACCAAATACAATATTCCTCGATTTGTCAGAAAAGATCTGATCCTTGCAAATGAAACCTCAATTTTGGCAAAAAAAAATTGGATAATAAAATTTACATGTTGCCTACCTTATCTGCTTTCTTTGAGAAACATGACATTGAACCAAAGGATTACAATAATTTCTGTGAAAGAACACTTGCACTTGCTTGCAGATTAAATTTCATTGTACTTTCCAAATCTGCCTGACACCCCATTTGCACTTGCCAGAAGCCCATTCACAGTCAAAGTTGAAGATGTTTCTGAGACAGCACAAGAGGAGTTCATTGGACTTAATAATAGCCATGAAGCAAGAGAACTGATTTTTTTACAATGCCAGTTACAAAATTCTGGATCAAGTGTTTGCGGTCATATCCTGTTCGGTCTGAGACTGTGTTGCACCTTCTTCTTCCATTTCCAACAACATATCTTTGTGAAACAGGGTTTTCCAGCTTGTTGGTTATCAAGTCTAAATACAGAAGTACACTTGTTGTGGAAGATGATCTCATTGTGCTCTTGCAAAGACTGCCCCAAGAATTTCTGATCTGGTGAGAAAGAAGCAATCTCATGCTTTGCACTGACATTGGCTTTTTACTCATACTGTCACAAAATGTAGCAATGTAGTTTACTGTTGTTATATTAAGACTGTTATCCATGCTACACCATGCCTCAAGACAAAATTTCATTTATTTGTAATAAGAAATAAATATTTCACAATATATAATTACATATTGTTTTTGTGATTAATCACTATGCTTTAATTATGTTCAATTTTTAACAATGAAAATACATCCTGCATATCAGACATTTACATTACAATTCATAACAGTAGCAAAATTACAGTTACGAAGTAGCAACGAAAATAATTTTATGGTTGGGGTCACCACAACATGAGGAACTGCATTGCAGCATTAGGAAGGTTGAGAACCACTGCGTTAAATTAACTAAACTTCTCCCCTGAACAGACCTATACTCTGTCTTACCACATTTATAGATCAGTTCCTCAAACATTCTAATTTATAGGAGGAAACAAAATGAATATGGCAAAGTCCTTGTAAACCTTAAGTTTAATCCACTCATTGAATTATTTTGTATGATGTTATGTAGTGCCTCCTAAGTATCCACACTTGCTTGATATTAGCAGTAAACAAGTTTTCTGCCTTGCACTGAGTATACTTTCCAGAAAAGTGGGAAGAAGAGACAAAATCAGATGTGTAAAAATGTCAGATGTTGATATGTGTTATGAGGAAAAATTAAATTGACTAAGAGAGTAAGAATGATAGAGGCTGCTACTTCATATGAGGTTGGGTGTGTATATATGGTGGAGGGGAGTACCTGAGAAATTCTACATTTGAGCAAGGAACAGAATGAAGTGGGGAGGTAGTATTTTAATTTATAATGGTCCCAAACAAATGATATTATAAATATTCATTGTCTGTCTTAGAAAACATTCTAAGCAAAGTGATAAATAAGAGATTACCAACTCAAAATAGAATTTCTATTATAATGTTATCTATAAAATGATTCTAAAAGTTAAAACCAAAATCAATTTTGTTTTCTTGAATAATAATTGCAGTTAATTATACAGGAAAAAATAATAGAAAATTTATTTTGGATGTCAGATCTCTGATTCCTAGCATCAAAGTTAAATAATTACCTTTTACTATTTTTCTTCAGTTCCTCAAAATATCTTTCTTATATTGTTACCATAGGCCCAGTGCACGGATTCGTGCACCAGCAGAGTCCCTCAGTGTAGCCTGAGGGGATCAAACAAGACCAGCAGTCCAATGCAGTCTGCCACTCCTGCCTGCCACTCTGCTCATCCCAGACCCGCTGCACTTGCCACGCCTCTCAGTAGACTTGTTGCTGCTCCACTGTGGTCTTCAGGCTGTGGCAGCCAACTATGAGCCCTGCATCTGGCACCTGTTGATCAACTGTGCAGTACTCCCACTGTGGGAGCACACTGATTGAGTTAAGCATCTGCTCCCTGGTGGTTAGTGTGCACCATAGTGACCAGTTGGCTGGTCGTTTGGTCACTTAGGCTTTTATATATATAGATTAGTAGTCTGTAACCTTGACCATACATTATAATCACCTGCAGAATTTTAAATACATTTGTGTTGCCTGGATCCCAGAATCAGTTTCTAGTGCAACTGGTTTTGGGTGTAGCCCAAGTATAAGAATTTTGTTAGCTCCCCACGTGAGCTTAATGTGCAGCCCAAACTGAGAAGCACTTATATAAACCATAAATTTACTATACAGTCTCCCCCTCTGCCTGCTCCCACCATATCCACCCCCTAGTTTCTAGCTTTTCTTTTTATTTGTTGGCAGAAGAGCCATGCCTGCTCTTTGTGTTTTGATAATCCTTTCTGACACTTACTAGACCTTCCTATTGGCAGATTGTATTTTAGTCTTTATATCTGAAGACATTTTTCCCCTTCAAGTTCACAGATTTTCTGTTTTAAGTTAAATTAATCACTTTCTAGGCAAATTCATTGCTCTCATCATAGAATTCCTCTTCATTGAACTCTTGGTTTAGTTCCACAATTGTATACAAGTTACATAACCTTCTGATTTTACTTTGGTTTTGCTGAAATACACCTTAAATGACTTCCTTAGGAATGATGTAAGGGCATATTTTTTTAGTCCTTATAGATATGAAAATGTGTTACATTTACCCTTACACTTAATACAGCTGTGGATAGAATTTTAGATTTAAGACTATTTTCCTTGTAAAGTGGTTGATATTGTTCCATTTTATTATAGCACTTAATGCCGCTGATGCACATAATGTTGTTTTTTTGTTCCTGCTTCATTGACTCATTTATTCCTCAATTTTAACAATACTTTCCATATCTTTGATTTTTATTATATATTCTACATGATTTCATTATTTTTACCTTTGCTTAACCTTCTACTGCACATCCTAATTTTTAATTTCCACGTTTTCTGTTATTTTCATAATGCTCCTTCACTTCACATCCTGTTCATGTTTTGTGGGCACAAGGTTATCTTGAATTACTTACTCAGAGGATATTGTTTTTCCTCTTTTGTCTTCAGAATTTTCACTTTTTCCTCCACGATTGGGTCTGTTTTCTTTTTCATGTTGTTGATTTTCTTCAAGTATCTGGCAATCCACTATTATTCTTTTAAAGTTTCAGAGGAGGAGAAAAAACAGTTAGCTGAGAGCTGTGAGCATATGGGCATAGCTTGAGACAGATGATTTGGTTTACCTCCGAATGGATTATTTGTTTTTCACTAAGTTGGGTTCCCCAAATATCAGAATAAGAAGGGCATCACTTTGGTGACAAACACCCACCACTGAAGCTCAACTCCTCTTTGACCAGTTAACCTTCTAGAAAAGGGCTTTCATTTTTACAGGAAGGTGCATATCATTTTACTGAAGAGATAGTATGAAAGAGGAGAGAAGCCAGATCTCCACTGTTCCATGGACAGACTTTCAGTTAATCACCTGTTTTAGCCTCTTCTCCCACTGCTCTCTGAACCCAACTCTGGAGCTTTTATGTATGCTGCAAGGAGAGATTATCTGCCTCCCCTTTCTGTGAGTGTTCTTTTGGGTATTCTGTGCTATGACTCCCTCCTCTCTGTTTGATTTTTTTAAAGCACTACCATTTGGTTTCTGCCTGCCAGAAATTTGTTGAAGTCTGCCATCTACTAGTAACCTTACTCCATAATTTATTCATTGGTTGGGATTTATTATTCTTTTTAACTTTTCCTCTGCTATTATATTAATTGAGTCATAGATGAAGGGAGAGCAGTAAGTATGCTTATTGGGCCATCTGAAGACAGAGAAATCAAGGTTTCATTTTTAAGTTTACCTGTTATAAATTTGAACTGATGATTGTTTTGATAACTAGAGGATTCATCTCCAACTGACAAAGTACATCAAGAGGTTAACTCAGAGATGAATTGTACCCAATTAATTGCATCAAATATGGATTCTTTTTGTCTGTAAGGCCTATGCCAAAGCCTGAACATAGCTGTTTATGGTAGATAGGCACAGTTAGCCTATGAACCAACATTTGTAGAAACTTTAAGAATAAAGTTGTTAAGTCTAATTTTCCCAAGAGATAGGGACCACTTAACTCCTTCAAAGTCTCATATCTACTCTCAGTTCCTCAGATCAGTTCAATGTGACACAAGAGGAATTGAACTGATTCTAAATTTCCATAGTCTGTAATGCCATAGTCTCTTCTTGCCCAGTTCGGGGCTGCTATTTGCTCCTCCTGCTGTTGGCATAAGACTCCCCCACTTACAGCTTCCATATCACCATCCATAGTAATCTGTGGCTATGTTCTTTAAACATCATGCTTGCCCACCTGCCTGAATTCCTCTGTTACTATTTCCTGATAGTACTACCTAGGATGTGTCTAGACCCATAAGTATAAGTCAATTTGCACAAAAATGAAATGGAATAACAAGGATGAGAAATTATCTGAAACAATATTAAAAGCTCATTTCTAATAATTTTCACTGCATCTCCCCATTGCTAATCCTTGTCCTTTTTTTGCTGCTGTGAGGAAGAATGACAAGTTCTAAGAATGTAAGTTTGGAAAGGGCTCTACTGTGGCAGAGTGTTTGTTTCCCCACCCAAGAATGAAGAATACAATACTACTACCTCAAATAATGCTTGATGATTGCTGAACACTATTTACTGTTAGGACCTAGACATATCCAGACATGCATTTTGGCACTCCATAGTGCCCCTCTTATATCACATGCTCAATCCCACTTAAAGCACAGAATTTGCCTGTAAGGATTTCACTGTGTGATCTTGGCCTGAACACTTAGCTAAGGGTCCTTGATTCTGGATCTTGTTCCATCTTCAAAAAAACACATAAGAACAAAGCAACTGCTTCTACATACTGTACCATTTTGCCCGGCCAGCATGGCTCAGTAATTGAACCAGGAAATCACACTTCAATTCTAAGTCAGAGCACATGCCTGGGTTGTGGGATTGATCCCCACTGTGGGGTGTACAGGAAGTAGCAGATTCAGGATTCTCTCTCATCATTGATGTTTCTATCTCTCCTTCTCCCATCCTCTCTTAAATAAGATATGTTTAAAAATAAATAAATACTGTGCCATTTTAAAAACTGTAAACTGAGGAATATTTATATTAATTTTATTTGTAAAATCTAAGTTAATCATTTTGGAAAAAGACTCTTGTTATTTTAACTAAATAATAGTTGAATATTTTTTCTATGAAAATATATTATTTTGTGATAAGAAAACAATGGTAGGAGTTTACCAAACTCCTTATTTAAAAATTGAAAATGTCCTTCTAATGCAAATAGGTGTATTTACTTAGAGTCTTAACCTACCACACAACTTATTTGATATAATTAGATGAAGAAGTCTTCATAATTAAAGTGGTAAAGATTATTGCAATGGTTTTTCTGTTAAATTATGCCATCCCAGACATTAATGTAACAGAATAGAGAACCCAGAAATAAACCCTTGCTTATATGGTCAATCTATAACAAAAGAGACAAGACTATACAATGGAATAAATGGTATGTCAACAATAATTGGTGTTGTGTAACTGGGCAGATACATGCACACGAAAAAAGAAGAAAGAAAGAAAGGACACTGGACCACTTTTTTATACTATATACAAAAATAAACTCAAAATGGAAGAGAGACTTAAATGTAAGACTGAAACCATAAAACTAGAAGAAAAATAAATAAACTATTTGGCACCAGTCTTACCTTTTTTGATATGTCTCTTTGAGCAAGGAAAACTAAAGCAAAAGTAAACAAATGGGACTTCATCAAAATAAAAAGCTTCTGCACAGCAAAGGAAACCATCAACAAAGCAAGACAACCTACTGAATAGGAGAATATTTTTGAAATGATATATCTGATAAGGGGTTGATGCCCAAAATACATGAGAAAGTCATGACTCAAAACAAAAAATAAACAATGTAATCAAGAAATGGGCAGCAGACATGAAAAGATGTTTATCTAAAGGAGACAAACAGACATATGAAAAGATGCTCAACGTCACTAATAATCAGGAAAATACAAATCCAAACCATAATAAGGTATCACCTCAGAAAAGTCAGAAAAGCTAGTAACAAGCAATTGACAAATATAATGTGTTGACAAGAATGTGGAGAAAAGGGAAACCTTGTGCACTGTTGATGAGACTGCAACTTGGTGCAAAAATAGATCTACCCTATGACCCATATTTATCCAAAGAAAATAAAAGTATTAATTTGAAGAAAGATGTAGTATGTATGTGTGTGTGTGTGTGTGTGTGTATACACACACACACACACACACACACATATATACATATATACATATACACACACACACACACACACACACACTAGAGGCCCAGTGCATGAAATTCATGCACTTGCGGGGGGAAGTCCTTTAGCCTGGCCTGTGCCCTCTTGCAGTCCAGGAATCTTCAGGGGATGGTTTAGGCCTGCTCATTGCCTAACATCCATGCAGAGGTGGGAGGGGCTCCTGACACTGCCTCTGAGCTTGCCAGACATGAGCTTGGCTTCTGGCTGAGCAGCACTCTCGCTATGGGAGTGCACTGACTGCCAGGGGCCAGCTCCTGCATTGAGCTTCTGCTCCCTGGTGATCAGTGTGCATCATAGCAACCAGACATTCCACCGTTTGGTCAATTTGTATATTAGTCTTTTATTATATAAGATATATATACACTTCTCTCTCTCTCTCTCTCTCTCTCTCTCTCTCTCTCTCTCTCTCCCAGTGCATAAAATTCATGCACTCGTAGGAGTCCCTCAGCCTGGCCTGCACCTTCTGGCAGTCTTGGGGCCCCCAGATTGATACCCTACAGAGGAAGACCCTGCCCACCACACTAGGGCTCTGCAATTGATGGCAACCAGCTCAGAGAGAGGCCCTACCCACCCTACTGGGGCTCTGCAATTGATTACCACTCACAGGGAGGCCACATGGTTATACTTAAATGTGTAATCTTAAAAAAAAAAAAAACTCTAAGTCCAGCTGATGTTTCTCAGTGGTTGAACATTGACCTATGAACCATGAGATCACAGTTTGACTTGTGGTTAGGGGACCTGCTGGGGTTGAAGGCTAGATCCCCTGTAGAGCATGTGCAGAAGGCAGCCAATCAATGATTCTCTCTCATCATTGATGTTTCTTTCCCTCTCCCTTCCTCTCTGAAATCAATAAAAATATATTTTAAAAAAACTAATAAAAATGAATAAACAAAACAATAACAGGCTTATATAAACACACAAATTGATGGTTGCCAAAGGGGAGAGTGTTGGGAGTATGGGTTAAAAAGGTGAAAGAGAATATTGTTAATAATATGGGGATAAGTTTATACAGTGACAGATAATTACTAGACTTAGTGAAAGGTATATAAATGTTTAACTATATTGTTCACCTGAAACTAATATATTACATACTGACTATACTAAAATTTAAAAAATAATAATCAAATAAAAATAAATTATGTCAGTGCTAGATAAATGATGCTCTTCTAGAAAAAATGCAAATAAAGAACAACTTGTATACCATTTCTTATACTAGTGGTTGTCACCCATGTAGTTGGTTAGTATCTTGGGGAAGAGTTTGGATCCCAGTTTTCAGTATTTTTTAAAGCAGTAGATGATTCTAATATGCATCCAAGTTGAAAGACTACTCATCAAAATATAGAATGTCAATACTTGTATTACATTTAAAAAGAGCAGCTCTAAACTTTAATCCCTAATATAAAGCCAGTGAAATATTGTGGAGGGTAAAGCAATGTTACTTAGAGTAATATTTACCACACTTGCTTGTTCATAGATGACCAGGGGGTAGCTGAAAATGTCGATTTCCAGAGCACTCTCCTAATTCAGATGGCCTCCTGATTCATCCAAGACTCAGTAGGTTTGGGGTGAGAACCAAGAATGTACATTCTAACATGTATCCCAGCTAATTCATAGAATCACATATGTTCAGTATATATGAACTTTGCACTCCAATAAAGACATACATGTCAAGGGAGTCTAAAGTGCAGTGGTAAAGTCACAGGCATGTGTGAGAGAGCCCATGTAAACCTTCCCATAGGAAGTCTTGACACTGTCTTGGGTCACAGAAAAATGTTCAGTGAGATGACAGAAATATCCTTAGAGGTACTGATGTTTGGATAATGAGAGTATAAAACTCATCCTCCCCCAGGCTGGTAAATAGCAGTCAGCTGCATGTGAAGGAAGTGGCACTGGACAGTGGAGGTGACAATGGATCTCACCCCCTTTGGCCTTGTACCCACCCTGAGTATGGAGAATCACTTGGACTAGTCTCTCCTCACTTTCTACTTGCTTTATCCTAAGCACTCTTTCATCACTTTATGCTTAGTTCTCAGCTGTGTACCTAACTATGAGGTCCTCAATTTTTACTTAACTATTGGCATAGACAAGCACTTCCTTCTGAACATAAATAAAAGATATAGAAGTAGACACTACACGGGATCAGAAAAAACTATAACCAACTGCCTATTTGTTGTTATTTTTTTTAAGTTTTTTATTGATTTCAGATAGGAAGAGAGAAGGACAGAGAGAGGGAAATATCATGATGAAAGAGAATCATTAATTGGCTGCTCCCTGAATGCCCTCTACTGGAAATCAAGCCCCAACCTAGGGCTTACTCTTGACTTTATAAAAATGCGATAGGCATGAGACCTGTCAGCTTGAGTTCATTTTCTGTTCACTGTGTCTTCTCTTGGAGGATATGTTCATCTTGGATTTCTTGAGAGGGGTAAGCTGTATTGTATAAACCAACCATATTCCCTATGATCTGATCAAGAATATAGTGAACCCTTGTCTATGCAGAGGAAAGAACTCTCTGTGTTCCTGGATTTATTTTCAGAATTTGTTTCTGTGAGGCTAGAGTTTAATCTCTGTTTTTATCAGGATAAAACTTGCTTTAAATAAGCTCTCTTCAAGCCCTTAATTGAGAACAAGAAGCCATGGTCCGGATTTACTCTAACTGTTTAAAAGCCTTCATTTTACTGATAACAAAAGGTGATATAGACCACCCTGCTCAACATGAATCTCACATCTCACATAAAGATTGGAGAGGAAGATTGCTGGTTAATCTTCCAGAGTTCCAAACAAGTCTTAGATTAATCAACTGAAGCATTTACATTTTATTGAACTTTTTCTTATTTAAGAAACTTCCTCCTAAAATCACCATCCATACAGCTTATACCTTGTTCTCAATTGATAACAATTAAAGATAAATCCTTAAGAGAAGGCATGATGTCTGCATTAGTTATCTATAGCTGCATGACAGACTATTTCAAAATTTAATGGTTTAAAACAACAATATTCATTATGTCACTGTATATCAAGAATTCAAGCACAGTTTAGCTGGTCCTCAAGTTCTGGGTTCTTACAAGGCTGCAATCAAGGAGCTAGCTAGAGCTGCTGTCATTTTTACATTCAGAATTTTAAGAAAAGGGAAAATATACTTTTCTAAGCTTACTCACTTGGTTGTTCCGCATGAACCGTGGGACTGAGGCTCTTCGTTTCCCATCATTTATTATCCAGAGGCCTCCCTCCTTGGTTCTTTACCATGTAGTTCTCTCTTCAAAGAGCAGCGTACAGTGTAGCAACTGGTTTCATCAGAGTGAGCAAGCAAAGGATGGAGAGGGAGAAAGAGGAAAAATGCTAGTGAAATGGAAGTCACTGTCTTTCACAATCTAATCTCAGAAGTGGCATTCCATCCCTTTGCCATATTGTACTTATTAGAAGCAAGTCCAGCCCACATTTAAGGTAACAGGATTATACAGGGTGTGAACATCAGCAAGCGGGGATCCCTTCGAGCCATCTTAGTCTCACTACCACAACTTTATGAATCAAGCTGCCAAAGGAAACTAAAACATTAAGGGAGAAAAAGAGTTTCAGGAGCTTATTTGCTAGACTTATAGGAGTTTTAAATATTGTAAAAGACTTGTCCTATTCTTATTATGAGCAGCTGTTTCAAACCTCTCTTCAGAAATCTCTCAAACTCATCACCTCCACCTTCATATTCAGTTCCTCACTGGCAGAGAAAATGTTCCTTACAAAGACATCGTTCCTTATTCACAGAGAAAATGAAAGCAATCAAATGTGATTTTTCAAACTGTAGACTGTCAAAAGAAAAATATGTGGCTATATTTTTGCTTATCTGTTTCTTAAAATTCTGATTCAAAGATAGAGATATTCCTGTTTGATGATAATTCCTTGCTGATTCATCTTTTTTTTCTCTTTTCTATTCAAAGTCCCTATTTCCGATTTCTTCCTTTTCCTGTACTCTCAACACAAATCTCTCTGATGGCTTCTGTCATAGCATGTCAGGTGCCAATTTCTCCAATTTTTTTCTCAAATTGTCCCCTTCAGATAATAACCATTGCTTTCCAGTTAACTGCTTACCTCCTCTCTCCACAATACACTTAAACATGGTTCATATTTTCACCAAGGGGTGAAACAAACTCTTGTCAAATTGATCTGCTTCTAACTAAATTCAATTGCCTCTCTCAGGTTTTAGCTTAATTAACTTTCTGTATCATTTACTACTTAAGATTGCCCCCACCTTCTTGAGGTACCCCTATCTTGATATCCATAACACCACCATGTTATGTCATTGCTATACCTGTCTGTCAATCTTCCTCAACCTCTTGGCAGAGAAATCAGTCTGAGACCAACCCTTTCATGCTCACTTCTTGATTTCTAGGTCAGGGACTCTCCGCCCCACCCCCCATTTTTATTCCATAAGTACCTTTAAGAAGACTTTTGCCCCCTTTCCTGATTTTAATTACCATCTCTATGTGAACAAATGAAGTTTTATCTTCAGCATAAATTTGTCTCTCCTAAGTCTACCTGCATAAGAAAAAAAAACCACTTGGTAATTTAAATTTAATGTCAAACTAAACTCTTCAACCCCTTCAACCAAATTGATAGCACAGAAAAGGCTCCTCCTCTCTATAAGTAGAACTCCTGCCATTCTACCATACAGTCAGATCCTGGGTGAATCCCTAACTTCCTTTACACAGATGCCTCCAGCCAATAAACCATAAAGTTTCAATGAAGAAGAAGAAAAACTTAAGTAAAAGGATAACCCTTACCCAGTACTTCACAGGCCCCACACTCCACATTTAATAATAAATCAGACATGTAAAGAACTGAATGAAAATTAGAAATGTAAAGAAATGACCTTAAGCACTATAAAAACTCTATAAGCCCCCTGGAGCACTAGCAGTATGAGGCAGCGAGATCAACTCTGGACCCAGCAAACCTGCATCCTGCTCCAACTTCCCACCATTGCCATCACGCCTAAGAGAAAGGCTGAAGGGGATGCTAAAGGAGATAAAGCCAAGGTGAAGGAGGAATCACAGAGAAGATCCGCCAGGTTATCAGCTCCTCCAAAGCCAGAGCCCAAGCCTAAAAAGGTCCCTGCAAAGAAGGGAGAGAAGGTACCAAAAGGTGAATGGGAAAGCTGATGCTGGCAAAGATGGGAATAACCCTGCAGAAAATGGAGACGCCAAAACAGACCAGGCACAGAAAGCTGAAGGTGCTGGAGATGCCAAGTGAAGTATGTGCATTTTTTATAACTGTATATTTCTGGTGACTGTACAGTTTGAAATATATTTTTTATTAAGTTTTATAAAAATGCAGAATTTTGTTTTACTTCTTTTTTAAGCTATGCTGCTAGTACAGAACACTTCATTGTTATTTTTTGTTGGGGGGCATACAGTACTGGACTGACATGGGGGGTGGGGAACACCATTCCCCTTCTAGTTTTGAGAAACTTCCTCTTGGTTCCTGGGAGGAGGGATCCCTTGGTGTTGATACGCATTAGCCATCTTGGTACAAATACCTTGTCATGTGGGGAAAATAAAATTCGCTTTTATGTCCTTTCCTCCCGCTACACTTTAAGCATAGACTTGGTTCTCTTAAGCCCAGAGACCTTTTTGGGACCTGACCCCCAAAAAATGGTTTCCAATATGTTGGGCAATCTGGACTTTCCACTGGTACCACTGAGATGGCCTCTCTCAAAAGAGCAGCAGTTCCTTTTTAGACTGTGGATCTACAGATTGATATTCTCTGCCATTTTCATTTCATTTCCTGACAGTCAGGGTAGGCTTGGCAAAAGTTGTTAAACAACATGCTTAATGTGAAATGTGAACCCTCACTCTAAACTTCCCCTGTTCAGAGCATCAGATGAAGATTTCATTGGGTTTTATAGTGGCTTTCTGATTTTGGTAGTTCATTGAAGAAGGGAGTTTGAAAGTTGTTGTATACTGTAAATGATTAACTGTCCATGTCCTGCTTGAAATACCATGATTACTTATTAAAAGTATCTTCAGTAAAGCTGGATATAGTTTGACTTGGACAAAAAAAAATGAGACCTTAAATAAAAATCTAGATGGCTCATGTGGTAGGCAGAATAGTGTCTCCTGCAAAGATGTCTGTGCCCTAATGCTCAGAACCTATGACTAGGCTATGTTACATGGCATGGAGGAAATAAAGTGATGCTAAGTTGCTAATTAGGTATGTCATACAAGGAGATTTGTCTTGGATTATCTAGTTTGGCCCAGTGTAATTATAAGAGCCCTCAAAAGTGGAAGTAGGGGGCGGGGGGGAAGAGTCAATGTCAGTCTATAGAGTGAAAAAGTTTAATCAGCTGTTGCTGGCTGTGATGATGAAGGGAGCTATGATTCCAGGAATGAGGACAGCCTTTAGAAGTTGATCGATTTTCCCCTGGAGTCTCCAGAAAGGAACACAGCCCATGCAATCACCTGGATTTTAGCCCACAACTATGATATGTGAGTGTAAACAGTTAACTTTGTTTGGAGAAAATAGTACATATGATATCCAAGATTTTTTTTCTCTGCAGTGCCAAATCTACATTGGACGAACTTTCTTTCTTGTCTTTATTTTTTTACTTCTTAGATAGATAAAGAAGAGAGGGAGGGAGGGAGAGAGGGAGAGAAAGAAATAGATAGAGGGGGGAGGGGTTGTTGTTCCACTTATTTATTCATTCATTGGTTGGTTATTGTATGTGCTATACTCTGAGATCAGACCTACCACCTTGACATATGGGGACTATGCTCTAGCCAACAGATCTACCTACCCAGAGTGAGTTTTCTTCTTTTTAAATGTATAGATACAGTAACTATCAATGTCATAGAAATAATTAAATTATATTACTCTGCTTCTGTTATACTTATTTTATAAGTGGAATTAAACTATAATCAATGCATTTTAAAAAGGTCATGAGAGAAACAAATTATTAAGTCAACATCAACAGTATACAAAAAAAATGGCCCCTTTTCTGATTCTTCTAAAATTAGCTCCATGTAACTTTTAAATGCTATCCAGAAAACAAAAATATAGTTGGAAAAACTACCAGAACTTGGTATGGTATATAGTAATTATTAAATGTAAAATACACTCTCACTTGTTACATGATTAAAGCTATTTCTTAACTATTTCAAAAAAGGGCTCATTATTTTGTCCAGGAAATCTTTCACTGGCAAAATAATGCATGACATACACTTTTCCAATGGTTAATAAGCAAAGTTTGGAAAGATGTTACAGATCCAAAGAAAGTAAAACAACCCTTAGACTTTCAGGACTATAGATAGCTCAGGGTTTATTCAGTATTCCAAAGGGCATTACTACCAGGGGATGAAGCACAAAACTGGATATTTTGAACAGCATTAACAATGTTTTATTTGTTCAAATCTAGTGGTATATTTTTTATCAAGCATTAATTTTTATAGAGCAAAAGAAATTCTACTGGCTTAGGTATCTTCATTAGTTCAGAACTCTAAAACAAAGAAAATTAGAAAAGAATAAGAATGAGTCAGAAAAATAAAAATAATTTTTACATCTAATAAATTTTCAAGTAGCACATATATCCTGGCAGTCTCTTGGCACTGGGTCACATACAGAAACTATATACTTGTTAAGGAATGATTGAAAAATTGCTCAAAGTGCTTTATTGGCTTCATGTCATTTTTTGCACAATGGCAAATAATGAACTCCATTCTTGACAGAAAGAGGCCACTTGCATTCAAGTGCCATTTACTTTCCTAATCAATTATGTCATCCTTCACGTGCCTTCTCTTAAACAATATGAGTTGGAGACTGGGAAAATAATAAAGCAATGTTGTTCATTGTTCAAATTACAAGACACCAATCCTATATAATAAATAGTGTAGTATGCAAATTGTTCCATCAACCTGGAGTTGGGAGTTTGACCAGGAGTCTGACCGGGGGAAGGGAGGGCGGCCATGGCCAGGAGCCGCTAGGGATCCTACCAGTTGTGCACTGGGCCTCTAGTATTTTAATGAAAATATATGCCCACTCTTGCTAAAGATATCATCAAATGTGAAATAACAGTAGCATTTACTTGTCAACACTAATATATAATTCCAAGTTTCTTTCTGAGTCCTGAAATAGTTAAGCATCACACTACCTCCATCCAGTGCAGGTCTTAATGGCTTGAATTAGCCATGCAGTTTCCAGATCTCCATAGAGAATGTAGAATAATCACTTTTATATGTAAATACATTTAGGGTAACTACCCTAGAGGCCATAGTGACTGTTGCAGTTATTAATGAAGCTGCACTTAATTCAATGCTTTCCCAAATTACTCAGAAAAATTTAAGAGGCTAAAGATAATCTGAGCTCAGACTCCACGCATATCATGTTTGATAAAAGCAGATAAAATGAATACAATTACTTGCTTTTAAAACAGTGACTGCTTTTGCGCTTAGGATGTAAAATAGGCAAGTGTTATGCTCCCCTCCCAAGGATAGTCAGTACTTGGTTCTGAGTATATTGCCTGAATCTTCTAATGTCCACATTTCTAGGATCACTGGCTAGTCTTTATTATAATACAGCCATCACAAAGGCAAATAAACAGTGAAAGCCAATATGAGGATGGTTGACTGTTGCCAAGGCACAAATTTGACTATGTTGTCACCACTATCCTTTGGTTACTTGAAAAACTCCCACCAATATACACCTAAATTTTAATTGGGTTGTACTATATAGTAAACTTAGAAAGTTTGATTGGCTAAGCCTTAATATACAGATTCCTGGTTTCTAGGATAAGGGCACCTTATGATCTACTGAGGAAATGTGCAGACAGTATTATCCATTATATCTCCAGCTCCATAAGACTGTGCAGTTAGTGTATATAAAGGACACAACTTTTCTTATCTTGACAGCCTTTCTTCCCAGGCCAGGATGTGTTTACAAAGTCTGTTTTAGCATCTGCACCCCTATCTTTCCTATCCTATTTCCATAGCCTGATAAATCAGTAGCTAATTTCCTCTTCTCACTTGAGTTTTTTGCCCTTGCCTTGCCTGCATTTCATATGTGTCCATGAAGACCTACATCCATCTATTTTTATCAGTTTTATTTTGGAAAACCCACCCTTTACCTTTGAATGTTCCCTTAAATCAGAACACCATGTCAAACACAGCAGGTAGGTTAATAGAAGCAGAAACCACTCAGGATTAACTTGAGACACTTGTGCTTCTACAAGCCTACCTACTCTAAAATCAAAACTTCAGGTCCTGGCTTACAAGGCTGGAGACTACTGAATTACTTTGTTTCCAACCTGGCTGAATCTTGGATCCTCAAAGAAGAAATATTTTACTAAACACTACTGAAACTTCCATGTCTCCCCTGCACACGAGACTGACTTAGGAATCTGACTGAGCTTAGTAAGAATTAAATTCAAAACCTTGGATTAAAAAGGAAGAAAAGTTAGGAGCTATCCCTGATAGAGTCTTCTTGAGTATCAGGGCTTATCACTTCTTAAACCATCCCCTATTTGCCCAGATGTAGAAGTTACTTTCTCATTAAGAATTAGAATAGGAACATCCATAGATGATGAAACTTCCTCTGTACTTACTCAGTAATATGAAATACCAAGTGCAGTTCTTGCACTGGGAACAATTGTATATTGTTTGTTGGGTGATGCAATGTCTTTGAGTTGGAAGAATTAGGACTGCATTTATCTGTGTTTAGCATCCCATACTTCAGTTTTTAATATAGAACATTTTCCCATGATTTTATATCAAGTAAATCAAGCAAAGTAGTAAATACTATTGTAGCACAGGTTTATTATCTACCACTCATGCGTGATAACTCCTACCAGGTCCCACACCAACCTGCAGAGAAAATGTGCCCCCTTCTTCATGCTCACAAGAAATCCAACCCATGAAGCATGTTGTGATTTTAATAGTCTTTGCAATTGAAGAATCACAAGAATATTTTAATTCTAATCCCTATTAAATAATCCTGTTTTCCCCTAGATTCAAGTCCTTATTCAGCGCTGGGTGTGTTTTTTCTTCTACAAACTTTTTGCTTACAAGGGATCTAGCCTCCTGCCTGTGCCCTTCATGTTCCCTTGGGAAGTCTCCATCTTATTACATAGTGCAGTTAATCTCCACTGAAGTATCTACCTCCAGACTTGTATATCCAAATCCATCACAGTAATGTGCAAAGCAAGGAATCTTCACCTTTAAGACCCATCCTTCTCTGAGGACACTTTAATGGCCCCCTTTTGTTACTTTACTTGACCTTTGGTGTCTTATCCCTGAATCAGACATCCAGATATCCAGGACTTTTAAAATATATATTTTAAACATCCTTAATGTACTCTACAGAAGAATACTCATGAATCAAATATTCTTTATATTTTTAGACACATGAACAAAAGATACCCCTAAGTTGGTGTCTTTTAGTCTTCTCTGAGAAGGAAGTGTCACCATAGTATTCTTGCCCTTTTCCTTTATAGCAAGTTTGTTGATAATGTTTCATTGCCTTAAGAAATCATTACTGAATTCAGAAGAAAATTCTATTTTTACCATGCATTGTTTGTCAATCTTCAGATACAAATTAAAATTCTTTACACCCCCCATGTATATCCCAATTCTATATGCTTGAATAGATGCCTGCCATGTTCTGCACATGGCCCCTGGTGTTCAGTGTACCTCACAGTGACCAGTTGTTCCACCATTTGGTATATTTGCGTATTTTCATATATTTGCATATATCCTCAGTTCTGCTTTCCTACATTTTGATCCAAGTCTTTACTCCATTCATTTGGACAATTCCAATTACTTCCAAACTAATTTTACTTCCAACCTCTCTACCCTCCAATTTAAACTATATACTAGTACATATATTCATCTTCTTGCTATAAAGCTCACATCACTCCTCTTACATTTCCAAACCTTACAGCTCCTCATTGTTTAAAAATGAAACCAACCTCAGCATAACACTCAGGGCCTATATAATCAGAACCCAAACTTATTCATATTGTTCAAGATACAAGTCATGATAACTGTTCCTTAATCGTGTTCTTACTTTCCCACTTTCTACTTTTGTTCCTTGTTATCCCCTATATATTTAATACTCACTATAGTCTTCTTTTACAATCTGTTCAGTGTTTGTTTAGATTCTTTCTCATACGACCATACCCTCTACAAGAGGTCTCTCCCATAAACTCCTAGAAAGCTTTGCTTGTATTTGATATGAAACTTTATGGCTTTTTTCCATTTTCCATATTAGATTTATAACCCTTAAAACTACTGATATCAGATTCTTTTCTCTAGCTAACCCACAGCATTGTGCATATAAATAGTTCAATAGATGTACATAGGTGATATAGATGAAATAATAACCTAGATATAAGTCATGGGCCAGAAAACTATTGCTTGCAGGCCAAATATTGCCTCCTACCAGTTTTTTTGTAAATTAATATTTTGAGGATACAGCCATGGGTATTTGTTTATGTATTGTCTAAGGCTGTTTTGCACTACAACAGCAGAGATAAGTAGCTGCAACAGAGTCTCTATGTCCCCAAATGCCTGAAATATATTAGGCTTTCTAAGAAGGGCCCTTTGCAGAAGACTTTGCTGCTTTCTGATATGATACATTATAGGAAGGCAGGAAAAATTTAACTTTGCTTAGATGCTCAAAGACATTCTACAAGGAGTGTCTGTTCCTGATCCTGCTTCCATTCTGTCACTCCCCTCCTTCTACTGCCAGCATGCCCATCAGTTCTGTACGGTGATCCTTGGCTATACCATCTGAATGGAGCTGGGTTTTTGTAGTGTTTTTTAGGAACACAACTATTGACAGGCACACACACCTTAGATAACCTTCTGCAGTCAACAGTTAGGACATCTGCTGATCCTCACATATGGCCAATGACAAGCAACAGCTGCCATTCAGTCAGAACTAACCTACAAATGTCACCACTATAAGACACAAGCTAAGAGGAAGGTACAAAGTGGTCCAAACAATGACGGCAAATGTCCCAATTAACCATTAGAAACCATTTAGTGAGAAAATTCCTCTCAATATGCCAAAGGAATAATTTAGCTGACTCATTCTGTCAAAATAAAAGTGATTTGGGCAATTTTCAAAACTTTTTTGTTAAGTATTCTCTAAGTAAATAATTTTAAATTGTTCCATTTTTTTGCATGGGAACTAAAATAATTATGTTTGTATTTCCATATTCATAGTTGCCCAAGAATATCACAGTTTGTCCATATGTATCTTTGTACATTAGCTGGTTACGTATTTTCAGTTCAAATCCCAAAATTCATAGGATTACATATATTCCAATTTAAATTCTGGGTAAAAGTGGTACAGGTTCTTTTGGATTATCCTAGTTACACAAAGTTTGATATTCATGTATTTATTCAGTGAATATTTCTTAGGAGCTCTCATGTTCCAGGCATCATGGAAATAGTATGGCATAGCAAAAAGAACACCAGATTTCTAGCAATTAGAACAGGGTTTGGATTACACCTCCATCAACTGAGTGAATAGAGACAGCATATTTAATGCCTTTGAGACAAAATTGGGTTTCTTTTTTAAATGTGGAACATGATATATTTTTCTGAGAGTGTTGTAATAATTATGTGTGGTAGCTATGTTGGTGTGCCTGGCATGTATCCACTCCAGGTTCTTCTACTGAGAGGTAGCCCTGTGTGCTGAACATAGGAATAATCACTAGATCCAATCTAGACCAATTAGAGTGACTTCATCCTCCTGGTGAACTTCCAGGGTTGGGTATTGGACTACGATTGTCTTGATTGTCTGTCATGATTTTTACAACTACAGCTGTGGTGAATGTCTCTTTGCCTATCTGATCATGAAACTTGAAGATAGCAAATACAGAGATGCTGGTAAAAATGCCCCACCAAGTAGAGAATTTCTGTGCATAGGGAGAACTAATAAAGCTAATATAATGGATGATTGGAGAGAGACTGAGTTCTCTGTTCCAGTCCCTAGGTCACTGTGGCTATCTGAAGTCCTTCCAATACACCCCCCTTCCTGCTAAAGCTGCATTCTTTATAATTAGAACCCTAACTAAGACAATGTAGAAATGCTACCAATGAACAAAGTAAGTACACAACAAATGTTAGTTACCTTATTTTACCTCTGATCACCTTGGAATAGGAGAATGAGTAGTGTGTGGTTATTGACCTTAATGTCTCTGGTTTAGTGTCTACTATGCTTGACACATAGTAGGCAAAAAATAAATCTTTGTCAAATGAACAAATGATTAATTAACTATAGTACTGACCTAATTATGAGTATCATAATCTATATATACAAAAGCCTAAGTGACTGTTCAACTGGTCAACTGGTTGCCATGACTCACACTGACTACCAGGGGGCAGACACTCAAACTGGTAGGTTAGCTTGCTACTGGGATCTGGCCAATAGGAACTGGGTGAGATGGGCCAGACATGCCCTGGAGCCCTCCCACAGTCCTTCCCTACCCCTGACATCGGGTCCCAGATTGCAAGAGGGCACAGACCAGGCCAAGGAACCCCACTGGTGCAATCTACCTAACAGTGTTTTTGCAAAGATTATAGATAAAATACATAGGAACATAGAACAGGAAATTAATAAAATTGTTGTGGATATTAATACAACAGGTACTAGTTACTCTGTGATATTCAAAGAGCAAAAACTGCCAATGTTTTTCATTTTTCTAAAGTAAAGCTAATCTGGCTCACATAACCTCCTTAACAAGGTTGTCACAGGGCCTGAATTCAGGCATTACATGGGCTCCTGTCCCTTTCCATCAAATCAATCAGAATGCCAGGACCTTGGATAGCCTGGAAAATTAAAAGGAGGGTCCTGGCCACAGTGGCATTGCATTTCTTCTATGCACTGCCTCTCTCCTGCTCTTATCCATCACCATCTCCCAGACACTATCTCTCTGCGTCATTGCCACAATGCCCACTCAGCCATCCTTCAAGTTGTGCCAAAAATATTTTTGACATGGTGCCTAAGGTCACATTATGTAATGGCCAGGTCTGACTAAATATCTACTCAGCACACATGGTTGTGCATCTCAAAGGTGCAGAATTCAGTTAGAGTTCTGACCTGCACCAGCTGAATGATCCTACAAAGAAAAGTTTTCGTTCCCATTCTAATGGAAGCCACCTCCACAGAGAACACATTTTTTCAACTTAACACATCTTCTTTCTTGTTTTAGGCAGCATAAAGGCTGATTTCCAAAGTATGATTTAGCTAGAACTTCATGGCCTATTCTCTCTACTGTGATTTCACTGGTGATCAAAATAAACACTTTCTTGGTCAAGTTTTTCTGGTCCCTTTTTGTCTTAAAATATTTTCCTCCTATGTTAATGTGGTCCTTGTATCCACTGTGATAATTACGGTAAAGATAGTGATGATGATAAAATGAACCCACTAAAGCCGAAACTAGTGAATTTTTGCAACATATTTGTAAGAAGATTCCTACTGTGATGCACTTCCCCAGGATAAATATTGTTCTAAGGAATTCTAGTAATTATGAGCTTAAGTTCAATAGAACAAAATTTCTCTTGACACTTCAAAAAAATCTCATGTCCTATTCAGACATAGGTGAGTATCACTAGTCTAAGTCTTCACAAGTAGAAAGGAAGATGGCTTAAACTTATCAAAATAAAGGAGGCATGAGCAGAAAGCATTATACATATTCACAGAGAATCTGAATGTTCCTTGTTCATTCCTAGTCTGACATAGTTGAGGGCTCTTGGTGTCATCCAGCTTTAAACTTTTTAGCTGAAAGCTTCTTTAGCTAAAGTCTTAACTGCCAGCGCACTGTCAGTTCAACTGTTTTTCATGTCAGCTGGTAATGAGCAATTAGTGGCACATTAATCCGGTATCACTCGCTCTCAGTCCTGACCCTTCACTGAGTTTCAATAGCATTAGATGAACTAGATGTGCTATTCTTAGGTTACTCTTGGTAACAGAAATTGAAGGACTAAGATGTGTTGACAGAGACTATGGCCTTTTGGGTCATAATTTATTAGGATCAAAAGAAGCATTAACATCAACAGATTTAATGCCTACTTCAAGAGAAAGGTATTTCCAACAAAGGGCTTTCCCACCTTAAAGCTGGCAGAGGTTATGTCCTCCAAGTAGGACACACTGGCAACTGACTTAATAATTCTAAATGTAGGTAACCCATGATAATATTACTGATTCCCTATCTTTAGGGGTCAGAAAGTACTTTTAAAATAGAAAAAAAAAAAGACCTCAATATCCAAATATGTGGAAATCTCCTAAACCAGCCAAGAAATTGATAACCTTCTTTTTAAGGTAAATTTTAACTCTCTGGGGACTTTGCCACACAAATGAAACAATGATTTCTAGTCCACAAAGTAATGTACCTTTTCTAATAGTATCATGGCCTTAAAATAGCATTGGCTATCTCATCGATGTACTATTCTGCTCACTTTGTTACAGTTAGAAATTCATGAGATGTGGTTAATCCCGAACTATTTTCTGTTTTCTTTAACGTATGCATCATACAAATGAACTTTCAGAAATTTAAATGCTATATGCTTTAAAAAGTACAGCACTTGCTATTGCCTTGTCCTTTAAAATAGTATACAATTTGATTGGTTAATGAGGGGGAAAATGGAATGACTGCCCAATCCTCACTTAGAATACATAAAAACTTCAGGAAGTGTTCTATTTCACTAAATATACTAGGTATTAAATCCTACAATCATGTTCATATTTCAAAAGTGGGAATGAAGGAAACACAGTGAAGAATTATTCCATCCTTTGAACAAAATTTAGAGGAATTGTAAAATGGTGCAAAATTTGTATATTTTACTAAAACTTATAAAACTATTTTGAAGATAAAAAAATACTTATTTGCAAAAGTTACACTAAAGTTGTCCAGCATGTTGAATGATGATCAAAGTAATATATCTTTGGGGAATAATTCCTTAAAGCCAACTAACTGTAAAGTCTATGAGCCAATTAAGGGAAAGTGAGTCATTAACAAATATCCATTCTATGCAACTTAAACTTGTATACACACTTATTATACAATACTAGTGGCCCGGTGCACAAAATTCCTGCACACGGCAGGGGGGGGGGGGGTTGTCTTTCAGTCCGGCCTACACCCTCTCCAACTGAGACCCCTGTGGGATTGGACCTAAACTGGCACTTGGACAACCCCTCTCAATCCACTCCTAACCGCTCACCTGTCTGACTGCTTGATCAACCCTAACCACTCTACTTGCTGGCCTGATTGCCCTAACTGGTCCCCTCTGCCAGCCTTCTAGGTCCCAATTGCCCCCCACCACTGGCCTGATCACCCTCAATTGCCCTCCCCTCCTGGCCTGATCACCTCTAACGGCCTCTGCCTTGGCCCCACCACCATGGCTTTGTCCTCTGGGGCTGGGCTGCAATCTGGAAATCTGGAACCCCTGGCACTCATGACGAGGCACAACAGTGGCCAGCCTTTGCCGTGGGCCGTGGGGGGGGGGGGAATCACCCACTGGGACTGGGACTGAGCTGCATTCTGGGACCCCCGGTGCCTGCAGCTAAGCGCCCACGTGGCCGGCCTTTGCTGCAGGCTGCAGGGGGGCCAGATCACCCGCTGGAGGGACCAAATGGGTGCCGTGGGCTGGCCAGGACCACCAGCGCAGTGTCTGCTCCCCAGGCTGGGGCCCTGCCTGGCAGCAGTGGGGGTGGCATGAGGGACGGGGCTGCGTGCCACTTGGCCCTGCCCCCCATTCCTGATTGACTGGTAGCATAGCAAAGGTATGGTCAAATTTGCATATTACTCTTTTATTAGATAGGATGAATATATGGCTATCATTCACACAATGGCAAAATAAAGTAACAAGCATTTATTTTATCCAGCCATACATGCCTTAGGTCCCAACTGCATATGTTTACTGTCTGGTAAACATATCGTTATGGTAATGTTAAGCATTGAGAATGACACATGCATTTACTTTGGCCAATGACAGCAGGATACTTGCTTGGCTAACATTTCTACAAACTATTGCCAGTTGCTAAACCTTAGCTAGCACTTATACAACTGTGGGAGAATGGCATATATTTGCAAAACATTTGCCTTGCAAATATTATTTGCCTTGCAAATATTATTTGCCATGTGGATTTGACTCAAAGGATTAAAAATGCACTTGTATACATTTTTAAAATATTTTTCCTGTCACTGTAATCAGTCTTTCTTTTTAGCCTAACCTTAAAGAGTGTGTGTGTGTGAGAATGTGCTTGTAAAATAAATGTTTAGTTACAAAAATGTTTCACTTATGCTCATTAAAACATGATTTAATTTAATCAAGGGGATATTTGTTGAGGGCATTTTAATATCTTAATTAAATTGTTCCAGCTTCAGAATCATAGTTTAGTATAATTAATTATATAACTGGGGTGTACCATTTTACAGTTTGATCTGCAGCCTTCAGTGTGAGATGCAGAAGCCCGCCAGACAGAAATGAAAGCAAAATGAGTCTGCTTCCCCCAAAGCCTCGACTTCCTATGCTTTCCATGTCAACCAATTACAATGTGTTTAGGACATTTCTATAGAGTATAGCCTGTTTTAATCTTATCTGTGTCTTGACAGTGAAAGTGCCCATTGGCTGCTGAGTAGAAACTGGTCTTAGCAGACTGTGCCTGAATACAGTAGTTAGTCCAAAACTCCCTGCCTCTATTGCTATACTTTTGTGGTAGAGTAGCATTTCACCCACAGAAGTTGCAATTCTTTAGTTTTAGGTTCAGTGAAAATCACTCTTTGACAAACTGACCATTGACCTTGGAATTGAAAGTCTAGATTCTTCCTTTAGTCATCCTCACAAGTCAAGAGTGGTAGAGGGTCCAAGCAGATTCTTTTAGAAAAGAGTTTAAGCATAAGATCCATTAACAGGTAAGAAAGCCTCTTGCAGGCAAGGGCTTGATATAATCTCCTCTTTGAAATCATTTCAGTTTATAAAGCAGAAACTATAAGACAGTAGACACTCAAATATTTGGAGGAAGAATGGGAGGGAGAAAGGAAGGAATAAAGGAGGGAAGGAAGGAGGGAAGGAAGGAAGGAAGGAAGGAAGGAAGGAAGGAAGGAAGGAAGGAAGGAAGGAAGGAATATTTGACAATGTAATACCCTGATGACTGACAAACTTGTCTGTAATGAGCAATGTTACAGTGTGCCGCTCTTATTAAAGTTAAAATGAAATCCTATAATTATGAGGAATACCAAAATATGACACCCTTGCTTATAACTACTAATGAACTTACTTCTCTCATATTCTCCCAAAGAGGTGATCTGGGGCCCTTTCCAGTGCCTAGTATCCTAAACACACTGATTCCTATTCCTTTTGACCACTCTACTGGTCTTTATCCTCCCTGCTTTTACTAAGACATTCAAGGAACTCTGTTCATATAATGCCACTGGGCCATGAATAGAGTAATGCAAGAACATCCAAATAAAACTTCCCAACTCCTAATCTCAAGGAGAAGGGGTAAAAAATGTGGCATCTCTTCCTTTCCTTCTAAACAAACCCTGATGTCCACATAAAATTTGGCCAAATTCTTCTCCAGATATTTAGAGGAAAAAAGAGGAGAACTTATTTTCCTCGAAGAAAGAAAACTATCTTTCACATCTAACATCTTAGTTGGTTGTCATTCTCACATCCATAGTAGTTGCCTATTGCTACATAAGAAATTACTCTAAACTTTGTGGCTTCAGACAACAAACACCTATAATTACACAGTTTCTTATAGTCATTTACAGCATGGCAGTGGATTCCCTCCGACCCTGATTAACTGAGCCTTCAGATAAGACTGCACCATTCTCAACAGCTTGACTTTAACCTTAACTGAGTGCTCACTCATGTGTTATTGGCATGTCATGGCCTTTTTCACATGGGCCTCTCCACAGAGCTGCTCCTCAAAATTGCAGCAGCTTCCCCTAAGGTGAGCAATCCATGAGAGCAGGCCACAGATATCTTATCTCCTTATCCTAGAAATGACATCATATTACATCATCTGATCAGGATGGTTCCTTGAGTGGTGTTCCTTAGTACAGCTTCTATCTATCTGTTGACCTGTGAAACTGAAGAGATAAATTGCCTTTCCACATGTATCTATTGCAATAGAGGGACAGGGTTAGCATAACTGCCACAGAAATTCCTGTTATAAAAGCAGAAAGCAGAATGCACAAGGTATCACTACTACATAGAAATTTTAAAATCTAGCCAGGCAAATGTTGGAAGTTTCTTGATTAGGTCTCATGATCTAGATATAATTATCTGTAGCTCTCGGCTCTGTGAGCTGGACTCTTATTTCAGGCTCCTATTTCATTGTTTTGAATGGTAACATGTGCTGGTAGCTAACCAGTTTTCTCAGACTGCTTCTAGCCAGAATTCTGGGGAATAAGGATCTGTCCCCATTCTTAACATTTTCCCAATCCAAGCTAGTGGATATTTCTGTAGCATTTCTTAAAGAATAGTAAGGACCTCCTTGGAATTCCCTTAGGGTCCACTCTGTTAAACAAAAGCCATACTCACCAATCGCTTGGAGATAAACCCTTCATAAAATCTTATCATTTAATTGAGGACACCTGAGAGGAATACTTTTATTATCCTTAGAAGGACTTTTGTCTATAAAATTTGCTGATATACCACTTTAGTTCTTTCTGAGATTTTTTGAAAAGTAGTTTACAGTTACTCTAGGTTTCATCTTTAGAAGGTGTTTTTCTGGCTATGGCCTGGATTTGATCTTCACTCAGTTGTTGAGCATCAACCCAGGAACCAAGAGGTCAATGGTTCAATTCTGGTCAGGGCACATCCCCAGGTAGTGGTCTCTATCCCCAGTAGGGAGCATGAAGTTTGCAGCTGATCAATGATGCTTCTTTCTCATCGATGTTTCTCTCTCTCTAACTCTCTCCCTTCCTCTCGCTTGCTCTCTTAAAAATAACAAACTATCTTGGACATATAGTCCCACCAATCCTTCAGATGTTGCCAATCCCAGCTGCCATGAGAGATTCCAAGTGAGGACTTCCCAGTGTTCCTAGTCAACCAACAAAACCATAAGAATTAATTACTTATTGTTCTAAGTCACTAAATTTTGAGGTAATTTGCCTTTCAGTAACAAAATTATAATCCAATTTTGTTTTGTATAAATTGAATAAGAACAGTGAAGAGTCACCATACTATTTTAATGATCCATAACATCAGGTTATGACAATAAATGCATAGTGCTTATAGTAGGCATCTCTGCCACTAGAACATACAAGGTGAGACAGTTTGTCAATGACCATTTCTCTTGCACATTAATAAAAGAGAAAATCAATACATTTATCTTTGCTATAATCTTTTAGATTGCAATTGACCATTCTCTATGTAGACTTATTATTTCATGGGTTGTTAATATGGTCCCTCATTAGATCAAAGGCAAACTCTATGACTAAATCTTATTTCTGGCCTAGAGAATGCTTTGTCTTTGAAATAACTTAATCTTGCCCTAGTAAGTCTATAAGTTCATGAGCCATATGTTAATTTTTTGCCGTATTTAAAGCATCTATCTTGGGTTCTTATTTTGCACACACCATCTCCAAAGTAAAAAAAAAATACAGTGAATTTGTAATGAATGTTACATTAATAACAGTATCCGAGAATTTCAATAAATTGACAAACTCAAATAGATAAATTCTAAATGCAAATTTGAGAAGGAAGAAATTTTTATTTAGTCAAAATATAAAACTTCATTAAAACAAAACTGTTGCTTTTTAAAGATACTTATGTTTTATGCATCTCTAATGTAAAATAATTCATTAAAGTAGGTAGTAGAGAATGTCTTAAAATATTTTTATTTTAGTATTCAGGGCAATGTACTTCATTTACATGAACCAAGGAAATTAGGCTATTAAAATGATGTAAAACATCACATGATATTTACAGGATAGTATTCTTTAACCTTAAATTCAATTATTGCAATAGAAATAAATTAGTTCTGAAAATGTGATTACATATTTCTTCCTGACTTAGCCATAATCACCCAAGAATGTCTTCTCACAGGAAAGTAATCATGAGGTATAACCCACAAAGCACCAAACTAATGAAGGTTTTGTTTTATTTTTTGTTTGTTTGTTTGCTTTACTTTCATACATAACATTTCAGGCTTGTTTTTTATTGTATTGTATTGCCTCATAATATTTGATTAAGAGCTGATTCACAAATTGAATTTGGGGGATCTTCACAATTCCTAGGTGGAAGGTCTCCCCTGATACCCCAGGAAAGAATGGTAAGGAGAAGGAACTAATCTAGAAAATGCCTTTTTTCAGACAGTTTTATGGAAAAAAGATAAAACCAAGGGAAGAAAATCAGTGCCAGAGGATTCAAGTCATTCCAAAGCATCCTTAGTTCCTCAGAACTTAGTGCCACAGAAAACTTAAGAGATGATATCAGAATGGTAAAGAAAGTCAAAGTATTAAGAACTTTGGGTGCCAGTTACATATACTTAAAAATGCCACAGGAACTAGGAGAAACTTCATTCATTCATTTATTCATTCATAGTTTCAAAAACATTTGTTGACTACCTAGCATATGTTAGGCACTATTTTAGAAGCTGGGGATAAAATAATGAACCAGACACAGTGTTTGCCTTTAAAGAGTAAGCAGCATGGTAAGGGCTATAAGCGAGTGAACAGTCAATTAAAATCCAATAAGGGGTAAGATAGCAGATGGAACACAGTTTTAGTTGGTAAATGACAAATTACTGGGAAGATGTCTTTAAAAAGTTGAAGTGATAACATTATATTAGATAGTTTAACATCAGAATAGATTTAGAAATGGTTTCAACAAATTCTCATTATTTTTCCAGATGAAGAGATTCATTTGGCTCACACATCTCTGCCTCTTGCCCCATGAAAACTTCTTTATGCTGCTACTGCCTCTGTTCTAAGTGCTCTTAAATTCTATTTATCCTCTACTTACCCACTTACAGCATTCAGCATCTTTTGTTTAGAATATCATAACAATCTCTTTTGTAATTGCTCTGAACAATTCTCTCCTCACTCCAGTCAGTTCTCCATACTACTGCCAACTCTATTCTGAATATACAAGTTTCATCACATGATTTTCCTACTTTAAAAGACTTCATAGTATCACAACTAGCCAAAAAATAATTAGGAGCTTTATATATAATGTCCTCATTTCAGCTAAATGTATTCAATATTCATCCATCCATTCATCATCCATCCATCCATCCATCCATCCATCCATCCATCCATCCATGTATTCATCCATCTAGCTATCAAACTTCCCATCTATTTCAAAAGCATGAATTTAAGTGTCCAGGCTCTATGCTAGGTACTGGCAACATAAAGATAATAGGAATTTCCATTTGCAAGGTGCATCTGGTTCAGTGACCCCAAACTTCTACTGACTTGATTCACACATAAATATCCACATCCTGTACTCCAGACACACCAACTTTCTCATCTATCCTCAAATATTCCAAACCCCTTTGTGATTCTACATCTTTTTATATGTGGTTTCATCTCCTGGGATATTCACATCCATTACTACTTCTTAGGGAATACTTTAAAATCTAGATTATATAGAACCGCTAAAAATTCAGTATGTATATGTCTGCCATATGAGTTATATATTATAGTTTAGGAATATTTTATAGATTAAAAAACTGAGACCCAGAGATTAAATCCTGGTCCAAGATTGCACAGTTAATAACAGGAAGAGCCAGAATTTGAGGACAGTTTCTCTGACTCAAATTCAGTGACCTATCCAATTTTTTTCAACCCAATCTTCACATCCTTACATATGATCATTAGTCTGAGGTGCTCAACAATTTCTATTGCCCCAAGCCTCAGAGGTGGTTTCTAGAATAATTCAGTTTATTTGAGAAATCAAGTTTCATTCAGATGAACAGTAGGTTCATTCCTATATTCTGCTTCCATCCAAAATAATAATGCTCCACAAAATTGGGAGCATGTTTCCTTTCTGCATCTGTTTCTCCATACACAAGAGCCAGACTGAATTACTGTAAATTTTCCATATGTTTCTTCTCTCTTCCAGTGCTTTGTTAAAAATAATACCTCTACCAATAATACTCCATCATGTCCACTGCCCTTCTTCTTCCAATGAAGGCTTAATCCCCTTTTCATCAGAGTGTAGCACAGATTCAGCATAAATCTTGTCAAAGGACTGACTTAATGAACTTGAAAGTTTTCCTGTAGTTTCACCTTTATTCTGTGACAAATACAAGTGAACCTTCTGAATTTGCCTTCAAATATACCGTCTAGTAGCAAGAAAAGCGTCTCTTCTAGAAATAAAGAGGTGAAGCAATTAGAGGGCTAATATATACAATCTGTTATCATAAGGAAAACCCTAAATTCAAAACAAGAACATAACTTTATAGATAAATCTTTGAACCTAGCAATTTTAAGTTCTATTTTATTATAACTGCATCCTGCAGTTTAAAGGCAGCTTTTGAATTTACCTTGTAGAAAACATCAGGAAAATTTCACATATCTATAAATAGAATTATTTAAGGAGAAGGGGGCTTTAGGAAACATATGACTGTATTCTATGAGCCAGCACAAACTGCTTAAGGTAAATTTATTAAAATCTGCTTCTAATTTCTCTAAGAGTTTGTGCTTTGAAAGCCATTAATTTTACCTCAGAAATCCTTCGGTTATTTTTCTTTCTGATATCATTTCACATTTACAGGCTGCATATGGTAATACTGTGTGATAGTTTCCTGTGATGATGAAAATGTCTGTATCTGTCTTATCTATTATGTACTTAAAATATTGCTAGTATGACTAAAAACTGTGCAGTTAAATTATTTAAATTTAATGAATTTAAATGTGAGTATAAATAACCACTGTGGCTTGTAGCTATCATATTGAACAGCACAGATCTAGCATTTATATTCTCTTTTTCCAAATTTCTGAACCTGTAGTCAGATGCCATTTTTGGGTATCATTTTCCAGACTGTTAACAGGAGCCCTCAAAATATTTTGCATTATATTTAGCATAATCTAGAAAAGCCTATTTACCTTATTTTTATATTATATCACTTAAAAAAACAGAGGCAAATTAATTTAAATACAAATTTACATCTTGCTACAGAGCTATAGATAACATAAAGTTAACACAACCAACTTACTATGAAATTGTTTATAAATTCAGGAGAAACTTGTATATTATTATTTCTCATTTCTCTCTCTCTCTCTCTTCAGATATACGTGTGTGTGTGTGTGTGTGTGTGTGTGTGTGTGTGTGTGTGTGTAATTTGAAACTATGAAACTATTGTAGCATAAAGGTTCATAACAATATAGTACGCTCTAATAGGGAATTTGACCTGGTCATTACATGAAGGATGAGATAGAGTTGGCAAAGAGGGGAGATGAAAACATTCAGGCAGATTGAACAGCATGTGGAAATGTCCTGTGGTAGGAGGACCATGATTAAGTACCAGGAAGTGAAGAAGCTTATTGTGGCTGTTAGGACCCAGATAATAAAGAACCTTATGGACCATTTTAAGGAATCTTCTTTTATCATCTTTGAGAATACCAGAATGCCACTTAGAAGATTTTAGCATTGAAGAGACCAGTTTCACTTCAGTGGACTGGAGCTCAGTGTAAGAGCTTAATTTTGTAAGTAAACTACATAGGAGGCTATATCGTAAGTATAGGAAAGGTTTGATAGACATCTGAAACTAGAGTGTTGGGGGTGGGCATGAAGAAAACATTAGAATGACTTCTAATTGTTTAGCTGAGAAACTGGGCGAATGTTGACATTATGTACTAAAAAAAAAGATAAGGACTGTTTTTATTTCATTGGTTGGTAAGGAAAGACATAATGAGTAAATTGTTGAAGTTCCACCCTGATATTTTGAGGATATGCATGAACATATCTGTTTTGCACTCAGAAGGCAGGACAGAATGAGAGATCATTGTGAATATAGGAAGAACTTAAGGTTATGGGAATAAATGAGATGCCTATTAAGTATGAAGTAGAGATTGTCTCAAGCCATGTGAAATCTACATTCAATGGGTAGTTAGAATGTATATAGTTTTATTCATTGGCTTCTATAATGTGATAGCCTCCTGGGTTTTCTTCTAACTTCTAAGAACTTCTCTAGATAGAATATGAGTCTGCAGAACATCTATAGAAGTTCTTAAAAGTTAGAAGAAAATCCAGAAGGCTATCGCATTATAGAAGCCAATGGATGAAACTATATACATTTCCCACCTCATAAATAAAATTTGAGGAAGTTTAAAAGTGCATTTTTTTAAAAAAAAGTATAAAGTTAATATAAGAGTAAAGTGAGCCAAAAGAACAAGAGGTGAGAAAATAAAATAACCCTAGGAGAAGATCATTTTTCATTTTAGAGAGTGCTATGCAGTTGCTAAAACAGACCAAAAATTTGGTTCTGCACTCTTTAAGCTCCTATAGTATTTTCTCAGGTGCAAAATAGGGACAAAATGGTACTTGTCTCATATTGTTGCTGTGAGGAGTGAATCAAACATGTGCAGCAGCCTCAGTGGCAGGTCCAGAGTAATTATGACTATTATAAGCAAGAATGCAATGCGGAAGCAGTGGTTCCCGTGCCAGAAGATATGCTGTCCCAGCAATTGCCATAAAATATTTTGATTGCATACTATCTTCTTCCAAGAAAGAAGGATTTATTCTGCTTCTTTTGGTATTACCAATGCCTGATACTTAATAGACTTTGTGACACTATTTAATTAATGTGCCTCAAATACTGTTTTGGACTTGTTTTTCAATAATTTAAAATATCTGCTCAGAAAAGGGTAAGCAATGATGCATGAGCCAAATGATTTATTTTGGATATAAGAGTGAAAATGTATTCATAAATGAGTGTGCTTTTCTACATTACAATGTGTTAATGACAATGAGACTTAGCCTATTAACGCAGCATTTCAATCACTAATTAGTTCTTCCCCAGGAGCCAGGTACAGGGGAGGTGAAGTCTTTTCACTCTTGAAAAATCCTTAAAATCGGCCCATGTCATTTTCTGAAGGTAGCCAATTGATTAACCTAGAATTATGTTTTAATTTATGCTCCAAGCTTATGTCTATATGACCAACTTTTCCAGATCAAAATTTTACATCTTCTACTGTGGACCCGCTAGTCTCAGCACCATTTGTACTTCAGTTTCTTTTTCTCTGTGAAAAATTGGCAGCTTCGTGAGAAAAAAACCTGTAGTCATCATTCCAAGATCTTACCTGGAATATTTTAATTTTAGCAATCTGTACAGGAACTAACCATCACAAAGCAAACCCACTGGCAGACTTGTGTTGGAAAATATAAAAGTAGCTAACTTAAGCTATAGTCAGTTGATCAATCAATGAGTATTGACTGAATATTTTGCACAATATTGAGTAGGAAGATAACATGAAACTCTAAACTAAAAATGCACATTAATGTTATCGTTTACTAGTTATACTATTTTAAGTACTTTTCAAGTATTCTGAAGTTTCATTCTAAATAATAAATCTAGAAGTTACATTTTGAAATGCAAAGTAACCGTTTACCTTACTCATGCTTAAGGGTTAGTAAGTAGTGGAACTAAGATGTAACCCAAGAATTTTGACCCTATAGATCTAATTTTTAACCACTGCCTCCCAGTCATGCTGTACCTCAAAAGTCATGTTACACCTTATATTATGTGGTGCAAACTTATTGGTCTGAACATTTTCTCAGTACTTTGGATAGGTTCTGAAAAATTATATTATTTCACCTGTCCCTTATGAGATATACAATATTGAGTATTTTTCTAATCATATCAGATAGGTTTTAGTTTACTTTTTAAGGCTTTAAATCTACAAAAGATGATTTTTTTCTCTTATCTTTGGCTCTAAACTTGAATTCAAATTACAATAATAATAGCAAATATCAATCCCTACCTGTGGCCTAAACTAGAGTTGCATATATGAATCTTCCAGCATTGTTGAAATCAAACAAGGCATTCTTTTACCTATTTTAAATCCAATAGCGTATTTCTTTGGACCACACATTAATAAATGGAGTATAAAGACTACAAGCATGAATCATAATTTGATTTTTCTATTGGACATCTTGTATAGACACCACAGTGTCACTTTACCTGTTACAAGGTAGTTAATGGCTTTGGAAATTACACACCACACTATGAATTCTATTTGAAATATAGCATATTTTTACATTAAGTGGAATATAAAAAGAGCATATAATCTTTACAGAAGTATTTCCCAGCCCCAGAAACATTATCTAATATTGTTTTATAAATGTAATCACCAGCATGATCTGTATGCTATTTACAATTTGATGTAGCTGTAAAAATATTCTTTGCAAGACCAATTTAATTTTAAGTTAAAGTCACCCGTGTGCTATTGAGATGTTACAAACAGAACAGGAAAAGTCTTTAGCATCAGTAGATAACTCAAACCTAAGGGCATTAGAAACACGACTTGTCCATTTAGAATTTTAAAAATAACAAGTGCTTTTCATCTAAATTAATATATTTCAGGAAATGTGCATTAGAATCCTACAGGGATTCTGTTTTTAGAGGATAATTCTTGTAAGAAATATGTAATCTAAACCAGAGACCAAAAGAGAGTTTAGAAACCCACTTTGCAAAGTAATGGCAATTTAGGAAATTCAGTTATTCAATAACTATGCTTTAAACTCTTTTCGTGGGACCATGAAACAACTAAAATAGAATAACATTATATACATGCATATACATTCCTGGGAAGAAATATTATAACTTGTCATTGTAAATTTTCTGTTTTGCTGAAGCAAATACTCCCCTAAAACTATTAATACTAAATTACTCCAAACAGTTGTAACCATATATCCATTATTGTTCATGTTAAGTTATTGCTATTAGAATTGAGTTTCTAAGAATAGGTTGCTTTAAGGAATGCCCCATTTACTATATCCACTTATTTTATTTACCAGCAAAGAAAAGAAATGTTCTACTATATGCTCGCTAATACTGACCAATAAAAGCAACAATAATACACGCAGGAAACACTGGCATAAATGTAGACTATGTTTTTCAGTGTCACTCTCCACCTTCCTTATTCTCCTCCTGCAAGGCCTTTCTTTTACATCCAATCTTACCATCATGATCTCAGACATCTAGTAACTAATCTATTGGTTAAACAATGACCCAATTACACAGGAAATGTTGGATGACTCTCTAATCACAGAATATCATGTTATTTGGCATGTAGCTAGTTGGACCAAAGGGTATTTATACAATAGTACTTATCCAAAATATAGAATGCTACTGGAGATAAATGATCCCAACTTTTATAAAAACCCAAAATTTTACTTTATTCAAGCAAATGTTGAGTTATTTTTATTCAATAATATATTTGATATGACCTTGGTAATATATATATGTGTATATATATATATATATATATATATATATATATACACTTATACTCATTAAAATTTACTTGAATTTTAATTAAGTAATAGTACAACTATTCACAAGTATGGAAAAAAATTGTATATTAACTTATACCTTAAACCCTTGCTAAACTCATTAATTAGTTCCTGTAGTGTTTTTATCATTTACTCAGGATTTTCTACATAGGATCAATTATGTAGAAAATATGTGAATAAGCACAATTTAATTTCTTCTTTTCAATCTATGCCATTATTTCCTTTTCATGAATAACTACATCAACTAAGTACATCCAAAACAATGTTGACTAGAAGTGGTAATAATAGATATTCTTGCCTTTTTTTTCTGATCTTAGGAGGTGTTGGAAAGAATTCAATCTTTCATTGTATGATGTTTAGCAGATTATTTTTTATAGATGCCCTTCTTCAATGGGCTGAAGAAGATTCCTCTAGTCAAAACAGCTGGTACATTTAATCATGTTTATGTTCAACTTGGTCAAATGCTTTTTCTGCAACAATTGAAATGTTCACTATGGTTGTTCTTATCTAGTCTTTGATATTGAAAGGCACATTGCTTGATTTTCAAATGTTAAATCAACCTTATATCACAAGACCAATGTCATCTGGTAATAATATACTATAAGTTTTCAACATTGTTGAGAACAGCAATATATTAATGCAGTAAGTACTAAACTTATATTAAGAATTTTTGTATCTATTTTTATAAGGAATGTTGAGTTCGAGTTTTATTTTCTTATAATATATTTTCTTAGCATTTAATTTTAAATGTTTAGGACTTAAGTTACATCGTCTCAGTGGGCAATCAGAGATGTTTTTGGTAAATGTCCCCTTTTAAACTTAAAATTGGATGAATAGGTCTTAAAAGCCACATTTACCCAGATAATTAAATATTCCTCTTTCCTACATGTGGTTTACATGTTTTCCAATAAAAAATGTATCATAATAAAACTCAACTCCACAATAACATGCATCAACTGAGCCTGAGCTGAATGTGTTTACAAACTGCCAGTGTCACTGGAATACCCTTAACTGGATCCTACAAGGTGACTTAACATATTAGGGCTTCTGAATATATGGAGATTTGCTTAGGCCATTTTGAAAGAACTTTCTAGCTCTAATTTTATGACCCTATGAATGTACCTAATTACTTACACAATTTTCTATTTTACATTTATCTTCAATTGAAGGCAAGGTTAAAAATGCTCAACTACAGGTAACTGATTTGCTTCTCTCTTGACCAACCTCATCCCATGTGCACAGGTAAAAATAAATCATATTCTTTCTCCTAAAAATTTCACATTCACACACACTCATACATACACACCACATACATAAACACACACACCTATTCATCTTAAATCATTAATATAAATGAACATGTAAGTAGAAAACGTTTAAGAAAATAATCAAAATCAAATAGTATAAATAGCAAGCAAGCACTATATTTAGTACATTATAGTAATTATTTAACCTTCATAGTAAACTTACAGGTTCTATTTAATTGGCATTGTATAAATGGTAAGAATATGTCGAGAGATTAAGTAAATTAGCAAACCAGTAAGCATAAAGCAGGGCTCTTCTGTACTCTAAATTGAAATGCTTTCTCTCTCTTTGACATTCATAAGATTATCAGTTACATTCTCATTTTCAGTTTTTCACCAGCAAAAGAACAAAAAAAAACGTCTATATAAATTAGGTGATATAGAACAATGCAGCATTCATGCACTAGTTTCTCCATCTCAGATTTTAAGAATGTGAAAACTGGAATGTGTAACCTGGATTTTCAGATGAAATATCAGGAAAATTTAAGCACATTGACCTGAGTGACAAACTTCTTAAAATGCTTGTGTGTGTTGCTGGATAGAGTGAAATACATGAAAGAAGCAGAAAACAGACACAGAGCAAAGCAGAGAGGTTAAAACAGAGCAAAAAGGGAGAGAAACAGAGCACACAAGAAAAATGCAGAAAATGGCAGTCCTCCTCAAATTTTTATGCTTTCCTTTTTCATGGTATTAGCTCTGAACCTTTTTGGTAACTCCATTATACCATCTTCATTCAAATCAGTTCAAAAATTAAATCCCCCCTCCTATCTCCCACTAGATACTTTGGGATTAACATTTTATCTAAGAATGCTGCTCATGGGTAAAGACAATGGGAGGGGGAAGAACAGGACAAAGAAAAAAGAAACAACCTTCACCACTTTAAGATAGGTTCACCTTTTTTATCTAATGTTTTACATTTTTCTTTTGATTGGACAGACACAGAATATTTCTAGCCAGCCACCACAGCCTGTCAACACTTTAATACTTCATAATTTATAAAAAGCTTTCTTCTCCCCAAAGCTCAATATGCATTACAGATCTCTCATTGATGCTCACAATAGTCCTTCAGGGAACTTAGGTGACAAGAATTATTATGTGTTTTACTAGGGGGGAAAGAGACTCAAGCAACAAGAAGCCATTATCACTAGCAAGTTCCAGAGAACTAGAAACTTCAAATGGAATGCTACCTCCCTGACTGGGAAGATTAAAGGAAAGATAAAAATGAGTCCTGGTACTCAGGACATTAGGGTTTCACTGGGGAAAAGAATAAGTTAATAAGTAGCTATAAAATGCTTACCTAACCTCCCCATTTGGTTGTCTAGCAGTCAAATCCCACTGAATATGGTGTCTGAAACAAAATCTTTGATTTTCTCTTGTAACCACTTATCTAGTATTCACATCTCATTCTAGGACTGATGCTCAATCAACTGGTAGTCACTAGTTATTTTCCCTTTTCTCCATTTTTGCAAGTTTTGTTGCCTCTACCTCCATTATTAATTCCAAATGAACACATTTCTAGCCCTCTCTTTGATAACCCTCTAATTCATATTGCCGTCATCCATCATAACAGTTTGTTAATTAGACAACATGGGAAACTTTCCAACATCTACTACTACAATGCACTGATATCACTGGAATTAATGGTATTACTAGAGGCCCAGTGCATGAAATTTGTGCATGAAGGGGGGGTGTGTGGAGCGTCCCTCAGCCCAGCCTGTACCCTCTCCAATCTTGGACCACTCGAAGGATGTCCGACTGCCATTTAGGCCTAATCAAGGTAGGGTAGGGCCTAAACAGGCAGTCAGACATCCTTTGCACAATCCAGAACTGCTGGCTCCTAAATGCTCGCCTGTCTGCCTTCCTGATTGCCCCTAACCACTTCTGCTTGCCAGCCTGATCACTCCCTAACCACTCCCCTGCCAGCCTGTTTGATGCCTAACTGCTCCCTTGCCAGCCTGTTTGTCCCTAACTGCCCTCCCCTACAGGGAGGCCTGGTCAACCCTAACTGCCCTCCCCTGCAGGCCTGGTCACCCCTAACTGCCCTCCCCTGCTGACCTGATTGCTCACAACCCCCTCTCTTGCAGACCTGGTCCCTCCCAACTGCCCTCCCCTGCTGGCCATTTGTGGTGGCCACCTTATGTCCACATGGGGGCAGGATCTTTGACCACATAGGCGCAGCCATCTTGTGTGTTAGAGTAACAGTCAATTTGCACATTATTCTTTTATTGGATCGGAGGATTAAATAGAATAGAGGCCTGGTGCAATGGTGGATACCAGCTGGTTTGCCCTGAAGGGTGTCCTGGATTAAGGGGAGGGTTCCCTTGGGCGTGGGGCAGCCTGAGGGGCCTGTGGTGGTTGGCAGGCTGGCCATGCCCCATGGCAACCCAAGCAGAGGCCCTGGTATCTGGGATTTATTTATCTTCTATAATTGAATCTTTGTAGTCTTAAGCGGAGGCCAAGGCAGGCCAGGGCAGGCAGAAAGCCTGGCTTCCTCCATTGCTGGGGAAACCCAAGCCTCCTGCTCTCTCTGTGGCCACAACCATCTTGGTTAGGTTAATTTGCATATTAGCTCCTGATTGGCTGGTGGTCATAGCTTGTAGGTGGAGTGGAGGTACAGTCATCTAGGCCTGCACTCTCTAAAATCTGGGACCCCTCAGGACCTCTAACTCCTAATCGCTCATCTGCCTGCCAGCCTGATTCCCCTAACTGCTCTACCCTGCTGGCCTGATCCCCCTAACTGCTTTCCCCTGCCTACCTGATTGCCTATAACCTCCTCTGCCTTGGCCCTACCAACATGGCTTTGTCAGGAAGGACATCCAGAAGGACATCTGGAAGGTTATCCGGAATATGTGCAGTCTAATTATCATATTACCCTTTTATTAGTATAGATGCTACCTTGTCCTAAAAATGCAGGTTGGTCCCAGGTTTTCCTATCATGGAAGGGAAGCCCACAGTAGCATCCTGGGTTCTCACCAGAGCTTATGTGCTTGTGCTTTATCCCAGCAGATTTGATTCCTACTAGAAGACTCTTGGATGTATCTTGAACATTTCTATCGAATTTGCCAAATTATCCTCCAAAAATGTTGAATCACTTTAAACTCCCACCAGAAACTATGAGTATGCCTTTCGTCCCACTTTGATGTCAATATCATTGATTTCTCCCTAGAAGCTTCCCTCTGGTCAGCCCGGACTGCTTGGTACTTGAGCCGACCTCATTGTTCAGCTTGGTACTTGAGCCAACCTCATTGTTCAGCTGGGGACTTGATTTCCCGAGATAGAATTATGGAGGAAGAAAAATAGTTTTCCTCAACTTTCTGAGTTCTCAGTGGAGTCCCTTGGAATGAAAGATAGATCATCAAGAGAAAAACAAAAGTTCATTAACGTGTACCTCATGTATAAGTGGGAGATCCCAGGGGAAAAAAATAAATAACTCCTCAAGGTGGCTTAGAATGCAGATTTAAATACCTTCTTTCTAGGGAAAGGGGGTGGGAGATATAGGCCTCTTAGAGGAGAGTAAATGTTTTTTAGGAAAGATGAATGGAGGTAGGGGGAATAGTTTGTAACAAAGTTTGAGTGTGATGTCAACTTCTACTCTCCTGTCCTAAGACAGGAATCAGTCTTCTCTGCCTGATGACACTTTTCCCATCAAAGGGACCTATAATATTTAAGCTTCTTTTGGGGGGGGTGTCTGATTTTAGGCATGCATTTGCTGTTTTTCAAGCATCTGTAGCCCAAGATAATCAATATAACAACACAGCATATGTTGGGATCGCATTATTCTCTGACCTTCAGAACAAACCCAACAAAAGCTTGTTTACGCTCTTAGATGATTTGTCACAGTAGCGTTATTTCCTGGAGTCAGTATTCTGACCAGACCTTCCTGGGAGTGGTCATAATATACCCTGTATTTGTAGAAAGTTGTGGGCCACATCACTAAATAAACCAGGGACAGTTTTCTCATCTTGTGGAAAGAGAGATAAAGTTATGATAGTTTATCTCTCTTTCCACAGGTTTCTTGCAGGTTTGTGTCTCTGCTGCCCCCTCCACCAACACCCCTCTCCCCCAGCAGCCCCAGTGCCTCAGTTGCGGGCCTTGGGGCTGCAGGGTGCCAGCCTCCTTTTGGGTTTGTGTCCCCAATCTGGACACAAACCCTGCAGCCCGAGCACCACCATGGCTGGGCCTGGGGCTGTGGGGTGCTGGCCTCCCTGCGGTTTTGTGTCCTTGATCCGGGGCTTGGGGCTGCTGGTGTAGGCCGCCTGGCTGCTTTGGGCATTGCCGTCTTTGTTGGATAATTTACATACTCACTCCTATTAGCTGGTAGCATAGCGGAGTGATGGTCAATTTGTATCTTTCTCTTTTGTTAGTGTAGATTATCCCCCTGACCTCTGCTATACCCCCGATTATGCCATTTTAAACTCTCTCTACACCACAATCCACTCTTAACAAAATAGTTGTAATCTTTTTCAGTTATACATGTAATTGATAATAATTATTTTATTTAAAAGAAATAAAATAAATAAATAAAATCATTCTAACAGTTACATTAGAAAAGAAGCCCCTAGTACATTGACATAGCATGCTACTCAGAGATAATCACCTTCAGTTCATTTTGTAAATATCATATGTGTGCGCCAAAATCATACTCTATTCATTTACTAACCCTGATTTTTCATTTTTAAGTACTATATATTCACTTCCATCTATGGAAGATGTGGATTTGGCTCTCTTACTCTCCCCCTCCAGAAACCACATATTTATTGCCTGTATCTTCATCCTTTTTACATATTTTTATCAAAAACTTGGTTATGTAACTTTGCAACATTTATATTATTTTCACTGCATAAATACTAATAATTGAACCATGCATATTTAGTTATTCTAGATATTTATAATAAATTTAACTCCAAATCTCCCCCAGCTGTGAGATTTTTCTTAAATACATCCAAACACATTACACAGCCTCACAGTTTCATCTTCTTTTTCTTAAGTAATGACATTGAAAAGTAACACAGATGTATAGAAAAAAAGATTTCTCATTTCTGAATACAATCTACTAAAAAGTAAAAACAAACAAACAAAAACAAAATTTATACCCCAGTTCACACCTACTCTCTCTGGATTGAATTTAAACCTGGTACGTAGATGTCATCCTGGCATCTTCTTTCATCAGCATATCAACAAGTCCTTTGCTGCTTTTCAGTGTCTGTACTCTGTTTCACAGACCCCATGCTTTCTCTTTTTTATAATTTAATCCTCATTTTTATCAAGTACTTCCTCTAATAGCTTTCTGAGAGAGAATGAGGTAATTTTTTAACATCTTCCATATCTGAAATTTTCTTTATTTTTTGCTTACTTTTAATTCATAATAGCTAAGTAAAATGTTCTAGATTTCAGAATTAAGAGCATTTTACTCACAATTTTGAAGGCATTGTTTCATTTTATTCTAGCCTTCAGTTTTGCTGAAAAGTCTGAAGCCCCTGTGATTTTAATCATGTTCATGAAACTGTTTTTCTAAATCTGGAAATTGTCTAAAATGTCCTAAAATTTTACATTTTTATTGCCTGGATGTTTATCTTATTTGTTGCTGATGTCGTGCATTTTTTAAGTTTGGCAATTCATAACATTTAGTTCTGAGAAATTTATTTCCTTTACAATTTTTCCTGTTCCAAGTTCTCTATTTTCTCTTTCTACAGTGCCTATTATTTGGAAGGTGGAACTGCTTAAAAGTCTTTTTTTCTGGCCCGGTGGACAGAGTGTCAGTCTGCCGACCAAAGGGTCTGGTCCAAGGGCACATACCTTGGTTGCAGGTTCCTCGGGCCCTGGTCCTGGTCATAGGCAACTAAATCGATGTGCTTCTCCCATATCGATGTTTTTATGTGCTCTCTTTCTTCCACTCTCCCTAAAAATCAAAGAAAAAATAACCTCGGGTGAGGATTAACAACAACAGCAAAAATATCTTTCTGGTTTTTCCATCTTTTATGTCTTATTTTATACCACTGACTTTTTGCTTTGTCCTCCGGGAGTGTTCCTCAACTTGACCATCCAATCATTTTAGTTGGCAATCTATTGCAGTATTACATGTTAATGTAACAAGATCTTGGTTTTATTTACTTTTTATGATTATATTTTGGTGTTATTGGTGCAGTACCTTCTAGTATGAAGACATTACATTTCTTAAGGTTTTTTCCTTCTGATGTAGTCTGGGTTTCACCAATCCATCGTCCTTTAGCTGTAAGTGCTATAGTGATCCTTTGAAAATCTTAAGTAATGTGTTTTGTTTTTTTATTCGGTTACAACCTTCCAATATAATCCACTGCACTTATAATAAAGTCTACATTTCAGCCCATGGACTAGAAGGCTGAAAATAATTTGGCCCTTGACTAATTCTCCAATTTACTTCACCTCATTCTTATAGCTAACAGAAACTAAAATACCTGTTAAAGGAATGTGACAAGATTAAAAGACAAATTTATGTAACTTTGAATTCATGATTTTTATATACCATAGTATTTCTCCGCTAGCGTAAAATATCAATCTATTTCCCACTCCAAATCACCCTACATACCACTCTAAATTGACTTCCTGAGTCTGGCCTAATCATGCACTCTTGCCCTAAAACCAATCTAACCCTTCAGAAATAAATAAAAGAAAAGAAAAGGTATCAGTCTAGTAGTTAAGGCTCTTCTAAATATGATCTCAACCTAACTCTCTAGTCTTGCTCATAAAAGTGGATACTGGTAGAAAGGAATAGAATAGTCTCATGTGTTTATTCAATCAGTGAGTGGGACCAGATATATTATTGAGTTGGCTCCATCTGAAAAGACTAAGAGAGATTCATTAAAAAGATCATTTTCTAATGTTAGGATGCAGAACGTGTGTTCATTCAAAAATGTTAGTATAGAAAAAGTTTTCTCAAAATAGCACCAGAATCTCAAATAATAGAAAGCTGGTAAGTAAGGAGGGGGCAGGGAGCTGGCAGTATAGGGAGTTTTAAAGCTGAGTTTGGAAATGAGACTGCAGGAGGAGACAACAGGGAAATTGGTCTGGAACCTATAATAGCAGATATAACCCAGAAATCATGTAGCCCAGGGTTAGTAGCTAAGCCCTGGGCTACATGAGTCCTATTTCAGTGGCAAGCAGGAATTAAAAAAAAAAAAAAAGACTTTAAATAAGAATGCAAGTGGCCTATTATTTTCCTTGAACTCACCAAGAAGAGTCTCCTTCCTTACTGTCATCACCCTTCATCACATCACTATTATCTCTCATAGTTGCTGCTGAAATAGTGTCCTAACTGATCTTCACACATCCAATATTGCCTAGCTCTAATCCATTCTTTATATTGCACCTAGAGGGATCTTAAAACCCACATATGACCATGCCACTCTCCTACTGAAATCCTTTACGTTCCTCCTGGAATAAACCCAAAATCTTTAAGTAGGAGGCCCCGTATCTTCCAGCCCCGGACCGAGTCTACAGCACTTTCATGTAGCACTCTTCTCCCAGGTCCTCTCCATTCTACTGCTCACCTTTCAAAACACAGCTTGTAGCTCCTGAGGGAAACTTTCCCTGACCTAAAGATTACAGTAAGCCTTTATATTTTCCCAAGGTACCTTACATGTCTCTTTGATAGCCCTCATCACTCCTATAATTTTTAATTTTTATTTTTTAATTAATCTTTCTTGTTGAAAGTACTACATCTATCCCCCTTTTTTTCTCATTGACCCCTTCTAGCCTTGTAAGTTTTAATTTAATATCTTCCATCTCCTAGGTTGTAAGAAACATGAAATAAGATGCTTACCATAATGCCTGGCAGACAATATATACTTATTAATTATTAATATTATTCCTTTAATGCTTAATATATGTCAGGTGCTCAGTGATTTATCACCTTAATTTATTTATCCCTATTTTATGACTGAGAAAACTGAGGAACAGAATAATTATAGGAAAGTTTCAAAGCCCATGAGGTAGTGAAGATTGCTGATTCTGGAATTAGGTTTCTGTGTTTAACTCATATCTCTAACACCCGCTGTGTAATCCTAGGAAAGTGACAGTACTTATCTCATCGGGTCTCAGGAGGATTAAATGATGGGGAGAATAAAATTATTCACCACTGAAAATATTCAATGTATATTTTCAGGGGCATGGTTCAGTGTACCACCTCTAATTTTAATCACTGGGATTTTATACACGTCAGTCTCCAGTAGCTTGAGTGGTACCTACTTGGAAATAGAATGGAAGTACTGTTTCAGATATACATGTTGTTTCCATTACTTATAGAACTGGGGCATGTGTGTTACACAGAGTGCAGGAAATCTGAGCTCTCCTGAATGAATTAGGGTTTTCAGAACATCTGGAGTCAATACATTAAACAAAGCAGTGCTCACCAGTGCTAAAGTGAGAGGCTATATAATTTAGTATTTCAGCATCCCATGAGTGTGAGGTGTTTCCTTCCTCACATACTCCCCATTTTTCAAATAGTCAACATTTTAATAGAATTGTTTAAGGAGCATGTCCGCAACATCATATTCCTGATGTTGTTTTTCCAGTATCACTTCCGTTAGAGAAGAAAATTTCCATATATGATTTTATAACTTAATCTGATAAGATAGAGAATGAAAATGAGTAATGTCATGGCTGCTTTCCCAGTGTAAATAATGCATATCTGTATGGGCAAGCTCTACCCTGCTTCTAGTTGGAAAAAAGGTAATGGCAGACTTTGGTGTACCCTTCAGTATATCCGTGATTACAGTGGTTCTGAAATACATCATAAATGAAAAACAGCATTTCTCTGGCACCTAAAAAGAGTTTATTATCTGCTCCATTTGTGTCTTGATCACTCAAATTAAAATGACTTCTAAGAGTCTTTTAGAGCTGCTCTTCAGTTTTTTTTTACCCTCAGTGCATCATTGTTTTCCTATTTTGAGAAGTGTTTACTTGAGACAATCTGTTTAGGTAAAACTACAATCACTATATTTATATTTCCATAGCCAAGTTAGAAGTAGTTATAGATTCCAGTAGAAGAACATGAATCTAGACTAGATTCTGCTTATTAATTGACTGAACACAGGAGTGACTAAATCAAAGGAACTAGCATTAAATCTACATACGATTTTGTAGTGACAAATTAACTGAAAGTAAAACAGTCTGTGCTCCTTAAAATGGTAAGAGAGAGTTGGGAACGAAATGAAGCAAAGGATAAGATGGCAGTCTTATGTGGTTCCAATCACCTCTACCAATAATTCCAATCTGTCTTCCCTGACTAGATCCAATGGCTGCTGGAGTAAGAGATGTCTTGGTTCTAAAAATCTACCTGAAACCTGGTACAGAACCATAAAGCCTGAACAATGAAAAAAGAGCATTGTGAGATCTGTGTATGCCCATGAAATATTTGAGATTGTTCTTCTATTTAATGTCTCAGTTTGCCAATACCCTTTGCCTTCAAAATACAAAATGGTGATGGAAGACTGGTGGTTGATTATTCTCCTACAGTCTGTGAAGCTAGAAAATAGTGTACTAGTAAATACATTTATAAGTCATAAAAAGATGGCTGCAACTTAAGAATTCCATATATATATATATATATATATATATATATATATATATATATATGTGTGTGTGTGTGTGTGTGTGTGTGTGTGTGCATATATATGTATGGGGGAGTGTGTGTGCATACATTTATATGTTAGGGGTGAAAAATTTTTAATTTTCTATATTTTTTAAAATAGTGAACTTATTCTAGTTGGAGGCCCAATTCAATCTAGAAATGTAAAATATTATCTTTTTAATTAAGGCTAAGTCTTCAGAGTAAATACAGTTTGTTTAAGTTTCAATTCCTTCTCCTCTCTTCAGTGTAGTATCTGTTTTGAGGATGCTTATGGAGTGTCATGCTGAGAAGAAGAAATTTTATTGAAAACTGTAAGAAAAGACCTCTCAGTTTTTTAAGCATCTCCTTCCAAGGGACCCTTTTTTTTCAGTGTCTTACTCATCTACTTCTTTCCAACTTCCTCCCTTTTCTGAATTAGAGGATCTTCATCTCTTCTGAGAGAAAAAGGTAGTCTGCTTAATTGCTCAGTTATCAGTCTTTCTGAATTACACCTTGACCACAGTTTTAGAAAATAAAAGTCAAAATTTGGTATCTCTGTTCTCTGGTTATATGAGAATAAGCTAAAACAAAGGATTGCTCATGTGTAACATTTGAAATGAGGAAAGGTCAAAGGACAGAACAGAATGTTAGAAAAAACCTACACCACAAGTAATCCACAGAACTTTTATATTATTTTATAGCCACTTTCTACCTTCTACCTTAAATCTTTGCATCATGATGAAGAAATTGTACTTTTCACACAGACACTCCCCTACCCCACTGCACCCTTTCACAAGAGTAGGAAAAGGGTCTTTATCCAAAACCCATTGCTTCAAAAAAGCAATTTTCATGAACAATCTAAATGGGGATGAGATCTTTCAAACTGCCTACAATCATCTGAATAAGTCTGGATGCTGCATAAAATGCATTCTTTCCTTCAAGCATGTCATTCCAGGGATGAAACAAGTAGCAATATGAATTACCCACTGGAACAGACGAATATATACTAGTAAGTTATGTTGTCACTACAAAAAATGATGCCTTATAAACATATTTTACACTTTTCATTTAAAACTTTTAATTATTAATAAAATTTGATGAACTTTCATTTACTCTCATAAAATAGAGATAGCATTTAGAAAATGAAAAAAAAAGTAAGATAGAAAAAGTAAATGATTTGTCTAGAGAACAGTGCTGGAAATAATATTTCAAAACCAATGACTAATAATACCTTGGGAACATTTGTACTAAATCATTTGGCTATTCTTGGGATGAGATGGAGAAATTCCAAAATAAGTCTGCATAATGACCATATTTAATGTGAAGTAAATGAAAAAAGGGTAATAATGCTTCCTATCTTTTTTTCTAGTTTGTAAAATAAAGAATAAAGAAACTTGGGTAATTTGAGTGAACAAATACAAATAAATAAATTTTGGCACAAACATCATGAATTTCCAAATGCTATTATTTCTATATTGTCATTTTACCAAGAAATGTAACTAACTAACTAACTAGCAATATATACAAAGGGAACTAGCATTAAACTAGTCAACAATATATACTTAAATGCTTAATCAGAAAATACCATGATATTTTATTTTTTAATTCTCTTAATTTTTTTAGAACCAATATTTTTATACAACATGGTGCCATTTTAATACAGGCATTTTTTGGAATAAATGTAACAAATAAAATCAAGTCAGATTTTAAGTACTTGCTAAATGGGACTCAATTACCACTCCATAGTCAATTTTTCTTTTTTTAATACAGAACTCTGGGCCTGAAACTATCCTAATAAGAATTATAGATATATAAACTTGAAAGAACTCCATAAAGGAAATTCCACTATGATTTTCGGAAAAGTACCCTAGCAAAGCTTAATATGCTGAGCTAAGACCATCAAAAACTTCACTGAAAGTCAATAGTCAGGCCACTGTTTATAGAAACAGCACATCAGACAGCATTGCACTTGCAGATTTGCCTAAATGACTTCTGAACTCTCATACTTTTTTAGTTCAATTTATATAGATGCATACAGGATATTCTTTTACCCCTAAACTCTTTGAGTTTCAAAATTATTCCTCAGATTATATCTCCCAAAATTAAAAAAATGATAGATGGAATTTCCACAGAGTAGTAAAGCTTTCACTGCACAATCACTATATAAAAGCCAATTGCACATTGCAAAATTGATTTTTCTGGAAATAAGTGGATAATAAAATACTATCATTTTGCATAGAAAGAAATAGTAGTCACTTTTCTGATGCAATTGAAATATATTAAACTTAAGAAAAAGTTATTAAACTTAAAATTCTGCCTTCTTTTCAGTAGCTAGTTTTTTGTGAAAATTACCAAGTGTCAGCATTGTGAAGACAAAACACTCTAGATAAAGTGCAAACATCTATAGGGCAAATCAAAATATGACTTTGAAAACAATAGAAACAATAAAAAAAAAGCTACCAGAAGAAAAGAGAAGATGCAACTTCCTCTGTCAAAGCAGAGGAAGAATTGATTTGCGTCCTGAAGAACAGGTTAAGATTTCAACAGACAAAAACAAGGTGGCAAATGTGCCTGTTGCCTAAGGAAATCAGAGAACAAAGAATGCAAAATGAAAAATACGATGAACTAGTCCAGTGAGGGTCAGAGCAGAGTTACATTTCTATATTTTGCCTGAATCATAAAGACTCTTTATATGATAGTTAACAGCCAATGACAGCAAACTTCAAATTCTGAAAACAATCATCTAAATTATTTTGTGGAATGCCATGGAAATAGAGCTGCTGTAATTTCTACCTACATCTTGCTTATGACTCTCCAAATTAACATTAATTCTTATCTGTTAACATTTTGTGACTCTTTTGTTTGTTTCTTCAGACAGCTCTCACACTTAGATCTAAATTTCTGAAATATCATGGTCATAAATTACTACCCTTTTGTAACTTTAAGGAGAAAATAAAACCAAGTGAAACCAACCAAAGTAGATATAGAGGATTCATCCCTCCCAGCCTGTCAACAGATCACCAACATTTTGAGGCTCACAGTAGCTTATCTTGACCCTAAGTATTGGATGATCACAGAAGTTACATTATCCTATGTAATAAAGAGGTAATATGCAAACTTACCCTCACGTCATTGCATCACAAGATGGGCACTTCCACATTGTCACAAGATGGCCACCCCCACATCATCACAAGATGCTGCCATAAGATGGCCACCCCCACATTGTCACAAGATGGCCAGCAGGGGAGAGCAGTTAGGGGTGACCAGGCTTGCATGGGAGGGCAGTTGGGGGTAATCAGGCTGGCAGGGGAGCAGTTAGATGTCAATCAGACTGGCAGGGGTGCAGTTAGGGAGCTATCAGGCTGGCAGACAGAGTGGTTAGGGGCAATCAGGCAGCCAGGCAGGTAAGTGATTAGGAGTCAGCAGTCCTAGATTGTGAGATGGGCTACTTCTGTGGGATTTGGCCTAAACCTGTAGTCAGACATCCACCAAGGGCTCCCAGATTGGAGAAGGTGAGGCTGGGCTAAAGAACAACCACCACCCCCAGTGCACGAATTTCATGCGCCAGGCCTCTAGTATTTTATGAAGGATTCCAGAAATCTGTACACCACTTTCAGCCCAAAATACTTCTAAAGAGAAAGCACAGAAAGTCATCTGTTTGCTTGTTTTATTTTTTATTAATCCTCACCTGAGGATATATTTCTATTGATTTTTAGAAAGAGTGGAAGGGAGGAGGAGAGACAGAGAGAGAGAAACATTGATGTGAGAGACACGTTGATCGGTTGCCTCCTACACAAGCCCAGTGGAGCCTGAAACTGAGGTACGTGCCCTTCATCAGAATCCAGCCCAGAAAACTTTAGTTCACAGGCTAATGCTCTAACCACTTAGCTAAACCAATTAAGACAGTCTGTATACTTTAACTTCTCTATCTAGATGGTGAATGTAAACTAACAAGTCATATTATACACAGTAAAATTAAGAGAGTAATAATATTTTGACAGTTTTCATATGTGGAGTAACAGGATGTTAAAAATGGAAGTTTCACTGCCTCACTTTCAACTGAAATTCAATAATCAAGAACAATTCAACAGATAAAAAATATTATAATGTATGACAGGGGTCAACAAGCTTATTCTGAAAAGAACAGATGACAAAAATTTTAGGCTTTGCAGTTCATAAGGTTTTAACCATTCAACTGTGCCACTGTATGGAAAACACAGCCCCAGGTAATATGAAAATGAATGGGTGTAACTATGGTGAAATGAAACTTTACAGACATTAAAACTTGGTTTTTTTCTATCACTTTCACATGTCACATAATATTATTATTCTTTTGATTTTCCTCCAACTGTTTAAAAGTGAAAAAATCATTCTTAGAATAAGAATCATACAAAAATAGGTAGCAAGCTATATTTGGCCAGCAGGTCAAAGTTTGCCAACCTCTGTTCTATAATGAGGTGCTAGACCAACTATGGAAGACATGCTAAAAGATAATAAAATACTTTTTAACAGCATTTGTGATTCTTCCTCTGGAGGAAAAGGAGCTGTTGAAGTCCTATAGCATTTTTCCCCCCATCATACAACATCCTCTATACCTGAAGGCAGAAAATAACTGGAAATTTAAAGAGGCTGTAAAAAAATTTCCTTCTGAGAATGTTTTGAGTATGCTATGGCATTTCCCTACCACTCCCAGTATCAGAAGAAGCAAAGGTCCCTTCTAGTACATGGAGCCAATGAGCCTGCCTTGAATTTTTGGTTTGAGATGACAGAGAACTAGAGCTGTATCGGTACATTGTGTACTTCCATCCATGACAAACCAAAAATGCATGTTCTTATTTATTTAGGCCAAGAGAGATTCCCAGGCTATATTGATTTTAAAGAAATGTTACTCAAGAATATTGCCAAAAGGGGTGAAGAAATCCTGACAAAGAAAATCTGTGTGGATCCAATCAGGAAGTCAAGGGTTTAGGCATCTGTGGCATATGTGAAGACTTTAGAAGACAGACACTATGTGTCACCTGCCCCAAGGAAACTACAGTGAGAGTCTCACACAATGATTTAGAAAATCCAGAAGTAGCCCATGAGTCAGCAAATGTGAAGAGAAAAAAAAATGACAGATTTTAATTAAGAGTTTCTACCTCTTTCCCCTAAATCCCTTTCCCCACAAAGAAGTGTAGGGGAAACAGGAAGAAAAAAGAACAAAGGAAGAAACAGATAAAAAACTATCTTTTTTTTCCAGATTTTCTAACCTGAACCCCACCCAAGGTTGGACTTATGGATTATGTCCCTGTCAAGGACATCGTAACTTTAATAAGGCTATTTCTGAGTCTAAAAGGAATTTGAGAATTTTTATCTAAGAAAGGCCACAAAAATTTTGTGATACACCTAATTTCACCCAGGGACAAAGAGAGAGAGAGAGAGAGAGAGAGAGAGAGAGAGAGAGAGGGAGAGAGAGAGAGAGAGAGAGAAAGAGAGAGAGAGAGAGAGAGAGAGAGAGAGAGAGAGAGAGAGAGAGAAATATTTGGCATAGAAAGTTTATTTGCTTGGCATTATGTTTTAACACTGAGTGGCAGCACAGAATAAATTTCGCTTCTGCTTGCACCCTATTGTTTCAACTTGCTCAATAAAGAATCACAGTTGGCAAACATAATAAAACTAGAGGCCTGGTGCACAAATCTGTGGACAGGTGGTGTCCCTCCCTGCAGATTGGGGCTATCTCCCCCAGTCCCAATATAGGCCAGCCTGTGGGAGGGATGGTGGCAGATTGGCTTGCCAGAAGAGGTTGGCTGTGGGAGTGCACTGACCACCAGGGAGCAGCTCCTGCAATAAGCACCTGCCCCCTGGTGGTCATGGCATGTCATAGCTACTGGGTGGTTGTCTAGTCATCTGGTCATCCAGTCATAACAGTTGCTTAGGCATATCCTATATAATAAAAGCCTAATATGCAAATCAACTGAATGGTAGGATGACCGGTTGCTATGACACATAACTGACCACCAGGGGGCAAATACTCAATGCAGGAGCTGCCCCCAGCCCACAGGCCCCAGGCTGGCCAAGTCAGGTGCCAATGGGGGCCTCTGGTCACCCCACCCGTCGCTCCACAGATTGGTTCTGATCACCGGCCAGGCCTAGGGATCCTACCCATGCACAGATTTCCTGCACCAGGCCTCTAGTGTGTGTGTATGTGTATATATATCAATTCTGAAGAATTAGGAAAGTATAAATGAAAAGAATTACACACACACACACACACACACACACACACACACATATATATATATATATATATAAATTCTTTTCATTTATACTTTCCTAATCCTTCAGAATTAATGGCAGTGACATTCTTAGAAGCAAAGATAAAATTATTAAACTATGTACACAGTCCCATCCCACAATTGCACTTTGGTTTTATACTGATATGTTCATCTTGCTTTTGGTACTACAAATTGACTATTACAGGAGCAATTTCAAATTCTCTAAGTAAAAGTGATAAAGAATCTAATGAATTTCTCTAAAGCAGCCTATCTTTCAAAGGTGGCTGTACTATCAAATGTTTATTTTTCTGAACTTTACAAAAAGAAATGAATCATTCTTCACTTAGCATTACTTGTGGAAGGAGATATGCAGCATTTTCAAGATCTACTATTAATCGTGTTTTTAATCTATTACATCCTATCTAATAAAAGGGTAACATGCAAATTAACCATCACTCTGCTACACCCTGAAGCCACAACCACTAGCCACGCACACAAGCCAATCAGGAAGGAGTATGCAAATTAGCCCCAACCAAAATGGCTATGGCCACAGAGTGAGCAGGAGGGAGGCTTGGATTTCCCCAGTGATGGAGGAAGCCAAGCTTTTCACACTCCCTGGCAGGCCCAGGCCTCCACTCAATGCTACAAAGCTTCAATTATAGAAGATAAATAAATCCCAATACATATGGCTGCAGCCAGGGACCTGGAGAAAACAGGAAGCTAGGGTTGCCCCCCGCGATGGAGGAAACCAAGCTTCTGCAGCCCTGCCCTGTCTGGGCCTCTGCTTAAGGCTACAAAATTTCAATTATGAGATAATAAATTTCAACAGAAATGGCTGCCATCATAGAGAGAGCAGGAGACTTGGCTCTGCTGAAGACTATAAAGTTTCATTTGCAGAAGACAAATAAATCCCAGATACCAGGGCCTCCACTTGGTTCACTGGGGAGCATGACTGGCCCATAAACCATCACAGGCCCATCGCCCAGGCTGCCTCATGCCCCAAGGAAACCCCCACCCTGATCTGGGAGACCCTTCAGGCAAACCAGTTGGTCCCTACCCATGCACCAAGCCTCTTTCCTATCTAATAAAAGAGTAATATGCAGATTTACCATCACTTCAACACACAATATGGCTGCCCCCATGTGGTCAAAGATCCACCCCCATGTGGACACAAGATGTCCTGCATAAGATGGCCACGAGGGAGGGCAGTTGGGAGGGAGCAGGCCTGCAAGGGAGGGCAGTTGGAGGTGATCAAGCCTGCAGGGGAGGGCAGTTAAGGGTGACCAGGATGGCAGAAATGGGTAGTTGTGGGTGACCAGGCCTGCAGGGAAGGGCAGTTGTGGGGGACCAAGGCCTGCAGGGGAGAGCAGTTGGGCAGGACTAGGCCTGTAGCAGAGAGCAGTTAGGGGCGACCAGAGCTGTAGGGGATGGCAGTTGGTATGACCAGACCTGCACAGATGGGGCAGTTGCGGAGTCCTAGGCCTGCAGGGAGAGCAGTTGGAGGGATCAGGCCTACAGAGGAGGGCAGTTAGTGGCAAACACACTGGCAAGCGAGCAGTTAGGCATAAATCAGGCTGGCAGGGCAGTGGTTAGGGGGTGATCAGGCTATCAGGCAGAAGCAGTTAGGAGCAATCAGGAAGGCAGGCAGGCAAGCAGTTGGGAGCTAACAGTCCTGGATTGTGAGAGGGATGTCCCATTGCCTGTTTAGGCCCGATCACCTGAGGATCAGGCCTAAACGGGCAATGGGACATCCCTCAAGGGGTCCCAGATTGGAGAGGGTGCAGGCTGGGCTGAGGGACAACCTCTCCCCCTGCCCCATTCATGAATTTCATGTACTGGGTCTCTAGTATATAATAAAAAAATGAAACTGGCAGTCAGTTGCAAATGACACAATTGTAGTAGTGTTTACATTTGCCCATATTTTGAGAAGTTGCATAAGTGCAGGCATTTTTACCATTTCTCAGACAAAAAGGTTTTGTATCATACAACTCCCCCTTCGAGGAGAGTTAAACTGGATGAACAAATAGGATTATTTTATTGTTTGTTATCCTAGGTCAAATACAATGTTCACTATCTATACCTAGATAGGATGAGCATAAAATTGTTTAAACCAGAAAGAAAGGAGGATACTATTAATTATTATAAGATAGACCAGATATGTAAACTGGGACTTCACTGGACAAACTCCATTTATGGTCACCTTCGCTGTAATTGACAGGCCACAAATAGGCTTCCAAAATTTGCTTTAAACAACTCACAATCTGTCAATAATATGCTTGTAATAAGGGTCTTCAGAATTTAGCAATATATATACTAGTATATTAGAGGCCTGAAGCATGAAATTCATGCAAGAATAGACCTTCCTTCCCCTGGCTGCTGGCACTGCCTTCCCTCTGGCACCTGGAACTTGGGCTTCCCTCTGGCTGCCAACAGGCACCTGGGACCCAGGCTTCTCTCACAGCCCCACCTTTATCTGGAAGATTATCTGGTCTAATTAGCATATTACACTTTTATTAATATAGATATGGATATGTATTTATACATATAATATATAAGTATCTTCATAGTTTAGTAAAAATATAAATTCATTCCTTACATATGAATTTCCAAATAATAAAATTTTGGACTTTGAAGCATTTTCTTCATACACCATCTCACCACAGGCACAATATTTTGTCTTAACAAACTTTTTGTCTGTGTTGGTTCTCTTTCTCAACTTCCAAACTCATATCCCCAGACAAATTGCAAGAATCTCATGATGTGGATTACTGCTGCTTTTTAATTTTCATAATGGATGTCGGCAAATATCAAGGAGATGGGATTGAAAATATTCACATGTTAGGCAAAGGTAGGGGAGCTATACTGCTTTTGCAGTCTTTTCATTTTACTAGATGACTTGGGACTTGGAAAATTAAACATTTGAAAGATTAAAAGACTTGGGAAATGATTTAATAATCACTACAATAATTTCCACAACCTACTTCACAGCAAGATGTAAGTCTCATTAAATTCAGTCACAGATGAGTGAGCTGGAAAGATGTGACTGAGCACCCTGAACAAAGGTGACTTGCTGAAGTTATAAGCAAACAGAATAAAAGCACTTTTCATCAGTTTCAAGTGAGCAAAGACATTGAGATAAATTCTTGGCATTAAAATTGTGACTAATTAGTTAATGGATATGTTAGAGGGCCCTGTTACCAACTTGTTGATATAAATGTTTTTTCCATTTCCTCCCTGTCCTTTCTTTATTACTCTCAAACTTTTCAAATTGACTACAACAGGAAATCACCATTTCAAACAGATTCCTAGACTTGACCTGTATAGCCTATGAGAAATTCAGGATCCTGTAAGGTCTAGGCCTTTGCAAGCCCATGTAATCTGAGCATGCGGCTTCTGTTCAGCACTAGTGGGCTCCTTACTTCTTACTTTTTCTCCTTATCACCCCTCTTAAATGTAATCCTATATAATAAAAGCCTAATATGTTAAGTGTCTAATCGGCCATTCAACCAAAAGGCATAATATGCTAATGATATGCTAAGGTCACTTAATTGCTTGCTATGATGTGCACTGACCACCAAGGGGCAGACACTCCAACTGGCAGGTTAGCTGGCTTCTGGGGTCTGGCTGATCTGAACTGAGCTAGACAGGCCGGACACACCCTGGAACCCTCCCGCATTCCTCCCCAGCCCCAATTATGCACTGGTGGGTTCCCTCAGCCTGCACTTTCTTACAATCCAGGACCTCTCCGGGGATGTCGAAGAGCCAGTTTCACCACTATCCTGCAGGCCAGGCTGAGGGACTCCATGGTTGCTCAAATTTGTGCACTGGTGTCTAGTACTAAATAAAAGAAATATTTGGTAACTAGTATCAACTTCTCCCATTTCCCATAATGGTCCTTTCCAAACCCTCATTAATCTCCTCTAGTCCAACTAGTAAGAAATTACTCTTTTCTACTTATGAAGAAGTTAATACCTAAATTCTTTTTCCTACACCTACATAGCTTATCATGTTCTACTTCCCACAAATCTTCTTTGTCGCAGTGCCTTCTATGTTTCAGGACCAATTATTTTACATCTGCTCAGACCCATGCCTTCTGAGACTTGCTCTTAGTTATCTCTTCCTATAAATTCACACTTTCTCTCTGCAGTCTCCCATGCACTCTCCCCGTAAACATGTGCAACCTTCTTCCATTAAAACACACACACACACACACACACACACACACACACACACACACACACACTCACACACCTCACACTGCAATGGAATAAGCAAAAATATCTTTTAATTCTGTCAACTTTCTAGCTTTTTTCCCCATAATAATAAAACTATAATTTTGTGCTCACTCTTTAAGTTTCTGAAATTATACTTTTATCTTTACTTCCAAAGTTTCTCTAAGTCTCTAGTTATTTTCATTCGTTTATTCATTTATTCATTGCTTAATCTAAGGTCTTCAATGTCAAACACTTTTCTTGGTGTCTAGGAAAGCATTCTTCAGTGATCATTTTTTAATCTCACTGGCTATTGCTCAGTTTCCTTACAAATCCCTTTTTCTCTTATCACTCCTTCAATATCTGTGTTTCTTAGAAATGCAACACTCTCCATGCAAACATTGGGCATGGCCTCAATGTCTTGTTCTCTTTTGGTAATTCCATGCTATACATCCTGTTACAGGATTCAAAGGCAGGAGGGATAGGGAAACTGAGATAGGAAAGTTAAAATAAGGTCAAACTATGTGGGCAATTTGCAGCCAGCTTGTAACTAACAAACCATTATCTTCCCCAGTCAAGGACACAGAGCAAATGGTTAAAAACATCCCTAATGAGAATACAGAAATGAAGGGGGAAATGGGAAGGAAAAAAGGACCATTTTATTTTCTAAGCAGAGAAGCCAACAGTATCAAGGCTTGACAAAATGCAGTTACCAGTGGCTTCGCATGAATCTTGGGAAGGCTACAACAAAGTTAAAAAAAAAAGGTACTTTGAAAATTAATCTGTACCAAAATATTCAGCAGAGACATTTTGAGACCTATAGACAGGAAGGTATATAATGCCTCAGACTCCACCCAATCTGCTCTTCAGATTAGCTGAGAGCCTGTCTACACTCCATAAGCAGATGTACATGTAGGCTTGCTTTGCTTTTTCAATAAAGATACATGCTTTGATTGCTTTAATAAATCGGGTTTTCACAATGCAGTCAAGGTCTCTAGTGTAAATTCATTTATATGCAAAGACAAGGATAAAGGGTGGTGACAACCCTCACCCACTAGCTTAGGGAGGTGTCCTATATGGTAACACTGCTCTGGTGTTGGTGGGAGGTGCCAATAACACATCCTACAAAGCCTCTTTTATGAGATTTAAATCTGTATATCATGCTTATTCCTACATACTTCTACCTGAGTATAGCATCACAGATATATCAAACTCAGAATATTATAACTCCTTCCCCAACCTGTATTCACTATTTCAGGATTGTCAGAAACAGCAGTCCACGCTCTGAAATTAGAGACCCATGAGTCATCCTATATAATAAAAGCATAGTATGCAAATTGTCCCCTCAACTGGGAGTTCATCCATGAGTTTGACCAGGGGCAGGGCCGGCTGGGGGAAGAGAGAGAGGCTCCAGCTGACAGCAGCAGATGGTCAGAGGAAGGGAGGGAGTACCCAACTGGCAGCCTGCAGCCACTAGGGATACTAACAGCCCACAGATTTCATACACTAGGCCTCTAGCTTTTATATAACTTGCTTACATTCTTTTATTCTCTATGTATTTAAGCAACATTTACCTTCTACATATTTCTCAATTCCTTCACACTAACCCAGGCCCACTGAATACTGTCTTAATCTAGGGCATAATCATCTTTCACTTGGATTAATAAAATGGGTGTTATTCATAACTCTAACCTCACTCTGATCCCAGCAGCTTTCTGATGTAGATAAGGAAAAGAGACAGTTGAGTGTCTGAACATTTAATACCAGCCTCCTGGCTGCTAGCAGATAGTGACCAGTCAGTGTTTGGAAATGATACCCAAGCATATCTATGACTGCTTCTTTGAGTTGAGAAAGGGATAGGGTGATTATCTGCTCTGCTCACCTTCTTGGTAGACATGAGACTGAGCAATTCAGTATTTGCTCTGGCTCCTTTTAGAATACAGGTGCTGTAGCCTGTACTAGCCTTTGTTATTCACTCAGTGCTGATACTAGTTTCACCTGTCACATTTAGGCAAGCTCTGGGCATGCCAACATAGCACAAAATTGCTCCCTGAGTTGAATTACCTAATAGATAATTTTAAAGTCTCCTAGGATTGATTTAAAATTGAGAGCAAGCCTTTGTTTTACTTTTCCATGAATTATTAAGATGACAAGAAACTAGGAAATGGCAGAATAGAAGGAATACAAATGATCAAAAAGATTCAGGGAAAGCAAGAATGTTTGTGAGGCGGGATGCATGGAGAGCCATTTTAAGAGGAAGATGAAAATAATACACTTCCTAACATTATTGAAAAACAATATTTCAAAACATCTTAGCAAATTCTGAGAAGAGGCTGCAGTGGTTACATTGGCACTCTCACTCACTATTGTGTTGAATTACTATTGTGTTGAAAAATCTGTAAAGAGAAATCTGCTCACACATTAAATCCGGCTGTTTTAAACAGTTATGAACAGATTGAAGTATCACTGAGACAAACAAGAATTCAAAATAAATCACTGGAAATATGAGAATATGGTAATGATGACCCCTTTACATGTCCCCGATTTCACATTTCCCTACAGTTGTCAGTGCCTCTAAAAGACAACTGAGACCTCCTCCTAAAGCCTAGAGGTCAAACATCAGTGTTCAGATGGCTGGATCGAGGTAAAAGTTAAAAAGTCATTGTCTGCAAACAATGTGACAAAATGAAAATTTGAGCTGAACTTGAGTTTGAACTGCTAAATATATTTGAGAAAGAAGTACCATTGTTCTCACAGTATAACAGGAGAGATACAAGTGTATAAATCAGCAGGTAACATGTGTGATCATATACAAATGAAGAAATCGAGCTTTTGGTTGTCTAGGTTCATTCAAAGGAAAGCACCAAAAATATAAAGTGAAGTTGTAAAATGAGCATTTAAATGCAAGAAACTATGTGATGCATTCCCAAGCTCATGTAAACAAAGAAACTACATGTAAGAGAATTTAAAGAACTTGACTAGATTCATATAACTGCTAAGAATATGGCCACAGACCACTGTGAATAATGGCAAGAGCTACTCATCCTACTTTCAAGACATCCTCATACTATAAAAAAGGAAAAAAAATGAACTTTATTCATAGAGATGCCAGCTATTACTATGTATTATAATATGTAATAGTATCTTCACTGATTAGTATTTCTTGATTTCTAGAGGAAAAGTGTACATGTTCTAAGACAAATTCTTCCCACAGATATTTTTTCACTGAATTTAAAAATTATGCTAAAGTTTAAATGTTGAGATATTTTTCTATACAATTACAGAGCATGGGCTTCTCTGGAAAAATAAGCAGGATTGGCAACTCAGGGTTTTTAAGTTTACAGGGCAAAAATGTCATGCTAAAACAACAGAAAAATAACAAAATCAGCCATCTGTTCCTAATTTCACAGGGGATATTTATTCAGGGAGTTAACTGGGTAAGAGATGAAGTGGAAATACCAGTAAGATCTAATGTAAAACTTTTATTTGATTCTACTATGTTATTGAAGTGTAAGACACACATTATTAATGCCGGGAGTGCTCCCAAGAGCAGTCACTGAATCCCACTAGAGGATGTGGCATCCGGAGGCTTCCCCAGTCCTATCAACCACGTGTGTAAAGTCTCCTTGTTTTAAAGAAGAAAGTCTTTCAGGTTTTAGAGCATTTTTACCACCCCCAGAAAAAAATGAACCCCCAGACACTCGGAGTGAGGAAGGATGTACCAAGTTTCAAGTAAGATGGTTTGAAAACACAAATATGAGCTTATACTCTGGTGGGAACAACATGGAAATAATAGGAAAACCCGTTACAATAATTTGAGGTTTTGATTACATGTTGGTTTTGCTTGTTTACACAAATGCATAACTAAAATGGTAGATTAAATTAGGAAATTAATTAAATTAGGTATTTACTTTATACTCATAGAAGAAAGATATTCTAAGAAACTGACATCTATTTTATACTAGATATAGATATTCCTCAAAAGCTGTCATATCATATTGGGATTTAAATATTCTGCTTATTATCAAATGAATGAATTATTAATATCACCTAGTGACTGCATTTCCTTTTATCCTACTTATCATTTGTCACTGAAAAGTATCAAACTTAGTTTATCATCGTGTAAAGAAAAAAATTGTTATAGCTGAAGCCGGTTTGGCTTAGTGGATAGAGCCTCGGCCTGCGACTGAAAGGTTCCAGGATCGATTCTGGTCAAGGGCATGTACTGTGGCTGCGGGCACATCCCCAGTAGGGGGTGTGCAAGAGGCAGCTAATCCGTGTTTCTCTCTCATCGATGTTTCTGACTTTCTATCCCTCTCTCTTCCTCTCTGTGAAAAATCAATAAAATATATTTTTTTAAAAAGAAAAAAATTGTTATAATTCATTCATTAGGGTTGTACTAATTTGGGGACAACTTCTTGCATTTATAGTCCTAAATTGGTAACCTGTTTATTTCTTTTTTTTTTACTCTTTATAGTTTAAAGTATTACATAAGTCTCCTTTTCCGCCCATTGACCTCTCCCCAGCTGCCCTCTTGCCCCAGCAAATGCCTTCACCTTCTAACCCCCGAATCTGTGTCCATTGGTTATGCTCATATGCATGCATACAAGTCCTTTGGTTGATCTCTTACCCCATCACACCCCACCTTCCCTCATAAGTAGGACAGTCTGTTCAATGCTTCAATGACTTTGGTTCTATTTTTGCTCATCCGTTTATGTTATTCATTATATTCCACAAGTGAGTGAGATCATGTGATAATACTGTATATTTCTCTGACTGACTTAGTTCACTTAGCATAATGCTCTCCAGTTTCATCCACGCTGTCATAAGTGGTAAGAATCCCTAATTTTTTTCAGCAGCGTAGTATGCCATCATGTAGATGTACCACAGTTTTCTAATCCATTCATCTGCTGATGGGCTCTTAGGCTGTTTCCCAATCTTAGCTATGGTAAATTGTGCTACTATGAACATAGGGATGCATATATCCTTTCTGATTGGTGTTTCTGTTTCTTGGGCTATATTCCCAGAAGTGGGATTACTAGATCAATTGGAAGTCCCATTTTTAATGTTTTCAGGAAACACCATACTGTTTTCTACAGTGGCTGTATCAATCTGCATTCCCACCAGCAGTGCATGAGGGTTCCTTTTCTCCCATCCTCTCCAGCACTTATCTTTGTTGATTTGTTGATGAAAGCCATTCTGACAGGTGTGAGATGATACCTCATTGTTTTGATTAGCATCTCTCAGATGATTCATGAGTTTAAGCATGTTTTCATTTATCTCTTGGCCTTCTGTATGTCCTCTTTTGAAAAGTGTCTATTTAGATTGTTTGCCCACTTTTTTCAGTGGATTGTTTATCTTCCTTTTGTTAAGTTGTATGGATTCCCTATAAATTTGGGAGATTAAAGCCTTATTGGATATAACATTGGCAAATAGTATGTTGTCCCATACAGTGTTCTTTTTTCTTATTTTGTTGATCATTTCTTTGGCTGTGCAAAAGCTTTTTATTTTGATGTAGCCCCATTTATTTTTTCATTAGTTTCCATTGCCCTAGGACAGTGTCAACAAACTCATTAGTCAACGGAGCTAAATATCAACAATACAATGATTGAAATTTCTTTTGAGAGTAAAATTTTTTAAATCTAAACTACTTCTAATGCCACTTCTTCAAAATAGACTTGCCCAGACCACGGTATTTTGTGGAAGAGCCACACTCAAGGGGCCAAAAAGCCACATGTATGTGGCTCACGAGCCGCAGTTTGCTGACCACTGCCCTAGGACCGGTACAATAAAGATACTGCCGCAACAAATGTCTGCTATTTTGCTGCCCATGGTTTCTTATGAGATTTTTATGGTTTCCCATCTTATGTTTAAGTCTTTTATCCATTTTGACTTTGTTTTGGTGTATGGTGGAAGTTGGTGGTTTAGTTTCATTTTTTTGCATGTATCTCTCCAATTTTCCCAGCACCATTTATTGAAGAGACTGTATTGATGCCATTGTATGTTCTTGCCTCCTTTGTCAAATATTAACTGAGCATAATGACTTGGATTGATCTCTGGGTTCTCTGCTCTATTCCATTGGTCTATATGTCTGTTCTTATGCCAGTACCAGGCAGTGTTGACAATCCTGGCTTTGTAGTATAGCTTGATATCTGGTATTGTGACCCCTCCAACTTTGTCCTTCTTTCTCAAGATTGCTAAAACTATTTAGGGTCTTTTTTTTTATTCCAGATGAATTTTTGGAGAATTTGTTATAGGTTAGGGATGGGCAAACTTTTGAGCTTGGTGTATCAAAATTCACCAAAAAACCTAGCATAACTCGGGTGGTGTGTCACTTCGAGAAAAAAAAAACGATAATTTTGCAATATTTATAGTTTAAATAACAAAAATGTATAATTGTAATATATAACTGTATTTAATAAACCAAAAACTAATTATTTAACTTACCTGCTTAGTGACTTCTCTGTTTATCTGTCAGCCAGTTTCTTTTGTTGGTCTTGATATGATTTAACTTGGGCGGCGGGGGGTGTGGGGGCGGATTCTTTAACTAACCTGCCTATTAGTGACTTTTTGGTTGCTGGATTTCATTGGCTAAACCTTCAATTGAAGGTTGGTATTTTGTACACTTCAAGCCCAAGCAAGTGCTACTAACTTCATCTGTCAATCTGTTTCTTTTGTTGGTTTTGATATTATTTAACACTGAGAATAAGGTCTCACAAAAGTAGGTGGAGGGAAGAATTGTGAGTAAAGCCATTGCTGTATTTTTCAGGGTGCTAAAAGTGTCTGGTAATCAGTTCCAGGCACTCCAAATTTCTTGTTTGTAGTGGCACTCCTCTTGATTCTCCAAGTGGCACCTTTCCAGATTCTCAAGCTTTAACAAACACCTGAGCACAGATGCTGTCTTGAAATTCTGCAAGTTGCGTCTCCACATTATCAATTTGCATCCATTGGAAACCATTTAATTCCAAACTATTGTAAACTACTACATCAGGATACTTAATTATTTTTATGGTCTGTACTAGGCTTCTAAATTGATTAAATCTCTCACTGAACTGGTCAAGTAACGAGTCTAAAACATGCTGGTACTTTATATGCAAGGGTTCCATTTCATTTTGTACAGCTGCACTGGCCTTCTCAAAATACTTTGTTACTCAAGGAAAATACCTATAAGTTTTAGAGTTTCTACATCTTGCTTGAAAATTTTAAGTTTACTTTCAAAATCTTTTATGTATCCAAACATAATGTCAATACTTTTGCCAAAACTTTGTAACTTTAAGTTCAGTTCATTAATATGAACAGAAAGATCTGTAAAAAATATCAGCGTATTGACCCACTTATCATCATTGAGCTGAGAAAAGTTTCCCAGATCCTTAGCCTCAAGAAATACCTTAATTTCTTAAAAGCATTCCATAAAGTGCTCAAGAACTTTGCCTTGGCTCAGCCATTTACATTTGTCATCAGCAGTCCACTGTAGGTGAAATCAACCTCCAGTAAAGTACAGAAAATCCTCGCTTGTGAAGGGGGCGAGCAGCTATTAAATTAACTATTTTTGTAACAACTGACATTAAGTTGTTTAAGTCAGTGAATTCTGCCTCAGCACATAAAACCTCCTGATGGATAATACAATGAAAAGGCACAATTGGATGTCCAATAGCTTCCGTGAACAATTTGACAAATCCAACTTTTCCCCCATCACGTTTGGTGTCCCATCTGTCGTCACTGACAGAACTTTAGAAATACCAATGCTTATGTCACGGAATATAACAACCTTACATATTTTGCTTCCTTATGTGCTTGTTGGCACTGATACTAACTTTATCAACTCTTCTCTCATTGTGAGACCATCAGAATATTGACCCATAATGACCAACTGAGCATGTGATGTGACATCAGTAGTTTCATCAAGAAAGATTGAAAAATATTTACAATTACTTATGTCTCTCTTTAATTGATGCTGTACATTTGTGTTCAGTATCATTATTTGGTCTTTTATGATATTTCTGCTGAGTGGTAACTCAGATATTCTCTTAATAATTGCATCTTTATTCTGCATATCATGAAATAGAACTGGCGCACATCTTAAGAGTTTCTTTAATAAATTCTGCCTCACTGAGTGCTTTTCCATGCTAAGCTATGGAGTGAACAATGCTCAAACTTGTAGATGTTAAATTTGTAGAGCCTTTTATAAATTTAAGGATGGAATTAGATTGGCTCTTATAAAGGTGTAGCTGCCTAGAAATGTATTCCTTCCTTTCATCCTCACTTTTTTTCAAGAGCTGAGAATGATTAGTTTCAAAATGTCTATTTATATTGCACATTCTGCTTACTACTGTTTCAGTACATAGATCGCAAAATGATATGCCATTTTTTTGTATAATGCCATACATCTCTTGAAAGGGTCAGCTACTGCTACTACCACTACCTTTACTTAACCTTGTTTTTTTTTTGTTTTTTTGGTTCTCCATCTGGGAGGCAGTACAGAAGATAGAATTATAGATAGCCTGTTAGCCCTGCAGGCAATTAGGGGTTAACTAGCCTAGCTGACCACAAGATAGCTCATGTAACTGTCTTTTAGGAAAGGGCAGGGTTAATAAGCAGAAATAGAGGTTAATAAGGATGCACAACAGTAATAGTGGTAAAATGGAGTCTGCACTATGCTGCAAAATGGCGTTCCTTATATAAATTAAGATGGCTGCTGGTATTTCTAATGGCAGAAACAGCACCCATAGCACAGGCCCTCGCCTCTCCCAGCCTACCCTTCACTTATTTCAGTAATGATGGTCAATTAGAAATCCATGACACCCCAGAACAGCAGGTTGGATGATGGTTGCTGTGGTTATGTGGTTACTGGTAATGGCAATCACAGGGCCCCTAGAGATGCCTCCCCTGTGGCATTCAGCTGCTCTCTGCTCTACCAGTCTGAAGTGAGGTAAAGATCCCCTAATGGCCTAACCGTAAGTCCCAGAACTAGATGCTCTGTGCTGATGTTCTGTTGTTTTGGCCTACAGACCTTCGGCACAGAATGTCTACACTACACTACAGCAAATGTTTCATCCTCGGCTACTGCAACTGGCCGTGCAGTAGCCGAGGATGAAACATCCTTCTCTTCTCATCATGCGGCCCCATACGTCTCTGTATGTGACTGTGTGCAGCCACGTCATCGAAAATGGCTATGCGTGTCAGTGCTGACACGTGTGTCATAGGTTCGCCATCATGGTTCTAGGTCTTTGAAGTATGCCGCTGGTATTTTAACGGGGATTGCATTGAATCTATAGATTGCTCTGGGTTGTATGAAAATTTTAATGATGATGCTATCAACCCATGACCATGGTATATTCTTCCATTTGTTTATATTTTCGTCTATCTTTTTTCCAGCAGCCTGTAATTTTCTGAGTACAGATCCTTTACCTCCTTGGTTAAATTTCTTTCTAGATATCTTAATTTTTTCATTGCAATAGTAAATGGGATTTTGTTTCAGTTACTCTTTCTGTGTGTTCATTTTTGGTGTATAAAAAAACCATAAGCTGAGACTGGTTTGGCTCAGTGGATAGAGCATTGGACTGCGGACTGAAAGGTCCCGGGTTCAATTCCGGTCAAGGGTATGTATCTTGGCTGCAGGCACATCCTCAGTAGGGGGCGTGCGGGAGGCGGCTGATCAATGTTTCTCTCTCATTGATGTTTCTGACTTCCTGTCCCTCTCCCTTCCACTCTGTAAAAAATCAATAAAATATATATTTTTTAAAAAGCCATAAATTTCTGGGTATTAATTTTGTATACTGCTACATTGCCAAATTCATTTTTTTTATGGAGTCTTTAGGGTTTTCTATGTACAATATGTCATCTATTAATAATGACAATTTTACTTCTTCTTTTCCAATCTGAATGCCTTTTATTCATTTTGCTTGTCTGATTGCTATGGCTAGCACATCCAGTATTATGTTGAACAGGAGTGGTCAAAGTGGGCATCCCTGTCTTGTTCCCAATCTTAGGGGAAACGAGTTTAGTTTTTGCCCATTGAGTATGATGTTGTCTGTAGGTTTGTCATATAGGGCTTTTATTATGTTGAGGTATGATCCTTCTATTCCCACTTTGCTAAGAGTTTTTATCAGGAAAGGGTGTTGGATTTTGTCAAATGCCTTTTCTGCATCAATTGACATAATTATGTGGTTTATGTCTCTCAATTTGTTTATATGATATATCACGTTTATTGATTTGTGGATATTGTACCAGTCTTGCATCCCTGGAATAAATCCCTCTTGGTCATGGTTGTATGATCTTTCTGATGTACTGCTGGATCTGATTTGCTAGAATTTTATTGAGGATTTTAGCATCTATGCTCATCAGGGATACTGGCCTGTAATTCTCCTTTTCTGTAGTGTTTTTATCTTGTTTTGGGATTAGGGTAATGCTGGCTTCATATTGCTTAGAAGTGTGCCTTTCTCTTGAATTTTTGGGGATAGTCTGAGAAGGATAGCTTTTAGTTCTTCTTTGAATGTTTGGTAAAACTGCCCTGTGAAGCCATCTGGCCCCATGTTTTTGTTTGCTGGAAATTTTTTTTTTGTTTTTTGTTTTTGTTTTGTTTTATTTTTTGTTTGTTTATTTGTTTTTGGATGACTGCTTCAATTTCCTCCTTGGTTATTGGGCTATTAAGATTTTTAATTCTTCTTGATTGATTTTTGGAAGGCTGTATTTTTCTAGGAATATGACCATTTCCTCTAGGTTGTCTAGTTTGTTGGAATAGAGTTGTTCATAGTATTTTTTTTACAATCCTTTGTATTTCTGTGGGGTTTGTTGTTATTTTGCCTCTTTCACTTCTGAATTTGTTTATTTGGGTCTTCTCCCTTTGCTTCTTGGTGAGCCTGGCTAGAGGTTTATATATCTTGTATATCCTTTCAAAGAACCAGCTCCTGGTTTCATTGATCTTTTGTATTGTATTTTTTGGTCTCTGTGTCATTTATTTATGCTCTAATCTTTATTATATCATTCCTTCTGCTCACTCTGGGCTTTTGTTGTTGCTCTCTTTATAATTCTTTAAGTTATAGAGTTAGATGATGTATTATCATTGTTTCTTGTTTTTTGAAGAAGGCCTGCAATGCTATGAACTTCCTTCTCAGGACTGCTTTCATTGTGTCCCATAGGTTTTAGATCGTTGTGTTTTCATTGTCATTCACTTCCAGGATGTATTTAATTTCTTCTTTGATCTCTTTGGTAACCCAATCATTGTTTAATAGCATGTTATTCAGCATCCATGTGTTTGATTTTTTAATTGTTTTTATTGTAGTTGATTTCTAATATTATACCATTATCGTCCAAGAAGATGCTTGATAAGATTTCAATATTCTTGAATTTGAAGTGACTTTGCCTGTGCCCTAATATGTGGTCTGTCTTTGAAAACGTCCCATGTGCACTTGAGAACAATGTATATTCTGTAGCTTTTGGGTGAAATGCTCTGAAGATATAAATTAAGTCCATTTGATAAAGTGAGTCATTTAAGATTGCTGTTTCTTTACTGATTGCTTTATTTAGAAGATTTATCCAATTATGTCAATGGGGTATTAAAGTCCCCTACTATTTCGTATTGCACATGGCAATAGCAAGGCTGCCCATCTAGGCAAGCCTGATCTCCAGTCCCTGGGACTCCTGATCTATCTGTCCCTCACTCACCCACTCTCAAACCACACACGTTCCTCTTGCTTCTTTATTCTGTCATCCTCCCTTCCTTCATCCAGTCCTGTCGACCGCCATCTTCTCCTCCATAACCTTATTACTTCTATCAGTGAGAGATAATATTAAATTATACATATATGTTTATACTTATAAATATTTAAATCATAGTTTAGACCCAGTATTTGTATACATTGACAATTCCCAATAAGGTGAATAACAAATTATTTAAAGGAATAAATTAATAAGAGCAGCAATATAACTTAAAATCCTCTTCTTAATTTAACTAATTCTTATATTTAGTTTATCATTTTAGATATAAAATATGTTTATGTTTTAAACCTAGTCACACATACATTAGAATGACAATCAGTATTCTTAAGGTGATATTAAGACAACCATATCATAAGCATTCACAGAAATATATTGACTTAATAGGTTGGGAGGTTTAATCTTTAAGGGAGTAATACCCTGGAACAAGTAAAAAAAATTAAAATTTCATAAAATAAAGAAAGTAAAAAGTGGGTCAGTTGTCAGTAATGTATTAATTTTTCAACACAGGAATTTAATTCTCTTACTTTTTTTTTCAGGTTTCCTTTGAAGTTAATAGCAACCAAAATGGAATAAGTTTGAATACAGAATCAGCATATCGCATTTGTTAATGCAGAGGATTTGGAGTACAAAGGAAATTAATGAGTCCTTTAAGCTAACACAATTTTATGATTTGCTTTGAACATGCAGTCGCATTGAAAGGCAATGTTTGTGCTAAACTGTAAGAATAAGAAAGACAGCAAGTATCAGGGTTTCTGTAGTTCAAAGAAATTCTGCAGGGAGCCTGCTTCAAACCACAAAATCTCTACTCATCATTACCCATGTCTAGTAGCAAGAATTATTTGGGTGAGTAGAGACCAAGGGTGCACACTGAAGCAGGCTAAGAAGGAAGATAACTCTTACTTTTGAAAAAAATCACAATTCTAACATAGGGACATATATTATATATCAATGAACTATTCTAAATATCAATCATATTATCGCATATCATCATTTTTATTTTCAGTAGTGACTACTTCACTATTCATATCCTAGTTGGTTATTAATAAATTTAATATCTTTAAATTACATACTAAATAATATACCAATTTTGGGCTATTAGAAGTATAGCTCTCCTCATAAAATTGTTGCTTTTGAATGAGCCAACATGCTCTGTCATATTACAACTTCTGATTATTTTGGTTCCAAGATATGTGATAAAGATTCAATGACTTGAGAGAAGTCACCTTCTCAGGATTCCTTCTTGTTACACACTAATAAATGGTTCCATTTTGACATTTTGGGGTCTGTTTTTATACTTATTTTAGGAAAATTAATCCTTCATTTGAAGCATCTTCTTTTGGCTGAAATCACAAATTAGCCCCAAATATTACTAATTTCAATAGTACTGACCTCATTTATTGAAACATTCTGGTTTGTTGTATTATGTCTGGTTCAGAAAAGCCACCATTGAGATTCCTTTCTAAATGTAAATATTTCAGGAAGAATGGTAAACTTATAAATCATTCTACTCACTCTTCCTTCATGTCCATTTCTTGCATTGACGTAAATTAGTAATTAGATATTTCTAGGTAATTTCACATTAAACCAATCAATCATTTTTCTATAATTGTGTATTTGGTTTTATTTACAATTTATCTAATAACAGTACAGTGAATCTTGATATTGCATGTTAGAATCACCCAGATAAATGAATACTAAAGCCTTGTCCCCATCCCTGCAGGCAGAAATGGATTATGATTTAATTGTTGTCAAGTAGAACCAAGCACCAAATTTTTTAAAAGCACTCATGTTAATTGAAGCGGCTGTTAATGTTGACATCACTGTAAAAAAGAGACACTTGCTTAAAGCTTGTATAGATGAATAATGATAACTTTTATAACAATAGGAACAGAAATTATTAAATGGCTATGATAAGTCAGTAGTGAATACTATATTTCTATTATCACACCAAATTCTCATACCAGCTCTGTTTATCAAGGTGGAAAACTGTCACTGAAAACTCATAGTTAACACACCAAAGAGCACATTAGGTCAAAGTTGAGCTGAAAATGTACAGAGCCGTAGGTTTGTAACAGGTAGGCTTGACGTCTAGATCAACAGGCAACAACCAAAACAATTTGAATTAGTGACCCAGATAATCCTCATACTCAAAAATCCCTTACTTCAAGTCACATTTCTTCCTTCCCATGTTGTCTCATTTTAATTTTATCTTTCCAACAAAGAAGAGTAGCATAGAAGGTAAGGGAGAAGTATACTTTAGGTTTCCTTGAGTGATTTTCTGAAGTGGGCAAAACACTACCACTGTCTTATTCTCCTATTCATTTTCATGCAAGACTCAAGCACTAAGCATGGGAAGGTCAATGACTCAAGTCATTTTGACGTATTTCCCCCATATACTCTCCCCAGTAAAGATTGATTTGAAGACACCACTACCTCAAAAATAGGTAAGTTGTTACAGACAGAAAGACTGCAAGGAAATACCTGGTTCAGCATTCCACATTATTAATTTTTACTAAAGTCCCCCAGTTTCTCTTTAAAGCCCTGATGAATGGCAACTACCCACTAGTGTAAGAGTGACATATTTTATCTTCAAAGACTTTAACTATTATTTGTTTTGAGTATAAATCCATATGGCTTAACTGGAAACAGTGGTCCTCCTACTTTCTATTTTCTATAATATCTTTACTATGTATGTCATCATCCCTCCAAAAGCTTGGTGCCCAGAACAAATAAAACAAACAAACAAAACAAAAAAGAAAAAGAAAAAAACAACAACACAGAATGTGAAATGATACAGGCAAAGTCATGTGACACCATACTCTATGGGAGATAGCTATCTAAAAGAGTTTGAACCAGCAGGTGTGGCTCAGTGGTTGAGTGTCAACCTATGAACCGGGAGGTAATGTTTTGATTTGAGGTCAGAGCACATACCTAGGATGCTGGCTCAATCCTGTGTGGGGCGTGCAAGAGGCAGCCTATCAATGATTCTCTCTCATCATTGATATATTTATCTCCCTCTCCCTTCCTCTCTGAAATCAATAAAAATGTATTTTTTAAAATGTTTCTCTTTTTCCAGTAACCTTCCAAACACTTTTCCCATAATCTTTCTAAATAATTTGTTTCTCTCTCCTCCCTTCTTCCCTTCCTCCCCTCTTTCTCTTTCCCTTCCTTCCTTCCTTCCTTCCTTCCTTCCTTCCTTCCTTCCTTCCTTCCTTCCTTCCTTCCTTCCTTCCTTCTTCCTTCCTTCCTTCCTCCCTCCCTCCCTCCCTCCCTTCCTTCCTTTTGCATCTGAAAGAACAAAGCAGAACTGGCTATCCTCCATCTTGCGGAGCTGGTCAGCCTGACCCCCTCCTCCCCTGATGGGAGTGACCACAGGAGGGCCAGGAATGTCCTCACTCCCCCAACCACTGCCTGAGTGGACCAATGAAGCTCCCGGGACGCAGCTTAGGTCCTGATAAGGTCATATCACAAAGGTGCTCCCCCTGTGTCGCTACTGACCATTCTGGGGGCAGTAGAGGACGGCTCTGATCTTAGAATATAAAACCCTAACCAAAGTGACCAATCTCTGTAACTCATGCCACTCTCCTAGGCCCACCCAAATGACCAGTCCTTATAACCTTTGTCTCCCCAAGCTCTCGCTCTCTCTGGTCTCACCGCTGCGCCGGTAAAGGGGCTGTGAGGGCCGAGCCTGGGCTTGAATAGACTCTTTGCTTTTGCATCAGATAACGGTTCCCTGGTTGATTATTGGAGACCCTGAACTCTGGGCATAATACATCCAAGTTCAAAAGTACCCAAATCAAAATGTGCTTCTAAAGTTCCTACAGCATCTGTTTATTTCCTCCCAGCTATACCCTTGCTCAGTTGGCATCTCTTGCCTTGGTGGCAATAGAATTTGCAAATGTTTGAAGGCTTCCCCATAGCAACATGGCCAAATTGGTCTAAACTACCTTAAATTTTAGAAAAATCTGATGTCTATAGTTGTTTTTATTTTAAAATTTAATTAGACTTCATTATAACAATAATCTGCAAAATGCCAGTCCTGTGTTAAAACACATTATATATATGAATTAACAACTTTTCTTATTCTCTCAAATATCACTCAATAAGGATGATTTTATTTAACGGAAAAATCCTTTTCTGTTATTTCTAAATTCTCAAATAAATTGTTGGATTTAGAACCACATGCATCCTGATGGGGAATGAGACTTTTTCCCCACTTTGATTGAATACTTTCCACAGAAAATGAAATGGGTATTGGTCTCTGAGGAGGAACTTCTGGACCCACACCAGACTGATCTACCTTCCCCAGCGCTTATATTGTAAGGAGCTGAACGCACCACGTTATTAGAATGAAATGAATTATGCAGAACCTTTGACAGACAGCATGTGCAATGTCTTCTTGAAAAACTCTTCAAATCATTCTGTTCTATCTTTGATAATGCGCCAGTTATACTGAAAATAAGTAACCCCTCAAATGTTTTAAAACACACATCCATATGGATTGCATAAAATTAATATATTTACCTTTACAAAAATTTTTCCAGGAGCACATTTGCCAGTAAAATATATTGAAGGCAGTTTCGGCACTTACACTAAACTCTATTTTCAGAGGTTTATAATGTGGTCATAAAAATTCATTCCAGGCTAAAATTCAGCACCAAGGAAAATGTGCTTTACACTCTGTAGATAACAATCTCCTATTCTCTCATTTCCCATGACTTATTAAAAAAAAGTTTCCACTGAATGTTTTTCAAAAGTTGAGACATTAGCCAGACTGGCAGGAAGCAAAATTATAAGTGATATGCTCGTCATTTTTTTTATTTGCAACTTTCCCTAGCTCTCTGTCTCCTCCCCCACCCTCTTCCTTCTAAAATATATACACGTTAGAGAATTTTTCACATAAACTTGCAAGTTTAAAGAGGGACTCCAAAGACAGCATGGCACCATGCTTCAGAAAGTTGGTATGGGCCCTGCCTGGCTCTCATAGGCATAACAGGGACAAAAGCACTTTTACAAAGACTCTATCTAGACTTTGTTAACACGCAGCCTCTGCTTTAGATGTAGAGAATCATAAATGTTTTTTGTTCAAAAAAGGAATGCAATCATTTTCCCAGGCCTCTGCAGCTTCTGGGTGGTAGCGTGACTTGCACCTTGAATCCCATGAAGAAAACAATAAGGATTGCTGGAAAGGAAACATCTATCTAACCCCAAACCACTATAGGGATGCAGCAGTCTGATGGACCAACTTTTCCTCTAGGGTCACCCAGTTCATCTAATCCTAAGAGCAAAATTAAAGATCTGAACCTGAACTCCTTTCTGACTTGTCTTAGGGCAGTGGTTGGCAAATTGCGGCTCAAGAGCCACATGCGGCTTGTGAGCCTCAATTTGTTGCTCTGTTGATTAATGAGTTTGCCGACCACTGACCTAGACTCTCGACTCCAGTAATTACAGGCTGTTGTTGTTCCTTGTGATTAAGCCCCTATCAGGGCAATATGTAGCTTTGCTCTGCTTTTGTTTGTTTTTTAATGGCTAGACCCAACCTATCCACAGTCCTTCGGAGAGTAGATCTGGGCTTATTTGGGAAATCTGGTTATGACTTTTTAACCCTTGGTAATAAGGTGGTGTCAACTAAATGTGTAAGTTTAACAGTTGTTTTCATGTCATCCTGAGGACATCTCTAGGAGGGAGGTTTTCCCAGGGTTTGTCTGGATTCAGAGATGAAGCCTTCAGAGACAGGGAGAACTGAGGTTCTGGTTTCATGACCTCCAATACTAGAGAACTCCCAAGGAGAATAGAGGCACCCTCTCTCCATGCACTAGAGGGACACTGGGGCAGCTTGAGCTTCCTGCATTCCCAGTTTCAAACGTCCAGCAGTGCACCCTCTGCTAACAGGCTTCTTAACCTCGGTTGCCAGCACCAGAAGAAACACTGTCCATAGCAGAAAGATTTATTGAAAAAATAAATTAGACTTAATGCATATTTGAAAAAGCACGATTATATATCCTTTCCCTCATGATGGGAGAAAGGGCTTGATAAAATGGGTCCAGAGACTGAGCAAGGATTATAGGCGCACTGTTACTGTTTTGTGTTTACTGGGCACAGGCAAGAATAGGACATGGAAGTCCCATCCCAATGAAAATGACACAATTTTGAAAGATTTATTGAAAAAATAAATCAGATTTAATGCATATTTGAAACAGCACGATTATATATCCTTTCCCCTCATGATGCTCTCAATATGCAGGTAAAACTCCACATGGTGTATATAAGTGTATCTTCTCACCTTTAATCTAAAACCAGCCTTTAAAAGACTAGACCACTCAGGCAACCACCTCAGGTTTCTAAGCATTTCTGAAGCCCTGAAAAATAAATATTTTTTTCTCATTGTTAGTGTTTCTACATCCTGCCAGTTAAACTTGTTCAGGGGGAAATAAACATACTGGAAAAGTTACTTTGAGTGTTGAAATTGGTGGGGCTAACACATTCAAAAAGAAAAATAAAGAACAGAGGAATCTTGTGTTTTATTACTGCTTAATGTTTTTCTTCTCTTAAAATGCCTATTTTTATGTAAACAATGTTGCTTTTCAGTTACCTTTAGCCTAGACAATAATGTCATTAATTTTCAAATGTTTTTCCCTCTTTCCTTAGGCAGCAAAGTCCTGAGTGCCATTTTGAGTGATGTACCAGAAAAGAATATTAATTTAAATAATAACAGGAAATTGGTTTTTGTAATTTTCTCTGCAGAGTATAAAACAGAGGAGAAAAGCTCAGCTGCACTGCAGATTTAAGGGAGTGCAACGATATTTGTGCCATTTTACCCAGGTCCCTGTGAAGTGATTATTCACTGATGCCGATGTCACTGTTGATACACTAAGGAAATGACAATTGCCAGGAATATCCCTCAACCCAAATGTTTCTATATGAAACATTTCTACTCATGTCTTACAATGAAAAAAATAAAGATTCTTGCATAGTTATATTCCACTGAACAATGAATACTTTAATCACATTTAGATGCTTATCTGCAAGAGTTTTCCCTGTGGGCATGAATGGTGGTAACTCAGGTCAAAGGTTAATTCCTTAGTAGTTTTTCTACTGTTCTCAGTCTAATAATGTTTCTCTCTGAGTTCTCGAAGTTGTGAAGAGATACTGTTCAAATTACTAAGGAAAAGCAGGATAAATATATATTGAATATATTAACAACTATCATGTAACTGTACTAAATTTGTTAGTTTGATAATTTCCACAACTTAATTGTTGAAAAAAATTATCTACACTAATAAAAGAGAAATATGCAAATTACTATCACTCTGCTAAGCCCAACAGTCACTCAGAGTGAGTACTCAAATCAACCTGAAAAGATTGCGGCAGCCCTGACCCCCAGCTGCTCTGGGCCTGTGGGAGTTTGAGAAGTTGGGGGCCAGCACCTGAAGCTGCCTGCAGCCAGGGAAACCAAGAAACCGCCAGCCCTGTGAACCCAGGCCGCAGCCAAGCCATAGAAGCTGCCTTCCCCATGTCCTGGGGGAGAGGGAGAAATGGTGCCCCAGTGCCTGAGGCTGGCTGAAGCCACCTACCCTGTGATCCCAGGCCACAGCCAGCAGCAGAAGCCTCACATCTGCCTGCCCCATATCCTGGGGGAGACAGAGAAATTGGGTCCCAGCGCTTAAGGCTGGCTGTAGCCCAGGATTCGAAGAAGCTGCCTGCCCCATGATCCCAGGTCACAGCCAGCCAGAGAAGTTGCCCACACTGCATCCCAGGAAAGACAGAGAAGCTGCCCATCTATGGTCCAGGTGCCAGCACCTGAGGCTAGCTACAGCCTGATAGACAGAGAAGCCACCCACCCACGGTCCTGGGCACCAGCACTTGCAGCTGCAGCCCAGGCAAAGCCACCTATCTGCCCACCATTCTCTGCAGCTGAAGCTGGCCTGGGTGCCTATGGCTGACCAGAGGGAGGGAAACCCAGATCTAGGTGACTTTGGTCGGCTGGAGGAGGGAATCCTGGTCCTGAATGAGGGCTGAGGCAGAGGTGGTTAGGGGCAATCAAGCCAGCAGGGGAGCTGTTAGGGGCAATCAGGCTGGCAGGCAAGCAGTTAGGAGCCAGAAGTTCTGATTGTGAGAGGGATGTCCGACCACCGGTTATCCCCTGAGGGGTCCCAGATTGGAGAGTGTGCAGGCCAGGCTGAGAGACACCCTACCCTGTTCCCTTTCTCCTCTCCCCCCCCCCCCACACACACACACAAACTTTTTGTACTGGGCCACTAGTGTTGAAATATGAAGCCACATAGTTAACACTGAATTCCTTGCATGGAATATCAGGCACTCCTAGGATCTGCCTCTGTAAACCTGGTCAGCTTTGCACACCTCTGACTGTCCATATATAGGCTAATCTCCATCCAACGAAAATTACTTAGTTTGTTCAATATTTTACATTGATGTATTCTTCTCTGGCTTTGCCCCTGCTGCTTACCCTTGCTAACTGAAATGTTGCTCTTTGCTCTACCCTCTTTCATAATCTGACTTACTTATGCTATTTAGTAACCCCTCACTTTATTTAGAACCATGAGTAGAATGCAATTGTCATTTGTTTATGGGTCTGACCACTAGAGGGCTTATATTTTATTCAGTGTATTCGCATGGCCCAATGTTACCTAAACATAGGAGGGCCACTCTATATCAGTGATTTTCAACTGATATGCTACCAAGAATTGTTAAAACATGCAATACCTGACTATTTAATCAGGGGCACTGAACTAATCAGCCAATACAAATAGCAGTCCACTGTGAATGAATCAAAATTATACCTATTTGATTTTAGTCAGATTGGCAAAGAATGAAATATATTATTTGGTATGCCACAGAATTTCAGTAATAGTTGGTATAAGAGAAAGAAGGTTGAAAATCGTGCTATAAATGGTTGTTGTGTAAGTAACTAAGGTGATGTGCAAGTGGAGTCTGCCTTATCTATAATCATTTGACTAATGTTAACATGTGTTACTACAGAATGGATGTCTGCCTACTTTGAATAGACTAAATGATTAGGAGAATGTTTGTTCTGAATGGCTTTTTAGTTCTGACTTCCAAAATAAAATGTAATCTTCATGGATGACATGGACATATGGTTAATATAAGAGACACCAGCCCAGACATCTGGAGATAAATTCTAGTTCCAGTTCTGCCACTAACCAGGGAAATTCTTCTGAGCAAGTGTCCTGATTTCTTGGTTAAATGAGGGAGTCACAAGATACAAACTCTGAAACCCTGAACCTCTGACATTCAACATGTTTGTCAAGGGAATGTTTCCATAGATCATAGGCTGTAGTGCATTTTCTGTCTCTTCCGCCTTAACTGAACACCTACTACACACCACTCACTGTAACAGAGACCAGATCTCCAGGAGAGAATGAACAGCACTAGCACTTATTTTTAACCTCACAGCCAGCCAATTAAGTGGCTGCAACTATTCCAGTTGCTATGATAAAACGAGACCTCAAAGTAAAGTTGCATATTCAATCTCACATATCTGAGACATTACAGATCTGGAAGTGGAATTCAAATCTTTTGAATCATTCACTCTCCCAATCTAATTAAGTAGCTTTATTTTGCCATAGATAGTTTTAAAAAATAAAAAGATACCAGAAATCAAAGATGTGGTGCACTAGAAATTAATGGAAATATTTCCATTATATAAAATATGTGGGTGAGTGAAGTTGTATAGATAATGGAATAAAAACTATTTTTATAATAATATATTCAGTTTTTCTTTGTTTTACCTTTGGCTTTTCCAGGATAAAGGTGTGTTTCATTCTGCTGCAAAATGTTAAAAAGTAAATGAATAAATGAATGGAAAGTATAGGTCCTTCACTTTTTTTAAAAGGTGACTTTTTTTATATATGTGTGTTTTTTAATTGATGTTAGAGAGAGAGGAAGTGAGAGTGATAGAGAGATAGAAACATCAAAGAGAGAGAAGGCTGCCTCCTACACACCCCCTACTGGGGATCACGCCTGCAACCAGGGCATGTGCCCAGATCTGGAATTGAATGGGTGAACTCTTGGTTCCTGGGCCAATGCTTAACCACTGCCCCACACTGACTGGGCTTCACTTTTTTAGTGACTTAAATTTTTCTAATTTAAAGGCATTTTTTTAAAATTAGAGCTTTAAATTTCAATGTGCTTTCACTCTCATATACAGAGTAAAAAACTGAGACAAGAACTAGATCTAAATAAGAGGGGAAAGGGCACATTGGTTTACATTATTTAATCTAAAATATTCCCTCAACATTTCAACTCGTTTTCTGGTGATAAATATAGCTTAGGTGTTTTAGCCACTAGCATATTCTGGCTATATACTTGCTATAATGTAAGTAAAATATTAATAGGAATATTTTAGAGAAACATGTTGCCCCTGAATGTATAGTCAGGAACAAACCACAGAAAGAAACTGAAAAGGAAGTATGCAATTCAAACTGCAGGAAGATATATGATCAAGAGGGATTTTTTTATTTTGTTTTGTAAAGGCATTCAAACTCTGACCAATAAAAAAAGGAACTAGGTTTTTTAAAGCTTTTACTATGCCAGGGAGAAACTAATAGATCACTTATAGCTATGAGCACAGAGCAGGAGAAAAGAGAAGAGGTCACAGCTATCCATCAGCCTTTAAACAAACACGTCGAAGTTGCTACAGGTAGTGCAGTACTAACATTAAGTCATGGGCTTGCTGAAGTGCTGCTGCTCAGTGCATAAAATAACTGGAGATTTATATTATATCCACGTCTTATCCTGCCACTTCCCTGTCTCCAGTTTTTTAACATGGGGAAAAGAGTGTCTCTTCATTTTTTCAGCTATGGACAAGGATAATCCTTCATTTAAAATTTTTATGCCAAAAGATTCTAATGGGTGGTAAAAACAAAGCAAAACAAAACAAAACAAAAAACACCCTTAAATTCCTTTACCTGTTGAGAATTTGATCACATGTCTATGGGCATACCATAACAAATTCTGTGGGTAGTTACAGGGTTATTCTTTAGAATTCCTTTTGATTAACATGGCTCACTATACAAAACTGGTATGGATCTTATTAGATAATCTCTATTAGAAATGAAAACTAGTAGATGGTAATCAGTTAATTAGAAAATACCTTCATGTCTATTAATAGAAATTTATACATTTATGGCAATAGTTACTTGAAAGCCAAAACTATATACAGCCATCGAATTTATATCTACATTTCTACAAATTTACTATTATTACTTAAGAAACATCTTCCCTAAGAAGATGAAATTACAAATAATTTTATTGCTTATTTCAGAAACTTTCTGAAAATCTATTTACCTAATCTGTTCAATTAGGTCTCATCAGGATTATAGCCCCTTTGCAGAACAACAGATTGCTTAGCTGGGCTTATCAAACACCTGTTTAATCTGCAAGGTTTATTTTAAAACTCTTTCCTGTATATGTCCACCAATTTTAAACTATTATATCTCAAAATGTGCACAATCCCTATCAGGCCCTGTCTACTCCCACCCATATGGAAACACCTGCCTTAAACCATCTATAAACAGTATACATATATCATCCAGGGCCTCCTGCATTCAAGTCATTACTAAGACTTGTCAGAGTAATGGTCTTCCTTGCTTGATGAATAGGTTATTTTGGTGGCCTGTTTGGGGACTTACCAGGGCACAATTTATTAGCTGTAGAGAGAAGATACATGTTCTACTCTTCTATAGCTTTTAACAGTAAAATTAAGACAAAGGACTCATAATTAAACATTTTTTTAATTGTTATGTAATTTATTGGGGTGACATTAATAAAAGTATGTAGGTTTCAAGTGTATAAGTCTCCTTTTGTCACCATTTATTTCCCCTTTATGCTCTTCTGCCTCCCCTGCACCCTCATTTCCCTCTGGTAATTACCATTCTGTTGTCTGTGTCTATGAAGAGTTTTTGTTTGTTTATTTTTGCTTAATCCTTTCACCTTTTTCACTCAGCCCTCTACTCCCACCCTTCTGACAGCTGTCAGTCTGTTTTCTGTATTTATGAATCTGCTTCTATTTTATAGGTTTATTTTGTTCATTAGATTCCACATATAAGTGAAATCATATGGCATTTCAAGTAGATTCTGGTTCCCACAAAAGTTAAACTCCAGTTGACAGCTGGGCTTAGACGAATCTAGTTTTGCCTTCTAATTTTACAGTTTTCTTACTCAACATTATGGTTAAACAACACATTTATACCTGATTAAAAGCTAGTCAGTTAATTAATGTGTGTAAATTAACTGATGTCTGTAGAAATAGCTACTAATTTTTTCAAGTTAAGATTAATTCACAGTTGTCTTTTGAGAAGTATAAATATATCTGGAAGAAAATTGCTTGAGTGAAGGTTTTAACATTGAATATAGGTAAGAACTTATTTTAACTGTCATTTGCTCTTGGTGGAATTTGGAAAATATATTAAATGATTAACTTAAAAGCTACCTATAACCATTCTATGTTGTTGTTTTTTTAAGTTGAGTATGATATTAAGTTACCATCCAAAGGATTATCCTAATCTGTTTATCCAGAATCGGAGACGGAAGAATAAGTGGTATTTTTGTTATTGTTGTTTTGTTGTTGTTGATGTTTTCTAGAGGCCTTGTTCAAAACTTAAGTTTTTTTGGTGGGAGAATATCAGTTTTCTTTTTCTGTTTCACATTTCCAAAAGAATTTCTATTTCTTGTTATTTCTACTAACAGAAAATCCTGAAAAAGACGGACATTGAAAACAGATTTAAAATTTTTAGATATTGCAAAAGATTCAATTAAATATGCAAAGAAAAGAGATAACCTGATATAACTGACAAAATATTCCTGGTTGTTTAAAAATATAATGCTAAGTGAAATAAATCCAACAGAGAAAGTTAAGAACAATATGACTTCATTCATGTGTGAAGTATAAAATTAAAAGCAACAAATGAACAAACAAGACAAATAAACAAAAACTTGTAGACACAGGCAACAGTATGGTGGGTTACCAGAGAGGAAGGGGGGTGAAGGGAAGGGAGGGTAGGAAAGGATAAAGGGGTTCAAATATATGATGACTAAAGAAGATCTGACTTTGGTGTAAACACACAATGCAATATACAAATGACATATCATAGAATTGTACACTTGAAACCTATATAATTTTATTAATCATTGATAAATTCACCCCAGTAAATTTAATTATAAAAAAGGAAAGAAAAGAAAAATATTATCCCTACAGTATTGTATACTCCTTTACCCCATTTTGCTGGATTATGCAAAATAGTCAACCAAGCTCTTTAAAGAAGAAAACCCATTCTATTTCATTGTTTTATAAGTCAAGTCTTAATAATCAGGATGATATAAAAAGAAGAAAAATAAATCACATTTGAATACACATTTTAATTTTAATTGGATATAATATTGAGGAGATAAAAAGCTCCTTATACTGACATGAAGTGTGCAGAAGATATTTTAGGCAATTTCATTCTTCTCAAATCTCAAGACAAGGATTCTCCACTTGACAGGGTAGGAAAGGGTCTTATTTGATTTTCTATTGTTTTCTTTCACAGATCCTGGCACACAACTAATAAATAAGTGTTCCTTAAGAAATACTTGTTAATTATCATAGAACTTTGATATACTTTAGTCTTGGAAGTATTTTATGTCTCAAAAAAAAAAAAAAACCAAGATATCTATCACACAAAATGTTGTGGAAAAATATTAATACAATTCAATTCAAGTAGTGCTTAGCTGTCTAATATAGTAGCAAAAACACTAAGCTGGAAACTGCCAAATGCAGCTTCTGTCACTAATAACCAGTTCCCCTGAGTAAGGTTTACCTCTCTAAGGTACATTTTTTTTCACTTAGAAATAAGATGGATGAGAGGTAGTCTTTCAGCTCACACTTTGTGCAAGGGAGATTGGCTCCTAAAACTCTAGTGGAAATTGGGCTGTTTCACAGTAAAGTGCTGTCAAAAGTAGCAGTTTGGTATTAGCGGTATTATTGATACCTCCAATGACTTTAATTGCCTTTTAAATTAAATTCTCAAGACTCTCAGAGTAACCAAACACAATGTGTGTGTGTGTGTGTGTGTGTGTGTGTGTGTGTGTGTGTGTGTGTGTGGCTTAGTTTCTATTGGGGGTAAAAAAAAAAATTTGTTCAAAATTACAACCTAAAACCCATAACCATATTATTTCATTCTTTTGCAATTCTATATATTCCCATGTTGCTCTTTGTCAGCAGAATTTATAGTTAATAAGTCAAAATCAGAAAATCATTTTCTAAGCATTAGTAATCCAATCAAGTACTATTTTTATCTTGTTTGCTGAACTCTACTAGACTTCCTTTTCTTAAGTAAAAAATTATTTGGGCATTGCAGAGGTCTAACCATGCTAAATCTATAAACAATTCATACTTATCATTTTGTATATTTGTTAAGAGCCAATCTTAATAAATTAATCATTGTACTTTTATGAGCTTTTCATTTTATTTAGCTGAAAAGAGAGGGTCAGTCTTGACTCCAGGGTACTGTAGTCAATAAGTAAATGTCCACTTTCTGTCTACACTTTAATTCAGAAAGTTTTTTTTCTAGATTTAACATTTTTAAGAATTATTCTTTTAAAATTTAATGTATGTATGTTGCAACAAGAATATAATATCTGGTCAAAGTCTAATACTTTAAAATATCTATTTTTCTTTTAACAAATAAAATATGCTTTCAAATGGAAACGTGAGGATAATGTGAGTTATGTGAAGCTATACAGAAAAACGTATTTTGCCTGAATTAAATTGCTTATTAACCTATTGCTAAGAAAATATGAGCATCAAATATGGTATGATTTTGCTCATCATGTTGGAATACAAAAGGAAACACCTAGAGATATATTAACCTGATTTTGAATTAAAAACTAAGAAATAAAAAAGTGCATTTTTGAAGATGCCTAAACTATTAACAAGATCTGAGATGCTGACTGGTGACTACAAATAAAATAACAAGAGACTAAACCAAGTTTTTGTAACCAGGTTGCCACAAATTCACAAAACCACTTTAGGGGAAGGGGTCAGAAATTCTTCTGGTACTTATATTTTATAAAAGCTTGCTAAGGATCATCAGGTCTCTGAGAAAAGTCTTACACTGGTCTGCAACAGCTCATCAATGGTAGTGGTGAGCAAGTATGCTAAAGCATGCCAGCCGTAAAGAATGTGCTTTGAGAAGGTAGAATAATAAAGACATTGGGACACTGAGCATCCTGGAAAGCCCTGCTGAGCCAGAGAAATGGCAATGCCCATGCTTTGAATATATGACCCAGTTGTTTTCAATGGTTTCAGAAAGGCCACCCTGATGTCCAACAGCTTCCATTCCTAATGTGAATGGACAGAGGTTTAATATTGACAGAGTTGATGACTGCCAAGGAACCTAATCGTTGCAAGATACTCCTCTCATTCACATGCACTAAGCATGCCTTTTAAATTAAAACATCCCAGGAAATTTTTCTGGCTAACACTGAAGCTTCCGTTCCTCTTGTTTCCAACCACATAGGACTCATGGGTGTTCATTCAAGTTGGGATTCTCTTTCAGTGTTTCCCACATCACAAACCCACCCCCAAATCAAGGGGCCTACTTAGCGTTTAAATAAAACTATTCATTTCAATGATAAAATGTCACCTTCAGTCTTTCTTCCTCTTTTTACTACAAGTTTATTTACATGGAATGTGAGTTTTATGTTCAAGTTAGAGTTACACAGATACAGTGATGAATTAAAAGTCTCTTATAAATCTGAATTTAATATCCACTAATATTATTAAGATTAGAACATTTGGGTAATGTCATTTCTTTTGCTTTTTCAAATTATTTTGACAGAGATAAAGAGTGTCAAAAAGAATATAATTAGCTTAAATCCTTTCAGAGGTTATTTACCATTTAGTTGTCTTTCTTAAGATTGCATATACTCACAATAAGTTAATAAAATTTTTAAAGCTGAATGGAATTCACCTTCAATTTAGCACATCATTTTCTTTTCACCATTCATCACTTTTCTGCTACATTATCCAGACAAGTTGAAAGTCCCTACCTTCCACTGTATTAAATACAGATTAATGTTGTAATGTCAAGTAAAGCGTTGAATTTGACAGCTTTGAATATCAGCAGGGACAGCTATTCAGAAGCAGGAATGTGTGTGTGGGGGGGGGGGTGGGGGGGAGTATTCCTATGACTACTGAAATACTAAAAAAAAAAAAAAGTATTCAAGAGTCAAAAAGAAACCAATATAAACAAAACAGGTTGGCAATTTTGACACACTCATAATATTAGGCTAAATTTAATCTTATTGGCTTCTTGTTTAATAGCTAGTTGTATCTGTGCTTGGGAGAAAGAGATGGCAGGTTTACTGAAAGGCTGTTAAACAGAGAGGATCTTTTTCCCCTGAAAAATTCATGGGCAGGTAAGGCAATAGATTTCCACAGGACAAGGGTTTTCAGATTCAGCCCTTTCACATTTCACTGTCACTACTTCTAGCTGAGAGCCTTTACTTGGCATACATTTATACCTATCGGTATGTCTTCAGAGAAAGTTTTATTTAGGCTCAAAAAAAGGTTTACATTTTTTTTAAAAGGTGATGGCATATTCCTCAAGCTAAATCATAATGGATAAGATTATATATTGCTGAAGTTGGCTGATTCTGGGGATTACTATAGATGACAAAGATCATGATCCAACAGGGCCTGTATCTTATCTATGTCAGATAAATATAACTGAAATGACTCTTATAGGGTAGAATTTTTCTCCAAAGCAGAAATTCAATACTAAAAGGCCCAAAGTGTCAGAATAAGATGGTAGATGACTGAAGGAAAAAATGATAACCCTAAGCCCAATTCACATTAATCAATATATCATTAGTTCCTCTTAACAAAGCTGTCACCATGCTAGAAATCTCTTTTATGAAAAGGCTCTTTCTGAATCTTCCATTTATTTCTTGGGCTGTATTCATAAGGAAGGTACACGTTTTTTATGACTAAAGGGAAAAAAAAGTGGTGTCCTTTATCTGCTACAGTGGGAGGCTTCCTGTGAAACTAAGGTACAAGAGTAACTGGCTATAGGACTCCTCCTAATAGTACTCATAAAATAGTCATGAATCCCAACAGATATGCAAAAATTTGAGAAAACCCCTGGAAATAAAAATAAAAGCAGATAACTTACTTGCTAAAGTCTCAGGCAGGGGTAGGATAGCAGTTTATACTACTTGAACCTTCAATGGGGATAGATTCATAAATCCATTTTTAAATCTACCCGTTCATCCAGCTCTGAAGGACATGGACCAAACATTTTGTCCACCTGCTAAAGAAGGGACATACAGTACTGATGGTTGACTTCTAGCTCGTAACCAAGATCTTCACTGCCCAATAAGAAGACTGCTATTCCTCAACTCCAGGCTATTTACAATATGAATCAGCCAGGTTCTGAGCCATTCTTCCTTCACATTGTCTCATTAACCCTGCTCTTCCTGCAGCCATTTAGAAACTACAACAGAATTTGAAGATTGGAAAAGCACAGGAGCACAGTGTTCCAAAGTCATTCATATAAAGCTAGCTAACTGCTGAAGATTCTGTTGCTCATTTAGACCAGTGCTTCTCAAATTATCTTTTGTAAAGGGCTAGTGTATTCACGTTTTTAAATTTCCATTCTGTTGTACATAAACATTTTAAAAAATCACAATACTGTAAATGACCCATCATACAAAATATAAGATTTTTAACTATTAGATTCAACAGACATAAAATTACCCTTTTTTATTTAAAAAAGTTTTAAAAGCTTTATGTTCAATTTCTTTACTTATATTTTATGGACAGTAGCAAATGTTTTGCATACTCACACCAGTCAGTGAACCATACTTGGGGAAGCACTGAGTTAGATCATTCACTACTGAGCAAAGAAAAGTTCATGTCAGCCCAGCTTTTTGAAATGAAGTGACTGCTTGGCAGGTGATGTAAGTGAAATTTGGCACATCTTCCCACTCTTCAGGTTTAGATCTGAGAGCCTAAAGCTTCTAAGACCCAAATGAAAGGAACTAAGCATACTCCATCCTGCCAGTCTTTTGGAGAAACGCTAGGATTAGAAAGATTTGTTGTGGAGTCAATAAGAAATAAAAAAAAAGAAAAGAAAAGAAAAGAAAAGAACAGTTCTCCAAATCTGTCAAATAATTACCAAGAAATTTGATGTCAGAAGACCACAAAAAAAAAAAGCCCACAAATTTAGAATCAAGAACAGATACAAAAAAAGAATATGAGATGTAAATAAAAATTCAGCAATTTGACTTAGTATGAAAAAATGAAATCTTTAGTAGATTTATAATCCATTAAAGTTAGTAAAAAAGAATGACAGACATTGACATGAATATCATATCTGTTGTACTGTGGCTAAACCTGAATGTAATTCCAAAGGAAATAACAAAGAGGCGAAAATGAGGAAGGAAAAAGATGTAGAGAACAGGAAACTCAGATTCAGTCTAAGAGGTCCATATTTTCTTGAGTAAACAATAAAATAGAAGCTTAGAGTATATCCAAAGGGCTCACTAGGTTTCAGTACATTTTCAGAGTAAGTAGTCAGTAAGTATTGGGTTAATCCATAAATGACTGGCATGAGAACAATTTTACTAGTGATTTAGTTTAACTAGGTTCAAGCAACAATTTAGAAATTCTCTGTATTGCAATGAAATAAAAGCAAAAAGGTAAGTAACATCTAGTAATGTACTTGATGTACATCCTTTTCCCTCACTTACTATTAGTGTGTTGTGGGGAAGGTGGCCTGAGGAAGAGAAATATGTAAAACATACAGTCTCAATAGGAATAGCCCTCATGTGATCTCAAAGTACACAATGTCCACTGAGCTGTGCCATTTTGTTTTGTTTAACCATTTTGTTACTTCCAGTGGCTGAAATCAGAGTGTAGGTCACTAGAGAAAACTCTAGGATTTCATCAAGAGCAGCTCAAGAGCATCCATGTGAGCATTCTTAGATAAATTTGTGATAACCTGTAGAAGAAGGACTAATGGAGTTTTTGGTGGGTATATTCTGTAAGAGCTGTTTTTTGGCACTGTCACTGGAGATTGAGAGAGAAATATGTTGACACATGTTTGTCCATGTGGGCCATCCTCCCTTGTCACTGACATATTCAGGCCCTAGTTTCCCCCAGTTTTTACATGGTTCTTATTTATTACTGTAATTTATCTGAACGCTATCGATCAAGTTATACTTTAAGAAAAGTGTGTTTCTGATGGCTGTCACCCAGTATAGGATATTCCCCTAGCTATTCTTTTTCATAAAAAGTACACATTAGTTTTTGTTTGATTATTTTTTGTTTGTTTGTTTTTGTTTTTTTAATCCTAACCTGAGGACATTTTCAGAGAGAGGGAGAGAGAATGTGAGAAACATTTACTGGTTGGTTGCCTCACTATAAATCCCAACTAGGGACCAAACCCGAAATCTAAGTATGTGTCCTGACCAGAAATCAAACAAGCAACCTTTTGGTGTATGGGACAACGCTCCAACCAACTGAGCAAGGGCCCCTAAATATCTTTTTTTTTTTTTAATGGAATAAAAAAAACCAAGATGGCAGCATAGGTAAACACGTACACTGCTGCCTTGCACAACAATTTCAAAAACACAACTAAAAGACAAAATGGACATCATCTAGAACCACAGGAAATAAATATTGGATTAAAACATAAATGACTGGCATGAGAACAATCATGGCTGACTGAAAATTCACCAGCTAGAAGGAAAGAGGAATGCACATGGAGAATCAGAGGAGCTGCAAAGTCTGAGGCAGGGAAACAGGCACATGCAAAGAGAACAGGGTCAGGGAGGATGGAGTGGCTGAGTGCCTGGCTGGCGTGCTCTAGCGAGAAGGAGACAAAAGCACCAGACTGTGCTCAACCCCAGTTCCAACTGCACTGAACCCCAGTTCTGGGTGAGATCCTGGAGACCCAGGATCATACGGGGGGATTCTGGACTGTAAGGCGGAAGCTCGGGGGGAGGGGGGGGCAAAGGGCAGAGCTCCGGAGATGCACACTCCAGTGCATGCAGAGAGAATGGACTATTAAGTGTGCTGCAGGCTTGATCTAACAGGAAGGAGACAAGGACTCCGGAAGGCCCTGAACCCGAGTTCCGACTGCACTGAACCCCAGTACCCAGCGAGAATCTGAGAGTCCATATTCATTGGGGGAGAGAATGGGCTGTTTGGCAGCAGGCAAAGCTCAAAAGCACCTTCTCCTCAGAAGTGCTTGCAGCGAGTGTCTGTGGACACAGAGACTCAGGAACCTCATGGGGTGGGGCTGATTAAAAGCCAAGGTTGTTGACTCCATCCTGAAACTCTGCCCCATTCAACCTGAACACAGAGGCTTGTGTAACTTTACAAGTCATGTTCCATAAGGCTGTCTCCCAGCGTAGACACAGCTGATCCTCACAGCCAATTAGCCTGGAGGTCAATTTCTCCCAGTGATACCAACAACAATCAAGACTTAACTACAATAAGGCTGTACATACAGTCCACAAAGGGGTGCAACAAGAGTAAGAGTGTCCACCTCAGGTAACAGGGGAGGCTGAGACAACTAGCACACAAAGCTACTCTACCAATACAGGGAAGCAGCAAAAATGCAGACACAAAGAAACATGCAGACAAAGAAACAGATCACAAATGAAAGAAATGGAGGAAAACAAATGACTGAATATAGAGTTCAAAACCACAGTCATAAGGTTTTTCAAGAGTTTCCTAGAAAAGCCTGATAAATTCAGCGAGACTATGAAAAAGGACCAACTAGAAATTGAACATACACTGACTGAAATAAAAAATATTATACAGAGACCCAATAACAGACTAGAGGAATGCAAGAATCAAGTCAAAGATTTGAAATACCAAGAGGTAAAAATCACTCAATTGGAAAAGAAAAAAGAAAAAAGAAAAAAGAATCCAAATATTTGAGGATAGTCTAAGAATCCTCTAGGACAACTTCAAGCATACCAACATCTGAATTATGTTGTGACAGAAGAAGAGAGAGAGCAAGATACTGAAAACCTATTTGAAGAAATAGTGACTGAAAACTTCCCCCACCTGGTGAAAGAAATAGACTTAAAAGTCCAGGAAGCAGACAGAACCCCAAACAAAAGGAATCCAAAGAGGACCACACCAAGACACATAATTAAAATACCAAGAGCAAAAGACAGAGAGAGAATATTAAAAGCAGCAAGAGAAAAACACTTAATTACCTACAAGAGAGCACCCATACGATTATCAGCTGATTTCTCAACAGAAACTATGCAGGCCAGACAGGAGTGGCAAGACATTTTCAAAGTGATGAATAGCAAGAACTTACAACCAAGATTACTCTACCCAGCAAAGCTATCATTCAGAATTGAAGGTCAGATAAAGAGCTTCACAGATAAGAAGAAGCTAATGGAGTTCATCAACACCAAATTAGTATGATATGAAATGCTGAAAGATATTCTTTAAGAAGAGGTAGAAGAAAACGGAGGAAAAGGTGGCTGCTTTCAACTAGAGCATGGATGGAACTGGAGAGCATTATCCTAAGTGAAATAAGCCAGTCAAAAAAAATAAGTATCATATGATCTCACTCATTTATGGAATATAGTGAACAACATAAACTGATGAACAAAAACAGATCCAGAGACAGAGAAGCATTGACTGTCAAACCTCAGAGGGAAGGTAGGGGAGGGTGGGGGTAAGAGGAAGAGATCAACCAAAGGACTTGTATGCACGCATATAAGCCTAAGCAATGGACACAGACACCAGGGGAGTGGGGGAGGGGGGCGGGGGGAGGAAGAGGGCATGATTGGGCAGGAGGCATTGGAAAGGGTAATGGGGGATGAGGACACATATGTAATACCTTAATCAATAATTTTTTTAAAAGTACACATTACAAGAAAAGAAAGTAAAAATGATCAAAGAAAATAAAACTAAGACATGTTTATAGGAAGTCATTACATGGGCTTTTTAGGAAAAGTTTGTGTGTGTGTGTGTGTGTGTGTGTGTGTGTGTGTGTGTGTGTGTTCACAGTGTGGGTAATACTGAATTGCCCACAGAATATTGCTCCCCTGGGCCTAATAGCATACAAATCTGGGAAAGTGAGAATAAGGATAAACCTGTGGACTGACAATGATGTTTTCTGCATGGAGATAACTGCCCCATCACTACTTCAGCACTACTGTTTTTGGTTCCTTGTACCTTGCATTATGAGTATAATAAATAAGAGAGAAGATAGTAGACAGTCTAAATGGGAAGAAGAAACTTGTGGGAAGAAAACATTATTAAAGATACAAAATTAGGAGTGAAATAATTTTTAGAAATTTATTTCCATTTACATAAGGCTATTTTTATTAAAAAGGAAAAAAAAGTGAAACTCAAAATGTTTGAATAAGAGTAAATCATGATGAAATGAGATTCACTGAAAAAAAGAATCTAATAGCTATTCACAATAAGTTATAGGGATGGGGTGAAGGGATACCAAGTTGTAGCAGTATCTAATATCATCCTTTGATAAATGGTCTAAAAATAAGATCTTTGTGGAAAACTCTAAAGAAATTTAGCCATTGAGTTCTAGATGTTAACTATAATGAAAGGTTAAAACTAAAATATCTAGTATAAATAAAACTACAAAAGTCTCCATGAGAAATAATAAAAGCTAGATCAAAACATGATTTTGTAAAAATTGAAAAAATTTCAAAAATATGAAATAACTAAAAATGTTAAGATTAATAGTAGCAGAAAATGCAAGACAAAAATAAAAAAAAATAGAGAAAACAAAAATAGAGCAGACAAACTCGTGAAATGGAAGAATTTGCCTGACAAACAGTGCTGAGGGAAGACAGATGTTTAAAGAACATGAAAACAAAGACTTCTGTATTGGTCATGTAATTGCAACTAACTGAATCAAGCTGGAATAAAGTAAGAGAAATGTCAAATGTGAATATCTAAAGTTTGGTAGTATCAGAGGAAAAGAAAGTTAACATTATTAATAAAAAATAAACAACATTATAAAAATTATTTGGTAAGATTTTATTGTGCAAAATATACATGGAGACATTTAAAGGCATTCATGCTCTGAGCCAAAGACAACTTTAGAAAACTTTCAAAGTTTCTTCCATAACAAAACCATTCATTGTACCTAATTATATTAATGAGGAGTCAATCTCTTTTAAAGGGTATTTGATATCCAAGTAAGCATCTTTTTTACTACCTTAAAAAGGGAATTTTACCCTTAGAGATTACAGGATGAAGTTTGAAAGAGAAGAACTTAATAAGTAACTGGATGTCCTTTCACTGTTAAACTGAATAGCAGAAGAAAGTGTCTGAGTTCACTACCAGTGCAACTACTTTAAAGTCATGTTTTCCTGCCATTTTTTTTGCTGCTGTTTATAAGTAGGTTAAATACACAATAGACCCCAAACAATTAACATATCAAAATGACTGGAAACAAATGCTTAAACAATGAAATCAAATAAAACCATTACTTTGTGGTCTAATCAACCAATTGATGCTCAGCTTATAAACTAGTAATCTAAATAATAACTTTAGTTAAAATTCTTTTATTAAATAGAAACAATATTATTTTGAGAAAAAATTGAGAACTAAGTCATTTGTGTGCAAACAAGCAACTAAATATAAGCAACCATGTGTAAAATTTAGAAAAAGAGATGAAAGGAGGGCAAAAAGTAAAATGTCAGGAATTTAATATAACCTAGCCTAAACTTTAAGAATACCTGAAAGATGATAACATAAGTGAGGACAACAGTGAGGGGAAGATATTAATGATAATGAATCCAAATAGAGAAAGGTAAGGTTTTAAAGGGTAATCATATTTAAATAGCTGTCTTTGGGTAACTATCATTCCTCAACACTAATTCACACACTATGAGAAAAATAAAATGACTCCATGATGAAGCCAGAAGTTAAGGCTATATCTTTAGTACCAAGTAGATTTCAATAGCTTTAAGTGATTTGAGTGAGTTGCAGCTGCAGAAATCAGGTAATTTTTTTAAAATAATGTATAGTTGTCAATAGAAAGGCAGTCCATAATTTATAGAGCAAGTATATCAAGAAAAAGGTTAGTTTATAGAATACAGAAGAAAATAATATCAAAGGCAGTAGGCAAGGAGAAAAATTAATTTAATAAACAGGAAAGATCTAATTTTGTTTGGGTAGAGGCTAAAGAGGTAAGAGAGACAAATAAAATATAGTCTCAAATGAATAACCCTTAAGAAAAGCAAACATATTTAAAAATTTGTAGATATTTAAAAATCTTCAAGCATTTTCACATCAAAACCTAAAAGAAGGTTCATAAATTTAAAAGATCAAACTAAAAAGATATAATATATGTGAAAAAAAGACCTAGTGGATGTTATATGATATTGAAATACCCTATATAATAAAAGCCTATTATGTTAAGTGTCTAGTCATCTGTTCATCCATTCAACCAATCAAAGTGTAATATGCCAATTGCCAGAAACTGATCATTGTCTTACTAATTAGAAAGGTGTGGACAAGGAACCAGAAGGCTGGTCAACCTTGAAGCTCTGAAAGGTCAGAGCCAACCACTCTCTATCTAATTGAGACAATGGTAGCTAAAGCAACTTCCCCATGATTATTTACAAATAATCAATTAAATCCTTACTGATAAGATAATCTGCATATTGCCTGCCTAAGGGCAATGGGTGTATCCCAAACCTGAATAAAAGGAATGGCAAGGCATAGTCCTCCCACTAGAGTTGGGCTAAAACCTGGCCTCCATTTTCCCAAATTAATACTTTTCTAGTCTCTCTTCAATTTGTGTGCAGCCTTCTCCAGAACTCAAACCCTGAACCCGAACCCTGAACCACGCGGGACATAAAAGGGATTTCCACAGCTAATGATATGCTAAGACTGCTCAACCACTCGCTATGACATGCACTGATCACCAGGGGGGCAGTCGACTGAGCAGTCGCTATGAAGTGTATTGTCCTCCAAGGGGCAGATAGTCGACTGGTTGACCAATCACTATGATGTGGACTGACCACCAGTGAGCAGACGCTCCAAATGGTAGGTTAGCTTACTGCTGGGGTCTAGGCAATCAAAACTAAATGAGATTGGCTGGACATGCCCTAGAGCCCTCCCATGGTCCCTCTCTGGCTAGCCGACCTCCCAAGTCCCTCCCCAGCCCCGACTGTTCACCTGTGGGGTCCCTCAGCCTGACTGCACCCTCTTGCAATCCAGGACTCCTCAGGGGATGTCAGAGAGCTGGTTTCAGCCCAATTCCACAGGCCAAGACAAAGGACCACACTGGTACACAAATTTTTGCACTGGGCCTCTAGTTAATTATAAATTCTTAGAGAAAAACCATGTTATCTTATATTTTCACAAGTAGCTTTCATATTGCTGAATAGGTTGTATAGTTATGACAAAGTTAAATATAAGTAAGCAAAATTTTATAATAGACAAAGTGGCATTATTTGATAAAATTAGACTCTGTGGAGCATAAATAGAAGAGATAAAAAATAAAAATAAAAATATGTTCTGAGCCACACTTCAAGGAGTGACAGGTTTCATTATTTATTTATTTAAATATCAGAAGAAATATTGTCATTTTACTTTCTAAATATAAAATATATGCAGTTCAGTTATAAGATCTTTTTTTCATACCTATATTAATGAATAGTCTTCTGTTCTTTTCATGACTTCAATTTTGCAATCTCTTTGCTAAAAAGTTAGATAAAGCAAGAACTTAAATTTAGAGATTATCCATGCGATATACAAAATAATAAAAAAAATAGTAAACTGAGCAGGAGACAGGACCAAGTTAATTATAATTCATACAAAAAGGATAAAATGTTCAAACCTCAGAAAATTTTGTCTTTTTATAACTTTATATATTTTGAGTTATTATCCCATAGGGCCACTGAATTTAAATTTTGATAAAAGTCTGGCACCCAGCTTGTCTCCCTATAAAAGATTTGTTTCTGGTGAGGTCATTTTGGGCTTTTCCTCTAAATAGCCAGGGGTGAATTAGTAAGGTGGTCACTTCATCCAGAATTCAGGGCAAAGCAATCAAACTAATTGATAGAGAAAGCTACAGGGGTACAAAAGTAGAGTAATAGAAGAATGAGATTAGAATTAAAGGATAAAGGAGATAAAGAAAAAAAAAAAAAAAAACCTAGGACCCAGAGGAGAGATTCCAAAGGAACAGTGGTAAATAATAGATAACTTGCTCAGGCAGGCATCTGGATACTTTAATTTCCTTGTAGTCATAGAGTCCTTGTAGCCCTTTCCTTTGTGATCACTTTAACCACTGCTAATTCAGCCACCCTGCTTCTTCAGTCACCTTTAATTTTCAATGGACTATAGATGCCTATAGAGATATTCCTTCTATGTGACAACAATTCAGAAGTAATGCTACATTTCCCTCATCTAAGTAAACTTAAACTGAAGTTCAACACTAGTTCAGAGCATTCATGCCATCATGCAGAGTAAGCCAAACTGGACCCTCCCAACCGTAAGAAGGCACTGATATTCTTCAAAGATCAGCTCAGCTCCAAAGCATTGAGTTCTAGTCCATTCAAGCAATGGGCAGGATGAGCTACAGCTCAATTGAGAATCCAGACAAATTGGAAAATACTAAGAAACATGGCAATTACAGGGCAATTCCTTTGCTAAAATCCCATTAAAATGGAATTTTTAACTCAGTGTTTCTGTGGACCATTTCAAAATCAACAGTACTTCCTATCTATTGCATCTTAGAAAGCGCCTCTAACATCTTCACGCATTACCAGGCCAAGCCTAATTTCCAGCTCAGCTAATTTTATTTAATAATAATCAACATTTCAAGCATTTGGGTGCCTATTAAAAGACTTTTAAACCTTAGTGTTTATCATCTACAAATAACAATTTATTTTTCTATAAAAGCTATGCTTAAGCACTGCATTGAAATTGCAGAGTTGGGAAACTGATTCTTATTCACTAATTCTTATTTAGAGGAACATTTATCCTCTAAATTAAATCACAAAATATGCTTTTGGGGGGCTCTAGTGTATTTAAGCAGAAGAACAGAAGTGGATTTATTGTAAGTATATCCTCTTTGTACCTTTAAGACTTGGTTCAGTGTCTGGATTATAGAAAGAGTGTGATATGGTACCTTTCTCAGATAACTTCCATATATATATGTAACATTACTGTTTTGAAGAATTAAAATATTATTCTAATGAAAAAAGTTTATAGTTTTATTCTAGCTGTAAACATCATACAACTGGAAATTATTCCTAAAATATATATATCCCTTGGGGGATGTTGAGCCTAAACCAGCAGTCAGACATCTTTCTTACAATGTGGGATGCAGCATGCACCAGTGACCATATGCTTGCTGTTGTATGGGCAGCTACATTTTTTTTTTTGCCTTGATTATAAAAAGTAGTACATAACATGATCTTTCTAAGGCAGTAGTACCATTTTCCCCATCTTGTGGGTGGAAAAACTGAAGCAAAGAGAAATTAAGTAATTGGCTTTGTCACACAGTTGTAAGTGTCAGAATCAGGGCTGACCACAAAATGTGCAAGCCAGAGTCCATGCATGTCATCGCTGCATTATCCTGTTTATTTTCAGTGTTAGATTTAAAAATTAAAACCTGGCAAGGCTACTCTAAGAGATTGTTCCCAATATATAGCGTCCCTAGGCCTGGCCAGTGATCAGGGCTGATCTCTGGGGCGACCAGAGGGTGCGGTTATGAGGGGGCCTTGCTGGCACCCACCTTGGCTGGTGGCTGGCACAACACACTTGCAGGCCCTGCCCCACAATCATCCCTGCCGCCAGTCACCTCCCTCTGGAAGTGGGGGATGGGGAGGGGATGGGGGAAGGGCAGATGCTCAACACAGGAGCAGCATTGATTGTACTCCCCCTGGTGGTCAGTGTGCATCATAGCGACTTGTCATTCCACTGATCGATTTGCATATTAGGTTTTTATTATATAGGATAGGATAGCTATACTATGTAACTTTCTGTTCATGTACAGAGAGATCATGAAATGGCTTAACTGCATTAAACATGGTTTAAGTTTTTAATATATAATGTGTTATATATTTTAATTATAAAAGATGTATCTTAATACATGAATTTTAGAACTGCATAGAAAAGTACAAAGAGAAGAAAATCCCTTGTGACCTCACCATCCAGAGAGAACTATATTATCACCTGAATGTGTAAATGAAGATTTCATTCTACAATTATATTACCTGTATATTTAAAATGTTAGCAATAATGGAAAATAACATCTTCAGTTTTTTTTCCTCATCACTCTAATCTTCCAACTAGTATGAGGCAGACAGAGAGCTGGGAGGCATTAGCACTTAATAGAGAAAGCAAAGCACAAGCTTTGGCATCAGCTAGACTAGGGTCACACTCTAGATCCCTTACTGATGGTTTGCTCTGAGAACATCAGTTAAGACTCATCATCCTCATCTTTCTAACAGAGATGATAACCCTACATGGATTTAGCTATAAGGATTAAATGAAATGGAGTATATAATAGGGCTACAAGCTGTGCCAGGCACATAGTAAGTCTTGAAAAACCCATGACTTGGCCAACCTTAACTCCCTCTTCTGTTCTTCCTAGACTAGTACCATTGAAGAGAAGATGGTGATCCAGCATTAGGCAAAGACCCTTCAGTCCCATAGGTTTTAAATTGAAGCGCACATCTAGGAGGCTAGGAACAGATCAGGATGGATATGAGGAAGCAGCAAGGCCCAATCCTTGGTGCAATTGGAAAACTCACTCCTAATAATTTTTGCTTGTGAACTCCTCCAAAAACATAGAGTATCATAATAATAAGTGAATCAAGCTCTACTAAATTGTGAACTTTTACATATTAACCTCTAGCATCCCATCTGTGCTCAGAGAAGATTAAAGTCTGTTGTACTCTATTCAGCATTCAGTACATGTTATTGTTTAAATTCTACCCCTAAAAAGGCTAACTTTAAAAAATAAATTGAAATTAAACATTGGTGTCTGAGCACACAGTTGAACAAATTCCTCTTTTCCTCTTTAAAAAACTCATCTGGGACTAGAGCTCAAACTGCATTCAAACTTCACACCAGATTAGGCCTTGAGTCTGAAAGGACAAGGTGAGAACTTGGCCCATTAAACATAATGGAGTAAGTCAAGTAGCCAAGATTTCTGCAGAAACCCGAAGCATCTCCAGAATGTTTTTAGGTTTTTTTCATTAAAAACCTTTGAGGCTTGATTCTGAAGCAGGGCTCTGAGCTGTGGGTTCATGCTGTCACATTAGGAAAACGGCAGGCGAACGCCATTCTGTGCAGACAAATCCTTCCTGCTTCCCATTAGGGCTCAGTGGCGCCTATTCTCACATTTCTATGGTTAACCTTGGGTTAAAGAACATTAGGATAATAATGGCATAAACTTTTCACAGTTCATATAAAACTTTATAAGGGTTGGTTCTTTGTAGAGGAGAGTGCATTAATCTACAAAACAAGCAAGCTGTTTAGCTTAGCTATTTAGCCATGTGTTTTCAGGGTCACTATTCCAGCAAAATGTAGGGAATTTCAATGTGTGTTGTTTTAATAAAGTGAGAGAATGCAAGCCTTTACAGTTCACTACAATAACGCTGCATGACTTACATTCCATGTATTAAAAACAATTATTATGCTGTTGCCAGACAGTATGGGGTATATTACCAGAGCCACTATCATCAGGCATGGCTCAGCATAGCTCTTAAAGGATCCAGATGGTGGTTTTCAACTTCATCTCCATGATGTTCCCTAGGAAGTATGTGTTATAATCGGTCCCCTTCTTCTTTCAGAGTTTTACAGAGCACAGCCAACAGGACAAGGGCCTTCCTGCTGTTATTGGTAGGCTGTAACTGCACTAGCCATTACCCACAACAACTATTAAAATGACAGGTGCCAGAGAATGCTCCTTATCCACAAGGCAAATTTATGACCCCAGGGCAGCAACTGGTACTTAATGGCATTTTACAGCACAAGACAGACCTTCCTCTTTTTTTTTTTTTATTATACTTTTATCTTGCAAATGTATTTTGTCATGCCAATGAAATGGAGGTGGGGGAAAGGAATTATGATTTGATTAAATGATTTCTAATCCGGTTTCATGACAATAAACAAAAGAACACTCAAGAAGCATTAAGAATGATAAAATGAAGTAAATCAACTGTAGATCAAACTCTAATTATCTTCAGGAATAGAGTTAAGCTGAGAACATCACCTGTGTATCTAAAGAAAGAAAAGGATTTCGGGGCGGTCACTCACGCAGCTGGAAAAAGTGCAGAAAAAGACACGCCATGGCGAGTGACAGACTTGCCCAGCGCACTAGCTTCCTGGGACACCTTTAGCAAAGCCAGAAATCTACAGATTCCATTTGGGATCCAGACGGCAGCCAGATCCTTATACTTTGCCCTGAGGAACAACTCTTATCAGTTGCGGTGACAGAACCTGTGGTTTGGAAAGACTGATTACTTTGAGCCCAGGTCGGAGGACACTGGCACTGTTTCCAGTGAACCACTATGATCTCTTTTGGAAGGCCTTGAGAAGCAGCCGTCTTTCCTTCTTTCCCTGGGGCTACTGTCTCTGGAGAGGGAATGGGAGCTTTCTGGACCCTGAGATGAAAGCCTTCTTGGAGGAGAACACTGAAGTCACCAGCAGTGCAGCCTCACCCCTGAAATTTGGCTGCAGCTTTTGACTCCCCAGATGCAAGTTTTGGTGGGAAAGAGCTGACCTGGGGCCCCACAGAGATCCTTATTGGGCGATCTACTGGCCAGGAGGCCAACCCCTGTCTAGGTATCTTTTGGATAATCCTGATGTTGTCAGAGGTAAATCTGTGTTAGATTTTGGGAGTGGATGCGGAGCTACAGCTTTCGCTGCTAAGATGAGTGGGGCATCAGTGATCTTGGCCAACGACATAGACCCTATTGCAGGAATGGCTATCACACTAAATTGTGAATTGAACCAACTGAAACCTTTAACCAAAAGCATTTTGGATTTGCAACAAGATAAATGGGACCTTGTTGTGCTTGGGAATATGTTTTACGATGAAGACCTTGCAGATAGTCTTCATCGATGACTGAGGGATTGCCTTTGGACTCACAAAACTCAAGTACTGATCAGTGACGCTGGCTGACCCCAGTTCAGAGGACACAGCATTCAGCATCAGCTGCACAAAGTGGTAGAATGTTCACTTCCAGAACCTAGTAGGCAGGAAAACAATGGACTGACAAGTGCAATGTGGGATTTCCAGCCTGAACTATCAACATGCTTCCCAGTATGGATTGACCTATGTTTGGGTTCAATCCTAGAAGACTCTCCAGTTTGAAGAACGCAGTTCCTGTGAAATGGCAAATCTTGTTTTCAAAATATGAAGATTTAGACTTTTGTCATGTAACTAGTTCTGTATTATACCAAATATACAATTCTTTATCTGTAATTTTTTTCCTAATTTTACTGCTATCTATATAATAAAAACCCAGTGGTCATATGCTGTAACAATTAAAGACTGGTCACCAGGTGGTGCGTTGATGGGTACCATGTTGCTGGCAGGACTTGAGGCTAGGTCCTGTGGCATGCAGGGTCTTATGTAATTTCGCTCACAGGGCCTCTAGTAGGAATATAATTATAGAAAGCAGTGCCCAATTATAGCAACAAGTAAATTGGGGAGAGAATTAGATATTGTAGCTGAGTCGGTTTCTGTAGTGGAGGACAAATATGTGATGTGTAGAATTAAACAAACAAAAATATAGAAGACTATAGTATTTAGTACATAATAGGGTCTTAGTGGACAACTGAAGTAAAAAATAAAAGATTTTAGAATTTCCAAAATACTCTGTACTGACACCATATGCCTCTGTATGGCTTACTAAAGTTAGGTAGAAATTGGTTATACCACCACTACATGTCCCAGGTTTTTAGAATCTTATATATTAAAAAACAACAACAATACTATGATATAAGAGAGGAACAATGTGAAGGAGAATGTGTATAGAATACCACTATGCAGCCCTAACTAGTTTGGTTCACTAGATGGAGCATCAGCCTGTGGACTGAAGGGTCCCAGGTTTGATTCTGGTCAAAGGCATGTTCCTTGGTTGTGGGCACATCTTCAGTACAAGGTGTGCAGGAGGCAGCTGATCTATGTTTCTCTCTCATTGATGTTTCTAATTATCCCAGTCCCTTCCTCTCTGTAAAAAAAATTGATAAAATATATTTTAAAAAATAAAAACTAAATTAAAAAAAGGATTTCACATATTAAGTATAACTTCCTAAGTGGAATCACATGGTTGCAGCTTGCTGGAAATCATAGTCGAAGCTGGATATTATGTTGTGATGCTTTAACAGTTTACATACTTAACTTTACATTGAGTTAAGATTCTATATAAGTTTTAGTTTTGACTTCTCCAGTAATTTCAATGTGCTCACTTACCATAAATTTCTGTCAATGAACCCATAGAATATTTCATTAGATTTTTAAAAACATGACATTGTTGAATTAACAATACCTATCAAAATTTAAAATGCACATCATTTAACTCCAAATTTCTCTTCTCATAATTCATCCTATAAGTATTCTTTCACTTGTACAGATAAATAGCTAGGAATAAAATATGGTGGTTCTATTCTTAATTTTTTAAGGAAAGTTCATATCATAGTTCTACTCTTTAAAAAAAAAAAGAATTTTCATATTGGTTTTTATTGTGACTGCACCAGTTTACATTCCCTTTCCTAATCATATTGACAAGTATCTGACATGTATCCACCATTACTTTTCACCAGGTCTACTCATTTTTGACCCACTGTCACTATCTATTTAGGATTGACCTTGTAACAAAAGACTAAAGTGGGTAAGATATTAAATATATTTATCTCCTCACTTTCGGCCTGAAGTTTCACAGCCAAAAGCTCTGCAGTCATAGGTAACATCAGTTTTGATTCATGAACAAAAGGAAATTTGTCAATTATAGCATCCTTATATGTCTCTCTTCTCAAGTTAGTTTGCATTAGAAACTGTAGTCTGGAGAATTGACCATGGAACTTCTTATGCCATAATTATCTGAATTTAAAGGCAGGCAGGACCCAGCAATGAAGGCGCAACTACAAGACTATACACACAGCTCACACAGGGGCATACCTAGAGTGCCCAAGAGAACCCAAAGAGGCCCACAGCAAGAGAAATCATAATTAAAATGCAAAAGGTTAAAGGCAAAGAGAGACCAGGTAACAGACAGAGACTTGGCCTACAGCAGCTGCCCTATATCTAATTCAGCGTAGCACCAGAAATGCTCAGGGCCTACTCAAGAATGCAAATAATTCTTTCCACTAATATTTACAAGGTAAACTAAGATTTTTGGTAGAGTATTAAATTTGACAGTAAAACAGTAATCAAGTTTTCAGATTGATTTAAATTGGTTAATTGAAATAAGTGAATATTTAAGAAAATTTAATTGTCCTAGACAAAAAGTTGTTCCTAAAATATTAACTAAAATTTCTATTGACAGTTCTTCTCATGGTAAAATTGCTTAACATGCAATGAACCTAAAGCAGTCATATTTTGGGGCAAAAAATTAAAATTTAAAGTTATTAAGACTGCATTATAAAATTTACAGAAGCCTCCATTAATCAAAAAAAGGGGGGAAATGGGATAATATCATGTAAGGAAAAATAACCTGTAGGTAAATTACATCTAGAAAATTTTAACTTTACAAAAATTAATTTTCCTTTGTAATGCTAACAAAAAGACACCCATGAAAAAAACATATGGTGTCAAAATAAGCCAAAGGAAAGTCTTTTGAGTAAAAATAAAGGAATCCCAAGTGAATTTTATAGAAAGGAAAAGATTTCTTTATTAACTTTTGGTCAAGAATATGTATGTATATTTTCAGAAAACAACTCCAAGACCATGTCGATTCCTGCAACAGAAAGGAATTGACAGATCTGCTAAAACCACAAAGACAAGAGGAGAAACAGTCCAGAGATGGAAGATGCCTAGGGCACCTGGCATGATAGCAGTCAGCAGCTGTGTGTCACTGCAGCTTGCCTAGGACCAAACCAGAGAAGATCAGACTTGCATTCTCACCATGTGTCCACCATTCAGATATCATTGCTGACATGTACACATAAGGAACTGTTTGACATTAAAACTGGGTCTCAGAATTGTTGGACATTGAAGTTGGGAATCAAACTATATATATATTTATATTACATTTATTTCTAGTCTGCAGAGGCAAGATTTTTTAAAGAAAAGAAATGGGAAAAATAGATACAGAGGCAAAGAAGTATTGAACAGACTGTCAAACTACAGCAGGAAGGCAGAGGAGGTTGGGGGTGGGAGGAGGTGAAAGAGATCAACCAAAGAACTTATACGCATGCATATAAGCATAACCCATGGATACAAGACACTGGGGGGGTTAGGTGAGGGTATGTACTGGGGGGTAGGGGAAGTCAATGGGTGAAAAAATAAAGACATGTACTACTATTTGTAATACTTTAAACAATAAAAAATTTAAAAATAAAATAAATGGTTACAATAGAAAAAAATAAAGGCAAAGAGAGAATCTTAAAAACAATAAGAGATGCAATTAGTAAGAAGAAGAAAAAAAGATCAAAAGTATGAACAATAAAAAAGTAAAAAATATATATCTGTAAACTATTGAACGTAAAAATCAAAATAAATGAACAATGAATCTAATGAATAAAATAAACTGATGTATAAAATAGAACTAGAGACATGGAAACATGGAACACACTGAGGACTCTCAAAGGGAAGCCTGGTGAGGGAAGTAGAAAAAGATTAACCAAAGATCTTATATGCATACTAGAGGCCCAGTGCACAAAAATTCGTGCACTCAGGGGTCCCTCAGCATGGCCTGTGCCCTCTCACAGCCTGGAACCCTTAGGAGATGTCCATCTGCTGGCTTAGGCCCACTTCCCAGGAAGCAGGCCTTGGCTGGCAGCCAGACATCTCTCTGGCAGCCCAGGAGCCATTTGGGGATGTCTACTCCAGCCTAAGCCATCAGTTGGACATCTTTAGAGCTGCCAAGAAGGCAGGAGAGGTTCCCGCCTCCACTGTTGCACTCGTAGCCCTCAGCCCAGCTTGTGAATGAGCAAAGCTCCCCTGATGGAGCACACTGACCACTAGGGAGCAGCTCCTGCATTGAGCAGCTGCCCCCTGGTGATCAGTAACCATCATAGCAACCAGTTGTTCCTGGTCATTCCACAGTTAGGGTCAATTTGCATATTACCCTTTTATTCTATAGGATATGCAAAGATAATAGGGTGGTGAAGGAAGTGGGTAGACAGGGGCAATGATGTAAAAAGAGGTACAGCTGTAATACTCTCAGCAATAAAGATTTTTTTAAAAAATAAATTAAATAAAGGCAGATAGACCCTTGGATTCAGATTTGCAAAGTACAGCACTTTATCTATGAGCACACATCAGTTTTAAACTATTTCAAATGTTGACTCTCTTAAAAATAGGCTTTAAAAAACACATAGAATCACTTTTTCATCAATAGAGATTTATCTGGACTCCAGATGAATTTTCATTCACCAGTTTTCATTTATGGGGTTAGTCTATTGTGTGACATTGGAGGGTTTATGTTTTCTTTAACGATTGATTGTCGGATCATATTTAATTGTTGTGTTAAAATAAGATAAATTATAAACTCAGTCAAAACCGGTTTGGCTCAGTGGACTGAAAGGTCCCAGGTTCAATTCTGGTCAAGGCATGTACCGTGGCTGTGGGCACATCCCCAGCAGGGGGTGTACAAGAGGCAGCTAGCTGATCGATGTTTCTCATTGATGTTTCTGACTTTCTATCCCTCTCCCTTCCTCTCTGTGAAAAATCAATAAAATATATTTTAAAAAATAAAAAATAAATAAACTCAAATCATGTGGCATGGTATATGCTTATATACGCTTCACGTTTACCAAACACAAATGTGTTAGGTAAAAAGAGATAGATAGGTAGATGATAAATAGCTAGATAGATAAACAAATTGACTCCTTTACCTAAAATGATATAAATAAAAGCCACCCTGCATTGTTACTGAAAAAAATATAATTCCTAAAGTGAATCAGGTTGAGTATTTTTAAAACTAAAATAGAACAAAAGAAAAATTAAACTTTGACCTGAGTTTCACCCCAGTCATCAGGTTAAGGTAAAAATATGATACACAGTAGAATATAGATCATAGTCTTTGATAAAAATAAAATCTTGACTGAAAACTTGTTATTTAAATGCAATGACTTTTTATAATATAATTCATAACATTCAATATTGTACAAGCTTAGAATGTTGTCAAGATGTGCCACCTTTTGCCATTAAAATTTTAATGTGACAGCCTACTGGGATAAGCTACACATTTTTTAAAGAATGCTATTTAAGAAAAATGGCCAATTTTTGTTTGGTTAATCAAACAGTGGGAAGTGCTGTAATGGATAATTGGGTTACCCAGTTCATCATTATAATTTGACATTTACATAGATTTTTATATTTTCTAAATGTTCTACAACAATTTTTCTTGGATCCATCAATATTACCTTGAGAGGTAAATTCATTCTTCAATTTTCTTCTTCCAAAGGAGCTCAGAGAAGCAAAGTGAGATCCAGCAAGTCAGATGCAAAGATAAGATAAGAAATTCTTGCCCTGGCAGGCCTAAGTCACTGCTTTTTATCCCTAGAGGAACCTTACACCTTTCTATTTGAAAGTTTCCAAAGAAAATTAAACTGTCAAAGATAAATTAACACCCAAGGCCCCTCACATTTCTAGTCCAGGTGGTCCAATTACAGATTTAACCTAAAGTAAGTTCAGATATAAAATAGGGTGGCACATTATAGTTATGGTAGTCTTAACAAGCCTGTACTTGAAAACTTCAACGTTTAAAACTAACCTTTACTCATGTAAAATTGTCTTTCCTGCCTGCCCCCCATCATTCTTCTGCTCTCACAATAGTATTACTGTGCAGGTCCCGTTTGCAACACCCCAGGAAGTGCTCTGGATCTGCCCCAATATTACAAAGAAGAACTAAAGCCATAAAAATAGCACATATATGTGGCAAATAATAAGGCCATTATCTGACATCTGATAGAGAAACTTGATCAGAGCAGAATTTACATATCTAGACCCAACTGCCCCTATGTACTATCCTTTCTTCCTCTTCATTTCTTAGCTCCACACCACCCCATAACCATCACCACCTCCCACCACCCTTGGAGTGGCTGTGTTCTCTCTGTAAAGAAGCCACTTCATCTCAGGCGGTAAGGATGTCAACAGAGTAATTGCTCATTTTATACACTCCAACTGGATGATAGAGTTTTTCAGCTTTGAACATATCCTAAAAGAATTCAGATGTTTAAAGTAGAATACTTGAACTTTTTAGGAACTTCAGTTGGACTAAAAAAACAATTTATTGAGGGATAGTATGCCTTGCAAAGCATCTAAATTCCGATTATCTAAATCAAATCTTAACCCCACAAAATTAACTTGGTCAATTTGGAAGATTAGACTTTATGGCTATAATATGCATGATGAGGAACTTTAAACCAAATTAATTAAAAGATCTGACTTATTTCTTAATTCTACCATAAATACTTCTTGGTGAGTGGAATTTTATGTTAAGAGCTCAGAGAGTTAACAAGGCCTGTTGGTGGCAAGAATAGATAAAATTATTTAAGAAAAATAAAAAATAAATGTATCGTCTTTAAAAGCACCTATTCCTTTAAGTACAGGATTAGAAATTTGTTTCAATTTAATCTGCTTAAAAATATAGTTTACATGTTTTAAATGCCACTAAATAAAGTGGCTCAGGAGGCTATGATGATATTTGGCAGTACATATTTGTGTGCGTATGCACAATCTGTTAGAGTTAGATCTTAGAAAATGAACAATAGATAGATGCCCAAAATGTAGAAGCCAAAACGAAAACAAACAAACAAAAAGAAGTGACTGTGCATAATGTGATTTGCAAAAAAACACTTTCTTATATATTAAGATTTCAAATATTCTCTGCTTCTGAAAAATAATAATTATGAATATGATACTGACACTGTGTCCTACATGTGTTTGTATAATAAAGTTACATATATAAATATAATGTATTAAGTGTCACCTAAAATGAACAGATAGTCATAATTATCTGTGAAACCTGGACATTCTTTTGAACAAGTGTCCCAGATGTCAAACCAAGAGTTTCATTCATTCTTTATCTATCTGTTCATTGAGACCTGGCATTGTAGTTTAATAATTATTTCTTACCATTTTTATTGACAAATAAAAATAGAATTTGAAAGGAATAATAATCATTCTGATATCTAATTTCTCTGATTTTGTTATTCATATCTTAAGGATCACATAAATTTTATTTTATAGCTCAGTTTTCCATTAAAAATAAATAAAAACTATAATTTTCATAACTGTTGGTACATTTCCTTGCTCACTAAACTGACTGATTAGAAATTGTTCTATTCCATCTCTTCCTATCATTTTGAAATCAATGAGTTATCCATGACCCCTGTGTGAGTGGTAAATTTGTGTTCAGAAGTGGAGAGACACTCAGCTCTGAGTCAGCTTCTATTTTATGGAGGAGAGATTGATTTTTACTAGCCTTCCATAAGTACATTAACAGTATAAGTTATACTTTTAAGGCATCCATAAGTTATAAAATGATGTAGATACAACAGTTTGGTCTATAGTTATATGACTACAAGTCCTAAGAACCTACTGACACTCTCTATCCCTACAAAAAAAAAAGCCAAAAGGATGCCCTTGATACTCATTTTAACTTTTCCACATTGACCTATACTATAAATCAGGAATGAAAATCAATGGCTATTTATTTTATATGCACAAGCAGCATGAAATTACTAGGGTAATATAAAATGATTATTGATTTGTCATTTTCTCTTTTTTATTGTATGTTCTTTTGAAATCACTTACATAATATATCAAAGAAATGAGAAACTAGTAACTATATAAACATTTTGTATTAAATGTTCCTAAAGTGTAACAATGATACACAGAAACTGGTGGTTTTACAATGAATTCTACCACAAATTCTGCGGGTCTCTTTACCAGTACACACGCCACACCAAGAGGGTGATTCCAGTTCCACATCCCAGCTGTCATGCAAGCCATAGCTTCAAATATGAGAGGAATAAAATATTCTATACTCTTTTACTTTCTCCCAGAGCATGCCTTATTATATCACATCCAGCACTTCCACAAGCTCTAAACGGCACTGTTATTATTGACAATGATGCTGCATTGTTTATTTTAAAATACTTTTTTGCCACACTGCCTTTAATATATAATAAAAATAACATTCAAGTCATAAAAGTTCATAATCACAGAAAGGTAGTGTTGAAAGAGACCTTAAAAAACATTATGTCTAAAGTGATGTTACTCCATCATTTTTCCAATATCACTCCCCAAGGAGATGTTTTAGGCACTTATTTCCAAGTTTTCTCACTATGAAATTTTAATATCATAGACATTCTGTATATCGTTTTATGTATCTCCATGGTTTATACACAAAAGAGTAGGATTCTTGTCCCTTAAGAAACAATTTTTCTCCCTTGAGGCATTATCACCTTTGTGCTGAATGTATTTTTCAGTGAAAATAATGTGATTGAAGTAGAGCTATTAAAATGAAAATAATATACTCCTACCACATTTGTATTAATAGTCAATTAAAGTGAGACTGCGTACCTTTGATCACCATTAAAGAGATATTTGAAATACTTGAACTCTGGAAGAGAATCTAAGAAGAAATGATATACCATATTTTCTGCCATATAAGAGGACTAGGCGATTAAGACGACTCACAACTTTTCCAGTTAAAATATAGAGTTTGCGATATACTTGCCGTATAAGACTACCCCTCTTCCAATGCACACCATTAAAAATTTTTAAAAAACATCAGATTTGCCGAGACCAGTTTGGCTCAGTGGATAGAGCGTCGGGCTGCGGACTGAAGGGTCCCGGGTTCGATTACAGTCAAGGGCATGTACCTTGGCTGCGGGCACATCCCCAGTAGGAGGTGTGCAAGAGGCAGCTGATTGATGTTTCTCTCTCATCGATGTTTCTGACTTTCTATCCCTCTCCCTTCTGCTCTGTAGAAAAAGAAAAAGAAAACAAAAGAAAACAAAAGAAAACAAAAACAAAAAGAAAAAGAAAAGAAAAAAAATCAATTAAAAAAATCACATCAGATTTGATTTTGACCCCCAACTTTTCAGAAGATTTTCCTGGGTTAAAAAGTCATCTTATACACCAGAAAATACGGTATTACTATCTAATGTTTCCCCTTAGTTGCCTTTCATTAATCATATGGACACCATTCTCTTTTGTCATGCTGGTAACACTAAAAGAATATGAAACCTTTCTTTCTCAAAACAATTATGACTTCTTTTTCATTCAATTTTCCATTCTATTTATCACATAAATACCCTTTCATGGCATATTCCATCAATAACAAATCAGCTTTAAGATACATGAACATCCAGTATATAAGAACACATGCACACACGTAAAATATATACATAAATACATGCACACACATCATTGTAAAGTAGAGAAAAGAGCACACATGACACCACACATTCTGCACTGCTGAGAACCTGAGGTCACTGTGTGATATGACAGATTGTAAGAGGTCATTCATGATGACATTAAACATTTCAGTTTCCATCTAATCATGACAAATTTTGGACTAATGCAGCTCCTTTCAGTGCAGCATAAGTCACCGTATGGAAATAAACCACTTAATATTACAATATTTGACAACATAACAGTGAATAGCTCAGTAGAAAAATCAATAAAAATAGATCCAGACTGGGGCAAAAGCTAATCAAGTCAAATCAGAAGAAGGTGGCTGACTCAACTCCTTTCCAATTAATCAAATGAATCATTCAAAACTTTATGGAAATAATGGCTAAGGAGAACCTCAGAAATTCTTATTAGACAAAGTGGTTTTCTATGATGTACTGGTCTTTGTTGTTCATGAAAAAGGACAATTTTAGCAGGATTAAATTTCATGGCTCAAGTTGTATAGCTTGCATCATAGTGAGTGTGTGTGCGTGTGTGTTCAAGAATGTGGAGCTAGAAGGCAGGATCTGGGTCTTGTCATGGTTTTGATCCTTACTGGTTCTTTTTGCAGTAAGAGAAACTTTTCGGAATTCGGAAACTTCCTTAACTTCTCAGAGTCATTCTTGTCTTAGGCATAGGTGAAATGATCATCAGGAGTTATTCTTGGCTGCTAGGTGTTTACAAAAGTAAGGAGGTACAATGGCATCATTATTGATATCCTATAGTCAATGTTTCTGATCCAAGTGCATATCAAGCAAGATTTTGTTTTGCATTTACTTTCAATAGAAAAATTTTAAATCATTAACAAAATATTATTCTGGGAACACTGCCATAACCCTTAATATCTTGATGACTGGTACTCTAAGTTCCAGACACTGAATAGTGACTTCCATAAAAAGAATTCTTAGACTCGGTCTCTTTCCTGCTCCTTAGTTGTCAAGCTTTCCCTTATATATGCTGGGTCTCAGAGTCTTGTTATTGCTGAGAAATCATTGAATATTCCACCTGGTTCCAAACACTGAGGTGGGTTAGGTGAGTATAATACGGAGGTTCAATCTGGTGAGAGGACATTGCATACAGTGGGATAGGAACAATTGTAATTTCCATTTTAAAAAATGAGAAACAGGGTTTATACAATCTGGCATGTGCTCGTGTTGGTATACTTGTGATTTCTGTTAAATGTTAGATATGGATTGTTCTTGTTTCCCTAGTTCCATGAAAGAGAATGTGTACCTGAAATGGGTACAACAGATGTGAAGTTTAAGTAAAGAAGTACAGCATATTCACCATCTGCTCAGTGAAGCTGCCCAGATACTCTTATGATCAGAACTAGCAAGCACAGAAGATAAATCTACCCCTTTTTTAAAAAAAATTAAATTGCTTGGGGTGACAGTGGTTAATGAAGTTATATAGGTTTCAAGTATACAACTCTAAGATACATCATCTATTTATTGCCTTGTGTGCCTACCACCCAAAGTTGAATCTTCTTGCATCACCACATATTTGACTCCATTTATCTTTTATTACTCCACCACCCCACCCTTCTGGTAATCACCATATTGTTGTCTGTGCCTATGAGTTTTTATTTGTTTGTTTCATTTGTTCATTTGGTGCTTTTAGTTTTATATCCCACATGAATGAAAAAATATAGTTTTTAACTTTTGCTGTCTGATTTATTTCAGTTAGCATGATATTCTAAAGATCCATCCATGTTGTCTCAAATGGCAGTATTTCATCCTTTCTTATGGATGATAAGTGTTCCACTGTGTATATGTACCAAATCTTCTGTGTTCAATCATCTAGCAAAGGATACTTTGGTTGTTTCCAGATCTTGGTTATCACAGATAATGCTGCAATGAGCATAGGGATGCATATATCTTTGCAAATAAATATTTTCCAAAATTTTAGGTAGATACCCAGAAGAGAGGTTGCTGTGTCATATGTTAACTATTGGTTTAAATTTTTGAGAATCTCCATAGCCTTTTTCACAGTGGTTGAACCAGTTTACATTCCCACCAGCAGTGACTGAGGGTTCCTTTTTCTCCACAACTTCTCCAACAATTACTTGTCTTGTTGATAATAGTCATTCTAACAGGTGTGAGGCAATATCTCATTGTATTTTCAACTTGCATTTTCCTGGTAGCTAGTCAAATCAAACATCTTTTCATATATCTGTTGACCATTTGTATGTTTTCTTGTGTTGTTCAGGTTCTCTGACCATTTTTAATTGGGTTATTTATTTAAATTATATCAGATCTCTATCTATTTTTAATATTAACCTATTTTGGAGAGAAAGGGGCAGTTTCTTTTGTTGTGTAGAAGCTTTTTAGTTTGATATATTTTAAATCATTTGTTTTTGCCTTTTCTTCCCTTGCCGTTGGGACAAATTCATAAAATGCTCTCCAAGATCAAGGCCCATAAGTTTCGCCTATGTAATTTATAGTTTCAGGTCTTATATTTAGGTCATTGATCCATTTTGAAATAATTTTTAAATATGGGGACACACAGCAGTTTAGTTTCATATCCCTTTTAAACTTCCTTAGAACTCACATCACATTCCACCATGTGCTAAAGCTCTTATGGGTATATCTGACATACCCATATATCTCTCCACTCCCCAAACTATATCAGTTCCCATGAATGATTTTCTGTCCTGAAAATGACAGAAATAGCTGAAGTACATGGTGGACATTCAACAAATATTTGCTAAGTTAAAATGAACATGGAGAAGACACACAATGACATTAAAATATTCATGCTCTTTTTTTAGCATTAACCCTCTGTGATCATATGACATCATTTTTACATTTACAATGTATCTTTAACATTTCCTTATGCACTGGTTTAAAATATAGTCTAAGTACAAAAAAAAAGAAAGAAAATTAGAAAAAATGGAGGACTTTAAAATATGGTTCTAACTAAAAAGGAAATAAAACAGTAAATTATTAGAAAGCCCATTAGAATTTATCATGATAAATTCTACTCCTAACCTTTACCTCTGCCTCCCATCTGTAATGTTACTGATCTCTGAGCAGTTTGTTTTGAAGCATGCTTCTAAAGATTAAATTAGAATTAACAAGGGAGTGTCTACTTTTAAGATGACAAAGTACACACCTGCTCTTTGAGGAGAGTTCAAAGACAGATTCTAATGAAAATATCAACACAATTATTATGTGCCTTCTCTTTTTGTTGACCAAGACTTCCTATTTCATCTAAATTTGATTCAATGTTCATTTTGCTTTTAATTTTTATATTAATTATTATTCATTTATTTCTTACTTTTTCACTTATAATTTCTTAATTGCTAGAAGGCAAAGGACTTCTTTGTCACCAAGTGTGTTTCACATTGAGAAGCTAAAGATGAGAAGTTCCCATCCCGATAGTAATGCTTTTCTTCAGTTTCCTTTTCTTGTCAACGAGCTTCTGATCAATACACTTAAGAGTTATTTCTCACCCTAACAGGTTTGGCTCAGTGGATAGAGCATTGGCCTGTGGACCAAAGGGTCCCAGGTTCAATTCTGGTCAAGGGCACATACCTTAGTTGTGGGCACATCCTCAGTAAAGGGTATGCAGGAGGCAGCTGATTGATGTTTCTATCTCATTGATGTTTTTAACTCTATCCCTCTCCCTTCCTCTCTGTAAAAAAAAAAACCAAACAATAAAATATTTTTTTAAAAAAGAGTTATTTCTCATGACTCAGAGCAGAACTGAAAGTTGGAAGCTCTGTTGGCTAAGAGCACCCAGCAGTAGTTTGTGTACTGTAAATATAGTCTATCCAATTGTCTCATGCTTCAGCTATTCACAGGGAGTACAGATGATTAGAACAGAGTCAGGCTCCATTTTTGCTTATGGTTCTGTCATGGTTTGTTGCTATTGTTTTTTTTTAGAAGGCACAGATACTGTGTCCGTCCACCCAAAGAACGGTTTAGTCACATGGTTGAGCTCTATAAAGAAATATTCTTCTTTTGCCAATTTTTATTTAAAGTATGTTTTATATAACATTAATGATATCTCAGATAATTTTACTTGGTAAATAATAAATAATAATTTTTGGTACTGTTGTTATGCACTCATTTTAATGTATATTAAAATATATATAAACAAGCACATTAGACCCATAATTTTTTAGATGTTATTGCTCAAGATAAGGCAAATAATAATATTTATCAATGGAAAAAATTATGTTGGTTATGCAAAAATAACAAAATTTTAAATAGTACTTTTACCAAAATATGATTTCTTAAGTATAGAAAGTAGATAAACCACTTAGATTGAGTAGTTTATCATTTTAACCTGTCATTCTGCTTTCTGATATAACAAATCAAAGTATCACAGGACATTCAGCTCTAGATCAAAGTAAGTTTATATGAAATCTTCAGAAAAGTTTAGGATTTTAATCACCTCAAGTGACTTGTAGATTTAAATTCAACAAAAGGTCAAATCATTTCCCCTAAAACATATGGCATGCAATAAAAAATAAATGTGTCATAGTTAACCTATATCCAGCTGTTATTTTAATTCCCAGACCATAGCAACTTACAAAATTAGAATAGTCTTAGTCTAGTTTGACAAAAATAGAATGCAGTTCCTGGAGCATTTTTCTAAATCTGACTGAAATGAGTGGATATGTTCCTGAACAAGTAACTATATTATAATTTCTAAGTCCTCATCACCTATTTCTTTTTGTTTTTCTTCTCCTTTGGCTTTCTGCTACCCTTGAATAAAGTTGACCTCCAATCCATGAAATATGAAGTCTTCATGATCTAGCCTCGGCCTGTGTTCCAAGCTCATCCTTGTCCATCTTCTTCCTTTTTCACTGTAACTTGGATACATGGTCTTTTTGTAATTCTGGACTGAAAGCTCTTTCCCAGGATGCTATTCCCTCTGCCAGCAATGTGATTTCCCCAACTCTTTGCATATAATTTCTTTCTGATCTAAAGCATCAGTTTAAAGTTACCTTCTCAAAGAGCCTTTTTGCCGTGCTATGCCAGAGAATTTCTTTATTCTGTATCATCTTCTCTCTGCATTTTGTTCATTCCTTTCCTAAGAAATAGTAACTGGCTATTATTTCTTTAATTGCTTTGTGTATGTGTGTATTTCATCCTCTTTCCTGTAAATGGAAGGTTTATTAGGAAGGGAACTGCTACTGTCTTGTTCATCAGTTTTTTCCTTTAGCAGCACACTCAGTGTCTACACACAGTAGATCCTTATTAAAAATTTTAATAGTTTAATAAGACCATACCTTAGTAATGATTCTTTTAATTAATTTGAGTATTCCAATGATTACCAAAATTCTCTGAAAAAAATCCATTTTCATCATAATGTTAAAAATAGAACAAGTTAAGCTTTGACCCTTTTAAAATTACTTACATAAAACTCAACTGGAAGAATGATTTTCAGCACTTGGGTCCCACACCTTAGCATTGCTTTGGAAAGGTATGATGAATCTCTCACTTAAACACAAAATCATAACAAGTTAAAGACCTAAACTCCAGGTGTTAGGAGCCATCTTGCTCTTTATAGTAGCAGTGCAGTTCTTCTTTCTGCAATATGTTCTTTGGTTAATTTCCCAACCAGTAACTAATCAGTTCTTTCTTCAGTTTTCTTTGTTGAATTCTATTTTTCTCATTGACATTTAAGTTTTTCTATCTGCCTCGTATCATTATTTCTATTATTTTCTCTTTCATTTTTTCCCAATAAATGAGTCTTAAAGACTACTTTTGACCCTTATTTTCCACCACATATGAAGGAAAATGTGTAATATTTCAACCTGTTTGTTACATTCATCTTGAAGTTACAATTATGTGTCCTGAATTACAAGTTGTGCATTTTTTAGATGAAAATGTTTTCTTTCTTCACAAAGCTATATGATATAGCATTTTAACTATGCAGTGTTGAATAAACAACTCTACACATGTGATAAAATTATAGAGAATTAACATACATACTCATATAAAGTAAAATGTTGGAAATCTGAATTTGTTTTATTTGCACATATTATATCTATAATGATATAATGATTCTGAAATAACACCATGGTTTAACAAAATATTTTAACTGGAGTAAACCCAGTGAGCTGTGTATGACAACTCTGTGTTTTTTCTTACAAATGTGTGTGAACCTCTAATTATCTCAATGAAAATATTTAGTTAAAAAATAAAATCAGCCCTAGCCAGTTTTGCTCAATGGATAGAGTGTCAGCTTGCAGACTGAAGGGTCCCTGGTTTGATTCCAGTCAAGGGCACATGCTAGGGTTGCAGGCTCAAACCCCAGTAGGGGATATGCAGTAGGCAGACAATCAATGATTCTCATCATTGATCTCATCTATCTCTCTCTACCTCTCCTACTTCTCTGAAATCAATAAAAATATATTTAAAAAATAAAAACAGAAAGCTACAACAAAAACATTCAGAAACAAGAAAAATATCATGAATTACAAATGTGACATCAAAATTTAAAACAAACAAAATCAATGAACTGCATCTAGCATGGCCAGAGGTGAACCTGAGGAGAGGCGGTGAAGGATTAAAGAAAAGAGACAAAATAATACAGATGGGGCCAGGTGGATCACTGTGCCTGGATGAGGAAACAGTGATGCAGCCTGTAAGCCGAAACTTAAATCAGATCACACAAAGCAAAGAAAGGGCAAAATGTTTACAATGTTCTTGTTAGTTTCAAATCTAATTATTTCATGTTGTTACCATTCTCTGAACTCTATCAAGCTTTCTTTAGGCAGCACTTGCTGCACCTCCCACAGCCTACATCCCTTAGCTACCTAGGATTTCAGGGTGGGACTATAGAGTCAAGCTTACAATCATAGCCTTTTGGCTATAATTTTACTGGGAAGGTTTTGCCCTCCAAGCTGGGACTTGTATGTGGCTTTGCCACAAGTCAGTCCAAGGCTTAATTCTGTCTGAACACTGTAGCTGCTCTCCACAAATCAACAGAAAAGTTGAAGATAAAAAATGGGGGAAAAGGAAAAAGGATTAATAGTCTGTCCAAGAGGTCAAACACCAAAATAAAATAAGTCCAGAAAAGAGTGAATGGAAAAATCAAGAAAGGAAATTATTAGAGAAATGAAACAGCAATGAAGGCCTCAATTTCCAGAATAAATGTGATACATAAATGCACTGGACAATGAGTAAAAACTACCAGCAACAAGGCACGCAATGTTGATTTTTCACAAACACTAAGAATAAAGCCAGAATTCTACAAGTTTACTGTGAGAAAGATTAGGTCACATATAAGAGACTAGGAACCAAAACATCCTAATTCTCATCTAGAAGTGAAAAAACAATTAATAGCTACAAAATTCAAAATTCCAAGGGAAAATGACTTTAAGTCTAGAGTACTATATTTAGCTAGCCATTAAGTAGAAGCATGCAATAAAGGTAAATTGAGACATTTGAGATCTCAAAAAGTTTAATCTGTAGTGCGACTTTTTTTTAGGAAGCTACTAGAGAATGTGCTCTACTGAAACAGGTAATAAACAAAAAGTAGTCAAAAGATCCAAAAAAAAATAGGACCCATTACAAAAAAAAAAAAATGGTGGAGGAAGTAAAGGGGTAAAGTGATGTCACAGAATGCTCAGAACCCACCAAAGAGGAAAGATTCCAGACCAGATTTGAGCAGGAAAAAGAAACACTCTGGAAAAAACAATCTCTTCAAGACCAAATAAATAAATAAATAAACAAACAAACAAACAAAGTTTAACTGATGTGTTTGACTAGTGACAAGCTTATTGCTCTAACAGCATTTAAGGATTAATCGGTGATTAAGTAAAGATAGGTATAAGCAAATGATGACTGATATATTCTGGTATATGACTGACTATTGAGTAATATATATTAAATCGTAATAGTGTAATCCTTGCATCTTGTCTAACAAACAGAAGACCTAACTTTATTGGGAGTTTGGAGAGAGGGACAGTGTGAGAAAGTGAGAATATGCAGGTAGGGGTGCAGGTCATGTTAATAATGCCAAAACCACATTTTTCAAATTTAATAATCAGTAGAAAATAGCTGCTACTAAAAAGTGTTTAAATGGCAGTATAAATATGTCTTCATGTTTTAAATATGGATATAAACAGGACAAACAGCTGGAAGTGTTAGAAATGAAGGCCTCTGGGATATAGCAATTTGGAGTGAGGAGGGTTGGAGTAGAGACTACTATTTTTAATTATCAGCCCTTTAACATCATCTAAATTTGTAACCATTCTACATAATGCTTTAATATCAAAATGATTTAAAATAAACATAAAGCAATGCATTTTTTTAATTTATAAAACAAAGGAAAACTACCCTTATAATCCTCCCACTGGGAGGGCACCATAGCTAAAATATAGGTCTATTTTCTAAAATGATGAATTAAATCTAGAAAAAGAAAATAGCTGATTCAAACAAACACAAAAGATTCAATTATAGAATTTAAAATCTTCCTTTGGCAAAACAGTCTTAATTTTCAAGGATTCTTATGAAAACACTAACATTACTATTGACATTACACTTGACACTGGGGAAATTTTAGCAAAATTGGAATCAAGTAGCTTGGAAAGGAATCACCCACAGCTGTCTCTGACTGTATGTATCCAAATTTGACCATTAAACATGAGAAAAACAGAGGAGTCTCTAATTGAGAATGATAATCAACAATCTACCTTAGAGTCACATTTGTGGAAGTTAATTCAGTTTGATTAAGCCTCCAAACCATCAGTGGTAAGCTTGAAGCAGTATTTCACATGCCTGCTCTTTCTCTCTAATGGATTAGCTTATGATTTGTGCTCTTTACTCTTTTAAATTCAAAAGTGTTGCATATAAAGATCTATAACCAGTTACTTTTACATCATAACTTTACAATGTTCCAATTTATTACAAAATTACTGCATGCTAATATACCATCTACACAAATAACAGGTCTCACTATAGAAATCTAATCCTATTTTGCAAGTCATTTATAAAGATACTGGCTGCACTTTTGTTCAGATGATCATTGATTTAAAGTGCAGTTAAAATATCCCATTCATTTTCCTTTAACAGAATTTTGTCACATCCTTGCCATTAGTTAAAGAATAACCTAGCTTCTCTGCTAGCCTTGGGTTTAAGATGTTAATTTCCACACTTAATGTTCCCATCAATGACCCTTAATGTGGAAACTATTTTATCCCTGTCTAATAGTGCAGGTATTTCCATTTAGGAAAGGCAACTTTATTAAGGACTTTTGGGCTATGAGACCATTTCTAAAAATCTCCCATCGTCTTAAGAATGAAATGTGGTTTTAGCAATACAAACTAAACAGAATGAGAAAAAATTAAGAGTGGCAACATTTCTCTACTTGTTATATTTGTATTTGATTGATGCCTGAGGCTGTTGTATGAATTTCCATAATTTATGCAAACAGTGCAAGTAAATCACACAACAAAAACAATCATCTTAATGATACCATAAATTATCTTGAACACTAGGGACTAGGGACCAAATTTTTTTCATAACTAGAGATATTTGTACAGTTAAGATAAGTATATAAGCATACATAAATATTTTCTATTCTTAAAAATATACTGTATCATCCCAGAATTTATATCTTTTAATAAAATAGTAAGCTATTGGTCTCATGAGATTGACAATATGGACTGGGATTGGGAAGTAGATAAGTATATCTACCCACAAACTATTCCACCTAGCAGAGGCATGGTATAAAAATTGCACCTAGAAGGACATTAATCAGAAAGAAGAATTTTATCACCATAAAATTTCTATATATAGAACACTGGGGGGCACAAAAGAAGGTTTAAAGTTGTTTCTATGGAAAGTAATATAATCTTACCTAATAATAGACAGACATGTAAATTGATCACACCTCCGCTATGCCCATAGCCAATCACAGTGAGTATGCAAATTAGAAGGCCAAAGATGGTGGCTGCCCAACTGGTCAAGGTAGGAAGTGGTCAGGTGGGGCAGAACACCTGCTATGAAAGGTAGGGCGGGAGCAGGGGGTGGGGGTGAAGGGATGTACAGGAGTGGAGTGCCCCAGCTTGTCTTTGCCGGAGTCTGCAGCGAAGACGAAGATGGCAGACTCCAGCTGGAGCGAAGGCCTGGGTCCCAGGTGCTAGAGGAAAACTGGTGTTGGAAGTCAAGATTCATGTAATAGGCCTCTAGTAATTAATAAAATCTCTTCATGCAACAGGCCTCTAGTACAAGAATAAACTTTGTGCTTCGTGTAATCGAAACTGTAAACCTACTTTTGCCCCTACCTGTATTTCTGTTAGTGTCTATCATAAACCAATTATTTATCATCACAATTTTTTGTTAATCCTCACCTGGAATATTCTTTGCATTGATTTTTAGAGAGACTGGAAGGGATGGAGGGAAGAAGGAAGGAATACAGGAAGAGAGGGAAGGAGAGAAATATCAACTGGTTGCCTTCTGCACATGCCCAGACCTGCCCTGGGATTGAACCTGAAACCAAGTTATGAGCCCTTGACTGGGAATCAAGCATGTGACCCTTCAGTGTGCAAGATGATGCTTTAATCACAATCAATATCAGCCAGGCATTGGTCACAATTTGAATACATAAGATTCTTCCCAGTTTGAGAGGTCTAGATGTTAATATTTCAAGTTTGTAGTCTGGGATACTTGCAACACACAGATCATATAATGTCTATACTCACCTCTTTGCCTTTATAATACCATCTGTGTTTTTCCTGGGCAAAGAGCCCTTGAATGGTACTACAAGGCTGAAGCAAAGAAGGTTTCCATTCTAGGGTTCAACTATTAAAATCCACAAACAACCCTCACAGAGATTTCTCATACACCCTGCAAATATAGTCAAGAAATATACTCCCAGGTCTCTTCTGATGTTTTTGTTCATTCTTGAAAAAAAATTAATTGGCTTAAAATTACTATGTTTATAACCATAAATGTCTCTCTTATTAGGTCCAGACCAGCATAATAAGCTGCTGATTCAATACTCACCTCAAACTCAAGGTACCCCTCAAATTAACTCATGAGCTATCTCACCAATCCTGAACCTCTCCCTGTGTCCACAATCTTAGTAAATGACGGCCTCTCAAGTGCAAACCTGGGAGCCATTGTGAATTCTTCATTTTTACAAAACATCCACATCTAATTAAATCCATGCACGATACCATGTTCTTGCTCATTACCCAAGTCCAGGTCACCTCTCAGCATCAGGAGGAAAATTACAATAGGCTTCTAACTGTCCCTTTTTCTTGAAAAGCCTTCAATGGTTTCTCATTGATCCTAAGAAAAAGTTTTAAACACTAATAAAAACTAATAGCCTTGCTGTTACAAAGATAAAACTGTCTTTTTTTTTCAGCCACCTAAGTATTCCATTGTGTAAATGTACCACAGTTTTTTGTTTTGTTTTGTTTTCCATACACTCATCTACTGATGGGAGTAGGGGGAAGGTGCTGGGTGGGGGAAAAAAGGTGAAGAGATTGAGCAAAAACTATATACATATAAATGTATGTGTTTTTACATATATCTGTATAAATGGTGATAGAGGTAAAGGGAGTGGGGGGGAGGTGGAAGAGGACAAAGAGGACATACATAAGGATCAAAAGAGAATTTATATTGGGCAATGGGCACAAGATACAGTATGAGAATGATGCTTGTTGAGTTGTACTCTTGAAACCTGTATGGTTTTGATAACCAATGTCACTCCAATGAATTCAATAAAAACTAACAACTAATAGACTTTGTGTGATCTGGCCCTTGCCTTCTTTTCCAGCATCATTTTGTACCACTTAACTGGTTTTATTCCAGACTCAGGATCCTCCTTTCTATTCTTATATTGTGTTAAGCTTCCCCTTTCCATAGGCTGACACTTTGCCCCAAATGCTATAGTGAACGTCTCTCATTCCCTCCCCTAACTTGTGAGTTAGTCTTATACATTCTTAAGTGCCCATTAGACCAAATGCCATTGCCATGTCCTCTCAGACAAGACATACCTCCCATTTTTATGCTCTGAGACATTTTACTCTCCCTTCTCAGAGTCTACTTAATTGAAGTTTTGTATTTGTCTTCTGTTAGATGATTTCGATAAAGGACTAATGAGTAAATAAATTGGGCTTTTTACTGAACATACGGTCTCTGTTTCAACTGTTCAGCTTTGCCCTTGTAGTGAGAAAACATCCATAAATAATAGGTAAACAAATGGGAGTGGCTGTGCTGCAGAATCATTTTGGCCATAGTTTGCCCCTCCTTTCATTAGATAGTATAAACTCCATGAAGGCAGTGGGCACGACTTGTATTGTTCACTGCTGTATCTCAGTACCCATTACAATACCTGGAATAAAATAAGCAGTTAATATGTATTTATTGAATGAATAATTTCAGATTAACATTAATCAGTTATGAGGATATACATATACTTTCACTTATGCTTCTATTCTACAAGGTGAAAATTAAAGTCATTATTTTAATATTGTAACAACTGTGCATGCTGTATGATAATTACTAGACTTATTGAGGTGATCACTTTATAAATTATATAAATGTTTAATCACTATGTTGTACACCTGAGACATACAAATAATAGTGTATGTCAATTGTAAGTGAAAACTAAAAGGGGAAAAAGGAAGAAAATTCTGGTATATGCTACAACAAAATGCAGGAAACTTGATGACACTACGCCAAGGGAAATGAACCATTCACAAAAGGACACATACTGGATAATCTCACTTATTTGATATCCCTAACACAGTTATATTCACATGAATGAACAGGAGAATGGTGATTGCCAGAGGATGGGAGGGAAAGACAATGGGAAGTTAGCATTTTAGTTTGGCAAGATGAAAAGAATTCTGGAGATGGATTGTGGAGATAGTTGTACATTAGTGTGTGACAAGCAAATTCTTTTATGCACACTGGCTAAAGTCAACCTCTCCCAATAGTTTTTGCATTTCAAGATAGAAATAAACTTTGTCTTAGACCCTTATCTACTGAAGAAGATATTTGAGAGCAAAGAACTTTCTTAGGCTCTTCTATTCTGCAGCATGTTTTTGATGAGCTCTTTGGTGGCTGATATTTAGGAGTTATTTTAGGAGGGAGAAAAAAACCTTGTCATTATATTTTAAATTACTTATGCCAAACTGGATATAGAAATAGAAGCTTTACTAACATTCTAGTATAATTGTTGAAGCTCTTTCTCTGGGATTTAGGATAAAAACCTTAATAACAAAAACTTATAAATAGTGTACTGTTATAAGTGTAAAATATAGCCACAAGAACACTAGAAATAGATGTTTTTCATAAAAATAGGAAAAGTCCTAAAAACACCCATAAAGGCCACAAAAAAAGACTGATGAATCAACTAAATAAAACTTTTAAATTTCTGAAGAATAAATCTACTTTTGCCCAACCTTGTATGTAGTATATAGTATGTTTATAAATTCATTAAAATGATTAATGTACTAGCAGTTTTTCTCAGTGGTTAGGGTGTTGCCCGTGGACTACAGAATTGAAAGTTCAATTCCAGTTCAGGGCAAATACCTTGGTTGGGGCCTCTATCCCCAACCCTAGTCAGTCAGGACTCAGACAGTATACAACCAATCTATGTGTCTCTTTCACATTGATGTTTTTCTCTGTGTCTCTCCCATTCCCTTCCATTCTCACTAAAATAAATAAATAAATAAATAAATAAATAAATAAATAAATATTTAAAATAAAAATAAAAAAATAATAATGGGAAAAAGATATCCTAGGATGAGGATTAACAAAACAAAAAAAGATTTAGTAATATACATATATTAGTAATTGTTGTCTCTAAGGAGTTAAGTTCTGAGGATATGTAGCAGATTTAACTTTTATGTCACATACTCCTGTGTTTGTTTTGTTAATATATATATTTTATTGATTTCAGAGAAAAAGGAGAGATAGAAACATCAATGATGAGAGAGAATCATTGATCAGCGCCCTCCTGTATACCCCCTACTGGGGACTGAGCTTGCAACCAGGGCATGTGCCCTTGACCAGAATCAAACCTGGGACCCTTCTGCCTGAAGGCTGATGCTCTATCCACTGAGCTGAAGCGGCTACAGCACATAGTTTTGTTTTGTCAGAACTTTTATTTCAGGCCTTTTATACTTTTATCTTTTAAAGTATATCTCCATTTTTAAACTACTATTAGCAAAAGAGGACAAAAGTCAGATGACCTAAATGAGAAACCGAATCCAGGAACTATTAAAAGCTCACTTATTATTCTCGCTTCGTGCACGTCACCTAAGTATCAAAATCCATTTCCCCTATGTCTTCTTATTAACATCCAACAAGCCTTTGTTTCCTGAGACTCCTGAATGATCTCCCTTTGTTTCTCACTGCATGTCATTCTTCAGCTGTCTCTCCCTGTGCTGAGAAGAGCTGTCCTCAGCAGATCAGGACAGCAGCTGCACAGTGATTCAGACAGAAACAAGCAGAGCTCTCCCCCAGGCAGCAAACACAGGGCATGTCCTCTGTGCCCCCTGCAGTGTAGAAGTACTCATGCAGGAGGCATGGATGGCCTGTCAGTAGTCCTCTGACTGTCCACTTAAAGTTAGGCTGGGTTCCTGGGAACAATGAGGTCATATAGTCTTTGCAAGGTAAATCCTAATCATTTCTGAGAATACATGACATATCCCTTATATCATCTAATGAATAGAAAACAAATGGACTATACCTTTGGTGGTGTCTTTTTTTCTTAGAGGCTTATTTTTTTGGTTGATGTTGTATTTCTAACCCCTCTTTCTATATTATATGCCATAGTTAGATTTTTCTTGCAAAATTATAGCCTGAAAGTTGCTTACAAATGTATTTCTATTCTATTCACTTCAGAGAAACAATCCTTTGAGAGTAAGCTAGAGAGTTATGTTTTAGCTTTCACTGCACTTTAGTATAGAAGTCTGACATAAACCTTTCAGTCAGATATGCAGGAACACAAGGTATAATGAGCCTTGGGAAATTTGGCTGCTGTTATGAGATTAGAGAGAGCTACCCTTCACAGACAATTTTTTAAAACTGGCTGGCTATAATTTGGACACAGCAAGCATGCTTCAAAGTGAATATATGTATAAAATACATAAGGATACAATTACACACTTTCAGATTAATAAAAACATAGACAGGACTGCTCTAATTAAATTTCAACCTACACATTTTCATAAATATTAGCCCAATTATATTTACTTTACTCCACACAGAGAGCAGATCAATATGCACACTTCCTAGACATGGCATTAGCATTAGATAACATTAGGATCCTGTGGATTGGTACATTCCCTTATTTGCAGAATACTTACTGTGCTTGGCTTAGAGGTTTTTCAAAGACTTATCTGCCCTATCCTTGGTACCTCTTAGTAAAACAAAATAAACTCGGAAGATTTAAAGTTCTGCTAGAGGCTTACAATCTCAACACAAAGGAAAAGAGAGATAATTTAAAACATACATGCAAATCGAAAGTGGTGAAAAAATAACAAATGCCTTCCATGCATATGGGATATATCATTCAATAGTGAGGATGATTGTTAAGAACAGCAAGAAAATCCTAGGACATATGTGGAGCACTGTGCTTGTGCAATCAATGATGACAATATTGACATAGCCTCCCAACTGTTTCCTTCTTCTACATCTGCCCCAAATTTTAGTCTCATTCTGAACATAGCAATAGAGCAATCCTATTAAAACACAAGAACATGTCAGTCCCCTAGTCAAATATTTCCAATGCCTGCTTTTCTCATTCAAACATGTAATAATCTGTCCCTATTGGCCCCATTTGCCCATTTTGCCCCATCTAATACTCCTCTCCCTCTGGCTCAAGCTGCTCCACCAGCAACACTGGTCTCCTTGCTAGTCCAAGAACTCATTAGGTACATTTCCAGTTTCATGCCTTTGCACATATTTCCTTTCCTTGGACCAATTTCCCTATGTGCCCCCGCATATGCACACGTGCATGCACACACACACACACACACACACACACACACACAGTTCCCTTACATGCTTCAAGTCTTTCTTCTGATATCATCTTTTCAATGAGGACTTCCTTGACATCTCATTTAAACTGTAATATTCTTTTCTTCCCCCTCTAACTCAGTGCACCTTCTCTCATTCCTGCTTTAGTCTTCTCTGCAGTGCTTATTAGGCATATGGTAAACTATATATGTTTACTCATCTATTTATTTTATCTTTCCTTCCATTTGAAGTAAGTTCCCTGAGGGCAAGATTTCATCTGTTTTGTTTAGCCCTGGACAGCTAGCACACAGTAGATACTCTGTAAATATTTGTTAAAGAAATGAGTAAATGTTTGCTGAATTAATTAACTAATGAAGAACAAAGAATGATAAGTCAACCATGAAAAAATGTGATTTGTGTATTGGATTTCATGAGTATAACTATGAGGCAACAATCCATTTGGGTGCCTATTGGCTCCATGTTAATTTAAGAGAAGGCTAGTTTTCCTGGAAGAGCAGGTCCATAGGAAAGATAGAAGAACAGCAGAGATCATCTAGGGCATACTCATTAGACTAAATAGATTTTAAAAGCAGACAAACTTAATCTATATATATAAAGAGCCAGGGTCATAACATCCACAATGACCAGCGGCTCCACTGAATATCAGGCTCCAAGCACTGCAGGAAAGTGGGCTGCAAGCACAGCAGGAGGCTTGGCTGCTGCCGATGATGCCAAAAGAGAGAAGCAGAGTCTGATCACCTGCTTCTCTCTGGGCCCCACCAGCAGCTACTGCTGCTGTTGATCAGCCCCACCGCTCGCTCGCTCGCTCTCTCTCTCTCAGAGGTCAGCAGTTCACCCTGTTCACCAGCAGTCTGGGGCAGCTGCTGATCAGCCCCACCTCTATGATCAGACCCAGATATAGGCCCTGAGATGCTGACTAGCATAGAAACCTAACAAACAGAAACAAAACTGGGTGAACTGCGAGAAGCCAATGGCTGCCTAGGAAGTGGAGCTTTTGATGCTGACTGGCATAGAAACCAACCAATCAGAACCTACTCTGGGTGAACTGCAAAGGCAGAACCTAAGGTGGGGGCTCAGGAGGAGTTTTAAGGGCAACAGCTGTTTGGTGTAAGGTATAAGAAAGTGATTCAATTTTTTAATGACTGCTTTGGCAGCATAGTGCATATGGCTGGCTATTAGTCCTGATATAGAGATTATGTATTTTTGTCTATCAAGAGCCTCTCCTCCTACTGAAAAATGCTTCCCTGCCCCCATTTAAGCAATCCTATCCTATATAATCTATACTAATAAAAGGGTCATATGCTAATTAGACTGAGTTAACCAGACATATTCAAGATGTCAGACTTCATTCTGGACAAAGCCCTGGTGGTAGGGGCTGAGGCAGAGGTAGTTAAGGGCAATAAGGCCTGCAAGGGAGGGCAATTGGGGGTGACCAAGCTGGCAGTGGAAGGCCGTTGGGAGTGAGATCAGGCCAGTAGGGGAGGGCAGTTAGGGACAAGTTTAGGCTGGCAGGGGAGGGCAGTTAGAGGTAATGAATCAGGCAGGCAGGCGGAGGCAGTCAGGAGTGATCAGGCAGGCAAAGAGGTTAGAGGTGATTAGGCAGGGGAGCAAAGCAGAAGCAATCAGGCTGGCAGGGGAGCAAGGTAGAGGTGATCAGGCTGGCAGGCAGATGGGTTAGGGGTGATCAAGCAGGTGGGTAGAGGGGTTAGGGGTGATCAGGCAGGCAGGCAGATGAGTGGTTAGGAGGGAGTCATCCCAGATTGTGAGAGGGATGTCTGGCTGCCAGTTTAGGCCTGATCCCACTGGCAGTTTGACATCCCTTGAGGGGTCCCAGATTGGAGAGGGTGCAGGCTGCGTTGAGGAACCTCCCTCCATGCATGAATTTCATGCACTAGGCCTCTAGTCTAATATATATTTTTAAAACCTACTAAAATGTATTTACTCAAGAATAATAATATCTGAAAATAGCTTGAAAATATTGTGCTAAAAATTATGAAGCTATCTTCAATGCCACTCTCTCTAACCCACTTCCAGTCTGCCAACAAATCTTCTTCCAAACTCCACCATTATCCCACCATCCAGCTCACTATCATCTCCAGCTAAGATGTGCCTTAGCCTTCTAAATAGAGTCTGTTCTTCTACATTTCCATATGTATACTAGTATGTATGTGTGTGTGTGTGTGTGTGTGTGTGTGTGTGTATATAAAATATCTCCTTGCTGACTCAGCAGCTAGGGCGATCACACTTAGAACAGAATCCTAAGGCCTTATCACACCCAGAAGGCCCTGGTGGCACAGACTTTGGCTATATCTCTGACCTCTAACCCTCCCCCCTCCCTCATGGTGATTCTGTTCTTATTGCTCAGCATACCAGGCAACTCATGCCTCAGGTTATTCACACTCCCAGTTATTTCTCACTATGCATTAATCCTCCGGTTACACATGTAGTTCACATCCTTACCTTACTCATCACCTCATTCATGTTCTTGTTCAAATATCACCTCCTCAGAGAAATCTTTCCTGACTATTCAGTGTAAAATTATAGTTCCTGTCATGCTTTCTGTCCTTTCATATTTAATTTTTATTTAAAGTCCTCCTCATTTCCTAATATTATATTGTAGAAACTTGTACTTATATACTTTTATTGCTATTTGTCCAATGACCATACCTCTACCAGGTTCACAGTAGTAGTTCAAAAGATATTGTGGAAGGCATGAGTATAGAATGCAATGCATGGAGGCACTGCAAGTTGAAATTCATTTTAGTCACTATTTATAGCTAGGAATGAATTTTTTAAAAATAGATTTATAGCTTTTCAGAGCCCAACATGCTCATAATTAGACATTTTCTACATTTTTAAGTTTACTATCACTTCCTGCTCTAGAAAAAACACTCAGAACCACTATAAAAATTGCTAGACTTTTCAATTCTGCCTGGTAACTGAAAGTCCATAAGACAACATATCTTCCTTCTCCTCAGTACTAGCTTATTCTGCATAAAACTGACTCAGTCAACACAAGCAACCAGGACAAGGCAAAACAACTTAATTTCCAAATTAGATAGTCTTTCTCTTCTCAATTATATTTAAAAACAAACATGTTTGTAATTTAAACTGTATTACTGTGTTTTTAGAAAAATGTTCATTTGCTAAAAGACAAAAATATTCAGGAGGAAATCAGTGATTTAAATCCCAAAATCTGCTTATAAAAGCATTTTCTAATCCTCTTTAATTTATAGAAAATGTTCATCTAATCTCCTACTATATTATGATGCTTTATATTTAGGTAATAAAAAGGGAATTAAGTTGCATGTTTTCCATACTAATTTGAGTCTACTTAAAAACAAGAACCAGAAAAATTGCATACTATACATATCTAATGTGTATTCCTTCTTCTTAAATTGCTGTTTTGCTATATTCTTTTACAACAACAAAATAAATCTATATATTCTTCCTCCAAAATATGAATAAGAAGTTTTGTGCAAGTACTTAAAGAAACTTCTGTCATTGTAAAATGTCAAGATCCCATAAAGCATGCTGCTAAAGCAGAGACAGGAATTTCTGAATATGTTGGAACTAAGGTAGAATTTAAAATACCCAAATTCCTCAATCCTTATGCAATCTCTCTAATCAGTGGCTGCTGCTTCTATTCTCCTATCACAAGTAGAATTTCTAATAAATTTTTCCAACTGTAAAAGACCAAAAACATCAGGTAGCTAGATAGAGTTATGCTTGCATGAACTTTAATTGATAAATACCTATATTGTAAGTGACTTTCATGTTCATTTTACATGAAATTATTAATGATGTTTTGACTTCTGTTTAAAGTAAATTTCAAAATATTATCTGGATATCAAAACATTTCTTACTCTAGTTCTATTTATGTTTTTAATATAATATTCTTAGTATCCTATCAAAATAACAAGATCTCTCATTATTCAATTTTTACAATAGTACTTCTAATAAACAGAAACAAAATCTGTAAGGCAAACATCCATTCATTTATGTCATAATATTCTTAGAAAAATCAGACTTTGGAAAACATTATTTTGACTCTAAACTTAGAAACTGTGTGAATTTAGAGATAGGCTCGCATTACTTATACAGAAAGCTTGAAGGTTTCCAGAATACCATTGGTACTTATATTTTCCAAGTACTCACAGGCACTCTCTACATGCAAAGACCCGTTGTATGCATCAATCTACACCACTAGATGAACTGAAATGGCCTCTGCCCAAGGATCTCTGGTCATCACTGTCTGACTTCTCCTCATTATAATAATGTGTGTGCACGCACACACACATCCATGAAGGTGCTGTTTTGTTTTTAAATCTTTTCCAAAGAAAAAAATTGGGCAGTTTCAAAGTCACTGCCACTACTTAGCAAAGCAGAGTTCATGAATGTTTCATTGATATATCTCAGATGTTATCCTTTATGAATAAAGGGTTTCTATGCAACTTGATTGTGAAAAGAATCTGCCTACGGGAATTCAGAGAAAAAAAGAAAACTATTTTAAGTGGGTGTTTTCAGCATGAAAAACGGATTATGATGACGCATTGTCAATATCAAACTGCAGTTTTTAAAAAAGTCATGACCACAACCACAGCAATAAAAATACCATCAGTAATTCACTCTTCTTATACCACAAAACTTGGCTTGGAATAGCACATACTTATGGTTACATCTACATTGCTGATTAATTTTTCGAATGCAGGAAATGTGCAATCATGACATTTAAAGAAATGAACACTGATGAATATTGCCTCAACTTAGAGAAAAGAATAAGAGCACATTTCATTACATTACAATACATTCACAAAAACAGGGTTTGACTGAATGATCTGTAAAAGGGTTTTGAAATTTTATTCATTTCTTGATATACATTCACAACTGCCATTGACATCAATCATTGACATTAATTAGAATTATTCAAGTGTATTGAGAAACAGTAGGCCCTGTGTGTTTGTACTCATACATGGAAGCAATACATTGGCATAGTCTCATAGAAAACCATTCAATTGTTTTAGTATTAAATTGGCACTATTAAAATCACTGGCACACACTGACAGTAGAGAGAGAAATATGGATAACAGGGAGAAGGTTCAAGGCATTAAGTAGCCCAAGATGCATTTCCATAAATTCTCCCTATTTTCCTTAACCATCGAGGACAGGAACTTGCTTCTTAATCTCTTCTTCTTACTAAATGGGAATAATATGGTCACTGTGGGGAGAGAAGAAAAACCACAGGACAGTCCCAGTAGCTCTTCCCTAGTTGCCTAGCAACGAACTGCAGCAAGAAGGACTGCCAATGGTGTCAACTTCCCACAAGGTCTCCAAATGCTGGAAGCACAGTCCACCTGCACCCTGCAAGGGGTCTGTCTCAGCTTATAAGGCCATTCTCATGCTGCCAAAGCCCTTCCCCTTTGTCTGCCCTTAAAGAGACAGAGTATAATGAGAGGAGGATGCATTCGTAAACAGGCCCAAGTGTTCCTCTCCATGAGACTAGACAGACTGGGAGACTCAGGTACTCCTCACCCTCCACATTCTACAGCTGGCACCATGTGACACAGGACATGATGTGACACTTGTCCAAGCCTTCCACCAACACTACTCAGAATCTTTTCTCAGAGAATAGTTCATTTTTCTCCCAGTGATCATTTTACAAATTCATCAAATGAAATTTTGTCTATAGTAAAGAGAACTTTCTGTGAAAAAAAATAATAATACCAACTTGGTTTTACACATCCTGAGAAATCCCAGATCCTGTAATTAGGATGTAGGCTTTGAGCAGAAGCAAGGAGAAGAGAAATTGAGGTTTGGCATAGTGAATATTAATATAAACAGCTAAATCTTTGATGTTACATATGATTTGACTATTTTGGCTTTTAGCATCTTCATGGAGCAAATAAAAGCAAAGACTGACAGCCAGGCAAGGTGTTTAAGAGAGTGTGGGACAAAGAACGTTATCTGTAATACTTCTGAGATAAATACAGCTATTTCATATAAACATGTCCAAGCATTCTAGAAAGAATGGATCCAGTCCCATATTCAGAGCAAAGATAAAATACCAGTCAGACTTTCGGGTTTTCTACTTAATTACTCAAAATCAAAACAAGCAGCTAATCTTTGATTAAGCAAAGCTCACCTGGGCAGGATTTGATGCTGATACTCAAGCTGTCTGTCTGAGAGCAGCAAAGCCACAGCTCTAATCTGAAGACAGTCAGTATATGCATGTGTTTCAGGGTGCCTCATGGGACAGATGACTGATGATCCCTCAGCTTCCCTTTTAAATCACAGCATTTCACAGATGAGTCTGCTGGCAGCATACACAGTTAGACGGAGTTCTCCACTAGAACTACCTGCCACAATTCACAAGAAGTGCAGAGAAAAGTGTTGCGTGCCAGAAAGCAGAGTGAAACTGACTGAAGTATGTGAAAACTTGTCAGACTTCACAAATTTACATTATAGTAATATCAATAGCTACAAATTTAAATCTGAAGATCAAAACAACCATATGATTATTTGTGCATTTGGATTTTCTCCCTTCCTCACTGCATGCCCAAAACATTAGAAAGTCTTTGATGAAGACATTTCTAGGGTCAAAACTTTGAGATTGATGATTGCTGCTTTTGGCCCCAAGTTGTAGTGATAAACAGTGATGCCCAATCCACTCAACCACTTAGGACTATTCCTCTATCATGTGTAATGATCAAAAGAACTTAATTATTCATGCTCTGGTCAGATGGCCCAGTTGTTTAAGGTGTCATCATGTGCACCGAAAGATTTCAAGGTTGCAGGTTTGAGTACCAGTCAGGCACACACCTGGTTTGTGGGTTCCATCCCCAGTATATGTTGGGGCATGTGTTTGGGCACGTGTTGGAGGCAACCTCAATTGATACTTCTCTTATATCATTGTCTAGCTCCCTCTCTCTCTCCCTACCTTGCTCCCTCTCCCTCTTTCTTCCCTCCCTCTAAAAATCAATAAACATATCTTCAGGTGAGGCTTAAAAAACAAGACCCTATTATTCATATTTATTGAGATTTTTAGGTGTCCATGATACAATTGTTTGTGTGATTGCTTTCATTTTCTTCCCCAGAGATTTTTACTCATGTGAGCTTAAAATCTAAGGGGAAGAAAATGAAAGCAATCACACAAACAATTTTAGTGATATTGGGCAATTCACTTTGCTTCAATAAGTCTCAGTTTCCTTATTCATAGAACTTAAGAATTTTTAAAAAATAAAATCCATCTTTAGCTAGGAAAATATAATATAAAGACACTATATCAAAATTTTCAATACAGGTGCTTGCTTGAAAGAACTAAATGTAAAAAGAAAAAATGATAAAACTTTAAAAATAAATCTAACAATATTTTATAACTTTGTGTTTAGCACAATTTCTTTAAATAAGAGTAGATACTTATAAGCTAAAAAATAAAATGAAAATAAGACATATTGACTCTCCAGGTATGTCCATAGGCCTCAGGAGCAAAATGAAAAAATAAAAGATTAGAAACAAAAATTTGCAAAACATACACTATCTGGAATATGCAAGAAAGCTCTAAGATGAATCAACTACTCATTATAAAAATTGACAGACTATGAAAAGGTGTTTCATATATCAGAAAATGTAAAAGAATCACAATCTCAATAATAATCAGAACATTACACAAATTATTAAAACAAGAAAGTACCAAGCTTCTGTCTAATAATTTGAGAAAATCTTTAAAGAATGACAGCATATAGGACTATTAAAGGATTAGAAAAATATTTCCACTTGTACCCTATTAATAAGGTTTAAATTATGACACATTTCTGGGAAAAAAGTAATTTGGAAATATTTGTTAAAGTTTAAAATTGTATATCCCTTGACTCCAAACTCATGCTCTGGGGATATAGCCAACGGAGGTAAGGCTTTAAGTACTTCAAAATATAGGTATATGGAATGATAGTATCACTAGAAGCCTTAAGCTCAAAATTCGTGCACAGGGGAGTGTGTCCCTCAGCCCAGCCTGCACCCTCTCCAATCTGGGACCACTCAAAGGATGTCCGACTGCCCATTTAGACCCAATCCCAGATCAGGCCTAAACGGGCAGTCGGACATCCCTCTCGCAATCCAGGACTGCTAGCTCCTAACTGCTTGTCTGCCTGCCTTCTTGACTGCCCCTAACCACTTCTGCCTGCCAGCCTGATCACCCCCTAACCACTCCCCTGCCAGCCTGATTATGCCTAATTGCTCCCCTGTCAGCCTATTTACCCCTAACTATCCTCCCCTGAAGGCCTGGTCACCCCTAACTGCCCTTCCCTGCAGGCCTGTCCCTCACCAACTGCCCTTCCCTACAGGCCCAATTGCCCCCAAATTCCCTCCTCTGCCAGACTGGTCACCCCTAACTGCCCTCCCTTACAGGCTTAATCACCCCCAACTGCCCTGCCTTGCAGGCCTGGTCCCTCCCAACAGCTCTCCCATGCTGGCTATCTTGTGATGACAATCTAGTGTCCAAATGGGGGCTGCCATCTTGTGTGTTGGAGTGATGGTAAATCTGTATATTACTCTTTTATTAGGATAGAGGCTTGGTGGACAGGTGGGGGTCATCTGGTTTACCTTGAAGGGTTACCAGATTAGAGTGCTGGTTCCCTTGGGGCATGGGGCAGCCTGGGCGAGGGGCCTGTGGTGGTTTGCAGGCTGGCCACACCCCCCAGTGACCCAAGCAAAGGCCCTGGGATCTGGGATTAATTTATGTTCTACAAGTGAAACTTTGTAGCCTGGAGCAGAGCCAAGCCTTTTGCTCGCTCCATGGCGACAGCCATTTCTGTTTGGGTTTATTTAAATTCTATAACTGAAACTTTGTAGCCTAGAGTGGAGGCCTAGGCGCTAGGACTGCAGAAGCCTGGCTTCCTCCATCTCCCGAGCAACCCTAGCCTCTGCTCTCTTCAGCTTGGCTTCCTCCATTGCTGGGGAAACCCAAGCCTCTCTCCTGCTCTCAGTGACCACAGCCATCTTGGTTGGGGTTTATTTGCTCCTGATTGGCTTGTGGGCATGGCTTGATCAGAGGTATGGTCAATTTGCATATTATTCTTTTATTAGATAGGATAAGCAAAGAATATAATGGAAATTTTGGTATTTGTATAAATAAATTTCTCAGGAATTCCCTTAGAAGGCTAGGTTTAAAAGAATGAGATGAGAATGTACCTGGTTATGTTAGGCACTTCAATATTGTTTGGATTTTTGCTGCAATTGTGTAAGACTTAAAAACTCAACTAAGTAAAACACACAAAATGTGATAAGGACTTGAGCAGAGCTATGTGAAGGATATTAATGGAGAACAGAAGAGGGAGTAATTCACTTTTCCATAGAGAGGTTAGTCTTTGAGCTGAATCTTGAGAAAACTATAGGAATGTAATTTTTATTGGCTTATGATTTTAGAAACATGGGATATAGACCTAATCCTCTCCTTAACTCCAGAGATGCTCCTTTGTAGAATGATTCTACTTTCTAAATATTTCTCAACTATATCCCCTTCTGTACTACCAATAGCTTTTAGGACTATATTTGTACTCAAATTCACTCATAAGAAAAAATTAAATTAAAATTATATCATACATCCAATTCTGATTATAAAAGTATGATCATCAAAAAGTCTAATATAAATGTTTAGTTAAGAGATGAGGAAAAGGCACTTTCATCTCCTTTAGGTGGGAGCACATATTGATACAAATCCTATGTTCATAACAGAATACTAGCTAATCTTAAAAGGAAGAATAAGGCAGATACATATGTACTTAAATAAAATTATTTACCAGATATACTATATAAAAAGCAGAATGCATTATTCTAATTTTTAAATATATATGTATATCTATCTGTATATACTTACATAAACATGCAAATACATACTTATGAACACATACAGAAACTTTTGTATATGCATAGACTCTTTCCCTGTGTGGATTCATTAGTTGTTAAGAAAAGGAAACTTCAGGTCCTGGGTGGAGTCCCTTGCCCATAAACAGCAAACCAAGACATAATTGCAGTTTCAGCTTCTCCCACAAACGTGGTCTTAAACCAGTCAGTCTGGAATTTCCTGATCAACACAGTGAGGTAATTTTTTGGATAAGACCCCTGCTGCCCTTTCCCTCAAGAAAGGTACCCTTGCCTCAAACAATCCTTTCATTCTTTTGCTAACAATTTCTTGTCCCTCCCATTTTTTTCCTATAAAGATCTTCTATTATGTACTTCTCAGAGTACCTATTTACTAGACGGGATGTTGCTGATTCATGAATCACTCAATAAAGCCAATCTTCTTGATTAAATTTTTCTTCTTTAACATTGCTTAAAGACCGATAGCTTCCCATATCTGAAGAAAAAATATTTAGACTCTTTAGGGTAAAAAAAAAAAAATCTAAATTCTCTGCTACAGTATGCGCATCTCCTTATTTCTGCTAGCTGATAAGTTTCAAATTAAGACACCATTCAACATTCAGATTTAGGAAATTTCAGATATAATTCATTATGTTGGAACATAAATATACCAAGCTCTCCAAGACCTCTGCTGCCAGGACAGATTTGCAACCTCTGACTTATTTTATTCTTTATTCATCTTCCTTCTACCACATCCACTCTTGATGACTAGACTTATGCAAGGTTGTTTTATGTATAAACCCCATATAAAATTGCACTCTACTTAACACCCACAATCACTACCATGATGTCTATATTATTTTTTTTCCTTTCTCTTTTTTTAATCTTTATTGTTCAGTTTATTAATTACATTGTCCCCCCCCCTTTTTTTTCACCCTATAGTTCCCCTCCATCTGGTACCCATCCCACCCTCCGCCCTCACCACCCTCCTCTGGCCTCTCCCATAGTTGCATGATTTTTGTCCAGTCTCTTGCTGCACTTCCCACACCCCCTTTCTCCCCAAGAGTTGTCAGTCCATTCCCTCTCTATGTCCGGGATTCTGTTACACTCACCAGTATATCTTGTTCATGAGCTTATTAATTCACTTGATTTTTAGATTCATTTGTTGATAGATGTGTATTTGTTGTTCCTAATTTACACTTTTATCTTTTTCTTCTTTCTCTTCTTAAAGAATATCTTTCAGCATTTCATATAATATTGGTTTGGTGGTGATGAACTCCTTTAGTTTTTTCTTGTCTGCGAAGCACTTTATCTGACCTTCAATTCTGCATGATAGCATTGCTGGATAGAGTAATCTTGGTTGTAGATTCTTGCTGTTCATCACTTTGAATATTTCTTGCCACTCCCATCTGGCCTGCATCGTTTCTGTTGAGAAATCCACTGACAATCGTATGGGTGCTCCCTTATAGGTAACCATCTGTTTTTCTCTTGCTGCTTTTCAAATTCTCTCTTTGTCTTTTGCTCTTGGCATTTTAATTATGATGTGCCTTGGTGTGGTCCTCTTAGGGTTCCTATATATCAGGGTTCGGTGCACTTCTTGGACTCCTAAGTCAATTTCTTTCACCAGGTGTGGGAAGTTTTCAGTCACTATTTCTTCAAATAGGTTTTCATTGTCTTTCTCTCTCTCTTTTTCTGGCACCCTTATAATTCGAATGTTGGTATGCTTGAGGTTGTCCCAGAGGCCCCTTACACTATCTTCAATTTTTTGGATTCTGTTGGTTTCTTGCTTTTTCAGCTGAGTGGATTTTACTTCTTTGTATTTCAAATCTTGAACTTGGTTCTTGGGGTGCTCCAGAGCACTTTTAGGTCTTTGTATAATATTTTTTATTTCAGTCAGTGTATGCTTAATTTCTGGTTGGTCTTTTTTCATATCCTTGAGAGTCTCCTTTATATCCTTGAGGGTCTCCTTCATTTCCTTGTAGGACTCATTCATTTCCTTTGTGGTCTTGCTTAATTCCTTACAGGCCTCGACCTTTTGTTGGAGCCTCTTGAAAAACCCTATAACCGTGGTTTTGAATTCCATGTCTAGTCGTTTTTTTTTCCTCCATTTCTTTCACATCTGATTTCTTTCCATGTCTCTGCATGGTGGCTGCTTCCCTGAGTGGGTCAATTAGCTTTGTGTGGTAGACTTCCTACTAGGGACAGTGGCTCAGCCTTCCCAGTTACCTGAGGTGGATATGGGCTGCACAGTCCTGCTGAAGTTAAGCTCAGGTTAATCGTTGTTTGCACTTGGAGGGTTGACCTCCAGGCCAATTGTCTGTGAAGCTCAGCTGTGCTCAGGTTGGATGGGCGGAGTCTCTGGGCCAAGTAGACAGCGTTAGCTCCGCCCTATGTGGTCCTAGGGACTCTGTGCTCGGGGCAATGGCTGCTAGCACCTCTGAGAGAGAAACGCTGCCGAGCTCCACTGGCTGCCGGGGAATTCAGACTCTCGCTAAATGAGTCTGCGCACCCAATGTCTCACACAGGGCCGTAAAACAAAGCAGTCTGACGGTTTTCCAAATGAGATAGCAAGTCGCAGATCACTCTCTGTGTGGTCACGCAGCTGAGCTGTTCGCACGCAAGCTGCCTTCTCCACAGGCTCGGAGACCCTTGCAGCACCCGAGCTTCGGCGTGCCCTCCCACTGTCCAGTTTTCACCCCGTATGATAGTGGGTTCCCTGGACTTCGCCCAAAGCTGGAGAATCAGCCCAGTGGGACATCTTTGTCTCCCTGTTCGAGAAAACTGGCCGGTTTTCAGCCGCCCACCCTCTCCGCTGGCGCGCGCTCCAAACCTTTCTCTGCACGAATCTTTCAACGCTGTCCGCCGCTGCTCCTCCTAGTCACAGTGTCTTATTTTCACTTTTATTTGTGGAATTTTCACTCGGCCAGCTTTCTGGTGATTCTGGAAGGTGTTTGTTCTTTCGTTAAGTTGTAGTATTAAAATTGCTGAGTATGACGGCAAGATAGGTGTTTTACCTATGCCGCCATCTTGGTTCTCTTCTCTCTATTATTTTCTTACTACTACTTATAAGTATTGGAAGTTACATTGTTTGTTTATTGTCTTCATTGGCCATTAGAATGCATGTTGTATAAGGACAAGGATTGTATCTGTCCTGTTTGGTGGTGTATCCCCAGTGCTTAGAATGGTGCTAGCATACAGAAGATGGTCCTTATATCTTTATTGAATGAATGAAGAGGAATAAACCATTTTAAAAAATAGATAAAATAATTTGAACAATCCTATCTAATAAAAGAGTAACATGCAAATTGACCATACCTCCAATCAAGCCACGTCCACAGCCATGCCCATGAGCCAATCAGGAGCAAATTATGCAAATAATCCCCAACCAACATAGCTGCAGCCACTGAGAGTAGGAGAGAGGCTGAGGTTTCCCCAGAAATGGAGGAAGCCAAGCTTTCCACCTGCCCTTGCGGGCCTAAGCCTCCACTCAATGTTACAAAGTTTCAATTACAGAAGTTACATAATCCCAACAGAAATGGTGGCAGCCACAGAGCTGTACAGAGCAGAGGCTAGGGTTGCCCGGGCAATGGAGGAAGCCAAGCATCTGTAGCCCTAGCACCTAGGCCTCCACTCTAGGCTACAAAGTTTCAATTATAGAAGTTAAATAAAACCAAACAGAAATGGCTGTCACCACTGAGCAAACAGAAGGCTTGGCTCTGCTCCAGGCTACAAAATTTCACTTGTAGAACATAAATTAATCCCAGGGCCTTTGCTTGGGTCCCTGGGGGGCATGACCAGCCTGCAAACCACCACAGGCCACTTGCCCAGGCTTCCCCATGCCCTAAGGGAACCAGCACCCTATTCCGGGACACCCTTTAGGGCAAACCAACTGGCCCCCACCTGTGCACCAGGCCTCTATTCTATCTAATAAAAGAGTAATAAACAGATTGACCACCACTCCAAAACACAAGAGGGCTGCCCCCATCTGGTCAAATATCCTGCCCTCATGTGGACACAAGAGAGCCACCACAAGATGGCCAGCAGGGGAGGGCAGTTGGGAGGGACCAGGGATGCCAGGGAGGGCGGTTGAGGGCAATCAAGCCTGCAGGGGAGGACAGTTAGGGGTGACCAGGCCAGCAGAGAGGGAAGTTGGTGGCAAACAGGTTGGCAGAGAAGCAGTTAGACATCAATTAGGCTGGTAGGGTAGTAGTTAGGGAGTGATCAGGCTGGCAGGCAGAGTGGTTAGGGGCAATCAGGAAGGCAGGCAAGTGAGCAGTTTGGAGCCAGCAGTCCTGGATTGTGAGAAGGATGTCCAACCACCTATTTAGGCCCGATCCTTCTGGGGACTAAATGGATTGAGCCTAATAAGGCTGTGGGACATCCCTCAAGAGTTCCCAGATTGGAGAGGGTGCAGGCTGGGCTGAGGGACATCCCCCACACCCCCATGCATGAATTTTGTGCACCAGGCCTCTAGTATGAAAAATAAAAGCAGGAAACAATGAAATCTGGAATGAGGTTTTTAGTGGTTAATGTTGTACCCATCCAGACAGCTTTCACAAGACCAGTGTACCCATCCCTTAGCTGCTATAAAAGTTGATTGCTCACAACTCCCCCTTATCCAGAGATGAACCCTGAGTAAATGGGAGCTACTTTCCCCAGGCAAGGCAGCCCACAGCCAGCCTCTGGCCCTTTTGCTCCACAGGGATCTGACTAAGGCAGAATCCAAATAAAAATACATGTGTTTAGTGCCTTGCCAAGCCCTATCCTACACTTTCCTCTCTTTGACATAAAGCAAATTACAGACGTCATATCATTTTATCTATAAATATTTCTGTACATAGCTTTAAATGTAAATGACTCTTTAAAAACTGTTAAAAACAAAATTCAACTGAGTAAATTCTAAAGGTCTTATTTGCTTTATTAAATGACTCATGAATATGGCAGGATCCAAACTAGCAGATGGAAAGAAACTCTTAGGAACTGTACAAAATGAGTTTTACAGGTAGAAAAAAATAAGAACAAGGAAGTCAAAAAAGGCAAAAAGCAGATTGATCACTACAAGGTTAGTTTCCTTAGGAGTTGGCAGGGTTTAATCAAGCAGATCACCTATCTAGTGCTGATCAATTGATTTGATTGACTGGTTTAAGATTCCATTTCTGGGAAAGCTGAAGCTCTAATTAAACCTTGGTTTTGTGACATAGAGTTTAGCATAAGCTACTCCATATTGGGGCTGTTTTGTTTTAAACAAAATATAACCACAATACTATTATCACTTCTTTAAAAAGTACCTCAATACATTCTAATTTTCACAAAATATTCAGTGTATACCTTTTTTTGGCACCTTTGAAGTCTTGCTATCTCATGGAAAGCAAGAAGGTATGAGTCTACTCATTTTTTGCAAACTTGACCGAGCATGTTCATTGTAACTGAGGACATGGCTTAGTGAGTTGACATAATTCTGCAGTATAATTATTGACAATAAGGTGTTAATATAAATATACGACTTTTACTACCAAATCAGAGAGTGGGAAACAAGAGCAGTGTTCCAGGTCCTGCTCAGCTGGGCTTTTAAGGGAGTCCCTGAGAAATAGCATTTGAGAAGGAGCAGGGTTTTGCCTCCCCAAATATGTCTTTTGGGTGATAGTGATTATTTCATGCTGGTTATTTTTAAGAAACAAGATTCAGGAAAAACCTTTGACCTTTCCCCTAACTACCTCAAAGAATTTAACATAGAAGTTCACTTAAAGAAGTGAACTATGTTCATAGATAATTATAGGTTAATATGAACTAGGCTGAGCCGAACTGGTTTGGCTCAGTGGATAGAGCGTTGGCCTGCGGACCGAAAGGTCCCGGGTTCGATTCCGGTCAAGGGCACATACCTTGGCTGCGGGCACATCCTCAGTTGGAGGTGTGCAAGAGGCAGCTGATCGATGTTTCTCTCCCATCGATGTTTCTGACTTTCTATCCCTCTCCTTTCCTCTCTGTGAAAAATCAATAAAATATTTAAAAAAAATTAAAATGTTTAAAAAAAAATATGAACTAGGCTGATACACAGGCCCATTTTATCAAAGTCCTCTCTGTGTCCCACTGTTTCAAGAGGGCCCAACAAACAATTGTTTACTACACATTAACTCTTTCCTGTGAATTGTCTTCCCACATTTTGAAGTCCCAAACCACACTCTCCCTTTCTCCTTAATTCAAGATGGCTCAGGTGCCATATTTTTTAGAGGACTCCATATGCACATGCATAATAAATTTGGTTATTTTTTCCTTTTAATAAATCTCATGTCAATTTGATTTTAAGATCAGCCAAGAGAACTAAGAAGGGTGGAAGGAAATTACTTTCTCTCCCATATATTCTAATTTCTTCATCCATTGATAATCACCATCAAGAGCAGATTACAACACAGGAATGTGGTAATTACACATTTTTTGTACTAAATATCCAATCTTACCACTTTATTATGTAATTACTGGTTGATTACTGGAAACTAAAGCTAATAAAGAAGTGCTAAGACTCTCTTCCCCATAGGAATAGAGTAATGACTCTGAATTATGCATATTTTTAAAAAGATAAAAATATCTTATTTGCAATTTAATTATTCTATCAGCCTCAAATTTCTGCTTCATAATAGAGTAACAACCACCTTTATAATGAGCCTACCATTACAATAGGTATTAACACAAACGTAGCCCATGCTCAGATCCTTACTCATTTATATGTTTTGAAGGAAGGAATATTGAGTCTATTAGTCCTCTGCATAAAATAATATATTAAGAAAGGTAAACCCATTCAATTCACCATGATTGATTATATGCCTTTATAATAGTAAGCAAGGTTACCTGAATGTCCTACTCTTCAAATTTTACTCTTGGCATCAAAGGGACTCAGCTCAAGACACAGCTAGGGATAATGGCCTTTGGAGTGAGACAATTAGAAAAACAACTAGAAATAAAAATAACAACTGGTGGTACTGGGAAATGAGGGTCAGAATTGAAATTTTTTCTGCTCTTTGCTACTTACTGGTTTTACAACTTGAGCAAGTCTCTTCTCTGGAACTGATTCCTTGCCTATGAAATAACTGGTGCACTAGATTAGGTCATTTACAAGAACTCTTTTAGTTAAGGAGTTTTATTTAGATTTGACTCTTTCTCTGATCTCTAATTTTTCACTTATCATTTTCTTTCTAAATATATTTAGATATTCCATCAGGAAAGTTGTTTGAATATCAACTTAAAACATATTTAGGACTAGCCAAAAAAAAAGAGGATCAGGCTGACTCATCCACTGGACTAGAAACTTCATCTATTCTTCTAATTGAATATTTTTCATAAATGATCTTGTTCCATGTGACTTTTCCAATAACACAATACAAAAACTATTGACATAAGCTCCAGGTGGGCAGAAGAAAAAAACTGATGCATTTCAAACGCCAACCTTTTTTAAATGATTACTGTACAAGCTCATCTCAGACAGCAAAGTGATTCACTGCAATGCACAGATTTCCAACTGGGTGGAAAATTTTCCCATAATTAAGTCTTCTTCAAATCAAGTGATTGGTTTTGTTATTTTTGCTTATCTATTTTTTCACATACAAATAATCTTTTAATAAGAAAAAAATGCAACCCACCCCCAAATATGTCAAATAAAACACAGCCACACTGACTGAACTGTACTTACAAGGCAAATATAACAGTACATGGGTTTAAAAGAGACAGAGTTTATAGCTATTTAGGTGAGAGGAGAGGGGAACAGTATAGTGGTGCAGTCACTGTGGAAAACAGTATGGATTTGCCTCAGAAAAATTAAAAATGGAACTCCAATTTGACCCAGAGTCCCACTTCTAGGAATATATCCCAAGAAATCAGAAATACCGATCAGAAAGAATAAATGCACCCCTATGTCCATAGAAGCACATTTTATAGTAGCTAGGATTTGGAAAGAGCCTAAGTGCTGTCAGCCGCTGAGCGGATTAAAAACTGCGGGACATTCGCACAATGGCACACTACACTGCCGTAAAAAAGAAGGCACTCTTACCATTCGCAACAGCATGGATGGAACTGAAAAACATATGCTAAGTGATATAAGCCAGTTGGAGAAAGATAAATATCACTCATTTGTGGAATATAATAAACAGCATAAACTGATGAACAAAAATAGATCCAGGGACATAGAAGCATAGAGCAGACCATCAAACCTCAGAGGGAAGATGGGGCGGGGGGCAGTAAGAGATCAAAAGACTTATTTGAATACACATAAGCATAACCAATGGACACAGACAGTAGGGGTGGTTAGGGCATGTGCTGGGGGTGAGAATGGCCAGGGAGAGGTCTATGGAGGAAAAATAAGACATGTAATATTTTTAAGAATAAATAATTTTTTAAAAAAATCTTCACAGAGAATACTGTTTGAGATTAGTCTTAGAAAATAAATAAAAAAGAAAAAAAAAACCTATTCCAAAGAATCAACTCCAAGGAAAGGAGCCAACATTGAAAAGAAAATGTAGAAGAGAGAAATTACAGCCATCATGCTAGATATTATCAATACACACTTGTTTAGTGTTAACAGCTATCTAAGTGCAGTTATCATAATTTTACAGATGTGGAAACAGGTTCAGAAAAGTTTTTAACTTGCCCAAGGTACACACCTAATAAATAGCAGAACCAGCTTTCAAACCCTACTCTAAGTGACTAAGGCACATTAACTGGGAATATTGATTTGTTTGAAGAATATTTGTTGAGCACTCACTGGGTATCAAGACAGTAGTTTACAGTAGTTATGCAATGGGGGATCTGGGACAGTCATTGTCTAAAAGGAGCCTGTCAGGCTCTTAGGCTGGTGAGGAAGTGAGCTTCCAAGCTGACCTGTGATAATCTTGCCAGCCTCTCGCTTCAGTGTTCCATGATGTGCCCTGAGATCATCCTCACTGGGACCATTAAACTGCCGGTCCTTGCCTCCACTGAATCTCTGAATCTGCTTTGGGACAAGTGTTATTCTGATGCAAGTAGAAGCCAGCTCAGGGCTGTGTGGGTGAAAAAAAAATCATACAAAGAGCTTAAAGAAGCTTCTATCTTGATGGGACTGCCACTTTCCTTGAAGAAACACAGGCTCAAGTGTTTTGTTCCTCAGGTTTCATTCATAGAGCCTGGGCATCTTGGATATATGATCAGGAGCAGAAAGACCCTAGTCTGTGCCCCTTCCGTTTTCCAGAAGGCGTCAAGAGCACCCAGGAAGAGCATGAATCCCCTTCTCCTCTCCTGGTAAAGCTCTTACAGGAAAGATTTAAGTAATAGCTCCTCATAGCTTTCTTCTCTTTGACATTCTCTTTGTCCCTAACAATACATTCCTCCCCATCCTTCCCCCACCCTCACTCCCACCCTTCTTGATATGCTAACATATGAAGCAAACTGCTTTTATTCTCAGGAACACTAAACTAGAAATGTCATTTTATTTCCTAATACTGCAAAGCTTACTCATCTCCTCTGTTGTGAAGGAGCCTTTTTAAGGCACACTGAAATTTGTGCATGCTCAGTCTGTCCACATCTTCGCCATTTTCCTGGGCCTAACAAAACAAGGCTTATCTTATATAATAAAAGGCAAATATACAAATAAACTGAATGGCAGGACAACTGAAACAACCGAACAAATGGGAGCTATGATGTGCCCTGACTATGAGGGGACATGTGCAGAACATAGCAGATGTTGGCCAGGGTGGAATGGTGGAATAGGTGAACAGGGGCACAAGACCAAGGTAGGGTTCAGGTCACTGTCATCAGGAGGAACCTCTGGTGGTTACTGAAAATTCTCGCATCCACTGCAGGCGCCAGCCCCACTCACACCCACAGTCAGTGTAGGAGCCACTGCTTTCACCCGCTGCTGGTGCCCTATGCTGGTCTTGATCACTCAGTGCCATCAGCAGGTGTGAGCAGTGGCTGCTGGCCCTGATAGCCCTTGAGGGCTTCTTCACCTCCCCCTGCTCCTGAGGGATGATCAGGGCAGCAGCCGCCACTTGCACCTGCTGAGAGCATGGGCCCCACTTACACCCGCTGCTGGCACTGGCCCCAATTGCTCTGTACTAATAGCAGGTGTGAGCGGAGCTGGCACTGTCAACATGTGGGAGCAGCAGCTGCAGGAGTAGGGCTGCCAGCAGACAGGGACCTTCAGTGGGAGTGGCCAGGCGGGGACTCAGAGGATGGGCCGAGACACACACACACATACACACACACACACACACACACACACACACACACACACACACACACCATCTCCCATGACTACTGCAGCCCTGCAGCCTTGCAGCCTACCATTCCTTCAAGGTGCATAAATTCATGTACTGGGCTCCTAGTCTATTTATAGGCTTTGTACATTGAGCAGAAGGGATGTCCAGATCTCAGGTAAGTAACATGGGGAGGCACTTCCAGTTTTAGATGACTATTAGCAGAGGTAATTTCTATAGAACACTCCTCTGCAGTGCAATTACCAACTGGATACAAAACCTAATTGTCTCATATTGTCCTTAAATGAATATTGGAAAAAGAAATGCCTCAGGTAGAGACATGGGGAGAAAAGAACATAAACTGAATATTTAACAGAAGATACATACACATTTTAAATCTGTCATTATTGCAAATTACTGTTTATGTTCTTATGTTCTTTTTTTAGGGAAATGGGAGAGACATTTAATATTGCTTTTAGGATACAAGTGTGAATGTTGGGAGGGATGGAAATGGAAATAGAGATGGCCTATACCCTAAAACAAGAATTTTTTTTATTTTCTTTTTCTTTCTCAGATGAAGCTTAGGTCACTTTTTAAAAATCCTATAAATACATTTCTTTCTGATTAATTCATTAGCAGATATTGGAACATAGGTGAAAATCAAAGTTACAATCTCCTTAGCAACTGCCTAAAATATCTTTAAGATTATTAGCCTTAAACATTGAAATGCTGTGTTTATTTGGTTTCTAATTTTGTATATATTCCAAATGACAAATTAAGAGCTATTAAACCCTTAGTCTGAGTGTCTCTCAGAAATCTATTCTTTTCTCAAAATAAAGTGGAACCCAACAGCTAGAAGACATACTGGTTGCTTTATCTCAAACAAACATAGTTAGAATATTAGAAATGACCAAGAAGTAACGTTTCCTGGGAAAAGTTAACATTTTCTTGCCTATGAGTATACTTGCTTTGGAAAAATCTTTCAACTAAACAATGGTTGGCATTATATTCAGTCTTCAGTTTTCCCCCAAATCCTCTTTTATAGGCATTTCTTACCTTTCTCAACATTACTTGACAGTTTTGTTATTTTAGTCTGATTTTCAGCAATTTTATTTCTCTGCCATCCTGAGGATTTTATTATTTGCCATATTCTCTCTTTCAGATTGGGGTTTTTATTCTGGCATTAGCTTGCTGGGGTGTTGGCAGGCTACTGCTATAAAATACAAGAGGTTTGGAAGCTATGCAGATGGCGAATGTAGTTTTGTGTGCTTTCATTCATGATGGGCTTCCGTCTTTTTAAAACAGGCAGGAAAGCTGCCAACTCTCATTTCCTGTGCCCACTTCTGACATATTTAAGCAAGATTGCTGTGGTGACTTGCAGGACTGTAAATTTTCTAGATTGGGTAGGCTCTGGTAATTGGAATTTAAAACAAAAATGTTTTATTGATACTCAGCCTTCATCTTGTTACAATTGTTGTCTATCTTGGTATATTTTAATGAATCTGTTCACCTTTGTAGTTAATATCTCCCTGCTTTTGGAAGAGTTAAATGATGGCCTAATATTTTCTTTTGTTTTATAGTGTTTGTTTTTTCCCTCTGATCCAGCATATATCATAACAATGAAATCTTTTTATTTCTAAGGAACATCTTGCCAAACATTTCCATTAAAATAGTAAGACCTGCTCTCTCAATTGAAGTTTAATGACCTTATCTCCAGAAATGGCACCTAGGAAGGAAGGAAGGAAGGAAGGAAGGAAGGAAGGAAGGAAGGAAGGAAGGGAGGAGGAAGGAAGGAAGGGAGGAAGGGAGGAAGGGAGGAAGGGAGGAAGGAAGAATTCATTTTAGCAGTTAGATGTGAGAGTCTCAACTTAGAGAAAATACTTCTGAAAAGGGAGAACAATTTTTGCCAAATCATCGATCAAATATTCAGGACCCTCTCCAAGGGTGTCAAAAGTATAGTCTCGAGGAAACAGGGAAGTATCGTTAGGCATTAAGGAAAGTACATATTCCATCATGTAACCATTGCAGTATGAGAACTAGAAATAAAGTCCTATCAGCACTTCATTTTCCTTAACTACGCCTGTTTTCTCCACAAGAAAAACTGAGGGAAACATAACTATAATTAATTTTTGTACAAAAATGTATAAGCATTCAGCACAAGAAAAACAGACCTTCACACATAAGCTTCATACATATAGTGTCTATACATATAGTGTCTATTGATTCATGGATTCAGCTATGAAAAAGCATACAACGCTGCCCCTAGCTACACACTTATGACAAATAAGCAACTGGTCTGATTCTTATTATGTTCTCATCAAGAGAAATCTGAATTCAGTGGGAATTATGAATGTATAATTAATGGAGTCCTAACCATGAAACACAAAAAAAATGCACTCCAGCAGATTTTCAATACCTCACCCAGAAACTGGCCAAGACAATCCTCCATCACTGAGGACTGTCTTTATAGCAAGACATTTGTTTCCTTGCCCTGGCCGGTTTGGCTCAGTGGATAGAGCATCAGCCTGCAGACTGAAGGGTCCCAGGTTCGATTCCAGTCAAGGGCACATGCCTGGGTTGCAGGCTCCATCCCCAATAAAGGTGTGGAAGAGGCAGCCAATCAATGATTCTCTCTCATCATTGATGTTTCTATCTCTGTCTTTCCTCTCCCTTCCTCTCTGAAATAAATATTTTTTAAAAAATACATTTGTTTCCCGGTTCCTGCCTATAAAATGACAGTAGCACCCCCTTCTCATTCAGATAACAGACAAAAAAAAAAAAAACCACACCACCTGCTCCCAAATGCCCCTTTGGGTGGCAAGGTACCATGCCCATTGGGAACACTACTCACAATGCTGGCTTGGAGGTTCTAACCTAAGACTCCAAAGCCACAAAGACAGGTCTGTACACATTAAAGAACCAAACTACAGAGTCTGTGGATGCTTCACATAGGTTATTTTCCTTTTGCATGAATTGATATTTTACATTATTACACATTCGATGTATTTAATTTTTTATATATTTTTATTGATTTCAGAGAGCAAGAAGGAGAGAGAGAGAGAAACATCAATGATGAGATAGAATCATGGATCGGCTGCCTTCTGCACGCCCCTCACTGGGGATCGAGCCTGCAACCGAAGCATATGCCCTTGACCGAAATCGAACCTGGGACCCTTCAGTCTGCAGGCTGATGCTTTACCCACCAAGCCAAACCAGCCAGGGGTCAACGAATTTAATTTACTCAAAATAATAAAGTGGATAATGCAGTCACAAATTTAAGGTAAAGAAAATAAAACTGAGCATTTTTTTTTCTCAAACTCAGATGCTTTCCAATGATTAGATAACTTGTACCTACTTGTAATTAATTGTCTATGCAGCCAATTGAAACCTAAATAAGGCTATTTTACTACAAGGGCTAAAGCTTACCTGACCCTAAGAAATCTTTATATATAAATTAGAATTTATGACTAGCTGTCTCATATGTAATGGGATAAATATGGCATTCAGGATAGTCAAATGGAAATATCTTTGGCCTCATTTAAAGTTATTTGATATATAGAAAAGAAAAAAATAATCACTTACAAAGCAAAAATGGATTTCTTAAATCATGTATATTTTTCAATAAAAACCACGATAGACATTCGTTGGCTCCATATTAATCAACGTGCACATTCCAAGTTAGAAAGCCTAGCTCATTTGCCAATATAACTAAGGAAATTTGCCTATAATATCATGTTTTATTAAATGCTTTAGTTAAAACTATTTTTTCTCTAAAACATTCCGGACAGACACCAAAATAGACATTTATATATTCCATTTCTTGGATAAGAAAACACAGTATTATAAAAATGACAATTTTCTCTAAGTTACTTTATAAATTTAATACAATCCCAATAAAAACACCATAAGAATTGTTTCTAGAATTATACAAGGTCATTTTAAAGTTCATTTGGAAAAGTAACCAAACAATAATAGCCAGAGAAACCTTAAGAAGTGGGGGTTAACATCTTCCAGATATTAAAAAATATTATAAAGCTTCTATAATTAAACCACGTGATATTGGCACATGAATGGCCAGACTTAGCAGTGGAACAGAGTGGAAAACCCAGAAATAGATGCTAGTGCATAAGGAAGTTTAGAATTCAATAAGCATAGCATGTCTTGTTTGGTGCTGAGACAGTGCACAGTCATATGGAATAGCATAAATTTGGATCATTCCTGACATCATACATCAGGATAAATTTCAAGTACGTCAGAGATTGAAATGTAAACAATATAACCAGACATACACTAGAATAAAATAGGTAAATTCCTTTATATACCACAAGAGAGAACACATTCCTAATTGTGATTCAACATCTAAAAGCAACACAAAGAAAAAATAAATAAAATAGAAGCAACACAAAGGCAGGGATTAGTAAATTTATGTATGTTAAAAAATGGCTATAGAGCAAAAACACACAAGAAGAGTAAAAAGACAAATTGTGGACCAGAAAACAAAATATCAATATTTCTCAGATAAAAGTTTAATATGCTAGAAAATACAAAGAACATTTAATATTGGAGAAGAAAAAGACCAACAGCCCCATAGAGAACTTCTGTAAAAAAAAAAAAATGAGTATATAAAGATATTCATCCTCATTCATAATAAAAGTGCAAATTAAGCCTATTTTCAGATATTTTTCCTCACCAGTCTGTCTGGCAAGCATCTAAATTCTTCGAGCATGCTCCCAGGTTGTCCTGCAAGGATTTGGATACACTGCTGGTGAGAATGCAAAATGAGATGACCCGAGGTCCTATGATGTCTACAAAATTATTTACATAATTATCCTTATCTCAGCAATCCCACTACTAGGAACCCCCACAAAAAAAATGTTGATGACAGTACAAATGTCATATACAAAGATTATTCAATGTAACAGTGTTTGTAATAAGAACATACTAGGGAAAATCAATGCCCATGACTAGGGAACTGCTTGAATAAACTTCAGTGGAGTACTCTAAAGCTACAAAAAAGAAAAAATGAGGACAACTGTTAGGTGAAAAAAACAATGTGCAAAAACAGTTCTTATAGTGTCTTACTCTCTATAAGAAACAGGGAGTAGAGGTTAAGAGGTCTAGGAGACCGGGTCTGGGAGGGAGGAAGGTGGCAAGATAGTGTTGGAAAGCACTATGGTTTGCGTGGACAACAGCGAGTACATGCGGAATGGGGGCTTCTTAACCCACTGGGCTGCAGGCCCAGGAGGACGCTGTCAACATAGTATGTCACTCCAAGACCCGCAGCAACCCTGAGGACAACGTGGGCCTCATCACACTGGCCAATGACTGCGAAGTACTGACCACACTCACCCCTGACACCGGCCTCATCCTGTCCAAACTTCATACCGTCCAGCCCAAGGGCAAGATCACCTTCTGCACTGGCATCCCAGTGGCCCATTTGGCTTTGAAGCACCGACAGGGCAAGAATCACAAGATGCGCATCATCGCCTTTGTGGGGAGCCTGGTGGAAGGACAAGAAGGACGTGGTGAAACTGGCAAAACGCCTCAAGGAGGAGAAAGTAAATGTTGACATTATCAATTTGGGGGAAGAGGAAGCGAACACGGAAAAGCTGACAGCCTGTGTGAACACGCTGAACGGCAAAGATGGAACTGGTTCTCATCGGGTGACAGTGCCCCCTGGGCCCAGCCTTGCTGATGCCCTCATTGGTTCTCCGATTCTGGCTAGTGAAGGCGGTGCCAAGCTGGGTCTTGGTGCCAGTGACTTTGAATTTGGAGTGAATCCCAGTGCCTATCCTGAGCTGGCCCTGGCCCTTCGCGTTTCTATGGAAGAGCAGCGGCAACTGCAGGAGGAGGAGGCCCTTTGGGCAGCCGCGCCTCTGCTGCTGAGGCTGGGATTACTCCGACTGGGACTGAAGACTCAGACAATGCAGTGCTGAAAATGAGCATTGGCCAGCAGGAGGTCAGCCGCACCGGGTTCTTTGTCCTCAGCAGCATGACCGAGGAGGAGCAGATAGCTTACGCCATGCAGATGTCCCTGCAGGGCACAGAGTTTGGCTAGGCAGAGTCATCCAGCATTGATGCCAGTTCAGCCATGGACACATCTGAGCCCGCCAAGGAGGAGGACGATTACAATGTGATGCAGGACCCTGAGTTCCTGCAGAGTGTCCTAGAGAACCTTCCAGGTGTGGAACCCAACAACGAGGCCATTCGCAATGCCATGGGCTCCCTGGCCTCCCAGGCCACCAAGGATGGCAAGAAGGAAAATAAGGAGGACAAGAAATGAGACTGGAGGGAAGGGTAGCTGAGTTTTCTCGAGGCTGCACAGGGTGAGTGGGATATAGGGCTAGATGTGTTAACCAATGCAACCTAAATAAAGCTTAAAACTTAAAAAAAAAAAAAGGAGTAGAAATGTGTGCAGGTATACACGTGTTTTTGTGTACATATGCTGACCTGTGAGAGCATTAATTCACACCCACACATGTATGCATTTATATATGTATTAATTTTCTACATATGTATTAATATATATTTATTATTTCTAAAAAAGGTTGAGCCAAAACTACCAATAGTTATTAATGTAAGAGGAGGCAGGTATAGGGATAAAAGTTGGCTTCTGTTTGAGTTTTGGAGCAATGTAAAAGTTTTACATAACTAAAAAATAAAAAAGTTAAATAAGTAAAAAGTGCCCCTGTATTTTGAAAAAAAATTGAAGCAAATAAATCTAACTATTTGTTAAATTGGTGGAATAACTATATAAGAAATCATGTTGAAATATTAAAAATAAAATAATATTTTCATTATAGAGTCCTTGTGAGATATATCTTAAGGACAAAAGAACCAGAGAATTGTACTCAGTGTTCTTATTATTAGCAGAAATGCTGGCATTGTTATTTGAAACTGTAATGATTGTATTGTAGGATAAAAGAACTAATTATGTTAATGCCACTAGAAAGTAAGATTTTCAGGCTAAAGAAAAGAGATCTGAATATAAAATCAAAGAAGTTATTCTAAAATTTGAATTACCAATATTTCTATGAAGTAATGAAGTATTTGCTCTAGATAAACTTTGAACTTTCAAGGTCATATCCACTGAACAGATCTAAAAGAAATGATAATTCAGTATAAATCGGCAAACTTAGAGTTCTCATTTTAGAATTGAACTGTCACTTCCTGCTAAAAGAAAAAAAAATGGTTCTTAGGAGAATATGGGCAATTCCATGTGACAATATTTAAAAAGAGCCTGGAATTTCTTGTATCAAAAAACAAAAAAATGTTTCATAGATTATTATCTACTAGTGACTTGGTGCACGAAGTTCGTGCATGGTGGGAGGTTCCCTCAGCCCAGCCTGCACCCTATCACAAACTGGGAGCCCTCAGGAGATGTCCTACTGATGGCTGAGGCCCATTCCCCATCAGTCTGGCCACCTTCTGTGGGAGGTGATAGGGCTGATAAAGGGAAGGTGCCAGCCCCATTACCCTGCTGCTGCTGCAGCCACTGCCAGCCACTGCAGTCACCAAGGTGTTTTCATCAACACAGTCTCTAGTCCCTTCACTGTGAAAACATGACACCTTTTTTTAGGCATTTTCAAGATGTGTCTTTCATAGGATATGACTTCTCTTTCTTTTTTTTAATCCTCATCTGAGGATATGCTTCCATTGGTTTTTAGAGAGTGTGGAAGAGAGAAGGAGAGACAGAGAGAAACATCAATGTGAGAGGAACACTTTGATTGGTTGCCTCCTGCATGAACCCTGACCTGGGCCCTGGCCAGGGAGGAGCCTGCAACCTAGGTACATGCCCTTAATCAGAATCAAACCTGGACCCTGTAGTCGTCAGGCTGAAGCTCTATCCACTGAGCAACACCGGCTAGGGCAGGATATGACATTTCTTAGCCCCTCTAGCAGTGGACCTTAGTTTTTTCCTCCAGGAGTATGATAGAAAAACCCTAGATTACCTTCTTGGATTCTTATTACCCAAGTTACCAAGAACACTGCAAGTGACGGCGTACAAGAGCTTAGCCAATGAGCTATCAGAAAGAGGTGTTTATGTTGGAAGGGGTTTGGCTCAGTGGATAAACCCTGGTCCTCAGACTGAAGGGTCCCAGGTTTGATTTCTGTTAAGGGTATGTATCTTTGCTGGAGGCACATAACCCATGGAGAGTGTATAGGAGGCAGCTAATCAATGTTTCTCTCTCGTCAATGTTTCCTTCTCCCCTTTCTCCTTTCCCCTCCTCTCGGTAAAAAAATAAAAATATATATTTTTAAAAATGGTGTTTCCTCTGCAGCTTATGCGACCCCTGCATTGTCCACTGGGCTAGGGGGGTGTCCCTGTCACCCAGTGGTGTCCACCAGGGTCTCCGCATGCTCCAGAGGCCAGCAACAAGCACCCTGTCACGGGTGCCAGGCTGGGGACTTGAACCCGAACCACCGATTGGTGCCAGAGAATGCACAAAGTGGCTGGGGGCAAAGCGGGGATGTTCTCACCCCGCCCCCAGCCGCTTAGCTGCTATATCCATAATCCCTCAGTGGCTGGGGGTGTTCTGGGACCCCTGCCACTCAGGGCCTAAGTATGGGCCTACAGGCTAGGAGTGGCCTAGGTCCCAAGTATGTTCCTGGGACCCAGACTGCTCGGTGCCTGGATATGCAAATTAACTGCCATCTTTTTTGGGTTTATTTGCATTTCACTCCCAATTGACTGGTGAGTATAACTTGGGGCATGGTTTGTGGTATAGCAGAGGTATGATCAATTTGCATATTACTCTTTTATTAGATAGGATAGTAAAAAAAGTGTATTATGCTAAATCAACCGGAATTCCTTCTGGACGACCTTTTACATGAAGCTGGGGCTGCGAGGGAAGCCCAGGTCCTAGATGCCAGAGGGAAGCTGGTGCTGGCAGCTGGGGGAAGGAAGGCCTACCCTTGCATGAATTTTATGCATTGGGCCTCCAGTAGTCATATAAAATAAGATACAAGAGCTAAGAAGCTCTTACTGGCCAAAAATCGAATAATTTGAGCATCAGTAAGAAAATGTTTGGAACTGATTAAAGCACATCAAATATTATTTTAAATCAACTTTAACATTACTAGAAGATGAGTGCATTATTCTGAAAATAGATGAAAACATATAATCAAATCTTTATTCTGCCACTTTTATACAAACTTTATTTTGATATAATAATATTACATGAAGGAAAGTTATTCCTTATAGAAAAACATTAGTTATAAATGCAGAAGGGATAATAAAATTAAAAATCATTATAGTGTAACCTCTACAGAAGAAAGAGATCTTGGCAATAATTATCATTCTGGGAAAGATTGATGAAAAGCCCTATAATAGGCTGAGGAAACAAAGGCCTCTGATGTCCCTTTAACATCATTAGAAGCAGGGCTTCCTCTCAGTGTGATTCAATAGAAAGTTCATGGCACCTCCTTCAGGACCTTTTGAAGTTCTTTAGTTAAACAAAAAAGACAGAACCTAAATCATATTAATATTTTAAATTGACACTTTACAGGAAATATGGGTAATAGTTGCAAAAGATAAATAAATAAATGATGCTAAAAAGAAACAACCAAATATAGAATGTGAAAAATTCTTCCAGACTTAGTGCTTTTCCAACAAATAAATGGTACAGAGGAAAAAAAGGTGGGAGGAAACTTCCAGAGGAAAAAAAAAACAAAAACAAAAACACAATACTATAAACATTAAGCAAGTGCAACGTATGAACCTTGTTTAGATTTTGATTTAAACAAATTGTAAGAAGACATGTTTTAGACGATTGGGCAAATTGAACATGGACTGGTTATTAGATGGTATTGTTAATATAATTAGTTAAGATAATGGCAATGTATTTACAAATAAGGTTATTAGCCATCAAAAATATATTCTGATGAATTTATGGCATCTGGAATTTGTTTTTAAAATAATTTAGAAAAAAAGTGGGAAGATAGATGAAGTTTACAAAATGCTGATCACTTTTGACGCTGATGGTGTATACATGAGAGATTATTAGGCTCTTTATTTTCTTCTTTTGTTTATAAGTTACCAAGATAAAAATAATTTTTAAATCTAGTAACTCAGACCATTTCTCTCTCTAGTTACTGTTCCTCCTACGCAGGCATATCAGGAAACATATCCCTCATAATGAGATCAGTATTGCATACATTTCTATTTTGTTTTTAAAATGTAGCATTTAGTCTTTGATCATTCCTGGTGCGTATATAGGCAAAATCTTGCACATGTTCTGTTTATATACTGTCTTATTATATTAAGTAAAATTATAGAGGAAATTTGTATATATTTTTTTTTTGCAATGAAAAATGTAAAAAATTCTCCCTGTGAAGGACCCTCTGCTTTTACTTATTTTATCTCAGTGATTCCCAACCTGAAGATCCTGAACCGCTGACAGATGACAGTACAAACCGTTAACCCCTAAAATAAATATGTATGTAGCCTAAATAATATAGCATGTTTTAAGCTTACTAAGACTCCTTTAGGACTCATAAAATAAAAATCTCAACGAATAGTTCAAGTATGACTCCTTGTATGATGTAAGGATAGGGGGTTGCTTGTTTTGTTAACATCAACAGTGACTTAATCCTTGACAATATAAAGGAACTCTGACTACCTGGTTCTGAGATTTGGGGGGATTTTAGGAACAGCAGTGATTTCTGGTGTCTTTGAAGAGAATAATGCCCAAAGGATCCCTATGTAAAAGATCCCTTGAAAATTCCTCATGAGTGGCCCTTCATCCTTCCTAAAACTAACTTCTCTCCACAAAATGATAAGAGGCTGAGAAACCCTGAGTCTTTGTGAGATACCACAGAATTCAGACCCTGAAGTGGTGCAACATAGTGACTGCGCACATGGAAAATTTTGTTCCTAAAATTACAAAATGCAAGAATACTATCATTTTTATATCACAGTTACTCAAATTTTGGCATAAAGTAGAATGTGCAAACCAGCAGTATAGGCAATACCAGTGTGAGAATACCAATAAGAGAATACAGAAGTGTGTCTTTCATAAACAGCATCCCTACCAGGTTTCACTTAAATCCAATGTTCATAGTGAGTTAGAGGAATGGAACGGAGGGAAGGAAATAAGCTGGAGTCATATAAACTCCACATGTTGGTGACTTGACTGCTTTTTTACTTATTTACTAGAGGCCAGGTGCACAACATCTGTGCACTGGGGAGGGGGATCTCTCAGCCCAGCCTGTACCTTCTCACAGTCCGGGACACCCCCAGGGGATATCCACTGTGCTCACTAGCCATGAGTCCAGCATCTGGCTGAGTGCCACTCCTCCTGTGGGAGCGCATTGACCACAAGGAAGTAGTTCCTGCATTCAGTGTCTTCCCCTAGTGGTCAGTGCTCCTCAGAGGAACCAGTAGTTCCATCATTCAATCAATTTGCATATTAAGGTTTTATTATATAGGATCAGATTTATAAAGCCTTTTTTAAAAATTCTCACCTGAGGATATGTTCTGACTTTTTTAAAGAAAGATAAGAGGAGAAAGAGAGAGAGAGAAACATCGGTAGGTTGCCTCCCTTACACTCCCTGATGAGGATTGAACCTGTTACCTCTTTTTGGTACATGGAACAAGTTTCATTGAAAAAGTAGTTTTTCCTTTGATATCTTCTTTTGAATGTGCTCATTTTCTTAAAATTAGCATTACCAGGTGTGATTATAATCATATAAAGGCATATTGCTTTACAAAATAAAATGCTAAATTATTTTCATTATTCCTTTATTTTTATGAAATGTTAAATCAAAAACTGTGTGTGGGTGATGTGTGTATACATCAGGGAAGCTATAATTAACTATAGCTTCCTCTCTTCTTAGGTCAAGATAATTTGAGGTCCTAAACTTTCAATGTCAAAGGCACCATTGCAATCACAGAAAAATATTTAAGATAAAAAGGGATTAAGTCTATCACTGTTTCAAAGAAATCTTAAATTAGAATATTGGGAATTCAGCAGAAACCTATAATTCTCTTCCTGGCCCTCTGTTTGTTACACTATTTTTCTAAATTCTTATGCTTGATTTTCTTTGAGGTAGTGAAAAGTAAAGAAATTCATAGTAGAAAATATTTGTATATGTGAAAGTCTATGTATTCCTATATATAAAAATCACCTATGAAGAAGCAATTCTCTACCTTTAATTTTGCCTCCAGCCAAAGAAATAATTAATATTTAGGATTTATAGCTAATTTAGTTCAAGATAAGAGATAGAGGGGAATTTTTTATAGAGAAAGAGCAGATGATGGACTCAGTACCAAGTCCACTGGTCTTACTTGTAATGACGAGGCCTTTGGGTCACTTTTGTAAACCTGGTCACTATAAATTCAGAGGTAAATTGAATAGAGTGATAAAAAGAGTAACATAAACCCAAGATGAAAGTGACTACCTAAGAGACTGGTTAAAATGGATTAGTTCCCTTACAGCAGTCATTGATGACATTTTAAAGAACAAATAGACCAATATGGAATGACATACTGTAAAGCAGGAAGGTCTGTCTGTTAGAGGTGGCACTTAGGACAGGTTTTATTATGGCTTTGCTTTTGTATCAAAAGCACAAACTCTCTGTTCATACCCATTTGTGTTATAACTGATTAATGCAATAAATCAGCTTCCACCGAAGTTCACTTTAGTTTCTTCTTTTGTAAAGTAGAAAAATGAAAAGGCAATTCTCTTTGTCTATAAAACTAATAGGACTTATTTTTTTAATAAAACCTCACTGAAGGTAAAGTGCTATGGGATGTTTAAAACTATCAAAAATTAATTATGAGTTTATAAATAAAACTATCCCATAGGAATCATTCCTTTTTCATTTAGGCATTCAGAATTTCTGGTTTAAAATTAATAAAATTATTTTATAAATTACTAGAGGCCCCATCCCGGTCAAACTCCTGAGGGGAAAATTTGCATATTAGCCTTTTATAATATAGGAAGGATTTTGCCTTCAAAATTAAAGCATAAAACACTAGCATTTTAATCATACTGTGGTACTGAGTGCATAACTAATGAATCTAGATACAGATAGGTATTGGGTAAATAGCTAAGAACTGATTAGCTGATACACTGAAACTTTCATTCACAATGGAAACTATGTCCCTTAGTGTTCTTTCCCTACCCTGCTATCTACCACACAATCCCTGGATATTTTACCCATCTCAACTAAGAAAATAGATGTGTGGACATGCTAACAAATAAAATTCTTGTTCCAGGGCCTTTGAGCCAATATGGAAAAGTTCAGAAAAAGCATGCTTTGTTTGAGTCCCTTCACCATATCTTGATGAAGCTATGTATATATTAGAAATAGTTTGGAGAACAGTGCTGCTAATGCTCAAAAGATGGCTAGCCATATTTATGTCATTACTACTTCTATTAAGACCAGTCTCTCCTTCTTTAAAATGCATGTATCACTGAAGAGCTTCCTTTATCCTAAATAATATTTAAATACACAGACAAATTAGGCACAAAGGAATATTCAAAAACTAACCATAAAAAAATGGATAGGCCATTTTGGTCATGATGCAACACAGGTGGCCACATGGATGAAGCAGGTAATATAGGTGAATAAAACAGTATGTTCCAGTTGTAAGCAAAACAGCAGAATAAAGGCAACTAAAAAGGATAAATATATTTTGACCTCAGTGTGAGGAAAACAGTGAGGAGTCATGGGAAATGTAGCCATTCTTATATCATACTTCTTGGCTCCAACAGAGAATGGCCATGACAGAGCTCCTTAAAGACGGAGACCTATATTTGTTTACAATCTCTAAATTTTTAAATATTATCAACAACTCAAGGAAAGCTTAGGCCATCCTGACAATCAAACAAAGACATATTTCTTTTACAACCACTTCAACTTTTGCTTTAGATCTTTTGAAATGCTTTGAATTTTAGATACCAGTTTCTGAAAAAAAATATCAGAAGTAAATGGTAACTGCTCCACCTTAGGCTGATCATATAATTAGGACACTAGTTTTTATGTATAAAATAACCGTTAGATATGAAAAAGTTCCTGAAGGGCTATTAATGAAGTTTTGAAGGTAATTCCAACAGACTCCAGGTGATCCAAGTTGCTATTTGCCTCCTATTAATGTGGCCTTGTCCTTCCTACACTATTTGTGTCTATTGTTTCTCACTAGAGGTCACACAACTAGTAAAACAGAATCTAAGTCCAAGTAATTCTAAGGAGATGAAGGAACTTTAGGAGTTATCTGATCCAATACCATTCCTCTATTTTATATTTGAAGAAACGGAAGGTCACCAAATCGAATCTTTGAGGAACTCAAGGTCTCAGAAGTAGGTCATTTCCCTTCACTTCAAGTTACTACCAACACAGGTCACTTTTGTCAGATTTGGCAACCCTTATTTGTTATTTTATTACCTATGATGGTGTGACCCTATAACCATATTGTCATATCTGGAAGAGTGGGGTGTCCATTATTAAGAAGCCCTGGCAGTTAAATAAACAGCCATATGTGGAATTTTGCTCTGTTCAACAAACTGCTCTTCTGAGGATCTTAACAAATTTATACCTCTAGCTCTCACCTCTTCTTCTCTACTGTATTTCAATATATGATCCAAACAGTGTTTTAATTTTCTTTCCAGAATGAAGCCCCTCTCTGATCTCCCTCCTGCCCCCTCTCCACCCCACCCCCAGCTCTGCTCCCTATATGGTACCCTCTCACTCATAAGCCTATCCCAGAGGTTCCTACTCCTTTTATTTCATGGTTGCTGTCCAGGGTGAATTTAAGACTGGGTTTTCACCAGTGAAACTGACAGGAGTTGGGGCTAATCCAGAATTCACACATATATTGTATTGAGGAGCAGTACTATGTTAAGTGGTATGGGAGTTGGAAGCTAATAGATATATTAAAGCTTCATTTATAAAACAAGCACTTTATTAACAAACGGGGTGGCGTTGCCTGTTGTGAGTGGACATTGATGGGTATGACAAGGGTAGGATTACTAAAACTGCTTTTGGTGCTGCTATTAGAGATGGGAGTGATCCACCACTAAGGTCCCACCTATAGGAGAAGGAAATGAAGAAGAAAAAAAAAGGTCTTTCAGACCTAACCTCAAAGTGAAACAGCTATGAGAGGAACTCGTCTTTCTCTTGCTAATATTGTCGATCATCTCCATCAATACTTTAGTATGTCATGCTATAAAAAAACCTAAATTTTACTCTAGCGAAAGCCCCTTGACATATGTACTATGACCTCAGGACAAAGGCGGTAGAAATGTCTTGCTCCAGAAGAAAGGAATGGAGAGAAAAAGATGAGTTCCATCACCATAGAAACAACCTATTGACCACACAATGTGGGGAAAATACCATTGGCCCTTTGTTCCCTGAAAAGTTTTTCTCTCCTCAAATGGTAACAGAAGTTCATCTGCAAATAAATTGCCAAGTTGCTTTTGGCTTAAGGCAGGGGGTTGGGTGAAGTGAATCAAAAAGATTGTCTCCTTAAAATGCTTTTATTGTCTTAAGTGTTAAAGTAATGTTTAGCTCTGTTCAGCAAAATGAGCTCTTATAAGGATCTTAACAAATTTATACCCCTATCTCTCACCTCTTCCTCTCTTCTGTATTTCATAGGCAGCTTGGTTAACTGACTGCACCACTACAAATAGACTCTGTCACTTTAGAAATAGGATTGTACTTTTAGAGGCAGATGGATGAACTCAGTGCCAAGGTTTTAGAACATGACTAGGGCAAATTCTGTCCCCCATAAATCCTATATTGACAAATGTCCTATCCAATCCAGATGATTCTGTTTGTCAAATTGCCTTTATCAAGGTATAAATGCAAGGCACAGGGCATAGAAAACCATTGGCAAGTTGTGGGAAATGAGTTAGTGAGCCCATTGTTTAAAGAGGAAAATGTAAATGAACAATTTAGTATTATAAAATATCATAAGGAGAATCTCTTAATTGTATCTCTCAACCTCAAAAAATATGTCAATAAGCAAAACACACTGCCAATTATAATTAAAAGGTGCATTCTGATACCAAAGGTATTATAATACTTTAAATTTTAAAATTGATGAGAAAATATCTCTGGATTTTTACAGACTATTATTATTGGCTGCAAACAACTAAGGAGATGTAATATAGTTCAGTCATTGACGTTTTCTTGTTCTTATAGCACAGTACCTTCATAACAGAGTTCAGAAAGAAATACTTATCTGAGTTATGCCTTCCATAGAAAAGAATAAGTAATGGGAGGCAAGTCCAACTATCTTAACTACATAGATGTTAAGGTTTTACTAAATATTTGAAAAACAAATTCAGATTGAGGGGGAGAACCTTCCAGGCATAAACAAATGCACTATAAACAAGTACCTAAGAAAATAATTATTGAACTATTTATGTCATTAGGACCCAGAAAATCCCCAATTTATCATTGTCCATTTTAAATATTCTCAGTTTAAACTTTTTTGAAAATACCACTTATGTTGGGCAGCTATCATTTTTCAAAAGTTCATACTCGCCTTGTACCATTCCTGTTCCCATGAGCAGATTAAGCTGAAAATGCTTTTAAGTAACATTCCCCTGGAACTTCTGTAGAAATGCATGTGCTAATGTCAGAGGCAGTAAAATCCTAGAATGTGAGATCCTAAGGCTGAATGAATCCAGAAGAGAAAAGCCAAAGGTTGGACTTCTCCCTCTCCTGACACTAGGAAAGACACTTCATTAGGAACCTAAACACTATTTTCTTAGGATAAATGTATGACTCCTTAACATTACTTTATACAAGGAGCAGAAACTCCCTGCTCAGGCTTCCACAAAACCGATCTTTGATTCCAGATCTATTCACAGAAACATACTTTCACCGATGCCTTGGGCTTTATGTACACACAAAGTTTAACTTCTCAGTGATTTCCAAGCTTCATTTGCCCACTTGACATCACCCTTTGAATATTTAATAAGTGTTACTATCTTAATACTGTGTCCTGACCTGCTCTTTCTGAATTCTCATCAGTTACTGTCATATGGGACACTGTCTTCCATCTGGCTGTTCAAACAAGGAACCCAGGAGTCTGCCTTGATTTCTCATTTAATATCATCCCTTACCTCCACTTCAGCAGCAGTAGAAAAGGCATACCAATCCCTTAAGCTCAATTTCCCCTATTACTGTGAATACATACCACAGAAGAGTCTACCATTATTTCTTACCTAGATTTCCTACTCTTTTTTTCCAAAGTTATATTTTAAATGCAAATCATCCTCTGTTACTACTCTGCTCTAATTTTTCCAGTTGTCCCATTGCACCCCAACCACTATTTACTCTCTGTGCTTCAATTTTCTTATCTGTAAAATGACACCAGTAATGATAATACTGCCTCCTACCTTCACTATGAAGATAAAATGACTAAACATATGTAAAGCTATTTAAACAGTGCTTGATGAGAGAAATGTCATAAAAGCAGAGTGGCCATTTACAACTAAAATGCAAAGCCCTGACCAAGTCTGACCCTTATGCCTCCTTTCCCTCTTTATCGCATACCATTGTCCTGTTTGTCCTGTTCCTCTATGGGTCTGCACTCCTTTGTCTTTCTCTGATACATTAGGCTCGTTTCCTTCTAGAGACTTTGACGTCTGTCCTTCCTGTAAGAATCAGCACCCCCCCCTCTCTGAACTTATTCCTTTTTAACATTCGAATCTCAGATCTTATGCCACTTATTGAGACTTCCAATAGCACTCTTCCCAGTGACTATCACAACACCCTTCATAGTACTTACTAATTTCTAAATTTCTTGTTTATGTATTTGTAAACTCCTTTATCATCTCTGTCTTCATTTAACTCTTTAACATCAGAGTACATTGTTTGTACTAGTACTTTCTATCTGACTTTGGGCGGGTATTTAACCTCTTTGGTTCACAATTCCCTGACTCAAAATTAGATGAATTAATATCTTCATCTTAGAATTGTGAGAGTTAAGGTAGTACATTCATGTCTAGCACCTAATAGTGCCTGGAAAATAAGTGATCATCACACATCAGCTTCTTCTTTAAAAGAAAAACTAAATAAAATGTGTTGAATAAAGCAGGTCTGTATCTGAGGAGAGAATTCATTAGGAGTGGAAATTGTTGGGACATTGGCCTGATACTCAGAGAAAGATGCTCTGAGAGCACCTTACACATGTTGGGCAAGGAATAGGACCAATCTGCCAGAAACCTGAGAATATCTGAATCTATGTTGTGGACTATGATTTTTATCCAGTAGAAGACATAAAACTTTGGTCTCAGAAAAAAAAAAAGAAACATGATAGGGCTTCTTTGCCTTTCTACTTCCTTGTAGCCTGCCCAGCTGGACTAGATGGCTGGAGAAAGAAAGACAGAAAGACCGCTGGTTAATGTCAGTGATCTTGATATAAAACTCCTAAGATGAGTGTCCAAGGTCTCCCAATGATGGGCCTCACCATGTACCCTAACATCTGCTTTTACTTAATCAATTGAGTGTTTCCTCCCACCTGCCTGGACTAACCTAACTAAATGAAAGTTGGCAAAGAAGTGGGGTTCCCCCTTTTGAAGGGTTTCTTATAGCACAACCTGCTGGCAGAGCAACTTTTATTTGAACTGAGGCTTGAGGTGTCTCATTTCTTCTGCTAATACTCTCTCTAAGTTATCAATAAATCTTACCACAGCTAATACAGCATGTCATTAGTGTGGGACATCATGCATCTTGCATGAAGCCCAAGAAACATTTACCACTTTTTCTATATAGAGTTTTGACACAACTAGCAAAACCATCAATCCATTTATGCCTGAGATACAGCCAACATCACAGAAAACAAATGACAATATACAGTGGTTGTTCATTTTAGTATAAGCTTGTTCTTTTTGTGTGTGACATCTCATTTTAATTATAGAAGACATAATTAATAAATTTGCATCCCCGTTACCCTCAATCTGTCCATGGTATAATTTTATCCTTTGACTTATGTCTAAATGACAGAGCAACTTTAGTGAGGAACAGCTCTGGACTGAGAGGTAAACACATTCATCTTCCCATTAGTTCTGATGAAATCTATCCACAGACAGGTTATGTGCCAGGACACTGATATATGCCACGAGGACGAACTGCTATGAACTCCATTTCAGCAAAGTCTTCCAGATGGAAAATAAATTAGAAAGCTTCCTATGGAGAAAATGAACAGGAAAGATTTGAGTCTTTTGGTTTAGGAGCTTTGCCTAGAGTTAGTTCCTCTTGGGGAAATTCAGTGAACGTGTTCCTAGCAATTCTAGGAAGTCTTGAGATCTTTCAAGACAAACATTATGGTCTTATGTAAATTTAAGTAAACTTTCTTTGGGGATATATCCTAGGGAAATAAATTTGAAAACAAGTTTTAAGAGTTCACTGCAACTTGACTCTGCAAAGAATAAAATATGCATACTTACTCTTGCTTAACTTTAGATGAAGTCTAATTGGGAATACAGAAACTGAGTAAAGTAAAATGCAGAAAAAATGGAAATTGTCTTCAACTTTTAGAAATACATAAAAGTAGCTGTATCATGCAAGATGTTCCCAGAAACATAGAAAAGTATGTATAAGAATAAGATCTGTATTCTCCAAGCAGGGTCTTGAGACGTGATCCAGATCAATTTTTACCCTTGAACAAGGGACTCTTAAGACTATCATTCTAAGTGAGTGATTCCTAAATGAGTCAATGCTAACAACTACTAAGTTCAGGCAATGGAAGTCATTTCTTAGCAGAAGTATACCACTGTACCCAGCTTTACATTAGGCTGATAGCAAACACTACTTTTTCACACATCCTCTCATGTGCTATCTGACTCACATAAATTCACATTAGAAGCCCATGAATCAATGTTCTATTTTTTCCATTTGGCAAGGTAATGAAATATATTTATTCTCAAAAATAACTTATCAATGGCTCTGCATCAATGACATTTTTCATATTGACTGCAGCATAAATTTAGTACATAATTAAGGCATAAACAGAGATTAAAATGGCAAAAGAATTTATAATTAAAATATAATAAAGGGGAAAGATAGAGTAGACATATTTTCCTTACTTCTATTGCTAAATATAAATTAATATCATGAACATTATAGATAAAACAAACAAAAGAAAGATTCTAAAATATGGAGTCAAGAAGTTATGGACTGCCTAGGGACCTCAGAGCCCAGGAATCAACACAATGGCTAGTTCCTTGTTTTGTTTTTGCCTCATATAGCCCAGATATGGAGTCAAAGAAGCTATTAAATCAGAAATGCCAGCAAGTATACACAAACAGGAGTTTACACTCTGTAGCCAAATAATATAAAAAAGGATAGCTTAGAAAGATAGAATCCTTTAGAAAATAGACACTCTACTCCAGCCAACCACCACAAGGAAAAAATGCAGCCCCACCTGGACACATGTCAGCCTAGGCTGATTATAGTGCCTACCTTCCACCAGAGTCAGGCTATAATGAGGTACTGCAATCCCCTGCTGGGGTGTGTCAGAGAAGACGGAGGAAGGAGCTGGGGCTTTCATCACCAATAGGAGGTACCCAGCTCCTCTCCACCAGTATTAGTGCTCAATAGATACCATATATGGATCCTGGATGTCTACCCCTATCTGGTAGTAATGAGAAGTCCCCACCCCCTCCCCCAAACTTTTGGTGTCAAAAGAGGCCAAATGGTGAGCCTGGACTTTTACTTTACTTGGTAAGAATGAGATGGCAGACTTCCATGTCATTGATGTGGTGTCAGAGGAGGCCAGTTAGCAGATTTAATTGGCTCTAAGTTTCTAGCAACTGTACTTTTATACCTGAGTTTGAAAATTATCATTCATTTCTCAAATATTCTTCATTTAAATCAATATAATCTATAATTTTATATCACTGTTATTAAATTATTCCTCACAGAATGCATGGATAAAAAAAGTATGTTGCATTTTTTGCTGACAGTAAAAGTAAAATAAAACTGAGGTATAGGGGTGCTGAGGGAATTACTTGCAGTTTAATGGAAAGTCAGCTATGAAGCTGAGCGTCAATTTTATACATGTATTTTTATTAATTTCTTCATTCTTTATTTATTGTGCCCTATGTTTCTATAAAAAAAAGTACCAAGAAATAAAAGGCTCCACCTTCAAAGAACTTATAAGTTAGTGGAAGAGACAAAAATGTATAAATAAGATAAACCAATATAATTTTATCTTGAAGTGCTTTACTCAATTCTTACTCCTATGCTTATAGATCCCTCTTTCTGATTTTAAGTATAATTAGTGTTTTTTATTATTGAAAACTTTTCTGTTATACATTTATCACAGTCTATCAGCCATTTCCCTCATTTCTTGTTTGTCTATACCCCATACTAAAACACTTTGGTCACTCAATATTCTCCCCAATTCTCTTGCTCTCCTTTTTTTGTCCTTCTGATTGACTTATTGATTCATTCATTCAATCAATCAAACAAACATTCAACAAATATATATTAAATATCTACACTTATAGGCACTGTCCTATTCACTGGGGGTAGAGCAGAAAAGCAAATCAACTGTCCTGAAGTTTATGTGGCTGAGAATTAAGCCATCACTTTACCTTCTCTCTTAATACTCTAACCCAACACTACCAAGGCGGGGGGGGGGGGGGGGGAAGTCACACAATAGGACGTATTGATATAATTACAAATATATAATCTTCTACTCATTCGGTCTTACCACTTAACTAATGAACTGTTTGTGACTCCCCCTCTGTCCCTTAACCAATGTTTCCCTTTATCCTCAAATCATCTACTCCCTAATCCCCCACCACTTGCCAATGGCCTTGCCTCTTTCTTCACTAAGAAAAGCAACTTCATCTTATGAGAAGTTCCCCAGTTCCTGCTTCTTCCCCCAGCATTCATCATCTCTATTGCTCTCTGATAGTTCCCTTGCAAGGTGAATTCCTCCATTGTGTTTCATATCTTGCCCACTCAAGTTTCCCTAAAGATGTTGCCCTATTAACTAATCTTAATGTCTTTCTTCTACATTCAACCTCTATGATGAGTCTTTTCATTTGCCTTCTAGCTAGAAAAAAATAAAGAAACTCTTTTTTTTTCCTGAGTCACTATTCTATGTCCCCCTCTTCCATTAAAAAAAACCTTAAATAGAACCCTGCCTATGAACCAGGAGGTCACAGTTTGATTCCCAGCCAGGGCAAATGCCAGGGTTGTGGGCTCTACCCTAGTGTGCAAGAAATAGCCAATCAATGATTCTCTTTCACCATTGATGTTTCTATCTCTCTCACTCTCCTTTCCTTTCTGAAATCAATCAAAACATATTTTTTTAAATAAACAGTAAATTGAGTGACCCTGAGTGAAGAGAAATTTTAAAATGCCCAGTATTCTAGGAGATCTCATTAGTGATAGTGAGGTCAGTAAAGCTCACTATAAAGACTCAATCTACATTAGAATACTATTCCTATATCTTAGTGTGCTGACAAGTTGTCTGCACTCATTAAAGGCAGGGGCAGCATTTTATAATAATTTGCCAAAGTTTGGAAGCCCACCATAAGACACAAGTCACAGGATAGGACAGAGTTTGGGGGAAGGGAGAAGACTTTTGACACCAGAAGAAAGCTTAGGAGAGGCCTCAGGATGAAGATGATTTGTGTCTCTATTTGGCAAACAGGACAGAGCTGGCTGGCCCTTATTCACCAACTCCTTTCTCAATCTGCCATCTTTTCAAAGAGATCAAGTTTCTCCCTAAGGGTCACCTTGCTTTGGGTTCCCAGAAAACTCTGCTTCTACTCTGAACATCTGAGCATCATAACATCCCAGCATTTCAGTGAAAGTACAAAAAAAGGTTAAATTATCTGCTGGAGAAACAATAGAAGCTCCCCTCCACAGAAAAATAAAATAAAGTGAAAAATATAACAAATCAGTATTTGTTCTTGACAATAACTACAAGATCCAGAGAAGCAATGGCTATAAAAAGTTCTAACCTTTTCCCCAACAACTGCAATATCATTTCCATTATTTCTCCAGGTTCCCATTCTGAATTCAAAGTAATTTATCTGAAGTTCAGACACTGTCACTGTGATTTAGTTTCAGTTTTATGGCAACTGCAGGTCTCTAATAAGTATGCTCCTTTCATTGATTTTGTTCTCCTTCAGCTGCTACTGTAAATGTAATTGAAATTTTTTTTTTCTCTTGACCTAACTTTTTTTTTAACTGACAAGAGAGCAATCAGTATAGTATCCTATCAGTTTTATATACCGCATTAATAAGAATTATTAACTCATCATAGTTTCTTCTGGAAATGGACTTTCCTATCATTTCATTTAACAAGTTATATGTTTAAAAAGCCCAAATACACCCACCCCATTACATTTATTTTTGAGTACTCATTAATTTCAGGAGTTAGGGTAGAAAGATCCTTTTCTAAATTCAGGGCAGGGTAGGGAATTGTACATGAAATCGATGTAATAAGCTATTAGTTAGGCAACAGTTTTCACTTTTTTGAAGTTACTCTCAATGTTGAGGTTTTCCTCTGTTATAGGCTAATACATTAATATAAGGCTAGCCTGCTTCCTATCCAGTAATTCATTTGATGGGAAGTGAAAGAAGGCAAATACAGTGCCATGCTCAGGAAAATACAAGTACTTTCTAAGAAGAAAAGTGGTTAATCTTGACATAGGGAGACTGACAGGACTGTCTATCATGAGTCAATGACCAGATATCTCTATCTCTCATGTATAATCTTTGGAAACACAGACTAAATGTGACATATTGAAGGGCCAGCCACATTTTCCTCATTTCCTTTTTTCTTTTTTTAGCTGAACTTTTCCACCCCTTCAATACACACTATTTTCTCATATGTATTTGGTTAGTTTTTGGATGACATTACTCTGTTTTACTTATCTATTCAAGTTTATTATTTTACTTTTAAAATATACTTTACAATGGTAAATTAGATGCTTTTTCATTTGTATTATTAAAAAATATTTTAGGGTTGCTTATACATTATTCATCCAAATAAGTATTGTAAAAATGTTCTAAAATGCCATAGAACTCCCCCTTAGTATTTTCAAATGAAAACAATGAATTTATTTCTACAAATATCAATCTACAGTTTACTTAGGCACTTATTTATATCATAAAGCAATTTTTATTACTGTATTTCATCAAGCCTAGCACATCATTAATAGTAAAATGCCATTATTTTATATGCAATTAAGAAAGAACTACTGGTAATTATAATAAGACTAGAAGCTCAGTGTACAAAATTCATGCACAAGATGGGGGGGTCCCCTCAGCCCAGCCTGTACCCTCTCCAATACAGGACCCTTGGGGGATGCCCAACTCCCAGGGATCAAGTCTAAAGTGGCAGTCCGACATCCCTCTCACCATCCTAACTGCTCACCTCCCTGCCTGCCTGATTGCCCCTAACTGCCCCCTCCTTGCCAACCTGATCACCCCTAACCACCTCTGTCTGCTGGCCTGATTGCCCTTTACTGCCGACCTCTCACGGCCTGGTCACCCCCAACTGCCCTCCCCCCACCGGCCTGGGTTCCCCTTACTGACCCTCTTGCCAGCCTGGTCACCCTCAACTACCCCCGCACCCCACCAGCCTGGTTGCCCCAAACTGCCCCCCCTGCTAGCCTGCTCACCCAGGCAGCTTGCTGTTCATTCATTTGGTTGTCCCTCACTAACCCCCCTTCTGGCCTTGTCACCCCATGCAGCCTGCTGTTCGGTCATTACTGTGATAGTGTCCCAGATAATTTGCATATTCCTCTATTATTAGTACAAATACTATGAATTATGACATATATTTTACTGGTAACTTCAAAGATGATATAACTTAAATCTAAGTAAGTCATAAAAATAAAATATGGTAGGTAACCTTAACTTTCCAGTGGTGCCTAGAGAATCCATCAGTAAGTTTGTCACATATTTAGTGGCTTGTTTTCTCTAAATTAGACATTACTAGCCATTTAATTGGAGAACCATAGATACAGAAATATGCACAAATTCTAATCACACAGCTCAATGGATTATCACAAAGGGAACGCAACTATATAACAAGCACCCAAAACAAGGCTTAGAATATTATGAGCACCCCAGCAATTCCTGTTGTACTTTCTTCCTCCTTGTTCCCATTCTCCTCCCAGGGAAAATTCCTATGAACAGCATGGATTAGTTTTGCCAGTTTTTGACCTTTATATTAATGGAACTTTGGATGGTGTACAATTATACACTGTGGAGTCTTTGGTGTCTGCCTTTGTGTTCTTAACATTACATTTGTGAGAATCACTCATTTTGTTGCAGCTATAGAGCTTCATTCTCATTGCTATGTGGTGTTCCATGATATAAAAATAACATTTATCCATCCCACTATTCCTGGGCATTTGGGTAATTTTTTAGTTTTACATATTTCATTTTTTTAAGCAAGCACTAGCTTTCCTTGAAAATGACAATTCTAGAAATAACAAATGACCACCTCATGATGTACTTAAGAAATAAAACATGAAAAATATCTTAACAAAGATAAACTAATTTTATTCTGAAGTTTTCTTCTGATAAATAGCAATGACGATATTTTTGAAATATATTTATTTTCCAGGATTGGGAAGAGAATACAAGCAGAGCCATAGATTAGTCTGGGGTTTAGAACCAAGACTTGAGAGTGGCTTTGGTTCTAAATATAGCACAAAATCAGAGAGATGTCTCACTTTAGAACCCAAAAATTGCCATCTTTGACCAGTTTTTCTCTGTTGAATTTCTCTCATTTACTTTTCGCCCATTTATCCTTTATTTTTCCAATAATACTGTCATCTGGAAAGTATCCTCAAATTCTTTAACCCAGTGGTGAAATGTCCCCCAAGATTTAAAAATGTAAATCTTAAAAATTATGATTTGTTAGGTTAAGAAACAGCAGGATCACATTTTGACAATAGCACTTATGTTTGTTTATAACTTCATAAATATTCACCCACATGAAAAAACTGAAGTAGGAAATCAGTGAAAATACTACCTTACTAACTTCTTCAGTCTTCAGAAATATCTGAGGGTCTAGGTTCATTTGTAAAATATTAGTGTTCTGAATAGGGGGTCACAAGACAGTATTTCTAAATAAAAAGAAAAATGCAAGAGATCAATTCTTCAAAAGCCATCCTCCAAACATGGTCTCCTCCTTCCTGTGAACGTTGCTGTGTCCTTAGGGAAGATAAGGGCACCAGGCACCTGTTTTCATGCCTTTAGTCACAGATGCTCAGAAAGACCTGGGGGTGCGCAGAGCTATGGAGATAGATCGGGCCTTTAAGTCAGCAGGCATCAGCATGGACAAGTTAGCTTCTCTAAGTTTCCCTTTTCCATTGAGAACAGGGAACAGTTATACCTATCTCACAGGACTATGGTGAAGAGTAAGTAAAATGATACATGGAAAACATCCCAAGCAATGCGCAGCTTTCCTTTCCTTCCATCTGCTATTAGACCCTTATGTTGAAAATCTATCTCTCAGCATAACTCTTTTGCTCAATATATCACACAGAATAAACAAACTAGTTAAAAGCAAAGAAGAGTTGAGATTTGTATCTAAATTGTTCCTCCAGAGGTCCTAGCTCACAGTGGGGGGAGGGGGGGAATGGCCAACTTGTTTGCCACTGGGCAAGATGCTCTTCATCTGTATCAGAAAGACTGTGGGTCTTCTTTCCCACATGATTCTTTTGAGGAAGAAACTTTGCAGGTTCATTTGACAGCTGAATTCCAGTATCTGCTAACCATTACAGGCAAGAGCTACATCTTACAGTTGCATCCAAATTACTCTTAATATTGAAAAGAAGCCCCTTTCTTCTTCCCTTGAAAGGAAATAGGAAGCAGCTATTCACTGGCACGTACATTATTTATTGCAGGCTTGTTATGTCTCCCTATCACCTTAGAATCTTATCCTGAGATTCAATAATCAGAGCTCCTTTAGGCTGTTGTTAAAGATCTATTTATTCAAACTTTTATCATTTTCATTCTTTGAGAGATTTCACCTCTCCATATCTTACTTCAATTTCTTTAAATTTGGAAGAAAAATTCCTCTCCAAAGAGAGAAACTCTGCCCTAGAAAACAAAGGCAGCCAAACATCTATAAGCAAAACTGAATTTGGTATGGGGTGGGGGAGGGGATGATACCTAATGAGACGACAGAAGAGAGATATGTGATTTAAAATCTGTTCCTAGACACAAACACTTAATTTGTTAGCCTAGGCAGCCCATTTGTACTATGTGTCACCAATAAAGTTATAAAAATTGAAGCTGAAATCAATCTATTTCCTCTCAGCTCTGTGGCTGTCCCTTTCTAATCTTGTATAAACAGTACTTTGATTCAGAGCTCCTGTTATTCACATTGTCAGTATCCTAGAAAACACACTGCTTAGAGCAAATGTTAATAGTTTTTCAGGGTCAAACTGAGCCAGTCACAAAAGATGAGATTAATGAAATATGGAAAGCGACTGCATACATTGAGTACCTCCTATGTCTCAGGGCCTATTTTAGACTTGTTATCTCACTTCACACATACACACACACACACACACACACACACACACACACACACACACACATACACACACACCCCTGGCTCAGTGAAGTTCTAAGCAATATACCCTAGGTCACACAGCCACTAAGAAGTTTATTTAGCAAACAAGTTACAAACTGTGTGTCTCTGAGACTCCCCACACCCACCCAGGACAACCAGTCTAAAAGCCACAGCATTCTCAAGTCATGGAAAGAGGGAGGCATATTTTCAGGACAGAAATCCCTACATCAAGCTGAGAATTTCTGTTAGCACACAAATAAGAGCTTTAAGCAGCTCCTTGTCCTCATGCCCCAGTAATCACATGCCACCTGCTGACAGTCTAGGAAAAACCAGTCCCCATACTACTTTAAAAAGCCCCGAGGCTCCATAAATGGCTCTTCTCTGCCCTCATCCTGGGCCTAATGAGTATGTACCAGAGACTTAGACAGTAGCTACCATTCCCTTAATGTGGCTTCCATCGTGGTAATCTCATATACTCAGATATGATATCTATAATATTAATAAAATGCCAAATATCACAAAGGGGATGAAGTGAAATTATGTTCTTTTTAATTCAAAAGCCTTATTATACATCTGTGCTTTAAAACAAATGGACACATCAGTTAATTTCCTGCACTAAAGTAGTACATAAATTAAATTACAATCTCAATCATTAAAGAATAATGACATCATAGTTATGGATTTAGCCATTATATTTACTCAAAGCTGGTCTTTTCCTTGGGGAAATAGCACTAGATTAAACTATGACTATGACATAGCTAATAGCACTTAATGTATAAGGTCAACGAACAAATCAGTTTTAGTTCAATTATGAATATTTCCTGGTTACTAGTTTGATTTTGACCTTGTTACTATAGATGTATGAGGGCACAGCGGTAAACCAAGTCTATTTAAAACAGTTCTTCATGTCCAAATGGTCCTTCACTGTGAAACGTATGAAAAGCAGTAAATTGGATATTCTGACAACTCCTGCTTGTTTCCTTTTGCATTGGTTTTGTTTTCATCGAAGTTGCCATAGTCTGTATAGTTGTATCCCCTCAAGATTCATATATAGAAATCCTAACTCCCAGTTAGATGGTATTAGGAGATGAGGGTAGAGTCCTCATGAATCAGATTGATGCCCTTATAACAGAGACTCCCCAGAGCTACCCAACCTCTTCCATCATGGGACAATCTGACACCCTTCAGAAGGCCCTCCTCAGACCTCCTGCCACCCTGATCCAGCCTCCCGAACCATGAGAAATATTTTTTTTTGTTTATAAATTACCCAGTCTATAGAATTTTGTTGTAGTAGCCTAATGGACTAAGACAGAAGTCATTGATTTAAATTATCAGAGTCTGAGCTGAAAGATAAAGAAGAGTGTAAAGTTTTCAGTGGTATTACAAGCTCACAAGTGAATAAAATAGCCTTTAACTTAAGGGGACAATGTGAAGACATCTCAGGAATCAATAATGGCACTGTTACAAAGAGGAAAAATAAGGCATTACATTACTCTGGAACTTTCTTGTCCCAGAGCAAAATGTTAATGAGGGCTTAGCAAAGGGAGAGTTCAGGCAGCCTAGGGCACTCGCATACTCTTCCAGGATGAGCAAGAGAGCTACAGGAGAACATCGGAAATTTGAGGACAGGACCACATGGAAAAAATGTGAACAATGTTATTCCCAAATGAAGGTGGTAAACTGACTCTCAATAATTTCAAATAAAACCACGAATAGCTCTCATTGAATATACACACACTCACAGTCCTAACTATGAAATGAGTGAATGAGTGTATTATCACCCCCATTTTCCAGATGAGGAACCCTTATTTAATTTCTAATACTCATCAGAAGACACAGTTAGAGAGAGGAAGGAAGAGAGAAAAATCAACGTGAAAGAGAAACATCAATCAGTTGCCTCACACACATATTTTGACCGGGGATTGAACCTGCAACCCAGGTATGTGTCCTGAACCTGGAATCGCACTGGCAACTTTTAGGTGCAGAGGACAATGCTAAACCAACTGAGCTACTCCCTATTTGGGTGAGGAACCCAGTTACTAATGGTTAATTCATTTTCCCAAGGTTACCCAGTCAGTAATAACTGGAATTCTTGATTTAAGCCCTGGTCCTCTGTTTTCCTTTACAGCACATTAGTCTTCATTAGCAGTTGTCTGGGTAGCAGAGTGCTTGATGTTTCTGCCTGTCCTCTTCTAAGGGATAAGGATTCTTTTGCTGACCATATCCAAATGTTCCCTTATAATATGAAAAATGTCAGGAGGAAAAAACAAACTTTAAGACTGAGAGGCTAAATTATCTACATAACAAAAACCAAGGTGGGGCGAGTGGGGAGGAAAACAGGAACTCTGTTGCTCAGTGAGGAAGGAAATGTGAACACCATAAAGATTTCCCCTGGGTACCAGCAGGGCTGAAAAGATGTTTGGAATTAAGAGAATCACCTTTAGGGATGTTAAAAACCTGTGCTAAACATTAATGTATTAACCTGATTTTTAAAAATTTTGCTGCTATAGTTTGGGAGATATATATATATTGTCCCAAAAAGTGTATACACATAGTTTGAATAACTATAAAGGCAGTGTTTTTTTTTTTTTGTTGTTTGTTTGTTTTTACAGAGAGGAAGGGAGAGGGATAGAGAGTTAGAAACATCGATGAGAGAGAAACATCGATCAGCTGCCTCCTGCACACCCCCCACTGGGGATGTGCCCGCAGCCAAGGCACATGCCCTTGACCAGAATCGAACCTGGGACCCTTCAGTCCGCAGGCCGACGCTCTATCCGCTGAGCCAAACTGGTTTCGGCTATAAAGGCAGTGTTTATTAAAATACATTTCATTTTCAAAATTGAGCTATCAGCTGTTAAAGTGCACGTACATTTTGGGAGGGACACCCCTACTTGACTACTGTTACCTTGCTCCACGCTAAGATTGGGCCACATGGGTAATGGGGTTTATATAGGTTTTATTTGTGTTATGTTCATTGCTATAGTCTAGTAGTTCTGATAAAAGCCAAAACTGGATAATTTTACATAAACAGCTAAAAATTGTGCAAATATATAGTGAGCCCAACTCACAAGTCTTTTCTTCACTATCTACCTTAGACAAAACAAATGACACTGTTACTTGAAAGCACTCCTGACTTTGTACGTTTGCTTTAGTACTCCTTCAGGAATGGCTTTCTCTGCTTTTCCAGATGGGAATCATGCATCTTAATTTGTAATTAATATTTGAACAAGAATTTCATCTATTCATGTGTGCATTTTACTCAAATTTATTGCATTGTGGGGTTACATAAATCAAGAGATAGGGAAACTAAAGATAGTTTACTACCTATTTAAAGAGATACTAAATGAAATTGGAGGATAGTAAAAAGCCAAATCTATTTCAAAGTAACCTACATAAAATAGAAATCTTAAGACCCTTTGGATATGTGAATCTTCTTTAGGTGTTTTGATACTTCTACTGAACATAAGGCAGCTAGAGAGATGATGCAAGGGCTCATTAGCAGATTGTCAAAGCAGAATTACATCTAGTTCCAGTCATTTGGAAATCAAGCAGGGGGATTGGGAGACTGCCCAGTACACAGCAAGAAGACATTTCTATCTGGAAACCACGAAATGAATTTGAATATTACAAATGTAATTATAGTCTTCATTTCAGAGTCACCTCCTGACCATGGACATGGCAAGAACTGGTCTTATCCATTACTTAGTAAGACAAGGTCTTAATAATGGTCAGGCAATGAGGTGACTTGTTCTAAGTATGTTTCCTAACTTTGCACCAGGCCAAGAATTGAGTTACTTAAAGTGGCAGGTTGAAAAGGTGATTCTCTCTGACAAAGGAAATCATCAGTGACGACAGGAAGATGCTACTCTCTTGTTTCCTCATGAGTTCAATGAACCCTTGCCCAGTGAAGTGCCATCCACCTGGCTTTATTTTCTTCTTGTCTAGTATGTTAGATTCTATAAACTACTAAGCTTCAAAGTAAGGTAACAGGTTCCTTCCTATGATGCTTTGAATATGGAGCCACCTGTAAGATCCCAGAATAAATACAAATGTCCTTTTGGATACCAGTTGAAAAATGATATGCACTGGAGTACCTTAATAATAAACCAATATACATAGGACATGAGTACAGAATTAGAAATTTTTGAAGAATGAATAAGCACTCTGGTGAAGGAAAACTAAACCTCTACAAACACTACTTGTTACAGTAAAGAAATAATATAAATCTTGAATAAATTTGCACTTAAGGCTGTTTTTAACATTGTTAACTATCTTTACATTAATTAAAATGTGGTTGCTATTTTACTGGTATATTAAGAGTATAAACTGATTAATTTAGAAAAAGTGCAGATACATTACAGATCCTATTTACTTTTTACTTTTGTGCTCTATCATCTACTTCTCCATTACACTGTTTAAGTAGTGGCTAATATCTGTTCTCCATCCCCATTCAGTTTCTGGGCTTTTAAGAGGAGCAAAATTGACTTATGTGAAGTTCAATGTTTTCTCTTTTCTCTGACCAACCTTTAGTAGCCAGTCAGTTCAAGGCAGAAAAGGAAAAGAAAATGCATCAACCAATTTTTCATCCCTGAAAACTTAAGCAAGAATTATAGTTTCCGATAGCAAATGTCTCCTTTTTAATTAGGTAGCTAGATACTTAAAAAAGAGGAATAAAATATAACCACATGAAAATGCCCCCAATTAAATCTGTTATAAGGAATTTGGAATTATTTGGCAAATAATTTTTAATCCTCACCCAAGGATATGTTTTCATTAATTTTAGAGAGAGAGAAGAAACATCTATTGGTTACCTTCCATACACACCCCAAACAGGAATAGAACTTACAACATAGGTGTGTGCCCTGAGTGGAATCAAACCCATACCTTTTGGTGTACAGATTATGCTCCAACAAACTGAACTTACCAGCCAGAGCTGGCATATAATTTTTGTGTTATTATGTGTATGAGAAGAGACATATAAAGATATATTTCAAATTATCAACAGTGTTATTTCTTCATGGTAGGGTAATGTAAGACTTTGACATATCCTTTCTAATAAAAAAATCCTATCTAATAAAAAAAGTAATATGCAAATTGACCATACCTCCACTACACCAACAAGCCATGCCCAAGAGCCAATCAAGAGTGAATATTCAAATAAACCGAACCAAGATGGCTTCAGCCACAGAGAGCAGGAGGGAAGCTTGAGTTTCTGTTACCTTGTTTCACAGGCAACACAGGAAGCCAAGCTTTCCACCTGCCCTCACTGGCTCAGACCTCCATTCAATGCTACAAAGTTTCAGTGATAGAAGGTAAATAAAAATAATGGCAGCCACAGAGCTGGAGAGAGCAGGAGGCTTGAGTTGCACCTGGAGATGAGAAAGCCAAGCTTTCCACCTACCCTGGCCAGCCCAGGCCTCTGCTTAAGACTACAAATATTCAATTATAGAAAATAAATAAAACCCAAAAGAAGTGGCTGCAGCCATGTAGCGAGCAAAAGGCTTAGCTCTGCTCCAGGCTACAAAGTTTCAATTGTAGAAGATAAATAAATCCTAGATACCAGGGCCTCCACTTCGGTTGCTGGGGGTGTGGCCAGCCTGCAAACCACCACAGGCCCCTCACCCAGGCTGCCCCACAACCCAAGGGGATCCCCACCTGATCTGGGACACCATTCAGGGCAAACCAGCCAGCCCCCACCTGTGCACCAGGCCTCTATCCTATCTAATAAAAGAGTAATGTGTATATTGACCAATACACAAGATAGCTGTCCCCATGTGATCGAAGATCCTGCCCCCATGTGGACTCAAGATGGCCACCATAAGATGGCCAGCAGGGGAGGGCAGTTGGGGGTGACCAAACCTGCAGGGGAGGGCAGTTAGGGGTGACCAGGCCAGCAGAGGAGGGAACTTGGGGGTGACTGGGAGTGCAGGGAAGGGTGGTTCCAGGGGAACCCAGGCCTTCAGGGGAGAGCAGTTGGCTTGACCAGGCATGCAGGGAGGCAGGGAGGGGTGCCCAGGCCTGCAGTGCAGGGCATTTAGGGGCAAACAGGCTGACAGGGGAGCAATTTGGCTTCAATCAGGCTGTCAGGGGAGTGGTTAGGGGGTGATCAGGCTGGCAGGTAGAAGCAGTTAGGGGCAATAAGGAAGGCAGGCAGGTGAGCAGTTGGGAGCCAGCAGTCCTGGATTGTGAGAGGGATGTCCAACTGCAGTCGGACATATTTCAAGGGGTCTCAGATTGGAGAGGGTGCAGGCTGGGTTGAAGGACACTGTCTCCCCCTACACATACACACACATGAATTTCATACACTGGGCCTCTAGTTTATAATGAGCATGTATAATTTCAAAGTCATGGGAGAAAGCAGTAAGGCCTCCCTCTTTGTTAAAGCATATTGTGCTTTCACAAAACACTTGCACAGATTTTGTCTTTTATGCAGCAGCTCCAATAAATAAGAACTGAAACTTAACTTGATTCCAAAAAAGTTTATGTCCTTTTTTGTACTAGCATTTATGGTAGAATCTACTTGAAGGAGAAAAAGCATTTAAATTTTGCCTTTGGAAAAAAAAAAGCAGTTTTATCCTCAGACAAAATTAGTATAATAAATGTCAAATGTTTTAACAGATGAGTGGTGTTCATGGTAAAAAATAAATAAAATAAAAATAAAAAACAAGCTCCCAAAGTCATCTTTAAAGATATTTTTAAAATATGATGCATGTAACAGACAGTTGAAGAGGTTGTACTCAAGTATAATCTAACACATGCAATCAATCTTTTGCAGGAAAAGTAAAATTGACCTAGAATCACAGATATATTATATATAATTATTTTTATACTAAATTATAGAATGATCAGCTCTCATTCTTGCAACCATAACCTAGATAAACACTCAATAAAATGATGGCATGGTAGCTTAAGTTTTAGGGTATCTTCAAAGCTTTAAATCAAGGTTAATGTACTTTGAAGTTGAAATGATTCTAATTAGCCCTGGAATGCACAGGTCTCCAAATTCATCACAAGAAAAAAACACAACCTTAATAAATTTCAAGAAATATTTACTTTGCTAATTGCCACCCTGTTTCAAATCTTATGATTTGGAGACACAGAGTCTGAGAAACAGTTTTGCTGGCTTTAGTTAGGCCAAATGAATTTACATCAATGGTATTGAAAGCCCTAAGCAGTTGTTTCAGGTTCTTAACAGACATGTAGCACAATAAAAGTCCCCTCTGGTTAGTACAGATATAATCTTTTCAATGAATTGTTCATGTAAAACAAGTCCAAGACAAGAATCCCCATAAAGATCTCTTTCTGGGTTCCTAATTCCAGAGCCACAAAGCTACATTTATAAAAGATCTGATTAGAAAAAAATGAGAAATCATAAACCCAGCAGTTTCTTCTGTTGCACACTGAGCATAATTTCAATAAAACATGTGGTATCACATGTTCATGTTCAAGAAGTATTATGTATGAAAGAGGGTGGATAGGAGAAGAAGTTGGAGCAAAACAGTAGCAATAATAGCTCAGAAATTTTAAATATTAGGTACCTTATATGTATTATATAATTAAACCTTCACACCACTTTTTGAAGAAAATAGCATTACCGTAGCTATCATTACAATTTTATCAATGAAGCATCTGAGGCAGAGAAGAACGAATGATGAGATCAGGTCATACACTTAGTAACTAGCAAGGCACAGTCCAAACCCAAATCTGTCTAAGGCCAAAGTTGAAGGTCTTAATGTATTAACTACCTCCATTTTTTTCGAGGTAGTGATACAGAATTTTGGTACTAGAACCTGGATTTTTTGTCCGTGGGAATCAAAGAATGAATCCATGGACAGAAAGTGGTATAGCAAAGGTGGAGATTTATTGAAGAATTACAGACTCCCAGATGGGGAGAGGGAAGGAGTCCCATAGAAGGGACCTCAAGTAGGGAGGGGGAAAGGGTCCCACTGAGTTCCTTGTCCCTATGGCTTATAAAGGCAGCAGATCCTGGTACCCTGCAATCCCCTCTGATTGGTCACTATTCCCTTAGAATGGTTACTATAGTAATTCCTGGGCTGAAAGATTGAATCTCCTTTCCACATGAGGTTCTCCACCCCTCCTTCTCTATTGTTTTTCTATTCCCTTTGGGCTTTCTTCTTCTCCCTCTGAATGAAGGGCATCTTTGTCTTTATTTTGTAAATATAGACCTTTTGCTATTGCCAGCTCCCTCAGTCTATGGAAATGTACCTGTTACAGCTTTCCAGCTCCCCCATTCTATGGAAATAAACCTTCTGCTGCTCTGTAGCCCTCTGCTTTCCTCCGTGGTCCCCTTAATTTCTAAAATTTCTTAAACCTGTCCTATCTCACCCCTAATATTCGTGTTTCAGTGGTCTACACAATGTTTCTATTTTTCTGTAGCAATAAATAAACAAACAAACAAACAAACAAACTTTAGAGAATTTGTTGTCCTAAGTCAACTCTGAATAGAGTTACCTTCGTGTCCATGAAACCTGAATCTCCTTCTCTCAGATTTCTGGTCCTCTACCCCAGAGCCTAGCAAAATGGAGAAGGGAATTATGGTATAGTTTTCATCAAATTTATGCTATCAGATGCCTTGTACACTGGGTTGCTCTTAAGACTGCTAGAACCATTCTGAAAAACTGAGCCTTGTCATGGATCTTGTACAATATCCCTTTGCTATAGATGAGGAAAGAAGGGTCAGTGATTCATTCAATGTCACACAAGGAATTTGTTATATTACTAATGAAAGGGCAGAGCAGAGCTGCAAAGACAGCTGCCATTTTGGATTGTGTGACTTGGCAGCCACCATGTAGGCCGCGAGATATGTAAACCTACCTGGGGGCTGCCATCTTGAAATCACCAAGACCAATCCCTTCCTTTGAATTGGCCAATCAGGAAAGACTGTGCACTTGAGCTCCAATCAAGAGCAAAGGACAGGACAGGTCACATGTGTTAGGAATTATTTGCATCACTAGCCCCAGCCATTACCTAATCAATTGGAATCGGCCAACTCAGTGGTTTGTGTCTGGCCCCACCTCCCTATTAAATCGCATGTTATAGTTGTTTTTTTTTTCTCCTTTGTGTCCTACTGCTGTGATGGTGGGGGCAGAGGGCCAAGCCTGGGCTTGAATGAAGGCTCTTTTGCTTTTGCATCGGACTCGGTTTCCTGGTAGTTTTTGGGGATCATGAAATCTGGGCATAACACTAGGACTAGCACCCAGGTCTCCTACCTCCCAGGCCAGTCTCTCTACTATATCTTTTACCTCCCTCCTGTGGATGAAAGGGATCACATGCTGACCTGACAAGCTCAAGGGAGCCCTGCATGGCAGTCTTGCAAACTCAGAGACCCAAAGTAACCACAAAGGATGGTCTGAAATTAAACTTTAACTAAACACAGTTATAGTGGGCAGTTACATCCTAGGCCAGTATCATTACTGACAATGTCAAACTTTACCTTAACTGAGTCTATCTGTGTTTTTTGCATCTAAAATAACATACCCTTGAAATGTCTGGGTAATTTGTAACTTCTCTTTTTCTGGAGTCCCTGGGGCACAACCAGATACCACAAATTCCTTCATTATCATGTTAATTGTTCCTATATCCACATAAGTATGTGTCCATCATTTTACTTTTTATCCAACCCCAGGGGTTTCCCACCACTTTGCTTTATCCCACCTCCTTACTCTCTCACCAGTGAATTGTCCCAAACTATGTCCCTCCTTTGATTGCAATGTATAAATACAAATGTAACCCGCCATTCTCCAGAACATTATCTCAATTCATTGAGATTCTGCTTCCTAGCATATGTCAACATTTGGCTCAGATAAACTCATAAAAATTCTTTACAGGTTTCAATGTTTGTTTGTTTTTTAAGTTAACACTCCCATTCCAAATTTGATGGTCTATGAATGGGTGCTCCACTTATTTCTGTGGTATAGTCTTTGATCCAATCAATGCTGATAAACAATGAGCACATATTTTAAAAATAAATATAGTTCATAAATACTGTACTATATTTCCAGCTTCTCTTGAAAAAAAAAAAAGAAGTGGAGGAAAAGGAGGAGATCTGGCAGACTTGATTGATCATTTCTGTGCAGCAACTATATGAAGGACAATGGGTATGAAGTCTGCAATTTACAGGAGCTGGTGTCACTTTGCATCTGCATTGGGAGTGTTTTCTCTGCCCTTCTTGGTCCCATGGATAGCATTCTTATTGAATGTTAGCCTATGAATATTGTGGTGCTCATTCATCCTCTCCATTAAATATTTCCAGTTTTCTTCCCAGGGACAAAATAGCATCATACTTCCCTATACCCTTGAGGGGATATGTGGCCATGAATGCACATTGGCTGATGAATGTGAACATAAATGACATGTGGCACTTTGGGGAAGAAGCCCTGGTGCCAGGGTGAGACTCATCACTTTTTTTTCCCTTTGCTATGGGGAAGTACTGCTTGCTCTCTGAGCCTAAATCCAAGAGTAAGGATGATGCTAACTCTTGGGCCTCAGTGGGTATTTCGCATGAGATAGAAATAAACCTGTGTGTTAAGCTATTGAGCTGTAGGAGCTGTTTGTTACCCATATAATCGAGTCTGTATTGATTATTACCACCACACTAAAGAGTGGCAAATGATACCGCCTTTACAAAGCGAGTCCCCTGATGCCTATGAAATTTGCTGATTCACCTTTATGATTCAGGTCAGATGGCTTTTATCTTGAAAAAGGAAGAGGGAGATGGAGAGAAAGGGGAAGAAAAATAAGAACAGGATGAGATAAAGGAAGAGGAGAAGGGGAAAAGAGTGAAGGAGGAAATAGAGTGGGAAGACGACAAAAAGCAGTGCTATTGCTGACATTGCAGCCTGTTTATCATAGAATGCATCCAGATGTTACTGGCATCTTCATAGAAGTCATTGTATAGCACAACCTGAGCTTATCCATCCCAGTGTAAGTTGTTATCATGCAAGCACTAGAGAATTAGACTCAGAGAAACCATAAAGTCCACTGTCTTATCTTACACAGGTAGCAAGTGCAGCCAGGTCTTCAGGGCTGTCAAGCAGAACTTTCGGCAATGATGGAAATGTTATTCTGTACTGTTAAATATAATAGCCATTAGTTACACATGGCTAATGAGTACTTATACTTAATGCAACAGAGAAATTGGATTTTTGATTTTATTTCATTTTAGTTAGCAAAAATTTAGATATTCACATGCTACTAGTGGCTAGTATTTTGGACAAGTTTAAATGGTCTTTCAAAGGAATAAAAGAAGTTAGTATAAAGTCAAGATTCAAAAGTAGTTCCCTAAATCTCAGTTGAGAGTATTTTCTAAGCTCCTGAAAAATGTGGATCAAACAGACTCTTATCCTGATACAGATGTGAACAGTCACATTTGTTTTATAGCACTACTGCTTCATACATGAACTGTCCTACAGCACTGTACTAGTACACAAAGCAGCTTTCTATTCCAACATCTTCTATATAGTCACTAAAGTATGTGGTTCTAAATATGTTCGTACCTGATTATATAGGACTTGATCTTTTAACAATGAGTTACTTTATCCCACTGTATGCCTCAAGCATAAATTGGGTATGTAGCTTTATATCAAATAACATGACTTTAGGAATTCTCTAAATTGCCTATTTATCCTCCTTTACATCAACACAGGTTATAAATATTCTCTCCATTTCCTCATTTGCAAGCCTTGCAAATTTTGATAAAATGAGAAATAAGGTAAAAAATTTAGAAACTCTTCTATAGGAGCCTTGGCCAGGTGGATCATTTGGTTGGAGTGTCACCCATGCACCAAATGACTATGGATTCGATCCCTGGTCAGGGCATATATGGGAGGCAGCCAATTGATGTTTCTCTCTCACATTAACTTTTTTTTTCTCTCTCTCTCCTTCCATTCCTCTTTCTAAAATCAGTGAACATATCCTTGAGTAATTATATTTTCTACAGCAAAGCTAATAAACAGTATTAAAGTCATACCAGTGTGTTATAGAGCGACCACTGATTTGTTCCTGTGATTCCCATTGACAAAAGAAGAGATGCCCTAGCTGGTTTGGCTCAGTGGACAGAGTGTCAACCTATGGACTGTAAATCCTGGGTTCAATTCGTCAAGGGCACATGCCCCGGTTGTGGGATTGATCCCCAGTGAGGGACATGCAGGAGGCAGCCAATCAATGGTTCTATCTCATCATTGATGTTTCTGTCTATCTCTCCTTCTCCCTTCCTCTCTGAAATCAATAAAAATATTTTTTTAAAAAAAGAGAAGAGGTAAAACATAATCCTAGGGTTACCACTAGAGGCAGAACATACTCATTATTGAACACTTATTCTATGCACAAGATCTTTGCATATATTTAGTCGTAATACCTCTAAGAGGTAGATTCTGCTTATATTTCCATTTTATTGACTTCCAAGATCACATATCAATAAATGATGAATCTTCATTCAAAATCAGGCAGGGTATCTATGATGTAATTTCCTTGGTTAAAAAGGCAATGTAAAAAGTATAAAGAACTAAGAATCTGGAAAATGGATTTCTATCCTGGAATTCACTTCACAAACCGAATGAGAAATTCAACTCCTCCAACCAAGTTCCTATATAATAATACATTTTAAAAAGTTGTTCAAGATGTCCTCTAAGTCACTTGAAATACTATGAAAACTATGGATTTCAGATTTCAGTCCAAGCTAAGCTTTTGTTTAGACATTAGGCATGTTTCTGAATGTGCATCTTTTGGCTTATAATGTTATTTGTAAGATGGTGCAAACATTGCCATTTTATAGTTTTTTTTCATAAGGATAAAATAAAATAAACCACTAAAGTACCTGGCATGATGCTGCTACCACTATAAAAGCTCAGAAATTATCATTTTTCTTCTCCCTTTCACAAATAACATCCCAATAAACTAAGTCCAACTGCCCACATAAACCATTCCTTACCTTTCAGCAAACACTAATTAACTAGAAACACTATGTGTGATTCATTTGTGATCAGGCCATGGTATACAGTGACTTGCCATCATTGGTGCTTTTAATGTAACAAATGTTATACCACATAAGTGCATAAATCTTAAGGTACATCCATATCTAAGAAGGATTGAAACCTGTGTGCTGAATAGCAATGAGGTCTTAATACCTAACTTAAGAGTGTAATATCTGTAAAGCAGACTAGCGATGAAACAAATATATCAGTTTTAAGTACATCATATAAAAAATGGACATTATAAATTACAAATGACTTTTAAACATTAAAAAATGTGAGGGCCAGGCTATGCTTAAAAAATAAAATAGAATAATATATGAGCACTCAGTTGATGGTGCATTTTAACTCAAAGAGAGGGGATTTTTTTTTCATTAATGTTGTTGAAACACACTGAATAGCCATTTACAAACTACACAGGGTGGCATAAATGTAGGTTTATAGTTATTCATATGGGAAATAATCTACACTAATAAAAGAGTAAGATGCAAATTGACTATACTTTTGGGACACCCACCAGCCAATGAGGAATGAATATGCAAAATTAACCCAACAAATATGGCAGGTTAATTTACATATGCAGGCACCAAGCAGCTGGGGGCAGGATGGGACGCTTGTGTTCTGCATTGTCACAGTCGCTTCGGGCCTCTGGGCAGCGTGGGAAGGCAGAAAGGCAGCTCTAGGCTGGAGCAAAGGTGGTGCCAGCAGCCAGGGGAAGGAAGGCCCATTTTTGAACAAATCTTCATTCAATATCTAGTACAATAATAAATAATATCAGAATAAACTCTATGTTTCAAATACAACTATATTCCTACTTTTCCCCTACTCTATATATGTCTATATAATAAGTCATCACAAGGAAAAATATATAGACAGACATATATACTTATATATCTCCAAAAAATGAAATTCAATCTCTAGTAAGTGTACTTAAATTTCTGAAAAAGGAGACTTCTAGGAAGGAATACAACCTAAAATGCAGTAGGGGGAAAAAAATCAAAGTTGACTATAAACCTTTTCTTAAAAATTCCAATCTGATCAAAATTTTAGTAGATATTTAAATTATCATTTGATACTAAAATTTATATAGGAATGCAAAAGTCCTGGAATAACCAAAGCAATTTTTAAAAAGAACAAAGTTGGAGACCTTATCCTGCCTGACTTCAGGACTTAGTGTAAGCTGCAATCAAGAAAATGTAATATTGGTAAAGGATAAACATTGAGATCATTGAAACACAATAGAGTGTCCAGAAATAGGCCCACACATACACAGCCAATTGATTTTTTACAAAGATGACAAGGAATATCATTGGTAATAAAAAAGTCTTTCAACAAATGATGCTGAATCAACTCAATATCTGACATTTGACCCTTGTCTCATACCGTATACTAAATATGTGCCTGCAATGTGGCATAGAACTACATGTCAACAATATTCTGATGTGTATCATTCCCAGCTTGTACAGATGGGTACCAAGTACGTTCCACCAGTTCTCCATGTCTAAGGCATCAGAGAAGCCTCAACTCAGGAAGTAAAAGTTATCACAACCCCTGCCCACAAGCTGGAATGACAAATAGATTAAGAAGATTCAAAGGGATATGTAAGAAGCATCTGATACTTCACTTGATCCTCACAGCAAACCCATGAGTTAGAGACTACTCTTATTACCCCCAACTTACAAGTCCATCAAGGAGGTACAATCACTGAACTCAGGCTACATGACTGCTGGCAAGGAGAGCCAAATTCTGAAGGCAGGTCAATTTGACTATAAGTAAACCCACTTCACCACCGCACTATACTGTTTTCCCAGCACTATCATGTTCTAAATAGATAAAAGCAGTGAATTCAACTTGTCAGTTTATGAAATAGCTTTCCTTGATAGCAGATACATTTGTTATCCTTTATCCAAACCAGAAGAAATGACTAACCCCAGTGCATGTTTAGCAGGATATCTGACTCCTCACAAGCACAACATCTGAACTGCTAGGCACTGTAGTCATTCTCTTACCACTAGTGTAACCAGAGGTCATTGACACAGCATATACAAAGGCTGCTCTAATGTATATATTTCCTTTTACTTTTTATTCCACCTGTGTTTCATTTGGGGAACAATAAAAGGGCATTTGAACATGACCTGCAGCATTAAATTCTGCTAGTGGGCTTGATAAATGCAATAGAAAGAGCAAAATAAACAAGGAATTGTTCAATTACAATTCTATTTCTTGAAAAGTATTGGCTACAAGTATCTTTGTTACTTTTGGTTTGAATTCTATGAAGGACTTGTTGACTACTGATGATTCGATGCAGCCCAGTGTGTGTAGCTTCTCACTTCTTTCAAAGATTCAGGGGGAGACATAGTCTTACTGTATTTCTCATCACCAAATAAAGCAGTACCATCAGACGCTGAAACAATCTCATGGTTGGTCAAAATTCTTTAAAAGTAGTACCCAAAAAGGTTTAAGAATTCTCTTCTTTGAATATTATTTAGCTATTAAGATGGCACAGAAAAGGAACTATCATTGGGTGGTGTTTACATATTCTTTCTCCTGGAATACAATGGTTTGGCTTTTGAGAAGCCACTGCATGAGTGAAATCACAGAATGCACCAGCAGCTCTATCTACAGAGATAATGGAATGGAGAGGATGCAATTAAAGTGGCCTGATAAGGTCAGCAGCCCATGAAACACCCTGTGCAACTGATGCTTGTCACTGCTCTGGCCTATCACTGAATCCAGTTCTCCTTTTTGCTTGTCCTGCCTCTGATGCTGATTGAGACTCATGCCAGCTTTTCTCATTGTGGTCTAAAATCATGCTGCAATTTCAAGAATGATGGATGCCATTCAGATGAGCATCTATGGCCTAATTTGGCCCAGAAACCTATAGAGATACCTTTTATAAAGGTTGCCACTCACCTTTTCCTCTCCCTTAAGAAATTATGTACTTAAATATTAGAGCTCAACATGAAATTAAATATAATCTAGCCCAAAATTTTCCAAATGTCCTTTCTTCATGATTTTTACCATATCTGCATCCTATCAGCACTACTATTTACTAAACATTTTTCTCGCTTTTTTCACTTACCATGAACAGTCAGCAAATTATGTTTCATATAGTCATTAGAGGCCTGGTGCATGAAATTCGTGCCTGGGGGGTAGAGAGTGTCCCTCAGCCCGGCCTGCACCCTCTCCAATCTGGGACCCCTCAGGGGATATCTGACTGCAGGACATCTCTCTAGCAATCCGGGACAGCTGGCTCCTAACCTCTTGCCTGCCTACCGGCTTGATTGCTACCTAACCACTCCCCTGCCAGCCTCAAGGTCCCCAACTGTCTTCCTCTGCCAACCTCATGGCCCCCAACTGTCCTCCCCTACCAGCCTCATAGCCCCCAACTGCCATCCCCGGCCAGCCACATGGTCCTCAACTGCTCTCCCCTGCTGGCCTGATCGCCCCTAACCACTTCTGCCTCGGCCCCCACCACTGTCTGGTTTCCTGGTCTCCCAGTCTAATTAGCATATTACCCTTTTATATAAGTATAGATTGTATTTCTAATACACATTGAAATAAATGCATAGTAAATATAATTTCATATGCCATCTAAATCATTTTAATTGCCATCATTATATACATATTTCACCTTTATAAATGCTAATATACTCAAATACCCCTTTAAGATGGAGAAACTGATGAAATAAGCAGATTTCCCAGTGCCAAGGATGCATGACTGGCACTTACACTCAAATCGCTTGCCTTACAGTGAAGGCTGTTTCCTTTGTATCATGCTGGCTCAACAGCTTGAAGGAAGGGCATGATGAATGGGGTGACTTTAAAAACTTATTGCACTTCTTGGTTCCATGTGGTGATTAAGAGTCTATACAGGTGTCTAAGCAAAAACAAAGTGAGTTCGCAGCCTGCCCATCCACCCTCCTCAAAACCTTCCTCCCGCATGCTTAATGATTTTAGCAGATATGCTTCTCATACCCTGCGGTTTTTATCCTCCCTTGTCACCCTCATCAGTACATGATCATTCATTCTATTTCTGTCAGTAGTATTGACCTCTTCAGAAGCTGGGGCAAAGGCCAAGATGTTGCACTTTGTCTGCAAATAATCATCTCTGTACCTAGCATTTATGAAGTGCTTTACAGTATGTTTAAAGCACTTTCCAAAGCTTTATCATTTTTAATCCTATCGTACCCCTGTATGGTACAGACTTAAGCCACCCAGGATGTTTATCCAGGATTGCATGCTATGATCAACATAGGAATCTGCAAATTTTTACTAATGAAAAGGGAGTGAAAAAAAATAAAATTTCCTAAAGTTACTTTTTAAAATATCACAATATATCCATTAATCTATCCCCCTGGACCACACATTTGTATTGCTAACATGAGTGATATGAGCACACTAATGCCATGCTAAGAAATGATCGCTGCTTTAAAAAAAAAAAGTCCCATTTTATCCATTATCTTAAATGATGTGCTTGTGAAAGCTGTCAGTGAAGTCAACTCAACATTCCAGACCTCAATGAACAGAATAAAAAGTGACATCCTCTTGATTACAATTAATTTGTTTGCCATGGAAGAATATCCATCTCCCTAATAGTTCTTAAGACCTTGGAAGAATAGATAAGACAGCGAAAGTAAATAAACAAGGCTCCCAGGAGGGGACAAGATTTTTTTTCAGCTATAGTAAGAATAGCTCTGGAGACAAACAACTTCTAAACATGTACCAGGCAGACAGACAGACAGTGTGGGTGGTCAAAAGCACCATCTTCAGTAATCTGATTAGTAATGCTGTCAGCCCAGGATATGGCATTCAATAAGCTAGTGTGTACAGGGCATACACTCACCCCATCCCCAATGGGTGGGTTTCTTTGAGTAAATCTCTCTAAAAAAAACACATTTAAAAGCTCACCCACTTTTAAAGGTCACTAGTAAATTACAACTGCAGTGTGCCATGTGGAAGCTTAATGACCTTAAGAGTTAATATACCTCTCTAATTGCCATCTTAATCACATGGAATGGCTTATTCACCTTAACCTGACCTATTACTACTTGCCTGTTAATCTGTCCCACCACAAATTATTATTTGGGAGAAAAAAATCTTAATGGTTCACAAATGGTTATGTAAGAATATACAGTAAATTCTTTGCCTCTATCTGAGTTCACAATGTACAACATCAGCCCTGGCCTCCTGCCATCTCTCTTCACTCCACTCTTCTTCCACATCCAGCATGTTCCTTGGCTTTCTTTCCCAGATGATGCATCACTGTGCCTCCTCATTTTAAGATTATTGTAAGTAAAATATAGAAAACAAACCCTGCTGGAAAACGAGTCTTTCCAAGTCATAAACTGATAAAAGAAATATGTTAACACATATGACAAAAAGATGCATTGATGTTATTAATTTATAAAGAAGTCTTAAATTCAGTAAGAATAAATAAACATCTTATGGGAAAGATGACAGAAGCAGACAGTGTTGATAAGGATGCACAAAACTTTCAACACTTAAGTAATCAAAGGTACAAATTGAAAAATGAAATAGCATTTGTTTATTAATTGTCCAATATTTTTAAAATAGGAATTCTTAGTGTTGGTTTTGGTATAAGGAAACAGAAATTCTAATAATATGTTTGGGGGAATAAAAATTGGTATGACCTTTATGAAAGACAACTTGGCAATATATAGAAGAATCATTATGATAAATAATTTGAGTTGTTTACAATATATCTACTTTTAAATATTATCCTGAGAGCAGAGATTGAACAAAAACAATTGTAAAGGGTTATTTCTATTTCAGCATTAATATATATATATATATATATATATATATATATATATATAATTGATTTCAGAGAAGAAGAAGAAGAAGAAGAAGAAGAAGAAGAAGAAGAAGAAGAAGAAGAAGAAGAAGAAAGAGAGAGAGAGAGAGAGAGAGAGAGAGAGAGAGAGAGAGAGAGAGAAACATCAATGATGAGAGAGAATCATTGATCAGCTGCCTCCTGGACACCCTCCACAGGGGATGAGCCCACAACATGGGCATGTGCCCTTGACCAGAACTGAACCTGGGACCCTCCAGTATGCAGGCTGATGCTCTATCCACTGAGCAAAACCAGCCAGGACTATGTCGGCATTTTTATTATGCTATACCTATGGAAACAATCTAACTGTCTATAATTAATTAATTGATTTAAATAAATAATGCTATATCAATATAGAATGTGATAAAGCAATTAAAAATAGTTCGCCAGAAGTACATTTATTACCATATAAAAATGGAAGAAAAAATCAACATACTATATTTTTTATAATTTAAGCTGTAAGAGAGTTTTCACTTTGTACTTTTTGCACAAATTCCAAATTTCTATAATAATCATGTATAGTTTTCATAATGAGATTTATATGAAGGGTTTACCTCAAGTTAATCATAAGTTGCTAAGTACATGGGAAGTAAACCCACAAATGTTAACCTGACATAACAAAGCTGACTGCCCAAAATTAACTGTTCTCTAATGCTACTGTGTATGTTTTCCAGAGTCTGGGAATCGTTGCTTTTAATAATTCTGACACAGAATTCTTTCATCTTCATAAGCCAATCAACAGGACAATAGATATACTAGTAGGTATCCTTCTACACAAAAAGTCCATGGCCTGAACACTAGAACCCACTCGTCTTAAACTCTTCTGTGGGGGCCATACATAATCCCAAGGCAATGATTCAGATGTCATGCCATTAATGGATGAGCACTGGAAGAACCTGCACTTTATTTCCTTGTGCCATTTCTCTATTAAAACCATGATCTGGGTAGTTTTATAAAGGGCTCTAGAGAATTGGGCAATTCATTGAATTTGCTCTGCTGCATTAAAACAGCACTCCATTGAGCTCTACTTATATTTCATTCCAGAAATGAACAGAGCACTCCATTTAATGCAGAAGAAATTCAGTCATCCTACTTTTGTATAAGACTTAGAGTCGGTGATCACTTAAATTTTATCCCCAAGTTTATAGAGATTTCTCTAGAACCATCTGGTCTTTGGGCACTGATCAAAACTGTGACACAGACAGAAAAGAAATAAAATGTGTCATAGGCTCTGCTTTCTTTTCTGGAAAGGCAAGTATATGTATTTCAGAAGATTAAAATACAAATAAATACTTTAGCTGTTTTTTCTTCTTTCTTTAAAATGACTAGACTTAAAATTTCCCATCCTATCTAATAAGAGAGAAACATACAAATTGACTATACCTCCGCTATGCCCACAAGACACACCCACCAGCCAATCAGGAGTATGCAAATTAACCCAATCAAGATGGCAGTTAATTTGCATATCCTGGCACAGAGTGAAGACTGCAGACAGTGTAGAAGGAAGCCAAGTACTGCAGAAGGGAGTAAAGCTGTGGAGAAGCAAGCAAGCAGGGCAGTGGAGAAGGGAGGGAAGCAGGTGGTGCAGGGACCACAGCAAGAAGCACTATTTCAGGAACCTTCCTGCAATGGGCCTCTAGTATGTGATGACTTAATAAAAAGTTAGAGATATAAGTAGAAACTCAACCAATGTCTTTAATATTAGTAGGACTTTTTTTTTTTAAGCTTAAACCTGATTAGGTAACTGAATGATTTGTTTGATGCCAATGATATTATTAGCCTAGAACAGAAATTTTCAACCAGTGTGCCATGGTAGGCATACTGGTGAGCTGTGGTAGGCACACTGGTGTGCCACAAGAATGTTTAAAACATGCAATACCTGACTATTTATTCAAGGGCACTGACCTTTTTTCCCTCGGATTGTCAAATTTAAAAAATGACAACAGCCAACACAACAATAGCCAACTGGCATGAGTGAATAAAAATTGTAACTATTTTGGGGGGCAGATGGTAAAATAATATATGTATTTGGTGTGCACAGAGCTTTAGTAATTAGTTTATGTGTACCATGAGATAAAAAAAGGGTTGAAAATTGCTATCCTAAAATATTAAAATATGAAAGTCATCAATTGTGCCTGAAAGAAGGGTGGTGCCTTTCTAAGTGTAGTTGTAAGTGGTTGGCCATACATACATGCTGAAATGTCATTGTCTGCTTAAAGTACATTCTTGATAACATTCATACTCTCTAACCATGACTCAAAATTCCTCTTCAATACTAGTCTGGTTTAGAAAAGAAGACCATTGTGAAGGAAAATTGAGACCTGTAACCAATGAAAAAAATCTCAATAAATCAGTTCTCAAACAGTGTATTCTTTCATTTCAACTAGTCCTGATCTTGGCTTTGACATTCAGATGGGATGCTTTTCTAATGATGAAGATTCAAGACATAGCAACAAAGTCCCAGATACACATTCATTAGGCTATCAATTTTATAATTTGCTGTCAGGCAATAGCTCTCAACCTTCCATCTTTAGTTCAGGGGAAATGGCCAAGATCAATTTCACAGGTAAAACAAAGTCAGCTTTTGCCACAATGTATCTATTTATAAATAGTGTGGCCAGCTTTGAAATAGAAAGTACTTTATTCTTACTCAAAAGGTCAGAGACATCTGGCCTCAATATTGTTTTATGTTCTGTTGCCAACAAAACATTTTCTATCTTTGAAAACTAAAATGTTGAGCACAAGTTAGGAAAATTGCCAACCTTTCCTAGTTAACCGAGTTTAAATGTATTCCTAATATTTGTTCTCTTATAATTTAATAGAAGTCTAACAATATCCAACTTCCTTTTAGCATTTTCCATCAAAGTATAATAAAAAGTTATGGTAAACGGGCATTTTGCAGAGGATAAAAACTTTATGAGCATAAAGTCTCTAGTTAAATGCTTGTAGATGCTTATTTAGCTGTTTTTCTTCATTAAATATGAATTATAGCTCTTTAAATGCTGATTTGGAAATCAGGAAGGTTTAGTTTTACTCTACTGCTTTATATCCAGAGGCAACATAAATCTATTTAAAAGCTGATTTAAGAAAGCAACTTGGGGAAACAAATTGCTAGTGATTTGATCCCTTGAATTTCTCATGCTTCATAATCAGAATCAGGTTGTACTGAGTACCAAAAATGTATATTTGAATGTGATTGAAAAAGACAATTATTTCCTAAAGGGCATAGAAGGGGTAGTGGTGGAGTTCAAGGGACTAAACTAAACACATATGAAGTATTTGGAAATCAAACAATGCCCTGTCAAGGACAGATAGGGCAATAAGAACGTCTAATTAGACACAACATACCTGAAGGCAGGTTTTTAAAAGCATCCATATGCTGGCTTCTTTCTTGGAATATATTAATAGCTAATAAAATTACAACTCCCAATGCCAAAATACATTTGAATTGTAATTTTAATACTGAAGCAAACCATTTCTTTGTTAATACAGCAGCATTAGATTCATACTTCGGAACAGGACAAAAGTTTTTTATCACATACTAGATTTAGCAATGTGCTGCCTTTAGATCAAGGTTAGCCTAACTCGCCAAGCCATGTTTCCAAATCTTCCATAGGCCAAAGTAAAGAAACGAGGTACAGAGATCACTTTATTTGGAGACCACCTCGTAATGACATATTAGCCAACATGACACCAAGAACTGGTGGAATTAAAAAGCATTGTGTGCAACAGTGTTGTTTTAACAGTTTTCTCACTCTAAATGAAGTGACACAAACCGATTTACTTCCCATTTGGCAGGAAAAGAAAAACTGACTTTCCACGAACAATATGCTAACAAGCAATATTTCTCCCTCCTCCCTCACTACCAGCTAAAATAATTCACACAAGAAAAAAGGAAAAAGACAAACTTTAATCTATTCTTTTTATTTTTTTTGCATGATGATGAGACAGATTCTAGTCCTCAAATTCATTCTTTTGATATAATAACCACATGTCCACTTGTTGACCTAATGACCCTGTCAATTTCCATTATTTAGAATAAGTACATTTTAACAGCAATTTCTGATTTATTTTTATTTGGCTTACACATAAGTCTCCTTTGCCAATCCATAATAGCATAGGTAGATGTCAGGTACATCTTTTTGAAAATAAACAAGAGATAAACAAGGCACATTTCCAGAGCTTTCCATTTTTGACTAGCATGTAAGAGTCAATCATTCACAGCTAAATCCATTCTATACTGCTTTAATTTTTTTAACTTCAAAGGGAAGGAGAAATTAAATTATACAGCTGCTCATTCATCAAAGAGCTGAACTTTTTAGAAATGGCCAAAGTCTTCAGAAGTCAATCTGAAAAAAACTGTTTATAAGAAAACTATGCAAACTTTTGAACCCAATTTTGTAGCTGGAAACTATTTTAATTTTACAAAGAAATTAATGTTTGTGCATTAAAGATTCTACTGAATAGGGAGTTATTCAATTGGTGAGGCATGATGGTTACAGAAGTTATTTCAGGAAAAATAAATTTCTCTTTTCAGTTTAATATAAACTTTCTTACTGTGTTTGAAAACTAAACTGATTTGCATATCAAAACCAGAGACATTGTACTGACTAAATTACTATTAACTTTAAGATAAAAAACAGAGAAACCAAGTTTGAAGTAATGTAGTAATAGATGTGAAAATAAATGTGTTATAAGCTACTAGTTAATAAATCACTGAAATAATTAAAAATAATTATTATAGTCTCTAATTATTTATACAGTGATAATTATTCAGGTAAACTGAAACAGATCTTTGACTGGAAAAAAAAATTCCCTAACTCCTCCCAAAAAGAGTGGTTTTAGGAGAACTGAAGCTAAAAGAAATACTTAAGGATTTTCTACACAGATTAAAGTAATTTGCTTGACTCTATTAACAGTAGTAAGATATTTTTCACAACAAATTATTCATAGGAACAGCCAACAGGTTGTTGAGTAAGAGGAGGGAGAAACACAGAGATGGAGAAAATAATCTCAGGCCAATCATTTAGTGGACTGCTCTAAGTTGTGGGGGAAATGTCAACTGCAATTGAAAAAGGAAATAAATTGTGGGGGGAAAATTATTTTTCTTTTCAGATAACTTCCCACCTTCCTTCAGATCAGCATAAATGTCTTCTGAACAAGTTCCCAGACTATCTACTGCATTCTGTCTCTCGTGATACTCAGTCATGCTCTCTGTTTTTGTTGAGACATCTCTACTCATCCCATTGTTGATTCTGATTATAGACCTAAGCACTTTATTTGACTTAATTATATTCCCACTTCACTCTACAAAGAACTTGAGGTGGCTATCAAAGTTTACTTTAAACTGGCATTTCCTCAATTTTAATAATAGTCAACTTAGCCTGAAATATTAGAATTACTATACATGGATTATGTACGCATAGTACATGGTACATATGTCCTAATACTTTCTTGGCAGTTAACTGAAGCCAGAAGAGAGAAAACATTTGGGTGGAAGTGAGTACAGAATTAGAAAACATCCAGGTACAATGTGATATGGACAGTGAATCAAGTATAGTGCTGAATGTCACTTCCTTCTGCTGCCTTCTCAGATCCTTCCACATGAAGGATGTTAACACGGTTGTTAAGATCATATAAACAGAACATTGTTAAAGATAGAACCTAAGATAGAAGCAGTAAATGCATAGCTAACCCCTATCATCACTGTCATATTTCATAATATCTATGAGTCATTTTGATAAATAAAGCTCACTAGACCTACTTTTTTTATTTCTCCTTGAATCTTTCTGGTCACATTAATGCATTTCGCATTATGAGAGTAAATTGAAAAGAAACTTTATAGCAAAGGGTTTTGCTTTGTTCATTTCTGGATCCACAATTTTTTAAAACTGATTCACAGCACCCTCACATTTAACAAGTTTCTTGAATAGCTATGCTATACTATGTAGTAAAGTCCCTTGTAGAGTACAGAGTTTCAACAAACAAAGAATTTAATTTAGATGGGACACTACAAAAAGATAACACTTGTTTCAGTTTTGTGTGGCAGGTCTTAGGGCCATTGACTGAACTTTCCTGTGATCTTTCTTAAGATATGTAACAGGATTGCACTCAAGATTGAAGTTGGGCTCTGACCAGTGAAATGTTCATAGAAGTAATATGACTTTCATCCAAGAAGAAGTTTTAACACCATTCTGTGATTTACTGCCTTCTCTTGCCCCTGCCTTAGAGCTTTTGCCTGTATGCAATGAGGTGAATCCCCTGTTTCACAGTTTGTGTTCATGACTAACCATGAAAACAGAAGCTCCAGCTAATCTATGATGGGCATTTAAGGTGAGTGAGACATAAACTTTTGTTTCTATAAGTCAAAAAAGAAATAAATTCATGGAAATATAGCATTTGGAAGGCATACAAAAGACAAAGAAGCCATTAATAAAGATAGAGGAAAACCAACCCGGCCAGTGTGACTCAGTGAGTGATTGTGTGTCAACCTGTGAACAGTGAGGTCGAACCATGACTGGCCGGGGCATATGCCCAGTTCAGATCTCCAGCGTGGGACATGCTGGAAGCCGCAGATCAACAATTCTCTCTCATCGCTAATGTTTGATCTCTCTCCCCCATTTCCTTCCTCTCTGCAAACAATAAAAATAAATATCTGTTTAAAAAGATATAGAAAAAATGGTATCATGAAAGGCATAAAGGAAGATTTCCTAAAAGAAGGAAGTTTCAATCATCCCAAAGTTACTGCTAGAGAGGGATGAGAAAGAGGGGGTAGATGAGAATAAAGATTAAAACGAGGAAGTTGTGCCACTATGACCAGTGAGAGAGAAGATTGTGCGGCACAGGAACCACTCTGTCACCATGCAGCAAGTCAATAAAGGGGAGATGGAAAATCAGAAGGACCAGGTCATAGGGACTATTCTGCCAAATAATTGGTGACTAGGGGATGCAATAAAAATAATTTGAGGGTAAAAGAAAGCCTCTTTTATTTGCTATGTTTATAAAATAAAGACAAGTATAAGCATATTTTAAAGTGGGAGAGATACTATAGACCAATTGATTTATTAAAGGTACAAAGTAAGAAGAAAAGAGATAAATGTCTCAGAATTTGAAAGGATATAAAGTTAAGGGAAAGTTTGCAGCATTCACCTCAGAAGACAGGTGAGGTATGATGAAGGGGAAAAGCTTTGAGGAAAGTCAACCCAGATGTTTTATCTTCTCATTAGAGTGTTCAGAAAAGACAGGAAGGAATGGACTTGAATAAGAAGGTTAACAAGAGCCATTTCAGGGAATGGAATGACATCAGTAATGGGATAAAGATAATATAAACACATAGTCAACAAATGATCCTTTATTCAGTGCCCTCCCTGGTCAGCCCCAGTGACTAATCTGTTTTAAATATAAACTGAAGTACCAACCAGAATGTATTCATTCCTTCATTTTTTAGCTCTCCACAATTAACATTTGCACTGCATTTTGCAAAGTTTAATTATTAAGAAAATATGAATTAAATGGTTTTGTGCAGTTGAATAAAGGGAGATTGCCTTACTTAGTCAAGTTTTCATAGATAATAAGTCACACGGCTAAGAAATGGAACCCGGTCTTTATCCTCCAAGTCCAGAATAAGAAGCACTATTTCTCCTAAATAAACACAAGAACTAGTGGGTGACTATGGATAATTTATAATGTAAAAGAGATCATGAACCCCTTTTGGAAAATCTACACTAATAAAAAAAAGATGCAAATTGACCGTAGCTTCACAATACCCACCAGCCAATCAGGAGTGACTAGGCAAATTAACCCAACATATATGGTGGGTTAATTTGCATATGCATTCCACCCTGCCCCAGCCACTCTGGGCCTCTGGGCAATGTGGGAAGGCGGAAAGGTAGCTCCAGGGCAGAGCAAAGGCAGAAAGAGAACTCTGATATGGAGCGAAGGCAGTGCCAGCAGCCAGAGGAAGAAAGGCCCATTCTTGCACAAATTTTTGTACATCAGGCCTCTAGTTTAGATAATAATTTAGGATGAAAACTCCTTTTGCACTGAGGATCTGTGTGAGTCAGAATGGTGTGGGGCCAGGGTCTGCCTTAGACCTGGCATATCTCTTGGGGGAACTCTAGTGCAGACCTAAAATCCTTAATCTAATTGAAATGAAATTGAAGTGATTTTGGTGATGAAGCCATGGTGGGAAAATGTAGGGAAATGTGAACTCTTCTAACCCCTTCTTAGTTTTTTGATAAAGTCTAATGAAAACTAGTCCAACAAAGAATGAAGAAGAAATAAAACACAATACCCAATAGAAAAAGAAGGGAAAACAATCCCTTTCCACCCAACACTCCAATCTGTTTCAGTTATTAGGATTATGAAGAAAAATGAAATCTCTATGAACCTCATGTAATATGTGTGCCAGACTTGTTTATCCCTTTGTAGTTATATCAGGCACTGCTCAAAAGTGTCAAGCAAAACAGCATTTTGGAGTTTATGAGGAAAAATCATTCTCTATTTTTTTCAGAATTCAAATGAAAACTGTGGTTTGAAGCCACTGAAACAGAATTAAATGTGAAGTTTAGAAGGGATTAATTTCATAAATTTCTTAAGTTGTTCATGGAACCATCTGGCAGTTTGGGAGATAACCATTAAAGTCTATACAAGAGAATTTCTTTCTGTAAGACTACTGCTGAATATTATAACAGCAGGAGAATAGAAACTAATGTATATTTTATTATTGAAAACAAATGCCCTGGACTTTAAAGTCATGTGAGATTCCTGCTCACTTCTAGAGGAAAGCAACTAATGTGGGATGTACACCTTCGAGAGCATCGGATGTACCATTTCATTTTATCTTCATAGAGGGTTGCAAAGAAATTTTCAATTGTCATTTTCTGAGGAGAAACTGTGGCCCAAAGAAGTTAGGTGATGCTCAGTGTACTATTGTTCATGTGAAATTTGACTAAGATCTTTTTTTTCTCAAACCCTGTATTACACCATGCAGCCTCCTATAGCAATCAATACAACTTATCAGATAGGTGTAGCTGAGGACCAGGGACTTCATTGTACATAATTACCTACTCAGGTATTTCTGGCCAATCAGAGTGTCAGTGATTTGACAAGTGCTTTTATGAAAGTTCTCCCATTAGTTTCTCAATTCAGTCCTGACTAAATTTCATTATTGTTATTTTATGGAAAATAATATATTCCATTTCAAGGTAATATGACTCTCAGATAAAAGCAATCCACCTTAAACTTGGATATTCATCAGATTCTCCTTAGAAGCCAAGAAAATTTGCAGATACTTAGGCATAAAAAGAAAAATAAGATTCCCTGAGACTGGGACCATGTATCTGTATTTTAATAAAGTCCCCAAGAGTTTCTGATGATTCTTAAAATGTATGATCTACAAGAGCCAGATAATCTCAAAATAGAATAGTGGTAAAACAACCTACTCAAGCTAGAATGCCAGGAACTAAGTTCCTGCTCCTTATGTAAGTTATTCAGTCTTTTTATAAATCAGTTTTTTTCACCTGCATAATGGGAGTAATAGATAACACTTATGACATAAGATTCTTGTAAGGACCCGTTAATTCATATGTTCTGAGAAGAGTATCTGGCACATCCTAAATGCCTCATGAATGATAGCAGTTTTTTATCCAATATCTCATTTAAGGCGGCACAGCTAGAGGGCTTTGTATGCTTCCAGAGTCAGGTTCTCTGCCTCTCTTTCAAAGCAAAGACACTTCCCACAGATATCCACCAGGACTCAAGACAGAAATAGGGCTTTAAATGAATTTAGCTATGCACAGAGGGACACATTGTCATCTGCTACTGCGGATGGCATGACCCACCCATCATTTTTCTTGTACAGGCCCCTTTACACCTTCATCTCAACTTTCGGTAGATGCCTACTCTAACATCTCAGCCAATTTCTTAGACAGCTGATTCACAACACAGCTCTAGCAAGCAATGTCAATATTTTCTTTACACAGCTATCATTTAAAGTGGCAATGTGGCATATTTGTCATATCGTAGGCATTTCTTTAAAACAATTTGTATAAAATGTACAAATGGTGGTATTGGAAACTAGTCTTAGTCAGTGTTGCTTGGAAACGAGGGAGCACACAGTTTAAACAATTTTTGACAAAGATCACACAAGCAGCAGGCAGCATCACTGAGAATCCTGTGCCCTGCTGGTTGGAAACTTCATAACTTCCTAGGTAAAATCTGAAACTGGCCTCCTGCATAGAGGCAAAAAGAGACCAGAGTAATGAGCAGACCACCCTAGAGTGGATGGTAACCATTTTAATAAGCAGGGGAATTTATTGATAAGGTTTACCTTGAGCACTATGAGACGACCAGATATCCACCACTGCCTGCCAGAAACTTAAAAGTTTATATAAAAAATAAAAATGACATGTTGGGGATGGGGAGACTGGGTGTAAAGAGATTAAAAATAAATAACTTATATGCATATATGTATAACCCATGGACACAGACAATAATGCAGTGAAGGCCTGGGGGGTGGTGGGAAAGAGAGGGCAGGATGGGTAGAGGCAGTCAATGGAGAAAAAGAAGAGAACATCTATAATACTTTCAACACTAAAGATACATTTTTATTTTTTTAATATGTTTTTTATTTTTATTTTTCACAGAGACGAAGGGAGAGGGACAGAAAGTCAGAAACATCGATGAGAGAGACATCGATCAGTTGCCTCCTGCACACCCCCCACTGGGGATGTGCCCGCAGCCAAGGTACATGCCCTTGACCGGAATTGAACCTGGGACCCTTCAGTCCGCAGGCTGATGCTCTATCCACTGAGCCAAACCAGTTTTTGGCAACACTAAAGATACATTTTTTATAGTCTATCAAAAAAGAAAGTTTATACGGAGACCCTAACTAGGTTCAGTCATATATACCATTCACATGGTCTCAACAATACATTGCTCTACCAAGGCTGTGTCCTTGAAAATGGCTGCCAGTATAGGAATAACAGGTGGAACACGCATTTCAAAGACACATTTTAAGGGGAGGGGAAAAGGAGCCTACACTTGCCCAGATCTATCTCACAGGTCAGTTGGCAGTATGTCCTCTTAATGACCTACCCCCCCAACAAACCCATATGCTATACTTGGCTCAGTTCAACATCAATCCCCTCAGCTGTTCAGAGAAATTCATTATAATATTCTAACAACCGGTCTTTCTCCTCACCTGTAACATCATCTCTGTCCTATACAGACTCTGCCCTGTCTACCGAAGTTCTGCAACATTGGTGTTTATTATGAAAATGGACAACAAATTGATGATTGGTTACAACAGTCTTTCCAAATTACTTCCTCTCCTTTTTTCCAAACATATCACCTCTCCACAACCCTTCTCAGATCAGCCACACTCAGATTCCTGAAATCTGCAAAATGCAGCCTTAATTCTAAAACCATTTTGTCTCTCCTCTTCCTGTATTATCTAACTGGAAATACTCCCAACCCCCACATTGACCTTTGATCAGTATTGTTAACTCCTATTCTTCAAGATATTTCTAAGAGCCCTTAACAAATAACTATAGGGACAAAGGAGAGGATCTCTATAGTCCTTTTGGTGTTGAATCATGAATTTGTTTTGAATGAAAATACAAATAAGCAATTCCTTTTGGTTTTCTGTAAGATTTTCCTAATGTAAATCAATAAATAACTTTGGGCTCTCTCAAAAAAACAATATTTAGGCCATATCAGAGTCACTGACTGGCACATGGAAAATTCTACACTACCCACAGTGTGTGCCTACTAATAATCACTATATTTACTTATCACAATTAAGTTGAGCACTCATACATTCAGGAAACACCTAGTAAGTGCCTTCTGTATGCCAGGCCCTATTCTTGATGTGAGGGTACCACCCTGGACAATAAGCATATACTCTGCACACATGTCGTATATATATATATATATATATATATATATATATATATATATATATGAGAAAAACCTAAAATAAAAAAGGAAACAATAAAAATAATCCCTATTACTTATTGAAGATTTAGAGAAATTAAAACAATATTATGATAGAGAATGGATATAAGAGATTAATTTAAAATGGATAGAGGGGAAGGCACATCTCAGAAAGTATTGTCTGAGCTAAGGCTTGAATTATGAAAAATCACCCAATCAAAGATTTTTGCTCAGGGATGGAGAGTGTATTTCAGGGAGAGAAAAAATCAAATCTGAGGTAGAAACAAATTTAAATTCTTGGAGAAAAACAAACAAACAGAAAACCAGGATAGCTAGATGATAATGAGGAGTCTTGGACTGGTACAAAATAAAGTTAGAAGTCAGGAAGCAGACCCCTCAGGGCCCTGTAGTTTAGCAAAACAATGTTAAATTCTATGGAGTTTAAAGTAACAATAATCAGACTGAGATTTTTTTTAAAGAATGTTAGGAGGTCTATCTATGTATGTGGAAAATTGACAACACAGAGAATGAAAGCATAGAGGTGGCTACTGAAGTTGTTTATGAACAAGTACATTTTCTCTACAGTATCAATTAACAAAAGACAAAATAAAACACACTATGGTTTGCAGTAGTAGATGTTGCTATGGTACCCATTTATTTCGCCCATTACTTAAATGCAAGGACATTCTGTATGAGTTCTCAAAAGTCCTCATCTTTTGCCAACAATATTTTCCCTTTTCAAAGAGAAACAATTGGATTCACTAGCTCAACCAGTTTGCACTTATAAGTGGCATCGATTCCCCACATGGAAATCAGCATACCCTGGAACTTGAGAAACTCCTAGTATTTTATCATCTCATTAGACTCAGTATACCTGTTATTTTCATCAAGTAATTATTTCAGGAAAGAGACAGTCATTACACTATTTTGTCTGCACTGGGCACTGAGTGACAGCTGGAATATAATAATGAGCAAATTCTTTAGGAGTGCTTAGGTTTTAAAGCTGTGCCCATTTAATAATAGGCAATGAGTAAATTATCTTCTTTGAAAAAAGTTCCCTTTCCTGGCAATAATTACTTATTTCTGAACTGTCGTAAGCTTACCAGCATTTTAACTAAATGACAGTACAAAATTCTAAGTATCATTAACGACTTCACATAGGATAAACACATCAACTAATTAACATTGTGTGGTAAATAACGAGGGTTAATAATATGAGGGCTGCTCGGTCAGTGTGGCTCAGTGGTTGAGCATTGACCAATGAACCAGGAAATCATGGTTTGATTCCCAGTCAGGGCACATGCCCAGGGTTGCAGACTCAATCCCCAGTGTGGGGTATTCAGGAAGCAGCCAATCAATGATTCTCATCATTAGTGTTTCTATCTTTCTTTCCCTCTCCCCCTCTCTGAAATAAATAAAAATACATTAAAATAATAATAATAATAATAATAATAATAATAATAATAATGGGGCTAAAAGTAATGTTAGGTAGACTTTAGGGCTCTCTTCTGCCTATTTATTATGACTTGTTACTTACTAACCAGAGAGAGGATATAATTAGCATTTTCGATTACAATACTGATAGCACAGAGAATTTTAAAGATGATAAAGAACTGGTGTATAAATTTAACCTAAAATTTGTACCAAAATATACTCCCTGCTTAATTCAAATGAAAGCAAATTAGATGTTTGTGAAAGAAGCTAAATGGCACAGCAAAATGAGATGAAGGCATTTGAATAAGAGTTTTAGAATATTTGTTTTCCACCTTAAAAGATTCATTTATGCCTGAAGGTAAAAATATTTTAAGTAATAAGATAATTATCTACAATTTGGGAATAAACTATTGCAGAATTCCTAATAGAGAAGGAAAGTAACCTTTCCCAAAAATGGAAAAAAATTTATTAGTGAAAGAATTTCATAATGTCATGTGAATGTCGAAAATGTTGTTGTTATATATTCAATTATTCAAAATTTTTGTGGTAAAAGATTCAACAAAATACATTGGAACTAGTTAGGCATAAACTATAAAAAATTATACTATTTATTATTTACCACAGAATATAGGAAGAACAACTAACTAGAGGCAGAGGAATCCCAAAAACATATTGACAAATATACTTTATAAAGCTTTAAAATTCTTTCAAAGTTAAGAATATAAATTATAAATTCAAGATATTGTGAACAATCAATATGTACAATTTGAAGCATTTGCTATATTGGGAGGTAAACAACAATCTCTCTCATGAGATAGCCATTCAGTCTTCTTTTAGTTCATTTATACCTGGGTTAAGGGGTCAATATAGAACAGGCATGGTCCTGGAAACTGAGAACACAAAAAGGAATGACTTAACACAATACTTTACTTTAAATTACCACTTTTACTATTGGAAGCATTCCTTTATGTTAGACTATCATTCCCCTTGTGAAATTTCACTGATGTTGTATAATTATAGATTTTTTTTAAAAAGGAATGAGGTGAGAAATTTCTCATAAAGAATCTTTCCATGGTAGTTGTCCTTAACTATATATACCAACAAATCAGGAAGTGTAATACCTCCAACTTTGTTTTTTCTCAAGACTCCTTTGGCTATTGATGATTCCATATAATTTTTAGGATTATTTGTTCTAGTTCTGAGAAAAATTTCATTGGTATTTTTATAAGGGTTGCATTGAATCTGTTGATTGCTTTGGGTAGTTATTTTAATATCAATCCTTCTAATCCATGAGTACAATACATCCTTCCATTTTATGGTGTCTTCTTACATTTCATATGTATATGACTATATATATGACTATATATATATATTCATATGAATTTATATAATATATATATATGCCTAAGTGACCATCACAACTGAACAGACGACCAAACAAACTGCGTGGGGTTAGTGAGGGCTGACCAAATGACTGAGCTGTAGGCTGACCAAATGACTGGTTGTGGGGCAACCAGGCCAGCAGGAGGAGGGGATGCAGCTAGGTGTGATCAAGCCAGCAGGGGATTAGTGAGGGGTGACCAGGCCAGCAAGAGGGGGCAGTTAGGGACAACCAGGTCAGCAGGGGAGTGAGTTAGGGTGACTAGGCCAACAGGTGGGCAATTAGGGGTGAGCAGGCCAACAAGGGGGGGCAGTTAGGTATGATCAGGCAGGCAGGCAGGTGAGCAGTTAGGAGCCAGTAGTCCTGGATTGTGAGAGGGATGTCCATCTGATGGTTTAGGCCTAAACCAGCAGTTGGACATCCCCCCAGAGGTCCCAGATTGGATAGGGTGCAGGTGGGGCTGAGGGAATGCCTCCTCTGCATGGATTTCGTGCACTGAGCCTTTAGTATATATATAAAAGGCTAATGTGCAAAGTGTCCCCTCAGGAGTTTGACCAGGAGAACAAGAGACTGGGAGTTTGACTGCTTGCTATGACATGTGTTGACCACCAGGGAGTGGCATGGAATGAAGGAAGGCCCTGGCCTGCTGCCAGCAACTGGGGAAGGAAGGCCCTGGCTGGCAGCCTGATGCCCCAAAAGGCCCTGATCACAGCCCAGGCCTAGGGACCTTACCCATGCACAAATTTCTTGCACCGGACCTCTAGTATCTTTTATCACTGTGGTTAAATTTATTCCTAGGTATTTTATTTTGTGGGGTACAATTGTAAATGGAATTGTTTTCTTAATTTCTCATTCTGATCACTTAATATACAGAAATTCAATGGGTTTCTGTATATTAACTTTAGACAATCTAGAAGAAATTGATAAATTTCTAGAAACATATAACCTTCTAAAACTAAACCAGGAAAAAATCTGAACAGATAAATTTCTAGCAATGAAATTGAAGCAGTAATTTAAAAAAAAAAATCTCCCAATAATCAAAACCTCAGGACCAGACAGCTTTACATGTAAATTGTACCAAACATTTAAAGAACTAATACCTATCCTGAACATGATAAACACTATATATGACCAAACCACAGCTGTTATCATATTTAATAGTAAAAAGCTGAAAGCTTTCCCTCCAAGATTAGGAACAGGAAAAGGATGCCCACTCTCACCACTAGAAAAATAAATAAAAGGCATCCAAACTAGAAAGGAGGAAATAAACCTGTCACTGTCTATTGATAACATGATACTACATATACATAAAACCTTAAAGAATAACCAAAAATTAATAGAATTCATAAATTCAGTAAAGTATGCTACTATTTGGTATTTTTAAACAGCAAAGAAAATACATATTGCAACCATCAAAGGAGACTAGCAGGAAGAGTGAGTGTTCTAGGAGCAAAACCAAGAACATGTGCTACCTGGAAGCTAAGTAAGGAAAGTGTATGAAAGAGGAATGATCAGTTGTGCCAGATGCTGCTGTTAAGTCAAATAAAAGAGAACTGAGAATTATTGGACTTTTTCATTATGTGGTCTCTGGTGATATTTACAGAAGTAATTTTTAAGGAATGATGCAGATGGGAGTTTGATTGAAATAGACAGTAGGGAGAAAGGAAGAAGCAGAATTGTAGACATACCTGTAGAGATAGCTTGCTCAAGGAATTTTGCTATAAAGGAGATCAAAGAAATAGAATATTAACTAGAGAAGAAAATAAAGATATTTTTATATTAATAAAATTTCAGGATCGGTGTATTCTTATAGGAATGATCCCATACAGAGGAATCGATGACATAGTAGAGTGGGAGAATTGTTGATGCAATGCTCTTAAGATCATATGAAATAGATTTTGTGCACAAATTTAAGAGACATGCTTTACAAAGAAACTTAGTTAATCTTATAAAAAGTGAGAAGGCAGTGGATGGTGCTGGGCTGTTGTGGAATAAGTTTCCTGATTATCTTAATAATCAGGAAAATAGAAAGCAAGGACATCATTTGAAAAATGGGAATCTAGGACATCATCTGGAAAGGGGATAGAATTTAGAGGTTTGAGAAGAAAGGAGAAAGTATAAAATAGTGAAGGAGAGTGGGAAAAGTACTAGACAAGACATGTTATCATTCCTATATCCCTCACATAATCCATTTTGAAATGCGACTCTTGATTTACTTGCTATGAAATTTTGCCAGGCAAAAGAAGCAAAGGTAAGTTCAGAAATTACAATAAGAAAATTGTTGCTTTTAACAATAGTCACCCTCAATTTCTAGAAGGAAAAAATCTGTATTTTCCTTCTCTTCATTAAGAAAAGAGTAATATTTACTGTTTTTTCCCCTAAAGGTAACTCTATACATTTCTTTTCCTATGTTCCCAATCTTATTTTAGCCATCAAAGATGTTATCAGAAGTCTCAATAACTTTTTTCTTTGTTGCACACCAAGAAGAGATCACAGAATAATTCTCCCATCACATAAATACACCTCACAGGGGATAATCTTGTTCCTTTTCATAGTTACCATAACCAGACTTAAGTTACACATAATATGGCTGGAGCTCACATATACCCACCTATGTAGTAAACACAGCTTATATCTCCCCAAGGGGGTATCTGACTCAGATTAATGGGGCTATGGCCACACAATGCCAATGTGTTATCAGAATTACCTTATTGGATTCAAAAAATATTTTAACACATTGTATTTCATAAAGTTATGATCTTCATGTCAGATAGGGAAATAAATAAGAATTTCTTACATTCTAGGATTTCAATCCAATCCTTTTGAAGTTTTTATGTTGGCTTTGTTTTCTCTCTTCATCCCTCATGCTCATATGTGTTTATGGCACAAATCTATTTGTGTGTAATGTCTCCCTCTGCTCCACTATAAAACTGCATATGTTAGATGTATTCAAGAGGAATCTTTGTGAACTGGACTATAACTGAAATGAACATTCATGTTGAGCCCATGATAAAAAAGAAGTCCTCATTGTTTAAAGGGAAATAATCATCACTAGATTGCATTTTCTTTCTTAACCTAGAAAATCTTAACATTGAAAATAGTGTTTTAGTCTTGAAGTCTCTTGAAATGGAAAACTAAGGATTTTTTGTTCATTCCTTTTAAAGCATAGATGCCATTCAGTTCTCACATGTGACTATGACTTACTCTACCTAAAATCAAAACATTATAAAGTAAATTAATGTTTAAGAAAATCAAACTGGCCTTTCTTTTTCTGCCTAAAGGAAGATGGGTCCTTCATGATAAGTCTAAGAATTGGGGAAAGTAAGAAGTGCATTTAGAAAAACAAGCACCATGGTGAGCCTTCACAACACTGTCATTACACTGCTGATCAGGTTGTAAACTAATTTCAAGTGCAAAATGTAGGTTTGGAATTTATGTCTTGTATAAAACATAATCAACTTTCATTATTTCCCTGAGTCATAGTATTTTAATCTTTTCTAATTAGATATAATTACTATTCTTTCTCACAGCAGGATAGCATAGAAACAAGAAATATAAGATGCCACGTATACAAGGGGAGAAGTTACAAAAAGGAAAAATACAGGCATCATTAGTAAATGAGAGTTTATTTTGTTCTCAGATGGCACTGGCCATTCCTTAGGCCGGAAAAATGGACACTGTGACAAGCATTGTAGGCAATTATTATCTTTTTGTAATATTCCTTTGTAATAAGTAGATCAAGGTCCAAGGACAGAAATTTCTTTTTAATATCAGAGTTTGTGCATTTAAAATAGGGTAATTTAGTTGCAGCACTCGGTGCAACCTGTTCCTGTGGAGCAGGTCATAAACTTCCATCATGAAGAGAAGCAATGGCACCTGGGCACCTAGGGAAGTGGAAGCGCGGGGCCCTGCTGCTGAGGGGTGAGTGACCACCGCCACCATCGCCGCCATGAGTGATCAGCAGCTGGACTGTGCCTTGGACTTAATGAGGCGCCTGCCACCACAGCAAAATGAGAAAAACCTCAGTGACCTGACCGACCTGGTTCCCAGTCTGTGTGAAGACCTGTCTTCTGTTGACCAACCACTGAAAACCGCCAGAGACAAAGTGGTGGGAAAGGATCACCTTTTGTGTGACTACAACAGAGACAGGAACTCTTATAAATCAACATGGAATGACAAGTATGACCCTCCCTTGGAAGATGGGCCCATGCCTTCTGCTTGGCTGAGGAAGCTGGAGGTGGAAGCCAACAATGCCTTTGACCAGTATGTAGACCTGTATTTTAAAGGTGGCGCCTCATCTCTACCTCTGGGATCTGGATCATGGCTTTGCTAAAGTGATCCTCATAAAGAAGGCTGTTGATGAATCAGAGGAGATCAAAGGCTGCTGGAATTCCATCCACTTGGTGGAAGTGTAGAAGTCCAGTGGCCGCACCGCCCATTACAAGCTGACCCCTACGGTGATGCTGTGGATGCAAACCAACAAATCTGGCTCTGACACCATGAACCGTGGAGGCAGCCTTACCAGACAGAGGGAGAAAGACCCAACTGTGAGCTACTCCTCACCACACATAGCCATTATTGGGCGCCTGGTGGTGGAAAATAAAATCAGAAGTGTGCTGAATGAGATCTACTTTGGAAAAACAAAGGACATCGTCAATGGGCTGAGGTCTGTGCAGACTTTTGCAGACAAATCAAATCAAGAAGCTCTTAAGAAAGGCTTTGAAAAGAAAGCTGCAATGTCAAACTTCTGCTTCACGCTAACCGGACATGCCATGCACTCGTTGGATTCCTTTCTTAGAAAACTCGTTTTCTGTTCCCTTCCCTGTCCCTTGCCTCCCAGACAGGTCACACAGCACTGCGTCACCGACCTGCACAGCGCCATCACACCCTGAGAATAAAGCCGCTAATACTCTCTCCATCTCCAAGGCCTGCTTCCCACCACAGTTTGCTATCAGAACTCGATGGTTCTGATGTTTCCATAGAGACCAGGTGTGTTTTATTTGCCCAGAATCCACCCCCCCCCCCAATTTATAGGCATAAAATATACTGTCTGTCTGCCTCCCCTTCCTTCCCACCTTTTTGTCACATTGGTGCTGTGGTGTAAAAAATGTAAAACAAAACAAAAAATTTATGAAATCACTGTGGTATGTGAACAAAAAATACCAAACATGAAAATAAAAAATAAATAAATAAAAGAAAATAGGGTAATTTAGCTGATCAGAATAAATTGTATCTTAAATATTATGAATAATGTACTTTTCACCAAATCAACTTCTATACCTTCTATATTTATGCTCTGGTAAACCAAAGCCAGACATTTATATAGAAACAAACAAAAAAAAAATCATTCAAACCTAAAAAGATCAAAGATGCACATTTCTAACTGCAATATTAAGAGCTGTTCCCATGATAATCCATCGTAGAAGCAGAAGTGTGCATAAAAGTTTACAGATGCGTTTATTCACGGTGTAGGAATAAACCCAACCTGCCTCCTCACACATACTGGGAGCCCTCTGGCCAAGGCTTTAGGCCTTGGGCACCAAGCCATCACCCTGCAATGGGGCAGATGGCTGGCTCCATCCCAGTCCCGCCCCCCCACACCTCCAGCCAGGGCCTTAGCCCGAGCCAGCTGGCCCCCATCTAGAACAGGCCTCGGCCCCTCCCGCCCAGGCCCTGGCCACCTCCAACATGCCTCTCCAGACACCCCCCACCCCCCCACCCCCTCCCGCAGGCCCAGATGCTTCAGCCACAACCCCCAGGTGTGGGCCGCCTTGGCCACACCCCCCATGGCCCAGGTCGCCTCGCCCATGCCCCAACGCTCCTGATTGGCTGGTGGGCGTGGCTGGTGGGCTTGACTTGTGGGAATAGCAACAGTATGGTCAAATTTACATATTACTCTTTTATTAGATAGGATTTGTTATGTAGGGAAATGCTGTACACATTTTCTTTTGCATGTGAGTTCTTCAGTGAGCATTTTTTCCCCAATATAGACTTGATGAAATCAGTTGTTAAGTAATCAACTGATGAAATTAGGTTCAAAAAACACAAATTTAACAAGCCATTTTATAATCATACAGTCTACTTTTCATATAAAAATAATTCTTTTGGGGAAAACAATTTGTTTTGAAACATGGACTAACTACTTAAGCTGTCTACATAGATCAAGTCAACTGGTTAAGTACTCATTTTAATTCTCTTCATCACTTTTTGTTATGCAGAGAGGTGAAAAAGTCAATAAAGCAAAATAGTGAGTTTTACTAAATAAAAATTATGAAGATTCACCATTTAGATGCTCAGTTTTGTTTTGTTTTTTAATTTCTTTATTGATTAAGGTATTACATATGTGTCCTTATCCCAGATGCTCAGTTTTATGTTATCTCAGTCTACAAGACATGAGATAGGAAGTTTTATACAAATATATTACACAACATAAGGAAATCCCCCAGCTCACTCTTCTATTTCCAAATTTATGGTGCCAAACACAGATAAATTCTGGACAAGCAATAGAGAGTACTTGGATTACCAAAGTTTTTCTAATTGGCAATTCATAATTCCCAGCTGCTCTGAACAAAACCTACTGCCCACTGAAATGCTGACATTTTTCTGCCTCATTAAAATCTGCAATATTCTGTGTGAATATATTGTTCAATTAGCCAATATCTGGAGATATACAAAGAGGTGATAAATGATTAAGACACCAATGTAATTTGTAGTGTCAAAGCAAGGCTATTTACCATTGTACCCACCTACACATTTAGACAATATCAAACTAATATCTTGTAGGGCAGGAAGAGAGTTTCATCCTATGGAACATATTACATTTTGTATCTTTCAGTTCTCTCATGAACTCATTATTCTTTCTAATATACTTTCATAATTACTACTGTATTTTTAAAATTTTCTATAACAAAGTTAAGATATCTTCTCACAAATCCCTTGGTAAAATTTCAGTGAATAAGATATAGTTTTAATTGGGAAAAATGTTTACAATGATGAGCCTCGATTGCCATCTTTTGTGCATCCACAGTGTGGATCTGAGCACTTAAGATCACTGTATGGAATTGTACAGAAGATATGAATCACTAGTTAGTAATTTCTAGAATTTTGGTCTATTCCATAAAATTAAAAGACAACAAAAATAATTATAATTCATGAATCTTACTCATGGAATTGCAATCTGTTTTTGTCTATTAAAAACAATTATTTTATCACATATCAATGTTAATAAAATCAACATAAACAAACTGCATTTTATACAAAAATATCTGCTTCAGTTGCCACAAACCCACAGCCCATGGCACACATGACACACATTGTACAAAGGTGGAATATGTCCAAATACTTAAGGTTTGTCCATGGTAGGTTTTTTTCTGATGAGTAAAAGTTTGCAATTTTTATAATGCCATAGGACAAATTGAACGCTAACCTATTCCATATTTATATAGTATACTCAGCACAGTTATGAACATTCCCTATAGCCTTTGAGAATGTTTTACTTATTCTCATTTTTAATAGCAACACTAACCACTATCATTTTAAAGTCATGTATGATTTGTCACTTTTCTTTTTCACATAGGGTAGGAGTTAAAGTCAGACTCTGGAAACATGGAACATAGATAATAACACAACAAACAAAAAAATCTGAATTGCTGAATTTAAGTTGTCTCTTCTTCTTAAATTTAGTTCTAATAAAGTCGGATAAACTATAAAGGCTATCCCTCCCCTCAGCGTCTTTTTCAGGACATATAACAGGAAATTACAATATTTCTTAAAACACTTCAATACATATATTATTACATTGACATTTAAAACTCAATTTTTGCTAAAACTTTTCAATAGAACCAATTCATTGCAAACAAATATATTTGTAAGTTACTTTATCCTAATGTCAACAAGCATATTTCGACTCCATATGGATATATTCAAATATTTAAACATGAGGTTAATTTTATATGTAGCTCTAGAAAACCACTTAGTGATTTTTAGCCCATATCACTTCTTACACGTTTAAAAAATATATATTTTATTGATTTTTTACAGCGGAAGGGAGAAGGATAGAAAGTCAGAAACATCAATGAGAGAGAAACATGGATCAGCTGCCTCTTGCACACCCCCTACTGGGGATGTGCCTGCAACCAAGGTACATGCCCTTGACTGGAATTGAACCTGGGACCTTTCAGTCCACAGGCCAACACTCTATCCACTGAGCCAAACCAGTTTTGGCCCCACACATTTTTATTATCTGTATTTAAGAATCTAAGGTCATTGACTATCAAAGTTTGGTGTCCACTAACTGTACTATGCTGCCTTGTTACTTATCCTGGAAATCCTTTTCTCTTTCCATTTGTCCACATTGCAGTGCAATGAGATATAGAACATATTAAACTAAATAGTACAATGACTGCTCCAAAAAAGTCAGACCTAGGTTTTTTAATAGGAAGTTATCTCTCTAGGCATCCCTTTGCTAAAAACCTGGAAGCCCCGACCAATATAGAAGCTGTTTCCAGAGAGTTATACCTTACATTCAGGGAGCCATACTCTGGGAGGCCCTCACCACTCTATAAATGTCTCTGGCATCTTCAAAAAATGTACAGCTTTGATGATGGAAAACTGGCATATAAAAAACTGTACATATTTAAAGACTATAGTTTGATTACTTTTAATATATGGATACTCTCAGGAGAGTATCAACACATTTAAGATGATGAACATATTTATCACCCAAAGTTTCCTTGTACCCTTTGTTATTCCTCCCCCCAGGCAACCAATAATCTACATTACGTCATATAGATTAATTTTCATTCTTTAAAATTTTATATAAATGGAACCATATAATATGTACTCATTTTGGGGGAGAGGGGCATCTGGCTTCTTTCACACAGCATAGTTCTTCTGAGATTCATCCATAATATTGCATGTTGTAAAAGTTCATTTTTTAAATAATTGATTAGATGTCCATTATATGTATACACCACAAAGCATGTATCCATTCACTTCTGATGGATATTTGAGTTGTTTCCAGTTTTTAGCTACTACAACTAGAGCTTCTATGAGCATTTTTATAAATCTTTCTGTAGACAAATGCTTTCATTTCTCTTGGATAAATGCTTTGGAGTAGAATGTCTGGTCATTTGAGAGGCATCTGTTTTGCTTGGGAAGAAATTGGCAAACTGCTTTTGAAAGTAGTTTACCATTTTACATTCCCACCAGGTTATATGAGAGTTCCAGTTCTTTCAATTCCTTGCCTACTTTTGAAATAATTAGTTTTATTATTAGGAATTCTAGAGGCTATGTATGAGTAGCTTTTTGTGGTTTTAATTTAAATTTCAATAAAGGACTATTGATATTGAGCAACTTGTAAAGTAATAATATGATATTCATCTATCTTCTTTAGTGAAATGTCTGTTCAAGTCTTTGGCCATTTTAAAATGGGGTTGTCTTATTAATGTTGAGTTGAAAGAGTTCCATACATAGTATAAATATAAAACCTTAATCAAATATATGTTTTGAAAATATTTTTTCAGGCCTTTTCATTTCTGTAACAGTATCTTTTAAAGAAGAAACATTTCAGTTTTGGTGAAGTAATATTTAATATTTTTTCTATAGTTCATGCATTTTGTGTCCAGTTTAACATATCTTAGCCAAATCCAAACCACTCTCTCTTTCCGCTGGTTAATGTTGGCATGTAATATATAAATTCATATTTTACTTTTAACTGTTTTGTGCCTTTCTAGTTAAATGCTTGTCTTGTAGGCAGATTATAGTGGGGAGTTACTTTCAAATCTAACATATGACTCCCTGCCTTTTAACTGGAGTGTCAGGCCATATCATTTTAGTTATTGACATGGTTGTGTTGAACACTACTATCTTGCCGGTTGTTTTCTATTTGCTCCACTTATTTTTGTTCCATTTTTCTCTCCTTTGCCATCTTCCCTTGAAGGAAGTATTTTTGTAATTCCATTTTATCTCCCTTATTTAACTACAAGCTTTATGAACTGGTTTTTGCATGTTTGTTTGCTTTTGGCTTTTAGTGGTTGCATTAGAAATTTTAGGATACTCCTTTAACTTATCTTAGTGTACCTTCTATTAATGTTAACTCACTGTACATACAATAAAAGAGCCTTACTATGCTATACTTACATCTCCCCCTCCCAGTCTTTGTTCTATTGTAACCATTCACTGTACTTCTACATATATTATAAATTCCACAATCCAGTCTTGTTAGCTTTAAACACTCGATTAGATTTAAAGAAATTTTTTTAAGATAAAAGAAAAACACAAGACGTTTATATTATTTTATCATTTCCAGTACTCCTCGTCCCTTTTTATCTACTCAGATTTGTATCTGGTAACATTTTTCCTCTCTCCAAAGAACTCCCTTTATCATTTCTCAGAGTACAGGTCTGCTAGTGATGAGTTCTTTCAGCATCTGTATGTCTAAAGGAGCTTTATCTTCCTTTTGAAAGGTATTTTCACTGAACAAGAATTTCATGTTGATGGGCTTTTGTTTCTTTCAATACTTTGAAGATGTTGCTCCACTTTTTTTCTGGCTTCCATTACTGCTGAGAAAAAGTCTGCTTTTTTATTCTTATTTTTGTGTCTCTACAAAATATATCTTTTATTAAGAGTTTTTAAGATTTTCTCCTTATCATTGTTTACAAACAATTTCATTAGGCTTTTTATGGTGCAATTTGATTTATTTTTCATCTTCAGACCTTGTAGAATTTCATGGACCTCTGAGTTTGTTGTTTTTATCAAATTTGGAAAAATCCTGGCCACTATTTTTTAACTAATATACTTTATCTTTTTGGATAAGTTTTAGGTTCACAGCAAAAATTAGGGGGGAGCACAGAAACTTCCCATACACCCCTGTACCCACACATGCCCAGCTTCCCCATTCTCGACATCTTACACCAGAGTGGTACATCTGTTATAATGAGTGAATCTACACTGACATATCGCTATCATCCAAAGTCCATAGTCTACTTCAGAGTTCATGTTTTCACATAGCATAGGTTTTGGCAAATGTATAATAACATGCATCTATCACTGTAGTACCATCAGAAAAGTTTCACTGCCCTAAACATCCTCTGTTCACTGCCTATTCATCCCTTCCCTTCCCAATCGCTGGCAACTACTAATCCTTTCACTGATTGCATAGCTCTGCCTTTCCAGAATGTCATATAGCTTGAATTATACCATATATAATCTTTTCAGATTTGCTTCTTTCCCTTAGTAACATGCACTTAAGTTTCCTCTATGTTTCTTCATTGGCTTGATAGCTCATTTTTTTCTAATACTGAAGAATATTCCATTGTCTGGATGTACCACAGTTTATCCAGTTACTGAAGAACATCTTAGTTGTTTCTAATTAGGAGCAATTATAAGTCAAGCTGCCATAAAAAAATCCATGTGCAGATTTTTGTATAGAAACAGGCTTTCAGTTAATCAGGATAAATACCTAGAAGTGGAATTATTGGGTCATATGGTAGAAGTGTGTTTAGTTTTGTAAGGAACTGTCAAACTGTCTTTCTAACTTACTGTACCAGTTTTCCTCCCCACCAACAATGAATGAGACTTCCTGTTATTTCATAGTAAAGGCCTGATCCATGAAATTCATTCAAGAGTAGGCCTTCCTTTTCCCAGCTGCCAGCACCAGCTTCTCTCTGGCACCTAAGATCTGGCTTTCCTCTAGCCGCCAGCAGGCACCTGGAACCCGGGCTTCTCTTGCAGCACTGACTTTATCTGGAAGGACTTCTGGTCTAATTAGCATATTGTGCTTTTATTATAAATAAAAAAGGCTACTGACTTCTGAATATTAATTTTGTATATTACTACTTTGCCAAATTCATTTATTAGATCTAGTAGCTTTTGGAGGATTCTATGTGCAATATCATGTCATCTGCAAATAATGACAGTTTTAATTCCTCCTTTGTAATTTAGATGCCTTGTGTTTCTTCTTGTCTGATTGCTGTGGCTAGGACTTCCAGTACTATCCTATCTAATAAAGTAGTAATATGCAAATTGACTGTACATTTGCTTCACCAAGTCACACCCACAAGCCACACCCACAAGCCAATCAGAGCAAGTATGCAAATTAACTCAACCACGATAATAGTTAATTTGCATATCCGTGGACAGAAGATGGAGTAGAAGGAAACCAAGCACTGCAGAAGGGAGCAAAGGTGCAGAGAAGTAAGCAAGCAGGGCAGGGGTGAAGGGAGGGAGCAAGGCAGAGGAGATGGAAAAGAGGCAGCAGAGATGGGAGAGAGCGAGGTAATGGAGAAGGGAGTGAGGCAGCAGAGAAGGGAGGGAGCTTTGCTTAGGCCTCAGGAAGCTTTAATCTTGCAGGAATCTTCCTGCAATGGGTCTCTAGTGTTGAATGAAAGTGGAGAAAGTGTACATCCCTGTCTTGTTCCTGATCTTAAAGAAAATGCTACTAGATTTTGGGCCTCTAGCCTATATAATAAAAGCCTATGTGACCATTATGGCAGAATGACCAGCACAACTGGTCTCTGTGATGCGCACGACCACCAGGGGGCAGATGCTCAATGCAGGAGCTTCACCCTGGTGGTCAGTGAGCTCAAACAGGAGGAGTGTTGCTCATCCAGAAGCCAGGTTGATGGCTGATGAGTTCAGCTGCCACAGTGGGAGCCTCTCCAAACTCCACAGCAGCAGGCATAGCAGGCCAGGTAGAGCACGAGTGGCACCCAGCCCAAATTTGGACTCCTCCCTGGCTGCCTGCCATTTGGCACACTGCTACATCCCCAGACTGCTAGAGGGCACAGACCAGGCTGAGGGACCTCTAGTGCACAAATTTTGGGCACCAGGCATCTAGTTTATGATAAGAACTCTCAGCAAAGGGGAATAAAAGAAACATACCTCAATGTAATAAAGGCCATGTATGACAAACTCACAGCCAACATTATACTCAAAGGCAAAAATCTTTTCATATTGTACTACTTGCCATCTAAATATCTTCTTGAGTAAGGTTTCTTTCAGATCTTTTGCCCATATTTAAACGATGTTGTTCATTTTCTAATAGTTGAATTTGAAGAGTTCTTTATATTTTTTGAATAATGGTCATTTATTAGATACATCACTTGCAAATATTTTCACTCACTCTATTGCTTGTCTTCTCATTTTGTTGAGCCATAATTTTTCAAATAGTTTCTCTTTTTCTCTTCTCTTATTTGAAGATTACCTATTACACATATATTAGGACACCTGAAGTCACCCAAGAGCTAATGTGGGTCTTATTTTGGTCTTCTTTTCTATATACATAAGCCTGAATAATTTTTTTTCATAATCCTGGCCTCTAATTCACTTTTCTCTTAAAATGTATAATTTGCAATTAATCTGCAATTAATATGATCTAGTGTATTTTTCATCTCACATGTTGTATCTTTATCTCTAAAATTTAAGTAGGGCTTTTTTATATCTTCCATATATCTCCTTAATGTTCATCCTTTCCTTTACCTTCTTGAATATATGGAATCGATTTAAAATAACTCTTGATTTCCTTATCTATTAATTCTCCCATCTGTGTCAATTTTGTCCCTTTCTATTGATTTATTTTTCTCCTCATTAAAGGTCACATTTTATTGCTTCTTTGCCTGATAAGTAATTTTAGATGAGATGCCGACTTTGCAAGTTTTACCTGAGTGCTGCATATTTGTACATTTTTAAAAATATTCTTGAGCTTTGTTCTGAGATGCAGTTAAGACACTTATGAACAGTTTAATCCTTCCAATGCTTTATTTCAGGCTTTGTTAGGTGAAATCAGAATCACTTGCAGTCTAGGATCAGCTTAGCCCCACAACCAAGCACCCTTCTGAGCACTACTCTATCTAACAGCTCCCCCATTACAAACAGCCCCCTCATTACAAACAGCCTCCCCCCATTACAAAGTTTCTCCATGCTGGCCAGGAGAATTCTTCCTTTCCCTGTGCAAGTTTTGTGATTGTTCAGTCTTCCCTTCCTAGTGGCTTTTCTACTGGCTTTAAAGAGTTTCCTCAGATGCATGCACTTATCAATGGGGGCTTGAGGGGAGCCCCAAGCAGATCTATAAAACCTCACCCACACTCCCCACACACACAAGGCTTTCCCTCCCTGTATTTGTCCTCTGGTATGTGATGAGACATGTCTTCCTGCTAAAGCCTTGCCCACACATAAAAATGACACAAGTATCATTTTATAGACTTCCTATCTTATACTGAATATATAGGGCTTTATAAATGTGTGTTTGCATACAGATGTGCGTGCACACACATTTACACACATATAAACTGTTACTTTTTTTCACTTAACTTTTTTGTAACTATTTAATTGTAAGTGCAACATTTGTTAATGGGCATAAATACATTTAAATATTTCTCAATAGTAAAATATTTGTTTAAACTTTTGAGCATCAAAATTAATTTTTAATGTCAAATAAAATTGAATAAAAGTTTCTATACATTGTTATGTTATCTAAATTTATAACTTTTCATTGCTATGCTTTTAGTTAGTGCAAGTGTGTTGATATTTATACACGCTGCAGAGTTGAGAAAGAATCAGTGCATGCGTGCGTGTGTGTGTGTGTGTGTGTGTGTGTGTGTGTGTGGTGTGTGGTGTGTGTGGCACAATGGCCAGTTTGTTCTTACATGAATCAATGCACATCTAAGAGTTTCAGGGAAATACTCTCTACTTAGCTGCCATAAGTTGTAGAGTTATAAAAGTCCTCACTCACTAAAATATGTACTCTTGATTGGTCTGTCAAAAGTCTCTAATTTTCCTGTCATTTCTTAAAGACCTTTTAAAGGCACTGTGCATTTTAACTAAGCTATAATAGACTTTTAGTTAAGAAAAGTAACATTATCAGAGATTAGTCTTTCAAATTATTCCATTAGCACCAATTACTACTTGAAAGAATGCATGGTCCTGAGGGAATAAAACTTAAGATAGACAAACTTTGGTTGCCAGCGAAAAGCTAAAATATATGGTGGTGCTGACAAATATTAGGTGTAGACATGTGGTAGGGTTGTCAGCCAGAGCATCAGTGAGAAACCTTAAGGACAGATACCAAACTAGCCATATCACATCCACAATAATGTCAAAGGACTGTGTCCAAAGGCCATAAGTTAGTTATGTGTCTGTAGCTGTGGAGACACATTTAAAGCTATCCTGGCCAGAATAGGGATTGAGGTAGAATAGGACAAAGGATTCTACCTTTGTTCTTTCCTAGAGCCTCCTACAATGCATATACCCTAACACTAAATATCAAACTATTAAGGTGTTTCTTAGTAGCCACAGAGTCAAGCAATTCTCAAGTGGTGTCAGAATATACCAAAAAATGCATAAGTGGATTTGGTAAACATATTAGCATCTTGAAGTTAAAGAAGGAAGATAGAGTTTCTTATGTGTTACAAAATGAACTCCATTTTTGTGTAAGCAAAAAGCAGACAGAATTAGCAATACAATTTCAGAGTGACCTGCTCACATAAATGATGATCAGATATTGTTATAATCCTGAATGCACATTGAAACAGACCAATGCATAAATAGCATTGTGTTTTTTCCACATATAGAAAAAAACATTAATGAAGCTAGCATCAAACACTGATATACCCACCCAGTCACAAAACCCTGAGACCATTTCCTTGTTCATTACAATATCCCACTGCAGAAAAAGCAACTTCCTCACCACTAAAGGTTTTCTTCTTTCCCTATGTTCTTACAAAACTATTTAATATTCCCTGCTTGGTTGTTAAACTGATAATTGCACACACAAAACTACCAAACTGGTGAATTTAACTGATATAACACTTAAATTTGAATGGAGAGTATGAACAAATTACCTGGCTATTTTGAAATCTTATGGGCATAGCTATGCTGTTTCCTCTACTATTCCATTTCTTACTAGGAATTAAAAAAATGAACAAAATACAGAAAGGAAATAGAAATGGGAATAAAATATAATGGTATTTCATCCTGACATCTTTTTAAATTTCTAGGACTACTATAAACATTTTGGTACAAAAAGTTTTAAATTCTCGGCTATGTTGTATTAATAATGTTAAGTTAATTAACAGTTGTAGCATGGAGGCCATGCAAACATGTTATAGAAATAGACTAGCCAAACTTACTGGCTCCAGCCCTCACCAGTTGTGTAACCTTGACCAGTCACTTAAATTCCCTGTGCCTCAGTTTTCTGTTCAGTAAAATGGGATGAAGGTAGTAGGTATCTACTCACAAGTTTGCTGTGAATATTAGTAATAAATGTAATAATGAGTAGAAATGTAACACACTTATGGAAAGAGCTTTCTAAATGTTAGATACTGCTATTACTACTTCTATCATCATTATTGACTGTGTACTAGTAAAGTGATGTCCATGTGAGAGAATGAGAGAAACATAGTAAGTGGTCTCTGTTCCCAAGGGCCTTTCATATCATCAGGGGGGAAAGCCTCACTGAGGAGAGCAAAGGTGTAATTCTAATTACTAGGTCAATAACAGCTCCAAGAATGTCAGCATCAGTTTAGGCTGTCTGCTATAACAGAATTCTTGGAAAGACAAGCATACAATGAAGGCCTTGAAAAATGAGTAGGACTTTAAAAGTTGTGTAGGGTCGCTCTTGGACATGTGGTCCACAGATGTGTTTTGTTTGGCTTATACAGTATTTTAAAAACATTTTAATTACTTGCCTACATTTAAAATTAGATCATCATCCACTCTGCTTCACCCATTTAATTATCTGCCTGGTTCCTGTCATTATTTGAGTTTGCAACACCTAATCTATGGACTTAACCCCCATTCTCATTGTCACTGGTAACTAAAAGCTTTGGTAAACATATTAGAATGATTAATGTTCTTCATTTAGTGTCACAAAATTCTGCTCCATCCATACTAACAAGAATTTATAAAAATTTTTAAAGTAGTCTTTCTTCCTAGAAACTGATTTCTAATCATTCCAGTTTGGACTACATTCAAGGACTAATTATTAAAAACAAATGATCAGAACATCATACCTCAGGGAAGGTAGGGGTAAGGTGGAGAGATCAACCAAAGGATTTGTATGCATGCATATGAGCCTAATCAATGGACACAGACAAAAAGGGGGTGGGGCATAAGTGAGGGAATAAGAACACATGTAAAAAAATAAAAATTAAAAAGAATTATAAGGAAAAAAATAAAATAAAAATAAAAACATTATGATTTCTTTAACAGTTAGGTCTCTATTGTTCCCTTTTTGGAGACTATTGAATTAGAACTTAGTGACTTCTCTTTTAGAGGCAGACAAAGCAGTGCACATTGCAGTGCACTGGAAGAACTTGCCACAAATCATTGCAAATACTGGCGACAAAACAAACCTTCCTAAGATACTAACTCCTAATATGACCTTGGTGAAAGCTGAAAGGACTAACAGTGTGCATTTGGGAAATGACAAGAGAAACACCAAAGTTTATGACCACATACTATTCTATCACCTTCCATTCATTCTGTTATAGAAAGAAGGATCCCAGTCACTAAAAGGTTTGAGATGACCAAATGCACGGCACCCGACATTGGACAGGCAACATTGGCAGCAGTGTCTCAGTCACATATACTCACAGCCTGGGAGAGGAGGATATCACCACATGCTGGGCAGGGCCACATGAGGGTTGCCCTACAGGGCAGAGTGAGAACCAGCAGGTGCTGTGAGAGGCTCTCTTTGTAGTGGAAAGAGGGTGAGGTGACCCTTGGATCCCACAAGAGGACAGGATTGACTTGAGTAATTTTCGGGCTGGCAGAAAAGTGGAACCCACTAGGTAAAGGTCAAGTATGGTACAGCTGGACGAACTGATAGGGAAACTAGCCAGATGGAGTCTTTTTTACTAGATGTGGGTGGGGGGAGGGAGTAGCCTGGATGAGAGCAAGGAACTTCAAGGCAGTGCATGGAATTTCAGGCCTTCTAATAAGAGAGAGAGAGAGAGAGAGAGAGAGAGAGAGAGAGAGACAGAGAGAGAGAGAGAGACAGAGAGAGAGAGAGAGAGAGAGGAAGGGGAGGGGAGGGGAGGGGAGAGGAGAGGAGAGGAGGGGAGAGGAGAGGAGAGAATGTTTATGTATATGCACATATATAAACTATTTATTCTGATATTTTGAAATCAGGTATGGAACAGTTTAAGTTTCCAACTAATGGTTTTCATGTACTGACTGTATCTCTTTTAACATCAGGTGTTGGGTTTTCAAATACATTTTTTTTATGAACTACATCATGTATAGTTCTTTTCCCATTTAAAATACTGTAATGTGAATGTATCCTTTCTAGAATTCTGTATCAAGTAAACTCAAACCATGCTTCTACGTGCTGTCTCTTATGTTTTTCAATAAATTCCTATAGGCTATGCCTGATAAGTTCAAAGAAACAGGTTCTATAGCCCAAGTCTCAATTCTCAATCTTTGTTCAATATTTTATGATTCCTTATAGCATTTCTTTCAACATCCCCTAGGTTTACTACTTTAAAATTGCCTTTTCATGATCTACAGATGGTTCACCTCACATTATGCTCTCTGAGAAGTTGCCATTCTCCATGGAGAAGTAGCAGATGCCCATCATGCCAGATCCAAGGGAAACTGCAAAGAAATACAACACCTAGAGGAGGAATAAAAAAATGAACCCAAGGGCTTCAGAGAAGTTTGTGTACTGGTCCTTTCTAAGCCGCATTAGGTTGGTCAGAACTCTTAAAATTTAATTAAGAACAAGTTTTTTCTGATGAAAGTACTTCTGAAAGGCAAAGATAATATTGTTCAAAAGAAGAAATCTGATTCCGGGAAGATTCTATGTGATTAAAATGTGAGTAATTAAAACTTGTTATAGCTTTCCTGAATTTCTCACCTGATGTTACAGTTCCTTCTGTCCTATATTTGCTTCAGTCCTGACTACCTCCAATATGCAACTGCACAGCACAGCATAAATAGTATGTTTCCTCCAAATTAGTTCTCCTCTGACATAAAAATTTAGACTTTGACCTCTCAAGAATTTTTAATTTCCATAGAATGTTTTGTAACTGTTACTTTTTAAAACTATTTGTTTCCACACTTTATAATCTAAAACTAACAACATGTATCTGTGGATTTTTTAAGCAGCACAAATAGCGTTGAACATCACAATAACAACAACAACAACAATAAATAGGCCTGCAATCTATAAGAAAACATTCCAGGTGCCTTATTCTTTTACACATAATTTTTGCCTACATGTATGTTATTTATTATAAGACCTTTTTCATTGTCACAGATCATGAACACAGTGACCCTTAAAGAAAACTTCTTACTCAGATGACTGTCGTTTTTCTACAGAAGCCACAGGGCATTCACTGCAGGGCCAGTGCAGAAGCCTTTCTTTAATTAACTCTTAAAAAATGCTGAATACAAATTCAACATCAACAAAAGGATTTCTGACTTTCCTAATAGAGCTCTTAAGTTGATTGAAAATATGAGAGTAAAGGAAGATAACCTAATGGAAGATATTTTTAAACAATGACGTAAGTTTGACTACCCATCCATCCAATTCTTCCTAGGGTACTTTTTTGACCAGAGAACACATACAGCAAAATGAGAAACATGCTGCTCTTGAGTTAAAGATTATTACAAACAATAGGTTCTATACTAGATTTTAATCTAACACTTATTTTATCAGAATTATCAGCTTGATTTTTTTTAAAAAATGTGTTCTTTAATCACATGAATATTGATACATTTCTTAACCTATCAGAAATTAGTCAATGATTTTTAAAATTCACTGTATTGGTCTTTCTTCCTTTAATATTCTTTCACTGACCATTACAAAATAAATAAGTGCTCTAACCAATAACATGTATCTGTGGATTTTTTAAAACAGCACAAATAGCACTGAACTTCACAATAATAACAATAAATGAGCATATTCTATGAGTGGTACATCACATTCACTGAAAATAACCAGAATCCAGAAAATGTATTGAACTTAAAACTAGGTAACAGAAGCCTTCTTTATTAGTGTTTGTAATTTCATAAATAATTTGTCTAAAATATTTGAGTTTATCATACCTATTTTTTTCCTATTTTCACACATCCAAACAGTTAAAAAACAATGGATCTTATATCTCATGTTTTTGTTTAGGGATACTCAGAACAAATGAGTGAAGGGTGCACATTAAATACACCTGCTTCAAAATATGCTTCCAGTCTGTATTAGGCCAACAATATTTATAGCAACTAAGTTGATTATTATACAATAAATTATAGGCATTGCAAAGCATTTTTAATGTTTGCACTTTCTGTAAACATAAATGAGCCAATGGAATTATTTTGTATTATAACTGTGAAATATATATGCTCCTATAATTTACTAAATTACTATTTTGAAGTTGCAAATTTTAAATTATTCATTGATTTTTATGAGGATAATAATAAATAGAGACTGGTTTAAAGAGATTAAAATATGCTGTAAGAGTGCAAAATTAAGTTAGTGAGCTACTAATACAAGTAAAGATATATATCAATGAAAAACTAATACATAAAATTAAGGAGGTATTAGAAGTTATTAGAATATTTGGAGATAACTTCAACAAAGTATCCTGGTAATATTTTTGGACTACTGAGAAGAAAAAAAAAACATTTTGTTTCTCATTACATATCCAAGAATAGAAATGGATTACTATTTACTATTAAAAATAAATTATAACAAATTAGAAGAACTATAAATACATATTTATGTGATTATAGAATCCTCAAAGATACAGTAAAATAAAACATTTAAAGTTGATACAAATATAGTAGGAAAAGGTTACTATCTTTTATATTATTTATTTTTTTAAAAACTTAGTCTACATGTCCATTTAAATTGGATAGATTATTTGTACCAACTTTTTTCCTAAAGTCAACTAAAATACCTAAATAATGCATTTTTAACATACCTTAAAAGCTTTGAAGAGCTACCCAAATAGGTGAATCCAGCCAAATTCTGGGGAGAACCACCAACCTGAAGTGGTAGGCAGAGTTCTAAGAGGACAAAAGAGTTTGCCCTGAGGTCATTTGCATAAATCTGCAAACTTGGGCTAAAGATAAGCAGCATCAAGTTACAAGGGTAGAAATAATGTCTCAGAGTTTGCCCAAAGTGTTGATGTAAAAAAATATTCACCATGTCTAAGCTGGGACCCCCAAAGGCTGGAGACTGGATAAAATGGTCCAAAAGAGAATAAACATAGATTTAACATCGACTTTGGTAAATTAAGGAAGCATGTTACTAATTTAGGATAACTGCTAAAGTAATAAAAACAGAGTGTATAATATATGAATACACAGAAATAGAGTGAAATAATAAGTAGTCAAAACAATCTACAAGCAGAAAAACAATAGGATAACAACTATATACACACTATTAAAGAATACAAAGAGGCTAGATTTAATTCCTAATATGTCAGAAAGACAATATAAATGGCTTAAGTAGTCCAGTTAAATAACAAAGACTAGTAAACTGGATAAAAATGGGTGTGTCTATATTTATAATTATAAAAGATTCAATTCATCTATAATTCACCAATTATAACTATATTCATTCCCAATGACAGAGACTCAAAATACATAAAATTAAAATTATCAGACCTACAAAGAGAAATAGACAAATCCATAATCACAGTGGAGATATTTATACATATATTCTCAGTAATTTATAGAATACTAGTGTCCCGACACAGGACATTCATGCACATTAAAAGGGGATTAAGTTGAGGAAATACTTTAATGTTGCTATTTGCCCGTTCACTATAATAGAAGTGTCAGAGATGAAAGAAAATTAGTAAAATATATATGAAAATCTTCCTCCTGTCAGAGTTTGCGGTGTGCCGTGGGATCCAGAGTCAAGTCCCCACCCACAAGTGGCACCTCAAAATTGTACAAGACCCAGACCCAGCCAGCCCCACCCCCCATCGGGCAAGATCCCACCCCCATCAAGCCCCACCAGGCAGAAGGAACAGTCTCAGGTCCCCTGGCCTGGACCCTGGCCTGAAGCCGGGCAGGGGGCACAGCCTCAGGTCTCCATCTTGGGGTGGGGGGCATGGCCTGAGGTCTCCTGGACCAGGGAACAGCCTGAGGTCCCCTGGCCCCATTCCAGGGCAGGGGGTGCAGCCCGAGGTTCCCTGTCAAGCCCTGAGTGGTGGAGGTCACAGCCTGAGGTCCCCTGGCCTGGTGCTGGGGATGGGGGGGGGGGCATGATATGAAGTCCCCTGGCCTGATGCCAGGGCAGGCAGTACAGCCTGATGTCCCCTGTCAGTCCCCACCAGGCAGGGGGTGCAAGCTAAGGTCCCCTGCCCTGGCCCAGCACCATACATCCTCAGATCCCTGCTGATTGTTACGGGAACTCAGCCTCCACTGTGGGTGCAGCCATCTTGTGTTACAGAAACCTCGCCTCCACTGTGGTGGTATGATGGTCAATTTGCATATTCCCTCTTTTTTAGATAGGATACAGAGGGAGGAAAATGATATAAGAGAAACAACAATAAACATAATTGACCTAGTTGATATATATAGAAGCTTTTAGAATAAACTGCCTTCCTATATAATAAATAATATGCAAATTGACCATCACACCCTAGCACAAGATGGCTGCCCGCATATGGTCACAAGAAGGCTGCCACAAATGGCTGGCAGGGGAGGGCAGTTGTGAGTGATCAGGTCAGCAGGAGAGGCAGTTAGGGGCAAACAGGCCAGTATGAGAGTACAGTTCGGGCCACCAGGCCAGTAGGGAAGGCAGTTGTGGGCAATTGGGCCAGCGGGAAGCAGTTAGGCATCAATCAGGCTGGCAGGGGAGTGGTTAGGGGATCATTAGGCTGGCAGGCAGTAGCAGGTAGGGGCAATTAGGCAGGCAGGCAGGCGAGTGGTTGGGAGCCAGCAGTCCTGGATTGTGAGAGGGGTCCCAGTTGGAGAGAGTGCAGGCTGGGCTGAGGGACACCCCCTCCCCCAGTGTACAAATTCCATGCACCAGGCCTCTAGTTAATGATAAACACATGTAAAACTATTTTAAATTTACAAATTACAAAAAATTTAAAGAAAAAAGGAAAAGTCAACAAATTCCAAAGTACTGAAATTACACAGATAACTAGAAAACCTCTACATATTAGGAAATTAAGAAAACTAATAATTCAAAAATAAAGTTTAACAGGAAACAGAAAATAATTTAAATTGAATTTGGGTGTGAAAATAAAGCAGTACTTAGAGATAGATCTGTGCATATATTAGAAACAAAAAAAGTCTGAAAATTAATGAGTTAAATATTTATCTCAAAATAACTTCAAAGAACATAAGAATAATAAATATACAATAGAAGAGAATAAAACTATAATTAAAACTAATTAAATATAAATAAGTTTGAAGGGGCAAGTAATTATGAAAAAAAGGAGAACAAACAAATCTCAGGAATAAAGAGGGATTATCACCTTAACTATAGATATTAAAATAATATAGAATATTTTTGCACTAGCCGGTTGGGCTCAGTGGATAGAGCTTCCACCTGCAGACTGAAGGGCCCTGGGTTTGATTCCTGTAAAAGGCACATGCCCAGGGTGATCCCTAGGATGGCGTGCAGATCAATGATGCTCTCTCATCATTGATGTTTTTCTCTCTCTCTCTTTCTCCCTTCCTCTCTGAAGTCAATAAAAATATACTAAAAATAATAATAATATAGGGTATTTAAAACTTTAGGATAGTGAATTCAGAATTTTAAACAAAATTGATAATTTTTTTAGAAAGATAGTTTACCAAAACTCAAGAGAGATTTTGAGGGTTGGGAAAAAGAGAGAGATCTTGAATTATCCTATAACCCTTAAAAAAATATATAGTCATCAGGTTTGTTTTTTGTATTTATTTGTTTGTTTATTTAATATATTTTTATATTTTATATCCCACTAGGGATTGAATATATGCCCTGACCTGGAATTGAACCATGACCCTGAGTTCATAGATTGACACTGAGCCATGCTGACTGGGCTGTTTTATTTATTTATTTTTATTTTTTTTAATATATTTTATTGATTTTTACAGAGCAGAAGGGAGAGGGATAGAAAGTCAGAAACATCGATGAGAGAGAGACATCGATCAGCTGCCTCTTGCACGCCCCCCACTGGGGATGTGCCTGCAGCCAAGGTACATGCCCTTGCCGGAATCTAACCCAGGACCCTTCAGTCCGCAGTCCAACGCTCTATCCACTGAGCCAAACCGGTCCCGGCTGGGCTGTTTTATTTTTAATACATCCTTTTTACAAAGAAATCTTTAGTCTCATATGGCTGGCTTCAGTGAAAATTCTTCTAAAAGTTAACAAATAAAAAAATTCCTTGTGTTAAACTATATAAAAACAAAAGTGAGAAATACTCCTAAATCATTTTACAAGAAAATCTTAACCTTGAAATCAAAATCCAACAAGAAAAAAATAAGTAAAATTACTTTCCATTTTTATTTATAAACATACATGCAAAAAATATTTTTAAAAAATAGCAAATTAAACTCAGCAATGCAGAAAAAGCATAATATATCATAAACAAATTGATTATATGACAAAAAAGACAAGGTATCTAAACAACAAAAAATCAATAACTGTTTGATTAAATAGTTAATTATGTTACCTTACTAGGTATAATAAAAAGTGGCAAAATTCAAAATTATAATGAATATGCTATTAAAACAAAAATCCTCTTATCAAATTAAAAGTAGAGCCAATTCTTCAATCTGATAAATCTATTTTTAAATTATATATCAGATTAACTGATTAAATATTAAAAATATTTCTATTATATGTACAAGATGAGTATATCATATGGAAAGTAGAATCCAGTTCAATAGTAGAGCTAAAGGAAATGAAAGGTTTAATGATTTTAGATTAAAAGGAACAATAAATATCCTTATTATTTTTGGTTGATGTGATTGTATATGTTGGATTTCCAAAATCTACAAATAAAATATTTGACTTAAGAATTTATTGATATTACTAGATTCAAAATAAATTAAAATTATTTTATATCTATATAAAAGCAGTAACCAAAGAAATATAGATTCTATTTATAATGGTATATATTATACTAGTAATAAATATAACAAAACACATGTAAGACCTCTACTAAAAAATTTATAAAATTTTACTGAGACACATTAAAGAAGAACTTCATAAATTATAAGAAGTACTATATTTTTTAATTGAAAGACTCACTATGTTAAAGATTTCAATTCTTCTCAAATCATTTTATAGTTTCAATTAATTCTCAATCAACCTAGACAATTTTTATTTGTTGATATTGATGAACTAGTTTCTAAAATGTATAGGAAATTTTAATGTCTTCAAGATACCCTTGAAGAAAAAGGAAAAGATGGGAATCCTATATAATAAAAGCCTAATATACCAAGTGTCCATTTGACTGATTGGCCTGTCAGCTGTTCAACCAATCAAAGCGTAATGTTAATATGCTAAGGCTGCTCAACTGCTCACTGTGATGTGGACTGACCACCAAGGGGCAGACAGTCGACCGATCAGCCAGTCACTCTGACGTGCACCAGGGTGGGAAGATGCTCTGACTGGTGCTGCTGGGGTCTGGCTGATCATAACTGAGCAAAACGGACTGGACATGCCCTGGAGCCCTCCTGCTGTCCCTTCCCAGCTGACCAACCTCCCACATCCCTCCCTGTCCCCGATTCACCCACTGGTAGGGCCCCTTGGCCCCACCTGCACTCTCTTGAAACCTGGGACCTTTGGAGGATGTTGGAGAGCCAGTTTCAGCCCGATCCCACAGGCCAGACCAAGGGACCCCACTGGTGCATTAATTCGTGTACCAGGCCTCTAGTATTTATAATATCAAGATTTATTTTAGTCCTAGATGGTTTGGCTCAGTGGATAGAGCATTGGCATGGGACTGAAGTGTCCCAGGTTCAATTTTGGTCAAGGACACATGTCTGATTGTGGGCTTGATCCCCAGTGTGGGACATGAAGGAGGCAGCCAATCTATGATTCTCTCTCTCATGATTGATATTTCTATCTCTCCCTCTCCTTACCTCTCTGAAATCAATAAAACTATATTTTTTAAAAATATTTTAAAGCCAAAATAATTAAGACAATGGTTAATTAGCATATGAATACACAGAGAAGTAGAATAGCTTGAATCTCAAAATAGACCCACACAAATATGGATTATTATAGAGGTAGAACTACAGATTATTAGGGGGGGGGAGACTTTTCAGTTAAATTATGATTCTTTAACATGGTTTACACCATCTTGCATCCCACTATGCCTCCAAAGTTATTTCCTACCATATTCATACCCTTCACTCCCCACCTGCTATGCTCTCATTCTCATAATCACTCAGATTCACTGGGAATGTGCCTGCCTCAAAGCCATTGTCTTACTGTTCTTCCTGCATGGCTGGCTCAGTCCACAGACATTCCCATGGATTGTCCATTACTACATTTATATCATTAATATATCATCTTTTCAGAGTGGTGTTATTTGACTTATCATTCAAAAATAAGACATGTCCCTTATTTTTTACCTCATTGCTTCATTTTCCATTGCCATCCTCTATTTTCTATTCAAGATGAAGAAATTTTTTTGTCTGTACCTAGTTTCTGGTTTATTACCTGAGACATAATAGATCTTAATTAATATATGCTAGATATATAAATAAAATATATGAAAAATGATCAATCTTATTGGTAGTCAAAGAAAACGCTTCAAAGGAGATACTACTTAGAAATTATATCAAACTAAAAAGCAACTCAACAGAAAAACAAACAAACAAAACCACCAACAAAACAAAAAGGCGACCAATGAATGGGCAAAGATACTTGCAGATGATACTTCCAATAAGGAGCTAAAATCCAAAAATATATAGACCTCATACAACTCAGCAAAGAATGGATAAATAATTTGATTTAAAAATGGACAGAGAACCTGAATCAATACTTTTCCAAGGAAAACATATAGATGGCTAACAGATATATAAAAAATGCTCATCTCACTAGCTACTATAAGGAAAATATAAATCAAAACTATAATGAGATACTCACACCCATTTGAATGGCTACTATCAATAAGATAAAAAATAACAAGTGCTGGAAAGGATATGAAGGAAAAGGAACCCTCATACATTGCTAGTGAATGTAAATTGGTACAGTCACTATGGAAAACATTATGAAGGCTCTTCAAATAATAAAGAATAGAGCTATCATATGACCCAGCAAACTCTCTTCTGGGTATTTACCTGAAAATTTTTACTTCTATATTCACTGAAGCATTATTCAAAGTATCTAAGACATGGAAACAACCCTAGTGCCCTTGAATTGATTACTAGATAAAGATGTGGTACACATATACAATGAAATATTGCTCAGCCATAAAAAAAGATGAAATATTGGTATTTGCAACAATAAGAATGAATGTTAAGAGTACTAAGCTAAGTCAGACAGAAAACAAAAACCTCATGATTTCACTTATATGTGAAACATAAAATAAAAAAATAGCAAATGAACAAACAAACTCACAGATACAAGCAACAGAATGCTGGTTTTCAGAGGGGAAGGGTACTGGGTGGAGGATGAATAGGGTAAAGGGAATCAAATACAAGGTGTTTAAAGGAGTGGGACTTTGGGAGGTGAGCATAAAATAAAGTATACAGACATAGTATTATAAAACTGTACATCTGAAATCTGCATGTTAAAAAGAGATACCATACGATTCCTCAGGGAAGGAGCAACCTAAGACAGGCACAGTCGCAGAGAACTAAAAGGTCAACAGAGGTGGGGCACAGACCCTCATCCACAAACCTTGCAGGGGCTTGAATTCTCACTCCTCCTGAGGGAGGTCTCCTGCCCCCACGGCTGCTTCACCTCCCACCCACAACTCACACCGGGACCCAGGTGGCAGACAGAGACTCAGCCAGCAATAGCTGCTCTGTATCTAAATTTAGTCTATTACCAGGAATGCTCAGGACCTACTCAAAAATGCAAATATACCTTTCCACTAATATTTACAGGGTAAACTAACATTTCTACTTGAGTATTAAAATTGACAGTAAAATAGTAATCAAGTTTTCAAATTAATTTAAATTGGCCCAGTGAAATAAGTGAATACTCAAGAAAATCTAAGTGTACAGGACAAAAAGCTTTTCCTAAAACATTAACTAAAATATCTATTAGTAGTTCATCTCACTGTAAAATTGCCTAACATCCAAAGAACCTAAAGCAGTCATATTTGTGTGCAAAAATTAAAATTTAAAATTACCAAGACTGCAATACAAAATTTCCAAAAGCCCCCATTAATCAAAAAAAAGGGGGGGGGACAGTGGGGCAATATCATGTAAGGAAAAATATCCTGTAAGTAAAATATATCTAGAAAATTCTTACTCCAGAAAAGTAACTTCCATTTGTAAAGCCAATAGCAGGACACCCATGAAAAAACACACATGGTATCAAAATAAGCCAAAGGAAAATCATTTAGGCATAAATAAAAAGAATCCCAAGTCTATTTTGCAGAGGATCCCTTTGTTAACTTTTGGTCGAGAATGTGTTTGTGTGTTTTCAGAGAACAACTCCAAGACCATGTGGGTTCCAGCGACAGTGAAGAACTGACGGGTCTGTTCCAGTCACGAGGACGGTCCAGAGTTGGGGGATACTGACGGCACCTTGCCATGCTAGCAGTTGGCAGATGAGCATGGCTGCAGGCAGCCCAGGACCAAACCAGAGAGGATGGATCTTGCATTGCCACGATGTGTCCACCATCTGGATACCATTGCTGACATGTACACATAAAGAACTATTTGACACTGAAACTGGGACTCAGAACAGTTGGACATTGAAACTGAGACTGAAACATTTTTTGTTCTTATACATTTATTTCTAGTATGCAGAGGCAAGATATTTTTGAAGAGAAGAAACAGGGGAGAGTAATTGATATAGAGGCAGGGTGGCCTTGAACAGGCTATCAAGCTACAGGGGGAAAGCTGGGGTGGATGGGGGGCAGAAGCTGGGGGAGATCAACTGAAGGACTTGTATGCATGCATATGAGCATAACCAATGAATGAAAGACACTGGGGCAGGGAGGGGGCAGGTTGGGACATGTGCTGGGGGGTAAGGGAGGCTGTGGGGAGGAAATGAGGGGGAGGGAAACATATGTACTACTATTAAATATAAGTTATACTGCAAAAGAATCAATAAAAATATATTAAAATAAATAGATAAAATAAAAGAGATACCATTTTCTGTCTTAAGTAACAAAGACATTAAAATTTAAATGAAAGAGATAGGCCCTCTTATAAACATTAGAAAGTCTTCTGGAGGGTAACCAACTTGGGCCCTCTTCCTGCAGCCCCATTCCTTGCTGCAGGAAGTTTATCTATCTCAGAATAAACTTTATTTCTGCCAATCATTTTTGTTTGTGAATTTATTCTTTGGTTTTGTAAGACAAAGAACCCGGATGGTCACCATATTTTTGTTTCACTCTCCTCCTGGGAGCATGCCCCTGCCTTTCCCTTCCTCCTTCTACCCCAGGCTTGTTACCATTAGCTTCCTCTCTCCCAAGTTCCAAGGGCCCTTCCTTTGCCTCTATTGCTTCTTTCCTAAACCCATTTTTTCTAAGGATCACTTTTCTCTCTGTGTGTGATCACCAAATAAATGTTCAAAGAAGAAGAAGAGGAAGAAGAATGGAGGAGGAGGAGGAGGAGGAGGAGGAGGAGGAGGAGGAGGAGGAGGAGAGAAAGAAAGAAAGAAAGAAAGAAAGAAAGAAAGAAAGAAAGAAAGAAAGAAAGAAAGAAAGAAAGAAAAAAAGACTTCTGGATTTAAAATTGAATGATAAATCAAGAGCATTTAGAATAAATTTTTTGACAATATTCAATATGTAGAAAATAATTTCTAAAATGTAGTTATATAAGCAGTGCCATTTGTTATAGCATTAAAGAGAGAAATAGAAATAATGGATACAACAAGATAATAGCTAAGTAAATTTTATACATTCCCATGATACAATATAATGCATCATTTTAAATGATGTTTATAAATCATTTTAAATGATATAATGTGGGAAAAGCATATGATATAATATTAAGTAAATGGGTGGGACCTAAAAATTATTTGCATGGTAGAATACAATGAAAAGAAGGTATACATCGAAATATAGAGGAAGGAAATACACAAAAATAAAAATAGTAATTATATATGAATATGAGTGATTCAGTTTTAAATAATTATAAAAACTTAATAAAGTCCTTAATTAGCAGCATTCCCTTCACCAAGATATTTTTTGGTTTTTCATAAACTAGTCAAGCACATTTAAGTTGTACTATTCATGTTAAATGTTCTCTCATGGTGGTATTATAATATTCACGTCTCCTTGTTTGATAATATGATGCTCTTTAAGCAATTCATTATACCAAATATGTATTTTCATATCCTCTGTTACTTTGACATGCATCAACCATGCCATTTTTCTTTACCATCTAACAGCTATTTGCACTTTATTCTCTGAAGAAACTGTGATTCCAAGGATATGCCTCTAAATTTTCATGATCGAATATGAACCCATATCTCCTTCCCTCCCTCCCATTTCTACCCACTTCCTCAGCCACCTAACTTGGTGGTCCTGCAGTTAGCTTGTCCAGCATCTTCAGACATCTTCAGGTGCAGCTTCTACTCTCAGAGGAACCACCTTCACTGTCCTCTGACTACAGCATATTTTTTGCTCAGCTCTGCTCTTGGAGCAGGGAGACCAAGTTCTGGGACAGACTTTAGTGGATCCAGCCAATATACTACTTCACAGCCAAGCCTTCAGAAGGAGAAGCCAAAAGGAGACATAAGTATGTATATGTGTGCTTGTTCCAGCAATCCTACAGTTTTAGGTCTGATCAAATAATTGAATTGAATTCCCTTCCCCTGGGAACTGATGTTTAGGCCACTTCACAACAGACATTCCACTTGCTTAGACCACATTCCACTTGCTAAGACCATTATCTCTCCCCTCCAGACTTTCTCAGAATCCAGACCTGCACAGAGAATTTCTCTGCTCATAAAAAGCCCACTAGAGCCCTTTAAAAGCCTCCAACTCCCTGTCTTTGGGGACTGATGCCATTTGGGGGCTCAGCCCATTTGGTATCCAGATGACCTAATAAATTCATAATCCTTTACTCCTTTGGCCTCATGCTTTCCTCCTGTGGTGGCACTAACACAGAGAAGCTTGTGTACTCTGAAAATTCCAGAACCACTTACATGTTGCCATTATTTTCTTGATCCACAGAAGAAGTAGAGGCACAAGCTAGGCCCAACCTTCAACTCAGTGCGAGAAAGAAGAGAGACATTACAGATTAAACTTTCTAACAAACAGGCTATCAAATTCTGGCAATGAAAGAATCGCCAATTTTCTACTTCACAATTTAAGTTCTCAAGTTTCCCCAGTGTAAGACATGATACATTTGGATAGCATCTTTTGGCAAAATAGCATGATATGTTTCATCTTTGCCACCTTATATGAGTCACTCTGAGAGGCTAAGCTGAAACAATATAGCATGGTCATTTGTATTTTTTCTATCATCTTCTAGGTTATTATTTTGCTACTAGAGGCCCAGTGCACAAAATTCGTGCATGGGGTGGGGGGAGGGCAGGAGATGTCCCTCAGTCCAGCCTGCACCCTCTCCAATCTGGGACTCCTCGAGGGATGTTCGACTGCCTGTTTAGGCCTGATTGGGCCTAAACAGGCAGTCAGACATCCTTCTCACAACCCAGAATTACTAGCTCCAAACTGCTCACCTGTCTGCCTCCCTGATTGCCCCCTAACCACTTCTGCTTGTCAGCCTCATCACCACCTAACCACTACCCTGGCAGCATAATTGGTGTCTAACTGCTTCCCTGCCAGCCGGTTTGCCCCCAACTTCCCTCCTCTGCCAGCCTGGTCACCCCTAACTGCCCTCCCTTGCAGGCTTGATCGCCCTCTGCAGGTCTGGTCCCTCCCAACTGCTCTCCCCTGCTGGCCTGATGGCCCACAACTGCCTTCCTCTGCAGGCATGGAACCTCCCAACGGCCCTCCTGTGGTAGCCATCTTGTATCCACATGAGGACAGCCCTCTCGGGGTTGACCACTCGGGGCAGCCCTCTTGTGTGTTGCAGTGATGGTCAATCTACAAATTACTCTTTTATTAGATAAGATAGAGGTCTGGTACATGGGAGGAGGGCAAGTGGTTTGCCCTGAAGAGTGTCCCAGATCAGGTTGGGAATTCCCTTGAGGAATGTGGTGGCTGGGGCGAGGGGCCTTTGGTAGTTTGCAAGCTGGCCACGCCCCCCAGTGACCCAAGTGGAGGCCCTGGGATCTGGGATTAATTTATGTTCTACAATTGAAACTTTGTAGCCTTGAGTGGAGCCAAACCTCCTGCTCACTCCATGGCTGCAGCCATTTCTCTTGGGATATTTACCTTCTATAACTGAAACTCTGTAGCCTTAAGCAGAGACCAAGACAGGCCAGGGCTGCCTAAAGGTTTGCTTCCTCCATTGCCTGGGAAACTCTAGCCTCTGCTCTCTCCAGCTCCATGGCTGTCACCATTTCTGTTGGGATTTTGTATCTTGTATAATTGAAACTTTGTAGCATTGGATGGAGGCCTAGGCCAGCAATGACAGGTGGAAAGCTTGGCTTCCTTCATTGCTGGGGAAACCTAAGCTTCCCTCCTGCTCTCAGTAGCTGCAGCCATCTTGGTTGGGGTCTATTTGCATAATCTTCTCCTGATTGACTGATGGGCGTGGCTGCAGGCATGGCTTGATCAGAGGTAGTCAATTTGCATATTACTCTTTCATTAGATAGGATGTCCATCAGTTTCTTTTCCTCAGAACACAGGGAACTTTCTCAACAAACCAAGGGAGCACAAGCTATGTCTCTCCCACTTTTTCTAACCTGTTTTCCTGTCATGAACCTTCCATGGCAGGTCTCTGCTTGCTCTTAAAGTCTACACTGTGCACATAACATCCAAGCAAGACATGGAATAATTTTTCTATAGTTGTATATCAGTGTCTTTGCTTTGCCAATACCTAATTACTAAGGGATATACTATATTTACATATTTTAATCTAATCTCAATGACTTCCTCTATGCTATATTCAACTATCAAATATATCTCAAAATCATGATCCACAGAAGAGATCAATCAGGCTTCAATCAGGTAACTATATACCTAAAGGCAAGTTTTGGCCAATATTATAATACAGCCATTCCATAAATTTTTTTGAAACTGAAAATACTTGTATCACTCCTTCCTATATCAGTACCTCATTGGCCAAGACAGTGAGGTAGAATAAGTCAAATATGTCTACAACAAAAACTATTCTGCATTCAAAATTTTAATTACTTATGGTTTTTTTTTCCATTTTAACAAGGTCAATATACCTTACCTAATGTGATATTTATCAAAGCAGTGATAATCTGAATATGGTTTTGAAAATAGATACCCTCCAAAATAAAGTGCAGGAGTTCATCTCCTGATTCCCTTTATCACTATCTTCTCAATAGTCTTTCAAAAGACTGTAAATCAAGGATAACTATAAGCAAATTCAGTCACTGATGTTACATTTATTTATTTATTGCCAAAGAAATTTGTTTTTAGACTAATTTCAACTTATACTAATATAGTCGTTATTGCTTGTCAGTAAGTCACACATGTATGGCTTTCACAAGTTCATGAAAATTATACAGTTGTTAAATTTCAGAGTGTTTAATACTGGAAAAGAAGATAATTATACAATAAGAAACAAGGACTTTTATAGACTAACAATGTCATTCATTTCACAGGACTGAGACTGGGACTCCATACTCACAATTTGTAGATCAGGTTTAAGAAGAGCAGACTAAAAGATTCCAGGTAATGATTTCATTTTTTCATGATTTAAAAGACTCCAAAGACCAGGAGTAAGAGTCCAAATGTAAAGCTCATGAGGACACAATAAGAAAAAGAATAGAAGTCTAGATAGGGGAGGTGGTGACAGAAGTACCCAAGGACCTATTTCTCTCCTCTCAGCAGCCTGCTGGAATGCTAAAGTGCATTGGGAAGTTAAACCATCCCCTCCTTGCAAAAGTTCCGGCTTTGTATTGGATGCTACCCCAGGGAGATATAGCATGTGAAAGGAAGAAACCAAGTACTTCAGTAGTTCTGAAGCTCTTTTGCAAAGCTCTAAGAAAAACAAGAAAGTATTTAGTTTCCTGCCACACATTTTTAAAAATGAGTTTCAATTGATTTTTAGAGAGAAAGGAAGGGAGAAAAAGAATAGCGAGAGAGAAATACCAATGTCATAATAAAACATAGGTCAGCTGCCTTCTGCACACCCCCTACCAGGGACGAATCCTACAATCCAGGCATGTGTCCTGATGAGGAATGTAACCAGCAACCTTTTGGTGCAGGCACATGGAATGACACCCAACCAACTGAGCATACTGGCCAGGCCCTCTCTGCATTTTCTGCAGGAGAATGACTGCTGTCCAGTCTTTGATTTCTCTCATGACTGCCACAGTTTCTTCCTAAACTATAAAAGCAATGCTTTCCACTTCTTTTGCCATTTTAAAAAATCATTCCCCTTCATGGAATTGCACTGTTTCCTTTTGAGACAAGTCACTTCTAAACCCAAGTGGGAAAACCATACTTGACTTAAACATACATTTCCTTAGGCATTTTTATTCCAGTGTCTAAGAATTTAGCAACACTGTAGTTTTAAGTGCCACCAGAATACACTTTCATTATAGAACTGTCAAAATATAATATGGTCTGCAATAAAACCTAATAGGTAAATAAAGTAACAAAACCAACTTCCTTTTCAAAGAGGTGGTACAGTAATATTTTTGTATGCACTTCTAAGAAACATACTAATATCTTGCTAAATGCATTTATCTGCAGTGTGTATATCTATTCCCAAGTCATAACATTATTTGGCTTAAGTTGTGTTTTTTAACATCATAATCAAACTCATACATAAAAGGAAAATATTTGACAAGTTGGGAAGGAGCTAAAATAGAATTGTATTCACATCAGATCTCAATGATTGCTCAGTAATATACTAAAATATTGCTAATAATTGTGGATTACAGCAAGTAGGATGTTATAAATTCCTCTATATTATAGAGGTGACTTTCAAGGACGGTAATTTTTTTGTTTTCTACTATAAATGAATCTTTTTTCTTTTACTCTCTTTTTAAAATACATTTTATTGAATTTTACAGAAAGGAGGGGAGAGAGATAGTTAGAAACATCGATGAAAGAGAAACATTCATAAGCGGCCTTCTGCATGCCCCCTGCTTGGGATGGAGCCTGCAACCAAGGTACATGCCCTTCACCCGAATCAAACCCAGGACCTTTCAGTCCACAGACTGATGCTCTATCCACTGAGCCCAACGGTGAGGGCTACTCTCTCTTTACCCAGCTTCTGAAACTGCATAATCTACCTTTTATCTTTCCTTGGATTATTTTCTGTTCATAAATCTTTCAACTCAGTGTATTTCTTGAAGGTGACTATGTGTGTCTCTTGCTTTGCATGCACTTTGAATGCACATTAACTGCATTCATTTTGTACATGAAGCAAACAAAACATGGGATGGGGACCTGTTTTCTTCTAAAAGGTGATGTTACATCTTAGTTCAGTAAGTAAAAATAATTCTATATTGTTAAATATATTTTTATTCTTTTCAGAGAGGAAGGAAGAGGAAGAGAGAGCTAGAAACATCAATGATGAGAGAGAATCCTGCACGCCCCTTCCTGGGGATCAAGCCTGCACCCAGGGCTTGTGCCCTGATCTGGAATACAACTGTGACCTCCTGCCTCAGAGGGTGATGCTCAACCACTGGATCATACCAGCCAGGCAAACATAATCCTATTTAAAAAAAGAATTTCTCCCTTAGATTTGGGACATACATGCGAATAAGGGGAAAAAAAGAAAATATAACAATAAAAATATATATCATATTTTCTGGCATATAAGACGACTGGAACTGATGATGATAGGCGGAAGATAACAAACAATAGAGAGAGAGCAAGTGCCGGGCAAGTCCCTGATGAGTTAACAACGCCCAAAATAACTGCAGGCTATGGTATTTTTACACCTGGCGTATAAGACGACCCCCCGACTTTTGAGATTTCATGGGTTAAAAATTCATCATTTGTGGCAAAAAATATGGCAGTTCTAGAATCCTATTAAATGTTATTAATGGAAGCCTTGTCTTTTTTTTTTAATATACCCAGGTAAGAAAGGCACTACACTCACAGGACTCTTTTTACAAACCAACAGTGGAAAATATATGACCTCCATCTAATTAAAAAAGCATCTACTACAGTCCAGAATAATTCCTATTTCATTTGTCATCTCCATGTTTGTTCCACTGCAAAGATACTCTTCCAAATTTCTGGGTTAACAGCAACTGCTTAGACAATTTTTTATTCATTTTGATAGTTACAGTTTCTGTCATTAATAGTGAATACTGACAAATTATCAATGGCATATTTATGTTATCAATAACATCCCCTGGGAGCCAAAATGTTGGAAATCATACTGGAATAGCAACGTGTATAGGATGTAGTAGTTTACCATCTGGTTGTGTGGGTTGAGTGCTGGAGAGAGCTCTTTTGTTTGAAGTAGGCAGCATTGAGATTGTGACTGGCTCCATGAAATCTCATTAAATGAAATTTTCTATTGCATGTCAATGTAATATTTCCCCATGATAGGCTATGTTGCTTCTCAAAATGAAGCAAGTAAAAACCTGTTTATATGGCAGCTCTCAGCCTTCCTGAGCCACCAAGAAAACTATGTATTTTCCCAAATGTGTAGTCCGTCAAAGCTATGATGTGTTTAAAAATGTCAACCAAGCATATGAACCAGATAATCTTTGTGTTCTTACACAAGTATATTCTTTTCTTAGACTAAAGTCATTTTTCAGCAGTAAAAACGTTACTAACATTCAAATAAGCTACTTATCAAGTAAAATTATTTGCAAAGACTACTAACTTGCTTAATGTATAGGCATTTAGCTACTCTCATATAAACTCAGATATGTCACAACAGAAGAAAAGGGAACATAGTGTCCACTCACAGTGGAAATATAGCATAGCCTCATAGACAATTGTGTCAAAATTCCTGGGTTTGAATGTCAGCTCTAACATTATCATTGGACAAATTACTTAACCTCTCTGTGCATTAGTTCTATCATCTGTAAAATGATTATATTAATAAAATCTCCATGACAGTGGTGATTTGAGGATTAAGTGGGAATATATATGAAAAGCACTTAGAAAAATTCCCTGGCATTTAATCAATAATATATACATTAATAATTCATATGTATTTATCAACTAGTATATGCAAAGTAATATCTAAACAATAATAATAAGATATTATTCATTTGTTATTATCATTACAAATAAAGGAATGTTATCCATATATCACTTTGCTGTTTTGCAGAGTTTTTCACATCAATTACACTGTTCAGAGGGATCATTTCTCCTCTACTACATTGGGAGCTTTTTGACGGTAAAGGTCATGTCTTCTTCCTTTCTTAAATTAAGCACTGATCACATACATTAATAATGGGCCCTGCCATACCTACCTTTTCTGAGGGAAACTGCCCAGTCTACCTGAATATCACAAATTTTGCTCTAATGCAGTGGTCAGCAAACTGCGGCTCATGAGCCACATGCAGCTCATGAGCCACGGTTTGTCGCTCTGTTGACTAATGAGTTTGCTGACCACTGACCTAGACTCTCCATTCTAATAATCACAGGCTGTTGTTGTTCCTTGTGATTAAGCCCCTATCCCAGGGGTCAGCAAATGCATTAGACCACAGAGCAGCAAACCGTGGCTCAGGAGTCCTATGAGTTATAAGGCCAAACACAGATCTCTATAGGAATGCAAATTGTGTGGTAGAGAATCAGCTGGGCAGCAGATTGAAGGAGAGGACAGAGCCAGAATAGGGCCATGAGGTATCCAGAGGGGGAATTTATATGGAAATGATGAGGAGAGAAGACACAAATAGAAAAATACTACAAGGAAGAGGAAAAATGGAGTAGAGGGCAAGACAGTCCATGAGAAGTGGGAAAGTGTGTCAGAGTGAAAGAGAAGAAGGAACAGAGAGCAAAAGAACAAGGTTTGGAGAGTATCTCTCAACAAATCCCAGCCTCCACCCTCCTCTACTCAGAACCTGACAGACTGTTTTACTTAAAGTTTTGTATGCTCATTCCTCACCTCCCCAATAAGTAACTGTCAATGGGATGATTGGAGGATTCCTAACAAAGAAATGTATTAACTATCAGAGGCCCAGTACAACAAATCTGTGCAAAGGGGGAGGGGTTCCTCAGCCCAGACTGCACCTTCACCAATCTGGAAAGCCTCAAGGCATGTCTGACTTCCCATTTGGGTGCAACATCCCTCTCACAATGCAGGACTGCTGGCTCCCAACTGCTTATCTGGCTGCATTTCTGATTGCCCTTAACCACTTCTGCCTGCCAGCCTGCTCATACCCTAACTATTCCCCTGCCAGCCTGATTTATGTCTAACTGCTCCCCGGTCAGCCTGTTTGTCCCCAAATTCCCTCTGCTGCTGGGCTGGTCACCCTTAACTGCCCTTCCCTGCAGACTTGATCGCCCTCAACTGTCCTCCCTTGCAGGCCTGCCCCCCCCCCGCAACAGCCCTCCCCAGCAGGCCTCGTCACCCCTAACTGCCCTCCCCTGCAGGCCTGGTCACCCCCAACTTCTCTCCTCTGCCAGCCTGTCACTCCTAACTGTCATCCCCTGCAGGCTTAATTATCCCCAACTGCCCTCCCTTTCAGGCCTGGTCCCTCCCAACAGCCCTCGTCTGCTAGCCATGTTGTGGTGGCCATCTTGTGTCCACATGGGGGAAGGATCTTTGACCAATGGGGGCCATCCTCTTGTGTGTTGGAGTGATGGTAAATCTGTATATTAGTCCATTATTAGATAGAATAGAGGCTTGGTGCATGGGTGGGGGCCAGCTTGTTTGCCCTGAAGGGTGTCCGGGATCAGGGTGGTGGTTCCCTTGGAACATGGGGTGGCCTGGGCAAGGGGCCTGTGGTGGTTTGAAGGCTAGCCATGCCCTCCAGTGACCCAAGAAGAGGCCCTGGGATCTGGAATTTATTTACCTTCTACAATTGAAACTTTGTAGCCTGGAATGGAGTCAAACCTTCTGCTCGCTCAGTGGCGGCAGCCATTTCTGTTTGGAACCTTTGTAGCCTGGAATGGAGTCCTAGGCCAGCCAGGCCTGGAGAAACTTGGCTTCCTCCAACCCTAGCCTCTGCTCTCTCCAGCTCTATAGCTGCCACCATTTCTGTTGGGATATATCTTCTAAAATTGAAACTTTGTAGCAATGAGTGGAGTCCTAGGCCAGCAAGGGCAGGCAGAAAACTTGGCTTCCTCCATTCCCCAGGGAAGCCAAGACTCCCTCCTGCTCTCAATGGCCACAACCATCTTGTTTGTGGTTTATTTGAATATTCACTCCTGATTGGCTGGTGGGTGTGGCTTGTGGGCGTGGTTTGTGGGTATAACAGAGGTATAGTCAATTAGCACATTACTCTTTTATTAGATACGATAAGACCTATCGTATCTAATAAAAGAGTAATATGCAAATTGACTGTACCTCAGATACACACACAAACCATGACCACCAGCCACACCCACCAGCCAATCAGGAGCAAATAAACCCCAAACAAGTTGGCTGCAGCCACTGAGAGCAGGAGGGAGGCTTGGATTTCCCCAGAAATGGAGGAAGCCAAGCTTTCTGCCTGCCCTTGCTGGTCTAGGACTCCACTCATTGCTACAAAGTTTTAATTTTAGAAGATATATCCCAACAGAAATGGTGGCAGCTACAGAGCTGGAGAGAGCAGAGGCTAGAGTTGCCCGGGTGATGAAGGAAACCAAGCTTCTGCAGCCCTAGTGCCTAGGCCTCCATTCTATGCTACAAAGTTTTAATTACAGAATTTATTTTTTTAACTTAAAAAAATCTTTATTGTTCAGTTTATTAATTACATTGTATACACTTTTTCCCCCTTATAGCTCCCCTCCACCCGGTACCCATCCCACCCTCTGCCCTCACCTTCCCCACCACTGTCCTCTCCCATAGTTACATGATTTTTGTCCAGTCTCTTGCTGCACTTCCCACACCCTTTTTCTCTCCAAGAATGGTCAGTCCATTCCCTCTCTATGTCCATGATTCTATTATATTCACCAGTTTATCTTGTTCATCAGATTATTAATTCACTTGATTTTTAGATTCATTTGTTGATAGATGTGTATTTGTTGTTCCTAATTTACACTTTTATCTTTTTCTTCTTCCTCTTCTTATAGAATATCTTTTAGCAATTCATATAATATTGGTTTGGCAGTGATGAACTTTAGCTTTTTCTTATCTGTGAAGCACTTTATCTGACCTTCAATTCTGAATGATAGCTTTTCTGGATAGAGTAATCTTGGTTGTAGATACTTGCTATTCATCACTTTGAATATTTCTTGCCACTCCCATCTGGCCTGCATCGTTTCTGTTGAGAAATCCACTGACAATCGTATGGGTGCTCCCCTGTAGGTAACCAACTGTTTTTCTCTTGCTGTTTTTAATATTCTCTCTTTGACTTTTGCTCTTGGCATTTTAATTATGATGTGCCTTGGTGTGGTCCTTTTTAGATTCATATATTTTGGGGTTCTGTGCACTTCTTGGGCTTTTAAGTCAATTTCTTTCACCAGGTGGGGGAAGTTTTTGGTCACTATTTCTTCAAGTAGGTTTTCATTAACTTGCTCTCTCTCTTTTTCTAGCACCCCCATAATTCAGATGCTGGTATGCTTGAGGTTGTCCCAGAGGCCCCTTACACTATCTTCAATTATTTGGATTCTTTTGTCTTCTTGCTTTTCTGGCTGAGTGGATTTTGCTTCTTTGTATTTCAAATCTTTGACTTAGTTCTTGCTGTCCTCTGGACTGCTTTTTGGTCTTTGTGTAATATTTTTTATTTTAGTCAGTGTATGCTTAATTTCTAGTTGGTCCTTTTTCATATACTCATAGGTCTCGTTCATTTCCTCGTAGGTCTTGTTCATTTCCTTGTAGTTCTCATTAAGTTCATCGGCCTTTTCTAGGAGCCTCTTGAAAAACCTAAATACTATGGTTTTGAACTCTATGTCTAGTCATCTTTTTTCCTCCATTTCTTTCGCACCTGATTTCTTTCCATTTTTCTGCATTGTGTCTGCTTTCCTGAGTTGGTCCATTAGCTTTGTGTGGTAAATGTCCTCTAAGGGACAGTGGCTCAGCCTCCCCAGTTACCTGAGGTGGATATTCTTATTGCAATCCTTTATGGGTTGTACAGTATTGTTGAAATTAAACCCAGATTATTATTGTTAGACTAGGAGGGTATGACCTCCAGGCTAATTGACTGTGAGGGTAAGCTGTGTTCAGGTTGGATGGGTGGAGTCTCTGGGCTGAGCAGGCAGCATCAGCTCCACCCTATGCAGCACGTGGATCACTGTGCCTCGTGGTAATGGCTGCATGCACCTCCGAGAGAAAGCCGCTACTGGTCTCCACCCGCTGCCAGACAACTCTGCCTCTCCCCAAATGAGTCTGCACGCCCAAAGTCTCACCTAGGGTTGTAAAACAAAGCAGTCCGGTGGTCTCCTGAATGAGGGACCAAGTCATGAGTCCTCTCTGCGTGGTCACGCACTTCTGTTCCCAAGTTTACATGCAAACTGCTGTTTCCAAGATACCCACACTCTCCACAAGCTCGCCCTCTCCACAGAGTCACAAACCTCTGCAGTGCCGGGGTTTCAGCGTGCCTTCTCTGGACCTCGCCTGGAACTGGGGAATCAGTGCAGTGGGATGCCTTTACCCACCCTGTTGGAGAAATCCGGTGGGTTTGCAGTCACCCGCCCTTTCTGCTTGTGGGTGCTCATGGCTCTGAACCTCTGTCTCTGTGCATATCTTCAAGGCTACACTCTGCTGCTCCTCTGAGTCATAGTGTCCTATCTTTACTTTTATTTGTGGAATTTTCACTCAGCCAGCTTTCCGGTGATTCTGATGTTTGTTCTGTTGCTAAGTTGTAGTTTTGGAATAGTTGTGTAGGGCAGCAAGATAGGTGTTTACCTATGCTGCCATCTTGGATCCTCTCCTCTCTAATTATAGAATTAAAATAAATCCAAACAGAAATGGCTGTCACCATGGAGCGAGCAGAAGGCTTGGCTCCACACCAGGCTATGAAGTTTCAATTGTAGAATATAAATTAATCCTAGATCCCAGGGCCTCTGCTTGGGTCGCTGGGGGGCATGGCTGGCCTGCAAACCACCATAGGTCCCTTGCCCAGGCCGCCCTACGCCCCAAGGGAACCACTACCCTGATCCAGGACACCCCTCAGGGCAAACCAGCTGGCCCCTACCCATGCACAAGGCCTCTATTCTATCTAATAAAAGAGTAATATGCAGATTGACCATCACTCCAACACCCAAAAGGGTGGCCCCCACGTGGTCAAAGATCCTGTCCCTATGTGGACAGAAGATGGTCACCACAAGATGGCCAGCAGGGGAGGGCCATTGGGAGGGGCCAGGCCTGCAAGGGAGGGCAGTTGGGGGCAATCAAGCCTGCAAGGGGTGGGGGCAGTTAGGGGTGACCAGTCTAGCAGAGGAGACAAAGTTGGGGGCAGACAGACTGGCAGGGGAGGGCAGTTGGACATCAATTAGGCTGGCAGGGTAGTGGGTAGGGAATGTTCAAACTGGCAGGTAGAAGCAGATAGGGGCAATCAGGGAGTCAGGCAGGCGAGCAGTTTGGAGCCAGCAGTCCTGGATTGTGAGAAGGATGTCTGAGCAGGATCAGGCCTAAAAGGGCAGTCTAACAGCCCTGGAGGGTGCAGACTGGGCTTCGAGACAGATTGGAAAGGGTATAGGCTGGGCTGGGCTGCAGGACAGCCCCACTCCCACCCCCACCCCCACCCCCCGTGCACAAATTTCATGCACCAGTCCTCTAGTTTTCTATAGTTTTGATGTTCTGCTACCTGGGATCTTGCTGACCAGGGAGGGACTGCCCCTCCTTGGGCTAGCCAATTCCTAGAGACAGGACTTGCCTTCTAGTGTACTTTTGATATGCAAACCAAGCATACCCCCAACAACCTCTTTATTTTATGGGGCTCTCATACTTGGGCATCTATCCACCTGGCCTTATCACCCCAAGATCAGGGACCAGAAAACTAGTACAGCCCATGGGCCCATGTAAATTATTCAAACTACCCAATCCTAAATCTCCTCATCAAGTTTCATTTCCTTTTTCCTGTGCAAACCACAATAGGGGCTTAGCCCACTAAACCTTCTCTCTCTCTGTCTGCTCATCTGCTCTCTGCCCTTCCCCATGTGGCTCTGCCTACAGAGTGTGTCTTGACTCCTGTTTCCAGGAACTGTAAATATAACAAAACTTCTTTCTTCATGACGATCATTTCTGTGTCTGCATGTCTTAGCACACCAGATTAAAACAAATCCAGGTATCGTTAAAAAAGAAGGTAAGACTCTTAGGTGGATAATACATATTTTAGAATGGCATGTGCCTCTGGGGCACAAATTATAGAAGCCAGAGATACCAGAGTCTGAGTAAATGATTTCTGAGAAGCAGTGAGAAGCAGAAAAGAATTTCCCAGAAGGGCTAGCATTTGAGATATATGTTAAATGACAGGTAGAAGTTGGGCATATGCTACACAATGAGACTGGATAAAAGTCAATCAGAGCAAATATCCTGAGCACAAGTACAGGTAGAGAGGAAGGGGATGTAGAATAGAATGAAGTTGATTAACTGAAAATATTTGAGGAGGCCAGGCCTGGAGGAAAGGTCAGAACTGAATTCTCATTTATGTTTCTTTGTAACATTAGTCCTGTATGAGAGCTTTAATACTTAGTAGATGCTATGAACTGAATTGTGTGCCCCAGGATTTATATGTTGAGGTCTTAACCTCTAATGTGATGGTATTTGCACATGGGACTTTAGAAGGAAATTAGGTTTAGATGAGGCCCCCATCACAGGATTAGTTCCCTAATGTCAAGAGACACCACAGAATTTACACACGCAATCTCTCTCCACCAATGAGAACACAGTGAGAAGGTGGCCATCTACAAGCCAAGAAGAGAGCCCTCATTAGGAAACCAAGTCAGCTAGCAACTCAGTCTTGCACTTCCTGGACTCCAGAACTAAGGGAAATAAATTCTTGTTCTTTAATCCATAGTCTATGGTTTGTTTTTTGTTTGTTTGTTTGTTTTTATAGTAGCCCAAGCTGTCTAATGCAGTAGGGAAAGGCTCAAATATAATACCAACTTCAAAAATGAACCTTAGCAAAACATGATGTTGTTATAGCCTTGTCATGTACTTGCTAACATAATGAAAGTTGGTGGCTGGCAGGAGAAGATGTACATACAGATAAGGTAACGAACAGCATAGCTTCTGAGGCTGCTCGAATTTATGGTCTAAACACCATTTCAAGGAGTAAATGTTTCCATCACAGTGTGACAAATGTAATAGATTTTGGAGGTTGCATTTTCAAAAATTAATAAGACACATGCTGTGTGAAAACATTATGTTCAGAGGCATGCTTTCAGAAGTTTTTAATAGAATATCGTAAACAAATATTCCCAAAATGAGGTCATAAAGTTTCACAATGTATGGTTCTAGTAACAGTGCATGGGAAGTAGATTTATAACTGAAGGATATGAGAAGTTAACAAAAAACTGGGGAATAGTTAGTGCTTCTGTTCTATTAATTTTTTAAAAATTATTTTAATTATAAACTTTAGCAAACTATAATGGGGGATCAGTTAGAATTTGTAACAGATTGAGAAGGAAAATAATACACAAATGACATATGTAATGAAACAGAGAGGAAAAGCTAGCTTCTATTCCCATCAAGCCAAGTTCGAAAATCCCTGTGAAAAAAATAATCTACTCTGTATGTTGAATTCAAGGGGAAATTTAACAATAGGTAACAATTCAAGGTAGACCTACTCTAGAATTCATTGACTAATGGAAAATTACTTGATGATTATAATTTGGATTACTGTGACTTTTAATAATGGTCACTTGACTTTGATTTGGCTTCTAGCATGATCTTCTAAAAACCTATGCCTGATTTCTTCATATTGAAAGGAAGAAACACACACACACACACACACACACACACACACACACACACACACACAAATACTTTACTCCTTAGATAAACTATGCTTTTACTTCTGCTTGTGTACATACAGACAATAAAGAACTGAGAGATTAGGTACACATCAAACATGGATTTTGAGACTACCATACTCCTAAGTAAGTTAAGATTTTTGTAAATATCAAAATCAGGATACTTTATGCTTCCATTCAATTATGATCAGCTTCCTTGACTAAAATAAAGTATTTCCTTATTCATTGCTCCACGAGTATAGACAGCTTCTGCAGTTTCAGTTACTCATGCAAAGTTTCTATGGAATAGTTTTAAATTTATCAAAATCTAAAATGGATTATCTATGTCAAATTAGCAGTAGACACACTTCAATTGATAAACTTGCAGAACTCCCCAGATCTCCCCATCGGATGGCAGGTGAACAGAAGTAACAGTCCTTACTGATAAAATCCTATGTATCAGCATTATAGAAGGTATTGGAGATACAGAAAGAAACATGGCTTGTCCGCTGTTCTCAGAGGGTTCACAGGACACAGTGTACATAAAGGAATGGTTAGCCAGCAACACCTTTCCTTATAGGTTAACTGCCAAGTAAGTGGTTCAGAAAATCAATGCATAGTAATTCCTACTTGTGAGTAACCACTTCAGTCAGGAAGTTAGGTAAAGTAATTTAACTTAATCTTGAATCAGGTAGCAGAGGACTCAAAGATAGAGCCTGAGAGTTTACCAGTCTATGAGCTATGTCAAAGTTTGGGTGTGAGAAAAGTATGCATCCCTAGAGAGGTAAATAATATTCCAAAAGTACCAAAATAATGTCTGATAATTTTAAGATATTCATTATCCTCACAGATGTTGCTTATAATTTACAAGGATTAACAATTGTTAGTTTGGTCATTTGGTTGTTTTTCACCTCTAGAAAAGTCAACAACAACAACAAAATCCAGGCATAAGTGGAGCCAAATGTGAATGTGCCATCTTTCAAATCTATATATCCTATCTAATAAAAGAGTAATATGCAAATTGATTGTACCTCCAACCAAGGCACACCCACAGCCATGCCCACCAGCCAATCACGAGCAAATAATGCAAATAAACACCAACCAAGAGGGCTGTGGCCACTGAGAGCAGGAGGGAGGCTTGGGTTTCCCCAGCAATGGAGGAAGCCAAGCTTTCCAACTGCTATTGCTGGCCTAGAACTCCACTCACTGCTACAAAGTTTCAATTAGAGAAGATATATCCCAATAGAAATGGCAGTAGCCATGGAGGTGAAGAGAGCAGAGGCTATGGTTGCCTGGGCAATGGAGGAAGCCAAACTTCTACAGCCCTAGTGCCTAGGCCTCCACTCTAGGCTACAAAGTTTCAATTATAGAATTAAAATAAACCCAAATAGAAATGGCTGTCCTAAGCAGAAAGCTTGGCTCCACTACAGGCTACAAAGTTTCAATTGTAGAACATAAATTAATTTCAGATCCCAGGGCCTCCATTTAGGTTGCTGGGAGTGTGGCCAGCCTGCAAACCACCATAGGCCCCTTGACCAGGCCGCCCCACGCCCCAAGGGAACCCCCACCCTGATCTGGGACACCCTTCAGGTCAATCCAGCTGGCCACCCCCTATTCAGGCCTCTAACCTATCTAATAAAAGAGTAATATGCAGATTGACCATCACTCCAATACACAAGAGGGCTGTTCCCATGTGGTCAAAGACCCTGCCCCCATGTGGACACAAGATGGCCATGACAAGATGGCCAGCAGGGGAGGGCCATTGGGAGGTTCCAGGCCTACAAAGGAGAGCAGTTGTGGGCCACCAGGGCAGGAGGGGAGAGAAGTTGGGAGGGACCAGGCCTGCAAGGGAGGGCAGTTGGGGGTGATCAAGCCTGAAGGGGAGGGCAGTTAGAGGTGACCAGGCTGGCGGAGGAGGGTAGGTGGGGGCAAACAGACTGGCAGAGAAGCAGTTAGACATCAATTAGGCTGGCAGGGTAGTGGTTAGGGGGTGATCAGGCTGGCAGGCAGAAGTGGTTAGGGGCATTTAGGAAGACAGGCAGGCGAGCAGTTTGGATCTAGTAGTCCTGGATTGTGAGAAGGATGTCCGACTGCCCTCAGTGGTTCTCAGATTGGAGAGGGTGCAGGCTGGGCTGAGAGACACCCCCGCCCCCCATGCACAAATTTTGTGCACTGGGCCTCTAGTATATATATAATAGTCTAAGCATCTGTTAATGATGGAATGACCAGAACAACTGGTCGCTATGATGCACACTGACTTCCAGGAGGCAGATGCTCAATGCAGGAGCTGCCCCCAGATAATAGGCTTCAATCACCAAAGAGGCCTTCTGACCAACCTCTTGTTCCTTCCCCCTGACCAGCAGGCTCTGATAGCCTGAGCTGGGATGGAGTACTGGGGGTGGGTGGCAATGGATGTAAGTGGTGAGGGAAGGAGGTGGGGGGAGGTAGGGAACCATGTGGTTGTGGCACATGGACGGTGAGGGAAGGAGGAGGCAGGGAGGTGGGGAATTTGATTAGCCCTAATCGTTTGCCAGGCCTAGGAACTCCACCCATACACGAATTTCATGGGCTGGGTCTCTGATATTAAGATAAAGTCATAAATAGACAAAATACTTGGAATTTGTCCATGTGGTGATAAATGTTTCTGATGCATTGAGTTTCATTCTTGCCAATGTCCCCTATTACTAGGCAAAAATTTGAGATATAATCACTCATTAACAGCACAAGCTTTGGAGCGAGGCACCTGACTTTCGAGCTTGGTCACTTACTACATATGAGACTTTAGACAAATTGTCCCCCGTGAACCCAGGTCTCCTGGTTTGTAAAATGTGAGGTACAAATATTCAGCTCAAAGGAAAATTGTGAAGATTCAGCAAGAGCAGTGGTCGGCAAACTTATTAGTCAACAGAGCCAAATATCAATAGTACAATGATTGGAATTTCTTTTGAGAGCCAAATTTTTTAAGCTTAAACGTTTTCTTTTTTTTTTTTCTTTTTTTAAATTATTTTATTGATTTTTCACAGAGAGGAAGGGAGAGGGATAGAAAGTCAGAAACATTGATGGGAGAGAAACATCGATCAGCTGCCTCTTGCACACCTCCAACTGGGGATGTGCCCTCAGCCAATGTACATGCCCTTGACCGGAATCGAACCCAGGACCTTACAGTCCGCAGGCTGATGCTCTATCCACTGAGCCAAACCGGTTCGGCGCTTAAACGTTTTCTAATGCCTCTTCTTCAAATTAGACTTGCCCAGGCCATGGTATTTTGTGGAAGAGCCACACTCGAGGGGCCAAAGAGCCTCATGTGGCTCATGAGCCAGTTTGCCAACCACTGAGCTGGAGAATGCATCTGAAGCACTTGATATTTAGTAGGTACTCGAAAAATAATTACAAAAACTATTCTTGCAAATAAGTCTGAAAGCAGGTTCTATTCATGAAAAAACACACAACCAAATGTGGAAATGACAAATGACTCTCCCTGCTATGTTCAGGGCTGACCAATGGCTTCATTACCATCAGCTGAGCAACTGGCCACTGTTAGCATCACCAGAGGAGGAATGCATGAGGCCAAAAGTGGAAAGGATTACAAATGCATTAGGTCAGTGGTATGCAAACTCATTAGTCAACAGAGCCAAATATCACCAGTATAATGATTGAAATTTCTTTTGAGAGCCACATTTTTTAAACTTAAACTTCTTCTAACGCCACTTCTTCAAAATAGACTTGCCCAGGCCGTGATATTTTGTGGAAGAGCCACACTCAAGGGGCCAAAGAGCCGCATGTGGCTCGTGAGCCAAGGTTTGCTGACAACTGCATTAGGTCATCTGGATACCAGATGGGCTGAGCCCCCAAATGGCACCAGGGTTGGGGAGCCAGCAGTTTTAAAGGACTCTAGGTGGCTTTTTCACCAGGGAACTCTCTGGGCAGGTCCAGATCCTGGGAAAGTCAGAGGGTAAAAATAATGGTCTTAGCAAGTGGAATGTGGTCTAAGGGAAAGGGAATGTCCATTGTGAAGTGGTCTAAAGGTCAGTTCCCAGGGGAGGGGATACTGATTCAATAATTTGATCAGACCTAGCAGCCACAAAGCAAGGAAATTAAGAAACATCCAAGGCAAATGCTATACGAATAAAGCAACACACACAAAAAAATATGACAAATAAGGAAATTGGCTAGAATAGGTCAGATCACTCAAGAAGAAAAGAGAGCTCCCACTCTAAGCCCATGTGGAAACTGAACTGCAAATAACTTTGCAGAAAATGTTCACTTGTGAGCAAATGCCTACATGTTCTGTTATTTCCCTACATTTTAATCCCTTATCCAACTATAGCATCACTTTCATATTCCAGCATTGCAACAGCTCAACATCCTCCTTCCTCATTAGGGAGGGTGCACTGAACAGGCCACATGGAGACATTGACATGTGGTTGTCAGTAGAGTAGGTATTCCAGCACACTGATTTACTTTACTATCAAATTCAAAACTAGGACCAGAAATCCTTCATTATCATGTAATATGAACCTATTTCATTAACTAATTTAAAAGCATGCATAATTCATCACATGTATTGTTCATTTATAGTTTAGCATGTATTTCCCTAGATGTAGTCTCCATATTAGCTTTGCCTCATTATTTTTCTTGCAGAAAATGATTGAGACATACAACATTCCTTTATCAACGGAAATAGGATGGCTCATTATTCTTTGTCAAATTGGGTCACTGATTTCCCTATGTAACATAATATTTCCCATCTTGTATTTTCAAAACCCTTTCCTGTACATTCTGATTTTATCCTTCTAGTAATGTTTTTTAATCAACCTAATTGTGTTATTTTATTTATTTTAAAAGCAAGGAATCTATGATACCAAGAAGCTGAGAAACTTATTCAAGTAAACTTTAGTGATAGACTTAAAGCTAGCATTCAACTCTCCTGGCTTCTAAATCAGCCATTTTTTTAAGCAAAAAATCTAAAATGTAGGTTTTTTTATTCCTGTCTTAAGAAATTATCTATATGAAAACATTGGTGGATAAGCATTTAGCTATGGGGTTAGTGAATCAGTTTCAAGTCCTTTCTGTTAAAATAATAACAATTTTAAAATTCTGTCTTCAAATGTACATTTTATTATTATTCCAGTATGTTGAAGCTAACAGATCAGGAGACAGTTGCTATTTGAAAGACAGCCTGTTATCACAGTTCCCAAGAGGAGGCAGAACACCACTGTCTCACAGGGACCCCTCAGGGAAGCACCAGGGTCAGAGAGAGTTAGGGGAATATGTGGGGAAGAGCCTTTATTGTTGTTTCCATGGGAAGTACTGGAAGAGGCAGGAAAAAACAGGCTTAATATTGGCTACTTTGAATAATTTCAACATGCGCTTAGCCTAAGGGTTGCTCCTAGTTATCTAATCTTGGCCCTTGGAATGATTAAGGCAGGGAAATAGTGGCTCTGAGTGTGAGAACACAATACAAAAAGTAGTGTGGATGTGGGTTCTGGATTGGTTAATTTGCATATAAGGCCATGAAGGTGAGTTATTTACTATCTCTAGGAGGTATCTACTCCTGTAAGGAACAGTTTCTCCACACTCAGCAAGGCCCCAGATGTCAAAGCATCAGAAACATATGGTTAATATGAATACCTGGTTATTCAAATGTGCTATATACAGTGCTAAGCTCTCAGCATGCGTTGTCTTAGATATATTTTCTATCAACACTCAACTATAAAATATGTAAATACTAATACCATCATCATTTCCATTTTATAGATGAGGGACATAATATTTAGAGAAAACAGGTACTTGGCACGAATCGCACAGCTAGGAAATGGGAGAATGAGGATTGACCCCCTGAAGCCTCGCTACAGGGCTCATGTCTTTAACTATTGCACTACAGAATCTATTCAGAAAATTTAGATGGGATATCATTGATGATTTTAATTTTTCATGTTTATATTAGCCACCAAAGCATATCCAGATTATCAAGTTCCTAAGTTAATTGATTAGGTCAGTTTGTGTTCAGGTGAAATGGTTAAGAATCTGCTGTGTAAATGGAAGTGAAGCTGGAAGCTAAGATTAAAACTCTGGGAAATCTGAGATGTCTCTTGACTAATGAGCTTATTACAGACAAACTCCAAAGTAAGTCTGTGGCATCTATATTTTATTTTATTTTATTATAAATTCTCTCTTTTCAAACTTATCTTGAATTTTGTGTCCAATGTAGCCCTATAGCACTGTTACTGAATGGCCAAAAAAAAAAAAAGCATTAATTTCAAAATCTTAAAGATGAGGTTGTAACTCACAAGGGCATTGAAAGGCTGAATTTAAAATACTATGATATAGATCTGGGTGGGGGGGGCGGGGAACCTATGTGAATCATGTTGTTTATAAGGAATTTTGAGCAAGGCCAACAAAAGAACTAACCTAAAAGGGAATCAGATCCACTATTTGAATTCAAGGATATACCAGAATAGACGTTTCTGAAAGTGCCCCATGTGCCATGATTGGTTCAGGTATTTTACATTGTCACCAAGGCTGGCTACCAAAAGACTTTGAGTCCCTGACTACCAAAATTATTAATTTCACCAACCATGTTATGGGAATCAATATTCACAGTAATAGCACCCACCTCTATGCCTGCCACCCACCACCACCCAACACCACACATATTTTGCCATACCCTGTGGAATTATCAGGGATTCCTTATAAAGATTAGGACTCACTCTAATTACAGGATCTTATTAAATATACTAAGCTCAGGAAGAGAGATGTTACTGCTCTAAAGAGTACATCTCTATGTTCCATTAGGTCTCTGATCCCCTCTCATTCATAGGTCTTCAGTATATATTATCTAAACTGAGATACTTTTGAGGGTGCAAGCGGTCACTGTTAATTGATACACAGGGACAATAGGCATACATGGGTTCTATTTCAGACAAACAGTAATGTTTGAGCATCTGAATTGTGGGAGAAAAGACCCAGCTTGCTATGACATCCATGCTGGTTTTGGAGATGCTTTCTGTGGGAAAAATGGCAATGTTGAAGAATGGTAGTCTTCACAATCTAAATTCACCCTAATCCCAAAAAGAATCTATAAAACACTTGAGATAACCAAGAACTCAAGCTATTACTTAGAATATGGAATGTTACAGAGCCAAGAAAAAGTACTATGTATAAGAACAACATTAAGAAAAAAATGGTTCACCCCAATACCATTTCATTTGAGTATTCAGCTCAAAGGTGATGGAAACACTGGCTGTATAAAGACTTACCATCTGAGATTTTGAAATGGACCAAGAGTCAATATCTCTAAGTCAAGATACAGGAACATTTCTGATGTAATCATATGTGCAATATTGCTTCACAAAATGTCAGTTATCTACATACCCTCAGGAATTGGAAAAATCTAGTAGAGAGCTATGAAGAGTATGCAAACATGGTATTATAGATCCTGGTGAGTACCATAAAAAATGTAAGAACAAACTACTAAGAAGTTTCGAAGGAAGAAAATGTCAGGGTGGCACAAGGTGATTATAATGTAGAAGGAGCAGGAAAGCTTTCCTGGAGGAGGCAGAATTTGAAACCAGCATTGAAAGATGGGAAAGATTTTGATAATCAAAGAGAAATGAGAGGCATTCTGGGTATAGATAATGATGTTATGAAAGGAAGGAAGTGAAATATTCCTCACTGCTGGAGTGCAAAATTGGAAAAGTAGGTCAGGGGCCAGAATGTGAGAGGACCATCAAGTTAAGTAGCTTCTAATACAGACTTTCTTTACAGCAGAGGAATGATCCAGTTATAATCTCTAAAACTTTGCTAGGATTGTTGTGACTATTCATGAGAATTAGCATACCTTTGGGAAATAGAATATGGATGGAACCATTTGTACTCTGAGATTCAAAGGTAAAAATCCCCAAGTCAGCCCAGCTGTGGGTAACCTAGATAAAAATGAAACTATAAAATGTTTTTTTAATTGGAAAGAAAAAAAGAAAGAAAGAAAAAAGTGAGGTTGCAAACTAGCAAAGGATAGCTTTGGATTTTTGCACACTAAAACCTTACATAAAGTATAGCTGTTTCTGAATGTCATAAAAACTTAAAAGATGCTTTAGAATGCTTTTGAATGTTCTTAAATTGAAGGGTGGTCTCTTCAGAACAACATGGTAGAATAATTAGGATATAACTCATGATTCCTGTAGAATATGTCTTACAAACTCTTCACTAATAATAGCAGCTAACACTTAAGTAGTGCTTGCTATGTGCCCACTACTGTTTTAAACTGATCATATTTATGGAAACAACCCTCTGTTCAAATGAAATTTTAGGTCCAGTGAAAAATGATAGTGCAAATACATAAGTGCCCTAAAGACCTGCTGGACTCTGAGGGAACACAGTTTTTAAACCCCTGCTACAGACTTCCCACAAAGGTGGGCAATAGGACCCCACTGTCAGGGAATGTTTGCACAGCTCCTTCTTTCAGAACTATGGGACTATTAAACAATGGTGGCAGACATGTTTGTTTTCCCCAATGAAATTTTTTTTAAAAATTTTTGCCAACATTTTAAAAATTAGAATATTTTTTATTAAAATGTGGACATCTGACTTCTCTTAAAAACTCAGAAGAACCGAAACCAGTTTGGCTCAGTGGATAGATAGATCCTGTGGACTGGAGGCTCCAGGGTTCGATTCTTGTCAAGGGCACGTACCTTGGTTGCGGGCACATCCCTGGTGGGGAGTGTGCAGGAGGCAGCTGATCAATGTTTCTTTCTCATTAATGTTTTTGACTCTCTATCCCTCTCCCTTCCTCTCTGTAAAAAAATCAATAAAATGTATTTAAAAAAAACTCAGAAGAACTGGCAACTATAGGTCTACGCATGTGAAACTAACTATACCATATAGGGCAGAATCCTAGATGCACCCTTTAGACAGTCCATATACTCTGCTCTTTAGCTCACTAACACCCCACCTAGCCTCCTTCCTGGTCTAAAGTTATTGGGTTTGAAAATATGGGATTAGGGTGTAAATTTCAAATGATGACTACAGGTTCTGGAGGTACAGTGGGGAATCTACATTAGTAGATCAGTAAGAGGTTCACTTTGAATCTTTTGACTCATCTAGGAAAACGTGGAGGTTCTGACAATGTGGTCAATCAGCTAGAATTTGAAGACATATCTCAGTTTTCCAATTATTTTCTTTGCCTTTTGTTATATAATCCTTCCATGACAGAATTAGAGATGACCTTGTCCAATACTCTTCTTTTATGGATATGGACACTTGAGCCAGTTGGTGGAGGAATCAATCCTAGCATTCCAGTTGGAGTTCTTCATATATCCTGGATCTCAACACTGCCAAACTCCTGTCTGATTATCAAGGGTTTTGTTTGTCTCCTGAAAAACTTGTTCTTTTGGTCCATTCTTAAACATTTTAATCTATTGTTACTGGAATGAAGATAGATGTAGATGTGGATGTAGAGGTATAAATACAGACATAGAAATATACAGATATTATACATATATATATATATATATATATATATATATATATAGAGAGAGAGAGAGAGAGAGAGAGAGAGAGAGAGATATATATATTGGTCCAGTGCATGAAATTCATGCACATTAAAAGGGTATTAATTAGAGGAAATAATTTAATATTGCTATTTGCTCTATCTCTAGAATAGAAGTATCAGAGATTAAGGAAAATTAGTAAACTGTATATGAAAACCTTCCTCCTATCAGAGTCTGGGGCTCACCACAGGACCCAGAGTCAAGTCCCCACTCACTCACATGTGCCTCAAAATCATGTGAGACCCAGACCCAACTTACCCCCCCCCCCCCCGCATTGGGGTAGATCCAGACCCAGCCAGTCCCACCCTTGTCAAGCCCCACAGGACAAGGGGTGTCCTCGGGTCTTCTGGCCTAGCACCAGGATAGGGGGCGTGGCCTGAAATCCCCCATCAAGTCCTACCAGGTGGAAGACACAACCTGAGATCCCCTGTCAAGCCCTGCTGGATAGGGGGCATAGCCTGAGGTCCCCCGTCAAGCCCCACCAGGCAGAGGAGCACAGCCTCAGATCCCCTGGCCCAGCACCGGGAGGGAGGCACAGCCTCAGATCCCCTGTCAATCCCCTCTGGCATGGGGGCACAGGCTCAGGTCCCCTATGAAGACCTGCTGGGTGGAGGGCACAGCCTGAGGTCTCCTGTCAAGCCCAGCCAGACAGGAGGGGCACAGCCTCAGGTCCCCTGGCCTGTTGCTGGGGTGGGGGTTCAGCTTGAGGTCCCCTATCGAGCCCTGCCAGGTGGGGGCACAGCCTGAGGTCCCCTGTTAAGCCCTGCTGGATAGAGAGAACAGTCTGAGGTCCCCTAACCCAACACCAGGATGGGAAGCGCACCTTGGAGTCCCCTGTCAAGCCCTGCCAGGTTGGGAGTGTGGACTGCAGTCCCCTGTCAAGCTTCACCAGGTGGGAGGCATGGCTTGAAGTCCCCCAGCCTGGAGCTGGAGCGGGGGGAACAGCTGGAGGTCCCCAGGATGGGAAGTACACTTTGAGGTACCCTGTCAAGCCCCACTGGGTGGCGGACATGGCCTCAGGTTCCTGGAGTGGTGCCGGGGCGGGGGTTGAGGCCTGAGGTCCCCTGTCAAGCCCCTCTGGATTGGGGCAGGGTGTAGGCCTTCCATCCTGCTCGCCGCGGCCATGCCTCCCGCCGGCCTTCTGTCCCGCAGCCTTGACCACCTCACGCTCTCGTGAGCAGGTATGCATAGGGAAGGCTGGGCCAGGATAACTGGAAGGGGGTGATGGGAGGCCAGCATCCTGGATGAACTGGGCCTCACAGCCTCTCTGCTTCAGCCTCTCTTCCAGCACTCCGGACCTAAGGAATAGTGCTTTCACAGGGGCCTGGCAGGCACTGGATATGGTGATGCCTTAAAAACAGAAGAAGCCACCTTTGACTCTGGCTGGAAGTGTGTTGGGAACTTATGGTCGGGGGAAGCAGCCCAACATCAGGACTGAAATAAGACCTTGGGTAGCATCTGGAGGGGTGACTTCAGTCCTTTGTGTGGCCACGCTCCCTGCCAGCCTCCCATCCCGCTGCCACCCACCCTCCTGCATGCTGCGCTGCCCCACACTCTCGCTCCTGATTGGCTGGTAGCATAGCGAATGTATGGTAATTTGCATGTTTCTCTTTTATTAGATAGGATATATATATATATATATATATATATATATATATATAGACAGAGAGAGAGAGAGAGAGAGAGAGAGAGAGAGAGAGAGGGAGAAATATAGTGTATGTGTATGTTTAAGAAGAAAGAACATAAATGTGGTTAAACCTTAAATTAAATGAAAAAATTACAATGACAGATAAATGGTTCTATTCATTAAATGTACATTATGGATATTAGCCATCTTTTTGTTTTTAAGAAAAGCATAGTCCATCATTCAAGAATGACAACCAGTCCATTCCTTTTCCTCTGTAGGTAATAACAGCAGGGACTGAGCCTGGCCTTGAACTTAAAGAACATTGAGCTGCCCCATTAAAGTTTACAATACTATGCAAAGAGACACCTCTGGAGGTCTTTCCTGGCTTGTCCCAAATTCTTATTATAACTCATAAGGGGAGCTCTTAACAAAAAAATAGCTTATTTGAAGGTAAGGGTAGAAAATAAATACTAAATGTTCATGTGTGAGTACCCCAGGAGGTTATAGTCATGACTAGGAAGGAAAAGTGTTCATATACTATTACTTTCCTGGCATAGCATTGACGATAGGACCAAGCTATATTTGTTTTCTAGAGCTGTAATAATAAAATACAGACTGGGTGGCTTAAATGACAGAAATAAATTTATTTTCTCATGGTTTTTGAGGCTAGAAGTCAGTCAGAGTTCAAAAGTATCAACAGGTCTAGTTTCCCCTGAGGTTCTCTCCTTCATTTGCTATTTCTTCACATGGCCTTTACTCTGTACAGACACATTTCTAATGTTTCTCCCTTTTCTAATAATGACACAAATCATACTGTGCTAGAGCCCACCTATCTGATCTAATTTAATTTTAATAACCTCTGTAAAGGCCTCCTATACAAAAATATCAGTGATATTCTGATACACTGAAGTTAGTAATTCCACATACGAGTCTTGGGAGAACATAATACTGTCCAAAACATCAGCACAAGTTAAAGAGTATAAACCTTGATTCAACCACAGAACTGATCCACAGGATGCCTCTCCTGCATCCAAAGAATTCTTGTTCCACGATACATGGGGGTCAAACTGCTCCCACTGCAGCAAAAATTGTGATCCCCTCCAACCACATTCTGATGTCTGAATGGCTACTGCATAACTAACGGGCAAAAGTCAGGAGGGCCCAATTCAGAGCGCTCAGAGTGGGCACGTGCAGAACTCTGAGTACTTCCTTAAATGCTGCAACCTGAGCATCTTTCTTGGCTCATGCTAGACTTGGCCCTCAGGACATCTAATTATTAGGATGGTAACACCAGAAAAAGTGGAATTGAGAAATCATATAGCTTCTAATACAAATCTCACATCAGTTTCATGTTGGTGTCAGAAGGGAGGGAAAAGTTAGATCACCAGAATAATTTCCTTCTTTCCTACCTTGTGTTTTAGAGAGCAGTCAGAAAGTAAAGCAAAAAAGATGGTAAAAGAAGACTGATGGACATGGAGTTATTTGAAACATATATTTTGTCTATGGTATCTACAGAATATGTTAATGACCTACTCAGTGTTTCAAAGGTAAGAAATGGGTAGCTTTAAGAGGTGTACAACAATGATGGGCAAAGAGATACAGATGGCAGACACATACCTTGACCCATAGTAAGGTTGTAAGGTAATAGAGCACCCCTACCTCCAGCAGAGGACAAAAGATATGGGATAGAGAAGTATACATGAGATCACTTAGTGCAACAATTCTAACGTTGTTGTATGCTTTCAATGGACAGGCACCAGATTCAAAATTGCTTTATCTGGAAGTTAATTTTCTAGCATATCACCCCATTCTTTCCACTTAAGTCAAGCATTCAACTATTCCACTTCGTTCTTTTGAGATTTCTAGTCCTGGTTTACTAACTCTCTGCAGTTTAAAATGTGGGTCAAGAGCAAGTTACAAAGTCCTTTAATTAATTATATTCTTTACAGCTGTAGAATTCTCCTTCCAATGACAGCTCATCACTTACTGCCTCAATTTATTTCTTTACTAAGATATAACTGACAATTAAAGGTATACAACTTTATGATCTCATATATCTATACACTGTGAAATAATCACTACAATCAACAATTTACATATCATATATAGTTATCATCTTTTTGTTTGATGAGAACATTACTTTGTACTCCCCTAACAAATTTCAAGTATACTAGTACAATACAATATTAACTATAATCACAATATTATATAGATTCCCAGAGTTGGTTTTTCTTCATAATCCCAATAACATTGTTTTGCCTCTCTCTTACATTCCATTAGTCTCTCCAAAATCTTTATATCAAACTTAATGATTATTGTAGAATTCTATACAAAGAACTGAGTGAAAACAGTTCTTACAATTACTACAAATCTATAAAGCCAGTTGAAATCTTGGAGATCCTATTTCTAATTGTATATTAATTATTCAGATAAAAGATAAATCTATTTAAAGGGTGAAATCAAATTAGAAAACAGTGTCATCAACTCTTAACATTCTTTGGAGCTATTTAAAACCAAATACTGGATATTTAATTTTTAATTTCCCAAACATTTATTGAGTACCTATTGTGCTATGCCAGGGACAATGTATATAAAAATAAATAAAATTATGCTTTGCTTTATTTCCACTAGAATGTGTAGAAATCAAGCAAAAAATGCAAACAAACAACTATATGTTGACAAATGGAGATAATCCTATATAATAAAAGAGAAACATGCAAATTCGACTGTACCTTCGCTCCTGATTGGCTATGCTACCAGCCAATCATGAGCAGGGGCAGGGCCAAGAGGCATGAGCACTGGGCCCAGGGGTGGAGATGAAACAGCTGTGGTGGTGAGCACTGGCCCCTGGGTGCTGTGAAAGGAAATGGTGGCAAGCGCCCAGCCCACAGGGGCTGGGTGGTTGTAGGCAGCAGGGGCTAAGCTGAGCAGGGCAATGGCCTGGGATGAGCCATCAGTTGGACATCCCCTGAGGGCTCCCAGTATGTGAGAGGGGACAGGTTGGGCAGGGCAATGGCCTGGGATGAGCCATCAGTTGGACATCCCCTGAGGGCTCCCAGTATGTGAGAGGGACCACCCACCCCTAGTGCATGAATTTTGTGCACCAGGCCCCTAGTTATTTTATAAGAAACCAACAACATATTATGATTCCCTAATAATATTCCCAGTCTTGACAATTCACTAGAACTACTCACAGGACTCACAAAAGCACTTATACTCATAGTTACAGTTTATTAAGGAGAAAGAACACAGATTAAAGTCAACATCAGGGAAAGGCAGATGGGACAAAGTCTAGGGAGAAACCAGGTGCAAGCTTCCAGCAGTCTCCTCCCAGGAGCACTACATGAGAATGCACTTAATTCTCCCAAATGATGTGAGAAAACATATATGAAGTGTTGCCAACCAGGAAAACTCACCCCAGCTTTGATGTTCATGGGTTTTTACTGGAGGCCAGTCACATAGGTATGTAGCTCCTGCATGATTGATCACAGCTACTGAGAGTCTAAGCCTCCATAACAAAAGCAGTCATTCACCGTAAGTTACATTGTTAGGAAAATCTATCTAATCAAAATGGCACTGTGCATGCCTTAAACTTCCAGCATACAAAAATCTCATGTCAGGCAGAATATTCTAAAAGGCTCAGTATTTATCTTCCAGGAGATAGTCCTGAAGAAAGGCCTTTCTTTGGGATCTGCAGAGTTTTTGCACTCTGGCTTATTGAAGTAACCCTTTATGGCACCTTATGAAAGAGAATTACAGGGTATATCTTGTTATAATTGGTCCTTCAGAGATCCCCTCAAAGAGAAAGAACACTTAACCTAAGACTTGAAAGATGAGTAGGCAAAGGTAGTGGCCTTTCAACCAGAGGGAGCAGCCTGAGTGAAGACTCTTGGATGAGAAAGAGCTTTGCCCCATTGGAAAAGTAAATTAATGCCAGTGAATTTATTTTTTTTATTTTTTTATCTTTATTGTTCAGTTTATTAATTACATTGTTTCCCCTTTTTATCCCCTATAGCTCCCCTCCACCCTGTACCTATCCCACCCTCCACCCTCACCTCCCCTTCCCCACTGTCGTCTCCCATTGTTGCAAGATTTTTGTCCAGTCTCTTGCTGCACTTCCCACAACCCTTTTCTCCCCAAGAGTTGTCAGTCCATTCCCTCTCTATGTCTATGCCTCTGTTATATTCACCAGTTTATCCTGTTCATCAGCCTATCAATTCACTTGATTTTTATGTTCATTTGTTGATAGATGTGTATTTGTTGTTCATAATTTATATTTTTACCTTTTTCTTCTTCCTCTTCTTAAAGAATATCCTTCAGCATTTCATATAATGTTGGTTTGGTGGTGATGAACTCCTTTAGCTTTTTCTTATCTGCGAAGCACTTCATCTGACCTTCAATTCTGAATGATAGCTTTGCTGGGTAGAGTAATCTTGGTTGTAGATTCTTGCTGTTCATCACTTTGAATATTTCTTGCCACTCCCGTCTGGCCTGCATCGTTTCTGTTGAGAAATCCGCTGATAATCGTATGGGTGCTCCCTTATAGGTAACCAACTGTTTCTCTCTTGCTGCTTTTATTATTCTTTCTTTGTCTTTTGCTCTTGGCATTTTAATTATGATGTGCCTTGGTGTGGTCCTCTTAGGGTTCCTATGTATTGGGGTTCGGTGCACTTCTTGGACTCCTAAGTCAATTTCTTTCACCAGGTATGGGAAGTTTTCAGTCACTATTTCTTCAAATAGGTTTTCATTGTCTTGGTCTCTCTTTTTTTCTGGCACCCCTATAATTCGGATGTTGGTATGCTTGAGGTTGTCCCAGAGGCCCCTTATACTATCTTCAATTTTTTGGATTCTTTTGGATTCTTGCTTTTTCAGCTGAGTGGATTTTCCCTCTTTGTATTTCAAATCTTTAACTTGGTTCTTGGGGTGCTCCAGAGCACTTTGAGGTCTTTGTATAATATTTTTTATTTCAGTCAGTGTATGCTTAATTTCTGGTTGGTCCTTTTTCATATCCTTGAGAGTCTCCTTTATATCCTTGAGGGTCTCCTTCATTTCCTTGTAGGACTCATTCATTTCCACGTTGGTCTTGATCATTTCCTTTGCGGTCTTGCTTATTTCCTTATAGGCCTCGACCTTTTGTTGGAGCCTCTTGAAAAACCCTATAACCGTGGTTTTGAATTCCATGTCTAGTCATTTTTTTCCCTCCATTTCTTTCACATCTGATTTCTTTCCATGTCGCTGCATGGTGGCTGCTTCCCTGAGTTGGTCAATTAGCTTTGTGTGGTAGACTTCCTACTAGGGACAATGGCTCAGCCTCCCCAGTTACCTGAGGTGGATATGGGTTGCCCAGTCTTGCTGAAGTTAAGCTCAGGTAAATTGTTGTTAGCACTTGGAGGGGTTGACCTCCAGTCCAATTGTCTGTGAAGCTCAGCTGTTCTCAGGTTAGGTGGGCGGAGTCTCTGGGCCAAGCAGACAGCGTTTGCTCTGCCCTATGCGGCCCCGGGGACTCTGTGTTGGTGGCAATGGCTGCCAGCACCTCTGAGAGAGTGCCGCTGCCGAGCTCCACTGGCTGCCGGGGAATTCAGACTCTCCCAAAATGAGCCTGCATGCGCACTGTCTCACCCAGGGTCATAAAACAAAGCAGACTGACAGTTTTCCAAATGAGAAAGCAAGTCGCAGATCGCTCTCTGTGCCATCACGCAGCTGAGCTGTTCGCGCAAGCTGCCTTCTCCACAAGCCAGCAGACCCGGCAGCACGCGAGCTTCAGCGTGCCCTCCCACCGTCCAGTCTTCACCCCGTATGATAGTGGGTTCTCTGGACTTCGCCCAGAGCTGGAGAATCAGTCCAGTGGGACGTCTTTGTCTCCCTGTTCGAGAAAACTGGCCGGTTTTCAGCCGCCCGCCGTCTCCGTGGCGCGCACTCCAAACCTCTCTCCGCGCGAATCTTTCAACGCTGTTCACCGCCACTCCTCCAAGTCACAGTGTCCTATCTTCACTTTTATTTGTGGAATCCTCACTCGGCGAGCTTTCTGGTGATTCTGGAAGGTGTTTGTTCCTTCGTTAAGCTGTAGTATTAAAATTGCTGAGTGTGACGGCAAGATAGGTGTTCCACCTATGCCGCCATCTTGGTTCTCCGTGAATGCCAGTGAATTTATAAGACGGCAATTAATTAAGGGAGAGAATGGCTCAAGATAAACCTCGAAAAGTAGATAGGAACCAGATTGCACAAAGCTTAATATGCTGCCTTAAAGATATACTTATCTCAAATACAACAGAAAAATTATTAGGTCATTTTAAGGTTTTTATTAAAAACAAAACAAACAAAAAAACCTTATACTGGCTGCTTCATAACAAATGAATAGAAGAATTAAAAGCAAAATGGAGAGACCAGTTGCAAAGCTGCTGAAATGGTCCTGGTAAAATTAATTGTAGCTTGGACTAGGGGGTCAGTGTGGATGAAGAGAATTAGATGGGTTAAAAAATGTATTTTGGTACTGGGGGAGTCCAGGATCACTCTCATGTTTCTGGCTTGGGCAACTGCATCAATGAGAGCTACATGTACTCTATTAAGAGTCTGGAGGAGGACTGGATTTGCATGGGAAAGAGTTTAATAATACGCTGAATAATTTGTGACATATCCCACAAACAGCAAAAGATCAGAATGTAAGATAGCAATTATATTCAAGTACTTATTAAACACGGGTGTGTGTGTGTGTGTGTTTTCTCATTCAAATTCCTAATTTGGCAATCTTGGTAGAGGGAAATCACTAACAACTTTTTATAACAATGTCAATAAAGAAAACTAGCATCCTTGCCCTGGCTATGCTTTCTTTCCCCCTCCACTGACAAAGGTTGACTGTTTGAAGAGCATGAAAGGAAAAAAAAGAAAGGAAGGAAGAAGAAAACTCATATTTCAAGAATTCAAAGTAAATTTACAGTAAGTCTAAGATTTTTAATGTAAAGACGCCTGGGTTGTAGTCCACCACCTGTATAAATATACAAGTAGAACTCTGAGGATCAGGCCAATTAAGTACACAATAAACTGCTTCAAGAAAGTAGTCATAGAACTGCAGGTTTAGAACTCAACATTAAAGCAAAAGCCATGAGGGAACAGGAGCAAATAAAGGAGACTCAAGATTTTAAGTATTTCATTATGTATCATTTCCCACAACTTTGTTTTTATCCTTGACTATTTTTAACTTCTATGCATTTATGGGCTAACTAAAACATAAAATATCTTTTGTCTAGATTCTAAGAAGATAATAGTCTACAAAAAGTTAACAAAATTGAGCACAATTTTAGAAAGAGGAGGCCTCTAATAATTAGCTTCCTATAATCAAAGTTCTTGAAACATGGCTAAAGACTAAGAAATGTAGATATTTCTTTTGACTATCTTAGCAATAAAATTTATTGTCAAATAAGCAAGTTTAAGATCAAGTGACACAAATGATATTGTCACTCACTAAATCTACAGTTAAGCTGCATGTCACCTATATTTCATTACTTTTATTCATTTAGATAATCCTTACACCTTAATTATGTAGACTCATCTTCATTATTATTCCCCAATGTGTTGTGTTTTAAGTCTATGACTCAGAAATAGCATTTAGCATATTACCCTATTGCTATAGGCCCTTCAGAGTCGAACACTATAATGAGTCTTATGTTGCTTTTTCAAAAGTAAAATTAATAATGAAAAATGCATAATTTTAAAAATTAATGAGTATGGAACATTTTCAAGTCATACTGATAGTCATGTTAGTAAAACATCTTAAGGGAAGTAAACTATGGAATGTCCATTAATAAAGCACACTGGAGTCCTGAAAAGTTACTTTGCTTTGTTGCTCTAATGCCCCTTTCTAGCACGGCTGACATCACTAAAGTGCTTATCTTCAGGCAAAAGAGACATTCTTCCATCCCAATGAGTTTCTACTGAAGGGCAAGTCTGTTCAATACCTTTTTAGATGGCCAATACAGAGCTTTCCCTGCAGAGCTCTGGGTCACTTGTGTGATCGACATTGATTTCTGTTGACATGTAAATGGGGACTAGCCACTTAGAAAGTGAATCTTCCTGAACTTTAAGATCAATCGAAATGAACTATGGATTAGTGAGCTGTTGAACTCCTTTGGCTGTTGCAAATTTTGATCTTCAGAAAGGAATTTAAAAATAAACAGGCAAGGGAAGAAAGGCCTGATTGTGAGCTCGGGCTGCACGCCAGTGACCCAGAGTCACACTCCCTTCTTTGGCATTGCAGATGGCTCCACTCTGGGTTCTCAGAAAGTTTAAGGTGAGGTTAATGCTACAGAAGGCAGGGCATTCACAAGCTTGTCAGGAATGATGGAAGAAATTTGGAAGCAATAATGGGCATTTAGTGACTAGTAATCTGGATCAGCAGATATTTCAAAGCCTCTTTTGCTCTTAATTTCTAAATAAAGTCAGCTTCGAGCAGTGAAGATATTTGAACATGTGAATGGATTTTTAGACCAAATTATGTGTCTCTTGTATTGCATGTGAGTGTATTTTTGTATTCAACCTATTTCAATCCTAAAAAGAGTTGAGGTTGCCAAGAGTCTGACCTTTCACTAATAATTTAGTATGTAGGCATGATGATATCTATATACAGGGTGTCCCAAAAAATGTATGCACACTTTGAATAACTGTCAATTCAAAGGAATTAAATCTGAAAAGAAACATCAATTGAGCTATCAGCTGTTAAAGTGTATATTATATACATTTGGGTTGGGGGACACACTGTACATTAAATAAAAAACTAAAGATTAATCAATGGTTTCAAAAGCACATTAAAGCTAGTATAATAAAAACTCAAAAAAGGTTAGCATCATAGTAACTTGTGTAGCTAATATAAAATGAAATGACTAACAATTTTATTCTTCTCAAAGTGTCCTGTAAGTGAAGACAACCAAAATAGAAACAGACTCATAGATACAGAGGACCGAATGACAGCTGTCAGAGCAGAGGGGAATTGGAGGTCTGGGTGAAAAAGGTGAAGGGATTAAGCAAAAAATAATGTTTCATAGACAAACAGCAGTAAGGCGATTACTAGAGGAAAAGGGGGAGGCAGTAGGTAGGAGAGGGGTGATAAATGCTGATGGAAGGAGACTTGACTTGGAGTGGTAAACACATCATACAATGAACAGATGATACATTGCAGAATTGTACCCCTGAAACCTGTATTATGTTATTAATCAATATCACCCCAATAAATTCAATATAAAAAGCTTGGGTGGGCCCTAACCGGTTTGGCTCAGTGGATAGAGCGTCAGCCTGCGGACTGAAAAGGTCCAAGGTTCGGTTCCAGTCAAGGGCATGTACCTTGATTACAGGCACATCCCCAGTGGGAGGTGTGCAGGAGGCAGCTGATCAATGTTTCTCTCTCATTGATGTTTCTAACTCCCTATCCTTCTACCTTCCTCTCTGTAAGAAAAAAAAATTTAAAAAGTTTAGGTGTACTAACTTAAACATGTATTACTAACAACTATTAGGTATTCAAAAATATTTATAAAATCAATGACTCAGTTATTAAGTTGTCCTTTAAAGTTTGTATCAATTATTCAATATGACAGTTACTTTAACTGAAAATCAGTAACCTTATATTGAGCACTCCAACTGGAAGCTGGGGTTAACATAGAATCCCTTCAAATGCCTAAATTCTGCCTCCCTCTCCATTTCGTCAGGTGCATTTCTAAACCTCTAGAACTCTGATAAGTATTGCTTGGAATTTTCTTTCCTAGAATTTATATTTGAGTCTCAATTAATTTTTTATGTATTTAGTTTATAGAGTGTATAATCCTACAGATGGCACAGGTTTCCTAGCCCTAAGGCAATGTGTATGTTTTAAATAAGCCAAATAGTAACTTCAAAGTAAATGGTCAAAGGAGGTGTTGTGCTGGAAGTTGGCAAGAACACGTGCAATTATAGGTCATGTCAGAAGTAAAGGAAAGGTTGAGTTCAAAAGGTTAGGAATCAAAGATCTACCAAGAGCCTATAATGACATCTTATTAATATTTCCTATATAGTTCATTACTTCTTCATGTAATCAATCTGTTCTTGTGATTTAATAAAGATGTCTGTGTGCCCATTGTTTGTCATAACCAAAATTGTCCTTCTCCAGTGTTAAATCTCATTAGGATAGAAATATGTCAGTAGTTTTCTCTAAACAATTCCCAGAACAGGTACATGCCGAAGGCAGGCTTGTCTCTCGTTGAGGATAAGCATTCTTATATTACATATCTTTCTTCTTCAAAAAATTCTTTCACTTCCAAAATAGTTCTACAACTTCTGTGATATTGATTTTCTTACTGCAGGGACTTCATTGTAACTCCTCTCCAAGAAAACACACTAGAAGCCAAAAGACAAAGAGCCTGTCTGAATTAACTTAGAGGGAGCTTCTCACGTGTTGAGCTCACATATGGTAACTGAGCAGAAAGAGAAAAGTACCCTGCTTGTTTTTGAAGTGTTTGGGTAATTGTGTTTGTGCTGCCATATGGTACCACACCCCTCTGCCCATATTTCATTTTTTTTTTTCTTTAGGCCAAGCATAGTTATAAAAAGCAGAGGAGAAATTAGAGTTTGAAAGTTTAATTATCTTCATATGTTGAGGCCAAAGACATCCATCCCAACGTTCCCATATTTATCACATGGACTCACTTGGGATGCCTCTTTTTATTGCTGCATCAAATCATTGCTGTTGATGCTCATACAGAAAATGCTACCTCCTCCAGACAGGAAGTGTGTGATATGGGGACGGTTCCCATATGTGGAAATTCAAATTGGCAGTGAAACACACACTATGATTCATTTAAAATAGCATCTAACATTTAAAAAGAAGGAAGAGACCTGTGCAATTTTTAGAGAGAGGACTTTTAAGCCTTTAAGATATTGCTTGGTAATTTTGATAATGGTACTTAATGAGGTGAAAACCAGAGTCTTAAGAATTTAATGAAATGTAGCTGTTTAGAATTCAAATTGATATCAAACATTTTAAACTGCACATAAAAAAAACACTATCTTCCAAACACTACAACGGTCGCACAATTAAAAAAATAAACACAACCTTCAAAATGTTGTTCTCTTCCTCATTAAATGTCAATAGCTTCAAGAAAGAAAACACCAATGTGCAGATTCTATCTCTCCGATGGCATAGTTTTTCAGGCACAGCTCCACCCTAACCCATCCCAAAATAAAGAAAAACTCTGGGTTTAACTTTGGGCTTCCTCTATCCCAGCTTGTTGAAAAGAGACTGTTTGTCCCTTTTGACTACCTCCTTGTTGTCTAGAGCCCCTCCAGAAGCCTGATACCACAACCCCATCCCCATCCCCATCCCTTCTCAAGGAGTTATACAGACCTTGGAGGAATAAAGCAGAATTTAAAAACTGGCAGCTTCAACATAGAAAATACTAGTTGAAGGCCAAGCTCAAGTCCCATAAAATGCAGCACTTAGAAATAACATATTCTTCACTTCCAGTGTTTTTATGCCAAACCTAGATTTTTCTTTTTCAACATTAGATCATTAGAACATTTTAAACTAAGAATCATGGACAACCTGTACGCATAGAAGTAAGACTATCAACTTCTATTTATACTTCAGTATCTCTGCCAGTAAGATATAGACTGCCAATTTTCCATTTGGAAAGTGGTGAATGATAAAGGCATAATTAATATTAATAGAACCATTACCTCTCCACAAATCATTCACATATTTAAATTAATGCTCTATCTCTGGGCTATTTCTGCATTGATATTATTATAATTTTTAGATCTCTATTTTAATTTCTGAAAGCAGTTTACCTCGTCATTTTAATATCAATGGTAAACATCATTCAAATGTAATTTTTATCATTTATTTATTTCAAGATTTCAAACCTTCCCTTATAAAAGGCATCCTACTGCTGCATCACTCAGCTTTTGAGCAATTGCTCACATACTAACCCATCTACATGTACCTCCAATTATTCAGGGCTCTCACAAAATTTAGAGAAATTTTTTCCTAAGAAATAAGTCAGAATATGAAAATCAGTTAGTGGATCAGATGGCAAAAAGATCAACCTCAGCTCAAAATAATGAACTTATTTCACACACCTCACCTGGAATCCACTAAGCAATAAGAGGTTAAATTTATTTGTCAGATGCAAGACTAGACAACATTTCAGAATGAAACTATAGTGGTGGAAAAGAATGGGTACTCATTACTGGGGGGGTGGGGGGGAGAAACAGCTCTAAGTTTGGCTGAATCTTTTTTATTGATGATTTATTCAATGGGTTGAAACCCTTGCCTCAGATTTGTGATCCCTAATAACAGAGACAGTGTTTAAAAACAGGACAATTCAATATATAAAATTTGGGACCTCATTAAAAAGTAGAATTTACCTTTAACTTATGAGAAACAAAAGGAAAAAATTAAGTTCATATCACATATACAACTCTTTAGATTGCTCACTAATTTGCATTATATCTAATGTCAAGAAATTCCATTTCCACTAAAGAATTCAGAACACTTGTAATACATGAAATTATCCAAACTCTGAATAAAATATCTTTCAAAACATCACTAAGAAATTTGCAGTTTAAATCAATTGAGTAAATGATTAAATTTAGAGCTATTTCTGATTTCTTTTGAGACTTGTAATATGGGCTGTTTCCAGGAAACACAACATCAAATTCTTCTCTGATAGAGAAGGGAAGAGAATCAGATAACAAATTGATACAAGTTTCTTGTTTAGGATTTACAACCAGCTCTATTTTAGATTGAAGAATCTAAATATCCATTCAGGTCTTTTCACACAGTCATAGAGTTGCCTTGTGCTAAATAATTTGCATCTGTGTAATAATGTACAGAATTTGTAATGTCAGTATGAGGTCATAGAGACATGGACTATACTGTAAGGCTATGGGCTTTTGAAATAAGATACACTTTACCTTTTCAGCTTCAGTTTTTTATCTTGCAAAATAGTCAGGAGATAATGTACAAATATAAAACACCTTAGGCAACATCTGGCAGGTAAGAGATGATTGAGACTGATAAATTTCAATTGTGCCCTCATAGGTGACCACAGAGAAATTAAAACTTTAACCTTATTTCTTTGGTACTTTACTGCAACCAAATAAATTCATGACCCAGCGTTAATATTGTCTGTGATCTCAGAAAAAGATCTAGGACCAAATAAGATAGTATAGCTAAACAACTTTGAGATCTCTTTTTAATGTACTCTTCAGTATGAGTTCAATAAAACAGTCACCAAAGGGCCTGAAATGGATAGAGCTTCCCTAATTAAATAGATGGTTGAGACCACAGACACAAGTCCAATCAAACTTACATTCTGCTGAGTTCTTTATTAACTTTACTTTTTCAATTCTCTCAACAACCCTATAAGCTAAGTAGGATTATTAAGCCTTTTTCCAGATGAGGAAACACAGAAATGTGAATTAAGTGAATGACTTGCTCCATGTAGTTATGACTACCATATATACTATTATATTGTATAACAACAGTTGAAGTATAACAGGGGTTAACTTTCTTCAAAGAAAACTCCAAATTTATCAACTCCAGAGCCCAATAAAATTAACTTTGCTAAAATGAAAACAGATATCCTCAGTTTCAATAGAAAGAAACTTCAACAAAATAAAATGTTCAAAAATAACATCATTTCAACTCAAACAACTCCGCATTTGAAGATAGGGCAAGAGCAAAAATACTGTGTGTATGTCTGTGTATTACAACTTATTTCTGTGGTTTATTGAACTACTACTCATTCCCACCATCCAATCTGTATTGAAAATGTGAAGGCTGTGGGGGAAATTGACTACCAAGAATTCAAGTAATCCATTTATCTTTGAACTGCCTTAGATCTACTAAATCTGATTTTTTAAAAATAAGCCACAGACTCTCACTATAATGATATCTACTTGAAAAAAAATTAGAAATTATCCAGACAACACAACATATAAACAAAAGTCCAGCTAAACCATGTCATTTTCTCATTATCACTGGCATGGAACTATGCTCATTGCTTTGATTCAATTTCATAATAGCATGAAGAGATTGCTTTAGTTCCATATTTATTTTCAGATTATTTTTAACTTCTGAAAGCATCTTTATTAAATCCAGAAGGCCATATTTCCAAGTGATTAAACTGATCACTATATATATCTATAGATCAGTATATCTCCTTTGTTAACTTGAAATCAGATTATGTAGTATGATGATAACAATTTTAAAAAACATGATAGTATTTCTTCTAGAAAAATGGATGGTCCCTCAGGATTTGGGGAGAAAAATAATAATCATAATTACAGCTGCGTAAATATACTAGCCATGCTACCCTGTATGGTTAGCAATTGGAGACAAATGATTAAACATGGTCTGGAAAAAATACTCTATGCTGATATTTAGCCAGGATTTGCACTTTCACACTACACTGAATATGTCATCTCTACTGTTGTATGTTTGAATATCTGAGAAAAAGAAAAAGACATGTAGATGGTGAATCCAATATGTCCAGGAATCTAGTGTGCTTTTTCATTTTTAGGTAGAAAATAGACAAGGTGTCCTAGAATCCAAGTTAGAGCTTAATGGAAAGCCCATGACTCATGAATAATCACCTGACTGTGTACTCAAAATGATGCAGTATTTACTAAGTCAATTGTATAGCCAGCTTTACTATTATGAACCAAAAATGTGTTACTAGTTGATTGTCCGAACTGACTGTTAACTGTGCTTTTAAGAAGAAGCAATTCATCATAAGTTAAGAGGTCACATATCCTGAAATGAGAATTGGGAAATTTCCAGAGGACTGGGATACTGGAAATGGGGAAAGACGTCACTTTTGTTCATTTTTACATATCCCTGAAACCAGATATCTCCAAGGTCTGCTCTTCAATTTGATTTTCAGGGCCTGCCTGGGCTAGTCAGTAAGATCTATTGTATTTCTTGTGCTAAAATGAACACAGATGAAGTGTTAAAAATGGAACAGAGAAATGTGTAAGTCTCTTGGACTTTAAGCCGTCAGCAGTCACTGGTCTGTCAATCATCAAGTGAGTATTGAATATCCTCTTGTTACACAGCAATACAGGGAGAGGCACAAATAGGCTTACAGTTGTTTGTATTAAAAATAATACAATAAATAATAATACAAGAATAAACTATCTTTCACATACTCACCACTGTAAACCTACATGTGCCCCATCCTGTATATTCAACTAAATTGATTGAATTCATGTTCAGGGTGACCCATTATACTGTTGAACCAACACTATAGTCAACTTAAATGATTAAATTTCTAGTTTGTCCATGCTTTTTCTGTGATTGTGCACAAGGATGAAAGGAGATTAAGTATATAAAGTTTGCAAACTGGCTCACAGTAAGCACTAAATACATACTAATCTATAACAATAATCTGTAATAATAAAAGTGTCATATGCTGATTAGACCAGACATCCTTCTGGACAACCTTTTGGACGAAGCTGGGGCTGCAGCCTTCTGGACTGAAGCAGCCATCGTGGCTGCAAGGGAGGGATTCAGGCAACTTCAGTGGCTGTGAGGGAAGGATCCAGGAAGCTGCCATGGCTGGGAAGACCTACTCTTGCACGAATTTTGTGTATCGAGCCTCTAGCATTCTATAAGAATAAAAGAGATACTTTTAAAAGTTTAGATGGTTAGAAGAAGGTTAAAAGTAAAACATCAAGATAGTAAAAATTTTGGAGATAGATAACATCATATCATTCTAATCTAATTTACAATTTTATAAAGGCTTTCTTGATATGCTTGCTCAGGAAATATGTTTTCACCCCTTTTCCCCCTTTCCCCCGAGATGTCAGTAATGTGCAAACTCTTTTAGATATCTTTAAAATTCCAATATAGGGGAAGAGATTCCCTACAAACTCAAGTAAATATTGTCCTCAACTTAGTGAAGTTAGAGTATTTTCTTCTCAATAGGTTTATTCCTTTGTTTTATATTATTAGCAATCTCATTATTGTTATCTTATTTTGTATGTGTTTATTTTTCACCTCTTCTCTGTATAATGTTAGCCCATTGAGGCACAGGTACATTTTTTTACACCTTTATTTTTAATTCTTACAACAGTGCCTTGCCCAAAAGATACTTGTTTACACAAGGTTATTACCAATTTTTTCCCAATATTTCAATACTGCTAGATATATTTTTCTGTAAATGTCACCAAGTATGAACTTTCACATATTACTTCTTTGGCAGAATTTCTTTGTAAGTTTAAAAATAGATAGTTAAAAGATAAGAAGCAATAAAAGATGATCATAGAGAAAAGCATAAATTTAAAACTATACATTCACACTTGGAAACAAAGAAAGAAAAACAAGTTAAAATAAAGAGCTTCCAAATTATAAGAAAAAAACAAATTCTAAAGTGATACCTTGCAGTAATTTTATTGCCAATCTAATAGTATTGTTTCTTCAATGATATGGAAATAAAAAATTCACTGTTCATCTATTGTGCCTTTGCAATATAATATGTAACAAATTAAAAGAGAATTTGAATATCCTAACAAATGGCTAGTTCAGCCCTGTGTTTCTATACCTTTCTTTTTTGCTACCTTATATATATTAAGGAATTTTATTGTAAAAAATACATTGTCTTAGATCTAGCGAAAGACTAAAAACAAAGTAGCTAAATATGAGGTACATTAAAGATGCAAGTTACCACTGGATACACTGGGGGCCTTGCCAGGGCACAAATATTTAGTACTTGGTTGATGAGGCAGTTTGATAAGGACCAAAAAAAGGGGGGAGCTAAATAGAGAATAATCAATAGGATGAATTCTGCAATGATCTAGGTTAATTTGTAAAGGACTCTTGATTTGAGGACTACTGAGTCAATCTCAACAAAACACCATACTATCAAACACCAGTTTGATAAGGACCAAAATAAAGGGGGGAGCTAAATAGAGAATAATCAATAGGATGAATTCTGCAATGATCTAGGTTAATTTGTAAAGGACTCTTGATTTGAGGACTACTGAGTCAATCTCAACAAAACACCAGACTACAGGCTTACTGCTTATCTAAAACATGTATTTCTAACTCAGAATGGAAATGGCATCTATTTTTTCTGTGGCTGCTTACCTTACAACATGCCAATTCAGTCTCATCTGTTCTCAAAGAAATTCAGCAAATAGAGAAATGAACAGAATGTGACTCAGAAGACAAATGGCGATCTAATCTTTCTTTCAGATTTATTACTTTACTGGACCTCTATTCCTTGGAGAAGTGAAAGTAATATGGATGACTCTTTCGACCAAACTAAGAGAAGATGCCAAATATATACAAAATAATATGGCAATAATAGCAAATGTTTATTTGAGATCACTTGAACATTATTAGAAATAGAAACCTATTTCATCTAAAAATGATTTCCATCTACAGAAATAAAATTCATCTTTTGTGCAGGATAAGAGTATAAAGTAATGGACTGAGCATACCCACATATAAATTAAATCAACAACAGCTCCTAAAATCAAGGGTCAGAGGGACTTAGATATGTTGAAGGATCCCAGAAAATTGGAAGACAGATTATATGAAATAGGGAACTACAACTTGAAGGATGTTCAAGTCATTTTGCTGAAAAAGATGGGAATGTCTTTGAGGAGGATTCACGTATGCTTTTAGTGAGATGACAGGAGCAGGAGAAACACATGGGCATCCCCCAGGTTGCTTGGTAAGATGAACATTGCTCTTCATTTACCCACTCCGCCCTCCATACACTGGACCAGAAGAGTGATTGGGGGACTTGCATTTGAAAGGCAGGGCAGTACCCCAGAGGGCTGGTGGTAAGTATAGGAACACTCCTGTCCAGAGGTTGAAAAACCCTTTTAATCACTCCATAGCACATGCTACCCTTTTGTCACAGAAATAGATTCTTTCCAGAAAAATTATTTGTTTCACATAGGAAGGAGCTCCAATGAATTATTTACAGAAAAAAAAAGTATTACATCATCTTGGAGATAAAAATTAGGCAAAAAATTGGCATTATATGTGGTTATAAAACATGTGTTGATAATCCATTTGAATACAAAAATAAGCTGATTCAACAAACATGACAACTAGCTTTTGTGAAAATTTCTGCCTTAAATTAAGTATTAAAAACACAAATTTTTTATGGTGACACATGGTAACTAGACTTATGTGGTGATCATACATCAAATCACTATGATGTATACCTGAAATAAACAGAATATTATATGCCAATTATACTACACTTCTTAAAAGTATATATGCACAGAACTATAAGTCTTTAAAAGTAAGTAGAATGCCTGCCTTATGATCAAAGTTAAAAATGCTACATCTGAGTAAAACCCACCAACTCAGCTCATTAGGTTTCAGTGCAGGTTTTATCACATACAAGAATAAAAGTAAATTGACAAATAAAATAGAACCAGAAGCCTGGATACATTGAACAGGCTGCCATCTGTCAGAGGAAGGGGGACAGAGGTAATGGAAGAAAGAAGGTGAAGAGATTAGCCAAAGGACATATATGCATAGCTCATAGTTGCAGACAGCAATGTGGTGATGGCCAGAGGGAAGGGGGATTGAGGGCTGAGTGGAGGTGGGCAAAGGGTAGGTATGAGGACATCTGTAACAGTGTCAACAACAAAGTTAAAAAATAAAAACAGAGAATAATAGTACCAAGCTATTAGAGACTTTCACATCAATTCTATATATTCTACACACTAGAATTATATCCCTCCAAACTCTTCCAGCATTTCCCTAACTTGTCACGTGGGATCTGTCAGCTTGTATGATCTGCACTCGCATAGGAAGCAGCAGTGACTCAGCAGTCACATCCCACAGTGATCACAAAGAGCATTTCCATCATTCTACTGGTTCGGTGGGGAGTGTTCCAAGGAACTGGGGGGTGTGCCTGGACCTGGGTCCTCCACAATCCCAAATGCCACCCTCTGCTCCCACTAAATCGAATTTCTTCCAATATTCTAATGCAATACACTTTCTTTTTTTATTGATTTTTTAAGAACGAGGAAGAGAGAAAAGGAAGAGGGAGAGGAAGAGGGAGCAGGAAAAGGAGAGAGGGGGGGAGGAAGGGAGGAAGGGAAGGAGGGAAGAGGCAGCGGGAGAGGGAGAGGAGGAGAGGGAAAGGGAGAGGGAGACCATCTCCCACATGCACCCTAAAGCAGGGATTAAACTGGATATCTTCCTCAAATGGGAATTGAACCCACACCTTTTGGTGCATGGAGGGCACTCCAGCCAACTGAGCCGCCTGGCCAGGGCAATGTGATACACTTTCACATTCATTGGCTCAGTCATATTACAGATCCTGTCTCCTTGCTTTATTTATTAATCAAAATTTTCTACTCAGTAACTTTTAAGGCTTCCCTCTATAGTTCTCACAATCCTTTTCCAATCTCAAGACCTCCTGAAATTGGAAACATCTAAAGCAGGTGTTTTTCATCTTGGCTATCAGATGCTTTTAATGGGTATTCTGTCCTCTAATTTCCCACAGTAAATGAAGTTTATTGGGTTGGCTAGCTTCCCCATCTGACAATTGTGCTGGAAATGTCTGAACTGGAAGATGTCTAAAGAACTGAGTATGTACAAAGGAAAACTAGGGGCTGTTTACCAGGTTTACAGACCACAAATCTGACAAAAGGTGGTCCTACAGACAGAAGTCATGCATTTAGAAAATCAATTGGCTGAAGGCAAGAAAACTGAGGTTTAAAGTGACTAAGAATGTATGTTAATTGAAGAATCCTATAGATTACTGTCACAGTGCAAAACTTTCACATACAAATCTCCATTTGTAAACCCTAATCCCACAATCTCAATCTAATATTTGAACAGGACATACATAATATTGCTCCTGCAAACAGGTAGGTATTTATCAAAAGATGAACATTTTAGCTCTTTCCTTCCTTATGAAATTTATTTTTATCAATCTACCACTACACACACACACACACACACACACACTCTTCTCCAGAAAGTCATTTTAGGGTCAACATGAGTGTTTTCACATCAAGCAGATGAAGGCATATAGGGAAGATGTTTGCCATTTCAAGCTCCACTTTTCTTTATCTTACAAATGGCAACTTTAGAATTCACTTGACCCTTAAGACTCTCTGGATTGAAAAACAGCTACATAATTCATGATCACTTTACTAACAGCTCCTCTCTGTCTTTCATGCCATCAATCTCTGGTGTGTTATAGATTTGACCAAAAGACTACATTGAAACTGAATTTCAAGAACACAGTTTATTAGTAAAGCATCAACAGAGAAAGTAGAAAGGCATGAAGGCTCAGAACATCAAAACTGCGATAACATTTGGCAGAAGACAAAGAAGTTCTATGCAGCTTCCTAGCATTGTCTACACCAGTGGTTGGCAAACTCATTAGTCAACAGAGCCAGTTATCAACAGTACTATTGAAATTTCATTTGAGAGCCAAATTTTTTAAACTTATACTTCTTCTAATGCCACTTCTTCAAAATAGACTTGCCCAGGCTGTGGTATTTTGTGGAAAAGCCACACTCAAGGGGCCAAAGAGCCAAGTGTGGCTCGTGAGCTGTTATTTGCCAAGTACTGGCCTACACTGATTTGCTTCTTCAGCATTCTGATTCATCTGAGTTGAGCTCTATTGGTTTCATTTGTTCTATCTTGGTGGGTTTTTTCCCCCCTCTGGAAACTGTGCAAATGAGGGACACTGATTTCAATTTTTCTGTCATAAAATTTTCTATTATATGAAATTCCATAACTTGCCTTTTCCCTTTTCAGTCATGCAGAGAAAAACCAGTTTTCCTTTTGATCTACTACTGAAGTCAAATGGACACAATAAGTCCATTTTTAAAGAAAACGTAAACTTTTATACAGGGGTTACTTTGGAACCTCATGAACTTAGCCATCAAGTCTGGACAGATTTTGGTTCCACTCTGTGTTCATGTATTAGTTAGGACCTCCTTTCAGTGAATAAATCAGGCTTTTTACCCAGCCACAGGGCCGCCTCTGACAGTCCCACCAAATGTGATGTTTTATCAAAGGGTCTTCCTTAATAGTTCAACCCTTGATTTCAGCAGAATAAAATAAAACACCATTTGCCGTTTGCCAAAGTTGTTTATATATATTCTTAACCTAACTAAAAACAGATAGTATGACTGAAATATGTTATGGTCACAGCCCAATTTTGTGTCCTTATGTTCTGGTACACCTATTTTTCTAAATGACATGAACTTAAGAAACATAAAAATGGCACTGTTGACATCAAGTTTGACACGAAAAGTTTGAAACAATGACAGAATGTTCCTAAGTCTAATTTCACTACAGTTCTCCAACCCTTAATATGAATTTCATTATTAACAACAGGCCCAGTGCACAAAATTCATGCATTGCAGGGTTGGGGGGAAGAGGAGGTGTGTCCCTCAGCCCAGCCTGCACCCTCTCCAATCTGGGACCCCTCAAGGGATACCCAACTGCCCATTTAGGCCTGATCCAGGTAGGATCAGGCTGAAACAGGCAGTAGGACAACCCTCTCACAATATAAGACTACTGGCTCCCAACTGCTCGCCTGCCTGCTTTCCCTATTGCCCCTAACAGTTTCTTCCTGTTAGCCTGATCACCCCCTAACAACTCCTCTGCCAGCCTTTTTGGTGCCTAACTGCTCCCTTGCCAGCCTGTTTGCCTCTAACTGCCATTCCCTGCAGGACGAGTCATCTCCAAGTTCTCTCCTTTGCCAGAACTTGGTCACCCTTAACTGCCCTCCCCTGAAGGCCTGGTCACCTCTAACTACTCTCCCTTGCTGGCCATCTTGTGTCAGCCAACTTGTGTACACATGGGGAGCAGCCATCTTGGGTGTTGGAGTGATGGTCAATTTGCATATTACTCTTTTATTAGTTAGGATAAAGGCCTGATGAACAGGTGGGGGCCAGATTAGGGTGGGGGTTCCCTTGGGGCATGGGACAGCCTGGGCAAGGGGCCTGTGGTGGTTTGCAGGCAAGCCATGACCTCCTGAGACCCAAGTGGAGGCTCTGATATCTGGGATTTATTTATCTTCTATAATTGAAACTTTGTAGCCTTGAATGGAGCCAAGATTCCTGCTTGCTTTGTGGCCGCAACCATTTTTGTTGGGATTTATTTATCTTTACAATTGAAACTTTGTAGCCTTAAAAGGAGGCCAAGGTAGGCCAGGGCAGGTGGAAAGCTTGGCTTCTTCCATTGCCGGGGAAACCCAAGCCTCCTGTTCTGTCCATGGCCATAGCCATCTTGGTTGGGTTAATTTGCATACTTGCTCCTGATTTGCTTGGGTGTGGCTTGTGGATGTAGCAGAGGTATGGTCAATTTGCATATTACTCTTTTATTAGATAGGATATTTATTTCCATATATTAATACTAGCCAGAATATTCACATAGCAAGTTAGACTACAAATGGCCTACAAATAAGAGTGTGGCCATATCAAATATCATATATACATATACATATATATATATATGAATATATATATGTGAATATATATGTGTGAATATATATATGTGAATATATATATGTGAATATATATATATATATAGTTTCTGGAATGAATGTATGGAAAAGAATAAACTGTAACTTATAATCCACATATAAAAGTGTTGCATTTTAAATACTTTAGCAGAAGGCTGACACATCCAGGACTCACTATACCAAGCACACTAACGGCTTATCTAAAATTCAAAGACAAAAATAAATTAGAAACGCCAAAGTAATTCAAAATAAATTATAATTAAATTCCTATTTGAAAGAAATTTGTTAAGTATAAAATTGCTGGCATTTCTTTAAAAATGTTAAAATTTGTCACATGTATTTGGTGGTTTATAGTAAGGTGCACCATCAAATAAAAAAAAATAACTGGAAAACTGGAAAGAGAATGCCCTCTTACGAGTTAATCTTACCATTTTAAGACCAACTCATAACAAAAGGATCAAACCAAATTCAGATACAAATTTATCTACTGAAGCAGAATGTTCCCAATGCCAGTAAGAATAGGTTATCAACAGATAACTAAAAGGATAGTTTCTCTATTTGAGGTATATGTTGATAATGATCATTCTCACTTTCTTGTTCAAAAACAGGGAAAAATTATATAACAGTTTTATCTAACATATCTCTTTTCTAATCTCCAAAACATTCTGCTCAATAGAATCTCAGTAAGATTCTAGAAAGCACATTTTCAAAGAAAATAGAGTCCTTTTTGGTACCCCCTTGGCACCCTCAAAATGATGCTGTCTTTTCCCTGATTATCCACTGGTCTCCCTAGTTATTCCTTTGGAAGAAAGTCTGTGTGCTCAGAAATCCAGCTTAGTCAAGTTAAACCAAATACTTCCATCAACATTTTCTCCCACAATGTTTAGTTTTTCTTTCACCCATAGTTAATCCTCCCGTAGTACCATTTCCTACTCTTCAGCAAAGCTAAGCACTATGATATTATTGACTGTAAGTCATCATGCTGTACACTACATCCCCAAGACTTATTTTGAAATTGGGGAGATTTGTACCTCTTGACCCATTTCACCATTCTCTGTATCTATGAGTATTTTTGTTTTGTTTGTCTTTCTCTGTCTGACTTATTTACTCTTAAATGGAGGACCCCAAAGGGTTCAGGTGACAATCCAAATTCATTTAAATTTTAGCATATCCATTAATAACTTCTACTAGAATCCTGATTCTATATTTTCCCATTTATTACCCATACTTCATTTTCAGGACCCATGTTTAGTGCTCTGTTATAAACACTCCGCTGACTTGAGGCTAAACAATATCTGTATACATTAAAGCCAGTATAGAAATACCCTCTTATTTTTTCTTGACTTTTCAGCAGACTTCACATAGTTGATCATTCCCTCAGACATTCTCTTCCTTTGAATTTTGTGACATCACACTCTACTGATTTTCCACTTACCTTATCAGTTATTCTTTATTGGTCTTCTCCTCAACTACCTTAAATATTGGCATTAGGCAACATCCAAAAGTGTTATTTTAAAAATATCCTAATAAAAGAGTAATAGGCAAATTGGCTGTACCACCCATCAAACCATGCCCACAGCCATGCCCACCAGCCAAGTAGGAGGAAAATATGCAAATAAACCCCAACCAAGATGGCTGCCACTACTGTGAGCAGGAGGAAGGCTTGAATTTCTCCAGCAATGGAGGAAGCCAAGCTTTCTGCCTGCTATTCCAGCTTAGGCCTCCATTCAATGCTACAAAGTTTCAATTATAGAAGATACATAATCCCAACAAAAATGGCGGCAGCCACAGAGCTAGAGAGAGAAGAGGGTAGGATTCCTGGGGTGATGGAGGAAGCCAAACTTCTGCAGCCTAACCTAGGGTTCCACTCTAGGCTACAAAGTTTCTTTTTTTTTCTTTATTGTTCAGTTTATTAATTACATTGTTTCCCCTTTTTTATCCCCCTATATCTCCCCTCCACCCTGTACCTATACCACCCTCCACCCTCACCTCCCACTCCCCAATGTCCTCTCCCATTGTTGCAAGATTTTTGTCCAATCTCTTGATGTACTTCCCACAACCCTTTTCTCCCCAAGAATTGTCAGTCCATTCCCTCTCTATGTCCATGTTTCTGTTATAGTCACCAGTTTATCTTGTTCATCAGCCTATCAATTCACTTGATTTTTATGTTCATTTATTGATAGATGTGTATTTGTTGTTCATAATTTATATTTTTACCTTTTTCTTCTTCCTCTTCTTAAAGAATATCTTTCAGCATTTCATATAATACAGGTTTGGTGGTGATGAACTCCTTTAGCTTTTTCTTATCTGCAAAGCACTTTATCTGATCCTCAATTCTGAATGATAGCTTTGCTGGATAGAGTAATCTTGGTTGTAGATTCTTGCTCTTCATTATTTTGAATATTTCTTGCTACTCGTGTCTGGCTGCATAGTTTCTGTTGAGAAGTCTGCTGACAATCGTATGGGTGCTCCCCTGTAGGTAACCAACTGTTTTTCTCTTGCTGCTTTTAATATTCTCTCTTTATCTTTTGCTCTTGGCATTTTAATTATGATATGTCTTGGTGTGGTCCTCTTTAGATTCCTATATTTTGGGGTTCTGTGTACTTCTTGGGCTTTTAAGTCAGTTTCTTTCACCAGATGGGGGAAGTTTTCAGTCACTATTTCTTCAAGTAGGTTTTCATTAACTTGCTCTCTCTCTTTTTCTGGGACCGGATGTTGGCATGCTTGAGGTTGTCCCAGAGGCCCCTTACGCTATCTTCAATTATCTGAATTCTTTTTGTTTCTTGCTTTTCCAGCTGAGTGGATTTTGCTTCTTTGTATTTCAAATTTTTGACTTGGTTCTTGTGACCCTCTGGACTGCTTTTAGGACTTTGTGTATTATTTTTTACTTCAGTCTGTGTAAGCTTGATTTCTAGTTGGTCCTTTTTTTTATCCATGAGGATCTGGTTCGTATCCTCAGAGGCCTTGTTCATTTCCTTGAGGGTCTCATTCATTTGCTTGAGGTTCTCATTCATTTCCTTGTAATTCTCATTCATTTGCTGGTTAGTCTTGTTTATTTCCTGGTAATTCTCATTAAGTTGATCGGCCTTTTGTAGGAGCCTCTTGAAAAGCCTTATAACCGTGGTTTTGAACTCTATGTCTTGTAGTCTTTTCTTCTCCATTTCTTTCACACCTGATTTCTTTCCATGTCTCTGCATGGTGGCTGCTTTATGTGGTGGATATCCTCAAAGGGACAGTGGCTCAGCCTCCCCAGTTACCTGAGGTGGGTGCTCTTACTGCAATCCTTTATGGGTTGTATTCAGTATTTTTGAATTTAAACCCAGCTTGTTGTTGTTAGCCCTAGGAGGGTTTGACCTCCAGGCCAATTGGCTGTGAAGGGAGACTGTGTTCAGGTTAGATGGGCGGAGTCTCTGAGCTGCGCAGGCAGCGTCAGTGTCAGCTGCGTCCTTTGTGGCGCTCGCACGTGCGCGGGTCTCTGTTGGATGGGGATGGCTGCAGGCACCTCCAAGAGAAAGCCGCTAGTCTCTTCCTCTTGCCAGACAACTCTGCCTTTCCCCAAATGTGCCTGCACACCAAAAGTCTAGCCCAGGATTGTAAAATAGATGGTTTCCGGAACCAGGAGACAAGTTTCCAGGGGGCAAGTCGCGGGTTTGCACGACCCTTTCCCGGAAACTCGTAGTTCAGGAGCCTCTGCCACGCCCCGCTTCCAGAGTGCGTCCCCTGGACCTCATCGGACCTCGCCTGGCGCTGGGGAATCCGGGCAGTGGGACGGACCTCGCCTGGTGCTGGGGAATCCGGGCAGTGGGACCGGGGTTGCTGCTCCAGCCCCAGCCCGCACGCACGCAACCAGGATGGCTCCCAACCTGTTTCTGTCTGAAAGTCTGCGCTCCTGCCGCTCCTGAGTCTGTGTCCCACCTCCACTCCAGTTAGTGGAGTTTTCATTCAGCCAGCTTTCTGGTGATTCTGGGTGCTGTCTGTTCTGCTGTTATGTTGTAGTTCCTAAATCGTTGCGCGGGGCAGAACAATAGGTGTTCACCTATGCCGCCATCTTGGTGTTCTCCTGTTAATATGAGATTACTGTAAGTATTGGAGAATTGCTCCTTTAGAAGAACCAGATGCATCTGAGCTGCCTTCTCCCGCTGGAGCTCCAGCATAACATCAGGGTGCTGGGCAATCTTGCAGCCTTTCTGTTTATCCAAGGCAACATCACTCTGAACAATGTCTTAAATAGCTTAAAAGAGAATCAAAATATGTGAAACAACTGTTCCAGGCATAGGAAGACAGAAAGCACAGGACACTGATCCCATCCTCATAGTTTTTGAGATAGTAATCAGGCCCGGGGCCTCCGCGGCTTTTCGCTGGGTTCCTCAGGTTCTGGAACTGCAGGAAGTCAGTCCTTTTGCCCCCGAAGCTCAGGAAGGCCAGCGAAAGTCCCCAGGCCAGGGTCACCAAACGCTTGGAGCTTAAGAAATCGAGCCAGCCATCATGAATGATGGACAGGTCTAGCTGCAGAGAGAGGAAGTTCTCATTGACTGTCCTGATTGGGTTCTTGGTGCTCACATCAAGTAGAATCAGGGTCTTTTCCTTCAAACCTGGAGCTCTGTCTACAGGCAAGGGTCTCCTGTCTCCAGCTAGGGAGGAAAGCTAGGCTACAAAGTTTCAAACAGAAATGGCTATTGCCATGAAGTGAGCAGAAGGCTTGGCTCTGCTCCAGGCTATAAAGTTTCAATTATAGAACATAAATTAATCCCAGATCCCAAGGCTTTTGCTTGGGTCATTGGGGGGCATGGCCAGCCTGCAAACCACCATAGGCCCCTCACCCAGGCTGCCCCATGCCCCCAGGGAACCCCCACCCTAATCCAGGACACCCAGCCAGTCCCCACCCATGCACCAGGCCTCTACCCTATCTAATAAAAGAGTAATACATAGATTGACTATCACTCCAATACACAAGAGGGCTGCCCCCATGTGGTCAAAGATCCTGCCCCCATGTAGACACAAGATGGCCACCACAAGATGGCCAGCAGGGGAGGGCTATTTGAAGGTTCCAGGCCTGCAAGGGAGGGTAGTTGTGGGCCATCAGGCCAGCAGGGGAGGGCAGTTGGGAGGGACCAGGCCTGCAAGGGAGGATAGTTGAGGGCGATCAAGCCTGCAAGGGAGGGCAGTTAGGGGTGACCAGGCTAGCAGAGGAGGGACGTTGGATGCAAACAGGCTGGCAGGAGAGCAGTTAAACATCAATTAGGCTGGCAGGGTAGTGGTTAGGGGGTGATCAGGCTGGCAGGTAAAAGCAGTGAGGGGCAATCAGGGAGGTAGGCAGGTGAGCAGTTTGGAGCCAGCAGTCCTGGATTGTGAGAATGATGTCCCACTGCCCGTTTAATCCTAATCCTACTGGGATGGGGCCTAACCAGGCAGTTGGACATCCCTCGAGGGGTCCGAGATTGGAAAGGGTACAGGCTGGGCTGAGGGACACCCCCTGCCCCCGTGCAAGAATTTCGTGCACTGGGCCTCTAGTAACTTATAATACTGTATTTCTTACTCAAGATTAATTATTCTAGCTTATTTTTTGGCAATATTAGGATTTCTATTTTTTTTAATCTTTAGTTATTTCTGTATCTTCTCTTATTTAATGATATGATTCAATAATTTTCTATGTAAATTTATTTTTTTAGCTCTCAAGGATTTAAGGTTTACCCAGCTTTCAAGTTTCATCAATTGCCTTTTTCTTCCTTTTCTTGTCCCTGAAGCTTGCGATTTTTGTGCTCCAACAACTTGGAGATCCCAACAGCTCTTTGAATAAGCATAGTTTTATTCTTGTTATTATAATAGAAAAATTGATAGATTTAATTGATTTTTTTACTAGTACTTTGAAAATAGCATCATAATAAATATAACTTTTTGTCTATATTTGATGAAGTTCTACCAATAAATAGATTGCAGCTCATATAAAATTACATTTTTACATATTCATCTGAATATTCATTGTTCTTTTTTGGCTACTTGTGTAATTATTACACTTGTTTATTTTTCTAGGCATGTATAGACTTATGTTCTATGTTCACATGATTATTTTGAGATGATACATTTACTTTATACTTTTTACCACTGCTTTTATAAAGCATGTTAACAATTTTTCAAATTCGGAGAGAAAAGGCAAAACAACTATAAAAATAAAATGTGAACTTATTTTAAGAAATAAATGATGTGCAAACATTTTAGCCAAAATAAACTATATCCCCTGATCACTAAATTCAAACCAAGATGAGCTGATCAATTTAGTTCATGTAGCATATATAAGATTACAAAAAAGTACTGGAACTTCTGAAAATTGAATAATTAATCTTCCTTAGTTAATCTACTTTAAAGCTGTGAAGTATATACAGAGTACTTTTTTCCCTTTATGAATAGAAAATCAGTTGACAGGACTATTGAGTGTCATCATGTATTTAAAAACCACATGCTGAAAAAAGTGTGTTCCATACATGAATATATCTGCTACTGAAAAAGTGTTCCGTGGTAAAATATTTTGTTGGAAAATTACGGGCTAAACAAAGTCTACCAGGTTTCTTTCCTAAGATTAACCAAGAACAAAGACTTTGCATGTGATACTGCCTGAGTTTATTTCCACATAGAGCCTTTTGTCCCTTCTTATGAAGTTTCCTTTGAAACATGGTTTGGAAACAAATTTGTTTTGTTCCTTCAATCCCAGCTGGAGTTAATTGATTATTGTGTTTAATGAGTCTAAGCAGGCCTCATTTATGTCTTAGATTTATGCCCCAGAAAATAATTCAGTTTTTGCTTAGGCATGTCAATTTACTTTAATCTGGAGTCCTCAGCTGAAAATGTTAACAATCATTACTTATTAAGAGTTATAGTTTAACTTACTGATGCCTACACTTTTCTTGCATCATTAAAATATCATGTAGTCTGTGTAGATTTTTTAATCTTCTGTTAAAAAGTTACAGCTTAATTTTCCAGGCTTTCAGGTAGGTCCCAAATTGTGAATTTTCTTTCCTTCTCTTACTCTGCTTTGTCACATTCATCTATTTACAAATTTCTTTATCCTGGCACTGATATTCCTTTATCTTCATATAATTTTTTTCTTCTTGATCCCCTTATTTGATTTCTTCCACCTTGTCTAAAAATATTCAACATTTTAGCATCAAATCAAGATACGAAAAAAAAGAAACCACTGCTTTAAAAGCAAAATGAATTTTTGTTAAAATTAATTCTAGTTCTGAGGAAATAATGCAATATGGTTGATAGGTGAAATCATCCTGGGTGTAAATCCTATAAATTTCCAGCACATGAACTTTATGGAAGTTTATTTTTGTTTGTTAATCCTCACTGAATACTTTTTCCATTGATTTTTAAAGAGAGTAGAAGGGAGGGAAGGAGAGGGAGGGACAGAGACAGAGAAAAACATTGATGTGAGAGAGCACATCCATTGGTTGCCTTGCACATGCCCCAACCAGGCCAGGGTTGAAATCTGCAACCTAGGTACATGCCCTTAAACAGGAATTGAATGTGAAACCCTTCAGTGTGATGGCCAATACTCTAACCACTTAGCAACACCAGCCAGGGTGAAACTTTATCTTTATTGCACCTCAATTTTCTCATCTGTGAAATATATATAATTATATCCAAATGCAGCTTTGTGGTATAGAATATACTAGTCAACTCACCCTGTTTCCTCCAGACAATAGCTTTCTGTAACTGCAAACTACTTTGATCTCATTTACCTCAACCAATAAGCAAAAGGGCTAACCAGATAACGTTAAAGGTATTGTGATTCTAGCAATTTATGATTATGAGCTTAAGGAATATTCCTTTCATCTTCTCCTACAGGAATACAGCCATGTGCCATTGCACCTCATTGGGAACTGCAGAAAGGTATAAACAGCATGCACCTTGGAGGGCACTGGAGCAATTTCCTGGGTGCCCTTACTTGTTATCTCATGGTGAATTATAGCTTTTCATGGGCTGCTCTAAAAACTCCTCTTATAAAGAGTCACAGAAATACTTTAGTTGTATTTCTCCTTATTTCTTTTAGACCACACATGCTTCCCTGAAACTCTGGGATTTCTACAAGTTCTATTAAAAATTCACTTAGTCCCAATTAATTTTGCTCACTATTTTTTTGTGAAGACAGATCAAAGATATTCTGGCACCAGTCTTATAAAGTATGAGTGCCTCTTCTGTTTCCAACTAGAATAGTTTTATACTTCTTTAACAGTCTTCTTTAGTAGAATGACAGCCTCTGCTGCTCTTTCTTCATTATAATGTTAAGAAGAAAGTTATGTGTAAATCACTGATCTAGAACTGACTTAATCAGTGTTGTTATCTATTTTCTTTAGTTTGAATCTCTTCCAATGGAATGAATAAATATAAATCTAAGAGTTCATATATTATTTTACTTTAAATACATTGCCCAAAATGATAATGTCTTTAGCATAAAGTAATTGCAATGTTCTCTAATATCCTATATGATAGCTATTGGCTGTTCATATCGCCTTGAAAATTACATGGAAAATTAAACCAATGCAACTAGCTAAGATATATTAATGTAACATTAAAAGTCTGACAAACTCACTCAAGCTAAAAATAATTATCATTGAATCAGTAAATTCAAGCTATTTACATAATTGCCCCAATCTTTTAAAAGTCTGCTTTGCCACTCCCTGTTCACTCTTTTTCCACTACACATACATAGCTAATAGGTTCTTAATTAACTTGCAACAAACATTTCCAAAAAGGGCTGGAAACTACCAACTATGAATGATATCTAACATTTTCACATACCTTCCACATTTATATACATTTGCACTTGCACTGTCTAATGTCAGTAGTATCATTTGATAATCATTTTCATTTTATAATCAAAGCAGGTCATGTTCAGAGAGATTAGACTTGCCAAATTTCATTTAGCTAATAAAAGGTAGAATTGAGATGAAAATCCAGATAATCTGATTCCAGTGTCTGTGTTTAGACACTATGTCTCAATTTATTATATACTAGCCATAAAAATGAATATTTAAAATATTTTCTAGGTAACTCTAGGCACTGTTGATAGGAATACAGACTGGTGCAGCCACTGTGTAAAACAGAAAAAATTAAATATGGAACTGCCTTTCACTCAGTGATCCCACTTCCGAGAAAATATCCTAAAATTCCTAAACACCAATCAGAAAATATATATGCACCCTTATGTTCATAACAGCATTATTTACAATAGCCAAGATCTAGAAACAGTCCAAGTGCCCATCAGGAGATGACTGGATTAAAAACCTGTGGTACGTTTATATCATGGAATACTATGAGGCTATATAAAAGAAGGAACTTTTACCCGTTGCAACAGCATGGATGGAACTGGAGAGCATTATTCTAAGTGAAATAAGCCAGTCAGAGAAAGACAAATACCATATGATCTCACTTATTGTGGAATCTAATAAACAAAATAAGTGGCAGACAAAATAGAAACAGAAGCATGAATATATGGTACAAACTGCCAGGGGGGAGCCGGTTCTGCCGCCACCACCACCGCAGCCGCCCGCTGTCATGTGTGTTGCTCGGCTGAGGGGCCGGGCTTGCGTGTCTCCTCCTCCCAGCCTCCCGCTGCCGGTAGGACCCGTCTGCCGCTGCCTCTGGGACCCCGTGTCATCGCTTACCCCAAGCACGTTGCCCCCAAAAAAGGGAGGTGATGGAATTAAACCACTCCCAATCATTGGAAGATTTGGAACCTCTTTGAAAATTGGTATTGTTGGATTGCCAAATGTTGGGTAGGAAATCTACATTCTTCAATGTATTAACCAATAGTCAGGCTTCAGCAGAGAACTTCCCGTTCTGCACTATTGATCCCAATGAGAGCAGAGTACCTGTGCCGGATGAAAGGTTTGATTTTCTTTGCCAGTACCACAAACCAGTAAGTAAAATTCCTGCCTTTCTAAATGTAGTGGATATTGCTGGTCTTGTAAAAGGAGCTCACAATGGACAAGGCCTGGGAAATGCCTTTTTATCTCATATTAGTGCCTGTGATGGAATCTTTCATCTAACACGTGCTTTTGAAGATGATGACATCACACATGTTGAAGGAAGTGTAGATCCTATTCGAGATATAGAAATAATACATGAAGAGCTTCAGCTTAAAGATGAAGAAATGATTGGGCCCATTATAGATAAACTAGAAAAAGTGGCTGTCAGAGGAGGAGATAAAAAGCTAAAACCTGAATATGACATAATGTGCAAAGTCAAATCTTGGGTAATAGATCAAAAGAAACCTGTTCGCTTCTATCATGATTGGAATGACAAAGAGATTGAAGTGCTGAATAAATACTTATTTCTGACTTCAAAACCAATGGTCTACTTGGTTAATCTTTCTGAAAAAGATTACATTAGAAAGAAAAACAAATGGTTGATAAAAATCAAAGAGTGGGTGGACAAGTCTGACCCAGGTGCCTTGGTCATTCCTTTTAGTGGGGCCTTGGAACCCAAGTTGCAAGAATTGAGTGCTGAGGAGAGACAGCAATATCGAAGCGAACACGACACAAAGCGCTTTGCCAAAGGTCATTAAGGCTGGGTTTGCAGCACTCCAACTAGAATACTTTTTCACTGCAGGCCCAGATGAAGTGTGTGCATGGACCATCAGGAAAGGGACGAAGGCTCCTCAAGCTGCAGGAAAGATTCACACAGACTGAAAAAGGATTCATTATGGCTGAAGTAATGAAATATGATGATTTTAAAGAGGAAGGTTCTGAAAATGCAGTTAAGGCCACTGCAAAGTACAGACAACAAGGCAGAAATTATATTGTTGAAGATGGAGATATTATCTTCTTCAAATTTAATACTCCTCAGCAGCCGAAGAAAAAATAAATTTTAGTTATTGCTCAGATTAAAAAAAAAAAAAACTGCCAGGGGGGTGACTAGATAAAGGAGGTAAGGGATTAGCTAAAGAACATAAATGAATACCCCATGAATACGGACAGTATTGTGGTGAAGGCCAGGGAAAGGGGAGGTGGAGATGTGTGAAGATGGGCAAGGGTGGAGGAGTACCTGCAATAATGTGAATAAAAAGTTTTAATAAAATCTTCACTAATAAAAGAGAAATATGCAAATTGATCATACCTCTATGATACCAATCAAGAGTGAGTATGCAAATTAACCCAACAAAAAGAACAGGTTAATTTGCATATGCAGGCAAAGAGCGGGACAGGACACCTGCTATGAGGGGGAGGGTGGGAGCCAAAGGGAGCTACAGGAGCAGCACTCTGGCCAGAGCAGAGACGACTGAAGGCTGCAGCCAGAGCAAAGGCCTGGGTCCCAGGTGCTGGAGGAAAACTGGTGCCAGCAGCCGGGTGAAGGAAGGCCTATTGCATGAATCTTTGTGCAACAGGCCTCAAATAAATAAATAAATAAATAAATAAATAAATAAATAAATAAATAAATATTTTCTATGTACTCCTAACCATTCAGATTTCCCTCTCTAATCCTGTGTCTTTTCTATCTCCATCAATTCCTGATTGTATAAGTATTGTTATTCTTCCAAATAGAGAAATTATATGTATGACAGCATTTGGAAAGACCCACCACTCAAAATATTTTCTCTAATGCCTATTATTTGTTTACGTGATATATAATCTTGTGTAATGCAGTCACGCTAAAAAAATGGGTCATGCATCAAACTAGGATCAGGTAACATTTTAGAAAAAGAAGGTAACAAAACTGGTAAGATCTCCAGAAATAGAGGTTGAGGTCTGTGTGTTTGTATTTGTGTGAGTACAGAATATTATTTAGAGATTGAAGGAAAGAAAAAAGAATACTGTGTGGTATTAAAATGTAATGCTTAATATAAAGGCCCCTATGTAATTATTTTTCTAGAGTCCAGTGCTCTAACTTCAATTAATTTTATAGAGCATTAATGCTATTAGGTGACTGTGAGAAATCTTGAGGCTGCTTGCCCTCTAACCTCCATACCACCAAAAATACTAATTCAATATCCATAGCTTTCTTTTTGACCCCTGTCTTTCTGGGCCAAGTAAGGGTCCTTACATAGCCAAAGGCTTTGGGTTTAGGAAAAAACCTTTGACAAAGGTCATGGTGATAAAAGAAAATGCCCAGGGCACTCAACTTTCCTACCCAATATTTTTAAAAAAGAGAAGAGCCTAGGTCTTGGATTGGCCTAATATACATAACAGTTCGACTTACATTTATAGTTTGGAGTTTGCAGCAATTCAAGGTTTTTCTCCAAAAAAAAAAAAAAAGACCTGATAAGTGACAAATGATAAAATTTTCAGCATGAAATTTGCTATTGGGACTTTCATCTTTCTTTATAATTTGTTATCAGGCTTTGATATCCTTCAAGGCATAAATAAAAATGCAACTTTCATCTGCATTTCAAACTGAGGTGGAAGTACAAAAATTAAACATTTTCATTTTTTTTCTGGGTATCAGTCACTCTCTGTGTGCTGCAAAAACAGCAAGACATACTTCCCGCTGTCTCTCCTCTAGAATGATTTCTTGGAAAGGCTATAAGAAAAGAATAAGTTGTTATTAGCACATCTACAACACATAATTTACAGCTCTACCTGCATATTCAGCATTGAAATGGAGTACCCATGCAGCTTGGAAAAACAGGACAAAAGAGTTTCTAACTGAGTCAGCTACAATCCAACAAGTAGAATAAAATGCACATATCCACACCTGACAGATAAGAAAACCACCTCAATTTCTACTAGAATCTCATGGGTTCAATTACTAAAAAATAAGACTTCAGTGAGACCAAAATCATATAAATATTTCTTCATATGTCATATGGACCAAAGTAAAAATATGTCTAAAATTAATTAAAACCCAATCTATTTCCATGTATTAAAGCATTTCTTGCTTGGTCTAGTCATCACTACCATACTATAAATATGTATTTGTGTGTTGAGTGGAGTATGTACAGTGAGTATGTGGATGGTGTTGTTTGTTAGATTTCCTTCTTTGAAATTGAATTTTAGAAGAAAGCAATTAAACCCTGGGTAGCTAAATGAATCAACCTGTCTAAACTATTTTTCACAAGAATTATATCTACATCCCAGCATCTTGAAACTGTTGTAAAAGCACACATACACACACACACACACACACACACACACACACACACACACACACACACCAAAATTTAAATTAATCCCCAGTAGACTATAAAGGTTGCTGTTAATAATGCTCACTTGAACTGAAGGCTTCAAGTATTGCACATCTGTCAAAGGAAGGAGACAGACTGCAAGGAGGGGAGCAAGGACAGGCTCACAACAAGAGTATGCTTTTAGCTTCCACAGGTTCATATTGCAGATGGGAAATAGATGGTTAACAAAATAAATTATGTCCTGCTTTGTAATTTTTCACAATCCGTGTGGCAGAGATTTCACTTCTGACACTGTCAACATATTCTTAGCATCTGTAGCCATTTACTGTGACCTCGTGGGTAAAGCAGCCTTCTCTAAGTAACCAAACATTGGATTCTGCAGAATGCAAAATGCCTTCTGTTTTCTCAAGTGTACAGTGGAATTAGGAAAACAGAATTGGTCCAAATGCTGCATTAATTTAACAAGGTGGTTATACAGAGAGCAAGTGTGGATGAAGTATCTTTTTATTTTCAAACTTCTGGCTCGATTCACAACAAAACAAATTCTAAACTGCTCCTCCAGGAAAACATTTCACAAATGATATTCCTCCCTGAACCTTCCTAAGCACACACAAACACAACTACACATCTTTATCCTTCTCTCTGCCATTCTCCTTTCCTCCACAAATGAAGCATTCAAATCAATTTGTTATTGTTTTTATTATTATTATTATTATTATTATTATTATTCAAAATAGCTATAAGGAGAGTAAGGCCACTTGCTGCGAAAACATTGGAGTCAATGTACGAGCAACCGAGAGTAGCCCAATACCACACAGAGCCGTAGCCTATAAAAAAGTCTGTGATTTGTGATTTGAGTCCTGCCTATTTATGAGTAGGCCATACTGAGTAATATTATACTTTGGAGCTTGAGAGAGACCACGAATATCATTCTTGGAAAACTGTCGCTAGAGTCGAACTGAAAAATGGCCTTATTGAGTATGTCTTATGAAAGAGAATGCTATGCATACAAAACACAATCTCTACAGAATGAAACAAAAACTCAAATATAGAGAATATAATATAAACAAGGTTCTGAAATGAAGGTCATTTAACTGTCATGAGAAGCACTTTGACTGACAGGTTATCTAACATCACTAGTTAGAGGACCCTTTAAGAAACATTCAGTTGACCCCTCTTGTTTGTCAATGATGAAGAAATTCAAAGTCAGAAATAAGTTTCTCCAGGGTGGAGTATGAAATGTGCATGCATGGGAAAACCACAAGAACCTGTCTCCAGCTGTGATACCAAGATCCAGATGTGAATGTTGTGCTGTATTGTGACTCAATTCAGAAGGCAGTCCCAATGCTAAGCTTTACTTTGGACTTTCTAAAGATGGTATGAGTAAAAGTCAGAAAATTTACCACAGAACTAGCACTGTGTTTTATTAAAAGTAATCACTTAAACAGGCATATTGATAAGGATGCTGACTCCAGACAATAAGAGTCATGTACTGTCCTAAAGAAGGAAAGCATCTCCACACATTTGAATGGAGGTACATATCTATCCAAAAATGAAATTTATAGAATACTGGACATGATTAACAGCTCTCTCAGCTGCTTACACCCACCTGCTTCACCATTGATTAAAAACACTTGTTAGAACTCTGCCATTGTGACTCCAGTGGTTGAGCATCAACCCATCTATGAATCAGGAGGTCATAGTTTGATTCCAGGTCAGAGCACATGCCTAGGTTGTGGGCTCGATCCCTAGTAGGCGGTATGTAGGAGGCAGCTGATCAATGACTTTCCCTCACTGATGTTTCCATCTCTTTCTCCCTTTCCCTTTCTCTCTGAAATCAATAAAAAATTTTAAAAACACCTGCTAGAGCTTTGATATGTGAGGAAATGAGATGAAAACACCAGTTATGCATGTATCTAGCACAAGGAAGAGTGTAAGGAGAAGGAATCTGAGAATCACTAAATTCAAGGAATGCTCTGCTTACCATTACCTCAGATTTGAACAACAGTGTGTTGTCTTGAGCTTTCTAGACCCTGGGGAGTAACTGGATGAACTTTACTCTCACCATTAACTTTACCAGCAATCACTTATGAGAGCCTTAGGAAACAGTGTCATCCCCCTCTGCTGCACTGCATTCAGTAGCCACAAGTAGTCCCTCTGCAGGCAGACTGTCACTTCCACTGCAGAAGCTGTCAGAAGCTGAGGAAAGTTATCTGAGTGCCTGACAGCCAGACAGCCCATTTTGGGGGAAGAGCAAAGGGTCAAAGTCTTTGCCTAGAGTTCAAATATTTTTCTGTAAGGATAACAATCCTGACTGAACTGTCAATGTTCAGAATTTATTTTCCTCAGTTCATTTTTTCAGTAGTTAGTCATTTCCTACCAAAGAGACATAGCTTTCTAAGAAGTTTCTTCTTCCAACAACCTCCTTCTCTTTTTCAACAAAGAAGATTTTATTATTTTTGGATCAATTATATTTTTAAGATAGTAAGAATTTAAGGCAGAAGAACAAAGCCCTCCTGGTAATCTTTTTTCTAGATGCAATTAAGAATATTAAAGTTTACAAATAAATAAATAAACAAAGTCCACAAACTCATGGACATGGAGTGGTTACCATAGGGGAAGAGGGTATCAGGAAAGGTTGAAGAGAGTGAAACAGGTCAAACTTATGGTGACAGAATGAGACTAGATTGGGCAGTGAGCACAAAATGCAATATACAGATGATGTCCTTTGGAACTGTAAACCTGAAATTTATATAACATTGTTACCCAATGTCACCCTAATAAATTATAAATTAAAAATACACACACACACACCAACAATACTGAGGTTTGAATGTACATGTTTGGATCAAAGCTCAGATAAACAACACTGTTTTTGCCACAGAAAAATTAATACATTATGAAATACATAAATATGTGAGTGAAATGAGATCTACCAAATGAAAATATATTTTTGTAATATCAAGATTAATTTTTATCAACAGATTAGGCCAATAATTAGAGAAGTGAAAAGACTAAGCTTAGAAAACTTGTAAGTATCCTGTGTAAACAAAACAGAAATGGTAAATGTGAGTCAAACAGGCCTCGACTTATTAATTCTTTTTTAAATCTTTATTGTTCAGTATACTAATTATATTGTTCCCTTTTTTCCCCCTATAGTTCCCCTCCACCTGGTACCCATCTCACCCTCCGCCCTCACCCCCTTCCACTGTCCTCTCCCATTGTTGCATGATTTTTGTCCAGTCTCTTGCTGCACTTCCCACACCCCCATTCTCCCCAAGAGTTGTCAGTACATTCCCTCTCCGTGTCCGTGATTCTGTTACATTCACCAGTTTATCCTGTTCATCAGCTTATCAATTCACTTGATTTTTAGATTCATTTGTTGATAGATATGTATTTGTTGTTCCTAATTTACACTTTTATCTTTTCCTTCTTCCTCTTCTTAAAGAACATCTTTCAGCATTTCATATAATATTGGTTTGGTGGTGATGAACTCCTTTAGGTTTTTCTTATCTGCGAAGCACTTCATCTGACCTTCAATTCTGCATGATAGCTTTGCTGGATAGAGTAATCTTGGTTGTAGATTCTTGCTGTTTATCACTTTGAATATTTCTTGCCACTCCCGTCTGGCCTGCATCGTTTCTGTTGAGAAACCCACTGACAATCGTATGGGTGCTCCCCTATAGGTAACCAACTGTTTCTCTCTTGCTGCTTTTAATATTCTCTCTTTGTCTTTTGCTCTTGGCATTTTAATTATGATATGCCTTGGTGTAGTCCTCTTAGGGTTCCTATATATTGGGGTTCGGTGAGCTTCTTGGACTCCTAAGTCAATTTCTTTCACCAGGTGGGGGAAGTTTTCAGTCACTATTTCTTCAAATAGGTTTTCATTGTCTTGCTCTCTCTCTTTTTCTGGCACCCCTATAATTCGGATGTTGGTATGCTTGAGGTTGTCCCAGAGGCCCCTTACACTATCTTCAATTTTTTGGATTTTTTTGGTTTCTTGCTTTTTCAGCTGAGTGGATTTTACCTCTTTTTATTTCAAATCTTGAACTTGGTTCTTGGGGTGCTCCATTATGTCTTTGTATAATATTTTTTATTTCAGTCAGTGTATGCTTAATTTCTGGTTGGTCCTTTTTCATATCCTTGAGAGTCTCCTTTATATCCTTGAGAGTCTCCTTCATTTCCACGTTGGTCTTGATCATTACCTTGCAGGTCTCGTTCATATCCTTGAGGGTCTCGTTCATTTCCTTGTAGGACTCATTCATTTCCAGGTTGGTCTTGACCATTTCCTTGCAGGTCTCTTTCATTTCCTTATAGGATTCATTCATTTCCTTTGCAGTCTTGCTTATTTCCTTATAGGCCTCGACCTTTTGTTGGAGCCTCTTGAAAAACCCTATAACCGTGGTTTTGAATTCCATGTCCAGTCGTTTTTTTTCCTCCATTTCTTTCACATCTGATTTCTTTCCATGTCTCTGCATGGTGGCTGCTTCCCTGAGTTGGTCAATTAGCTTTGTGTGGTAGACTTCCTACTAGGGACAGTGGCTCAGTCTCCCCAGTTACCTGAGGTGGATATGGGTTGCACAGTATTGCTGAAGTTAAGCTCAGGTTAATCATTGTTAGCACTTGGAGGGGTTGACCTCCAGGCCAATTGTCTGTGAAGCTCAGCTGTGCTCAGGTTGGATGGGTGGAATCTCCGGGCCAAGCAGACAGTGTTAGCTCCACCCTATGCAGCCCCAGGGACTCTGTCCTGGGGGCAATGGCTTCCAGCACCTCTGAGAGAGAAATGCTGCCGAGCTCCACCGGCTGCCGGGGAATTCAGACTCTCCCCAAATGACTCTGCACGCCCAATGTCTCACCCAGGGTCGTAAAACAAAGCAGTCTGACGGTTTTCCGAATGAGATAGCAAGTTGCAGATCACTCTCTGTGTGGTCACGCAGCTGAGCTGTTCGCGCAAGCTGCCTTCTCCACAAGCTCGGAGACCCCTGCAGCACCCGAGCTTCGGCGTGCCCTCCCACTGTCCAGTTTTCACCCCATATGATAGTGGGTTCCCTGGACTTCGCCCAGAGCTGGAGAATCAGTCCAGTGGGACATCTTTGTCTCCCCGTTCGAGAAAACTGGCCGGTTTTCAGCCGCCCGCCCTCTCCGCTGGCGTGCTCTCCAAACCTCTCTCCACGCAAATCTTTCAACGCTGTCCGCCGCCGCTCCTCCAAGTCACAGTGTCTTATCTTCACTTTTATTTGTGGAATTTTCACTCGGTGAGCTTTTTGGTGATTCTGGAAGGTGTTTGTTCTTTCGTTAAGTTGTAGTATTAAAATTGTTGAGTATGACAGCAAGATAGGTGTTTTACCTATGCCGCCATCTTGGTTCTCCATTCGACTTATTAATTCTGATGAAGTTTCTTCACAATAAGTCATGTTTAAAAGAAGAAGTGTATATTTGTCATCCTTTAATAATACTATTGCTTATATAAATTAACATGCTTAAATAAATTAAGCTTGGTTATTTAAGGTTCATAGAAAAGACCCATTCCCATGATAGAGATCAATGATGTCACCTTCAGAAACCCAGTCAACATTTTTCAAATAGGATTTTCTCAAATAACTTTTAAAAAATCTAACATCATGAGTAGAATCTGAACACTTTTAAAGGGTCTTCCCTGTGAACTGTGTAACAATTGTTTAATATCCGCAAGTTCCAAAATACTGTGCCAAGCACTGTGGGTGAGTTTGGGGAGTGAATTACAGGTAAGCTGGGGCCCCTCCACAGTGTGTGATGTCTGTGGCAGATGTACTTGGAGAGAGAGGGACAAAAAGCAGGACAGAAAGGAAGAGTGAGGGAGAGAGGGAGAAGTATACTAAATCCAGAATTTTCCAGCAGCAATAGGGTCTTTCTGAGTTGCTTTCACATCCTATGCAGCACTGCCCTTAAGTTCTAAAAAGCCTGACCCAGTCTGAGAATTGCTGGGATGAGGCTTAATGGGCTCCCCTCCTGGCCTGCTAGCCCATCTCTAGGACAGACTTGGCATGGAGAGTGATTTTATCCTTCTTCCTTATGGGCCCGAGTTGGACAAAAATACATTCATCACAAACCTTGCATGGCCCTCTTTGACATATGTACTTATTTATCTGATGGCTTTCATAATGGCTTTGAATCCCACTTAGGGACTGATTTGACTTTTAGAAATAAGATGCTTCGTTATTAGTAGAAGGCCTGGGAGGAAATTAGTGTCCAAAAGAGGCAATAGTAGTATTAACCAGAACTAGAATAAGGGTGCAAATTTAGCATAAATAAATAATCATCATCCTTCCTATATAATAAAAGGCTAATATGCAAATTATACCCTTGACTGGGAGATCAACCAGGAGTTTGAACAGGGAACAGGACCAGTCAGCCAAACACCCACGGTCTCTCCTCGTGGCTGGCCCTGCCCCGACCACCCCCCCAACACAATTGGGGGTGGGTCCAGCCAACCTCCTTCAGCCCTTCCTCCCCTGAGAGCTGTGTCCCCTCCTTCTACCTGGCCCAGCCCCATGGGCCCAGATTGGGTTGGGCCAGTTGGACCCTAGCCATGCACGGATTCATTCACCAGGTCTTTAGTAATAATAATAATACAGGATACCCTGTTACACAATAAAAAATGCTTTTAGTATAAATATGTCCCATGCAAAACAGTTAAGTTCTACTTGTCAATAGGTTCTGCAACTTTAAAACACAAAATGAAACCAATTTTACCATAGGCTAATTGATACAAATAAGAGTTAAGTTCCTGCAGAATCTCATCATCATTATAATGAAATGATGTTGAATGAAATAATCTTATGTGAGAACCTACTGTACTAGGTGTATACTATTTTAAACAAAATTATTCAGTTTACCTGAAATTCCAATGTCACTGGCTGTCCTTTGTTTACTTGGCAACCCTGGTTTAGGGCGTCAGTAAATCTGGCAACAACACTTTACCTCTCATTGTTTTACACTGACTTTATATACATAACATGAATGAACTGCCTTGTAGTATACTCAATAACCTTATTGTATCAAGCAGAGCATAATCCAAGCATATCCAAAGCATGAAAGAGAACTATAAAATTAGACAAAGTTAAACATTTTTCATTTTTAAATATTTCCTACATAACTAACAATATGATTAACAATAGTTCAAAAATCAACATTGAAAAGAAGTAGTTTGCCAGTCTCTTAATCATGCCTTAAAATATGCTCAAATTAGAGTTGAGAGATTCTAAAAACTATTTACTAAATTTGAAATTGACATACATACATGAAAGAAATATGTCTACAGTCTATCTATACAGCAAAGATTAATCAAGAGGGAATTTAATTTCATCATTCTAAGAGTCAGATCAGATCATTAGTTCTGAGTCTCATACCGTCAAAGGCACCTTGGGGAAATAATGGAGATTAATAAGTACAGATACTTTTAACATAATGTCAGAAGAGTTAAGGCCCCAATAGCCAGGGTGAAAGCCCTCGCGATTTGTAAGAAGAAAAGAGATTTAAAAAAAAAATTCCATCCAATCAGGGTAGCTTAGTGGTTGAGAGTCTACCTATGAACCAGGAGGTCATGATTCGATACCCAGTTAGGACACATGCCCAGGTTGTAGGCTCAATCCCCAGTGTGAGGTGTGCAGGAAACAGCTGATCAATGATTCTCTCTCATCATTGATGTTTCTCTCTCTCTCTCTCTCTCTCTCTCTCTCTCTCTCTCTCTCTCTCTCTCTCTCTCTTTCTCTCTCCCTCTCTCCCTCTCTCTCTCCCTTCCTCTCTGAAATCAATAAAAATATTTTTTTAAAAATTCCATGAAAAGAAAAACAACCTAAGGTAAAAGAACATTCTGAAAAACAACAACAACAAAGATCTCAAATCTTGTATCCACAGCATGCTGGCACCAAGAGACTCTTATTATGGATAACATCTCATCTCTAAGCAGGTATTCCCCACACCTCACCTGATTTACTACCTGAAACAAGGCTAAGAAGGGACAAATGGCACAGTCTAGATCTCCAAATGTCAAGATGACAAATGTTCTTCTCTGTTTCAAAGGACAAATCATTGATGCAGAGAATAACAAAATTTCAAAAGCACTCTGGCATGGTATGTTGAAAGGAAAATAAAGTAAACCAGAAAACCCTACCTTCAAATAAGAGCTTATATCACAGTACGGTCCTGAGACACAAAGTGAAAACTATGCTCTGTTTGATATAATAAGGTTGGTGAGTATACTAGAAGGCAGGTCTTTCATGTGATATATATAATCTGTGAAAAACAATGAGAGGTAAATGTGTGTTACTGCCTTAGACTGCCTGACGCCCTAAACCAGGCTTGTCAATTAATACCTAGTAACACTGGAGTTTCAGATAAACAGTGAATAATTTTTTAACATAAATATGCACCAAATACACTAGGTCCTCATGTAAGAGGATCTACTGTATTCAAGCAGAAAAAAAGGAGAAAAGAATTATTCTTCATAGCAGCTAAATCTTAGACATGGACTTCACTCCCTAGAGTAAAAAGTAAATTAGAGAAGTAGAGTTTTAGCCAAGATGTGAAATTTTCTAGAATGAGGTCATTATTTTCCACATATAAGATACTGCTTCCTAGTTCATGTAATTTAACCTCTGGCAAGCTATTTAATTTTCCTTTACCTGTTTCTTAATTTATAAAGGAGATAATAATAATAATTGTATTTATTACATAATGAAGTTATGAGAATTAAACAAGTTAATATTTTAAGGTACTAAAATAGTGTCTGGCACATAAAACAGACCAAAAGTGTTTGCAATTTTAAAAAGTCTTAGACATAAGAAATTCCAAGAAGTTTGGAGGCCTGGTTATTAACAATAAAAAAAAGACATGCTCATCGCATAAGCTAACTGTGAGATAGCACTCTACAGAACATTCACATATATTACCTATTCAATCCTCCTAACCTCCCATGAATCCTTCTGACCACACTTAACTGATCCCATTTTATTAAGAAGGAGATGTTTCTAAGATTGTGTGGCCAGTGTATACCTGTGAATAATGGTAGCAGCTAGTTTTTAAAACTTTTATTAATCTCTGAATTCACTTTTAACTTGGTGGCTTATCCAGGTTCCACATTCTTGCTTGACCCACTTTTTTCTCCTCTTTACTTCTCAAAGGCACTACAGGAAGCAGGCAGTATAAGGAAAAAGACAAAATATAAAGCCAAACATGGCAAGTTTTAGAATCTGACTTTGGGTACTTTTCTAAATTGCTTTCAGCAACATAAATAGTTCCATCTTCTCCGTCAGTCATCCTTCCACTCCAGCATAATTACAAGGTTTTCTCACATGAATAGTAGTTTTTAAAATAATTTATGCAACAATGTACAACTCAACTCTGAGTTTAAATGAAAATTTTGATAAATGCAAGTAACTGATGTTGATTTACATATACCCCAGTGATTACATATACCCCAGTGATTGGTTTAAGATAAATAGTCTGAGGTTCCCTGCTGCATCTTAAATGGTCAGAGAGGAGAGTGTCTACAAGGAACTGGTTAAAAGGTCACATCAGGACAAACAGTCTAGATAGAGCCTATGAACATGTCAGCAAAGGCCCAGGCAACCCAAGGAACTTCATTTTGATGAGAAAATGAGCAAAAAGCCGCAGCAATTCATTTTCTAACAATGAGGTAATCCACTATTATTTCTTCATTTATAAATACTTATGAATCCCTATCATGTGCCAGGCACTGTACTAAGCATTGCAGAGTCTTTAGGGGAGAAATTAAGACCTGGCTTCTCCACAAGCTATGAACTAAGACTTATGCAAGAAATGTGAGAATAATATTTAAAGGACTTGTGATAAAGGGGGTGGAAAGTAGTTAGAATAGAAGAAGCAAGTAAAAGCATAATAATAGATAAGATTGGAGAGATAGTATGGGAAACAGCAGTCATGGCCCATTGAGTCACACTGATGACATTTTTTAAATTGCACAGGCACTGGGGGAATTTAAGCAAGAGCAGGAGGCTAGGGGATGCACGAAACTGATATTGTCAACCTTGAAAAGTTTGTTCCAGCAGCTGTGTAAATAAACCTGATAAAAGCTTATTACAGTAAAATAAGTGAGAGATGATAATAGCTTGGAGTAGATGGATGAAATGGTGGGAGTATATTATATATAGGAGATAAAATTGACAGAACTGGATGATGGATTGGGTATGGACTTATTTGATGATGTATATCTAGTACTAAAATCAGTATCTGGTACATAATAGCACTTAAATATTTGTGGAATAAATCTTGAATAAGAATACACAAGAGTAAAGGCAAATGAGCTATCAGGGTGACTCCTGAGATTCTAGATGGTATATCTTAGATCATTGAGTTTCAGCTTTTTCATCTCACAACATATACAAACTAATTACTAAAATTCTTTAGCGCACCTAAAAATGTTGTATTTTTTGCTGATCTGACAAAAATTAGCTACAATTTTGATTCATTCACGCTGGACATCTATTGCTTTGTTAGCTGTTGTCATTTTTTAATTTGACATTCTAAGGAAAAGAGGTCAGCGCCTCTAAGTAAGTAGTCAGGTATTGCATGTTTTAAAATTCTTGTGGCACACCAGTTGAAAATAGCCTCCTTAGATGAATGGCGATGATGTGCAGAGATAGAACACACAAGAAGACCGTCAGGCTTTGGGGTAAGAGTTCATGAGTTTAGTTTTAATCTCATTGATTTTAAGATGTTTATAACTCAGCTAAGAGAGAGGTAAAGAAATAAGAGTGGATAACCTGGAGCCAGGAGGGGAGGTCTTATCTATAGATAGAAGTATGTGTATCTTTATCAGGACCTTCTGAAGGGAAGTGGCTCTGCCAAAGCAGGATGTGGTCACTGCTGAGTCCCTTGGGCTAATACTGGGTTTCAGTTGCTCACATATGAACCAAGCATTGGCTAAGATTTTAAATTGGAGTCTTAAATATTTTAATGATAAAAGGGAAGTGAAATATGCCCAAGTTTCAGAAACTGAGTGTCAGCAGGTTTTAAAAAAGGACCTAGAATTATTGTCTCCTTTAATGAATTTATTCAAAGGAAAGAAGTTGTAAACTAAAAGTTCCTTGGTCACAAAAAAATGTAACTGCTATATAACATGTCTCCAAGCTTACTGCTCTGTCTCCCTGCCCTTTGAACTAAATGCAAGAAAATCAAGGGCAGCAGGTTTGGGCTTGATTCTGAAGTCATTTTGTGATAATTTAAAGTAATTGGGAATTCTTTATGTCAGTTGCTATAAAGAAGAATATATGGCTTTGCTATTCCCTGTGACAGTTCTTTGAATTACACCTCCAGAATAAGAAGTATGAGACATGGCTGTTAATTTACAGCAATACACCCATTCCACCACCATAGGCTGGCATTACAAATGAGCAAAAGGAAAAATCAGCCTCTGGGTAAAATGAGAAGTGCCCGGGAGTATTCATACCCACTTCAGCCTAATTTCTACCCATGTGCCCATCCACACTGGCTGTAAAACAGCCCTCTGAAGCTGAACTCCAAGCTTCATCTCAGAGCCAAATGGCAACTCATCTGGACTCCTCAGTGCTAAGTGAAATGCTTAAAACATGCAAGAATCTTAATTAGTAAAAGATCAGGAGAAAATAAGTGTTCTATTAATAATTAGGCAAAATCCAAGCATGATGACAAATGCTCTGACTGCCTGTCTCTGAGATGCTAGCTGGGGGTGAAGCCTGTCAGTCACCACCTCCTTAGCACAGACTGCATTTGATCTCAGAAGGGCTCTTCAGAGCAGAAGAGTATAAAGATGTTTTCAGTATATCCTCTTTCCTGCAGTGCCCCTGCTGTGTGGGTCCCACCATAATTAGATGCAGGCTTTTAGTGGGATGCTTTGAGTGTTCAATTAGGTCTCCTTTCTTCCTAGCACTCCTGTTTTAATATGAATGAACACAAAGACAATTACCTTTTAGAAACATGCTTTGGAGTTGCATTGACAGTCTTCCTACATGTTTGACAACTATCACCATGAGACATTGTCCTTAATTCAGATGCAGGGAAAGGGAAAAAAGAGTGCCTTAAATTCTGTTTGAATCCAACTAAAATTATGATGTCTCTTCCTCTCTAAATAGAGTTATAGACCAAAAAGCTTGCTATTCTAAGTGTGGTCTGAAGGCCAGCAGCAGCATCACCTGAGAGCTTTTTTAAAAATGGAGAATCTGGTCTTGGCTGGTGTGGCTCAGTTGGCTGGGCATCGCCCTGTGCACTGAAAGGTTGTCAGTTCCATTCTTGTCAGGGCACATGCCTGCCATGGGCTTGATCTTGGGTGGGGGATGGAAATGGGAGGGAGGGGCTTTCCGGAGGCTTCCTATTGATGTTTCACTCTCACATCTATGTTTCACTCTCCCTTTCTCTCTAAAAATCAATTAAAAATCTTTTAAATTAAAATGCAGAATTTGGGCCCCACCTCATGTCAACTGAACCAAATATGCAATTTGACCAGATGCTGGGTGATTTGTATGCACTTGAAAGCTTGAAAATCACTGATCTAACACCATCAACATATCTTTGGTAACACACAGTGTTTAGGAAACAAACTTTCTGGTTAACACGTTAAGCGCCCAGCCTGTTTTGTCTTCCAGACAGAAAGTATAGTGTAAGTCACTGGTGACTGACTTAGCACATAATGAGTTAAGAAGGGAAGGGAAAGAAATAGTGTCCTTGTTTTATCTGTTCACCAAAATGGTGAACATAAAATGCAGAGTTTTAGAAATATTTTAAAAATAACTCAGTATAACTAGTGTGGTAGATATTAATAAGGCCACCAGAACTTCCAATTCTCCTCCCATTCTGAGTACATGGAAGGATTGCATTTCCCTGCCCCCTAAACTAGGGCATGGCCAAGCTACCTGCTTTGGCCAGTGAAATATGAGTGGGGGAGGATGCATACCTTTCCCAAATAGAAGCATTTAGGAACCACTGCACCATGCTTACTCTTCCACGACCAAAGTGTTCAGGGAAGCACATGTTGAGGTGGAGCTTCTATAAGAGAAAAAAATCTAAGAAAAAATAGGAGAAAAGTGTCTCTTTTTTTTGTCTTTTTATAGAAACAGGGAACATGAAGTAGATTCTTTCAGAAATATTGAAAGAAATAAGTCAGAGAACATAACTCCACGAACACATGGAGGAGAGCTACCCATAAAGATGCCTTGACCCTCAGCAGATTTGATCTGAGTAAAAAATAAGCCTCTGGAATATTGGGGTTTTATTATTGGAGCATACACCCATCCTTCTGACTGATACAACCAGCAATGTGTAAGTGAAATGAGGTAGAGAAAGTAATCACTGCCGCTGGGCAATGGAGAACTAAAGATCTTAGAGGTACAGTACAGCCTCCCCTCAAACACACTCATGTCGTCATAATAGCCAGTGGCATTGGGAAAAAGCCTGCCACCTTCAAATACAGTGTACAGCTGTATACTGTATATACTATCTTGAGTTACAGCCTCTAAAAAAAGGACAGTAGTCCTTTCTTTTTTTCCCCTTTATTGTTCAGTTTATTAATTACATTGTTTCCCGTTTTTTATCCCCCTATATCTCCCCTCCACCCTGTACCTATCCCACCCTCCACCCTCACCTCCCTCTCCCCACTGTCCTCTCCCATTGTTGCAAGATTTTTGTCCAATCTCTTGCTGTACTTCCCACAACCCTTTTCTCCCCAAGAATTGTCAGTCCATTCCCTCTCTATGTCCATGTTTCTGTTATAGTCACCAGTATATCTTGTTCATCAGCCTATCAATTCACTTGATTTTTATGTTCATTTGTTGATAGATGTGTATTTGTTGTTCATAATTTATATTTTTACCTTTTTCTTCTTCCTCTTCTTAAAGAATATCTTTCAGCATTTCATATAATTCTGGTTTGGTGGTGATGAACTCCTTTAGCTTTTCCTTATCTGTGAAGCACTTTATCTGACCTTCAATTCTGAATGATAGCTTTGCTGGATAGAGTAATCTTGGTTGTAGATTCTTGCTATTCATTATTTTGAATATTTCTTGCCACTCCTGTCTGGCCTGCATCGTTTCTGTTTTGAAATCCGCTGACAATCATATGGGTGCTCCCCTGTAGGTAACCAACTGTTTTTCTCTTGCTGCTTTTAATATTCTCTCTTTATCTTTTGCTCTTGGCATTTTAATTATGATATGTCTTGGTGTGGTCCTCTTTAGATTCCTATATTTTGGGGTTCTGTGTACTTCTTGGGCTTTTAAGTCAGTTTCTTTCACCAGGTGGGGGAAGTTTTCAGTCACTATTTCTTCAAGTAGGTTTTCATTAACTTGCTCTCTCTCTTTTTCTGGCACCCCAATAATTCGGATGTTGGCATGCTTGAGGTTGTCCCAGAGGCCCCTTACGCTAGAATCTAATCAGATTCTAATATAAGTCCAGTGTCAAGCTCACAAACACCATTCACTTTTGTCAAAGATCTACTGACATTATGTGGGACAGATTGAAATAAAACTAGACAAAATGCTGTATTTGCATTTATTTCTAATTATCTGTGGCAGGAGTATAACTCCAGTTAAGATACCTATGTAGTAACAGAAAAAGACTCACCAGGCAAAGCCATTATAATGAAGCAATATTGATATATGTAAGAGAAATACTGCTAAAAGACAGTTATTGGACAAAAAACTGTCATGAACTTTAGTAGATTTGAACATAATATACATCATGATAATTAGTAAAGAAATGTAATGGAAACTTTGAGGCAAAAGACATGATTATTTGATATAAGTCTGGTGTTCAAATTCTCCCTGATCAATGCAACAGAAAAAATATGAAACACAAATCAAGAAAATTAGTTACGTTTGGTAATACTATAATTATATTGCTAAAGAAAAGACATTGTCTCTTAAAATTATATTGAAACATTTCAAATGAAATAGTTATAGAGTCCAGACTTTACTTCATTATAATCTGGGTAGAGGCAGGATGTGGCAAGTATCTATTATAGATGAGATATGATTGACCAGTTACGATCATTGCTGAGCCTAGGTTATATTTATATCAGATGTATTATACCATGCTCTTTATTCCTGTGAATATTTGAATATTTCATAATAAGTAGTAAGCAAAAAATAAAACAGATTACACAAACCAACCAAGGCCTATGAATTAACAGCTTGCCACCCAAGCCCTGTGACTTGTGAATCACAGCGAGTCAGCAACATGAGCACAGGTGAGCCCAGCCTCCTTATTATACTTGCACTGTACACAGGGTTGTTTCTTAGTAAACTTAATCAACTCCACTACTTTACATCTGATAGTTGGACATTTCAAAGGAATATCCATCAATGGAGAAAAAAAGGAAAGTTTTCATAATGGCAGTTAAAGCTTATTGCTCTGAAATGCCTTACCTCATATGCCCTTCTCTTATGCCCCAGAAGCAAGACTGGCTCCCAATTTGGGCATGTCTTTTGTTTTCTTTTTTAAATTCCAAATGAGTCATTTTTTTCCTTCTTTAAATTTAATTGCCTTGTATTATGAGTCTAATTTTCTAAATTTGCACATATTGATCCAAATTTCCAAAATGAGTTAGATATACTTCAAACTTCATCTTAATCATGCTTCTCTTTGAAAAAAATAAAATTTCCTGGCTCTGTGGAAAATTTTTTCTCTCTGACATAAATTTACAAAATAGATACTAGATATTTTTCTCTCTCATAGGAATTTACAGAATAGATAAGGGGGAGAGGGTAAATGTAATAAACTTGCAATAACCAGGAAATTCCAAAATAATTTATAGACTACAATTTGATGAATTTTGATCTCAAAATCTAAGGCAATACATAATTGCAAGATGATGCCTTGTCTTATTCTAGTCATCATATGTTCTAAAAATAATAAAATTAAAAAAATTTGGACATAGAAATATTAATAAAAATATTAAGTTGATAAAAGCAAATCACTGGTAGGAATTGTTTAAAAGAAGAACCAAGCCACTGTCTTCTGTAAGGTAAAACCTAGAGTTAAGTACCTTTAAAAATAATTAGCTGATATATATACAAAAAGAGTCAACAAGAAAGAAATGTCCTTAAAAACCAAGGAAGCCTGTAACAATTTCTACCATAGAAAGAATATTGGCACACAAATGTAAATTGGTATAAGCACTTCAGAAAACTCTTTGTAACATCTACTAAAGTTGAAAATAGTATCTTATTACCAATTAATTCTATTCCTCAGTGTATATCCAACAGAAATGAATACATTTATTTACTAAAACACATGTACTAATGTCCACAGTAGCACTAAGCTGGAAACAACCCAAATGACCATTATCAGTAAAATAAATTATGAAATATTCTCACAGCCTCAAGAGCAAAACTCTCTGGTATAAATAATTAATATCTATGTTTTCAGTAAACAATTCTTCCAAACCAGTATAAACCTACCCACATGCTGACTGATGATTACAAAGCTATGCCTTTATCATGAAGTCAGTGCTGTTGAGCTGCATTTCTTAGTCCATTAGGATGGAGGTGAATTCTAGGCCTGCTGGAATTAACCCACAGAGCACAACAATTTAGCCCATTATAAATCTATTCCGTATTGCTTCCTGAAATGAACACTATTGGAGATAATTTTAGGGTTGCCATACCATTTTCAGGAAATCCCTGGTAGCTTATAAGTTTCTACACCATGAATAGCAATACAATAAATCACTGATAACCTGAAAGAATTAAGCACTGTTTGTTTCCAAATGACCAAGCAGAAAAGGTCCTGAAACAATGGGATATGGGATTAGATAATGAAGTGGGGAAAGTTTTCTGAATGTGGAGGGAGACACATTCCATTCCCTGTACTAAAGAGAGTGACCTAATCCACAGATGTAGAGTGTACAGACTAAAGGCCTGCAGGATGCAAGAGCTGCACATGGAATCTCTACTTTGGGGTTTTGTTTAGCTATATATGAGCTTGTTCTCCGTATTCATTCTTTACCCAAAATAGACTATCAAAATAGCACTTATCCTTTTAAATAGAGGTATATGCAATATGTGTACATATATTCATAATTATACGCATGCTATTTTATGTCAGTACTTCCAACATTTACCATTGCGGTCACCCAAATCTATTCCATTCTTCTGATGGACTGATTTAACTTCTCCGATAGAAATTTGGAGAAAATTCTCAACTACCTCCATAGATACTGGAAAGATACACAAGAATGCTTGGTACCTTTTTGGTTATTACAGCACTTGTTTAATCTTTTAGGGACTCAAAATGAATGTGGATTTAATATTTTTCCAGATTATTAAGGTAATATATGTTAATTATTAAACACATGAAATATAAACAACTTAAAAAATAAATCATTCTCATTTAAGAGGAAAATTAATTCACTGAAATTTGTTTTCTCTCCAAACCAAACTGAAACCAGAATAAAGGGATTTTTTAAAGACATAACCTCATAAGGAAAAGGTGAAGAAAAGAGGCAGTAAAACAATGAATGCTGCAAAGCAGATGGTTGTGTAGTAATTGATGTAGTAGATGGGAGAAAACTAAACCCCCTGCTAATAGAGGAGAACACTGTGAAATGACCTTATTTATACCACACAATCATTGCATGCTCAGGATCTGGCAACACTTGATACTGTCTGAAACTTAAGGAAGAATTGGGAAGGGGAATATAATTAAAAGGACTGTGGGAAAACTAAAAAGCAGTAAATGTATAATTAGTAAATCTCTAATCCATATTGCTGGACAACTTTCCTTATTTTATCATAGCAGAAATTTGTGCATTTAGTCTCTCTGGCTAGAGGGATACCATGCATAGTTGACAGCATATCTAATTTTAAACTGTATGTCTATAGTCATTCCCATTTCTGAAAGCAAAAACTAAAACTTTAGTTCTGGAATCCCAGAAATCATATTTTTATCTCCCAAGCAAAATACTAGACACTTCTCTTTTAGAGAAGCTGTCCAGCTGAGGAGAAACACCTAAGGATACTGTCATTACAAATTGGACCCACAAACAGCCCACCCAAGTCACACTACAATAAAGCATAATATTGACAAATCTAATGCATAGGAGCAGGACATCTTAACACATTGCGTACCACTCACGAGTTTTATCGTGTTTCGCGAGCCATCTGTTATGGACCTTAGATGTCAACACACTGTCTTGTCCACATCGAATGAAGCTATCTCATTGGTGGAAACTGTGCAGGTCAATCTATGTATGAAAAACTATATAATTGCACGAACCCATAAAACATTGCAGTTACATTGTATTTTGTTCATTCGAATAGTCTTCATCTTCAAGTTCCTGGAGCTTTTAGAAATGCCCTCTCTCAGAAAAAGGAAACCAACGAAACTGATACACTTCCAGAAGTATTTAACGATAATTTATCAGATATTCCTAGTGAGATCAAAGATGCGGATGATTGTTTTGATGATTCTACTGATTCTACTGACAGTGAAATTATTAGACCTGTAAGGAAGTACAAGGTGGCGGTGCTTTCTAGTGATTCTGACACTGACAAAGCTACTGATAATTGTTGGTCTAAAATTGACACACCACCACGCTTACAAATGTTTGAAGGTCATGGTGGGGTCACTACACTTCCGTCTCAGTGTGACTTTGTACCCTCTGTGACCAATCTCTTTTTTGGTGATGAATTGTTTGAGATGTTGTGCAAAAAGCTGTCCCACTCTCATGATCAAATTCCAATGAAACACAAAACACCATCTAGAACACTAAAGTGGTCTCTGGTTACACAGGACATCAAGAAATTCCTTGGCCTAATTATTCTGATGGGTCAAACAAGAAAAGATAGCTGGAAAGACTATTTATTGGTCAGTAGATCCTTTGATATGCACCCCTATATTTCCATAGATAATGAGTTGCCACAGATTTGAGCAAATATGGACATTCTGGAATTTCAATGATAACGCCAAAATGGATAGCCGCTTGGGGAGACTTTTCAAGATCCAACCTGTACTGGACTATTTTCTGCATAAATTTTGAAAAATATACAAACCAAAGCAACAGTTGTCTTTGGACGAGGTAATGATTCCATGGAGAGGACGTTTAAAATTTCGCACGTCTGGGTGTGGAGGCCATGGGGGCATAGATTACTAAGGAGACAGAACTGAACCTCACATCACCCTCCTTGGCCCCAGAGGATGGCTGGTTAGCCAAAGACTGGTAAGATGCCTCAGGAAAGGAACTAAGACAGGCACAGTCACAGAGGGGCCATCAGGAGAGAACTTGAAGATCAACAGAGGTAGGGCACAGACCCGCACTCCCCCAACCTTGCAGGGGTCTGACCTCTCACCCTTTCTGAGGGAGGTCTCCTACCCTCATGGCTGCTTTGCCTCCTATGCCCAACTCAGATCGGTATCCAGGTTACAGACAGAGACCTAGATAGGAACAGCTGCCCTATATCTAAATTCAATCTTGCACCAGGAATGCTCAGGGTCTACTCAAGAATGCAAATAATCCTTTCCACTAATATTTACAGGCTAAACTAAGATTATTGTTTGAGTATTAAATTTGACAGTAAAATAGTAATCAAGTTTTCAGGTTAATTTAAATTGGCCAATTGAATAAGGGAATACTCAAGAAAATTTAAGTGTACTGAACAAAAAGCTGTTCCTAAAAATTAACTAAAATTTCTATTAGTAGTTCATCTCATCATAAAGTTGCCTAACATGCAAAGAACCTAAAGCACTCATATTTTTGTGCAAAAATTAAAATTTAAAGTTACCAAGACTGCAATATAATAAAAAGTGAAAGAAAGCATTATCAACAAAATCATTTAACATGAATTACCAGATCGTGAATGCCTAGCACAAAGAATCAAAAATATTTATTCCAAGACATAACTTGGTTTCTCAGAACATTGGTGACAGAGAAAATTCTACATATTTCTGGTAGAGTGAGAAAGAATTTGGGAAGAATGCACCACATGGGCAGTATAAAGAATCAGATGACTTTGGACTTCTCAATAGAATCCTGAAAGAAGACAATAAAGAAATGGTTCAAAACTCTGTAGGACGATGATTTCCAAAATAGTATTTTATACCCAGCTAAATTATCAATAAGTATGGAAATTAAAGACATTTTCAGACTTAAAATAACTTTTAAATATGTATGTATATTCCTTCCATCATTTCTGAAAAATATTCTAGGGGTGTGTGCTAGCAATGCACACAAATAAACAAGCAAGTAAAGAAAACATTAGGATAGAAATCAGGGGTCTCAACCCAGGAGAGAGGCAAAGAGACAAAAAGAATCATCAGTACAAGAAAGATTACAAGGTAGCAGCTATGCCCAGGGAAATACACAGCTAGTCGAGTCTGGAGTAGTGTCACTCAAGAGATGGATATTCAAGGGTTCTAATCGTATAATTCTATTTGTCTGAAGAGAAAATGCCTGGGTAAGGGTGACACAAATGATCTGTATATCTTTTTTGTCTTGATTATGTGCTGATGAAGCTCCTTCTCTCCTCTAAATGCCCTTTACCCTAAAACAATCAAGTTCACTTATATCGTCTCCACAGAAATATTCTGTCTTTAGATAAATCTGAGACTTAAAAAGTAGCCATGGTGACCTTAAAGGGATAAAACAGAAAACAGTCTACTCCCTCTGACTACGTTTCTATTGGGCATTCAGTACTAGGCCTGCTAGATACCTTGATTAATTGTGTGAGTCCTGTTTGCTTAGGACTCAATCAGAACCTTGTGGACTGACTTTTCTGAGAAAGGACTCTTGGAAACTATAAAGGTGCCTGAAGCCAATGAATCATAGACTGTTCATTTTATCTTCTCTTGGGACTTTTCACCTAAAGGTAATAGATTTGTGTGTGCTACTCAGTTTTTTCAGACTAAGCAATAAATTGTTGAGATAAAATACATTGAAAGTAAATAATCTTTTAAAGCAAATGAGTCAGGCAAAAGACAAATAGTGCTTACCTGGAAAAAGGGAAATGGGATGAGAAAAGATGCATTGGAGAGGGATATACTGGTAGCCTGGGTGGATAAAGTTTTCTATAATTACATAGACACTAGAGGCCTGGTGCACAAAATTCATGCATGGAGGGTGGGCAATCCCCTCAGCCCAGCCTGCACCCTCTCCAATCTGGGACTCCTTGGGGAGGTCACTGGCCCCTAATTGCTCCCCTGCCTGCCTGGTCACCCCTAACTGCCCCCCCACCAGCCTGGTTGCCCCCAACTGCCCCCCTCTACTGGCCTTGGTCACACCACACTGCCTGCTTGTTCAGTCATTTGGTCATCCCTCACTAATCCTCCTGCCAGCCTAGTCGTAGGCAGCCATCTTGTGAGGGCATGAGGATCAATTTGAATTATATGGGATACATCATATATAAATGTATTTGGTGTATATATGTATACACATATGTGTATATTATACTTTTATGTTTAAATTTGAAGATAAAAAGTTAAAACAAGTGAAACAATCCAATCAAATGACTATAACTCCTTTTTATCACAGCAATGTTTCTATGTGAGTTTGTGTGTGTTCTGTGTGGCATTTTCAATTGTTTTAGTTTTTATTTTGTCATTTTTTTCATTTCACAACATATTGCAAACATATTCTAAGTCAAAATATATCCGCACCTTGAAGGGAAGAGATTAATCAAAGAATGTATATGCATATAAGCATAACCCAAGTATACAAACAATAGTGCTGTGAATTCCTGGGAAGAGGTGGGGTGAGAAAAAGGGATATCTGTAATACTTGGAACAAAAGATAAATTTTAATATATTATATGAATGTTCCATAATTTATTCAACTATTCTCAGTAAGCAACTTCCCATCTTAAAGTTTTTCTCCTGAAATGGACCAAGTATATCTGTCCCTTTCCTTCTGCTAAGAAATGTAGTTACCCCCAAAAAGATGAGACTACAAAGCCCTGAGAAGTGACTAGATGGCAAACACTCTGGAAATGGCTCTGTTCACTGAGAGAGATGATGATTAGTATTAGTTGATATTTTAATTGTGATTTTATGTCCATACATTTCAGTATTCCACCATTTTTGTTGTTGTTTTTAAAAGTATTGAGGTTATTGCCTAGCCAGCTTGGCTCAGTGGTTGAGCATTAACCTATGAACCAGGACGTCATGGTTCGATTCCTGGTCAGGGCACATGCCCAGGTTGCAGGCTCAATCCCCAGTGTGGGGCATGTGGGAGGCAACTGATCAATGATTCTGTCATTACTGATGTTTCTATCTCCCGCTCCCTCTCCATTCCTTTTAAATCAATTAAAAATATTTTAAGAAGTGTTGAGGTTATATAATCCTAATAACAAACACAATAACAAATCCTCTTGAAAGAAAATAAAAATCTACTGTATTCACTTTAGTTGTAATATTTTTGGTATTCAAACAGTGAGAAATGTATAAATAAAAACAGGTTAAGAGCTCCCATCACTATCACCACTTTCTATGATTTCATATTCCTACTACTACCCCCCTAAGGTACTTAGTGACACTAGTTTGCTATACATCTTCCACACATTTCTCTGAAATTTTCTCTTTGGAGATACGGCTTGCAGTACAGATTGTTCCACACAGCCTCTCTAGAGACTTTTTAGCATTAGAGATAATGAGAACCCTGGTGTCAGCTGACAGGATTGCAGAAACAAAGGGACTGTGCAATAACCTTATTCTTAAATGTGCCGTGATTCTTTTCCCTTTCCTTTCTATATCCATCTACCCAAATCACTACACAACTGTGCAGTTTTCTGTGAATGGCTCCACAGGGCCCAATTCCGTGGACAGAGACCATTTGAATTCATTCAGGAAATCTTTGCCAGGCACCCCCCCTTAAACCAACTCAGACTCCAAAATCCTGGGAACCAAATTTCTTCCCAGCCTATTCAGAAGTGGCGGCGACTACTAGGGACTCCCATGTCTAGGCTGGCTTCAAATCAAACGGTCTCTTCAGAAACACAGATACCTTTAACTGACCATCAGGGACTGATACAAAGCTCAGCATTCAAATGAAGACATCAGTCTGTACTTTTTGCCAAAGCAGCACAATGTCCTTCTTGAGTGCTTGTGACAGAGGGACTGAGAAAACACTTGCAGCCTAGAAAATCATGTCTATAACCCCAGTTCAAACCTCTTCCCACCCCATGCCTGCTCTTGTTCCCACCACCCTTTTCCTCCCTCCTTCCTGTGGCTTAATAAAAGGGGTTAAAGGCTTACAAGAAGTGGAGAATCAAAAACAGACCTTAAAATCTTGCCAAATAACAAAACAATTAAGCTTGATCTACAATTCCCAAATATCAGTCAGGATCACACAGGCAGAGATCACAATAAATTCATACATGCTTTTATTTTACTCTCTGCATATCAAATAGAAATAAAATACCACAAATTGATGGGGGTGAGGTCCAGATTTTATAAGGTTACCTCCTAAATCCTAACTTACTCAAAGTTTAGAAATTGCAGTGAATAGAAGCAGTCACAGAGCACCCTTATTGAATTTGGTGAACAAAAACAAGAGCATAAAATTTTATAAATATTTTTTTCTAAAACTAACTGCAATGAACTATTTTAAAGACATTCACACATTTGAAAAAGTAAAAGTACCAGAACATATATCATTTTTATTCATTTGTCATGGTTTTCTTAATGTGTCATCTTATTTTCTATTACTAACATCATCAGAGTGTGTTTTCCCTAGTATTTTATCATGATTTTTTTATGAATTGACTATTAATTATTTCTACTGCTGCCTTAGATTTATTGAATGTCACCACAGTAATATCCCATGGTATCATGTGAAATATGAAGCTATTAACAAATAATCAAGTGAGAAATGAGTCTAAATTTCTCTCTTTTTCTGTAGAAGTTCCTCTATTTAAGGTATTATTTCCACGGATCAATAAAACACAGTTTTGCCCTCATACAATGAAAGTGAATACACTATATTGTTTATTGGTGGCTGGCTATCCTTGATTTTGTTTTCAAATTGGAAATTTTAAGTTTACATTTAATTTATTCAAGAAATTTCTTCAAAAGAGATGTTCTGAAGGAAAAACATAAGACAGTTTTCAGAATCATAATAATCAGATCTGTGTGAAATAGTTTCCAGTCCTCTGAAGGAAGATGAAAGAAGCTTCTCTCTTCCATAATTACAAGCTCTCTGAGAATCAGGATCAGGTTTAGTCACTACCAGTATCTAGAACAGTTATTGGCACATTGTAAGCAGCTAATAAAAATGAATAAAATTAAATGAATTAATTAATATTAAAAATATCACAAATTAACAATATAACCTTTATCAGAAATAAGTAGGGCATAGATGGACCTAGAGAATATTATGCTAAGTGGAAGAAGCCAGTCAGAGAAAGATAAATATCACATTATCTCACTCAGATGTAGGATATAAGAAACAACATAAACTGATGAACAAAAGTAGATTCAGAAACAAAGAAATACTGAACAGACCATCCAACTTCAGAGAGAAGGCAGGGGAGGGGGGAGGTAAGAGATCAACCAAAGGACTTGTATGTGTGCATATTAGCATAACCAATGGACATGGAAACTGGGGCGGTAGGGGCTTGTCCTGAGGGGTGGGAGTGGTAGGGGGGTGTCAATCAATGAAAAAGGAGACATATGTAATACTTTAAACAATAAAAAAGATGTTTCTTATGATATGTGAGTTTTTGAGTCAATGTAATATTATATGTCTCTTTAATGAATTTATTCATTTATATGTTATAAAGAGAATTAGAGGCTTGATGCATGAAGATTCATACAAAAATAGGCCTTCCTTCTCCTGGTTACCAGCACCAGCTTCCCTCCGGCACCCAGGACCTGGGCCTTTGCTCTGGCCACTGCCTTCTGCCTTCACTCCAGCCCTGCTGCCCTCCTGTAGTTCCCTCCATTCCCTGCTCTTCCCCCCACCCCTCATAGCAGGCATCCCGAACTGCCCTGGCCACTCCATGCCTGCACACGCACACTGTCCAAATACCCAGAGCATCTTTGTCATGTCAATTTGCATATTCCCTCTTTATTGGCTGTGGGCATCACCATCTTTGTTGTGGGTGGTGATCAATTTGCATATTCCATCTTTATTAGATAGGATAAATGTTTTCTCCAACCAGACTATAGCTAATATTTTCTTCTATATAATATAGAATCATTTATATACAAAGGAAAATAGTCTCTATCTTTTCCTTGGGTAGTAACTGAAAAAGTGAATCCGGGAAATGTTGGGGACCTGCCTCAATGCTAAAGAGAAGTATATGGGGAAAGTTAGAATCTACGTGCCAAAATGTCTTAGAGAATAGGAGGAATAGAGAGCTCCCAATATACTTAATTAATGAAACCACTCTCATTGGAATATCAAAACCACATTGGTTAAAGAGTGTGATATATATCTAGTAAGATTAGTGGTAAGACACGCAAGTAAATGAGAGATATCGTAACATTATGCACAGTGTATTTGAAAGGAAGTAGGAGCTCTAGCCCATAAGTTTTGGGGCTTAGGATTAGGGAAGTCTTCCTCAAAATGTTGATACTGAGCTGAGCTCAGAAGCTAAGAACAAGGTGAAAGTCAGTGGCAGAGTTGAGGTAGAAGAGGACACATTAAAAGCTTCCAAGGCAAGGAAAAGCCTGGCACATCTAGGCAACTGTGAGTTCCTCAGTCGACTGGACCAGAGTTGGTAAAACTGATGATGCTATTGACCAGGACAACACCTGAATGGCCTTGAACACCACACTAATGAGTACAGACTATCCTAAAGGTGAAAATCAACAAATGAGGGATTCTAGATTAGAGTATGTTATGATCAATTTGCATCCAAGAACAAAAAGTCTATGAAAACTTATCTCCTTATATTTGAATAATTTCTCTCTATTTCTTCTTTCCCTTGCTGAGGAGTGTTCACTCAGATATCTGACCAAATATGTGTGTATTTATATGATCACGTATATGCACCATGGGACTTCCACTTTCTGGGATAACTATACACTTAAAAATGTCAGCTAGCCAGTAACTGAGATACACTGTATATGCACAAAATTGATTTCCATATCTAACTAAATAAGCTGCAACTTCAAAAAAGGATGCTCACTACTCTGATGTTCTTTCTTCTATTTATTCTTTATTTTTAAAATCTTCATTGTTGAAAATATTATATTGACCTCTTCTAGCTTGCCTCTACCCCACACTCTCACTTTTTATTTTTTAGAGTATTCTCATTATCATCCACCCAAAATTTTAATTCAGGTCAGTCACAATACATAATTAGAGAGCACTGTGTACTATTTGATGTGAATATATGAAATGGTAATTATTTTTAGCTCTTCCTAACAGTGGTAGATATTATAATTTTATAATTGCTCCAAATGACCATTTGAAATTAAATAACCCAATTTATATATGGCCAGAAAAATAAGAATTTACTTTCTATAATAATTGTTTTATCATGTACTTAATTCTTGAACAAACCTAGATGTCAAATTATACTATACCTCTATATAATGTGATTTCCATATCATTACTATAGATCCTGTTTGCCAATACAGAAAGATATGTTATACAATCCATATAATAAAGAGGTAATATGCAAATTGTGTGTTACGGCATCACAGTAACCGCCATTCAGAAGGCTGTGCGTGCAGGAAGGGGACTTGCATGATGCTCACTTTCCTGCCCCTGGCACTGGGTCGGGGAAGTGAGGCTGTGTCCCCAGCCCAGCACTGGAGTCCTCTTTTTCTCTCAGGTGCATGTGCTCCACAAACACCCCCACAACAGTGTGCCCCACCAAGAGCACTCTGCCCAGGGGGGCCTAACACCCTTCCTGAGGTGAGAGGGGACAAGGGGTGGCACCTGCACAGCAAAAGGCCGGTTCTCGGTGCACAGCCAGCAGACACCAACTGGAGGGTGAGTGTCGGCGGTGACCCCTAGGTCACACATGCAAATTGAGAGAGTGTGGGCCCAACATGAAGGAACAGCCCAGACACAACGACAGAGAGTGGACGTTGAGATAAGGCACCAGATCTCTACAGGCCATCAGGTAAACAACCTGGGGATCCCACTGCCACAGACACACAGGGTAGCCCCACGACGCCCAGGACTCGGGTGGATCCTTCCAAGCGCATAACTTTGAAGCCTCCTCTTGCCATCCCGACCGGACCCATCACCATGGAGAACACAGGCGACCCTCACACCACAGGGAAGCCATCCATCCATTCATATGCCGGTCCAATCTCGACGGGGGCTCGCATCCTAAGTGGAATGCTCCCTGAGGACAAGCCGGGCCCTGACCATACTTGTGTAAGCATACCCATCGCCTGCGAATTCTGGATGGGAGCGGATAGAGCCCCACTTGAGGCATGAGAGTGGGCATGCTGGGGGACAGGAAAGGCCTCTGCGTCCCCTCCCCTCTTTGGCACAAACCTGGAGAGAAGCCTCGCACAAACACGAATGCACACACGTGCACACATAACGCAGCGGTCCCGCAATGGATGCTGGCCCTGCCAGGTGAGACCCTCCCCCGACTCCGAGCTGGGAGGCACAAGCCACAGTAGGCAAGACACACTGTGTCATCGCTCAGCCCCTCAAAGCCAGTGCAAGAGGGGCCCGAGTGCCCCAACAGAGGCGGCTGGCTACAGGTCCCAGAGACGAAAGAAGTCAGTACTAAGACAGGACAAAAAGCATAGAATTTTTAATTAGCCTGTAAAAAAGAGTAAAAGAGTGAGGGAGGAGTGGGGAGGATGGGGAAGAAGAGGACAGAGAGAGAGGGAAGAACTTTATAAAAGAGTCCGCAGAGAGCAGAGTTAAAAAAGGAAAGTGGATGTATGAATGAACTGTAGGAGCTCTAATGAAAATAGGGAGTCAGATTTTAAAAGTAGGAAAAGAGAAAAGATAAATGATAGTGAGCAATTAGGCAGGTAGATAGATAGATATTAAAACAGTGGAAGTAAGTAGAGAAGAATATATGGGATAGGTAGGATGGGAGAGAAAGAGGGAGGGAAGAAAAGTTTTAAACGGGAGCTGGTAGAGTTTAAAAGAAGAATGGGAAGAAGGAAGAAATGGGGGAGGGAGCAAAGCACGTCCGAGGGAGGAAGTGAAGAAAAAAAATTAAGGTGGGAAGGAAGGAAAAAGGGAGGGAGGGCAGGCATAGAGATAAAGGAAAGAAGGAATGTGGGGAGGGAGGGTGGATAGGAGAAAGATGGGAAGAAGGATGATGGAACAGAAGTAGAATATTAAGGAGGAAAAGAAAAGTTTATAAATGACAAGTCAGTGGGGAAAAGTGTTACATAAAGGAGGAGAGAAAAATTGTGCGAGAAGGAGAAGCCAGTAAGGAAGTCAAATACAATTGTGTGTGAAGGGGATAAGATTTTAAAAAAAAATAGTTAATAGGGGCGACCAAGCCAGCAGGGGAGGGCAGTTAGGGGTGACCAGGCCAGCAGGAGAGGGCAGTTAGGGGGATCAGGTGTCAGGGGAGGGCAGTTAGGGGGATCATGCATAAATAAAATACTGTACTTAAACAACCAGCAAGAATTGCAGCTACACAGACCCTACCATAGCCTAGTTCTTCAAAACCACTATGAAGACTGCTCTACAAACCTGAGATAACTGTGGCAAAACTAAGACTGGAAACTGGATTCTGAAATGTTTGTATTATGCCTGTAAATTTTCTTTAAAATATTTTTATACTTTAAAAGATAGGTTTCTTCTCATTCTATCCAGAGAGAAAGAGCTCCTACATATTTCCATTTGGTATATTCTCAATGAAAAATGAGTATTTATTCTCAAATAGCATGTAAGTTAGTTGCATTTTCAGTCGAGAAATACACATCATAACTTTTAATAGAATTATTCAAGAAGTTAATGGAGGTCAAACTGAACAATGGTCACTATGCCTGGAAGCAGAAATAATAACTGCTGTATGAAATAGGTCCTGGCTATCGCTTTCTTCTTCTGAAGAAAGGAGCCTTATAATGATGTTTGGTATTCTGTTTGTAAATGTGTAGTAGAAGGAATAAATAGAGAAGTAGGGAGAACTAGGAAGTCACTGATTTTCCAGTATGCCACCTGACTTAAAACTCATGGACACTTTAGATTTCCTAAGTATAAAATAATAGTTATAGAGTAAAATGATCATTTTTCTGAGATAATCAATGTCAAAAGAGGGAATTTAGAACTTCCCTAATTAATACATGAAGTTAGAAAAATGGGGACAGGGAGCAGGAAATTAAAAAAGACAGCAGAAAGGAGAGGAGAGTGTGAAAGGGAGAGACACTAGAAAGAAAATAGTGCAATGAAAAAAGAAGAAAAAGAAATTAAAGGCAGAATAATGATCATTTTCTCCCCTACATGGTTTAACATGTTCTGAGTAGACATGTTTGTTGATTATCTTTTCTAAGAAAATAAGAGTGAGGCCATTGAATAAAACAAATCATTTTGCCTTTCTTGCATCCTAATAAGTTTTGTAAAAACGGCAAAAAATGTAAAAAGTTTACATTTAGAAAAAGTTATAAACCACTAAAATAAGATTAAAATATGCTTCTACACATAATTTACACATAGCACTTGTGTTACATGAGAAAAACATGTCACACTGAAGCACTGTCTTGATTCATCCTAGGTTTGCCCAATATTTTTAAGAATATATAGTTAGATTAACTTATAAACACAAATAAAGGAACACTGGACTGGCAATCATTTCAAGCATAGAATGATTTGTAATGAATCAATTATTTAAGAGGCACTTTACCAATCAGCATAAAATAATAAGTAATAATTCAAAAATTACATTGAAACATTTTGAACTGGAATACACTCCAACAAGTTGGCAATATTCTGCTTTTGCAATCTGCTTTTCATCACTCTAGAAAATAAATTGCTCCTGCATAAACAATATTTCAGTAACTGACAGGGTTGGCAGCTAGGCTGAAGACAGCAGGGATATTAGCAACCATGACTGATAGCAAAATTGGGTGTTGCAGAGAGAGGAAAAAGTATACATTCAAATCTAAGGCATGGCTGTTGTATTTCAGAATCCTTTCAAAAATGTGGGATGACATATTGAGGTCACCACTGATTAAAAAGATGTATTTGCCAAGGGAGCCTTTTACCTCCTCTGAAATTGTCAAGAAGCCACTTGGAGATGTGGTGGCCTGACCCTTGCTGCTATAGGCACATCCTAGTGCCTATGGCTAAGTTCCTCTAAACTGGGTTCAGCCACTGGATGGTGTGGCTAATTAGTGAATGAAGCTGAAGACTCAGTCCTACTAGAGGTAATAAGAGTATTAAACCTCAAATCCACCAGAGCAGAGCTGGAAGAGTCAGTTGATGAAGTCTGGATGCAAAATCCACAGTTTTGTTATAAAAGTTTTCCTCACCAATTTCCTCTAAATTATATTTACTGGGACAGTCTATTAAATATTGTTTTTCATTCAGTTAATACCATAACAAAATCTATTCTAAAAATACAAAAGATAGATATTAATATTTCCCCTGGGCTGCCTTCTCAAAACATTTTTCTCAGAAATTTTTATTATGTGATTTATCTTTTTTTTTTTAAAAAAAAGAGATATCTATTTAGTACACAGAAGAGTGAAAAACAATATATTTCCCCATCTCCCAAAGGAAAGCACTCCTCTCTAAAAATTTATAGTTATTTACCTAAAAGGAAATGTTCTAATTCATTCTGTATAGCAGAGACTATTTGTTGTCCCTAAATACCCAGTCTCCCCTCCTTCCTCTTGCTAATAGCCCCTGAGTTTAACTAGAAATCGGGCAGCCATTCATATGTTCCCAGCTTCCCTGACAGTTCAGTGTGCCCTTGTGGCTACACTCTGTCTTGTGATGTAATGAAAGTGATGAGTACAACTTGCAGGAGCTTGCCTCCTTCTTTTTCCCTTCTCCCCTCTTTGCTTTTTATTATGTTAAAAACAGCAACCCACTCAGATCCCGTGGGTGACCTTATAAGCTGGTTTGCCCAGGACACTCCCATTTGCTCTTGTTGTCCCAAGGTCTTGTGGTCACCCTAACCTGAGACCATTAAATGGAAGTTACTGAGGGTAGCCAAGTTACAAAACAGAAAAAGCCACTCCTACGTTAGACTTTGTTAGAACAGTTGAAAGGGCAGACAATATAAAAATAATCTGAAATACTTGTTAATTTTCAAATAAGAATTCTTTCCTTCAAAGTGTCTAATATCTAGTGAGTTGTTGAATATTGAAACAAATAGTTTTAATCAAGGCAGGATTTTCTTAAGTGCTTGAAAACTTAAAGGAAAGACAAAAAAATGCAAGAATGCAGGTGGATGAAGGTGAAGAATAATAATAATAAAAAAAAGCCAGTAGTTTTCTTCTGAGGAAACCCAAGAAGACTTCTTGGATGAAGTAGCATTTAACCTGAACCTTGCATAATAAATATGAATAGTCTTTCAAAAGCCATCAAAAATATTCTCAGTAAAGAGATCAGCACTAGCAAAGATATAAAGGTGGAAATGTAAATGACATCCTATCTAATAAAAGAGCAATATACAAATTGACTGTACCTTCACTACCCCAATAAGCCACACCCACCAGCCAATCACAGGGCTCTGGGTTAGGCCAGCCAGGCCGTGGGCAGGATCAGCCAGCGATGGGGGGCCCTGATTGATGGCCCTGGGGTTAGGCCAGGATGGGTTGTGGGCGGGGCCATTGAGGACACAGAGGGGGTGAGGCAGGCACCCTGTGAATATGAACACCCACTGAGCTGCAGAGCAGCCAATGTGATATATGCCTGAGGTCCTGTGGCTAGAGAGTGGCCCACAGCTCATCACCTTTCCACTGTGCCCAGCCACCTGCGTATGGTGATGCTTGCCAAGTCTACACCAGGTCCTGAGGCTGGGGAGGACGGCGGAGGGGAGTGTCCCAGCTCCCGCCTCCCAGAGCTCCCGGTTTCCAGTGTGAGGCCCAGCTGTGGGGGGGCAGGAGAGGAGCCAAGACACAGCCCGGGAGACAGAGGAAACCGAGCCACACAACCCAGCCCGGCCTGTGTGCAGAGCTGCGGCAGGGAGTGCGGGAAAGGAAGTGAGAAAGGGGAGAGCTAACACACAAGCAGCGGGGACGTCTCCATGGGCCAGAAAGGCACTGGACCCAGGCCATCTGCAGACCCAGGCCTGGACTCTGCCCGGCGTGTGTGGCCCCACTCCTGGGGTAACAGGACCAGAGTTCCCCTCAGAACAGGACTCTGGAGCTGGGCTCACTGCCCACCCTTACTGGACATTGATGGTCTGGGTGCCGTGGGCACGCTGTGACCCAGGATCCAGAGCCGCACTCAGCCTGGGCACCGGGCCCAAGCACCGGGAAAAGGAGCCCTGGTTGCTGTCCCCAGCGCAGGTTGTGATCCTGGGCCTCCCGCCTGTAACATCCAGAAATCCAGGAGCAGAGGGGTTATCTCAGAGGCAAAAGCAAGCCCCAGGCCTTGGGCTGTCTGACTCGCAAGCCGACAACTGGGAAACCTGTGGGCCCAGGGCGCTAAGGAAGCCGGTAAATAAAAGCCCCCACCTACGTGTAGGATGAATTCACCACAAGTAACAGGACCGCGTGGCGTGGTCCGACAGAGACTTTAACACAAATCCACGGAGGAGGCGCCAAGAGCAAAACCAAGAAGCAGCTTCCACTCCCTCATCATTGATGCTTCTCTATGCCTTTCTCCCTGTCCTTTCCTCTCTGAAATGAAATTAAAAAAAAAAAAAAGCGATTGATCGTACAGCCATGTGATGGCTGGGTGCCAGACCAGGCTATAGTCAGAAGAAAAGAGACATACTATACACAGGAATAAACATAAACATTACAAAATATTTCTCATCAGAAACAGTATAAGGAAGAAGATAGTAGAGCAACATCATTAAAGTACTAACAAGGGGGAAAATCCTCTCAATTTATAATTCTAGACTGAGTGAAAATATTTTTTAAATAGTTTAAAATAGTCAAAATATATTTTTAACTATTTTAGAAATAGTTGAAAATATTTTATGTGTAAAAGATTGAATCTTTTTTAATCACCAGTAGATTTGCAGTGTAAGAAATGTTAAAAGAAGTCCTGCAAGCAGAAATAAAATTTTGCCAGATACAAATAATGATCTATACCAAGAAATGGAAAACACCAAAGACAGTATATGCAAAGAAAAAAATATAATACAAGTTTCTTATTATTGAAATATATTTAAAGGTAATTACCATAACTACTTAAACAAATAATAATGTAATGTCAGTTTTATAACATCTGTTTAAGTAAAATTCATGACAACAATAGCACAAAGATTGCCTGGGAAAAATAAAAATTTGTTACAGTGAAGTTTCTATACAAGATGTGAAGTAGTAAAATATCCACTTGAAGATAGACTGTGACAAGTTAAAATCCTATATAATGAAGAGTTAATATGCAAATGTTTATCACACCTTCATGCCATCATGCCATAACAGCTTAGACATTCAACACTGGGGAGAGAGAAATGGGGACCAGACAGGGTACAGACTGGGAGAGGAACAAGCCACCCACTCCACGGTCCCGGATGCCAACAGCTGTGCCTGCCTCTCTGGCCCAGGAGAGGGACAAGCTGCCTGCCTCACAGTCCTGGGTGCCGGCAGCTGCACCTGTGCCTGCAGCCCAGGAGAGGGACAACTGCATGCCCTGTGGTCCTGTGGCCCGGGTGAAGCTGGCCCGGGTCCTGGGTGCCTATAGCTGGCTAGAGGAAGGGAAGCCTGGCTCCCAGGTGTGGGGCAAGGCAGAGGCAGTTAGGGGCAATCAGGCCAGTAGGGGAGCACTTAGGGGTGATCAGGCTGATAGGGGAACAGTTAGGGGCGATCAGACAGGCAGGTGGAGATAGTTAGGGGTGATCAGGCAGGCAGAGGTGGTTAGGGGCAATCAGGCAGGCAGGCCAGTGAGCAGTTAGGAGCCAGTGGTCCTAAATTGCGAGAGGGATGTCCGACTGCTAACAGTCAGACTGCCAAAACATCCCGAAGGGGTCCCTGATTGAAGAGAGTGCAGGCTGGGCTGAGGGAACCCCGCCCCCATGCATGAATTTTGTACACTGGGCCACTAGTTTTCAATAAGTGAAATAGTAGAATATCAGATGGATAGGATATGGGAAAAACTGAAACAAGTGTTATAACTGGGATGTAATTTGGGAAAAATGTGAGTGCAATTTGCATGAACACAAACACACCAAGATTTCCCAAGGGCTGGGAGAAGAGAAAGAGTAGTTTTCATCAGAACCAAGGCACTGATTGGTCCCTGAGAAATGGGCCCTGACCAGCCCCATAGCTCACAGGAAATTTTGTGGGACCTGGGAATAGAAGACTTGGTAGACTCTGTCCTAAGTAAAAGAATGGAGAGAATCCTCAGACAAAAAATAAAAGCACAGTGCTTCATAAATAATAAAATGTTAGCCAACTGTAAAAGTTTATTATGACTCAGCATGGGCAGGCTAGAAAGAAGTAGCAGAAGTCTGGTAGACAAGCAAGAAGCTTTAAAATGAAGTCTGTCATGTAACTTGCTTCTTCCAGTGATCAAGGCCCAGACAGAAGATAGTATGACTGCATGTATCAGCATTGCCAGATGGCACAATGGGTCAGGTAGATGCACCTCACCAACAACACTGTGACATTACGGAAGTCTTCTAGAACTTAGGTTCAGTTCAGCAGAAAAGATGAGAAAAATTCTAATCAGAACCATTTTTTGACTCTTCAGAAAATAGTTGCTCAAAATAGAAATTATGTTCAGTTGTAGAAAAAGTTAAATAAAGAATTTTTGCTCACTTGTGTTTTAAGAATGATGGGAAATATCAGCTCACATAATGTCTCTGAAATGTCTAACCCAGACACTTGAAATGATAGTACTCCAACTATAATAGGTAACATGGATGGAGAAGAAAATTACTAGCCTAACACAATTTTAAAAAATTCTGCCTCAATTAATGATGGGAATCATCTTTTTAAGCAATTACTCTTCTTAATTTATTTCTTTAAAAAAAAGACTATTGATTACATTGTCTTATGCATATTTTCTCTAAATCAAGTTAAATGAAAAAATAGACTAAATGATTTAATAAGTTAAAATATTAAAATTGAACCACAAGTTATAGTGAACCAGAAAATTAAGTTAAAATAAGAGCAAATTAAATATAAAACATAATTGAAAATTAGCAGTTATCCTTGCCAACTAAATGTCTAGTTTTAATTAAATGTTTTCTGTTGAGTTTAATTATCAATATTGCAACAAAGTTGCTTTATAATCTCAATATAAAACTTTAACAACAATAATAACTAAAGTTTATGAATGAATTAGCATGGAATCTAACCATCATTTATAATATCATTCTATTGTAAAATATGTCCCATGTGCCAAACAGCTCACCAAGTAATTTTGAGGAAATTGAAGGGGAATATCAAAATGAGGTATAAGGGGAGAAGGAGAATAAAAAAAAATAGAAAAAAGAATTCCCACCATCTGAATGTGACTTTAGCAATGAAAACAATGAATCGCAAAATTTTGTCCAAATTCTCTATGCCCATTAACTTATGCTGCCCAAGTCAGTGAGCATGCCCAGTTTAACAATGTCCCTGACCTCCAGATGAAGTGCTTAAGAGAAAGGAAAGAGTCAGCAGAGAGCAAGATGAAAGGGAAACCCCATACAGAAACATGACGACTGTAGAGTCCCTCAGGACCTGAAGGATATGGAAAGCATTAATTCTAACAGATCAATATGTAGAAAACGAAGCCTTGGGGGGATTTTCCAATGACCTGTAACCTTTGGGACAGGTGTTCCCTGTGTTCCTAGTTATTGCCTCACCTTCAGTAACCTCGTAAACACTCTACCTAGTCCCACCTGTTTCATCCTTATCGGGGTGATGGTGAGACAGGTTTTCATCTTTTTATTGTTGAACATGTAATATTTTAAACCCTGGGTACCTAAAGAAAAACAAAATTAAAGAAAAATTCATTGATCTTAAGTGTTACATTTGCTGGCCCTCAATAAAAACTAGTGAGCAATGAGATAAATTGTCTCTCTATTGGAGGGCTGAAAAATTTTAAGTCCCTACTCAGTAATTATAATATAAAGTAGGCATATTTATATCAGAATTAAAGTCTGATTTGTAGTTATTTTGAAGTCATGCCCCTTTTTCCTTTTAATGAGTCATTTGATTTACTTTTACTTAATTTATTAACATAATTTTAAATAAAGTAAGAGGCAATTAATCTACTTTAATTAGGGCTATTTTGTAGTCAAAGTTTAATTCTACTAATTTCCCTATAAATGGTATACATGAAAGAGATATTTTACTGTTATTATGTTAGTTCATCATGCAATTATACCATGAATTCTTTGGAAGAAAAGAACATATTAAGATATAATTCAAAATAGAAGACAAAGGCAAAAACACAGCACCTGATTCATTCGCAAGAAAATTTCAATGTCAATGATTGGCCCTAGAAACTTAAAAAAATTCTTATTGGGTTCTTTTTTTAGTCAGAACATTTATGAGAGACAAAGAAAAAGTATTTATAAGCAACAAGTCCATGCAAAATCTATGAACAGCTGAGATGCCAAAATATTAAGCTTAGGTTGAACAAAATAAAAAATTGCAGTTTTTGACCCAACCAAATGGAAACTTTATATGATTCACCTAATAATCATATTCTCAAACAGAAGAAAAATATACATAACACATATACCGCATTTAACTAATAAAGAATTCCATATTTTAAATGTCCTTAATGATTACACTTACCCAAAGGACCTTTTCCTGAATTACCAAGGCAAGGTTATTGAATAAGGAAAGTAGCTTCATGAGCAGTCTTCCCCAGAACCATCCAGACCTTTATAATAAGTTACCAATGGGAAGAAACTGAATACAGTCATTGAATACAGTTATAACAAGTTTGGTCAACAAGGGACTTCATATACAAATAACCACTAGTGATATCCTAACCCTCATAATACCCTAGCTGCAGTAACAACGCAGCCATGGTGATGCCTTAGCCATTCTAACATATCACAGCACATTATTCAAGTGTTTGTAGTGATGCTGGTGTTAAAAAAAAAAAAACACCTACTGGTGCTGCCAGTCCTTAAAAAATTATAGCACTTACAACTGCTGTAGTAGGTTATACCATCTAGCTTTGTGCAAGTGCACGCTATGGTGTTTGCATAACCACACATCTCTCAGGATGTATCCCCATGGCTAAGCAGCACATGGCTGTATTTAAGATGTAAATTTAAAAATATCTTGTGTGGACTCACATATTGCAGGTGAATTCAACATTTTCTTAAGGAAAAACGTAAGAATTCCTCCAGATCCTACTGTAGGATTTCCTCCCCCCACCAAAAAAATGTGGCTCTGACCTCCCAGGCAAACTAGGGAAAGAGAAAGACATTAAGTTCATTGGATGTCATCCTGATAAGAGAAGAGAGCTTCCTGGGAGAAAATAAAGTGATTCTTGGAAGAAGAAAAAAAGAAAATGCAAACCAGACCTTCTTGACCCTCATGACCCTCCTTCCCCAGAACCTTACAGGATCAATCTTTTCTCATTCATCTGTAAAAGCAAATTTCTGAAGAAGAGCAGGATATTGGAAAGGAGGAGAGATTAAAGTATTATACAACTAATGCCCCTAAAAGATCCTGCTTCATCTCTCTTCTCAGTAATGCCAGCAATAGTTGGAGAAACACATCAAGCACCAGGGCTCTGTGGACCTTTTCTGCCAGGCCGCGTGGGGTTGGGCAGCAGAACAGAGGTGCGAGGGCTTCCCAGAATTTCCAACATTAGGATGTATGGATCTTTCTGCTGATCTCTTTCCTATGACTAAGTGTTTGTCACTTTTGTGAGAAGTATTTAAAAGCTCAGAGTGTTCTGTTTTCAGAACATTGAAATAATTAACACAATAACTCTAAAACCTTAAGAAATTAGTTGTTCTCAATCTACTCTGAATTAGCAAATGCTTTTTGGAGCTGGGAGATACATCTCATCTTTACATTAGCACTTTTGATGGATCCCTTTTAAAAATGAACTTGTAGTTTTTGCCTTCTTTAATAGCCACACTATACGTGGTGAGGGATTTGGAAAGCGCTGTGGATGAGCTTGAATTGGAATCAGACTATGAAATCTGTGTAATCATAGGAATGTTACTTAATATCTCAGTTTCTGGTTTCTATCTCTAAGTACCTATCTCTTTGTTGAAAAGCAGAAATGTGATAATGTATCCAACACAAAAATAAATATCAAGAACCTAAATTCTCAATAAATTTTAGTTACTTCATCCCTTCTTCTCTAACATAAACTCTCCCCAAATGATCACAACTGTGAAACATGCCTTAAGAGTTTGAGATACAAGGGGTTTTTGTATTCATTCCTGCTTTATCCCTTTTCCCAGACTATTACTTCTGGTTTTCTAATTCATTATGTCAGTGTCCCTAGTAGGGATGTCAATTACCCAGCCCCAATCTACTACTCTGCAATCCATGTATGCCATATAAGGGATTTGGGCTACACATACACCAGAAATCCTGTCTCAAATTGTGAAATGTATTGTCTCATGTAACAATAAATTCAGAGATAGGGAACACTTTCAGAGCTACTTGGTTTACCCAGAATCATTCTCTCCCTTTTATGCTACATACAGGGTATGTTTCACCCCCATTACCTTGGTCTAAAGAGGGTTATCAGAAGCAGTGGGTTGTGGCATGCTTCCTTGGCGTAAGCAAAGGAGAGAGATGGAGACGCTTTCCCAATTGTGAAACAAAAGAACTTCAGTTGAGTCTGATTAGGTTAAATCAGGTCACATGAATAACTGCTACTAATGAAAGTCACCTGTGAAATGAACAGGCAGTATAAGATTAGATTATGGAAAACAGCTAAAACAGGATTACCTTGAGTGTATAAAACTAATAACTATTCTTAGAGTGGGAGTTGAAGTGGGGGTAAGTCTCCCATTTTCATTTTTTTAAATCATCACATGAGGATATGTTTTTATTGATTTTAGAAGGAGATGAAGGAGAGCGAGAGGGAGAGAGAGAAAAAGAGAGACAGAGAGATTGCCTCCCATACTTTCCCAACTGGGCATCGAACCCACAACATAACCCAGGTATGTGCTCTGACTGAACATCGCAACATCAACCTTTTGGTGTACAACCAACTTAGCCACTGGTCAGAGCTCAGTTTCCTCTTAAATTATAAGCGCTAATCGGGAAAGGGAAGGCACCTGAACACCTGTGGGTTCTATTGGACAAGAATATGTTACATAGGCATGAAAAACCCAGTGTACTTTTGCTGTGCCAATGACTGATTGTGCCGATCAGGCCCAGCATGCAACCTGGCTCAGCCTCAAAACCTTCTCCACAAAGGTAATAGAAATAATATTTATATGACATTAAACTGACAATTTTTTTCCTACTTCCTATAGCTACCTTTTGAATCAAGGGCATAACTTCTCCATAGGAAAGGCTGATCCCAGCCTAGAACTTAGAAGTTATCATTCAGTTTTGCATTTCCACTTAGATAATCATTCATAACATAACCAGCATTTGTAATAAAGGAGAGAGTCCTGTAAATTCCCAAAGTTTCACTTCACTAATCAAAAACAAGGAGGTCTGCACATAAAGCCTCATGGGAATCTACCAGGTAGAGAGGCAGGTGGCAGAGGAAATGGGAAATACCTTCCCAGGTGAGTAAATTATCCTTCTAGGATTGGGGGCAAGAGTGAGAGGAGAAAAAAGAGCAGGTAAAGGTCAAATTGCTTATCAGGCTTCCACGTTCCAGGTTGAAAATCTACAATAATAGTATCAAAAACAATCAGAAAAATCTAGCAAAAGGTTAGTGAAGAACTTGTATCTTACTGCCTAAAGAATAATTTAGAAAAATATCAGGTGCCTTAGGAAAGACTTACACGGCAATAGAATAGCAACAGTAAACTAGAAATTGCAGTATGACATCATGAAGCAGAGAAAGAAAACCAGAAATGATGTTATGTATTGAACACTGGGATACAGATGCCCTTCACACTCCAAGGAGAATGCAGAGGATAGCTGAGGGCACTGACTATGAGTTCAGCTGGACATCAGAAGCAGGGGTGGTGGTAGGGAGAGGATCCACCCAGTGAAGGACAAAGTGACCTTGTAGCAGAAGATCACAGGGTAGACTGCCGAGGCCAAGAATAAAATAAGAGCCACAGCAAGGCCTCAAAGAAATAGTAGTCTCCTGTCTCTCAAGCCAGTCCATCAGAGGCAGGCAAAACTGAGAGCTAGAAGCAGAGGATAGCCAGTGCAGTTTCAAACACATCATGACAGCCAAGCAGATCACCAGAAATAGCAAGGAATTGTCACCTCTGTGTTAATCCCACTCCCATGTTCTAGAAATCACATGACTGCAACTTCACCCCATCTGCCCTTCCCCGTGCTCAGCAAGCCCCATCACACTGGTCTCCCATCCTTTTCTTGACTAAATGCAATGCCTCCCCTGCCTTTTTGTGTGGCTGGCTTCTCCCATCATTTAGGTGTCAGGCTATTGTTGTTTTGTTTTGATTTTTCATAGTGATGTATTTAAAACCAAATCATTATGCTTTATTGTGAAACATTTGAAGCATTCCCATTAACCATCAGGAAGAAGAACTCAAGGATGCCCACTATCACCATTATTACTTTACTTTTCCTAAAAGTACCAGCCAATACAATTGCCAGGTAAAATAAAAAATAAGCATTGGCAAGATATAGACATGACTCCTAAACTTCACCAAAACCATAGACAGAAAAAGAAATTTTTTAAAGACATAAACTCACAAGGATGGGGAACATCAAAGAGAAAATACAATAGAAATATGAAAGCTGCAACAGAAATGAACAAATGATAACCCACTAAAAAAAGAGCCAAATCTCAAATCAGTATGGAAAATTGAGAACATATCCAATTTATATAATTCTCAAAGGTACACTCACACACACACACACACACACACACACACACACACACAACAAACAAAAAATACAAAGCAATCTACTTCTTCTGGTCATGTATCTTCTGATGTCAGGTTGTTGTTGTTTTTTTCCTTTAAACAGTTTATTGATATGTAATTTACATATCATGTCTACCTGACTAAAGTGTACAATTCAATGTGTTTTTTTTAGTATATTATCAGAGTTGTGAAACTATCATCATAACAAATTTTAGAACATTTCATAATTGCAGGTCTCAGTTTAAATGGCACCTCCTTTCAGATGTCATCCCTGATTAGTCTTAATAAACCCACACCCCTTATTTCCTGCTGCTTTTCTTCAAGCAATAATAATTATTTGCAGTTACTTTACTTAGTTATTGGCTTCCTTGTTTGCCATCAGCCTTTCCTACTTGAATGTAAGCTCCATAAGGGAGTTTGTTTCTCTTGGTCATCTTTGTAGTCCCACTAGTAGCAGAGCCTGGCCCATAATAGGTAATCACTAAAAACATTTGCTGAGTGAATGAACTGGTAAGACATAATGACAGCAGAAAAGGAGCCTGAGGCACCATGGGATATTATCATCAAGAGCAACACTATACTGCATTGAGGAGAAAAGGAGCAACAAGAATGAGGGTACTGAGCAGATAATCCAACTGTGCACCTGGTGTGTGGAAGATGAACTGATTCTGTGGGACCGAATAAACCCTTTAGGTTCTTGGACAGTTAGGGAGAGTGGGAATAGAAGACCTCAAAAGAAAACAGTACCGTTAATAAGAATGGGTCCATCTCATTCAATTAACTGAAAAAATAAAATATGATTGTATAAGCCAGTGGTCGGCAAACTGCGGCTCTCTGGCCCCTTGAGTTTAGCAAAGGCCAGCTTAGGATTATCCTAATTAAGTTAATAACAATGTACATACCTATATAGTTTAAGTTTAAACATTTTGGCTCTCAAAATAAATTTTAATCATTGTGCTATTGATATTTGGCTCTGTTGACTAATGAGTTTGCCAACCACTGGTATAAGCAGTTCATGTTAGCAAATTGTTCATATTGCTTACAATAACACATTAAAATATACAGAGTAAATATACCTTTGATGCATCCACTTCATATCTGGCAGTATTAATTAGATGCTCAGTACAGGGTAGGAGCTAGAATTTTTATCCCCATTCTGTCACTTACTAGCTATGGACTTTGAGCAAGTTACTTAACTGCCTTGTGCTTTGATTTGTACATTTACAAAATAGACATATTAATAGTCCCTCCATCATAAGACCTGTTGTATTAAATGAAAATAATCAGAATAGTGTCTGACATATACTGAATTTCTTATAAAAGTTACCTAGTTTTGTATAAGTAGCAGCAGTCCTTATAACAGTGAAGGTGGTGGTGGTGGTAGAGGTAGAAATAGTAGTGGGTAGTAGTAAAATGATAAAAGTGCTGCCCATCATGCCTGTTGTATGAGGCAAGACAGCCAGAGTTCGTTCAGTGTCAAGCAGTGTCAAATACAAAGTACAATATTAATGTTGAATTGACTTGTGCACACAATGCTTCCTACCATACTGCAAGGTGATTTGACACAATTGATTTTTCCTCAAGAACTGAGTGAATCGTCAGGTTTGTAGTCCCTGTCATTGGCACACTGATTCCAAGTAATCCATTCTCAACTTGGACAGCTGCATACATGTTTGCATACGTGTGTGTCACGGAGGATACACATTGGACTATGACTCTGTGTGTTGCAAGAACATGAGAACATCTTTTTTTTTTAAGGAAGAAAAAGTGAGGAGAGAGTAGATATTTCTGAAAGAATTAGTCATGATATTCATAGATCAAGAGAATCATTTATTTTGAGGAGTCACTGGTTTCATTTATTAATATCTTCAAAGCATCCTCTTCAAAGGTGACTGAAATAAGCTGTCATTGAGCTTTTTAGTTGCCTTCACAATTGATTTTCCCAGTGGGGTCTATTCGACCACATGTATTACATAAGAAAACTAGAAAGCAGAGTGAAAAGTGGTTTTATCTTATTACCTGCATCAAAATCAGTTGCAGAGTCAGGGCAAGCCTCCAGGTCCAAAATGCAAGGAACTAGACCAGTTATTTAATTATTCAAAGAGAAAATCTCTAAGAAGAGATTTTCAGCATAAACAAGGGTAAGTGAGCTGACTTCAAGTTAAAAGAGAATGTGTTATCTAAAAAAAAAATAGCCTAAAGGAGTATTTCCTATTAAATAAACAAACATCTAGTGAACATTCGGAGAATGGTTAATGGGATAAAGTTAAACACAAGATAATCAAAGAGCAGAATTATACAACTGACACTGTAAGAAGATAAGTAGTGAAGGAAGTAACAATAAGTAGTTCTTATAAGGTGCCTGATTTTTCCACTTCTAGCACTGCCTAAAAAATAAAATTTCAGACATATGAAGGAAGGGAAAAGTCCTCCAAATCAATCCTAAGATTTGTGCTCATAAACATAATCATGTAAGATGAGATCATTAGGGTAGTCTCTAATCCAATGTAATTGGTATCCTTTAAAAGAGGGAAATTTGGGCACAGACAGGTGAAAAAGAATGAAATACAGCAATGGAGACAGAGACTGGAGTTATGCAGCTGCAAGCAAAGGAACGCCAAGGATTGCTGGCAGGGCCCCCAAAGGAAGACAAAAGCATGCCATAAACTCCCCTAAAGCATGCAAGAGAGCATTGTCCTCCCAACATCTTGATTTTCAGTTTCCAGCCTCCAAAACTGTTAGAGAATACATTTCTATTATGTTAAACCACCCAGTTTGTGGTACATCGTTATGGCAGCCCAAGCAAACTAATACACATCTCATCCCTATTTTCAGCCAAATCCTTTGGGTAGGATGGAACCTACCCTGAATTAAATGAGAACAGCAAAGTCCATTTCCCTGGCCATGTGTCTGCTTCAGGGACAAACACCTGATTGAGCAAGAGCCAGTAAGAATTAAGATAGTTGTTGAACTTCTGGAAAAGAAAAACTCCTTCTTCCTTTTCCCGAGTTGCTGCCAAAACTCTCTTTTCTGTTCGGTGTGAACATGAATGTCTTATCCCTGGAAACTGCCAGTAGCCACCTTGATACAATGGTGCGGGGATCAAGGAAACAAAGCAGAGATGGTAAAAAAACACAAACCAAGCTTTCTTTGCAAGTTTTAGTTTCTGGAACCAGTACACTCCCTTCATCACTGGAGTCAGTGAGCCAACTTTTAGAGAAGCAATTGAAACAGGAATTTTTAGGGGTGAAAAGACAGGTTTAGAAATTTTGGAAATTCAGGGGATCATGGAAGAAGCACAGGTCTGCAGAGCAGCAGAAGGTATATTTCCATAGAATAGGCCAGTGGTCGGCAAACTCATTAGTCAACAGAGCCAAATATCAATAGTAAAATGATTGAAATTTCTTTTGAAAGCCAAATATTTTAAACTTAAATTTTTTCTAATGCCACTTCTTCAAAAGAGACTCGCCCAGGCTGTGGTATTTTGTGGAAGAGTCACACTCAAAGGGCCAAAGAGCCACATGTGGCTTGCGAGCCACAGTTTGCCGACCACTGAAATAGGGGATCTGGAAACAGCAAAAGGTCTATATTTATAAAATCAAGGGAAGGAAACCAACCCCTCATTCAAAGGGAGAAGAAAGCCCAAAGGGGATAGGAAAACAATAAGGGAGGAGGGGAGGAAAAACCTCACATGTCCCCTGTGAGGTTCAACCTTTGAGCTCAGGAGTTACTATAGTAACCAGTCATAGTGACCAAATCAGAAGAGCTATCAATGCATAAAGATCTGCAGCCTTTATAAACCTTGGAAAAGAGAACTCAGTGGGATTCTTTCCCCCTCTCCACGTAGGAATCTGTGCTGTGAGATTCTTTCCCCTTCTCCACATGGAAATTCGTACTTGTTCTTCAATAAATTTCCACCTTTGCTATACTACCCTCCTTCCAGTGGATTCATTCTTTGACTCTGACAAACCGCCCAGGAACCATTCTGCCCAGGGGAACACCGCATGTTCCAGTCCAGAAATCCCTCTTCACAGCCATTTAGATGTTAACACCTAACAGGTTAACCAAGATGGATTTACTGAACTCGGCTTCACTGAACTTTAGAAAGCCCTCTTCCTCACAATAGCCAGGATGTCCCTTTACTTAAAGCATTTACTTTAGAAAACTTTCTGCTGTAAATTCTTTCTCTGTCCCTTTGAGATTCTACCTCTGTCCCTCTGAGTACATCTTTTAAAAAGTTTTACAATCCAGGAATGTCTTTCTCAAGGATCTGGGAGCCCTTCTTTTGAAATGTAATCATCAAAGAAGACAGCATCTCTATCATCTAGTCTCTGAGGAGGGGTAGGAGCTTAGCTTCAATCAGCACCAATTAGCAAGCACAGATAGCCTAATCACACAGACCAGCAGGCCCTGACAGCTCCAGTGATTTCCACTTGCTCACCTCACTCCCAACACTCCTGCCTTGGGTTCCAGGAGAGATGAGTTCAGTCTGTTGATGGTATTACAATTGTCTTGAATGGTCCCTCTTGCCTGTTTAACTATATCCAGTGCAATTTTTCTTTTATCTCTCAGGATCTACTCCACTCTGCATTCTGCTTTCACAAACCCAGACACTACACAAAATATTCAAAATGTTCACAATAGCGTCTTGCTAGTGTACCCTTAGTGAAACATTTTCCTGAGTAACAACACAAGTATGGCTTGTTTCTGTGAGATGAGCAGCTTCAGTCCTTCACCCAGAGAGAGGCCACATTACCAGAATGAATAATGTCAGCAGTTCTTCCCACTGAACTTGATTTTTTTTAAATTTTAGTTCATTTTATTCTGTCAGTTTCCTTCCTCTGGCTTTCTCCCCCACCTTTTCCTCTTGGACCTGAAGCTTTCTGTCTCCCATAGCCAGGTTTTCCTTCCAAATCAGAACACCTGAATGTTTTTCCCTGGTTTTAGGCAGATAATCAGCTACATCTTCTCACACTGAGTGGGCAGACTGCTTCAGACAGGAAATATCTTTCTGTGAAGGCAGCCCAATTTAATTGTTAGGAAAGCATGCCCAAAGGCCAAACACTTTGGTCTGTTTCATTCTGAAGTATTTCTCTTGAGTAGATACTAGACTCTAGGTGAAATTCTCAACTAAAAAGAAATCTCTTTTTTGCCTTTTGTTTTAGTTTTACAATACAAACACTTAAACAAGTAAAAATTAGAAATCAGTCTTTCAATTTAAGTTTTGCTCTGGTGACATTAGTAAGTCCTGCCACCAAGCAAAAACATGGCAAAGAGATAAAATAATTTGCCTTTAACTTCCTCACTTCCCCAGGCCACATCTTCCCACCTGACTGTTTGAGTGTTCTGTTGCTAGTTACACTCCCCTTAATTATTCGAAGCTCTCATCCAGAGTTCTTTTTAACTTCCTTGAAAGAATCAATAGGAAAAAGGAATAGAAGACAGGTCCTCCTCCTCAGATCTCAGGAGTCTCATGCTGGGATGGTGGATAGAATTGGAGGTTTTCTCTACTTCTCTCCTTGGAGGAATACTTTCAGCAGCTCAGCAATAGCGGCTTACAGTGTCTCTCATTTCATTGTTCCAATATCGGAGAGCTCAGCCTTGCTGCTAGCATTAATAAGGGAGCCACTCACTAATGTGATAGTGATATTATATGACCATTGGTAATAAACAGATTTGTCTGTACTACAAAGACTGCCAATGAGGCTAACAGGAAGAGACTAGAAAAATCAGTTACCAGGATGTTTTGTTTGTTTATTTTTTATTGATTTTAGAGAGGTGAAGGGGGAGAGAGAAAAAGACATCAATTAGTTACATTCTGTCAACCAAGGATTGAACCACAACCTGGGTATGTGCCCTGACCAGGAATCAAACCTGCCACTTTTGTGTATGGGATAATGCTCCAAACAACTGAATCACATCAGCCAGGGCATATTTTTCAGTTAAAAAAAATGGGAAGGTTGTGTTGTGGTGCAGACACGGCAGAATGACCACTGGAGTCCAAGCCAAATGAAATTTAGGGAGCCTTTATTAGCCAGCTAGGGACTGCTTAGCCTTCCTCCATGCAAGGAGTCCAGAGAGTAGCCCCGACCTCACGTGCAAGGTAGCTTTTAAGAACTAAACCACATTCTTGTTTGTTGGCAGGCTAAATGAAACAATGGCAACCTTAAACAAAGCAGTTTTTTTTTTCAGCTATATTGGCACACTGTAAAGGCAGTAAACCCACGTCCACTCAGGCTATCAATATCCTATACAGCTAAGCAACTGGCATCCTGTCTTGCAAGGTGCAGCTGGGTTTCATGGTCAGGGCAGTCACAGGGAAGTGCAGTTAAAATTTTTCTACCTTCTTAACAGATTGTAGTAATGGCAATGGCAGTTCATAAGGAGACTTTAGTTAGAAAAATCACTAGGACTAGGTGATGATTGATTGGATGTAAATGAGAATGGTCAGGGAATAAGTTTCAAGAATGACACCAGGTTTCATGTTGGAGCAACAGGATTGAAAATAATAGCTGACATTCATTTATATTTTCTATTTGTCTAGTGCTGTTCTCAGTCCTCTACATGTAGTCTATGCGGTGCACAGGTCCTCCTCTGCAGGAATGGGACCTTTATGGACACCGGGTATTAGACAAAGGAGAGGGTATGAGTAGTCATAGGCACATAAAAGAGTCTTTATTGCAGCCCAAGTAGCCATTGCTACCAAGGAGCCATTAGATAAAGCAGTTCTTCAAAGAAGCCTCAGAAAGTAGTTAATAGGAGCCATTGCTAACAGAGTAGCCCGACCAAATAGCCTCAGCCAACATAAAGCAGCCTCTCTCTGGCTGGTCAACAACATATCTTTACATCAACTTAGACAAAAGAGGCTTCTTGGCAAATAGTGATATCAATATTTAGGTTATAGAAAAGTAGACCTGCGCAGTATGAACAGTACAATTGCTGTGACCTTGCTTTTGCACCTGTGTATGACAAATTGGCCTTGAGCATCTGGCATACTTTGATTAGGGTTCCCACATAGGCTCATTAATAAAACAAAAGACTGAGATACATATGACTGCTGTTATTCACATCATACAAATTGGGAAATAAGAATATGAGATAAGTAGTTTGCCCTAAATCACACAGCCAGTGAGTGTTGGAGCCAAGCTGCTTCAGAGTTCTAACTACTATAACATTCACTAAGGAGGGCATGCCAAAAAAAAAAAAAAAGTGTTTAGTTGAGGTCTGAACAGGCTGAGTTTCAAATACTTTGAATATATCCTAGGAAAAATGTTATGTAAGTCATTGAAATCTATAGGATTCAAGCTCAAGAGTAAGGACTAGATGGAAAGAAAACATGTGAGTTATTAGTGTGTTGCTAGTAATTGAAACCCAAAACCTAACTCTATTTGACTGTGTCAAAATGTCCTAACTTCTTAAAACCTAGTTTGTCAAATTTGTAACAGGGAACCAGTACTGCTTAATATTTGAGGACAAGCACTCAGATAGTTGAGTAAATTGAGATGGATGTTTAATATTATATTTCAAGCCCAATCCTAATGAGTCAAGACAAAAAATAGTTTTGAAGATGCTATAGTCTGAATATTTGTATCCTCCCATATTCATAGGTTGTAAATGTAACCTATAACTTAACGTGTTGGTGTTTAGAGATGGGGCCTTTAAGAGGTGATTAAGTAGAGGGTAGAAGTCTCATGAATAGGATTAGTGTCCTTATAAAAGAAAGCCCAGGGAACTTCCTCACCCTTTCTGGCCAAAGTTACAGCCAAAAAGACAGCCATCTATGAAACAAGAAGCAATCTCACCAGACACATGATTTGTGATCGCTCTCAGCTTCACCTCCCAATTTATGTCGTTAAAGCTACCCGGTCTATGATATTTCTGTCCTAGCAGCCTGAAGGGTCTGAGACAAAAATAAACCTTAGGTACTCAGGTACTTATGATCACATACTATGTGTTAAGCATCCTTATAGTTATTGGAGATACAGTTGTTAACAAAGCAAACAAAACCCCACTCGAGAAACTCACATTCCTAAATATTTTATTTATTTCTATGTCTCTTTTGTCATGGGGACTTGAATACAGGCTTTAGTTCTTAATTGGTGCTCTTACATTTTTATTAAATTTACTAGTGGGCTGGTGCATGAAATTAGTGCATACGTGGGTGGGGGGGGGTCTCTCAGTCTAGCCTGCATCCCCTCCAATCTGAGACCCCTGTAGGATCTGGGATTGGGCCTAAACTGGCACTTGGACAACCCCCCTCACAATCCGCTCCTAACTGCTCACCTGCCTGAATGCTTGATCACCCCTAACCACTCTGCTTGCTGGCCTGATTGCCCCAACTGGTCCTCTCTGCTGGCCTGCTCAGCCCCAGCTACCCCCACCACTGGGGGCACAGGTGCAGGACACAGAGCACTCGGCCCACCAGAACCAGGTGCACCCAACCTTGACCACAGAGATCGGCAGGACTCGGGAGGAGGTCTCTCGCCTTCTGGACCTTCAGGCCTCATGTCCACCTCTCCCCGAGAAGGCTGCGCTTTGGAGGGCCCTGCTACACACGCAGTGCCTCCCCAGCTCCCCGGCTCGTGTTCTCCCCCCTTCCCTGCCATGCCCAGAGATGCTCTGCCGCAGACCCAAGACCCCTTAGGCACCTCTTCCCGTGCCTCTGCCAAAGTGCAGTGCCTGTACTTTTCCAGCTCCTTCTTTCCCTCTTGAAGTTGAAAGTTATTGAGGTCGCTCAGGGTTGTTGCTCCAGACTTTATAATGGAGGGTCCAACGAGTGACCCCTGGAGCCCACTGGTTCAGCAGGACCCCGCCGGCGTCACGCTGGGATGAATGACTGCAGGCTTACTGGACATCTGGATCTGTGACTTTCCAAGGAACATGTAAGACAGAGAAGTTAAATGACATTATCAGTGAGAAATGGGCCAAATGCAAGAATAGTGAGGCTCCACAGGGTAAATAGCCAGTTTCCCCACTGCGGCCGCAAGAGAAATGGGGAGAGGTGATGATAGAGAATAAGAGAGACCTAAAGACCAAGTAACCAAATACAACGTGATCAACAGGACTTTGCTTGGATCCTTGGCAAACCAACAGTAAAAGGCATCTTTGAAACAAAGACATTTGAACATACAATAGATATTAGGTGATATTAAGGAATTACCTTAACTTTTCAAGGTGTGACAATGGCTGAATATTTACTTCTTTTTTTAAAGATACTCATCAGATGATATTTAAATGGAAACAACTTGCTTTGAAAGTATGGCATTGTCCTGGATCAGCCCTCCCCGCACCATGGACGCTTCAAGGACCGAGCCTCTCCTGCTCGCGAGGCCCTCGAAAGCACCGTGCGCAGAGGCATGGTCCATGCTCACCGCTGCCTGCCTGCTCTGCCCACACAGCGCCTGGGCCTGACGACTCTTGGCCCCACCTCACGCTCATTACCAAAGGTGCCCCGGTCGCTCATTTGCATGTCCACGTAACAGGTAAACCCCGCAGCTCAGTCGCAGCCTATCAGAGCAACCAACATGCGAGCCTCGTGAGGGGATCCTGTGGCATCAAACTCCCCTAACCATCCCGAGGTCACCGCAAAAGAACGTGACTCAGTCACCGTAACTGAAAAGGAGGGAACTCACTGACCTTTAAATACCATGTGGGCAGAGATCATACCATGCTTGCTTTAGCAGTACATCTACTAAAATTAGAACAATACAGAGATTAGCATGGCCCCTGCACAAGGGTGACATGCAAATTCGTGAAGTGTTCCATATATTTTACCCAGCTCCCTGTCAGTCTCCCTCCCCCCCCCTCCCCCGCCCTGGTTACACCACCCACTGGCCTCCCATCTTGCACCAGGCACACTGCATCCATGCCCCTCACTCCTGATTGGCTAGTAGCATAGCAAAGGTACAGTCACATTTGCATGTTTCTCTTTTATTATATATAATTGAGGTGACATTGGTCAACATGAACATACAGGTTTCAGTGTGGGTGTCTATGTTATAAGATTTGTATATTGCACCAGGTGCTCACCACCCAAAGCCAAATATTCTCCTCTTACAATATATTAGGACCCTCTTCTTCCCCTACTGCTACTTTTTAAAAAGTACATACATACCACATTTTCTAAGGCTCCCATAATGCCTAATTTTCCAAAAGTGTAATAACCATAATTGGTATCAATGCCCATTTAGAATTACATTAACAATGATTATTCTACAGTCCCCAAATGGAAATAATCAACAAAGGAAAATGTTGACTGAACATTAGTTAGTCTGGAGAGATGATACTTTACCACTCATATTATACAGACTTTACTTAACAGACAATTTGAAATAAATGTCACTCTCTTTATTCAAATGGCATAATAGTGCAATTAAAACAAGACATTTGTCTCCAAATGTGCCTTCTCTATCAAGACTAATGTACTTGGTCATTAGCTCCAAACTGTGAATAGGTTATCACCACCCTATTCAACTTAATCAGTGTACCAGATAATATATAAGAGCACACTTTGTACTACAGCTAATAGTAGATAATGTCTCCTAAAAAGAGAGCAATTGCTTTTCTATTTGATAGCTACAGAGAAGATAAAACATATATACATCAAAGTCATTGAAAGATGTCAAAACACAGCTCTCTTATGAAGAGCAAAGGTCATAATCATCTCTTTAGAAATTAAGGATAATCTCACAAAGAGCAAATATGTCCACACACAAAGAACAGATACGTCAAAGGAGTCTTACCCTTTTTATTTCTTTAACCACATTAAGCAGACAGACCATGGCTTTTGCCAGCCTGATGATTATTTCATACTTCTTGAAAGAGTGTTCAAATCCAAATACTGAAGCAATATACTATAACATATTCTTATAATGTAGGCTGATACTGTGTCAATTTAATTTCAAGTATGAAATTGAATCAATTTTAAAATTATATCCTTAACAGAAAAAGGAAGATTTTTTTTCTCACAGTGATAGTGTAATTCTACACATTGAAGGACTTAAACTAACTTGTCTGCTGAATTCACTAATTCCTTAAATCTATCTTCAATCTCTATCTTTTGGAAGTTATTAATAAAATCACTAGGATATTCTAACAGAGAACTTTCATATTCAAGAAAGCTCAGCTAAGTGCCAGCCATGTGTCAGGTAGAATGCTAAGTCCTGGCACTAAAAGTCCACCCAGGCTTCAAGTTGCTCAAGATTAATAAGAAAGACAGGCAAGCAAAATTGTCAATAACTATTAAATAGTTTGGCTATCCAATAATTAGGCTTTGAAATCAATCCAGGGCCTCATATTTAAACAATTTGCTATAGCACCATGTTAATACTGACTCAACAGCTAATGGATCAGATCAGGAATATGCAAATACCTCTTAAAATAATAGAAAGGCTCCTAGCCTAGAAATGCATGGTTGATTTAAGGCATTGTAGAGAATCAAAGTCTTGAATAAATATCTGAGTTCAACTTGCTAGCATTAAATTAATGGTACTATTAAATTAATGTCTTGAGCATTTGGGGAGAGATTGATTTTGAATGTATCACCATCCACCATCCCCAAACAGGCTTTTAGGCAGCCCAGTTTAATTTGGATGAAGGTATAACATTTATGTAAAGCCAGAATGCCTAGGGCAGAAGAAGGAAAATCGGCTTTTCCCCAAGATAAGTGATGGTGATGAGAGTCAAACTGTTACTATTTTGTACTTTAAAAGACCAGTAGGTCTTACAATTAGGAGCTCCTCCATCTTTTAACCCAAATGCATCATGATTGTTTCCTTGGAAAAGAACTCACAAGACTGGAAAGGACTGATCTTATTTCCACAAAAGGTGCAATAGAAAACTTTTACATTCAATAGATCTCTATCAATCATCAATCTATTGAATCAGAAGTGGAGCCGATGCCATTTGGCCAGCTGTGTGAGAATCGTGCGAAAATCCAAAGCTGGTTAGATCATTTTGCAGCTTTTTACTCTGGCCAGTTGTCTGGCTAATCTGGCCATGGTTTAGCTCTGCCTACAGGGAGAAAAAATGAATTGGCCAAGCAGTCACAAATATATGCTTTGCACAACAGCTAAATTTCTCATTTTAAATAGATAGCATGAGTTTCTCAGCATGAAGTTGCAGTATTACCATATCTGTCTATTCTGAGACCCTGATTAAATGAAGTTCCTAGTCCTGCAAAGGCAACTCTAGCTTAAGATAAATTTACCAATAAAATGCAACCTAGTAAGGACATGATTTGAACATGATCCCACCCTAGCTGGTTTGGCTCTGTGGACAGAGCACAGGCCTGCGGACTGAAGGGTCCCAGGTTTAATTCCAGTTAAGGGCACATATCTGTGTTGTGGGCTTGATCTCTAGTAGCAGGCATACAGGAGGCAGCTGGTCAATGATTCTCTCTCATCATTGATATTTCTATCTCTCCCTCTCACCTTCCTCTCTCTGAAATCAATATAAAAAATACATATTTTTAAAAAATGAACTTGATCCCTCCCACACTGACCATACCTGATTGAAACAAAGATTGGTGTCCAAACCATAGAAGGTCATAAATAGCCTTGGCAGAATAAGTAGGTGATTAAAATACAGTGTCTGTCAGATTATTTTTAGAAAATTTGACATTGCTTCAAAAAGAGTCAACAAACATCAGGTGAATTACAGTGGAGAGATACAGAAACAATACAGTAAAGAGAAGCCCAGAGGCAACAGAGACAAGACAGCAACAGAAGTAATAGGTAAGTAGAATGCATAAGGATGGTCAGTAGTAGCTGGCGGACACAAGTTGCAGAGTCCCCATAACACTAGAAAGGAAGACTATAGCTATTGTCATAGTCTTCACAATATCCTGGTTATACCTGCAGTTACATAAACAATTGGGGTCTACCTGCAGTTTCATAAACAATTCCTTGCCTCTCTGTACCTATCCTTCCTAGAAAACCTAACTTAGCAAGGTTTAGCTAATAGCTAATTGTGCTCTATTTCTTGCAATATGGAAAAGATACCGTATTTTAAGAAACATTAAAATATAGCCCTTCTTATTCAAATAATTTTTAATAAACTCAAAGTGGATTAAAGACTTAAATGTAAGACTTAAAACCATAAAAATTCTAGGAGGAAACAGAAGCAGTAAAACTTCAAACATTTCTTATTGCAATATTTTTTTCTGACATATTGATTCAGTCAAGGAAAACAAAATAAATTATAAATAAATGAGACTATATCAAACTAAAAAGTTTTTGCACAACAAAGGAAATCATCAACCTACCAAACAGGAGAAAATGTTTACCGATGATATATCTGATAATGCATTAATATGCAAAATTTATAAAGAACTCATACTACTCAACATCAAAAGAACAAATACTCCACCGGAACATACACCTCTCCAAAGAAGACATAGAAATGGCCAATAGACATATGAGAAGATGGTCAACTTCACTAATTGCCGGAGAAATGTAAGTTAAAACCACAATGAGATATCACTTCACAATGGTCAGAATGGCTATTATAAATAAAGTCACAAGTGACAAGAATTGGCAAGGCTGAGGAGAAATGGGAACCATTGTGCACTCTTGGTGGGAATGCAGACTGGTGCAGTTACTCTTAAAAAACTGTATGGAGTTTTCTCAAAAAATTAAAAATAGAACTGCCTTATGACCCAGCAATTCCACTTCTGAGGAAAATCAAAACACTAATTTAAAAGAACATATGCACCCCTATGTTTATTGCAGCATTATTTAAATTAGCCAAGCTATGGAAGCAATCCAAGTACCCAGCAATAGATAAATGGATAAAAAAGCTGTGGTACATGTATACAATGGAATATTAATCAGTCATAAAAAAGAATGAATCTTACCATTTGTGATAACATGGATTGACCTACAGGGTATAAAGCTCAGTAAAATTAGTCAGAGAAAGAAATACCAGATGATTTCACTGACACGTGGAATCTAAAGAGCGAAATAAAAGAACAAACAAAATTGAAACAGGCTCATAAACACAGAGAGAGATAGAGAACTGGTGGTTGCTAGAGGAGAGTGGGAGTTGGGAGACTGGGTTTTCAAAAGATGGAAGGTAATATAGTCAACAATATTATAATAACTATCTATGGTGTCAGATGGGTACTAGGTTTATCAGGGTGGTCACTCTGTAACTTATATAATGTCCAATCACTGGGTTATACACCTAAAACTAATATAATATTATATGTCAACTGTAATTAAAAAATAAAAATTATTTTAAGTAAATAAATAAATTATGTGTTAATAAAACAATCCTATATAATAAAAGAATAATATGCAAATGACCAAACAGCAGAATGACTGGTTGCTATGATGTGCACTGACCACCAGGGGGCAGACGCTCAATGCAGGAGCTGCCCCCTAGTGGTCAGTGCACTTCTACAGGGGAGCGCTACTTAGCCACAAGCTTGGCTGATGGCTGGCAAGCCCAGCATGGGTGGTGGGAGCCTCTCCCACTCCATAGCAGTGCTAAGGATGTCCTAAGCCATCAGTTGGACATCCCCTGAGGACTTCGGACTGCTAAAGGGTACAGGCCAGGCTGAGGGAACCCCCATTTCCCAGTGCATGAATGTTATGTACTGAACCTCTAGTAAATAAATAAAATATGATAAAATTGTTTATTTTGTTCATGTGCTAATTTATTAACAAAATAAAACCATTTTTGTATGGAAACTTCAATATTTTTTCAACCAAACCAATAAACATATTTTTACAAATGTATGATCAAACAAATCAAAGTCTTAAATTGACCATCTCTCATAAATAGAAATGTATTATTTGCCATGTTCTGAAAACAAAGCAAAATAGTCCAATTGAATCATTTCCTAATCTATGAGATACAGAATACATGACATATTTTGTCACTGTTGATTTAATACAGTTTATATTTTTTCTGAGGTTTGGTAACTTGATGCAAGTATTATCTTTTAGCTCAACGTATTTCTGTCCTTATATAAAACTGTTCTATCTTCATTTCTGTCACAAAATGAACCTCTTGTCTCCAGCTAAAGAATACACTGTTTTTGAAAAATTAAACAAAAATCTAATCTGTGCTTAATCCTGCAAAAACCACTAGTCTCAAATCAAAATGTAGAAAGAAAAGTCTCTCCAATTATTTTTTTAAAGCTTGACTACTGGATCTCCAGTTATTTGTGTGGTATCTGTGGTAAACTTGTAATGATGACTCCCAAATACATATCTATACAGATGTATGGAACAGTTCCCTTTTGAAGTTACTCTTCAAAAAGAATTGTCCTATTCTTACTTTCCACTTCATTATCTAAATTAAACTTTACTTAATCTACTATCAAAAGTCCTTGAGTCAAAAATACATTAAGTATGACTTTTTTATATAAGCTATAGTTGCATCACAGAATAACTATATGCTAATAACTGTATTTCAGAAGAACTAAAAGTATAAACATGAGCCATTAAGTATCTGAAGATGCTTTCTTTTTATAATTTACTGTTTCATACCCTAAAAGACTTCAGTTTTACTAATCCCCCAAATATTCTTTTTGTTACATATATCAAATCCAAATGTTTTTACTATGAAAAGATTATACTATAAAATCTATTATGATAAATTTAGTGCCTTGAATATTATGATCACTTTCCTTAGAGGAAGATATTTTTTGATTAGTAAAAACAAGAAAATCCATCAAAAGTTAATAAATCTGGCTCAATATTTTGTTTCAACTTCTATATCAAAACCAGACCAGAGACATTATTTATGGGCTAGCTTTTTGTTGTTGTTAATCCTTACCCAAGGATATTTTTCCATTGATTTTTAGAAAGAGTGAAAGGGGGAAAGGGAGACAGGGAGAGAAACATCAATGTGAGAGAAACACATCCATTGGATGCCTCACAGATGTACCTGATGGGGGCCAGGGATTGAACCAGTAACCAGATATGTGCCTTTGACCAGGAATCAAACCTATAGTCCTTTGGTCCAAGGGCCTAAGCTCTAACCACCAAGAAGCATTGGCCAAGGCCTGAAGCTAGGGTTTTGATTTTGTTTTATTTTTATTGTAAGTGTATTTGGGAGGGTTTGTTTGTTTGTTTGTTTGTTTTGTGTGTGTGTTGTTTTTTTAATATTGCTCAGGTGGTCTGGGCCTCCTCTTATTTTGCCAATAGCCTGAAAGGAAGATCAAGGAAAATGGACCTTGCTGTTTCTTACTCAAGGGAGAAGCCTACTTACCTTTACACCTATTATCTAATATTCTTCATTGGTTGAATAAATGAGGAAAGCCTTCAACTCTTTCTCATACAGGGCCCAACTAACTGACAAGGATATCATCCTTTTCCAAAACCACCATGCCCATCCTCCCTGACTGAGCCCACACTGATGTACATGCATGAGCAGTTGTTTCTCCGAAGCACCGGACAAGCATCACAAAGCAAATCAGGGAGACAAGATTGGGAACTGAGGCCCTGTTTTTACCTCATTTTCTCAGGGCAACTCAAGGAGGACCCAAGAGGTTTTTATTTAGGCTTTGGGAGGTTGCCCCAAGTAGACATTGCCTCCCTTACTCATTCCCTTATCTTCCCAACTCTCCCGCATCATTTTTCCTCAACCTATGGCTACGCAACTATCTCCTGGCCAGTATTCCAACTCCTGCCTCCAGAAAATCCCGCCCTCTGCCATTTAAGCCACAGCAGCCCCCTATTTCTAATTGTATGATGCAAATTCAACTCTAGCTGGAGGCTTATGTGAGTGTCATTCTGCCTAAAGCTCCTATTGGTTTCAAAGGATGGGTGAGTTCTAGCACCATAAATGTGTGGAAGGAAACAGTATATAATCTGGTTTTGTTTGACTCTCCTGAATGAAGTGAGAGAGTGAATATACAAATAATGGCCAGACCATATATAAAAATGGAACTCTGACCAGCCATCTGCAGCAACCACCAACCCATTATCTACAGAACCCAGCCCAGGAAGCCAGCCTGCTTTTGTTAACCTTGTAGGTAGTCAGAGTACTGTCTCTAGCAACTGATCCAGGAAGCCAAACAATCTATAATAATAAAAACATAATTTGCTAAGTAGACCGGAGTCCTTCTGGACATCCTTTCTTCTAGACAAAGCTGCAGTGGGCAGGGGCCAGGGCCAAGGACCTTGCATTAATTTGATGCATCAGGCTTCTAGTAACCTCTATAACAACCAACCCCAAGTAGCCAGAACTCAATAACTGATGGGTTTCTTCATACTTTTGTCCCTGCTTTCAACTTAGGGCCAACCAGAGAAAGCTAAATATGAACCCCTCACCAATAGGTACCTTGTACTGCTCCATTTCCACTTCACCCACCTAAGTTTCTCCAGGCCAACAGTCTCCATTCAGGGCATATCTGAAGCCTTCCTTTTTTCTTCACTATAAACTTTTCCCAGTCCTCTGCCTGCCTTTATATCTCTGCCAAGATGAAAAGTGCAAGCACTGAATAAATAGCCTGAGCTTGTGCTCATTTAGCTGGTCTTCATTTATTTCCACAGAAGCCTGGTGCTAAGTTTCTCCCTGACTAAGGGCAAGCACACCTCATCGCAGTGGAAACTAATAAATTATTAGGTAATTAATTAATTATCCTGGGAGGCTTGATTTACTAGTCTCTCATGAAGGAAACATGTTCCTCATATTAGGATGACTTTAAAGCAACTTCTTGGGAACCTTGAGAAGTAACTGACATCATTTTGCTGAAGGAACATTTGACTCCTACTTGTTCCTGTTTTTATTGCCAAGAGCCCACACATTAGCTGAGAATGGCTCTGTTTGAATCAATTGGAATCGGGAATTGGTGGCACAGTTTCCCAATAGATTATTTAGGGTCTTAATTCTATCTCACTACATTTAATTTATTTTCCTCCAACTTGAAAGCAAAAGATTTTTTGAAAATCCATGACAACCAATTTAATAAAGAGGCTGTAATTGAAAATACATCTTTGGAGAAACCAGGGGATGCAGAAAAACCTGAAAGACAAGAAGTCTTTACTTAAAAGAGTTTCTCACACTAAGAGATTGTTTAATCACTTTCTTCCATTATTATGGAATGATGGGAATAGGAACAGAATTCAAATATTTCAAGGGTTTCTTTAATTTGTTGAGACCATTTGGCAACCCTAGAAATGAGGTCAAAAGATTTCCAAAGGATTGCTTGGTACTTTTCAGATTTAAATAGAAAGCTTTAAATCTGTAATTTATTTAAATTATATGTGGAGGTAGGAGCCCCCAATTAAGAATAAATTTACTACTATGGTGATATAATGTCTGAAATCAGTTCAAAGAGCCTACAGATTATGCTTTTGCATGAAGAATTAAGGATCCTCTCAAAGATCAAACATACAAAATGTATCCCAAAAGAGGAAATAGGGCTTGACCCAATAGCAACACCCTTTTACCCCTAGTCACTAAAAGGAGAGCAACAGGTTAGATTTGCTCTACTCTGGCATAGCCCACATGGAACTATGTGATGAGTGGCAAATTGATAGTGAATGAGATTTTACCCTCACAAGTCCCAGAAAAGACCCTGAGAAGTGTGAATAATATACCAGGAAGTGTGAGACCTTCTTCCCACTTTCTCATGGCCCAGTGTGTGAAGGGCTCTGCAACTCTTGAATACAGCCAGGACTAGATCAGAAGCAGCCAGGAGGCACGGCACTCCCCACTGGTGGCAGCTGCACAGCCACAGGAGTCAGGTTCCCCGGGGACCCTGAATCCAGCATTTCCACAGCAGCGGAGGGCTCTCTGTTCACAAGTAACTGGAGACAGAGTCTTTGGCTTGAGCATCACCACCCTCTCCCTCGAAGCTGAACTCCCATAAGACAGATGTGCAGGGCTTCCCAGACAGTACAGGCCACAGAGGAGGATTTGCACCAGTTCACAGCACCTCAAGAAATACGCGAGAAAGAACCATGAAAATAAATATGAAAACTCCAAGTGGGACTACAGTCCCCAAATAAAAGAAAAGATGAGTACCAGAGCAATAGTATACATTCCCATTCACATGATCCCCTTTTTTCTTTAAGGATGGTATGTGGTTTAGGAAAACACCAGTTACAAGTATGTAATTTTATTATCAAGGATGCTATTTAAAAAATTTTTAAATGAGGTGTTGTCTATTTCTCTCCCTCTATTCACCCCAACTTGAATCATGATGTCTGGCAGCCTCTTGGCCCTCATGACCATAGAGAGAGTTCCTTGCAGGCTGGAAAAGGAAATAAAGGCAAACCTCTATGGCAGAAGAACAGTAAAAAAGGAGGACTCAAGGAGAAAGACACAGCCAGACACATATGTCCTACTTCCAGCTGCTGGTGAAAACCCTGAAAGACAATGAGAGGAACACAGGATATCAAGACAGAGGTTGGCCTCCTCAGGTAGCCTGGCTCAGTACCACACCCAGCTTGCACAGGAGTGAGGCAGCCCTGGCAGAGGTAAGTGACAAGAAGATGAGCCCGAGGTCCTCTACCTTCACATGGCTTCAGGAGCTCCCAGAGACCGTATGACAAGAGGAGTGCATGCAGACATGAAGAGGTGCTTAGAGAGCTGCTGGACTGGCAGATGCATGGAGCCCAGATCAAAAGAAAATGGCCAGAGCAGCAATCAGTGACTGCAGACATTTCTGAGTCCAGATGGGGTCAGATGCACATCAATCACACCAGGCCAATCAGAACAGAGAGGATCTGGAGGTTGCCTGGCAGACAATGAGGCCTCCTACCCCCATAATGGAGATTCCTGATCCAACACCAGAAGATGACATAAGGCCTTCCTCCCAAATATAACAAGGTACCATGTTGGGAGCTGGTGAGGGAGAGAAAACATGGAAACTGACCATTTACCTGAAGGGAAAATGCCATACAAGAGAGATCATTAGGCAGAGAATTACCTTCCCACTTCAGAATTCCCAGTTTTCACCATCCCTTACTCCACCTTATACATACTAGTACATCCAAGGACATCAGCCTCATGAGGAAATTATATTGATTTCCAAAAAGTCAGTTTTATTATTTTCTCATCCAAGTTGACCTCATACATTTCTATTCTAAAATTCCCTCAAAATATTATGTATGTAATATATCTGAAATTTTATAGCTTATGATATAAAACACAATTGATGTGGAAGGAGAGAAAGATAGTTTATAAGACAAATGGGTGATGACTATTTTGGAAATTCCCTGATTGATCTGAGGATGGCAGTAGACTTGGTAGAAAGTTGAAGGTGGGTACGTACAGAACACTGGGGAGCGAGCCACCCTGAGGTAGGTGAACACAGTTCAGGGCATAAAAGAAAGGACTGAGGTGTGAGTAAAGAACACAGTGGTACCTCAGGAGCTGTCAACATTAATATGACCAATCTTTAACTGATAGAGTTATTGCATCTTCAAAATATGTTTTCAAAGTTGTGATGAATCTATGCCTATACCTGCAAATGACAACAAGAAAAATTGGGAGGTATTTTTTCTATATACTGAATACTAAGCTTTAAAATACTGTATTATTTCAGAATCATATTTTATTGTGGAGCTTGAGGTATATAAGTTGTATACAAATAAGGAATCATGACAGAAAGATCATTCTTGCTCTAACTTACTGCAGGAGCTGTACGGAATTATTTACAATAAAGGAGGTACTTGTTTCCAGTAAGAAGCTAGAATTTTTAAATGTAATTTTTCACAATACTGTATTGATTTGAATATAGGACAGATAGAATTACATAGAGTTTGTCCCTGGAGGAACATCACAAACACCTGGATAAGCTCTCCAAAATACCCCCTAACAATATTATGCCTAAGCCCCAAAAGTCACACCATTGTCTACATTATTCTTAAATATTGTTATCCTGAATTTCCTAGTACAAAACTCTGCTAGGTCTATTGCTTGCTGAACAGCACTTCTGAACATCCTCTGTAAGCGGCAGGCATGCCCCTAGGGTGGCACTTGCCCAAGGAGCTCCCAAAGAGACAGTGCGTCGGGCAAATGCCACTGGACTGGAGACCAACTTCAATCATGGGACAGCACTGGTGGTTCTGAGGACAATCCAGGAATACCTGGGTTTGCATTTCACCCCAATGAGGAGGAACTTGGAGTGAAAGTTAAAGATCTGCCTTGATAAAGACACTTGAATCATAACTCATTAGAAATCATCTAATAGTAAGAACACTTCCACAGAAGAGAGAAAATCTTTCTTCCTGACACAGTCCATGGAATCTTGGAAATTTTGGAAAATATTCAAAGGCTCTTGGGCTTCTGCACAAGGACAGCGTGGCCCAGACAAAGTGGTAATAATATGCATGCTAGGCTTCAGTGCCTGGCCAAGAAGGAGGTGGGGGGGGGGACCCAGCAGAGAGGGTGTCAACATTCAGCAAAGACATCAGGACCAAGAGAACATCATGTGACTACATCTTAGCTCATTCATGAATAAAACAGAAGCATCTCAAAGACTTTCAGATATATCGACTTGGGTAGAGAGAAAGGTTTTGCAGAAGATGGGGCTCCTGAATTGGCAGATTGACATGAAAGCCACATAGCATGGGTTATTACTAATAACATCTCCCCATAAATAAGATGAGTGTAGCTGGAACACAAATTACATACATGTCCAAGGCAAGTTTCTATAATCCTCTTCCAAGTTCTTGAGGTACAAGACCCCTAAATAACCCAGAGATGTATTTAGGGGATACACTTTTAAGTTTTATAAATAAACCCACAAGTTTGCAAAATTATATGTATGTGTCTTTCTGAATATTATTATGAGAAGAATGTTCATGATTTTTACCTGATTTTCAAAGGAGTATGTGAACCCCTAAATGTTAAGAACCTGAAACCTTTCTTGCTGTTTCTCAAATATGCATCTCACTTCTCAGGACCCAATGCAGTTTGGAAAGGCCTCTTTTTCTATCCACTCTGAGAGCTCTGAAGTTGTTTTCAAAGCTCCATGATCAAGGGTATCTTTGATCTTCAGAATCTTTGACCTTGTAATGTCAGAAACTTCCACTTAAGGTATGAGGTCATGTTTTTCTTCTCCATGCCTTAGTAACAAACAAGTGTCTTCAATCTATCCAAAAGAATCTCAACAGATCCCAGTTGAAAACACACACAAGTTGTAAAAATATAGCAAATTTTGCCCTGCTTGTGTGGCGCAGTGGTTGAGTATCTACCCATGAACCAGGAGGTCATGGTTTGATTCCTAGTTAGGGCACATGCCCCAATATCAGGGTTGGTCCCCAAAGAGAAGTATGCAGGAGATCAATGATTCTCTCTCTTCAATAATGCTTCTGCATTATTGCCCACTGCATGGGAGTACATATTTGCCAATGTTATATCCAATAAGGGTCTATTATCTCCAAAATTTATAGGGAACTCATACAACTTAACAAAAGGAAGATAAACAATCCAATCAAAAAATGAGCAAAGGACCTAAACAGACACTTTTCAAAACTGGACATACAAAAGGCCAAGAGACATATAAAAACATGCTCAAAGTCAGTAATCATCTGAGAGATGCAAAACAATAATGAGGTACCATCTCACACGTGTCAGAATGGCTATCATCAACAAATAAACAAACAATAAGAGCTGGTGAGGATATGGAGAAAAAGGAACCCTCCTGCACTATTGGTGTAGTCACTGTGGAAAACAGTATGGAATTTCCTCGAAAAATTAAAAATGGCACTCCCATCTGACCTAGTAATCCCACTTCTGGGAATATATCCCAAGAAAACAGAAACACCAATCAGAAATGATATATGCACATTATGTTCATAGAAGCACAATTTATCATAGCTAAGATTTGGAAATAGCCTAAGTGACCATCAGCAGGTGAGTGGATTAAACACCTGTGGTACATCTAGACAGTGGAATACTATGCTGCTGTGAAAAAGAAAGAACTCTCATGGAGAACATTATGCTAAGTGAAAGAAGCCATTCGAAGAGATAAATATCACATGATCTCACTCATTTGTGGAATATAATAAGCTGCATAAACTGATGAACAAAAATAGATCCAGAGATAAAGAAGCATTGAACAAACCCTCAAACCTCAGAGGGAAGGCAGGAGAAGGGGGGTAGGGGGTATAAGAGATCAACCAAAAGACTTGTACTAGTATACATGCATATAAGCATAACTTATGGACACAGACACTGGGTAGATGAGGGCATGTGCTGGGGGGATGGGGGATGGCCAGGGAGATGTCAGGGGGGAAAAGAGACATATGTAATACTTTAAACAATAAATAATTTAAATAATAATATTAATAATGTTTCTCTCTTCCTCTCTGAAATCAATAAAAATATATAAATACTAGAGGCCCAGTGCATGAAATTCGTGCATGGAGGGGGCAGGGCAGGGGATGCCCCTTAGCCCAACCTGCACCCTCTCCAATCTGGGACCCCTTGAGGAATGTCCAACTGCCTGTTTAGGCCCGATCCTACTAGGCATTCGGACATCCTTACAATCCAGGACTGCTGGCTCCAAACTGCTCACCTGCCTGCTTCCCTGATTACCCCTAATCACTTCTGCCTGCCAGCCTGATCACCCCCTAAACACTACCCTGCCAGCCTAACTGATGTCTAACTGCTCCCCTGCCAGCCTGTTTGCCCCCAACTTCCCTCCTCTGCCGGCCTGGTCACCCCTAACTGCCCTCCCTTGCAACCTTGATCACCCCCAACTGCCGTCCCTTGCAGGGCTGGTCCATCCCCTGCTGGCCTGATCGCCCAAAACTGCCCTCCTTTGCAGGGCCTGGAGCCTCCTAACGGCCCTCCCCTGCTGGCCATTGTGTGGTGGCCATCTTGTGTCCACATGAGAGTAGGATCTTTGACCACATGGGGGCAGCCCTCTTGTGTGTTGGAGTAATGGTCAATCTGCAAATTACTCTTTTATTAGATAGGATAGAGGCCTGATGCATGGGTGGGGCCAGCTGGTTTGCCCTGAAGAGTGTTCCAGATCAGGGTGGGGGTTCCCTTGGGGTGAGGGGCAGCCTAGGTGAGGGGCTTGTGGAGGTTTGCAGGCTGGCCATGCCCCCCCCCCCCCAGTGACCCAAGCGGAGGCCCTGGTATCTGGGGGTTAATCTATGTCTACAATTGAAACTTTGTAGCCTGGAGCAGAGCCAAGCCCTCTGCTTGCTCTGGAGCGGCAGCCATTTCTGTTTGAAACTTTGTAGCCTAGGCCTCGGCAGGCTGAAAGCTTGGCTTCCTCCATTATCAGTGAAACTCAAGCCTCTGATCTCTCCAGTTCAGTGGCTGCTGCCATTTCTGTATCTTTTATAATTGAAACTTTGTAACATTGAGTGGAGGCTTAGGCAGGCAAAGGCAGGCCTTGGCTTCCTCTGTTGCCCAGGGAAACCCAAGCCTTCCTCCTGCTCTCAGTGGTGGCAGCCATCTTGGTTGGGGTTTATTTGCATAATCTGCTCCTGATTGGCTGGTGGGCGTGGCTTGTTGGTGTGGTGAAGGTATGGTCAAATTTGCATAGTACCCTTTAATTAGATAGGATATATCTCAGTTTGCACATCATTTTTGACATTTTCATAAGAATTTTTCCTCACTATAATGGTGAAATCCAGAATTGAATAAAGATAGATAAGATACTGGACTTGCTCTGCTGGGCATTCATTATGGGCAAAGACACGCAATATGATTGAGTTTTACATTCACAGTAGCTAGGCTGAGAACAAAGAAATTTCCCATTTTCTTATTGAAATCTTAGGCATTTTATATGTATCTTGAAACTAAAAAGAAAAGAATAAAAAGCATAAGGACATGCATAAACATCAGATGATCAACAGACATTTCTTTTCTCTTTTTAGTGACTACATTCTAGCTCTTTCAACACTATTAAGTTGAGGTATTGTAACAACAAATCCAATAAAACATTCAAGGTTACCAGTATATAACCTTGGTCCAGCACCACTCACCTTGTAGATATTTCAGCTCTGTTGAAATAATTACCAGGAGAACAAATTATAAATATAGGCTGTTATTGCGGTAAGCAAAATCCACCACAAAAGCAGTTAGTTCTGAGATAAATTGCCTAAGGAACTCACCATATCCCCAAGGTCTTCCCGTTGTGTTCACTAGTCAAGATTCTAACATGAGCACTAAATCAAAAATTCTAGTTTCTAGAGACTTATCTCCTCCGAATTTTAAACAGCATCTTAAAAATGCATTTCACTATGCATATTGAAACCTAAAACAGAATTGGTCACTTCAAAAATTATTACCCTGTGATCTATGGTATTTAGATAAAAATACAACAAATTTTGGTGACACATAAGGACACATTTAACCAAAAAGGAATTTTTTTTTTCTTCTGGTGAAACCATTATTTTTTAATGACAATAATTACCTATTCTGGAGATACTTAACTACTAATGGTGGGATAATCTCAAGATACAAGTGCACATTTTTTAGAAATGTAAGCCAAAATTAATCAATCTATCTAACTTCTACTAAAGGGAGAAGAAATATTCTCTGAAGACTACCCTTTCTTATGAGGCTATAAATTTAAGGCAGCAGTGTAATTGGAAAGAAATTTATTAAAGGGCTGGAAATTATCCCCAAATTAAAACATTTACAGCCTAAAGCTGTAATTAGGGCAAAGGTAAAGGCAAGAGATTCACAAAGCCATCTTGGCTGCTTCTGACTGCTCCTTGGATGCATCTTTGCTAATTCATTATCTTGCTTCCATTTTAATTATGGCAGCTCCCCAAGGTTTGATAATGACTCACTTCTTTTCCTTTTGCTCTACTTCATTCATTAACGTACACTATTTTAACAATCCTTCCTGACTACAACAGAGATTGAGCTAAAGTCGACTGATGCCTACTGATAGCTAATTACTGTACTAGGCACCTTTAGAGTTAACTGAAATCATTATGTGACTTGCCCAATTTCCATGATTATTCTTTTCCACCAAAGACTTCCACATGACTTTCTTAGCTGCATCAAAAACCTGTTCTGAATGTGGTGCACTAGGAAACCTACTGGGAGCCAAGGGGAAGGTTGTACTGTGGATGAGCTTTGTGACCTTGGTCAAGTCCCAAGATCTCTCCCTGGCTCAGTAAAATAAAGACATTGATCTAGATAAAAAATTGACCAAGCTCTGGTTGTCCATTGGACATATTTGCTTGGCCTGCATGATGATTTTTAAAACTGGGAGGGTACATAAAAGTCTGGATCTTTGTCTTCTCTAAAAGCAGATCTAAGCCTGATTTCTTTGAGAGCAATAATTGGCTACTGCCAAGCAGCAGCTGCTCCATTAGATTTCTCCCTACAATTCCCAGTATCCCCTGTTGTTATAAGTGTTCCTCTTTATCATTTAACTTTATGTGACTTGCCTTTCAACCAGATGGTCAACTTCAGCACTAAAATGAACTTCTAAATGCAGCTCATTATTCACTTTATTTCCAGCTTTCTCCCTACTCTAGTCCAGTACCATATATTTGAAATATACGTCAAAATTTTTAGTGTCAAATAAACTCTCATCTCTTATTTTGAGCTTCTCAACCCTTTTCCAACTTCTGTTTCATCATTTTTGTCTTATATAAATCCTCAAGACTTTAAAATCTTTTCACTTTCTTCATACTTTACTGGTTTTTTAAAATGTTTTTATTGATTTTTAGAGAGTTAGGAAAAGAGAGAAAGAGAACGAGAGAAACATTGTTGAAAAAAATAAGCATCAATTGGTTGCCTCCAGCATGGCCCGCACCTGGGATCAAGCCTGCAACTAGGACATATGCCCTGACTGGGAATGGAACTCGTGACTTGGTACATGGGTTGACACTCAACCACTGAGCAACACTGGCTGGGCTCCATACTTTACTCTTAATCAAATGCTATAAAACCCTCCTCAGAAACAATAATTTCTGCCCTAACTGGTTTGGCTTGGTGGATAGAGTGTCAGCCTGAGGACTGAAAGGTCCCAGGTTCGGTTCCAGTCAAAGGCACATGCCAGGATTGCAGGCTCCATCCCCTGTAGGGGGCCTCCAGTAGGCAGCCAATCAATGATTCTCATCATTGATGTTTCTATCTCTCTCTCTTCCTCTACTTTTCTCTCTGCAATCAATAAATAATTTTTAAAAAGAAATAGTAATTTCCATCCTTTTATGCCCAGATCATTATATCTAAGACCAATATTTCTAGTAAGACTCTATATTTTTAGTTCATACATTGAAAATAAGGAAAACCATATTCCTTATAAGGCCATAAAGCTTCTAACAACTTATTACATCTCCTAAAGAAGCAACCTTGGGTTTCACGACCTTTGGTAGCAGAGTACAAGTTGCTGTGCGAGAGTCATTCTCTCCTTCCTTAGTTACAAAAGCCAGATTTTAATTGGCATGACTAAGCAACCAACTAAAAGACTACATTTATCAGACACACTTGCAGTTGTATATAACCATATGACCAAGCTCTGGTGAATGATATAAGCAGAAGCCTTGTGTGAGAATTCTGGGAAAACTGCTTGCTTAAAGGAAACCAACTCAGCTAGGGGAAAGCATCTTATCCTCTTTTCCTTCTTTCTGACTGCAAAACAGATTTGATAATCAGAGCTGCAGAAGTCATTTTGGAGCAAGAGGCAATCAATACCTTTGTGAATGGAAACCATGACCTTAAATTATAAGAAAAAAATGATAAGAGACTGGATCCCTGATGATCACAAAGCACAGTGCCAGCATTTAATGTGTTATATTAACATATTAACATACTAATGTTTAATAAACTTTTCTAAAAATCTAAGTCTAGTCTTTCCTAATAGCTGGTGAATCTAATTCTAACTAACAAAGGTAGACAGTGTTCTCCAGGTGGCCTGTCCTCTTAGGAATCCCTTACATTTTCTCTACCTAATTGTAGATTTTCCTATTTAAGAGCATTGAGCTCTGGTACCTCTCTTACCTGAGGAACCTCCCTGCCTCTCTTTGCTAGCTTTTTTCCTAGCTATTTTCTTATAATTTATGCCAAAATGTCTTACACGATGGATCAGAATTTAAAAAGCAGAGGGAGAACCTCAGTAGAAAAGAAGAGAAGTGGAAGTAATCAATGAAAGAGAGAGCCAAGAATGAAGACTTCAGTTGCTTCTTAATTTGCTATGGAAGAATTATGTTTTGTGTGATTTTTTTACCCCATGCGGCAGAGAATGAGCCATTGAAAAGAAGAGGTTGGGAGAAAGTTCCTATTAAAACAGTGTAACAATTTACCAAAAGGTATAGAATGGGAACTTTTCCCTCAGGCAGGATGACCCAGAGTTTGAAACACAGACTGGGCTTCAACACAACACAGAGAACAAATCTTCATTCTCAAACAGTGATGAAAGATAGGGCAAGATTTCAGGCCTTTGGTCATTGTATGATTAGAGTCATAAGAGAGCACTGATCTTCAAATATGTTGTTTAAACTCCACTTCTCAGGTCAGCTTTAGTTTCTCAAAAAAACATGAAATGCATGATAGTAAGAATCAAGGTACTGCTTTGCCTTTAACTATTTCTTTGCTTTCCCTGCCAGTCTGATCCTATTATAGTAAAACTCATTACAAAAATCTCTTTCATCATCTCTTTCCTTTATGAGCAGTTACCCTATTACCTTCCAGCCAAGTAGAATGTCACAAAGGTCACTACCAAATAAAATATAATGATATAGCAATGTCCACAATAGAAAGAGAAAAACTAATGAGCTACTGACCTTAATATATTTATGTATGCAAGGGTCAGTTATGTGAAATTCCTTAAAACCTCCCCTCTTTTAGTTATTAAAGAGATAATTTATTTGTTGAGTCATTAAGCTTTCCTAAAATACTTAAGGGGAAAAACAGTTATTATCTCTCTGTATAAAAGCCTAAGCAACCATTTGACCTGTAGCTATGATGCATGCACTGACCACCATGAGGCAGACACTCAATGCATGGGCATGGAAACATGGAACAGACTGGTGAATCTTAGAAGGAAAGGGGGAGGAGGAAGGTGGGAAGAGATTAACCAAAGATTTTATATGCATAATAGAGGTCCCTTGGCTTGGTGGGGTCCCTCCGCCTGGTCTGTGGGGACCAGTTCAAAACTAGCAGTCCAACATACCTTAAGGAGTCCCAGATTGTAAGAGGGCCCAGGTCAGGATGAGGGACCCCACTGGTGCACGAATCCGTGCACTGGGCCTCTAGTATCAGACTATAAAAGAGCATCAGGATTAAATATGAGATATCAGAATGTCTAAACAGGATGTAAATCCAATATAGAAAGTATAAAGTTGGGTAGAGAAATCAAAGACTGAGGCCACAGGTGATATCAAGAAGGCTGTCAGCAAGTAGCCAACCCAACCATTACATTGAAACTCTGTCACTTTTTTTTCCATTTAAGCTATAGAAAACCCAACACATACTTATTTAAACAAAGCAAAGAATAAACTGACTCAGAGTTGGTTAAAGACATACCTGCTTGAAAGGACTCAAATGATGTTCTCCATCTGTTACCTCTACTTGGTTCTACTCTCCTCTGCATATTAGCTTCACTTTTTAACAGTCATCCACAGTGGCCCATAAGTGGGTGCTGCAGCTCTAGACTTTAGACCTTAACATGCCTAGCCTTGAACTAATGTGAAACATGAAGGACTTAAAACTGGGGCATGCACTCCATCCCTACAAGTGGGAAACTGGAGATGTGGTTGCCAAAGAAGACAACACGGTAGGGCATAGCCATAAATAAACACTTATTACACAAGTATATTGGACCCTGATTATAGAAAAGTGGACAAGAAACAAAGATACAGGCACGAAGAAAAGCCAGAGAGAGAAACTGCTTTTAATAAAGGGGAATCCTAGTTATGACAATAGGAGTGCAGGTCAGTAGCAGAGTAATAGTAAGATTTGGGTAAAACTCTGTAACTCCCACATGCTGAAGTCAAGATTTGTCTTAGTTTCTGGTAAGGATATGGCTATGTCACCCTACCTGTGGCAAGAGAAGCACCTAGAGGCAGGGCTTAACATTCTTCTACTGAAGAATGGAGTGGGGGGCTTAAGCTGGGTCCAGTTTACTTAAACCTTTGGTCTTTTCCTTCCTTGTCAATGATGAGTATGAGAAGAAGGCACCCAACTGCTGAGCTTCCATGATCCATGGCACAGTCTTTCTGAAGAAATCAATGATTGTACCTAAGGTCTTCAAATTGTCAAAACTATTTAAACTTTGCCCAAAGTACAAAAAAGGTGAGGAGAGCAACTGAATGCCTCTGTACAGATGCTAAAATTGTATCTTATCACTCCTATCAAAAGATGCAATTGCAAAGTGTGAGAGCGAAGGGCACTCTGTAAAAGGCTCTGTAAACTGGCTGGGGGCTATCTGGTGGAAGATGGCAGTCTGACACCTCTCCTGGAGAGCAATGTGACAGGTCTGGATGCTTGAAATCATCAGCTGCCAAAGTCGAACTCCCAAGCAGCTACTGTCAGTCGTGAACAAAATAGAGAATCATGTGAGCAGGCAGCAGGCTAAACCCCCAAAGTAGCAACTGAATGGGCAGGAAAAGGGCGTGTTGTGTTCTTATCTTGATTCCCACACAAAGCTCAGATCTCGAATAAGCAAGCACATGCCTACCAGCAGTAGAACTCGACTTCCAGGGATCTTTCTAACTGCATTTTCTGTCCTTGCTGGACCAAATTCTCTAACTTTCCTTGGGTCCTTATTCTCACAGGTCACTGTTGACTGCATTTCACCCCATAGTCCTATGTAGAAGGTCTATTCTAACAAAGTTATTTGTAATTTGATATTCTCACTCTACTACATGTTATTTCATATCCCTAAGTTTGTTTGAAAAAATAAACCTGTCCTATTCTAAATCCGAGTCTCTGCCATAGTAGAATGCATTATATTCCTTGTCCAATTGATTTTCTGCCAAGCTTAAAGATCGTTTTCGTTTCCAAAATTCCTTTGCAAATTAAAGTTATTTAGTACACCTATTAAAATACCACAGTATGTACTGACATTTACTTCGAATGTGTTTATGTGTTATGATACCAAATAGGTATCCACATGACTAGACTTTTCCTGCTCTCCTAAAGCTCAGTCGGGGCATCTCCTGACTTCTGTCAAGACAGAAACAGAAACTTCAATTTTTCTTGCACCTGCAGGACAACTGGAGATGCACCAGTGACTTTTCTTGTTCCTTATCTGAGGCTGTACAACTACCTCCTACATTTGCTGCCTCGTTCTGCATTAGGAATCAGTTCTTTTCTTAGATGGATAAGTTCAGTACTGAGGGATCAGCATGGTCACCCTTGCATGGTCAGTCCCACTCCAAACCCATTAGAGTAAGCAAGCTGCTGAGAAGCATAGATAAACTTGAACACAGACCCGTGTTAGTGCCTCTCAGAGACAGAAAGAGCTCTGCATGAACACTGCTGCTCTGAATTGCTTTGAGTTCGTATATTGTTCTAAATTCTTCCTGACTATGCCAGAGTAGGTTCCTTCTTGAACCCTACTAACTACACTAACTGTTGGGTCTGAGCCTCTCTGCCTAGGGCTGGACCTTCTTGGACACCTGATGATAGATGGAGAAGCCGTGAGAAGTTGTGGGTGTATCAGAATGAGTCTTTATTGCAGAAGTCAGTGGCCACATAGCCATAAGACAAGACAGTCCTTCATAACAGTGTCCCAATCAGGCAGCCATAAACCTCTGATAAATACATATCCATTCTACATAGTAGCATTAATCTCTGTACACACAGCTATTATCTGAGCAGCTACATGCTGCCTCTAAACTCATTGCCTTACATCATAGAAGTATCTGAGCTCTGTGCCTCAGCAGCTTCTCCCGTCTCTCCTGCCAGGCACACTGGCTGCTCTCTGTAGCCTTACATCTCTGTGTGGCATACTCCAGCAGACTAGCTGGTTAATAACTTGTACATTACTCCTTAGACAAAGGAGGCTTCGTGCTAATATTACGTCAATCATATTTTGGCTACAGAAAGACACACATGTGCAGTATACCATGGGATTGTTGTGCTTGTATCCTTGTACCTGCTTATGGTATCTTAGCCTAGGGCACAGAGTAGCCTTGGGCATTCGGTGTATTGACAACAAGGCCTCTGTATTTTAATTGACCTTGACTATCAGGCATCTCTGGCATAGTTCTACAGGGTCCCACATACTGAATCCAGATTGATTATGTGCCCTACACCTCAATTCCTCTAAAATGGAAATCCTGCTCTTTTCTTGACAGCCACCTTCCCCAGCTCCCGAGGACCTAGTTTTCCAACCAGCAACCTGACCTCCTCAATGCTCTCCAGATGCTTGCTCCTAGATGTTTCATTGTTTTCCCCTACCTGCCTGCCTATAGATTCTTTTTGCCTCTTCTAGACCAGCCTGAGATCGCTGACTTGCTTAGAAATAGCCTGTATCTGCTCGCCAATTATGATATGTTATGGGACATTATGTTCTATTCACCTGGCTAGACCTTTCCTGCTCCCCTAAAGCTTGGTCAGGGCCTCTCCTGCCTATTGCCATGAACACTGCCTTTCCTGGCAACTTCCCTACATACAGTCTGGTTTGTACATAGCAGGTACTTAATAATGGTATTTATTTGTTTTGTTTTTATATCCTCAAATAATTAAAACTGGGAAAATGGTCATCTTACCATAAGCCTGGATCTGTATAGTATTTCTAAGTACCTAAAGCCAAGTATTATTTTTCTTTTTAGACTATAAAAGTATATAGTAGTTTATTTCTTGTTCAAATACTATTTTTATCCATCATACAGTTTGTCACTCTCAAGCTTTGCCACGAATAAAGCCCATAATTCAAAAAATAAATACATACTTCATGAGTCAGACTTGCTTCCCTATCCTATCTAATAAAAGAGTAATATGAAAATTGAACATACCGCGGATCAAGCCATGCCCACAGCACGCCAATCAGCCAATCAGGAGCAAATTATGCAAATAAACCCCAACCAACATGGCTGCTGCCATTGAGAGCAGGAGAGAGGCTTGGGTTTCCCCAGCAACGGAGGAAACCAAGCTTTCTGCCTGCCATTGCCAGCCTAGGCCTCCATTCAATGCTACAAAGTTTCAATTATAGAAGATACATAATCCCAACAGAAATTATGGCAGCAACAGAGCTAGAGAGAGCAGAGGCTAGGGTTGCCCGAGTGATGGAGGAAGCCAAACTTCTGCAGCCCTAGCCTAGGCCTCCATTCTAGGCTACAAAGTTTCAAACAGAAATGGCTATTGCCACCGAGCGAGCAAAAGGCTTGGCTCCACTCCAGGCTATGAAGTTTCAATTGTAGAACATAAATTAATCCTAGATCCCAGGGCCTCCACTTGGGTTCTGGAGGCGGAGAGGGGGGCTGGCGTGGCCGGCCTGGAAACCACCATAGGCCCCTCGCCCAGGCTGCCCCACACCCCAAGGGAACCCCCACCCTGATTCAGGACATACTTCTGGGCAAACCAGCCGGTCCCCACCCATGCACTAGGCCTCAATCCTATCTAATAAAAGAGTAATACGCAGATTGATCATCACTCCAACACACAAGAGGGCTGCCCCCATGTGGTCAAAGATCCTGTCCACATGTGGACACAAGATGGCCACCACAAGATGGCCAGCAGGGAAGGACAGTGGGAGGTTCCAGGCCTGCAAGGGAGGGCAGTTGTGGGCCATCAGGCCAGCAGAGAAGGGAAGTTGGGAGGGACCAGACCTGCAAGGGAGGGCAGTTGGGGACAATCAAGCCTGCAGGGGAAGGAAGTTAGGGGTGACCAGGCCAGCAGAGGAGGGAAGTTAGGAGCAAACAGCCTAGCAGGGGAGCAGTTAGACATCAATTAGGCTGGCAGGGTAGTGGTTAGGGGGTGATCAGGCTGGTAGGCAGAAGTGGTTAGGTGTAATCAGGGATGCAGGCAGGTGAGCAGTTTGGAGCTAGCAGTCCTGGATTGTGAGAAGGATGTCCGACTGCCCATTTAGGCCTGATCCTATAGGCATCAGGCCTAAATGGGCAGTCAGACATCCCTCAAGGGGTCTCAGATTGGAGAGGGTGCAGGCTGGGCTGAGGGACACTCCCCTGACCCCCCCCCCACCCCTGTGCATGAATTTCATGCACCAGGCCTCTAGTAAGTTATAAATATATATATATATATATATATATATATATATATATATATATATACTAGAGGCCCAGTGCAGGAAAATTCATCCACTAGGGGTGGGTGGTCCCTCAACCCAATCTGCCCCCTCTCACATACTGGGAGCCCGCAGGGTATGTCCAACTAATGGCTCACCCCCAGTCTGCCCAAGGCCTAAAGCTTCTGGCAAGGTTTTAGGCCTTGGGCACCCAGCCATCACCCTACTCAGCTCAGCCCCAGCTGCTTGCGACCCCCCAACCCCGGGGGCTGGGCACTGGCCACCACTTCCCCTCATAGCACCCGGGGAGCGGGCGCTCCCTGTTGCCGCCACCACCACCCCTGCTGCTGCTGTCGCCACTTCCCCTCACAGTGCCCAGGCGCTTGGCGCTCACTGCCACCGCCGTTTCATCTCCACCCCTGGCCCGGAGCTCACACCACTTGGCCCCGCTAAGGCTCCTGTTTGGCTGGTAGCATAGCCAATCAGGAGCTAAGGTATAGTCAAATTTGCATGTTTCTCTTTTATTATATAGGATGTATGTATATAATATGTATATCAATATTTCTAATATACATAAAATACATTGGATTTTAAAATAGTTGATTACTTATGATCAAGTAGGAACTGCATTTGCTTTAAGAATATGGATTCAGGTAATTCTGTAGTTTCATACACTGTCATATACCTCCAGGTTTCCTCACCAGGCACTCCCACCTTCATCTGATAATGCATGCAAACCAAGATTAATATTCCTTTAGAATAAAATCTAATTGTATGTTAAATTGATTATAAAGATGACTGAGAAAGTGTATCTACTTTAGCCTCCTTAAAAACCTACCTTATTTTTTCTTTCCCTGTGTCACCTATGAAATAGGATAGATATTTCCCTAATTATGTGTAAAGCTATTTTTCCCTCCAAAAGCTACCTCAAGTGTGATAAAATACATGACATGATTTCCTCCCATAACTTTCCTGAAAACACATTAAATCTAAGTACAAAATTTGGGATCTACATTCATTTCTATAATTAGTAATTATCAATACACCCCTTTTTAAAGCTTTTTAAAACCTATTTCATCCCTGACTCCAACTCTTCAGAAGAAGAAAAAAAATTAAGCATAACACACTCAAATAAAGTTACTTCACCTCAATAAAATAAAAATGTCAACTTTAGCCCTAGCCTGTTTGGCTCAGTGAACAGAGGGTTGTCCTGTGGACCAAGGGGTTCCACGTTCCATTCCAGTCAAAGGCATGTACCTCAGTTGCAGGCTCCTTCCCAGCCTCGGCCCTGTTCAGGGCTCTTCCAGGTGGCAACCAATCAATGTGTTTCTCTCAGATCAATATTTCTGTCTTTTTCTCTCTCTTCCACTCTCTCTAAAAAAATCAATGGAAAATATCCTCAGATTAGGATTAAAAAAAAGTCAACTTTATTGACTCAGTTAACATATTTTTTAGGGTCCATTAATAGGGAAATTTTATGTCAATTAAGTAGATAATATAGCACTCTAATGGGAATTTGATAAACTTTTACACAGAAGACTTAAAACAAAACAAATCCCAATTGACCTGGGAGCTCAGTCCTTCCAAATTGAAAAGGCAGGCTTTATTATACAGTAATGTTTTATGAAACAGTATGTTTATTACAATGTGGTAGGGTGGGAAGAAAGGAAAAGTAGTGACTAGAATGGCAACTTTCACAATCAGAAGATCAGAGTCCTGGGGGAGTCCTCTGGTGCTTTTGCTCATCATGTCCTGGAATATTGGACACGATTCCCTCTGGAGGAAACAGGAGAAGAGAGAAATAAAGGCGTCTTTGAAATACATGGATAAAGGGGTCCCTGAGAGATTTCTGAGCTCTTGAAACCATCTTCATGGCAACAGCATGACTCTGCTTCCTACTTCAGTGAAGGTTGCTGGAATATGAATTAGGGGTAAAGCACTGGGGCTATTTGCAAGTTCGTGTTAAAATTTGATTTCCAAAACTCAAGAATACAGTCAATTCAGAATGAAATTAAAATGGTGCTTTAAAGGTGCCCTACAAAGAAGCTCAGTGCATTAAAAAAAGTAGGAACCAGCTTTGGTCTGACAAGTGGTTTGACAGGAAAATGTAGAAAAGATTCCATCATCTCATGTTAAAGACAGAAATGTCTGCAGAATCCATTACCTCACCAATGGTCATAATATCAGGAATGTCATAGAAAATTATGCATGGACATTGGGTCTCAGGTCAGTATTCAATCATCCATATGCCACTTCCCACTTATTTTTAAATTTTAATAAATCTAGTCAATACCTTCTTTACTATTATAGCATTCCTTCCCCATCCCAAACCATTGCATGTTTTTCTTGAATAAAAATACATACTCTAAAAACAAACCAACAAGCCTGGAAAACAGGCAATAGTGGAATATTAAAATAGGCACCTTGTATAAAATATATAATTCGGATACTTACTACCTACAACTGTCTTAAATCACTTTTGATGTGTGGCTCCATGTTTCCTTATTTCCCCAATTCTTAATCCATCAACTGTAACATAAACTTAACAATACCTTGGAGAGGTGGGGAAGACAAATACTAGATAGTAACCTCTTTATTATTCAGTATGAAGTATAAGTGATCTTCCAATTCAAAAGTCTAAAGATTCCTCAACATCACTTTTGGCAACAATTTTCAAAGCATCATGAGGACACACTGTTCTTAGGCCACACTTTCAAATCTTTTCTTACTTAGCAACCTTAGGATCGATGATATAATTTCAAGTGTTTAATCTGTACTTCCCATTTAATTAAATGTGTTGGGTTATTGGAATTTCTTATTGAATTGGTTACTAGAGTGAAATAGGTTCTTTTGCATGTCAACTGGAAGCTGGTGATGGTGATAAATAATCAGTGCGAGTACTTCCTGATACATGAATTGTTCCTGCAGGCTTGTCCTAGCTTGAAGGAATTAAAAAAAAAAAAAAAAAGAAAAGAAAAGAAAGGAAAAGAAAAGAAAAGAAAAGAAAAAAAGGAAGCTCTATCTAAGAATGGTGATTTCCACTCCATAATTATACTGCTTGGGATTTGACAATTATCTGCATTCCCATTCTTATTGGATGCTGTAACCATGATATGATTGTTTCAAAGACATGTGCATGACACATGGCACTACCAGTACCCATAATAAAACAGAGTGGCCATGATCTGCACGGACACCGTCTGTACATGGTCAAGTTCCCATGTGCACCTGAAATGTGTCCTAGTTTTGGCTTATTGTTGGCCACCTGGTTTCTTTTCCTAGTAGTCAAACAGAAGGTCTCAATTTCAGAAACTGCTCTAAAACGGACCTAAATGAAAGGTAACAATGCCTTGCTAATGGGCCGATAGCTATAGATACTGAAGACTAACCAGCCTCTATCTGGAAAAGTTGTCTTTTCTGGAAATGTGGTAGACAGAACTTTTAAGATGGCTTATTTAAAAATTGCCGTGCCCTAGTCCCCAGAAACTGTGAGTAGAAGGTATCATTTGTTTTATTACATGACAAAAGGAATTTTGTAGATAGAGCTAAGCTTACTAGCCTGCTGACCTTAATGAACATGTGGAGATTGTCCTGGATTATCTAGGTAGCCAGTAGAGTTATATGAGCCCTTTAAGACAGAGAAGTTTTTTGGCTGGTGGCAGAAGAAGAAGACAGAGAGGAAGTGTGGGAGATTCTTAGCCAGAGAAGGACTCAGTGTTCCATTCCTGGCTTAAAGATGGAGGGTGCCACATGGGTAAAAAGAGGGTGCCCAAAGCAGAGAGCAAACCCTGGCTGATAGCCAGTAAGGAAATGAGAATCCTTGTCCTACAAATGCAACAAACTAATTCTGCCAACAGTCGTAATAAGCCTGAAAGTGGATTCTTCCCTAGAGCCTCCAGAGATGAGCCCATCCCAGCCAACACCTTGGCTTTGTGAGACCCTCAGCATAGAAGCCAACTGAACCACAAAGACTTCAACCTAATACCTGTGGGTGCTATTTTAAGCCATGGAATTTAAGCCATGTTATAGCAGCAGTAGGGAAGTAAGCAGACAGCGCATGAAACAATAGGAAAAAATGGAGAGCCCCGGTCAGCCTGAAGAGGGAGAACATCTCAGGTGATCAAGGCCTGACCAGTGTTCTAGCTAATTCAACCCCACCTACAAGAGGTAGAGATAACAATATTACCACTTGAGATATGCAAGTGGACCATCAGGGCACAGCTATCTGTATTTATGATTAAGATTTTTGTAGGGTTTCTCTTTTTTTAGGAAAGAAGTACATAAAAACTTGGTTTTAAAATCTGAATTCTTAAGTGGATATTATACAAAGAATTGTTTCTGGGTCAGAGTTTAAGAAGTCATAAATATTTAAGATCCAGACCAATGGCTTTGTATAAGGCAATGATTTTGGTGAACTCAGTATAGACATTATTCAACATATCATGTGTCATGCTGGGCGGGTGGGGGTTTCCCGCTTTCTCCATCAGTACTTTAATCATTTAATTAAATGTGTTGGGTTATTGGAATTCCTTATTGAATTGGTTACTAAAGTGAAATAGCTATTTATATCAATTTAGTTTATTAGTCACTCCTTTAACCCAGTCTCACACCAAAAACAATGATCCCTTCTCATAGAGGGCAGACATGTGTCCTTATTCTTCAGCGTAGATTAAATGAGGCCTATTAGGTGCCAAAACATTTTATTAGGAACTGAAGGTGACCAAAGATGAGGAAGATATAATTCCTACTTTCAAGGAGATTCAAGAAATGCAGTGGAGAAGCCAAAAACAAGAAAATATTCACTTAGTGATGTATCACAGACTTTGAGAAGAAACCTGGACACTGGAAACTGGAGGACAAATAGCTTGCTGAGGTTCAAAGTGTGACTGCACACAGAGAGAATAAAAAACACTGCCATGGCCCTCATGACAGATACTGTGTGTTTGATTTTTAAGTTCACCTTAAAAGACCTCTAGATAAAGAAATGGAAGGGAGGTATGGTGAATACATTTAATAAGTAAAAAATAAAAGTCAGAAAAATACCAAGTGTTACAATTTCATCTGCTTATAGCTTAGTCTATCAAGAGAAATTTGATCTATGTTTTCTTGATATTGTTAGTTCTGTAGCTAATCCAGCCTCCTAGGAGCTGGAGTTTGTTTTTCTCACTTGTGTTGTTATTAGTGTAAATTTATTCCTGTCAAACAGATTTACAGAAGTGGAACTGCCTGCCACAAATATTATAGGCTTCAAGGACACAGAGTTAAGAACTCAAAACATTTAAATTGCTATAACACTTGCTAATATAATTCAGTTGAATTTACAAGAAAAGATAAATAACCAGAGTCCCGCTAGAAAAATTTGTTTAGTAGTAATCCTGATTTTTCCTCCTGGCTTTTCTTAAAAATTCTGATGTGATTTTCATCTATGAATCACTGTTTCCAATACTGACTAATGATAATAGTAATTCTGTGCACATGGGGACACTGCAGAGAAGACAGCTAAATTTCACTTCCTGTTTTGAAGCAGTTCAAATGCTAATGTACTTGCCTACTTTGCAGACATCTCCACTCAGATTCTTGCCATTTTCATAGCAAACACAGCTCTTAGCATCATAGGCATGAGAAATATGAGATTACTGTGCTTAGGACTTGTATTGTGAGGACAAGAGAGCATTAGATAAGTCTTGTCCTCAAGAAACCTTCAAGTTGGTCCACAGGACTCATGGACTACCTTCTATTCCCATGCCTTTATTACCTCTTACCTAGAGAATTACAATAGTCTTCTAACTGCCCTCCTATATGCTATACAAATACTTTCCAAATAAATCCCCTACAGCATTCAGGAAACAATGAAAAAAAAATCAAACTCAGTAATTTTTCAAAAAATCCATATCCTGGCCTCTGCCCATGTCTCCCTCTAGCCTCTCCTCTGTGTGTGCCTCTTGCCCTGCCTTTTCAGTGCATGGTCCAACCATACTGAGTGTTCACCATTATCCAACACAACTGGCTGCATTTTCTACCCCAATGCCTTCTTGTTGCCTGGACTATTTTCCCTTTTGAGCCTCTTCCCAGTTCCCCCTCCCTTGATCCAAGTCTTCCTGGTTCCTGACAAAGATTGGCTCATTACTCACAACTACAGTATCATCTGTCTACGGAAAATTTCCTGCTCCCACCCACCTTTACCCCAACCTCTACAGGAAGAAGAGACCATACCTCCTTCATATTGCCCCCGAGTGCTCTATAGACTGCCATCAGACTCCCAATAATGAGTTAGGAAATGTCTTTTTTTTCATGTCTGTAATTCAGTGTGAAGCCACCATGAGACAGAAGGCACATCTTTATATTTCCTAAAACTGCCTTCAAGCACATTAAAATATTGATGGAAATAGAAAACCCACACATGAAACAGTTGCAAAAACCAAGCAGTGGTATGCAAAAAAAAGTGCTAAGGCGTTTGTATCTTGCTCTAAGCAACTTGTAAGTTCTAAGAAGCCACCCGATATGATAGAAAGAGTTCTACTGTTACACAGACCTTAATTCATATCCCAACTCTTCCACCTCTTAGATGTGTGACCATGGCTTTGCCAGTTCATGTCCCCATGCTAACCCAGGTGGCAGTACCTACCTCACAGAGTATTTGCATCAAGATTAGATGAGTATGTGATTTTCCAACACAGTAGTTGCTAAGAAAATATCCATTCCTTTCCCTCTCCTCTAAGAAGGGAGAGTGTTTAAACCACTCAAGTACAACTTCTCAAAAGAGGTGAGATTTAAGCTTGACCTTTAAGCAGGAAGAATTTGGACAGATTTTGATATAAAGTGCCATTCATATGGAGAAATAGCCTGAGCAAAGGCAGTTGACCAGCTTAAAACTATTCCCAGATGGACCTAACATCCAACCTTCAGATGCTATATCATTCCCACAATTCAGCTTCTTGTAGCAATGTGAGAGCAATTATTCATGAACATAATCCAACTTCAAAGCCCAAGAATATTGTGAATTAGAAAGAAGACATAAAATAGTCATAATGTATTTAGGAAAAATCATTCTTTAGTGGAGGAATGTTTCCAAAAATGATGTTGAAAGGTATTGGGCTATTCACTCATTTGCACAGAAGTATGCATTATACTAACAGACAGCAGAGCTGGCTTGACAACATCCACCAACATTTAAACAAACACAGGATAGGTAATAATTTCCATGTGTGGATGATTCCAGTGTCGAAAGCAATCTCATTTACTTTTATGGTTAAGTGTTCAAGAAGCATCTTCTTTTCTTTTTTTTTAACATCTGAATGTTTTCATGGCTGAAGGGAGGCCAGTATAGCCTGAAAAACAATTTACAATGATGTGTAAAGTAGTTACATTTTCCAACAAGTCTGCTTGCTCAATTATTCCACCTATATTAATAGCTCTTAGTGGCATTTGATGTATAATGGTCTCAATCCAATCACCCACTTGAGCAGAAGGAGAGCAAGTGCTATCCAAATGGAATAGAGTCCAACTCTGAAGTTGATTACAAACCCAGGCCTTTGTACTGACTGTATCCAGCATTTCCTTGCTGTCGCCAGGAAGGGTGCTGTCGGCAGGCTGCTCTGCTATCACTCTCATGCCAGTTCACTTTGTTTCAAATCTGCAGCTAGGTTCACACTATCAGAAAACCAAAGCAATTGATTTCTTTCTACCTCTGTTGAGATAAGGGGAACAGGATGTAATTTGGTTTAGGATTTTTTTTTTAATCTAGATTGTAGGCAAAGGTTTAAAGAAAGGGATAAAAACACAAGTGGTTATTTTCACAGTACCTTCAATAAATAGGAATTTGATCAATTTAAAGAGAATTGCAAAGAACTGAAATTTAAAAATCCAAAGATCAGATCAGAAAGTGAAAGGAATGAAATACTGAAACTTTTTTTTATACTATTCATGTTGGTTTTCTGATGCATTGCCACATGCAATAGACTCTGAAGTTGACTCCTTACCCCCTAAAAACTAATCTACATATAATATCCATAACAATGCTTTTTAAATGTTAAGACAGATCCTATCACCATTCTCTGCTCAAAATTCTCTAATGGCTTCCAACCTCACTCAAAACAATATCTCAATTCTTCACTAAGGCCCACAAGCCTCTCCTGAACTTTCCAGCTTCATCCTTATAACTCTCCTGGGTTTACTCCAACCCAGGCACACTCTAAACTTAGAAAATAGTACACAGCTCATGCTTCAGGCTTGGCACTTGCCTTCCCCACCCCAGGTCTATGTAGGCTTCTTCCACCTTCAGGCTTGCTCAAGTGTCAGCCACTGAGTGAGGCCTTCCCTAGGGGATGCCTTCCCAGCCACATCTATCACAGAAGCACCATCACAGTTACCCCCTTGCCCTGCTTTACTGTTCTTTTTTGCAGTTACCATTACCTCACATTAGATTATTTGTTCATCAACTTATCTGTCTCATCCTTTAGTCTGGTAGCTGCATTCTCCATGGGGGATGCTGTACACTACAGCTTGGAACATAACATAATCAATGTTGTGAGAGGAGGAGGACAAGAGGAAGACTTCTTTGATGACTCAAATGTTATGCTTTTGTTTTCCAAATGCCTGGACATGGGACTGTTTGAACAGCAGTTCCATATCTCCTATGATCCATCTGTTAGAGGCAGTAGCATCATGGAAAGAGTATAGGCTTTGGAACCAAAGAGACCAGAATTTAAATCCCATCTCCACCATCAAATATCTTTTTTACTTTGGACACATTTCTTAACATCTCTATGGAATTTTATAGCTGATAAAACTTTAAACACCCATAAGTATTAGGCTGGGTGCTGGGGATACCTCAGATACCTGAGATATTTAAATTAGCTAACTTCCATTAAAACTAATGTGGCAAAAATGATGCATAACTGATAAATATTAGCAATCTGTCCCCTACACTCCATTCTCCCGGCAGCCTTCCATGGTATTATGCCCAACAAATGCACCCAGGAAAAGAGTGAATAGCTGCTGTGAGTCTCTGAAAACCAATAGTGAGCAAATAAAACAACTCAGGTGAAAGCACTTTGAAAATGGTAACACAGTATTCAAATTAACTGCAGGAATTATCATTACCACTGTAAAACTTATTTTAGAATCAGATTTCTGTGTCTTAAACTTCTAGTCAAGTAAATTAGCTTGAGGATAATCTAAGTAAAGAGGACTCTGGGATAAAGAGTAAGCCAAGTGAAAATAAAACTGAGAAGAAATGGAGGACAAGCTGCAAGATGAATACATGAGAAAGCACTCGGAAATGCCGGGTATCTGAATGATAGAGATTTGGCTTGCCGGAGGCTTCAGTGAGTGTACCACCAGACTCACCATGACTAGAGTTTCCATCTTTGTGGGAGAAGAAATGGAAGCAGGCAACACTACAAAGAGGCACACAGCTCTTTCAAGACCATCTCTCGGGCTGCCAGAGGGCCACTATCCACCACAGGTAAGCACGGGACTAATGATACAGTGAAAATCACCCACCAGTTGACAGAGATGAGTGAAATACAATCAATAGGAGAATTTGGTTCCTATTCATCATCAACCTACATGACTCTTCCTGAATCACTGCCATCAAGCACACAGTGCTGCCTGGAAGGGAGCCAACACCTTTCCGAGTCCCTGCAATACACTGGGTATTGTGCTAGATGCCATCACATGCATTATCTCATTTTTTATCCTCACAGTAATCCAAGTGTTTTACTATCCCTATTTTCTAATGCAAAGCAATAAAAACCTGAAATTTGGGAAGCTATTGAAACTATTGAAGCTAGAAAATAGCATTTAGCTTCAGCTCCATAGAAAAAGAACCAAGTCATGCCTCTCATTTGTATAATAGCACTTTATAATTTCCAGAGTGTTTTCATGAGCATTCCTCTAATTTGACCTCCACATGCACCTTGACAGGGAAATAATGCCATACTATTATTCTACTAAAGAATGGAAATGGCTGAGGCTCAAAGTAATTGAGTGATTTGCCTAAAATTGCAGTCCTGGGACTTGGACCTACTTTCCTAATTCTGAAACTAGTGCTCTTTACACTAAGAGATGACTCCCTGATTTTCAGAAGAGGGCTAGGATTGCTTGAGTAAACTATATGTATTTTAAATCTGAGCTGGGAAAGAACATAGTTCTCTCTGAGAACCTCCTAAGTAAAACCCATGCTCCATGAATTACCTGCGGTAACAAAAGTTGTTGATACTTCAAAATCTCTATGGCTCAACACTGTAAAAGCTTATTTCCCAGTCAGAGTCTAAAACAGATTCACCTGGCACATGGTAATTCAGGGATATATGCTCCATTCATCCCTTACTCGGGCCTCAGAATCTTCTGCACCCAGGCAGAAGGGGAAAGAGATGGGCACACATCACTTCAGCTCCATTCCAGTGGGAGACAGGCCAAGTGGATTTGAATAGGCCAAATAGGCTCAGCAACCACATCCCAGGAACAACTTTGTGTTACATGAAAGGAAGAGCATAAATTGTTGGTGATGAACCAGTCATCTTGACTACACCCTGGCACAACTAATGACTAAATGAGAAGTGGCTATAGATAATGCCTTAAAGTAAGAAATTATCTAATAGTTTTACATAGCCACAAACAAGGCAGCAACATATTCTTAATTAGTTGCTGCTGCTGTTACATGTTCCTTTGAAGCATAGAAACAATAATAAATACGTGTGTCCATGACCCCTAGAAAAGTGGGTTCTTATCTATCAGGGAGTATGAAATTACCTGGATGCACACTAAAACAAAATAAAGGACTTGAGATATTTTATATGAGTGAATCTGATGCCTCAGGCCTATAGACCATACTTTAAAAAATTGGCATAGGACCACAGTTATTTCATAATTGCTGATGACACAATGGCTGCTTAATGTTAGATTAGACAGAAGAGAAATGCATTCATCTTTTTTCACCCCTCACGAAACCCCAGCACAAATCAGCTCCAGAAAGGAGCAGGGAACCTATGTAATTTCAGATTTTCCACAGCAAGTAACACCCACTCCCACAAAGGGTTTGTTTTATTCTCCAGGTTCTAGTTTCTGATCTCCCTGACAATGTGGAAACAGCTTGGCCCTTCATAGAGACTCAGCTTACTTCAAATGGCAGGAGTCACTTCACAAGGACAAAGGAGACAAAGATGGATTGGGCGGATCTAAAACCTGAAAAATATAATGTCAGTATTTAATAACTTCTATTTTACCTACAACATTGCAGCTCTCTGGAGCAGGGAGAAACTAGGGTATGTGGTATGGGCCATTCACAAGCTATGAAAGAGTTGTTGCTCATTAACCTTCAACAACATGACACCAGATTCTTTCTTAACAAGGGTAACAAATCACTTCTTATATCAGGTGGCTGCCCCTGAAGCCTTCCAACTATTTTAAGCCTCATGCTGTGTCCCAGAAACCATTCTGAATGTGATCAACGGTGATCCTCAGGACTTCAAGAACAGTCAGTCAAAGAAAATAATTCAAAACACTTTCCACTTTGGGTGTTTTGAAAAGACCTTTTTATTGGAAAAACAGAAAAATACATTAAGATTTAGAATGCTTGGCTTCATCCTGATTGCCAGGTTTTGCAATTGTTTATTGAACTAGATAGGATAAAAGAAAGGGAGACATTCTGGGAGTGCCTGAATGTGAGCTGGGACAAGTGACTGGGGACAAAAGTAAAACAAACATAAATGACTAGACCTGTAGCAAGGCCCAGCTACTATAAGGAAGTAGGAACTCATGGTCTGGACCCACCAAAATGCCCCATCTGTGCGAGTGAGCTTCTGAAATATGATGTTTAGATAAAGCTCCCTTCTCGAGAGTACTGGAGGGTAACTCAGTAAAATATATGCACCCTCCCCAGACCCCTGGGGAACTCCAAATTCTTCAACATGGTGAGTCAAAATTATAGTTCATGAGCTTTGAGCTCCTCAAGCTTCAGACACTCCTCAGGCACTGAGAGTCATTATTCTTCTATCAGTCTTGTAGCTCTACTCTGACAACCTTCTTCTACCATGTTGCTTTCCTAATACTGATGTCACCAAGCTTCTCTTTTTTTTTTTTTCACAGGTTATCTCCAGGCCTTCATCTACTAGACGTGAATAGGTTACCTACCTAGTATGGTCACTGACTCCACAATCAACCCTGCCTTCTCCATCCCTTTATCCATACTATAGCCAAGCTAAGCAATATCTCCGACCACTTAACTCCCATTTTCCCAATCACCCCAGTTTCTGACATGCTATTGTTCTCCTGGACAGGTTCTCATATGTGCTTCCTTCCTCAAATTCCTCCCTATTCCAATCTCCCTACTTCAAACTTTGTCTAGACAATCCTATATAATAAAAGCTTAATATACAAATTGACCAAATGGTGGAACAACCCGTAGAATGACTGGTCACTATGATGCACACTGACCATGAGGGAGCAGATGCTCAGTGCAGGAGCTGGCCCCAGCCTGCAGGCCCCAGGCTAGCCAAGGCAGCTGCCAGTGAGGGCCTCCCTGGTTGCCCCACTGGTCACCCCTCAGCAGAAGGCGACAGGTGGCTGTGGCAGGGTACAGGGCTGATGCCACCCTTTCCTCCCCACACACACCCTGTATCACCCCGCCAGTGACCTCCAAAGTGCTGGTCGTCCCACAGATCAGCCCTGATCACCAACTAGGCCTAGGGACTCTACCCCTGTTTTGTGCACCAGGTCTCTAGTTTAGTGTATAAGTAATCATTAACATTCTAGCCCTGTATAACCTGTGATGTTATAGGTCATGTTCATAGTTTCAATTCTTCACCTATCTTTGATTCCATATTCTTTTCCACGTAAATCTGCAGTTGCCTTCTACTCTGACTCTGGGCTTAATCATTAGGCTTGTTTGGCCAATAAGATGCTTGTTGCCACTAGCCCAGTGGTCAGCAAACTGCGCTTGTGAGCCACATGCAGCTCGGGAGCCATGCTTTGCCGCTCTGTTGACTAATGAGTCTGCTGACCACTGGACTAGACTAAATGTTACTGTGTAGTTGGAAGCTGTGAGGATTAGGCAATTGTGGCATATTGTGTGCAAATAGGTTGTGTGACAGTGGTTGGAAAACTCATTAGTCAACAGAGCACAAGCCAATTTGGCTCAATGGATAGAGTATCAGCCTGTGAACCAAAGGGTTTGATTCTGGTCAAGGGCATATATACCTTGGTTGTAGGCTCCTCCCTGGCCTAGACCCTGGTCAGGATCCATGGAGAAGGCAATCAATCGATGTGTTCCTCTCACATTGATGTTTCTTTCTGTCTTTCCCTCTCTCTTCCACTCTCCCTAAAAATCAATGGAAAAATATTGTCTGATGAGAATTAACTCCCTCCCACTCCCCCCCACCAAAAAAGATGCTTGTTTAGAAAGCACTTGCACCATTGGCCTTGGTTGCTCTCGCTCCACTACAATTACTGTGAGAACTGCATGGGCTGGCCTACTGGGTGAAAGATATGTGAAGAGCTTAGTGGACCCAGTCACCACAGCAAAAGCAATGTGGACCAGCCAAAAGCCCAACACCAGACATAGCAATGAGCCTAGCTATGATAATTCAGAACAACTTAGCCAAGTCTAGCCTGTGTCACCAATCCACAGACTGAATAAATGCTTATTGCTTTTAAACCACTGGGGTATCAGGTGGTTATAAGGCATTATTGTGGCAATAGCTAACCAATGTGGCAATACATGCTACAATTAATTATTTCAGAGGAGAATATCTATCTCAATCTTGGTCAGAATTAAGACTTCCCCATCATGTCACTATTGTCTCTTGAGGTCCTGAGTTTTTCACCCTCCTGTCAATGGAGTTTGCATGCTTCTGGGCTAGTGGACAGAATACATAAGATGTGGACAAACCTTCTCATGGAAACAAGCATAACTCCCCACTGGATGAAAGGAGAAGACTGGTGATTAGTGATATTCAAAAGGAAAGAAGCACTTTAGCAGTGACTTGGTTTCTTCACAGTTAGCAGAAACTGGTGAGAGACGGTATTAGCTTTAGTAACAGTTGAGGTATTATGGTACAGACTCTCAGATTAGGGAATTGAACATGAAAAATGTGTATCTAAATCTTTACCTTACACTGACCAGCAGCTTCCCAACAGATCTGTCGAGTTTCTACAGGATTTGTTTTTTTATTTGTTTTCTATGTATGTTTGAGGTCTTTTTGGGACAGAGTGGGGGCCATAGGAGAAGTCCTAGGGATACATACAAGTGAAGGGACTTTGTGAGGTTTGTGAAGAAGGGGAAAACAAAATTAGTACTTTGAAATGTTATCCCATAAAATATTTGTGCTTTCTCTCTCCAACTTGAATATTCTTTAAGAATAGTTTCTCAAGCCAACCCCCTTTTGAGGAGGCAATGAAGCAATAAGAGTGAAGAGTAGAACTGAGTTTAAAGTCATGAACTCTGTTATCAAGGAAAGTGATGTAATCTCTGCTCTCTGAGAGTAAACAGGAATCATTCTATTTCCTTATGTCTTATGTAAGCAAAGAAGATAGGGTAGATAGAGCAATGATAGATGGATAGAATACATAGATCAGCCAAATGTTATCTCCCTACTAGTCTTTATTTTCTTCATAGTACATTATTATAATTAAAAACTATCACATATATATATATATATATATATATATATATATATATATATCTTATATACTTATTTACATGTTTATATTCTGTTCTCTCCAAGTCAAATGCAAGGACCATGAGGATCTCTATGAAGGAAGGAACATACTATTTAACTACTGTGTCTCCAAATTTTAGAAATTGTGAAGTATATGGTAGGTATTCAATAAATAATAATTGGAAACAAGAAAGGAAGAAAGTAGGAAGGGAAGGAGGAAGAAGAAGATAAATTCACACATGATCTTTATGGTTATCTGACTTCTTGTTAATAAGGTCAAGTCCTTCAAAGAAATTGTATTTTAGGAGGCACACTTGGGTTTACAGAAATAATTTCAATTCACAAAAAGAAAGATAATATTTTCTATGATTATAAATTTTCATTTGGTGTTCATAGAAATGTTTCAGTCCAAACATTTCAGTGTTATTTGATTATTCACTTTCTAAATAATCATGAGTTTGGTAATTCTGTATATAGTAAACATGCAGACCCAATCAAGACTATTTAAGACTATTTAACTCTTCTGAGTACATTTCTTTGTTTGCATAATTAAAGACTTGGATACATGTTTTTAATGGTTGCTTTTTAAATTCTATGAGTTAATGATAATGAGGAACACTACCACTTCTGCATGCAAGTTCTCCCCAAGAAGCCATAATCTCTACCAGGCATATTCTCAAAAGTAAATAACTACAGAAAATCACTAAGCTTGGGTCTTGAAGGTACTATGCTAGCATGTTTAAGCTTACTACATAAGGTCAACTGGAATTGCAAAATCCAGATTTAAAAACACCCCCTGCCAACATTAATTTTGTATGTAAGAATCAGATGCCTTTAGCCAGAGCCTAAAGAAGCATTCTATAGTTAGGGACCTAACACCCATAAGGCATAGCCTTTCATGAGCTCCAACTATGGTTGTAGAAGTACAAAATTCTCCATGGATGACAGAATAACCATATTACTCTGAATCTTTCTACAAGCTACTTTGAAATTAAACATTAATGAGAAAAGAAGATGACATTAATACACTCTCCTTCCCATCCTCTTCATTTATCTCCATCACAGTAGGTGCTTTAGTCAAGGTTTTTTTTTGTTTGAATGTAACAGAAAAACTCTCAGCAAGATTAAGGCAGGTGGGGAGGACATTTTTAAAAATAATGTTCAATGTTATATTGTAGAATCTGGGGCAAGAATATGCATAGGGACCAAGATGGCGGCATATGTAAACACCTATTGTTCTGCCCCTCACAACAATTTAGGAACTACAACATAACAGCAGAACAGACAAGCACCCAGAATCGCCAGAAAGCTGGCTGAATGTAAACTCCACTAATAGGAGCAGAGGTGGGACACAGACTCAGGACCGGCGGGAGCACAGCCTTTCAGACAGAAACAGGTTAGGAGCCGCCCTGGTCGCGCACGCATGGGCCAGATTTCTCCGATGGGGAAGGGCGGAGGCGTCCCACAGCCCAGATTTCCCGAGCCGGGCGAAGTCCGAGGTCCGGGGGATACACCCTGGAAGCGGGGCGCAGCAGAGGCTCCTAGTCCCAAGGGTCGCGCGAACCCACGACTTGCCCCCTGGAAACTTGTCTCCTGGTTCCAGAAACCATCTATTTTACAGCCCTGGGCTGGACTTTTGGTGTGCAGGCACATTTGGGGAAAGGCAGAGTTGCCTGGCAAGGGGAAGAGACTAGCGGCTTTCTCTTGGAGGTGTCTGCAGCCATCCCCATCCAACAGAGACCCGCACGCGAGCGCCGCATAGGACCCAGCTGCCGCTGCCGCTGCCTCGCAGCTCAGAGACTCCGCCCATCCAACCTGAACACAGTCTCCCTTCACAGCCAATTGGCCTGGAGGTCAAACCCTCCTAGGGCTAACAACAACAAGCTGGGTTTAAATTCAAACACACTGAATACAACCCATAAAGGATTGCAGTAAGAGTACCCACCTCAGGTAACTGGGGAGACTGAGCCACTGTCCCTTTGAGGATAGCCACCACATAAAGCAGCCACCATGCAGAGACATGGAAAGAAATCAGGTGTGAAAGAAATGGAGGAGAAAAGACGACAAGACATAGAGTTCAAAACCATGGTTATAAGGCTTTTCAAGAGGCTCCTACAAAAGGCCGATCAACTTAATGAGAATTACCAGGAAATAAAGAAGACCAACCAGCAAATGAATGAGAATTACAAGGAGATGAATGATACTTACAAGGAAATGAATGAGACCCTCAGGGAAATGAACAAGACCTCTGAGGATACGAACCAGACCCTCACAGATAAAAAAAAGGACCAACTAGAAATCAAGCTTACACAGACTGAAATAAAAAATATTACACAAAGCCCTAAAAGCAGTCCAGAGGGCCACAAGAACTAAGTCAAAGATTTGAAATACAAAGAACCAAAATCCACTCAGCTGAAAAAGCAAGAAACCAAAAGAATTCAGATAATTGAAGATAGCATAAGGGGCCTCTGGGACAACCTCAAGCAAGCCAACATCTGAATTATTGGGGTGCCAGAAAAAGAGAGAGAGAGCAAGACAATGAAAACCTATTTGAAGAAACAGTGACTGAAAACTTTCCCCACCTGGTGAAAGAAACTGACTTAAAAGCCCAAGAAGTACACAGAACCCCAAAATATAGGAATCTAAAGAGGACCACACCAAGACATATCATCATTAAAATGCCAAGAGCAAAAGATAAAGAGAGAATATTAAAAGCAGCAAGAGAAAAACAGTTGGTTACCTACAGGGGAGCACCCATATGATTGTCAGTGGATTTCTCAACAGAAACGATGCAGGCCAGAAACGAGTGGCAAGAAATATTCAAAATAATGAAGAGCAAGAATCTACAACCAAGATTACTCTATCCAGCAAAGCTATCATTCAGAATTGAGGATCAGATAAAGTGCTTCACAGATAAAAAAAAGCTAAAGGAGTTCATCACCACCAAACCAGTATTATATGAAATGCTGAAAGATATTCTTTTAGAAGAGGAAGAAGAAAAAGGTAAAAATATAAATTATGAACAACAAATATACATCTATCAACAAATGAACATAAAAATCAAGTGAATTGATAGGCTGATGAACAAGATAAACTGGTGACTATAACAGAAACATGGACATAGAGAGGGAATGGACTGACAATTCTTGGGGAGAAAAGTGTTGTTGGAAGTACAGCAAGAGATTGGACAAAAATCTTGCAACAATGGGAGAGGACATTGGGGAGGAGGAGGTGAGGGCGGAGGGTGGTATAGGTACAGGGTGGAGGGAAGATATAGGGTGATAAAAAAGGGGAAACAATGTAATTAATAAACTGAACAATAAAAAAAATGTTTACAATGAAAAAAAAAAAAGAATATGCATAGGCCCCAGTAGGGATAACACTGATTGAGAGCCAGCAGAAACAGGCCATCACCTTCTTGGTCTTTCTCCAAGACTCTCATCTCTGCTTTGCTCTCTCCATCAGCGCCAGGTTCCCTTCCATATAGACCTGATTTTTTACATTTTCTGTGTCCATGGCTATTACCCAGTCCAGAAATGTATTATATTTCAGTTCAAGCCACATGCAGAACCTAAAACTAACCCCTCCCTCAACCCAATTCAAACTCCTGGGGAAGAGATTCTGATTGCCCAAATCAACTGTGACTGACCTCTCTCATAGCAATATATTTACAATACACCTCCTAGGGCAAAGGAAACTAAGGAGAAATAAACAAATGGGACTACATCAAAATAAAAAGCATATGCACAGCAAAAGAAACCATCAACAAAATGAAAAGGGAGCCCACTGTATGGGAGAACATAAGATACATCTGATAAAGGGTTAATATTCAAAATATATAAGGAATTAATACAGGTTATCTGAAGGAAGACAGACATTCCAATTTAAAAATGGGTAAAGGACATAGATACTCCTCCAAAGTGGACATACAGATGGCCAAGAGACATATGAAAAAATGCTCAAAGTGACTGATTATCAGAGAGATGCAAATTAAAATGACAATGAGGTATCACTTGACACCTGTCAGAATGACTACTATTAACAAAACAACAAATGACAAGTGCTGGTGAGGATGTGGAAAAAAGGGAATCCTGCTGGTGGGAATGCAGACTGGTGCAGTTATTATGGAAAACAGTATGGAGTTTCTTCAGAAAATTAAATATGGAACTGCCATTTGACCTAGTGATACCACTTTTAAGAATATATACTTAGAAACCCAAAACACCAATCAGAAACAATGTATACACCCCTATGTTCATAGCAGCACAATTTACAATAGCTAAAATCTGGAAACAGCTCAAGTGCCCTTCAGTAGATGACTGGCTAAAAAAAAAAACTGTGGTACATTGAAACCATGGAATGCTATGCAGCAATAAAAAAGAAGAATCTCTTACCCTTTGAGACAGCAGGAAGGGACCTGGAGAGTATCATGATAAGTGAAATAAGTCAGTCAGAGAAAGACAAGTATCACAGGATTTCACTCATATGTGGAATCAAAGTAACAAAACATACTGATGATTGGAGTGGATCCAGAGTCATGGAAGCATGGAACACAGTGCAGAATCTCAGAACAAAGGCAGGGAAGGGTGGTTTGGTGGGAGGCAATCAACTAAGTACTTTGTATAGATATATGCATGGTCCATGGACACATACAATGGGGCAGAGAGGGTCTGATATGGAGGGTGGGAGCAGGTTGAGGGGATTGAGGAGGGAAGGGGGACATATGTAATACTTTCAACAATAAAGAATTTTTTTTTAGTGGGAAGAAAAATGAACTGTAACCAAGCGAGCAATCCTATAGTGCAAACATGACTGTGAGGAGATCATATATGAGTCAAAAAGGGGCAGGCCACAGAAAAATATGGTCATTGTTAAGTCATTCCCAAAGGGGCCTACCATAGCATAACTTCAAAGGGACTCCATTAGAAGCAAGGACTACGAAACTGCCAGAGTTAAGACTATTCCCAAAAGGCAGCTGAAGAACAAAGGCAGCTATATCACTAATATCTACACAAATTTATAACCTATAGCTCTGCAGAACGGAAGTCCACATGGATCTCACTAGGCTAAAATCAAGGTGTGTTAACAAGGTTACACTGATTTCTGTGGACCTTCCTCTGCCTCTTCCAGCTTCCAGAGGCTACACATATTCCTGGGCTCATAGTGCCCTCCTTCATCTTCAAAGCCAGTAATGTTGCATCTCTCTGGCCATTTTCCCATGATCACATTTCTTTCTCTGACCACAATCTAAAAGGTCTTCCAATTTTAAGGACCCATGTGATTAGATTTAACTCACTTACTAAACCAGAATAATCTCCTACCTCAAGAACTTAACTTAATCCCATTTGGGGAGTTATTCTGTCTGCCACAGAAGGGTCTTGAAATTGAAAGATTTTATAGTTTTCTCTTTCAGCTATTTTTTCCCCATTTTCCAAATATCATAATTATTTTCAGTTAGTGATCATTTGATAATAGAGATATAAATCATGTGCATATGAAAATATGAACTTTTCAGCCTCACTGACAAATGCCTGATCAACTTTGGATTTGTTTGATATCACATATCAATAATCATCAGTTACCAATTCTATTGAAAAAAAAAACACAGAAGTAACACATGTTGAACCTCTACTAATTCTCAAGCACTTTCCTATGCACTTTATATCTCCCATTTCACTTAATCACCATAATGACCTTGTGAAGTGAATGATATTATCTCAGTTTTCCAAGGGAATAAAACAATGATTTAAAAAATTGTCCAAAATCAAATAGATAGTAAGCAATGGAGTTGAGATTCAGTTCAAAGCCTGTCCAATTCTAGAGTTCTTATTTTTTGCTTTATATCCAACAGCCACTAAAGAATAAATTCATATCCTATGTGACCTTATTCTGCTTTCCCAAGATCAGAAATAACAACTACTCCATTAACAATATCAATCAATCCATTAATAATCAAATATTTCAGCAGTGTAAGACATAGAGACACATGATTAGCTCTTAAGCAGAGCTTCAGCGGATGGGGCTGACAAGGTTCTGAGGATGACCAGGATCTTGTGGACAGCTGCTTTTTATTACTTATCATGATGTGGGATTTCTTTCTGATCCTTCTCAATTATTTAAATAGAAGTAGATATGGGTATGAAAAAGAGAAATAAAATTGTGCCTCAGTATCCTCATGTATAAAACGGAATAACTAATGACCTTTAACCCCAAATGATTGTTGCAGGATTAAGTTAGTTAATATATAGAGAGAGCACTTAGTACCTGGCATATAAAAAGCATTAGTATCCATACTACTACCACCACATCTATCATCACCATCACCATCATCATTATTATCTTCATCTTCATCTTCATCAAGATTCTCAGATTTAGCTGAAACTGGTTTGGCTCAATGGATAGAGCGTCGGACTGCAGACTGCAAGGTCCCAGGTTCGATTCTGGTCGAAAGCATGTATGTTGGTTGCAGACACATCCCCAGTAGGGGGTGTGCAGGAGGCAGCTGATCAATGTTTTTCTGTCATTGATGTTTCTAACTTTCTATCCCTCTCCCTTCCTCTCTGTAAAAAATCAATAAAATATATATATTTTTTAAAAGATTCCCAGACTTAAATATTAGATCAAAATAAAAGGGCCAGACATCTCTACATATGGGGAAAAAACTCCAGAGTTCTACCTCTTTATGTTTCTGGTGGGTGTTTTTGTGTGTGTGTGTTTTTTTATGTCAAATGCAGGCATTGATTAAACAATAAACACTCTCCTATTGCATTTTTATTGTTTCATTACAATTACATGCCTTTAGTCCTTAAAGCTATTTCTTTCCCTTAGTAATCCAAGAAAATCCAATTCCCAGCCCATCTACTTTTTAAATTTATATATGTATAATTTCTCTTAGAATAAAATGTCATCAAATTTCACTTTTAGGAACATCTTAGAAATATAATCTAGCCTTCCTTGTAAGTAGGGAACTCAAAATAGGTGAGGCAATATACTCTCTCAACAAAACTATTTTCTTTTGTCAAAAACTCACTATTTTCATCCACAGTATGTTTCAACCCCCACTTTTTACCATCTCTTCTAAACACTCTTCCATGCTTTATTGTCCATCGCTAATGTGCTCTTTGAACTCTCTGTTTGTGCTTTTATTTTATTCCCCATCATCGTCTCCCACTGTCTCCAATCTTTCCTATTTATTTTTGGACAGTTAAGGCCAACTGTTCGCTTGCTTCTTTGCTTGAGTTTCCCATGTTTCTCCTCAGGGAAGCTCACCCCACTGCTCCCATAGACATCCCGAGTTTCTCCCCTTCCTCCTGCAGCTTTCTCCTTCCTCTCATGCTGACTCCCTCTGTTCCTTCTTGCTCCATATGCCACCTCCCTCTTACTTCCACTTTAGCTGTTGACAGAAAGAGTTTGGCTAAAGCTGCTCAACTGTCTTCTCATCAAAACACAATTGTTTGCCACAACAGAGTTGAAGCAATTTCAACCCTTCCTTTTTTACCAGTGTCTCACGATTTTTATCCTGCTGTGCTCTTTCCCGCTTCCTCCTCAGCAAGGCTCAACCTCAGCAGACTGTCTCTCTTCCTTTCCATTTCTAGTTCTTCATCTTTGTTCCTTCTCTGGAAGTTCCCAATATCTCTCTCTCCCCTAAAGTCTGCAACAGAATCTCATCTGCTAGGCTTATAGTGTAATTCATTTCCTCATGGCTTACATGAGCAATGTGCTTCTTAGAAAGTGTATCACTTGAGTACAGAGGCCTGAAGTTGAGTTTTAACTACACAAACATATAGGAATGACTGACTGACATCAATACCTAGGATAGTACATGATGTAAGAAATAGTGCATGTAGCTTCAAGCCTGAAACCCAATTCTTAAAAATGATTCTACCATTCAGTCCTTTAAATAAAATGATTATCTCTACTGCATGGCAAACCACTCTAATTTCAGTAGCATAAAACAACAACTATATACTATGCTCATAATAATCTGGGGCTTCATGAAGAGACCCAAGTGGCTGAAGCTAGTACAGCAGGGAATGGAAGATCCACTTTCAAGATAGCTTCTTTATTCACATATGACCTCCTCATAGCATGGTGGCCTTGGGGGAGTTGAACTTCTTCCAGGGGACTGGCAACTCCAATATGTGAACATCCTGCTCAATAAGGAAGAACCTGGATGACATTTTATGACCTAATCTCAGAAGTCCTAGCGTGTCCCTTGCACTGTGTTCTACTGACTGAAGTTGTTACACGCTTGCTCCAATTCAAGGGAGAAGAATGAGACTTTGCCTCTTGATGGAGGGAATGGCAACGTCACCCGGTAGAAGAGATGAAAGTTATTGTAGTGACCATCCTGAAAAGTGAAATATGATATATTCCTACATTCCTTTATAGCTCTAAAAATCTGATTCTGTAGTTTGTTTAGGCTCTCAGTAGATGCTCAATTAAAATTTAGCTTCTCCAGCAGGCAACCTGGAAAACATGGAGTTTTGGCTTTTTATACAGACAACATAGCAAGAGAAGAATTCAAAATTATACTTGTTCAAGCATCAAGGTGTGTGCCACAAATTAAAGAATCATAAATGTAATAGGAATTCAAATAAAAAGGGTTCACTCAAGGGCAGAGTAGTCAAAGAGAGCATCACAAAGTAGAAACAAATTAAGGACCACTAATTGCTCACATTATCTCATCTAATGCTCATAATAATCATGAATGGTAAATACCACACTGTGTTTTACAGATCATGAAGCTACAACCCAGCGATGTTAAGAATACTGAGCCAAGATCCCATTGCCAGTCACACTTGTCTCAGTGGCATATTAGAGGAAGAAGTACTAAGCTCCATTGGGATTTAAGGTTGGTTCTCTGTGTAAGATGTGCCATGACTAAAAGCAACAACAACAACAAAAGCAAACAATTCTTAGCTTGGGGTAATGTAAATAAATTCAAGAACTGGGTAGGAGAAAATAAATAAGAAGGGCAGTAGCATGAATTGGGGGCTGGGGGCATTGCCTGAGCTATTCAATCAGGAGAGTTACAGTTAGGTTGCAGCAAATTATAATTTCTGTCCAGTGCAGCAATGGCCACATGTAACAACATACAGACCCCAGTCACTTTACTTCACTAGAGAAAAAAGACATTTGCACACTTTGGCATTTATCAGCCTCTATGAAGACTCCCAAACACAGACTGGCCAGCCTAATCTATAATAATAAAAGCATAATATGCTAATTGGACTGAACAGCCAAACGACCTACCAGACATCATTCTGGATGTCCTTCTGAATGAAGCCACAGCAGCGGGGGTCGAGGCAGAGGTGGTTAGGGGCAATCAGGCAGGCAGGCAGAGTGGTTGGGGTGATCAGGAAGGCAGGTGGAGGTGGTTATGGGTGATCAGGCAGGGAGGCAAGCAATTAGGAGCCAGCAGTTCCAGAATGCAAGAGGGATGTCTGACTGCCAGATTGAAGGAGGGATGTCTGACTGCTGGATTAAGGGGACTCCCTCACCCATGCACAAATTTCATGCACCAGGCTACTCTTATTATAAAGTCTGGTTTCTGGCCATTGCCATGCAAATTACTATTATGATTTAGCATTCCATATTTCCAAAATATTTGACAATAATCCTGCAGCTACTACTTCCATCCTCTAAGAGAAGTGGGTAACAACCAATATGATCTTCATTTGCAAATCTTTTAAAGTAAATATAGATATTAAAATTATCATTTCAAGTTTTTGATTAAATCCCGGGAGCCATACACCCCCCATCACTTCATTTTTTTTAAATTGCTTTGAAATTTTGAGCACTCATTATATTAGTTAAAATTATGTAACCCTATGCACTTCTGCCTTCAATTTTAATTCTCAATCATATTTCCATAGTTACAGATGATAAACCCAAAGGATATTGGGAGAGAAGACAGAAGAACTAAGACAAAGGCATAAGCCCAGTCTCTCTTCATGGGTTAGTCTCCTTCAGTACAAATTTTTTACTGTCCTCCGTGGTGAGGGTCCACTAAGTCTCCAGAGAGAAAACAACCCAAGGAGGAGAGTGGGCCAGGGAAAGTATCAGAGCCAGGAGGATACTTAAATTGCTATCCAGGCTCTGCTATTTAACCAAGAAAGGTTACCTACCCTCCCAAATGTCCACCAATGGAAGATATATTGACTAAACTATGGTGTATCCACTCAGTGGAATGCAATGGTTTTTTAAAATAGAAAAGATTGACATATACTTCTACAAGACATCTCCAGGACATATTGTTAAATGAATAAAGGCAAAGCAAAAAACTGCACCATATACCACATTTATGTGATAAGAAGGGGTGGGGAATGAATCTATATATACTTATTTCCTCATAGTTTAATAATAAACAGTGGGGTAGGAAATAAAAATTAATAAAATTAGTTATAGGGCACAACAGAAAATAAAAAAGTTTCCCTTAACCACAGACATGGGTTTGGGAAGCTTAAGTGGTAAATAGGGAGGGCTCTTTAGGAGCATAGGTACCTTGCAGAAGTCAGAGCAGCCATCTCAGACCTCTCTGTTGCCATCATGGGCTCCATACCCAGGCCTAAAAGTGGTCCTGCAGCAGCTTTGGGTGTGATTTCAGATGTTGATATTGTGGGAACCTGCTGACAATAATGCTACCATGCCTCTGGGCTGACCTGTCAGGTTGACCTGGTGTTCCTCTGTCCCCTTTCTACAATGCACATGTACCTAACTAGGTATAAGAGGGACACATTTCAGCCCAAAATACAGGGTGCCCCCCCCCCAAATGTCTATACACTGTAATAGCTGATAGCTCAATTTTGAAAATGAAATGTATTTTTAATAAATACTGCCTTTGTAATTATATAGAGTGTGTTTATACATTTTGGGTCACCCTATATATAAGTAACTGCTCATCAGCTACAGCTGGATAAGGGCGGCACCTCCCTGCCTTTTAGATCTGTAAAGAGTTACCCAAGATAAAGACATCTCAATCTCAGCTGTACTACTTACTTGCCAGGACCCTGATCTGTGACCTCAACAATGCAAAGATAAGAACAATGAAGTTCTATCCCACACATAGTAAGTCCTAGTCATTACTGTAACAGTTTCAAATACTTGTTTCACTGAATCCTCACACTAACCCTCACAAGTGCCTATATATTAATCCTATTTTACTGATGAGTAAAAGTGAGTCCCCAAGAGTCATAAAATATCACTGGTAGGTGACAGAGGAGCTTTGCAAACCCAAGCATCTTAATGCCATGCTCTTAACTCTATGCCAGTCTGTATGGCAGGCAGACTATGAAAGTCTGTAACTCTCTACGCAGACAAGGGTTGGCTAATGCAGAAAATAACAACACAGGGTGCAGTGCCATAACAAAGTCAATGGGACAATACCCATGATCCTCTAGGCCAAAGTGTTGTCAATATCAGATATTCATACAAATTAGAATCAGTAAATAACAGCACGAGACATAATGCTACCAAACCGCCCATCAAACCCTTGGTATCCCAGAGAGATATATGAGATATTCCAAGAATCCCCAAACTCATAAATTCCCCTTTAGCAGGCAATTTTTTTCATAAATTGTTACTACTCATGGCTTCATACATAGAATCACTTCATACAGGATCAGAGTACAGAGAGACTGAGCAGCATGTGGGGCTCGCTCAATCATTGAGAGACTCACTCAGCCCATGGCTACAGAAAGTTTGAAATTCATCCCTCCACACAGTTACCAACCAGTCCCCAATAGACCATGGGACAAACTCAGATTTTAGATAGTTGAAACTGAAAAACAATCCAGAAATTCCCAAAGTAAGAGTTAGTGACTATGTTTAAAGCCAAAATGAAAGAGACAAATAATCAACGACAGGATTACCAGGTCCCCTTCTGATTGATTTGCCCATTCTACCACTTGCTAGCAAAACTCTGATATTTATACCTACCTCTAAGGCTAAATTATATCCCTAGAGATGCTTTTTGTCTTCCTTTTAGCTTCCAGGATGCTTCATCAACGGAGCTTTGGGTTCCATGAAATCACACACAGGACGCTTTACACCTTTCACCAATGCTCGGCAGAGGGAGATCATTTACTGTTAATTACAGATGCTTTCTGTCATAATGGGCCCGATTTTCAAAAGAGTCTCAATTGCATGGCTCCCAAATGCCATGCACAACCTGGTAATGGTCCATGCAAATTGAATACTTAGTGGATCTGTGTGCCTTACGTTCCAAGGACTGCCTTTGAAAATTTAGCCTCATAACTCCAAAGCATTTGTAGCATCATAATCTGTCATCATTAGCAACAATGCTTGACTTGGTGCTCAACATTCTTATTAACCGTGCAATTATGAATGCAGACAATGTTTAATCGCTTTTATAAAAATACAGCTGTGTTGTTGGGGAGCTGTCGTTTGCTGCTCATTAATGATTGATTTTTTTTAACCATCGAGATTGTCTTCACGAGAACAGCAGATTAACTATAAAGAATTCTTTATTGTCATTAAGGGACATTAAAATAAAAACCTTCACAAGATGTGTCCTGTCTTCCTGCATTTGGAATGCTAAGACCCTCTTGCTAATGTATGGTGGAGGAAGGAGACAAAAAATCATTCCTTCATAGCTCTGGGGTGAGAAGTGGAGTGAAGAGAAAAATGAAGAAAAACATCTCCTTTTGCTGTAATAAAACATTGAATATATTTTACAATGGCAATTACCCCAAATAATTACTTCAGCTATTGTCCAGCTTGTTTTAGAGCTGACTGATCTGTGGGTACCAATCGATTTGGTGCAGATTGCTAATAATGAGCTATTTTTGAAAACAGCTTTCTCTAAGCCTCCCATACACTGAAGGCACTAATTCCTTTCCCACATTGCACACTTAATTTAAAATGGATCGGGGCATTCTTTTATGCCCAGACTTTCTTATACATTGGATGTAGAGAGCTGAGTTCTGCTCCATCAAATGTCTCCTGGACACCCTGTGATAAAATGCACTTTACCACTGCCTACTTACAAAGATAATAAGTTTCAAAACCTGTTAAGACATTAGAAAAATCAGATTGCTCAATGTCATGCCCTCCCTGGGTCTCCAGTTTCCATGCTCACCAAGCCCATGCATGGTGCTCTTTAATTCCACACTTGCTCAACAGCTGCCAGAATCCTGGAAGATTTAACCTGAGGGGGAAGGTTTTTAATAAATTACAACTCTTTTTTCTTTTGTTCTTACTCACCCTTATTCTTGGCCTTTTTTTTTTTTTTAAACTGCTGCCTTAGTTCTTTTCAACAATGGTTTGTGGATTTTTTTTCTAATAACAAGTGTAACATGTATTTGTTTGGGAATACAGAAAAGCACATAAAGAAATTTAAAGCTATCTGTAGTCCCATAGCCAAAAATAACCATCGCTGACATTTCACATTTGTTTCCAGTATTTCTCCTATTAGCATTGTTGATAGTGCATGAGCTTGGGCAGGTTACTTATCCTGTTTTCAGTTTCCTTCTCTGTAAAAGAGAAATCATAGTACCTATTTCACCAAGAGATAATGGGGATTAAATAATATTTGAAAAGCATTTAGAAATATGCCTGACACAAATTAAGAGCTATGTACATTTTAGCTATTATATTTCTATAGGTTTTGGAGTGAGAAATATTATAAAGGAAAGAAAAATATCTTCGGCAGAGAAAGACAAATACCATGTGATTTCACTTACGTGTGGAATCTTAAACAACAGTAACAATAACAACAAATGAATAAACAAAGCAAAACAAGAGCAGATTCATAAAAAGAGAGACCAAAGAGATAGTTATCAGGTGGGAAGATGAGTTAAATGGGGAGGGGAATGTAAATCAATCATATTATGATAAGTTTTCACAGAGACAGATGATTACCAGAATTAGTGGGGTGATCACATTGTAAGGTACAAAAATCTTGAATCACTATATTTTACATATGAAACTAATATAACCAAAATAATATTGTATACCAACTATATGTACATAAAATTTTTAAAAGAAAAATATCATAACTAGTAAATACTTTAAAAAATTTAATTCCCAGATGATGCTGATGCTGCAAGCCTAGGAAACCACTACCTTATCTATCTATCCATCTATATCTATATCTATATCTATAGCTATAGCTATATCTCTATCTATCTATCTATCTAAACCTAAGCTACTGAACAACCAGTTGACTAATTGTTATAATGCACACTGACCACCAGGGAGCAGATGCTCAGCAGCTGCCCCTTGGTCGTCAGTGCATTCCCACAGGTGGCAAATCTCCCATGGTCCCTATCCATCACCAACTGGCCCTGATTGGCCCTGATAGGGGCTAGGCTATATGGCCCCATCAACCTGATCACCAGCCAGGCCAAGGGAACCTATCTGTGCATGAATTTGTACACTGAGCTTCTAGTGTTATCTAGACTAATAAAAGAGAAAGCTGCAAATTGACCATACCTTCACAACATTCAGGATCCATTCATTTATGGAAAATAAAGCCAATCATTAGTGAGTATGCAAATTAACACAACGAAATGGGTTAATTTGCATACACAGGCTCCAAGCAGCTGGGGGGTGGATGTTTGCATCATCGCCATGGCAACAACACAGGCATTCCACACCACCCCAGTTGCTCCAGACCTCTGGGCAGCATGAGCAAGTGGAAAGGCAACTCTGGGCCCGAATGGAAAGGCAGCGCCAGCAGCGAGGGGAAGGAAGACCCATTCCTTTTTTTTCTTTTTTCTTTTTATTTCATTGTTTAAAGCATTACACACAGTAGTACATATATCTCCTTTTTTCCCTCCATTGACCTTCTCCCAGCCTCCCCTAACCCCTGTTGCATGCCCTTATCCCACCCTGCCCCCAGTGTCTTGTGTCCATTGGTTGTGCTTATATGCATGCATACTAGTCCTTCGGTTTATCTCTTTCCCCCCGCCTCGCTAACACTCTCCAGTGTTCCTGCTGTAATTTGACAGTCTATTTGACACTTTACTGCCTCTATATCTATTTTTTTATTCATCAGGTTATAATGTTCTTTATTTTCCATAAATGAATGAGATCATGTGGTATTTTTCTTTCACTGCCTGGCTTATTTCACTTAGCATAATGCTCTCAATTTTCACCCATGCTGCTGCAAATGGTAAGAATTCCTTCCTTTTAATAGCAGCATAGTATTCTATTGTGTAGATGTACCACCATTTTAGAATCCACTCATCTGCTGATGGGCACATAGGCTGTTTCCAAATCTTAGCCATGGTGAATTGTGCTGCAATGAACATAGAGGTGCATATATCCTTTCTGGTTGGTATTTCTAGTTTCTTGGGATATATTCCTAGAAGTGGGATCGCTGGGTCAAATGGAAGTTTCATTTTTAGTTTTTTGAGAAAACTTCATACTGTTCTCCACAGCAGCTGCACTAATCTGCATTCCCACTAGCAGTGCACAAGGGTTTCTTTTTCTCCGCATCCTCACCAGCACTTGTCATTTGTTGATTTGTTGATAATAGCCATTCTGACAGGTGTAAGATGTTACTGTGTTGTCATTTAGATTTGCATCTCTCAGATAATTAGGGACTTTGAGCATATTTTTATATGCCTCTTGGCAGGAAGGCCCATTCTTGCACAAGTCTTTTTACTTCAGGCCTCTAGTATAATTATAATGAGGAAAACCAACCACAAGTGAGAAAAATACTAATAAAAGATAAAATTATATGTGATCTAGTGAGCTTTCTCCAGAGAGAAGATTTGGAAGGACTTAAGAAGGCTGTAAGGCTATAAGGAATGATATTATGAGTGGAGATGATAACTTACATTCAGCAAAAGTTTAGAGTGCTAATCTATTACTTCTCCCATCAGCTCTGGTCACTGCTAAGTAGTCAGTCTTTCAGTTACATCCCCACATTATCTGTCCCAGAATATTCCTGAATCATGTTTGTAAGGAATCAGCAGAAATCCAAAACCTGAGCCAGGATAAAGCAGATCCTCAGGCACCCCATGCTTAAGGATTGTCCAGGACAACTGAGGCAATCTGATGCTCACCCTGAGTTTGTCATCACCCCAAAGTGTCCAAGAACAAGAGAAATAGAGTTAAGATGAACATGCATTCATTTCAGAGAGCATCACTATATTGCTATTGTTTTATATTCAGCTTTTTCATGGAAAAATACTCATTATTTAAAAAAAATTTAATTTATATTATAACATTCTCTTGGAGCACTAAAAATTCTTTGACTTGGAAGTCTGAACCTTAAAGCAAAAGATTTAAAACTACTGCACCAGAGTTTGGTCATTATACTAGAAACTCTACAGTCATTACAGTCAGTTTTCTAATATCTAGTATCAAATGAAAGTAAAACTGGCAGAATCCTTTCATTGATAAACCACACAATTGCTTATCACATGACACTTCAAATCACTTTTCTCAGAGATGTTGAGGTTCTAATAGTCACTCCACAAATAATTAGTATATTTCCACAGTAAATTTTTGTTTTAAAGACACTGATATGTTGACTTATAAGGCTGTCTGATACCTGGTACATAAGAGGAAAAACAACTTGAATCAGTAAATGATTGAATGCTGAAACCGCTACTTATTAACATGAGCAAAAGTCACTCTTAACATTGTTAAATCTCATAGTAATGGAAAAGATAAAAGTTAAGAAATCATCTTTTTGAGTAATATATACATTGCTGGAGCCTATGTGATTTTCATATTTTTACTGTAGTCAGGTTAAATATGAATTAAGTTACACATAGTCCCTTGAAGTGAACAGAGAACATCTGAGTGTTAACACACTTAGCCATCACATTGAAGCCATCTGTATATATAAAAGCCTAAGTGACCATTTGACCATTCAACCATTAGACTGGTAGCTATGACGTGCACTGACCACTAGGGGGTATCTCAATGCACAGGCCTGAAAACATGCAACAGACTGATGAATCAGAGGGAAGGGGGAAGGGGGGAGGGCAGGAAGAGATTAACCAAAAACCTTATATGCATACTAGAGGTCCAGCACATGGATTCGTGCTCCAGTGGGATTCCTTGGCATGGCCTACAGGGATCAGGCTGAATCTATGCACCAGGCCTCCGAAATCCTCCAAGGGGTCCTGGATTGCAAGAGGGTGCAGGCCAGGCCAAGGGACCCCACCAGAGCATGAATCCATGCACCAGGCCTCTAGTCTACAATAAAACGCTCAGTTCCAACTCCTTCATGATAGCTCCCAGATTTCTAAAACATGAGTGATTTCTGATAAAAGGTTCTTCTCTTATTACACAATGTGAGAAAGGGGCCATCACTTTCCATAGGTGGTTCTCAACCCTTGCCTAATTACCTGGAGAATTTTTTTAAAAGGAAAGTTGGTATTGTTTTTTTGTTTGTTTCTTTGTTTTTTGTTTGTTTGTTTGTTTGTTTGTTTGTTTGTTTGTTTTAGGGGAAGCCTGCAAGAATTAACTGGGAAGCTTCCAAAAACTACTGGCTTTCATTTCAGTGTAGTCAGAGTCACCAGTGCTGGGATCCAGACTTCGGGACTTCATACAAGGTTCTCTAATGTGCCACCACAGTTGAGAAGCACTGCTTTAGAAGAGGTGGATACCAGTGTAACATAACTCCAGACACCCCATGACTTCAAAATGTTGCCTCCAAAAGTCCTACAGCATCACTTTGCTATGCAAAGACAAATTCATTCAGGCATTGATTAGCTCTGTCAGTGCCAGAAGGAATACACCTCCCCAGAGGCCATAAATAAAGCTTGTCAGGTTGCAATGCTGTGCAGTAAATATGGGAAAGAGCAACGGAATGCCAACTTGTAATAATTGGTGAGCAATCCTGGCACCAACACATTTTTGGGATAAACTGGGAAAAGGGGGTAAAACATCTATTAATAGTAATTACTAAAATGGAAATGGATGTACTTGCACTCAAATTAATAACACCATTAAGTAGCAAGAAAACCTCTTCTCAACTCATTGAGACCCATTATCTCTGAAGATTTCTGTGAGATAAATTGTACCTTATCCTGAGAAAATCAACACTCCTAAAGCTTATCAGTTAATTCCACTGAGAATCAAATAAATTAGCAGTCAGAATCTGTTCAGCTTCATAACTGAATCATGAAAGTGTGTAACTTTGATCTTAGAGTCAGCAACTTATTATCACACACACACATACACAGAGAGAGAGAGCAAGCAGTTAGCATAAAGAAATACTGCTAAATAAGGCTAGATTTTTATATAGGGTCTTTTAATGAAATACAGAGTATCCTAAAACAATGTATATACGCTTTGAATAATAATTAATTCCAATGGGTTAAATCTGAAGAGAAAAAAACATCAATTGAGCTATCAGAAAAAAAGTGTGTATACATTTTTGGGACACCCTGTAGGTACTTGACTCTAGACAAATACTTAATCTCTTTTGGTCTCATCTTTCTCAATTGTAAGCCATAAATTAGAGTAGGCAATTTTTATGATCCCCTCAATTAAAAAAAAAGACATCTGTGAAAGTTTATCACTTCCCTGGAAATGACCTCAGTGAAGTATGGTAGTTGATAAAAATCCAAGGATTGCACAGCTACAAATCCAATGGCCACAGTCCTTAAGCTGTACATGGGAGATGATGTAATGATGTAAATGCAGGAAACGCAAATATTATTTCTTCAAAATGTTTTTATTTACACTTATTCAGGAACTGGCTGACATGGACATTTCAAGCAGGACTATCTCAGTTTACATATTAAGTACTTCTGAAAATGTGTTATTGTTCTAAAGCATCATTATTAGAAAAGCCTATAGGTAATTAAATGGCAGAAGGTATATTACATCAAGTCTACCCATGCAGATTCCCAAGGTGACCAAGACTCACTTCCAAACACAAAGTCAGTGGACAAAGGAGAGAAGTCATTTTCTCCTATAAAATTAGGAACATCTTTTTATGGGGCTGAAGCTGGACATTGCCATGAGAATAAATAGGATCAATAATGGTCTATTTATAACAGCAACTCCTAGTGATTTAAGACCTGAGGATACATTTTCAAGAAAGATAAACACAAAGCTTTAAAGCAATACTTAAACCACCTCTGCAAAGCCTTCAAATAATACAGTTCGTAATGGAAACAATGCTAGACCTTAAATGGCAGAAACATTAGCAGACCCTGTAACTGTATTGTAAATCATTTCTAAATAATGATATTGATAAGATGAGACTTTCAAAATCACCCAGGACACCTCTTTAACAGCTAATTAAAACTAGAGAGTGAAGGCAGATCTTTTATCATTCACAATATTGTAGCTGTAACTAGAGAGTAGAGGCAGCTCTTTTATCATTCACAATATTGTACCTCTGATCATCCCTCGGTGAATGATTTTACTTCAGTAATAACCCCGACATTCAGTTAGCAATTACCACATCAGATTTTATCTACTGGTAACAACTGGTTCAAAAGATATTGCCCTGTGTGCATTAATTTCATCATGCTAATAAAGTTTCCTGTTATAAAATGCAAAAACATATTAACCTGTCGAATGTAATAAAAGATACATATATATCTTTCTTGCAAAATGGTGATACACCAGCATTTCATTTCTGTTTCAAATTTTAAGTGGGTAAAGTATATTAGAGGAATAGAAAGTAACAAACTATAATCTGCCATGAACACAATAACATCACTGAGCGCCAACAAATTTTCTGTGAGTAATTGCACTTATTGTGATTTATGCATATTATAATACCTTGGTGCTTGCATAACAATGAAAGACTGCTCATTCCCAGACACTGAACCCTGTAATAGCATATGCATTTTGTCTTTCCCACAAAATTCAGGCAGGTCACTGCTGACTCTGGTTAACTCCCTTGGAACACCTTGCAAGCATGGACTGATGGAAACATTTAATAAAGATGCAGAAGTGACTAATGATGACAGCTAGTATCCCCAGGGCACAATTTCTGGCACGGAGTTAGCAATCTGTAAGGATGTGTTGAAGGTAGGAGGAGAGGAACTCTATTGTCTTCCTCAGGGGTAATGAGTTGTCTGTTTATGGTTCCAGGATCAACATTTACCCTGATACTCTTTTCCTTCCCACCTTCCTCTTCTCCTCCTGGCTGGCCCCAAATACCGGCTCCTCTCCCAAGGGAAGCATCCAAAGCAGGGATGCCTCTCTCCCTATCTTAGTACCCCACCCACCTTCACTAAACTTCCTGTCCTGATATTTTCAAGGTGATATCACCACTGCCTGAACTAGACTCAGCATTTGACCTGGTCTATTTCTTCCCCTCCAGCCCCAGGTTCCCCACTGGCTTGTGTCTCTTTTAGAATTTTAAACATGAAGATGTTACAATTGTTAACATCCCAGTGGAAAAGGTGAACTGTGGTTAAAACTAAGATGTGTGACATTTTGCTCTGCTGTCTGCAAGGGCTCACCCACAATCATCGACTTGTTATGGAATCCAGGCCTCGACTCTCCAGAAGATGGTTTCCCTGACGGTGCTGCCACCTGGGAAGTCCAGTCATCCTACTGGAATGAAAAAAGGAAGTACCCAAATCCATTAAACTGAAGCCAAGTAAACACGTTGCCCCCTTCCACAGAGTAAGCCCAGTGGTCCCACACCCACCATCTGGGGCAGGGGAGGGCATCTGCACAGAGCCTGGGCGCTGCCCTGGGACCCTGGTCAAGGAGAGCACTGTGCCCATCAGAACTGTGCCTGCCCAGCACCTCAGGGTCTCTGCACGGTGAGGCAGGAGGGCTCAGCGCTCTTGGGCAATGGAGCACTCAGCACTGAGCGGAGGCCTGGAGAACAAGCACGGGAATGTGGAAGATTTATGGACTGAAAATGTGCGCCCAGACAACAGCACCGAGTTCACTCAGGAAACATATGTGCCGTGGCCTCACTGTGGGAGGCCTAGGTGGGACCCCCAGAGTTTGGCAGAAACTAGTGGGGACCCAGTGTGGAAATGCCACATCCAAGGCTGTAAATCTGATAACAAATACTCCTGAGTGGTCTTACAAAGATTGTGAAAACACGGGCGCTTTTAAGACGGCTATGTCAGGAAAGAGGGGGCATTTGGAAAGATGACTCACACAGAATTGTTTCTAGGCACTGAGGAGTACACAGGCTGAGCCAGAGCCTGGCCCCCGATAGCCCTGCGGAGCAGCTGTGTCCACACAGCATAACCCGGAGAGGGCTGTGCCTCCAAAGGGAAACACACTAATTCGATGACAGTTTCCGGTTCAACCCCAAAATGCGAGCCAAGGCATCTCCTTAAAATGTGAAAAATAATTTTCTAAAATGTTATCCAGCCCAAAATTTAATCATGTCATTAATTCTCTTTTAATTACAGGTCACACTCCAAAAGCAACAAGTGAGCTAAAAGGAAGAGGAAGAGGTAGAGGAGCGCAGAGACAACACAACTGCACTTCACCATTCAGGACCAAACCTGCATTTCCTCAGCCTCACATGTACTGAGCCTGTGCTCTGGGCTTTCATAGCACTTTCATTCTGGAATCTATTTCCAGAGTATAGACTCCAAGGTTTTATGGTCCTTCCCAAAGAAGCTTTCTTCACTAATTTTTTTAATTTATTTTATTTATTTATTTATTTAATTTTTTAAATCTTTATTGTTCAGTTTATTAATTACATTGTTCCCTTTTTTTCCCCCTATATTTCCCCTCCACTTGGTACCCATCCCACCCTTCACCCTCACCTCCCTCCACTGTCCTCTCCCATAGTTGCATGATTTTTGTCCAGTCTCTTGCTGCACTTCCTAAACCCCCTTTCTCCCCAAGAGTTGTCAGTCCATTCCCTCTCTATGTCCGTGATTCTGTTACATTCACCAGTTTATCCTGTCCATCAGCTTATTAATTCACTTGATTTTTAGATTCATTTGTTAATAGATGTGTATTTGTTGTTACTAATTTACACTTTTATCTTTTTCTTCTTCCTCTTCTTAAAGAATATCTTTCAGCATTTCATATAATATTGGTTTGGTGGTGATGAACTCCTTTAGCTTTTTCTTATCTGCGAAGCACTTTATCTGGCCTTCAATTCTGAATGATAGCTTTGCTGGATAGAGTAATCTTGGTTGTAGATTCTTGCTCTTCATCACTTTGAATATTTCTTGCCACTCCCGTCTGGCCTGCATCGTTTCTGTTTTGAAATCCGCTGACAATCATATGGGTGCTCCGTTATAGGTAACCAACTGTTTCTCTCTTGCTGCTTTTAATACTCTCTCTTTGTCTTTTGCTCTTGGCATTTTAATTATGTTGTGCCTTGGTGTGGTCCTCTTAGAGTTCCTATATATTGGGGCTCTGTGCGCTTCTTGGACTCTTAAGTCAATTCCTTTCACCAGGTGTAGGAAGTTTTCAGTCACTGTTTCTTCAAATAGGTTTTCATTTCTTGCTCTCTCTCTCTTTTTCTGGCAACCCTATAATTTGGATGTTGGTATGCTTGAGGTTGTCCCAGAGGCCCCTTACACTATCTTCAATTTTTTGGATTCTTTTGGTTTCTTGCTTTTTCAGCTGAGTGGATTTTACCTCTTTGTATTTCAAATCTTGAACTTGGTTCTTGGGGTGCTCCAGAGCACTTTTAGGTCTTTGTATAATATTTTTTATTTCAGTCAGTGTGTGCTTAATTTCTGGTTGGTCCTTTTTCATATCCTTGAGAGTCTCTTTTATATCCTTGAGGGTCTTCTTCATTTCCACGTTGGTCTTGATCATTTCCTTGCAGGTCTCGTTCATTTCCTTGTAGGACTCATTCATTTCCTTTGCGGTCTTGCTTATTTCCTTATAGGCCTCGACTTTTTGTTGGAGCCTCTTGAGAAGCCCTATAACCGTGGTTTTGAATTCCATGTCCAGTCATTTTTTTTCCTCCATCTCTTTCACATCTGATTTCTTTCCATGTCTCTGCATTGTGGCTGCTTCCCTGAGTTGTTCAATTAGCTTTGTGTGGTAGACTTCCTACTAGGGACAGTGGCTCAGCCTCCCCAGTTACCTGAGGTGGATATGGGTTGCACAGAGTTAAGCTCAGGTTAATCGTTGTTAGCACTTGGAGGGGTTGACCTCCAGGCCAATTGTCTGTGAAGTTCAGCTGTGCTCAGGTTGGATGGGCGGAGTCTCCGGGCCTAGAAGACAGCATTAGCTCCACCCTATGCGGCCCCAGGGACTCTGTCCCTGGGGCAATGGCTGCCAGCACCTCTGAGAGAGAGCCACTGTGGAGCTCCACTGGCTGCCGGGGAATTCAGACTCTCCCCAAATGAGTCTGCACGCCCAATGTCTCACCCAGGGTCATAAAACAAAGAAGTCTGATGGTTTTCCGAATGAGAGAGCGAGTCGCAGAGTGCTCTCTGCAAGGTCACGCAGCTGAGCTGTTTATGCAAGCTGCCTTCTCCACAAGCTGGGAGACGCCTGCAGCGCCCCAGTTTCGGCGTGCCCTCCCACTGTCCAGTTTTCACCCCATATAAGAGTGGGTTCCCTGGACTTCACCCAAAGCTGCAGAATCAGTCCCGTGGGACGTCTTTGTCTCCCCGTTCGAGAAAACTGGCCAGTTTTCAGCCGCCCACCCTCTCCGCTGGCACGTGCGCTCCAAACCTCTCTTTGTGAGAATCTTTCAAAGCTGTCCGCAGCTGCTCCTTCGACTCACAGTGTCTTATCTTCACATTTATTTGTGGAATTTTCACTCGGCGAGCTTTCTGGTGATTCTGGAAGGTGTTTGTTCTTTCGTTAAGTTGTAGTATTAAAATTGTTGAGTATGACGACAAGATAGGTGTTTTACCTATGCCGCCATCTTGGTTCTCTAGTCTCTTCACTTATTAATATGCATTATGGTTTCCTCATCTCAGTGGTTCATGTGAAAGCCGAGCACTTTTTATGTAATACATACATAGTTTGCATAGACACTTTTCCATGGATATGGATACAACTTTCGTTTTGTGTTTTTGGAAAGAGTGTGTGTGTGTGTGTGTGTGTGTGTGTGTGTGTGATATGAATTATAAACAGATTCTAACAGTTCTACCTGTCCATTCTACTTAGTCTGAAGAAAGAAGGAAAAGAAAGAGATTAAAAATACCCAAACTGTAATTTTCATTTCATTTCAAATAGAGTCTTTTATTGCTTGTCTTGTGATTTTTGAATGGACTATTGGTTTGAAAGTATAGCCCACTAACACTTAATTTGCCTAAACTTAATTCTACAGTGACACCAGAAAAAATAGCAAAATTACAACAGAAGACTGTCAGGTCAACTCTTCTGTAACTAAAAAGGCCAGTCATTTTATTTTCTAGTACTTATCTTCGCAAGTCCATTTTTCTAATTCACCATCTAACAACCTGTCCATGATCACCACAAAAGAATTTTGACAACAAGAAAGCAAACACTGCCACCTTGACTTTACTGCTGAGAAGCTGTTTTTCAAATAACATTACTTCCAGGTCTCAGCTAGGAAGAATGACCAAATTCCACAGGTTCTCCATCTTTCCCGGAAAAGCACTAGAATTCATTTTCTAATTGTGTTTTCTCACTTACATTTGGCCACACTGCAAGTGCATAGGCACAGGTGCTACTACTGCATTCCAGTCTACCTAAATGCAAATAAAACCCATGCCTTTCAGTGCTCAGATGGCCACAATATAGATTAGACTAACTCTAAACAATGACACCTTTTCAACACGTTTAGCGCCCAGCCTGTTTTGTTTTCCAGACAGAAAGTATAGAGTCAGTTGCCAGTGACTGATATGGTGCTTAACATGTTAAGAGAGCAGCTATGCCTTGAGGTAAGCACAGTAAACAAATTTTATCAGAATTATTTTCACTGCTTTGCCATGCTTCCTAAGTCATCCAGTCAGGCTCTCAAAACTATCTGCCTCCCAGGTACTATCTAGTGCCATAATATATATACATACACATACATACGTGTCTATGTGTATATACAGGATGTGACAAAAATAGGTTTACAGTTGTTCATATAGAAAATAATATAATAATTCATAATAATACGAGAATAAACTGCTTTGCATACAGTGCAAACCTACTTTATCCACCCCCCTTTATACACACACATATATATTTTAAAAGTGAGAATATTTTCTTCCTGTGTCTTCTATATAAAGGACTTGGCAATATGTGTTTTGGCAATATATGTTCTCTATGGGCTACTGGTTTTTAACAAAAATGCAAGGAAGGAGTAAGAGCAGTAATAATGATGGTAAATATTTATCAGGTTCTTCCCTCAATTTTTACTAGGTCCCATACTAAGCATTTTCCACTTAATCCTTATGACTCTTCTGTGAAATAGGTACTATTATTATTACAGGGGAATAAACAGAGGCATATCCCTATGTCACAGAGGAAGTCAGAGATTCAAACTCACATCCTTCTGCCTCCAGCATCCAAGCTCTAACTGCTAGGGACTAGGGTATAGGAACAGAATTACTGGTTTTTGCTTTGACTAAAAAAAAAATACATAGCAAATATGTACCTGTAAGTATGTATATCTTAAGTATTTAGAATATATAAATGCCAAATGTTTTTCCACTTCTCCAGTATAATACACACATGATTTGTGAATTAAAACTTAATTGATCACACCTCTCTTTGCCAATTATAAAATAGTAAAAAAAAAAAAAAAACAGCAACAACAACTTATAATAACTCAGCCTCCATTCCATTATCAAGAGGTATTTTTATTCTGGCAATTAAGGGTAAGTGTGTTTTGTAAAGGGAAGGTTATTTTGACTTTGATAAGTCTATTGCTCACTGTCTGATCATAAAGGGCCAGAGTTAGAGATGAATAACAGAATACTTTGTCCTTCACTTCAGGCCTGATAGCTGGACCTCCCTAGCTGTAAATTTCCCAATATTTGATGGTCCCCGTGTCAGCAACAAAATGATGCATAATAAACAGAACAATACATTATGTGCCATTTCTTGACTCAGTGCCGAGTCAGGAAAGGAAACAGTCTACTTTTGAATGGCTTTTTCTGAAATAATACACAGTGTATATTGAAGAGATGTGAAGAGGATAGCTGAAGCTTATTTTTTCCCAAAACTAGCCTTTGAAATTGACAATCTGGAGTGACATGAATCCCAGTTCCACCATCACTGGGTTGGTATCAGGAAGAGCAGGGTTCCCAGGCTTTCAGCCAGCCAGAGAAAGGAAGCAGAGCTAATGTAATAGGAAGGAAAAAAAGATGCTTGATGAAAGCCAGAGAAACAAACTGCACAAACTCCTTGATGAACAAAGGGAACGGGTTTGTAAAATAATGTGCAAGCCTACAAATAATGTTCCAATGACATTTTAAATTATTCTGTTTTATCCAGAAGGTTGTTTACAAAATCTAAAATCATGTTGTAGAGTAAAAAGAGAAAACACTATTCTAAAGCCAGCAACTATGAAGTCGTAGTGTTTAACCACGAAGGAGATGTTAACTATGAAAAGTGAATATCGCCGGGTGCACACACAGCTTCCCCTTCATCTGCCTGCATCCACATCAGAGACTTCCAGTGCTAGCGGGGACCTCTCAAGTCACTGGGTCCAACCCTGACATTTCATAGATGTCAGTCTTAAAACTGTTGATTGACTTGCCAAAGTCATGCTTAGAGTTTGTTTTGTTTTTTTATTTGCTGAGTAACAAATGGCAAGTGGACAAAAGCAAAATAGATCCTCTTATAAATTATGCAAAGATTTCTTATAAGAAAAGTGGTGGTAACAATGGTTCCTAAATTCATTTATCTATCAAAGCATATCAGAAATGCAAGAAACATATACACACCATGTTTCCTAAGGCAATAATTATTTTTAAAGATTAGACATTTTTCCAGGTATGCCTGCTTTATTCAGTATCAGTTTAGGGTTGCTCACCCAGTTGTTCCTTCCAGAAAGGAGAGTGAAAAAGTCTAGCAATTCTTCTCAGTGAATAAAATAAAGCCAGACATTTGGGCACCTCTTTCTTTGGATCTCATGTCAAGTCCACAAGTGCAAAAGCACCTGCATGTCAGTCAACTAAATCCCCACTGGCAAACCCAGATGGAGAGAGCCTGCAAAAGAGAAATGGGGATATTTCCCAGCTTCTCTGCACTCTGCCATCTCACCCCAGGAGCTCAAAAATGGCCTTACACTTGCTTGGAAAAAGAACAAATGAAAATCTTTGAGTTGTTTCCCTTCTCTCAGAGCTTGGACCACATCTTAAAGTTCCAAATGACATCTATCCACCCAAAGAGAACTGCTCTAGTTCACAGGATGGTCTTCCTAAGGTCTCTCTCCATCTAGAAGGTCCTTGGAATATGGACAAACTCCAAACATGCCAGAGGGTACACACTCTCCAGGCAATCTCAGACCCTCACCCAGGAAATGCTAATGTGGGGGTTCAAAATGGGAAAAGGACTCCTTCTGACACCAAAGCTCCTCCTGACTCCACTTCTTACCATCATAACTTTCCCATAAAACAATGAGAGTTCAGGAGAGTATTATTTTCTCAAGGCCAGGCTCGCTGTGACCTGGTTCCAGGAAATGCCTACGATAGTTGACTGCTGTGAGTTGATTCCAACCACTATCTGTACAAGTGTTATGTTCATTCAAATTTCCCAAAACTGAAGTCTGGAGTTAGCCAATTTTCGGACTGTTCTCCAGTCCGTGTTTTCCTCTTATCTCTTATAGAATCCTACCTGCAATGAGGACTCTCAGGGTGTGGTTCCTGAAAAAAAAACACGATATTCCTCTCTTCCCTCCTCCTTCTTGATATTCATTGCATGCAAATGACAGGGTGTGGAAAAAAACATCAGAGACACAGATTAACTGAGGAGCAATCCTGGGCATGTACAGACACAGAGGGAGGCATTCCCTCCTGATTTTCCTTCACTCTGGTGGGTGTGGGCAGTGGGTCAAGTGTGCTATATAAGCCTCATGTCTCTCAGCACCAGCAGTGGAACCTGTCTCTCTCCAAACAGCAGACTTTCAGTTTCTCAGCATCAATAAGAGAAGATTCCTCAAAACAGTGGCCAAAGCTTTCCCAATTCTTTCTTTCCGTTTCTTTCTTTCTTTATTTTACTTTTTAAAAATTCATCATTATTGTTGAAAGTATTACAGATGTCCTCTTCGGGGATTTTACAATTGACCCCTCCACCCCACACCCCACTGCTCACTGGCCTCCACCACACTATTTTCTGTATCCATGGGTTATGCATATATGCATATAAGTTTCCCCAATTTTAAAAACAAAAGGAATTTACTGTTTTGCTAGCCTAGTTTGAGACAGCCATCATATATGGCAGCCCAATTATGTGCCCAGTACTGGTCAGACCCTATGTAAACCTAAGAATGAATGAGGTTCAGGATTTAAACAAATGCACCTATGATATAAATTCATAAGCCAACACCCAAATTAATATACAAAGGGCAACTATAAAATAGAATGACCTCTCTCCATCCTTTTAAATAGATAGTCCAAATAAATGGAGTATTTGTCCCGTACATTGTTTAGAATTGAGCACTTATGGTGGTAATAAAAAAAATTCAGTAACTTACTGGTTCTATTATTTTAAATTTTCTATAAATAAGACATCTTCTTATTGCTTGCCCCCTGGGTGAACTGCTTCCAAATCCCCTGCACCCACCCCCCTCTTTATATACCACTACCTCCCAGGGGCACATGCACTCCAATAAAATCAGTGGTGTTCAAACTATATGATTCTTTTTAAAAATATATTTGTATTGATTTCAGAGAGGAAGGGAGAAAGAGATATAAACACCAATGATGATAAAGAATCATTGATTGGTTGTCTCCTGCATGCCCCCCACTGGGATGGAACCCGCAACCTGGGCATATGCCCTGATCAGGAATCGAATCGTGACCTCCTGGTTCATAGGGCGATGCACAACTACTGATCCACACCGGCCAGCTCCATTTGATTTTTTGTGATGGGTGCAATCAGACTCTAATGAATAGAATGGAGGATCAGACCTTACAATACTGTCATAAGTCAGAGAGCAAGGATCGCTTTACACAATGCTGGTTCTCATATGCTGCCCCAGGAGAAAGCAATTCTTCCAGGAGAATCACCAAAATGTTTTGAGCAAAGGCAGAGTTAGTGGCACATGTATTATCTCCTCTATTAGTCTAGATGGGTCATGAACAACCATAAGTCTCAGTGGTGCAATGCAGCAAAAATTAATTTCTCATTCATGCTATATTTTTAGCACGGATTCTCAGAGAGTTTGCTCGCTACAGTATTTCATGGGCCCAGGCTGACGTGAGCCCCATCCAACCTTTGCTTCCACTATCATGGTGACAATGAGAGTGGAATCTTCCAAATCTCCTGAAAGTGACACAAGTCACTTCCCACATGTCACTGTCCACAGAAAATCACATCGTGTGCCTCACTCCCAAGAGGATGGAGGAATATAACACTGCTATGTTCCCAGGGGGAGGAAGATCAGAATGCGGACCTGTATGATCATTCTTTGATGAGGATAGATCATGTGGCCTTATAAACTTTGGAAAGTCAAGTTTCAGAAAACCATACTCACTATTACATGGTCACTTCCCTATGTTGGATTTCTTTATATTGCAGAGCTATGACAGAGTTTAAGTCACCACAATGCCAGTAAGTCATTTGTGGGGTACAGGCAGGCTTGTCATAGGCATCAGCATAGCTGACAGGGGATGCAGTGTGGCATAAAAGAAGTGAGAATATAGCTGTCATTCCAAGAAGACTCACATGTGGCAGGCATTGCACTAGGCACTGCACTCATGGTGTCTCATTTACTTATGCCAACAACCCACAAAGCATGTATCATTATTCTCATTGAACAATGACATGGGCAACAAGTATTGGATTCAGTGTTCAAACTCAGACCTGCCTAATTGCACAATCCTTAGCATGAGCTATAGAAAGTTCAACCCATACAAATCTCTTTATTACTTTACCTCTTTCCCTTTTATCCCTTCCCAATCAAGCAGTTAATTTTTTAATGAGAAATATGTTAAGCTACTTAAGAATAGGGATTTAGCTTCATTCTTCTTTGTATGGCCTGTAATGACTAGCAAATAATCATGCACAGAGTAGGTGCTCAAAAAAATAGTGGTTGTTAAATGCATGGTGAAAGTCAGGTTTAATCCCCAAATCAATATCCCCTTTCCTTTCTCCTGAACAGCTCATGAAAGGAGATTGACAAGAAGAGATGTTCCCTTAGTGATTCTCAACAAAGGCGAAGTTGTCAACATTTTCTCTGATCGAGATGTTCTCTAAGGGGAAAAATAGAGAACAGCTTCCACAATGTCGACCTGAAGGTGAAGATAATGGTCAGCAGGGCTCCGGGAGAGCTACTCGTGTCCCCAATGCGAACAAGCTCTTGACAGGAACATTCCTACCAGGGGAACAGGAAGAAGCTCATTTTGCTAGAAGACAACACACAGCTGCACAGTTCTATGCTCCACTTAATTCCAGAGATAAATTCACAAGTTGTCCTAAACATATCACTCTACTGGGGATTCTCCTCCTCCCCTATTTCTAGCCAGTAAATAACTCTCTCTCTCTCTCTCTCTCTCTCTCTCACACACACACACACACACACACACACACACACACACACACACACACCCTCCTATCTTAAAAAGGCTACATTTATTTTTAGTCTCTTTTAAAATCTCCACACAGGATACTGGAGGTCACAACACAGGCTGTTTCTTCACAATGGTGCTATGATTTCCTCTGTGATGAGGAATTGCTCCTGTCACTGCTCCTTCCCAGAATCCTTTCTGAGCTTTCCTTTAAAGCCCATGACCTATGCTTTTAATTGGGCATTTCATTAGAGAAGAATGAGGCATAAAGGAAAATAAAATGGTCTATAGTCATTTGTTTGGAGGAGACCACTCCAGTCATCAGCATCTGAAGCCTGCTGAAGTACAGTTTCCATTTCCCTTCTCAGCCATGAGTAAAGCAATGTTGACAACACATATTTCTCTCTGTCAAAACATTTCACTTACTCGGCAATCTGTAGACAGTTTGAGAGTCATATCACCAATAAGCAGTGCCATAGCGTTCTTCCCATTATTTTAAAATCATAATGGCATGTGCTTCAGGAGAGAGGCACAATACAGACCAAGATCCAAATTGGAAAAACAAAAATGTTAACAGAGTCAGGGAGCCAAGAGGGCACTGTAAATAATGGCCTTGTTATTTAGCCACAGAGAAATCCGGGGCCGTCTGCATCCCATTTCATCTGAAGAGCTTGGCCCCATTGCCCTTGGAGTTGAGTCTCTGCGGGGAGTAACTCAGGGAATTCTGTGAGCTCTGTGCTCAATTAAAGTAGTGGGCATTGACTCACATTTGAGAAATGGATTACATACCATTGGACTTAGCTAAAGGATTCTTTTTTGCTGGGGATAAGGAGAGATAAAGTAAAGTGATCACTTATTGAAGAATTATAAATAAGTACTAGTGAAAGACCAGCCTTGTGTGTGTCCCTGACACAAGAAAAGAAATTAACAAGGAACTGAATCTAGATATATACTGACAAAATTGCTTATGGATCCCACAGGAAAATGATGTGGTGTAATCCTCTCAAAATGGCTTAATTTTGATGAGAAATATTTAAAAGAGTTAATATTCGAGGAAATGGAAATACGCTGCCCAGATAATGGCCTTGGGCTGTAAGACAGATACTATAGGACCTCAAGGCCACGGCATTGCCAGAAAACAAGCACTTAGGCAAAGCATAAACACTTGTTTCAAAGCTGGAGAACATTTACCAGTCATGAGGTTCAGATTCATGGGCATTGCTGTTAAGGCTTATGAGGGAGATATGCTAAAAAAAAAAAAAAAACCTGCAAATAAAGTGCCCTCCAAGCAATGAGCAGGCTCACCAATGGGATGGCCACTTCTGTCTGTCTCCATGCTCTCAGGGCAGAAGGCAGTTTACCAATTCTTGCTGATTGGCTGGGTTAGTATAATTGCTCTGACCTCAATCCCATTCTCTTCTAGCCTATCTTTCAACATGTCCTTCTGGGTTTTGCAAAACCTACTTTCCTCTACTTATGAAAGGTCAACTGGGCTGTTTGTTGACATGACAGTAGTAAGTGCTTCTGGTATAATCCCTATGATATTAGTCTGGCTGGGTTTGCAGGAAGTGTTCCATTTATCATTCTCATAAAAGTCCTTGATTTGTCAAGTTGGTACCAGCTGTTATCACTTTAATAGAGATCACTGTATAATTTCAAAATATCTTACTCTCTTTAAAATGATTCTGATGCTCAAAACGTTCTGCAGCTCTGAAATGTATTTCTTGTTTCTGTCGTTTATCTGGATAGGTTAATTGACCTCCCCCATCATGCTGTGAAGCTGTGCTACTAGCCAGGCATCAAGCTTTCCCATAGCAATTGCCTTCCAACTCATTCCTACAGACAAAAACATGTGTGGCCAAGGGGAGAACTTTGTGGTTTATTTTGTTTTCATTCTTGCATCAAGAGGAGCAATTAGGTGGTAACTAATTGGTGGAGTAAAAGGTGGCAGCCAATCAAAGTCAACTTCTATAATTTGAGGTAACTCAGGCAGTTGATATCAAAGGCAAAGGCAGTTGAAGGGAGAATAGTAAAAAGGAATATAATAACAGATATATAAAAATCAATCAATAAATATTTAATAAAAGAATTAATAAATAACCTTATATATTAATATATATGCCTCTGCTACAAAGCTAAGAAGCATTTTAATTCTTAATGTCTAATATGCAAGTAACCCTGGTGGATATCCACCTTGAATATTTCCCAAGTTGTCTAGCACAGCCACTTTGTCCTGAGATAGCATGAAGCCCAAAGTGTTCATGGCCACAGCCTTCATCTCCTTTGCTTCCCAGAACTGAAGACACTGGTTTTAGGAGAGGAATGCCAACCTGGTATAAAAAGAGCTAAATTCTCCACAGAGCATCCATTTACTCCACAGGAGAATGCCCTAGATATTTAAGAAAGGCAGATGGACTGTCACAGAGAAGTGAGTAATGAGAAATTCTCACCTGGGCAGAGCCATTGGGTTGAGTCAACCAGGGGTTGAGGTCACTATTATTTCTGTGTATACTAGACTCTTGTTTAGAACAAAGCAAACTCTAGAGTTGAGTGTTCTATTATCCTCTGGTTTGCTGTGACTTCATTTAAAATACTCAAATAAAAATATGGCAGAAAAGGTTCAAGTGAAATTGACAACAGTGGAGAGAGGAACATGTCCAGGGGGAAGTAAAAAGGTCAGGAGTTCGGAAATGCAATTGGTTTATTTTAAAGGTTCAAATGTCTTGATATCAAATGAGGACTTTGCATATGCCAGAGAACTCATTTGTTTTTTGCAGAGTCATAAATTTGTAGGTATGCGAACAGGCTTAAACTAAGCTATACTGAGCTCCCATTTTAAGGGTCACAGGTTGGCCATTATTGAGCATTTCAAACTTGCCTAATCCTGACTTGCTATCCTCCCTTCCGTTTACCTGGATAATGTCCAAAGACACCTGCACTTATTTTCCTCTTAGAATAGTCTATAGTCAGCTCCTAGTGGTTGGTTCATAGGTAGCATTTCTTCACCATATTGATTCAGCAAGTTGATGCTATTTGACTGTTTACCTCAGTAATGGCAAGGACACCTTTAGTTTGGATAGTATCCCTGATTGCCTGGACATACATATACTGGTGCATTTTATAGACAAAGAAAGCAACAGATAACTGAGAGCAAATACTTCCAAAATGGCAGTAACAGGTCACTATTTAGGCCTGTTTTTTCTCCTCGTCCTGATAGTTGTCTATAGATTGTCCAACTTAACTGAGAGGGGACTTGGATCAAGCACTCTGCACATCAAAGGCATACTTCCCTGGGTAGTGACAAACAGAACAGGTAATTCCCTCTTTCTTAGGATGTTTGAATGCGAGACACCAAGAGGGATATAATATGAGATGCAGAAGCAGATGAGACAATGGAAGCCACCAGTAAAAAGAAGACATGAGATAAGGAATATAGGAGAGAGAGATGGCAATCAATAGCTTCAGAAGAAAAAAAATCACATTGAAAACAATAGAGAGTCAGAGACACAAAGGCAAGACATTTGGGCTAAGAGAGTGGACTCATATGTTTCTGTTGTACCCAAATATTGTTGCATTTCTCTTTGAGGTCTTCTTGTGTGACTTCTGAGGTGGCTTTTCCTTCTGCCGATTATTTACATCTTAATGAACTCTGGGACTTGCCCCCTTCTATGTAGTACCAATGTGACTATTGCTCATGGTATCTGGGAACTCTGGACAACTTCAAAGACTAAATCAGATTCCCTCAAATGTTCATAAAGTGAAATAAAATCTTTTTACTCTGAGGAAAAGTTTGAGTTTAGAAAATTGGGGTTGGGGAGGGGGAAAGTCATCTAGAATTAAATCTGTGGAAGACAGTAGAGGATCTAATTAAAGAATCTTAAGAATTAAAATTAGACATAATCCTAAAGCCTCGATTCTGCAAAGGACCAGATAGTAAACATTTTAGTCTTTGAGGGCCATATGGTCTCTGTTAAAACTACTCAACTTTACCATTGGAGCATGAAAGCAGCCACAGACAACACATAAATGAATAAACATTGTTGTGTTCCAATAAAATGTTATTTATAAACATGGAATTTGAATTTCATATAATTTTCGTGTGTCACAATGTATTATTCCTCTTTTGATTTTTTCAATAATTATTTTTAAATGAAATAACTATTCTTAGTTCAGGGGCCATACCAAATAGGCAGCAGGTGGATTTGACTAGAAGGCCATATTTTGTTGAGACCAGTTCTAGAAACATGAAAAGTGACAATGAATATACCTGTGTGTGCTTGTGTGCATCAAATGGTTACACTGTCGCCAAAGACAGCCCCAAAGAAGGAGTTCCTAAATGTTTAGCAGACTGATCTCACTAAAAAAAATGATAGTTTCCAAGGTGATTACATTGAAATACAAAATTATTATAATACATGAGCACCTTAGAGGCATAGACCATGCCTTTTGCATTTTAGTTTCCCTCACTTGCCTTACAAATAGTCTACATTCAATTTGTTTTTTGTCAATTGAGTGCACTTTAATGACTTTGTTAAAAGCCATCTCATTACATGATAGCCATCCCTTGAATACTAATTAATAATTCAAAGGTTTCTGAATAATTTAAATCAATATACCTTTAACAGAATGTTAAAATATTATCCATCATTAACATTTAATTTAATCATTAGCAATTTCAACCTGGAAAACTATAACCTGTTTTTTATAATATCTTCTTTAAATTATTGGAAAACTAAAGCCATTCTTCTCTAATCCTTAACATGTTATCAAAATTCTATTTGACAACAGAAATACACTATTCAAAATTCAAGCATCCAATCACATTATATAGCCCTAGACTGAAGATGAAGTCAGAAGTTGTTTCTTAACTCAATAACACTCTTTCTACAAACTTTTATGTTAAACCCTTACATTCAGAACTATAGATAGCATTAGAAACTACATCCAGTGTCACAGTGTCTCAGACTGATAAGCCCAACACTTCTAACACAAAAGGACAGTTTTGCATGTTTTTTTGTTTTAAGTTTTATGAATTTCACCTTTATCTTCAAAGGGCAGGGCACACCTTTGAACATTTTTTACAGGACATTCTGGAAGATAAACTGAACTCATGAGAATGTCAAAACCTCTCACTTTCTCTCTTCTTTGACTGTCCATCTTCCTCTCTTGGTTGTTCACCCTACCCACTCCCCACAAAGACATGCATGTGCACATACATAGAAATGTATACCTTCTTTCCAGCCTGAGCAACCTACTATGAAGCTTTCACAGAAAATTTCTTTCTGACTCAATTTTCCTTCACTAAGGCTCAACTTAAAGAGATCAAACCCCAGGAATGGGGGTTATCATGATGCCCTGACACAGAAACAGGAGCACAGGCCTAGCAAACATGCCATGCTGTGGGAGAGGAACTCTTTGGGTGGCATACAAACACATTCAGCAGTCTTCCTTGAGTGAGGACCATCCTTGGCTAGTCAACCCATGTCAAGTTTCAGACCAAACTAAAAACCAGAGAGAGGGCCATGGGCAGTCTCCCACCCCACCCCACCTCCACCATGTCACACTATGAGCCTCAAACAATACCCCAGCACATGTAGGTGTGATCTGAACAAATGATCAACCACCTTTTCCAAATTATGAAGGGTCGGGGGCCAGTTCACAGTGATTGGCTCTACTGTGCAGAGAGGTTCAGTGGCAGTTGTGACCCATATTAGGGGTCTCTTAACAGGGCATCCTGCCTCCACTTCTGCCTCATAGTCAAGTCGCTACACAGCAGCTGGAGTAATCTCTTTAAAATAGACATCTGACCACATCACTTCCCCTGTCAAAATCCCCCAGGGGCTTTCCATTAGGCATAGGATTAAAATACAAATTTGTCTGCAGCATCAACTGAACTCTTCTTCACACCCTGGTAAGCTCAACCTTCAACCTGCATCCATGGGCTCCCTTGCCTTCTGTTGGTTTGGCCAGTAGGAGGCATCTATAGGAACTCTGGAATGTGGAGGGGAATAAAGAGATAGTTTGTCCTCACCTTCCTCCCCACTGGGTCAAAGTGACTTGGCTGCATTCCTCCACAGTCAAGACTTTGCCTTCTCCCCCTGCCCAACCTCCTTCATCAGCCCTGGGAAATTGCACTAACCCTGCTGCTTCTTTTCCTAAACCCTGCCACATCTAAACTCTCTTCAAATAACCCAGTTTACTTATGCTTTTGGTTTCCTGCCAGAGCTCTGGCCAAAACATATGGCCTATAATGTCCTAAATGATCCGGCCTCTGCCTCCCACTTCTAGCTTCATATTATTATTTTCCAAAATTTCTTTATTGATTAAGGTATTACATATGTGTCCTTATCCCTCTATTAAGTCCCCTAACCCTCCCCCCACTCATGCCCTCACCCCCCTGGTGTTCATGTCCATTGGTTAGGCTTATATTCATGCATCCAAGTCCTTTGGTTGGTCTCTTCTCCTTCCCCTCTCCCTCCCATACCTTCACCCTGAGGACCAGCATTCTGGTCGTTGCTTCTCTGCCTCTGGATCTGTCCCTGTTCATCAGTTTATGTTGTTCATTATATTCCACAAATGAGATCATGTGGTATTTGTCTTTCTCTGACTGGCTTATTTCACTTAGCATAATGCTTTCCAAATCCATCCACGCTGTTGCAAATGGTAAGCATTCCTTATTTTGTACTGCAGTGTAATATTCCATTGTGTAGATATACCACAGTTTTTTAATCCAGTCATCTGCTGATGGGCACATAGGCTGTTTCCAAATCTTAGCCATGGTGAATTGTGCTTCTATGAACATAGGGGTGCATAAATCCTTTCTGATTCATGTTTCTAGTTTCTTGGGATATATTCCTAAAAGTGGGATCACTGGGTCGAATGGGAGTTCCATTTTTAGTTTTTTTGAGGAAACTCCATACTGATCTCCTCAGTGGCTGCACCAGTCTGCATTCCCACGAGCAGTGCAAAAGAGTTCCTTTTTCTCCACATCCTCGCCAACACTTGTCGTTTGTTGGTTTGTTTATGATTGCCATTCTGACAGGTGTGAGATGATACCTCATTGTTGTTTTGATTTGCATCTCTCAGATAATTAGTGACTTTGAGCATGTTTTCATATGTCTCTTTGCCTTCCTTCTTTCCTCCTTTGAAAAGTGTCTATTTAGGTCCATTGCCCATTTTTGTTTATTGGGTTGTTTATCTTCTTTTTGTTAAGTTGTGTGAGTTCCCTATAATTTTGGAGCTTAAACCCTTGTCTGTGGTGACATTGGCAAATATATTCTCCCAGGCAGTGGTATTTCTTGCTTTGTTGATGGTTTCTTTTGATGTGCAAAGCTTTTTATTTTGATGTAGTCCCATTTGTTTATTTTCTCTTTAGTTTCCATTGCTCTGCTCCTATTGAAGAAGTTCCTTTGGTATATGTCTGAGATTTTTATGCCTGTGGATTCCTCTAGTATTCTTATGGTTTCCCTTCTTATGTTTAAGTCTTTGATCCATTTTTAGTTTATTTTTGTGTGTGGCATAAGTTGGTGGTCTAGTTTCATTTTTTTTTTTTTGCATGTATCTGTCCGATTTTTCCAAAATCATTTGTTGAAGAGAATATCTCGACTCCATTTTATGTTCATGCCTCCTTTGTCAAATATTAATTGGGCATAGTGGTTTGGGTCGAATTCTGGGTTTTCTACTCTATTCCATTGATCTATATGTCTGTTGTTGTGTCGGTACCAGGCCGTTTTAAGAACAGTGGCTTTGTAATATAGCTTGAAATCTGGTATTGAGATCCCACCTACTTTGTTTTTCTTTCTCAGGATTGCTGCAGCTATTCAGGGTCTTTTTTTATTCCAGATGAATTTTTGGAAAATTTGTTGTAGGTCAGTGAAATATGCCATTGATATTTTAATGGGAGTTGCATTAAATCTGTAGATTGCTTTGGGTAGTATGGACATTTTGATGATGTTGATTCTACCAATCCATGAACACAGTATGTTCTTCCACCTATTTATGTCTTCCTCTATCTCTTTTTTCAGTGTCCTGTAGTTTTTTGCATACAGGTCTTTTACCTCTTTAGTTACGTTTATTCCTTGGTATCTTAATTTTTTGTGAGATGGTAAATGGGATTGCTTTTTTAGTCTCTCTTTCTATAAGTTTGCTATTGGTATAAAGGAATGCCATAGATTTCTTGGTATTAATTTGTATCCTGCTACATTGCCGAATTCATTATTCTTAATAATTCATTAAAATTATTAAGTCTAATAATTTTTATGGAGTCTTTAGGTTTTTCTATGTACAATATCATGTCATCTGCAAATAAGGACAGTTTTACTTCTTCTTTTCCAATTTGGATGCCTTTTATTTCTTCTTCTTGTCTGATCACAATGGTTAGTACTTCCAGTACTATGTTGAACAGGAGTGGTGAGAGTGGGCATCCCTGTCTTGTTCCTACTCTTAGGGGAAATGATTTCAGTTTTTGTCCATAGAATACGATGTTGGCTGAGGGTTTTTCATATATAGCTTTTATTATGTTGAGGTATGATCCTTCTGTTCCCACCTTGTTGAGCGTTTTGATCAAGAAGGGGTGTTGGATTTTGTCAAATGCTTTTTATGCATCAATTGATATGATTATGTGATTTTTATCTCTCAATTTGTTTATGTGATGTATCATATTTATTGATTTGCACATATTGTACCATCCTTGCATCCCTGGGATAAATCCTACTTGGTCATGGTGTATGATCTTTCTGATGTACTGCTGGATCTGATTTGCTAGAATTTTGTTGAGGATTTTGGCATCTATGTTCATGAGGGATATTGGCCTATAATTCTCTTTCATTGTGTTGTCTTTATCTGGTTTTGGTATTGGGGTAATGCTGGCTTCATAGAATGAGTTAGGGAGTGTTCCTTCCTCTTGAATTTTTTGGAATAGTATGAGGAGGATAATTTTAAGTTCTTCCTTGAATGTTTGGTAAAACTCCCCAATGAAGCCGTCTGGCCCCGGGCTTTTGTTTTCTGGGAGCTTTTTAATGACTGCTTCAATTTCTTCCATAGTTATCGGCCTATTGAAATTTTTAGAATATTCCCTATCAAGTTTTGGAATTTTGTATTTTTCTAGGAATATCTCCATTTCTTCTAGGTTGTCTGGTTTGTTTGAGTATAGTTCTTCATAGTATTTTTTAACAATCCTTTGTATTTCTGTAGGGTCTGTTGTTATTTCACCTCTCTCATTTATGATTTTGTTTATTTGATTCCTCTCTCTTTGCTACTTGGTGAGCCTGGCTAGAGGTTCATCAATCTTGATTATCCTTTCAAAGAACCAGCTCTTAGTTTCATTGATCTTTTGTATTGTGTTTTTGTTTGTTTGTTTTTCTTGTCTCTATGTCATTTATTTCTGCTCTGATCTTTATTATCTCCTTCCTTCTTCTCACTCTGGGCTTTTCTTATTGCTCTCTTTCTAATTCTTTGAGTTGTAGAGTTAGTTTATTTACTACCGTTTTTCCTGATTTTTGAGGTAGGCTTGTAGAGCTTTAAATTTCCCTCTTAAGACTGCTTTCATTGTGTCCCAGAGATTTTGGATTGTTGTGTTTTTGTTGTCATTAGTTTCCAGGATGCTTTTAATTTCTTCTTTGACCTCACAATCATTGTTTAATAGCATGCTATTCAGTTTCCAAGTGTTTGAGATTTTTGGATTGTTTTTATTGTAATTTATTTATAATTTTATGGCATTGTGGTCTGAGAAGATGCTTGGCATGATTTCAATCTTCTTGACTTTTGGGAGACTTTGCTTGGACCCAATATGTAGTCTATTTTTTAATATGTCCCATGTGCACTTGAGAAGAACATATATTCTGTGGCTTTGGGGTGAAATGTCCTGAAGATGCCAGTTAAGTCCATCTGTTCTAGTGAATCATTTAGGATTGCTGTGTCTTTGCTGATTTTTTGTCTAGAGGATTTATTCAGTGATGTCAGTGGTGTATTAAAGTCCCCTACAATGATTTTATTGTTGTTGATCTCTCCCTTGATATCTTCTAAGAGTTTTGTTATGTATTTGGGTGCTCCTGCGTTGGGTGCATATATGTTTATCAGGGTTATATCCTCTTGTTGTATCATTTCCTTTAGTATTATAAAGTGACCTTTCTTATCTCTTGTTATGGCATTTACTTTAAGGTCTATCTTGTCAGGTATAAGTATTGCTACCCCATCTTTCTTTCCATTTCCATTTGCCTGAAAGATATTTTTCCATCCTTTCACTTTCAATCTGTGTGAGTCTCTTGTTCTGAAGTGGGTCTCTTGTAGACAGCATATATATGGGTTGTGTTTTTTTTTTTTAATCCATTTAGCCACACAGTGTCTTTTGATTGGGGCATTTAGTCTGTTTACATTTAAAGTTATTACTGAAAGATATTTGTAGTCATATCTATTTTTGGGTCTGTGCTCCTTCTTACCTGCTCATTTCTTCTTTTTACAGTGTTCCCTTTAGCATTCCGTGCATTGCTGGTTTGGTGGTGATAAACTTACTTAGCCTCTTCTTGTCTGTGAAGCTCCTGATTTCCCTTCAGTTTTGATTGATAGTCTTGCTGGATAGAGTATTCTTGGATTCAGTCCTTTGCTTTGCAACACTTTATGTACCTCCTTCCAATACATTCTATCCTGATGTGTTTCTGTTGAGAAATCATTTGATAATCTGATGGTGGTTCCTTTGTAGGTAACTCTCTGTCTCTCTCTTGCTGCCTTTAAGATTCTCTTTGTTGTTGATATATGCCATTGAAACTATGACGTGTCTTAATGTAGGTCTTTTGGGGTTGATCCTGCCTGGGACTCTCTGTTCTTGTGTAACTTTTTTCTTCCCCATATCCGGGAAGTTTTTGCTCATTATTTCTTCAAATAGATTTTTAATCCTTGCTGCTCTTCTCATCCTTCTGGCAGCCCTATTATATGTATGTTACTTCATTTCATGTTGTCTGAAAGCTCCCTTAGGCTTTCCTCCTGTTTTTTAATTTTTTTCTCCAATTGCTGTTCAGTTTGAGCTTGTTTCTGTACTGCATCCTCTAACTCACTAATTCGGTCCTCTGCTTCTTCTAGTCTACTATTGAAACTTTTCATGGTGTTTTTTATTGTAGCTATATTATTTTTCATTTCTTCTGGATTCTTACATAGGTTGCTGATTTTCTCATCCATCCAATGTATAAATTCCATTACTAATGTTCGACCATTACTCTCAATTCTTTTTCAGTCATGGTGCAAGCTTCCGTTTCACTAATTTCCTTTCTTTGCGACTCTTCATTTTCTTTCTTCTGGGTTTTGTGTCATCTCCCCATTCTGACTATCACCAGAAGGTTCAAACTTTGAGTTGTTGGACCTGGGCTGTGTGCCATGGGAACTTCACACTACCTGAATATCACTGAAGTGCTCGGAAACTAGGGCTTGTGAGTGCTGTGGGTTGGTGGGAACCAGGCTTTCCCAGGGTCAGTGTTCCCAGCATTCTGTGTGGTCTCCTGTGCACACCTAGAATCAGGGATCCTGCCTGCACCACGCTCTTGGCATGTGTTGACAATGATGCCAGGAGTCTGAGTTTCCCAGTGTCTGCACCAAGAATTGAGTATCAGAGTCTGTTGCCTTGTGAGGTTTCTCGTTGAGGTTCAGGGTCCCTGTATGAGTTGGAATCACTGGCTCTTAGTGTGGATGTGCTGTGAGTCAGGGATTCTGGGCACATAAGGTAAGAAATAGAGTCAAGTCAGTGGTGCTCAGTGCTGCCTCTTGCTGGGAGAATTTGGGTCTTAATCACCATGGGGGACTGGGTTGCACAATAGCTCTGTGGTGTGCCTGCACTGTGGAAGACTGACTTCCTTGTGTGTTTGCCCTGTAACCAGGTCAGGTGGCACTGACGCCCTGCAGGTTTGGTCACCCGGTTGCGATTGCATTGCAGGAGGCCACCTCCAGTCTCTCAAATTCCCTTAGCAGTACTGAGGCCCCTGAGCGAGCTCTCAAGCTCCAAGGCCCTATTCCCTATCTGGGAGTTTCGGCCACAGGCATGCGCAGAAACACAGAGCATGTTCCCAAGCCCAAGTTTCCCTGGGGTAGCTGGGAAACTGTTTTCAAGTTCCGAGCTCCAATTACTGTCTGGGTGCTTCAGCCACAAGTGTGGCGCAAGCATTCTCCAAGGCCCAAGTTCCCCTGGGGTAGCTGGGAAACTGAGTTTTCAAGTTCCGAGCTCCAATTAGTGTCTGGGCGCTTCAGCCACAGGTGTGCGCATATAGGTGGAGCATTCTCCGAAGCCCAAGTTTCCCTGGGGTAGATGGGAAAGTGATTTTTCAAGCTCCAAGCATGCAGTTCCCAGTAGAGGCTAGGGGAGTTGTGGCTGAAGCGAGGGGCGGGTCTATTGGTTACTATAGAGCTATCCGTGATTCTGCAGGGAGGGGCAATAGGCTCCTTGACTCATAGAAATCTGCTGCCGGGAAGTCTGGACTCCTGTTGTCTGTTGGTCTGAAGCTGTGGCTGTGATTCTCTGTCCCTAGCGGCTGCAGGTCCCTGGCTTGAGTCTGAGATGCGACTGGGTGAGGGCAGGGTCCTAGTCCACGCAGTTCCGCTTCTCAAGATGGCATGGTCTCTGGGAGTGTCTACCTTGTTTGTGGGGCTCCACCATCTAGGAATGCCCAGTTTGGCAGCCCCTTGGAGTACCTGCAGAGTCTAACTGTCCCTAGTTCATACACACACACACACCACACATGCTACACTCTCCACTATGGGTTCCTCACTCTCTCACACTCTCTCCCTCCCTACCTTCCGGCCCATCGCCATCTTCCAGACCTAGCTTCATATTATTAAACTTACCTAGTACTATAACTTACTTCCCAGTCAGCCTCTCAGGTCTTCTCTTTGTTCCTTAAACAATCATGGGCTGTCCCTATCTCTGGATCTTTGTCTTTGTCTGCACCCCACATACATATACACATACACCTCCACCACCATTTGGATGGTTCTCTCCTTCCCATCTCTCAGGGGACTCAAACATTTCCTCCTTAGGCCTCCCTGACACCCCACCCTGTCAAAATCTAGAATAATATGCTGCTGCTTTTTTAATCCTTACTGGAGGACACGTTTGTTCACTTTTAGAGAGAATGGAGGGAGAGAGAGAGAAACATCAATGTGAGAGAGAAAAGCATTGATTGGTGCACCTGGACTAGATACCAAACTGACAACTTAGGCATATGCCCTGACAGAGAATCAAACCCACAGCCTTTTGGTGCATGGGACGATGCTCCAAACAACTGAGCCACATTTGCCAGGGCTACTTTAAAAAAAAAATAGTACACAACACTGTCTAAAATGTCCCTATTTACTTCTTTCCTAATAGTTCCTGTCTCTCTCTTCTTACCCTGCAGAACAGCAAGGATCTTGTCTGTCTTGTTCAACCCTTTAAACCCTACGCTCAGAATTATTCTTGATACATAAAAATGATGATGCAAAATTATTTACTGTTTAATTAATAAATAGCATCTAATATGTTCAGTTTCAGTCTCTCAGGAGAGAAGTGGAATATAACTACAGAAATGCTGAGTAGAAGAAAAACAATAAAAGCTATCCTTGAAACTTTAAAGTAGCCTTTGAAAAAAAGCAAATTACTATTTTAATTATCAATAATTGTTTTAATTCAATAAACACCAGCCACTGAGAAAAAAAAATCTCGAAAAATCTGACCCTTGTCTTTGTGAAACTTACAAAAATTTGGAGAGACAGATATAGTTATGTATTGCTTGATGACAGGGATACGTTCTGAGAAATGCATTGTTCAGTGATATAGTCATTGTGAGAACATCACAGACTGCAATTAGACAAACCTAGATGGCATAGCCTTGTACATACATAATACATATGGTAAAGTCCATTGCTCCAAGGCTGCACGTCTATATATCATGTTACTGTACTGAATACTATAGGAACTGTAACCTAATGGTAAATACTTATGTATCTAAGCATATCTAAACATAGAAAGAGTACAGCAAAAATATAGTATAAAAGATAAAAATGGTATCTGTGAAAGGGCACTTACTATGAATGGAGCTTGCAGGACTGAGAATTGCCCTGGGTGAGTCAGAAAGTGAGTGGTGAACAAACATGAAGGCCCACGTCATTACTGTATGATATTGTAGACTTTCTAGACACTGTACACTTGGGCTAAAATCAACTTCCAAAAATATGTTTTTCTTTCTTCAATAATAAATTAACCTTAACTGTAACTTCATAAATTTTTCAATTATTTTAGCTTTTCAACTCCTCAGTAAGAGAACTTTGTTTAAAACATACACAATCCTGTGGTACAAAAATATTTTCTTTCTTTATATTCTTATTCTATGACCATTTTTATATTTAAAAAATATTTTTTACTTTCTAAACTTTTTGTGAAAACTAAGATACAAACACATTAGCTAAGCCTGCACACAAGCATCATCACCATTATCACCATCTTCTACCTCCACATTTTATCCCACTAGAAGGTCTCCAGGGGCAATAACACCCATGGAGAATCCTCCCCTGTGATACAATGCCTTCTTCTGGAACACCTTCTGAAGGACCTGCCTCAGGCTCTTCTTAGGGGGGTGTCACTCTTTTCAGAAATATGTCCCTGGTGGTTTGCTTGGTTTGTTTCTTTTTTTCATCATGGATTTGCTTATAAGTAGACAATGCACCAAGAACATTGCTCTATTAATGATAACCTTTCAGTGGTGGGAGTTCATGTTTCCAAATTTTTAATGGAGCGTGGTGTGATCTGCAAAAGTTCCTAGTATGCCTACACTGTGGATTTTCTGGGGGATCTTCTTTTTCTTCTTCTGTGGTTTCCTTTCCTCTTGTCTCTTCTTCAGCTGTGTTCCATCCAGTTCCAGCAACTTATCATTAGTTAGTTCATCAGGATCGACCTCTAGGAGCTCCTTAATATAATTACTTAGGTTAAAGTTTTTGTCTTCTCAACCAAAGTCTTACTGATTTTTGCAACCTCCTCAACTTTGGCAAATCCTCTGAATGAACCTCTTTAGTGTCTTCTTCCAGATGCCATTCATACACACCCTCGTGACATCACCCCAAGCCCAAGCAAGGTTCCTGATGCAGTCACAGAGGTTGTAGTTCTTCCAGAATTGTACCAGTGTCATCCAGTGTCATCCTCGTTGCAGAAATAGACTGGGCAAAGGTTTCCTCAGATAGTAGGCCTTAAAGCTGGTATAACTCCTTGATCCATTGGTTGGATCCAGAGATCGTGTTTAGATAGAAAAACACTACTTTGATATTGGAATTAATAACACCAAGAAAAGTACGATGTCTGAGAGCATTATCAACAATAAGCAAAATCTTGTAAGGTATGTTACTCTCCAAACAGTACTTCATTTCACTGGCACAGCAATTTGGGAAGGCATCTTCTAAGATGATGGGTGGGTGGGTCATCCATTACTTCATATTGCTCCTACAGTAAATCTGGCAGTGTGTGGTCATTGATATCCTTGAAGAACCTGGTGTTCTCACTGTGCCAGATTGAAAATGGTTTCAATTTGTAACCTGCAACATTGCTCCCAAGCAAGACTAATATCTTGTCCTTAAAGGACTTGAAATCTGGCACTGACTTGGCCTCCTTATGGATGAAAGTCCTTTCAGGCATCCATTTCCAGAATAGGGAGGTTTCATCCATATTGAATATTTACTCTGGGAAATAATTTTCCTTCACAATTAAGTCATCTAGACTTTCCCAAAATTCTTCAGCTGCCTTCACTTCAGCACTCTCAGACTCACCACTCACTCACTTTCACATTATGAATAAATAACGATTCCAGAGCTAGACGTAAACTCAACATCATAGGCAGGTGCAGCCTTTTCTTTCAACAACACAAACCTTTTGCTTTGACCATCGTGCTGAGAGGAATATACTTCCATATCTGGTCTTCCATCAAAGTCATTAGAAGTTTTTCCAGGTCTGATGTGAGCTCTTCTCAATTTTTTACTACATGATACTCTAGACTTTATAAACACTGTATACTTGGACTAAACTAACCTTATAAAAATATGTTTTTCTTTCTTTAATAATAAACTAACCTTAGCATACTGTAACTTTATGAACTTTTCAATTATTGTAGCTTTTCAACTCTTCAGTAATAGCACTTAGTTTAAAACACATATAACCCTGCAGATCAATGAAGCAGATCATTTAACAGCTTCTGTCACTTTCTTGTTCTTCAAGATCATAGTTATGGTGGAATAAGATATGCTTGGCAGGCAAATAATAATCATCACTGATTTTTCCACCTTTTTTAGTCCCTAATCACTTTTTTAATCCTCACCTAATGATATGTTTTTATAGATTTTAGAAAGAGGGAAAGGGAGAGAGATGGGGAGGGGGAGAAACATCATAGTGAGAAAGAAATATCAATTGGTTGCTTCTTGTATGTGCTCTGATCAGTGATCAAACCTGCAACCTAGGCTCGTACTCTAACCAGGTGTATGGGATGACAATCCAACCAAATAAGTCACTGGAGCAGGGTAGTCTTATATACTTTCAGTTTTGTTTCTGGTTCAAACACTTGACATAGCCTCTTACTGGCAACATTAGCAGTGAATTTTGTATGCTTAGGGGCCATGATGTACAAAACACCACAAAATTAAATCAAGTACAAGAGAAAATGATGCAACCAGGAGATGCAGTAAGCATGAGATGTATGAGGCTGCTGCCAGTATAACATGGCATACTGCTTTACAGCAAACTTTTTTTATAAGTAAAAAGATTACTAATGATAAAATGTATAGTAAACACATAAGCCAATGACACAGTCATTTATTATCAAGTTATTATGCTCTTTATATACTTGTATGTGTTATACTTTATAGGACTGGCAGCGCAGGAAATTTGTTTACATCAGCATCACCACAAACACCTGAGTAATGCATTGCACTATGGCAGTGGTCGGCAAACTCATTAGTCAACAGCTCCAAATATCAACAGTACAATGATTGAAATTTCTTTTGAGAGCCAAGTTTTTTAAACTTAAACTTCTTGTAATGCCACTTCTTCAAAATGGACTCGCCCAGGCCGTGGTATTTTGTGGAAGAGCCACACTCAAGGGACCAAAGAGCCGCATGTGGCTCGTGAGCTGCAGTTTGCTGACCATCGCACTATGGCTTTAGGATGGCTAAAACACCATTAGGCAATAGGAATTTTTTTAGCTCCGTTATAATCTTATGGGACTATCACTGTATATACATTCTGATCTTGACCAAAACATCATCATGCAATGCATGACTGTAACTGAATAAGAAATCAGATATATATTAACTCCCCTTGGAAAGTACAGGGTGATGTGGAACATATAGAAAAAGCTCCTCCTCTCATCCAGAGAGAGTCAGGGGGAATCAAAATGCAGAGACTTCTAGACTGAAATGAGCCAAGAGGCCACAGTTGCCAAAGCTTCACAGACAAATCCTCCATATGCAGTGAAACAAGCTATCAAGAACATTTCCACCTACTCACATACTGCCCAGTACTTACCCGGGTCCTCCACACTTAAGAGCCGCATATTTATTGTGAGGAATCTCCTTCCTGTATCACCTAACTCTTTCTTCTTCATACGTCTTATCTCCAACTCTTGTCACTCAGAATAGCAGTCATGTTTTATCTCTTTCACCAAATGCCATAAAATCCAGCATAAGAAAGGAGGCAAAATAGTTTTTCCTCATCTATCTCCGCCCAAAATAATGTTTTAGGACAACAAAAGGCACATTAAACAGAGCTCACACATAGTCTTGACATCTTAACTAGGAATAATGAGTTGAGTCTGAGTATATAATTCTTTTTAAGAATTAATAGAAATATCACAATCTTGAATTGAAATATTAAATACTTGGAAACAAAGAGTCCAAAATCCATTTTTTTAAACTCACAAAGAAAGTATTGTTAGGTCTACTTCTTTGAATAAGGAATCTGCATGCAGTTCTGGTCATTTCTCAGGAGTGAGAAGCAGGACAGCAAAAGTGCTGACACCTTGGCACAGATGCCAAGGCCACTGCAGCCACCAAGGCTTGTTTGGACATCACAAAGCCAGGTGCACCATAAGGTTAAAATCACCCATGTATCCAATGTTGTAACCTGCAACATTGCTCCCAAGCAAGACTAATATCTTGTCCTTAAAGGACTTGAAATCTGGCACTGAAAACTGCAGAACTGGAGCTTACATGGGCCCCCAGCTTTAGCCCGCCTTCTATCATTTCCAAGTGAGGCCTCTGAAGACCTGTCAGGTTAAATGACGTGCCAAGATCTCACAGAGCCTGTGAGTGGTAGAAGCGGAACTGGAGCCCCTCGTGACTCTTTCAAAAGAATAACTCAGTTATCTGGTCACTGGAAAGCTTTGTTGAGCTGGGAAAACAATTTCTCATCACTCATAGCTTTCCTCTACAATCTACAGCCACACACCTGAAGTAAATTGGCTTAACAGAGCTTCTTCGGGTGTGGTTGTCGCCTTGTCTGAAGAGCATGAGGTGATTCTTTGAAAAGAAAAACAAATGAGGAGTTTCTGGCTCAGCACTGAGAAAAGCTGAAACCCATCCACCCCTCAGCTCCTCAGCGCAGCTAGTGCATCCCTTTACCAGTGATTGCTTCAACAAGCATTGTTGAACTACATTAAGTCAGGATCAATTCGTGGCACAGCTCTGAGGCTCTAAATGCATGTTTCAGTGGATTTCAGAAATGACTCGCTAAATCAATCTTTTTTTCTCTAAAAAGTAGAGCTTGAAAACAAAGAAATCAGTCTTTTCCTGAGAGGCCTCACAATCTGAGCTAAAAACCGATGCCCAGTTTTATACAGACCACCTCCTCAATTTTACCCCATATTGTCCCTCCTTTATTTCCACAAGAACCCCCACAACAACAGTGAAAAGAGAATTTGTCTTCCACCCAGGTTGTGATTGTGAATATGACCCTTAACCCACTGCCAATTCTCACTGCAACCTGGCTCTTATATCCAAAGAACACCTGAGGCAATGACTGGGAGAGAAATTTGAGGGTGAGAAGAGGAAAATGGGGTTAAAGTGAAAGGCCAAACAGAAGCAATGTTCACAGAATTTAGCCTTGGGAATGTGGTAGAGTCAGAGGAAAGCATTCCAAGGCCATTATCCTGCATTCCAGTAAGTCACAACAAACAGACCAGATAGATATGCCTGAGGGGCTTGATGAGGAGGTCACCTCTGAATCAGACTCTGGTCTACTCTAATATGGACTCATCATGAGGGAGAAAATTCCACCTTTCCTCAGACTGGCTGAACATGTTTTAAAAGATCACCTAGGGCCCTAACTGGTTTGGCTCAGTGGATAGAGTGCTGGTCTTAGGTCTGAAGGGCCCTGGGTTCAATGCTAGTCAAGAGCATATACCTTGGTTGCAAGCTCAATCCCCAATAGGGGCGTGCAGGAGGCAGCCGATCAGTGTTTCTCTCTCATCGATGTTTCTAACTCTCTATCCCTCTCCTTTCCTCTCTTTAAAAAAATCAAAAAATATATATATTAAAAAAAAAGATGACTTAGGACTCTATTTAAAGCTAATTTACATGGGTTTACAGGCAAACCTCGGAGATAGTGCTGGTTTTATTCCAGACCACTGAAATAATTCAAGTATCTCAATAAAGTGAGTCATAATCTTTTTGCTGGCGGCGGGTCTTGCCTTCAATTTGTTAAAAATGCAACATCTGTGAAGCTCAATAAAGCGAAGTACAATAAAATGAGGTCTGGCTGTACCAGGAATTGGACAGTAACAGCTGTAGTTGTTTAACGGAACAATCCACGCACCATAGGGTACAAGCAGAAAACAACCAACTCTTACATTTACTACCCATTCAAACCTCATCTGCAGACTCATTCTTCCCTGCCTCTTGGACAAATCTCTGGCAAATCCCTTAATTTTTTTTCCCAATTTGTTTTAAACATAAGAACAATTTCATTTTGTAAATAATTGGAAAGTCAAACATGAAAATCAAAACTCCAAACTCTTATCTAATTTAGAGTCCCTTTCCTTCTCTAACATGTTATTGTTTTAGGCCTAAACAATAAGGAGGGAGGAGTTATGTTGGGCTGCCTCTCTGGTCCCCAGCTTTATTTTCCCATTCCTCCTACCTCAAGGATTGGGCCCAAGACAGGAAGACATTACGGAAAGGACCCCCTTAGCATGGCCGGTGCTTTTGTGACCTGACATTTGCCAAACATTAATCCAGCTCATTGTCTCCTGAGGCTTTAGGAAGGTAACACGGAGACTTCCTCCCGGTGAAGTCTAACCCAGGCCCCTTGGGTGTGGTGAGGCCTTCTCCAGCAAGCTCCTCATATAGATTATAATGTGATGCCACACCCATGTGGGCTTCCAGGGCTGCTGATTTCAGTCATTCCCTGGGTCAGTCCTGCATGGGAGATCTGACAGTCATTGTGAAAGGTGAGGTTCTGATGTTTTGTTCTCAACCTTTAGGACCTCAGCAAAACTAAGAGGGGGAAAAATCCTATTTGAAAACTGATTGCACAATCATGATACTTCCCAGACATCAAGTAGACCCCGTACTTGAGCCAAGGTGGGTGTGAAAAAGAGAAATCTCACTTATGTAACCAGTCCCTTCCACTTACATATGAAAGTTCTTGCTTTTGAAAGGGGCTCCAGGCCCTATTGTTTTAAACCTTACCATTGCAGATATCATAGGAGAGCAGCAGGTGCCTAATGGAACCTAGTGAGATTTATTTTCCTGTTTTCCTAACTTTAATTACTAAGGACCATAGCTATGACCAAGGCCACTAAGCAAACCATGTTCTCCTGCAGAAAACTTCCATGAGTTGTGTCCAGACTCACATCACCTGGCATTGCACTCACTCGTTCTCTCTCAATCTCTCTCTCTATCTCACACATACACACACAGAGGCTGCTATAACTCTCTCTCTCTCCTTATCAAGGGAGCTAGCTCAGCATGTAGTCACCTTATCTGACTCCTGTCCCATGGAAGGACAAGACAGCTTCAGGTAAGAAAATAAAGATGCTGCTGCGAGGAGCTGCCCATGAAGGAGCTGCATGTACTGGGCACTCCTTTGATTTATCTTCAGGGGAGTGCCCATAACAAACTTAGTAGCTTCCAACAACACACATTTATTCTCTTATTGCTCTTGAGGTCAGACGCCCAATGTCAGATTCACTGGGCCAAAGTCTAAGTGTCAGTAAGATGACGCTCCTTCCAGAGGCTACAGGGGAGAACCTGCTTCCCTGACTTTTATAGCTTCTTGAGCTGCAATTCTTGACTTATGACCCTTCTTTCATCTTTGAGACCAGAAGCTATTATCTTGTTTGTCATTACATTACCTCTGTCTCTCCAGTCACATCTTCCTCTGCCCTCCTTAAGAGAATACTTCTGATTACATTTAATCATGTGGATCATTCAGGTAATTTCCCTATCTCAGGATCCTTAACTTGACCCCATTCTCTAAGTCCTTTATCCATATAAGGGCTGCAAGGATTCAAGGACAGGCTCCTGGGATGAGGATCTGAATATGTATGGGGAATATTATTCAGCCTTCTACCAGGAATAACAGTGCTCATGGAAAGAGAATGTCCTTTTCATGGAATCTGCTCCAAAGCACAGGTTGAGAACCGCTAGCAGGGTCACCTAAGACCATTGGAAAACACAGATATTTACATTACAATTCATTAACAGTAGCAAAATTATAGTTATGAAGTCGCAACGAAAATAATTGTATGGTTGGGGGTCACCACAACATGGGGAACTGTATTAAAGGGATGCGGCATTAGAAAGGTTGAGAACCACTGCCCTACATCATCTTGAAGGTTTAATGTGATAGCTTATCTATAACATCCACCTTGGAGGGAAAGCTCAGGAAATGGACAGAAGTGCTGGCCCTGATATGCCTGAGCCACTAAACTAAGTTGAACCCCCAACTATACCTGGAAGAGGGCTCAGTGGGTGAGAGCATGGGCTCTGGGGTTAAGTTGATAGGGACAGATCCTAGCCTCACTGCTCAGTGATCAAGTGACCTTGGGCAAATCACTCACCTTCTCTGTGCTTCGTCTTTCTCTCTGTTATCATTAAGTAAGATAATGCAAACAAATATCAATATACTGAAAAAGTCGACAAATGTTAGCTATGGTATTCTTTTAACCCCATCCTATTAAAAGTTTGTACACATTCCTTATTGAGAAGGGAATTTACAATTAATATAATCATCTGCCAAAACACACGGTGCAGAAGCTTAAGTCCTAGGGGTCTGTTCATAGACCAAGGGAGCCAAAGAGTAACTGGAACCACAGAGGTCCTCGCCAGCAGCTGCTGAGGGGGCAGAGTGGGGCTGTCCACTGCAGTGCAGCAACTAGGATGCTCTGCTGCCCACCCATCCCACCTGCTGAGAACAGCACCCAACCACAGGAAGGGTCTCTGAAAACCCTCTCTTATGTTGTCCTAAGGAATGGGATGAGATAGTTCCTAGGAGGCCAGACTGGTGTTTAATTCTCTTGTATTGCTGAGCGTCTTGCTCCGTTCAGAACAGGAATAGTCTTATTCAAAAGTTAGGAGCATAAAAACATAGGCAAGATGACTGCCCTAGGTATAAGGGTCATTAGCAAGAGTGTGTCATGCAGATGCTCTTTCTATTTCTGCATTTCCAAAGCAGGGCTACAGGATGCAAGGACATGATTTCAAAGACAGGATGGGAACCAGAGGAGGGTAAGTGAAAAATCTAATTTGGGCCATTACCATGTCACTTCATCACTGTCCCATTTGGGTATTTTCTCCCTGGTATCCTTAACTGAGTCACAGTGAAGAAGTCAGTGAGAATTACAGAATTCATAGGTTGGAAGGAAAATATCAGCCCTGGGCTCACCTGCAGTGGGCAGGGGTATGAAATTGGGACCGTTTACGGGATCAGGGGAGCGAAAGGGAGGTATGAGCAGGGAATAGCACGGAGAAACATGACGAGGGAACTTCCAGAAAAGAGGCCATCCTGATAAAGAAACAAGTTTGATGTCAGAAGAAACAACCTCGAAAGGTAGGGTGAGCCAGGTTAAAAAAAAAAGGAGTAAATTACAATAAAACTTTTATTTTCAGATAATGAAAAAGGCATTCTGACATTTGGGCATTTGTCAGGTGGTCATTGGGATTGCTGACATTTTGCTATGAGTAAGAAGATGGCCAGGATTGGTGGGACTTTGCTAGTATATTGGAAGAGTCCCATGACTCCAAACAAATACATACATTTCCAGGAAGAGCAGAGCACCATTACTTAGCAGTTTGTTCCGAGAAACATAAAAGTATCGCACAAACATCCTCTGAAATAACTTGAGCCAAGCACTTTTTGTTTTTAGTATTGCAAAACACCCTTTCCTTATCGAGGGAGCTAGCTCAGCATGCAGTCACCTTATCTGACTCCTGTCCCATGAAAGGGCAAGACAGCTTCAGGTAGGAAAATAAAGATGCTGCTGAGAGGAACTGCCCATGGAGGAGCCAGATGTACTGGGCACTCCCCTGATTTATCTTCAGTATTAGCTTCTTGGAGAAGAAAGACAATGTGAGAATGAATTGCATCGCATGTAATGTTTTGCTCCAAAGAATGCTTTGGCTCATTTTCCTGCTGCTCGTACATGCTGAAAATGAGAAAGTACCAGCTGACAACTTTCCTTCTGATTTATAGGAAAGGTTCTTTAATCCCAACTAAGCATTTCACTAAGTGTGGCACTCTCCCAGCCTCACCGCCCTCTCACCATTCCCTTCACCTTTTCTCAGTGTACCTCCGGATTGTGATCTGTAGAGAGCCCAAAACTCACTAATGACTACAGCTTAAGGTCACTAGGTGTGAATAAGCCAATTTTGAAGGATGTAGTTCAGGTCATATACCCATGGTTTTTGTAATTAGTTTGAATATAAATATGATGACATTATATATTTGTCATGCATGTGGCTAAAATAGTCATGGAATTAAACAGTAAATACTATTTGGATCAATGGTATTTTCATCAAATATTTATGGCATTGTCACAAAAGCTTGGATCCTACAAAATACAAGTCTTAGAAAAATATAACCCATTTCTCCTTATTTGTTAACTTTTGAATTTTAAGTTATTATCTCATAATATTGGTTCAAGTTTTTAAAAATTGCATAGAACTATATATAATTACAATATTTTGTATGTCACTTGAAAAGTAAATAATGACCTATCTCTCTTTCCAACTACTTAATGACATGATTTACAATTTTCACAGACTCCCTCCCAATATAAAATAACAGTCTCAAAACAATTATCTTCCTTAGAGGCAAAGAAAAAAAAATCACCACCACCAGAGATTTCAGAAAATAAATTAACAGAAACAGAGATATTTACATCTCCTCAATAAAGTTGCATCATCAGGAAACCAGAACATAAATAAATGCAAAGGAAAAACCCTCGCACTTGCCCTCAAAAAATCTGCTGCAGTTTCCAGAACCTCACACTCGATAACACTTCCTATATTAAAACAGTATATCACACCTGCCAAAGCACCAAGGTGAGAACAGAAGGTCACTGGTGATCTTTGCTGCTAGGTAATTGTTTGCCCAGTAACACAGTTATCAGGAAGGGGATCCTGGGATTAGGAACAGGCTGAAGAGGTCTGGTAGAGTGGTCTGACATGTTCACGTGTCAGAGTCACAAGTAGGGACACCCGACCTGTCCAGAGAACTAGGAAGGGGCAGGTCAAGCCAAGCTTACCACCAAAGCTGAATAAGACGGTGTGCAGCTCAACCAACCCCATACTATTATTATTTCCCTTCAGGTTCCAAAGGCTTATTTTCAATTCAAATGGCTATTCTCAAAATTAAATTGAGCCCATTTTGAAAGCCAAATTTCATGGGACACTGCATTCTAAGACAATATTTCATTCTGTACCAATGTGTTCCTTCTCCTGCTTTCCCTTGATCCAATTCCATCAAAGTGGTTCACTTGTGCAATTCTATTAAGACCATTATTTGTCTCACATTTGACAAATTCGCTCAGCTTGCATATTAGCTAACCTGGGGAAAAGGAACCTTCCTGAAGGTATTTCTGCCTTGTATAATAAATCGTTTCTGATTTCCCTTCAATGTCTCCTCTGATAGTTTGTTCATTTGGGCTTAAAAAGATCTTGTGATTTCTTGAGTCATCTTACCCTTCACAATAATGTGGTTGTTTTTAACAGAACAAAAATAACTATAGATTTCTAAGAATAAATTCAATTTCAGCCTTCACCGAATTACGCTGATTCCCTAGAACCTGAAAATTTGGGTTGTTCTTCAAGAAGTGGTCATCTATTATGTTTAACTTGTTTTTCAGAAATTTTCCTTGGGAATAATAGATGAGTTTCCTCTTTCAGCCATGGCAGAATTCTACTTTACTTCAGGAACCTAACTGACAGAGTGAGCATTCCTAGGCTGCAAGATGGGCCACAGGCTTGTTCTGGTGCCCACCCTTCCACACTGTCAGCCTGAGAAATGGGGTGATACTTTGCTGAAAAACATCTCTGAGCTATTTCCCGTACTGGACAACAGTGGTCTTCAAAGTAGGGTATGGACTCCCCTGAGGGTAACACAAAGACATTCCAAAGAGTGTGAGGCTGAAGTGTAGATCTTCAGCTTCTCTACATACCCTTTCCTAACACAGATGTTCTTAGGACAGTACCAAGGTCATATTGCTCCTCACCCCTTTCACAATACACTTAGAAGTGACTTATAAGAAACGTATCTATGGCAAGTCTTACCTTGGTGCATTTCCCCAACTGGCAAAACTGGATGGCCAAAAAGGAACAAGAGGAACACTTTTAAGCAAAGCTCTTTTTTAAGATTAAATTTTTCTTTTTTAAATTTATTTTTTAGTTACAGTTTATAATCAACATTATTTTATTAGTTTCAAATGTATAGCAGTTAGACAGTCATATACTTTACAAAGTGTTCTTCTCAATATTCCCAGTACCCACCTTGCACCATATAGTTATTATAATACTACTGACTATATTCCCTGTGCTGTACTTTACATCTATGTGGCTATTTTGTAACTACCAATTTGTACTTTTTAATCCCTTCACCTTTCTCACCCATCCCCCCAACCTTCTCCCATCTGGCAATCACAAGTATATTATCTGTATATATGTGTCTGTTTCAATTTTGTTAGTTTATATTGTTCTTTAGATTCCACATATGAGTAAAACATATAGTATTTGTTTTCTCTGACTGATTTATTTCAGTTAGCATAATACCCTCTAGGTCTATCCATGCTATTGCAAAAGGTAAGATTTCATTCTTTTTTATGGCCAATAAATATTTTAGTGTGTGTGTGTGTGTGTGTGTGTGTGTGTGTGTAACCACTTTTTTATGCACTGGAACTAGGTTGCTGCCATATCTTGGCTATTATAAATAATCCCGCAATGAACATGGGGTGCATACATTTTTTAAAAATTAGTGTTTTAGTGTATATAGCCAGAAGTGGAATTGCTGGGTCATAAAGCAGTCTCATTTTCAATTTTTTGAGGGCCCCCTCATACTGCTTTCTACAGTAGCTGCACCAATCTGCATTCACACCAACAGTGCACAAGGGCCCCCTCTTCTCCACAACCTCACCAACACTTGTTTGTTGATTTGTTGGTGACAGCCATTCCTGACAGGTGTGAGGAGATATCTGATTATGGTTTTGGTTTTAATTTACATTTCTTGAAGTGATATTGGATATCTTTTCATATGTTTATTTTCCATTTGTATGTCCTCTTTGGAGAACATAACAGGTCCTCTTTCTACTCAGGCCTCCTGACCATTTTTTAATTGGGTTGTTCTTTGTGTGTGGCTTTTTGTTGTTGTTGTTTGTTTTTTGGTATTCAGTTGTATGCTTTATAAATTTTGAGTATTAACCTCTTGTAAGATGTGTCATTGGCAAATATTTTCTCCCCTTTAGTAGATTGTCTTTTCAGTTTTTTAATGTTTTCCTTTGCTGTACAAAAGCCTTTTAGTTTATGTAGTCCCATTTGTTAATATTATTTTTTGTTTCCCTTGCTGGAGGAGATATATCAGAAAAATTATTGCTATAAGTAATGTCAGAGATTTTACTACCTATGTTTTCTTCTAGGAGTTTTATGGTTTTGAATCTTACATTCAGGTCTTTAATCCATTCCTAATTTATTCTAGTAATTGGTGTAAAATGGTGGTCTAGTTTTATTATTTTACATATATTTGTTCAATTTTCCTAACACCATTTTTTTAATAGGCTGTCTTTGCCCCAGTGTATGTTCTTAAGCAAGGCATTTTAACACAGTCTCTCCTAATCCATTTCATTATGAAATGCATTCCCCATAAAAATTTTACTTTCATGCATAATTGATCATAATTTATAATAAATTCATGTTTTTGATCTAGTGTATATCAATAATAATTGTAATGATAACTTAATCTAGGAAGATAATATTGACACTTAAGACACGGTCATAGGAAAATTGAAATAGGTAATTTTGTTCTAAAGAAGTATTATGATGTCAAAAACGTTCAAATATAACAATATATTACACTGGGACACCTTTCTGTGCAGAAAGTGAAATAGAAATATGATTTTGGAACCAGACTGTTAATAAAAGAGCTTCTTATTCATTTTTGAAAAAGATAATAGTCGGAATCAAATTACTATGAAATTCATATTTGGTACGTACATTCAAAAGGCCATCAAAATGGTCTTTTGAATTTTAATGTGTCAATATTTACCAATTACATCCTTTGGAACATTTAAATGTATAATAAAAAATGTTAAATGACAACATAAAAATAGGAAAGGTAGTACATAATCTAAAGAGTACTATAACACTACATCTAGGTGTAAGGGAGAGAGAGTGTGGGTGTGAAAGAGGAGAGAAGAGAGGGAGGACATACAGGCATCCATATCTGTAAGGTGACTGACAGATTATGATGTCCACCAAGAGGTCAAAATAATGTGACCTATTAGTCTAGAAGGACTATGTAATTTTACCTTAGTAGTCTTATGTCAAATAATCTAATGTAAAAATAAGTAAGTTGAAATGCTGTCTTTAGTTAATTTCCACTTATTACATTCAAGCCAGTATATCCAATGTAATGTAATTCCCTGTAAGCTTGGACCCCTGTAATTTTGGCAATACTCATGAGAGGTGCTATACTAAAAGAACAGTGAGCAGGCCAAAGTATAGGTAGAGCAAACTGAAACACTCAACTTAAAAAGGCAAGATGTGGCTATGAACTTCTGCATAAAATGCAAATCACAACAGCAATGCGGTACCATCTCACACCTGTCAGAATGGCTATCATCAACAAATCAACAAACGACAAGTGCTAGCAAGGATGTGGAAAAAAAGGATGTGTACTGCTGGTGGGAATGCAGACTAGTGCAGCCACTATGGAAAATAGTATGGAGTTTCCTCAAAATACTAAAAATGGAACTTCCATTTGACCCAGTGATCCCACTTCTAGGAATATATCCCAAAAAAACAGAAACACCAATCAGAAAGGATATATGCACCCCTATGTTCATAACAGCACAATTTACAATAGCTAAGATTTGGAAACAGCCTAAGTGCCCTTCAGCAGATGAGTGAATTAGATAACTGTGGTACATCTACACAATGGAATACTATGCTGCTATAAAAAAGAAGGAATTTTTATCATTAGCATCAGCATGGATGGAACTGGAGAGCATTATGCTAAGCGAAATAAGCCACTCAGAGAAAGATAAATATAAAATGATCTCACTCATTTTTGGAATATAATGAACAACATAAACTGATAGACAAAAATAGATTCAGAGTCACAGAAGCATTGAACAGACTGTCCAACCTATGAGGGAAGGCAGGGAGTAAGGGGGGTAAAAGATCAACCAAAAGACTTGTATGCATGCATATGAGTATAACCAATGGATACAGACAGTAGGGGGGTGGGTCATATGCTGGGGGTGGCCAGGGAGAGGTCAATGGGGAAAAAGGAGAATACTTTAAACAATAAAGAATTTTTTGAAAAAAAGAACAACACACACACACACACCAAAAAAAAGCCATTTAAAGAGGTCAAAATAGAATATTTGCTGCAGAAGAGGGATGAATTTAATAGTCTTGTTGTCTTTATCGCTGAACATCTCAATTTAGCTTTTAGATCCTCATGGTGGAAAACTAATCATGTCAATTCAAGCTAACTGTTCCAGTGTCAGAGGTTTATTGTCCCCCTACCCCAGACTCATGAGGATAAACATGCAGCCTTTATCCCCTCCCACCCCTCCTTCTTCTTCCTTTCTTCGTGAGGGTGATCTGTGGTCTGTGTGTGATCTGCTGGCTTCAGGAGGAATGGGGCATTCTGTTCATGAAAATTCTCTGCCCACATTGGTCTCTGCTAGATGTAATTTATCTCACCTGGATCTCAATATTTCATGCCGGCATCCCATGTGAGGTCTGCAGTCCTGCAGGTGGCCAGGTCATGTTTCTGATACCACAGTTTAAGGTAGGATTGGGCAAATTGTGTCATACATCACCAGGGGCATGCTATATATAGCTTAGACTCACACTAAAAGTGGTGATTATATTAACCATTCTTTTAATTTCTGTAAATCAGTGCCTTCACACTTACAAAATGGCTACTAACTATTCCCAAATAAACCCTGGCTCTCCCAAAAACATCTGAAAAGTTTACATAACCCCAAATCATATCATGGAAGCATCACTTTCAAATTTAGGTAGCCAATTCTAAGATTACCCACACTGCCTTTCCCATTCTTTCCCAATGTGAACCAAGATAAAGGCACTTGCCCATAGCCCTACTCCCTCTTTCTGAGTCCTAAGGTGACTGGGATCTTCCCCTGAGTGTCCCCATGTAGCATGACCATGTTCCTCAAAGGAAACTGCAAGTCTATCAAAGCTGTAAAGCTCTTCTTGATTTCTTTCTTGATCTGTGTCTGTTCTCACTTTACCTCACACAAGGTAATATGGACAAAACAGAGATGGGAGCAGTTTTTAAGAGCCCCAGGGCCAGAAGGAGGGATAGATACTTACTAGAAGGTGGAGGTTCTATTGGGAAAAACACTGTGTGGGGGAGGTGATGGTGGATGCTGAATTGGTAAACAGTTGTCTAGTTCAAGAAGCAGAGAACTAAGGCAGACTCCAATTTCACTTCCTTAAAATGTTAGGAATTCAAAATAAAAGCCTGTCGACTGAAATTAGTGAAAAGAAACAGGTAAATTAAGCAAATTGGTTGTTCATTAAATTGCCTTTTTGCAAATTAACCTAGAACGGACATAATTGGTAATAAAGAAAGGATAGACTTTAACTAAGGTTTAGTAATTGTCCCTGAGGGGATGACCTACCAATTGCAAATGTTGAATGTCATTGCAAACAAGCCTTTAAAAGATCACTTTTAAAACAATACAGTGAGTGCTTAGGGTATGGCAATCATAAACACATACTCACTGGGAAAATGGGGGGGTGGGATGGGGGGAGGACTGTCCTAATACTACACAAATGGATTCTAGTGGCTTGGGATAAATTTCCAGTGACAGCATCATGCATGATTCAAAAAGAGCTGTGGCTCAAACAACTTAGATGGAAGTGAAGATGACATGTCTTACAAAAGTGCATCAGAAAATTCAAAAGTGGTTTTAGTGATGATGAAGACACAATGTCAAAGATGAATGTGAAGAGCATGGAGAAAATGAATGTTAAAAAAGCATAAATTTACACTATTTTATTTAATGGACGTTAAAACATGCACACCTAAATTAAATATAATAACTGGACTCTCCACTGTTTCATCTATAACTCTTAAAGTTGAGTTATTTGAGTTTGAAAACAAAATTATATTTTCTCATTGAAAAAGTAGGAGTTCGGGGTCACTTAGAGATGGAGCTTTCTAGCAAGAGGGTAAATAAGAAGGGACCACAGTCCTACGACCCATATGACAAAGCACATAATGTGATCCCGAGAGCCAGGAAAGCTGCTCTGGAGAACCACAAGTTAAACGGATGGCAAGATAAAGGATGAGAGGAAAGAATGTCCCAGAGAAAGTCACAAGTAGGTCCAGAGTGCTGGGGCAGAAAGAGACCCAATGCTAGGGAACTAAACAATGGCTGTGGTTGGAGCACAGGAGGAAGGGAAGTGCAGTAAAAGATGAGGCTGCAGAGTCACAGACAGACAATGCAGAGTCAGGGAGAGACACGGATGTTTTCATCTAAGGGTGAAATGAAGCCAATAAAGAGGTGGTTGCTGCAGCAACCCAAACAATAGATGCTGGTGTCCTAGGAGGCCAGGGCCAGGTTCCAGATCACACAGGGCCCTTTGAACCACAGTAAGGGTTTAATGGATGCGGGGTTGGGTTTTGGTTCGGTTTGGTTTCCTGTTTTGTTTTGCTGAAATGCAAGTGGTAAGCCATTAAAAGTGAACTAATCTGACTTGTATTTCTTGAAAACAGCAGTCTAGTTGCTAGGATGAAGAGCAAAAGGGCATGACTTTAAGAGGATGATTGGATGATTATTACCTCATCCTGCATTACAGGTGGGTACTTGGTCATGGTGGTGGCATCAGAAATGAAAATAAGTGCATGCATTGATAAGAGGGAGGGAGTTTCAAACTTGCCTCCTTTGAGACTGAGTGAGACTTCCCTCCTATGTACCTTTCTTTCAGTGGCAACATGCATAATACCATGTTAACATCCTGTATTTCACAGGCATGGAAACTTTCATGGTCCACATGCTGGATAAACAAAGAACAGTTCCAGGATACATCGTAGAATCACCCAAATTTGTTCCATGGGATGTGGGATTTAGAGTGATTATCACCTGACCTGTTTTGGAAGAAAGGATGATTTACAGTGTTTTGAAGGAAACCCCCTGGTCATCACCCCATGATGATGCTCTTAGTGGGACACCAGTGGATGAAGAAGCTGATCCTGGGATCCCGAATCCAGGGAAAGGTGCTGAGAGATTAAAACCACTGTGGCCTATTAGAGGGGACCTCCTCATACACAGAATGTCTGTAGAAGAGAATATCTTTTCACAGAAGAGAAGACTGGTTTGGTACATAAAACATAAGAAGGAAATTTTCACATTTGTTACCTGTTTTGATGGCCTCTCCTGTGGTCCCACCTTTCTCCTCCATTGAGAATATTGTAAGAAGGAGCCTTGGGAGCAGGTGGAGAATATCTTTGTCTATAATACTGGAGCCAAAGGGCAGTCCACAACACAAACATTAGGAACCAGCACCCACTCAGAACCCCAGGCTATATATCACTTACACAGGTGCTGAGCAAACACCTTCTTTCTTGTGAGAGAAATAAGGGAGAAAGTGCATCTCTGACACATTCAGCAAACAGAGAGTTAAGAGTTCTGGGCCCTCTTCCCTAATGTGTGGGTTGTAGGGGAGTCAAGAAGGTCACCATGGATACATCTGGCTGCATCTGCCTGAGTTATTTGTATTGAACAGATTGCTACAGGGTGTTTTTTCCTAGTCTCATTATGTGTATGCAATGCCAATTAAATAACAGGAATGGAAATTAAAAAGGAAAATATCTGCCCCTGCTGGGTTTAATCTCATTAGTGCAAAGTCAAATGATTAGTCCTAAAAGGGCTCCAATAGGCAGCAAAGATAGCATTCAAATTGCAAGTATCTTCTGCATCACAATGAGAAAATGAGTCAGAACAGCTCCCTCTGTTGAAGACACCAGAGCCTTGCCTATAATAAGACCATGTTATGGCTGGAGCAGCACTGTGTCTCTACTTAGTTGAACAGCGGGGAGGCGGCCATGGCATGTCCCAAGCTTCAAGTTCACAGCATAGGATACTGTCCGGCACTTTAAGGACAGGTGTCACGTTTCCCTGGGTTGCTTGAGAAACCGGGGAGATGCTTACTTTACAGTGCTCGAAGATGTCCGTAATCCTCAAGTATGAGACTTTTTTTTCCTAATTAACCAAACCAGCCAGCTATAAATTTGCCAGCAGCACAGAGTAGCTCTCAGAGAAAAATGCAAAGAGGAAAGGTCTGTCCAATTTAAGCCTCAGAGTGCATTTAAAATGAAGAGACTGAGCAGCTGGGAAGCACATCAGCCGACGCTGGTCCTCGCTAAGCCTCAGGTGGAATACCAAATTTTCCCTTCCTTCAGAAAGCCTGAGTAATGTCAGCTGCAGCTGTTTTGAATCAACATGATTCAAGAAGGAGCCTTGGAATGGTAGGCTATGCAAAAAAATGGCCAAGCCCAGGAGGTTTTCCTCAGGGACTCGCTGACATTTAGCTTTACTTTCAAAGTGCTCTTATACCTTATCCTGTGATACTTTCACTCTGACAAGCAGAGAAAACAGGAATCATGCCAGTATTCCAGGTGGTAAAAGTGAGGCACAGATACGGCCCAGCTGTATCGATCATCTTTACTTAATTGCCCTACTGATCTTGCCAGTCCAAGGAAGCCAGGAACACACACGCAAACATCTAGGAAAAACTTCACCTGGTATGAAGCATGGGCACCATGCCCTTCCTTGCCTCGTGCTGAAAATGAATTACTTTGCCTGCCCAGGACAAAGAAAATTGGACATTTTTTCCAGGTGAGGACCAGTGAAAAGTGAACTTCCTGATCAAACAACCTTTAACAGAGGGCCTGAGTTAGGCCTCAGGGATATCTCTGAATATCCTAAAATTATATGCCGTCCAGCTTGTGTGGCTCAGTGGTTGAGCATTGACCTACATTGAACCAGGAGGTCATTGTTCAATTCCCCGTCCAGACACATGCCCGGGTGTTGGCTCTATCCCAAGTAGCAGGCATGCAGGAGGAAGCAGGTCAGTGATTCTCTCCCCATCCACGTTTCTCTTGCTCCCTCTCCCTTCCTCTCTGAAATCAAGGATATATAATGTGTGAATGTGTGTGTGTGTGTGTGTGTGTGTGTGTGTGTGTGTGTGAATGTGTATGCACATGCGCACATATGAATTCATGAGGATAACTTCTGTAGGATTATCTACCCCTACAATCTGTAAAAGGTTAAGAATCATGATATGTACACATGAAGGGACCCCAAGTTATCCTGGAGAGACTGAAAGGAAGCTGGAACTGTCTGCCTTAGGGCAGAGTTTGGACCAGTGAGGAGGGAAAGACTTGTGTGTGGCACAAAGATCCTACTCGTCAAAACTGGGTCATGGTCAGCTCTTCAGAGCACTGGGAACCTCGGGAGCAGGACACTCTCAGTGGAAGGCAGTGCTCTGCACTGGGAAAGGCATGGGGTTTTGGACTTAGATGTGGGTTTGCCAACATTACCTATGCAATCTTAGCCTAGGTATTTAATATCATTTATGTTCAGTTTCCTCCTCCTTGAAATAATAAAAATGTTTTAAATTAAAATAATCAGTCACATCATTCAGCATTATTGCAAGGATTCAGTAATATGATATATATAGGTCAAGTTCCCAGCAAACAGAAGACCCTCAATAAATCTCAGTTATGTTCCCTTCCCCTGTGTGAATGTCTTAAGAAAGGATAGAAAGAAAAAAAGGAGAAGAGAGGGGAGGGGAGGAGAAAGGAAGAAAGGAAGAGAGGGAGGAAGGGAGGAAGAGAGGGAGGAAGGAAAAGAAAAATAATTGACCCTGTCCCTGGCCTAAAAAATTTGTAAGGAATTAAAACAGGAGGTTCAGTCTGTAGCCTGACAAGAGAATAGAGGAAGGACACGTGGGGAACCAAGCAGTAGAAAGGGCCTCAGGTATCCTCAGACCAGCCCCAGCAGATGGGAACCTGAACAGCAGAACTCAAACTCAACCCTTGGAATTCCCAGTCCAGTGATCTTCCCATCATTTCTCCCTAACTCCTATTCCCACATAGCTTTTTTTTCATATTTACATTCTGTCCCTCTCCATTTAACTATAAATCCAGACATAGTTTGCAACTAAATCAGTAGATCCATTAGTTCTAAGAAAAAAAAAAGGTAATGTACCTGAATAAAATAATATCCATATCACCAGCCAGCTGTGAGCAAAATAAATGAGCCAGCACAGAGCTATTAGCATCTGTAAGTAATGCCACGTGGAATAGACAGTGCCCAGTGATTGACATTCTTTCGGGGAGGGTTTCATGCTGAGAGGACACATGACAGGTGCTCTTCCTCCCCATCCCAACTTTGGTGGCTGGAGGTAATCTAATCCAGTGCTTCCCAACATGTCCTGCTTTCTGTGCCCTGGATTCCCTAGGATAGTTCTCATTTTAAATTACACAGTGTGACAGCTCCTTTGAACTCCTTGCCAGAACTGTGGAAACTAAAAGGGCCTTGACCTTGGGCCTCACAGCAGATGAAGGCCAGGAGGCTGCCCTGGGTGGTCCGACAATGAGAAAAATTCCACCTTGATGAGGGGAAGGGATGCTGCGTGCATGACAAGGAGCCCCCCTCCATGGCTTCTGAACAGCAAAACTAGGGCACGCCCCGAGACACAGACAGCACGTCCCTACATGCTGAGGGGGTGAATTGATTTTTCCCTCTTAAGGTAACGAAAACCTACACCAGGCTCAATTTTATAAAGCTTTTGTTAAGAAATAAAATAAAGGTAATAATCTGAGGGCAATTTGTTTTAACCCATGCATGCTGGTATACTTTTACTTTATCTGCACATCTCTAAATATTTCTTACCGGAAACAATCAAATGGGTCCACTAGTAGATGAATGGCTGAACATCAACTATCTTAGTTTATTCAGAGGAACAAAAACAACTAATAGCTAAGGTGCCATGATTCTCACATTCTTTCCTAAATATATATTGATCCTTACCTCTCCTGGCTCATACAAATGCATGGACCCAACCTGCCCCAGAATTAAGTGACCTGGAGGTAGCCAATGTAACACTGTTTATTTCTCTGGTGACTGTCAGAGAAGATAGCACAGGGGCCTTGTTTATTTCTTTGGTGACTGTCACAGAAACAGCAGAGTGACAGCCTAATGAGATTTGGATTGACTGCAGAAGGTCTGAGAGCACTAGGTTCCTTAAGAATTGGGGAGGAGACAGAGGGCAGAATGACGGGTATGCTCTAACCCCAATCTCCTTGCAGTGAGTGTGAAGCTGACAGAAAAAAACACCAAGGCGAATGGAGGGCAGGCCTATTGCTGTGTGCAAACAGCCTCTGATAGTCATGTAGCCGGGCACTGTGCTTCTCTCCCCTTTCTTGGGCTGCCTACTCTTGGTACTCTGATATACCTAGGTGTTTTCTACCGGGGGAGACAGAGGAATTTGCCATCTTAAATTTTGTTTGGTTTTGTTTTTCAACAGAGAACTTTGAGAAGCCTCCTGTTGGACCTCTTCTGGTACTTGACAAGGGGGACACTTGGACATGCAATGCTTAAAAATAGATATTCAGAAGGTAAAAGGATATTTTCTCCTTTGTACATAGCAGGTGCTGAGGAAATAGTGACAGTCCTAGTGGGGTGGGAGATAGCTTTTGTATCAGAGCACAATGACACCAGTGCATCTTTATGATCTATGTGGAGCCAAAGAGGATCCTTGAGACAGAATTTCAATAGGAATTTATGTTCATAAAACCAGATTGGCCTCCAACAAGAAAATGACTCATGTCTGTTTGGCCAAATCGTAGCGGAGAACATGAAATGACCCCCCTGCACCTCCAGCAAATGCCAGAGTAGCTGAAGGAGTTAGACCTCTAATCGACACTTTGAATAAATTATATACCCCTATATAGGGGGAAATTTCTCTAAGGTGTAGTAGTTGGTAAAGAAGCAGAGGTCTTAGGAATTAGCCTTGGCCTTCACATAAGGAATTATAAGTATTCTATGGCCACTGAAAATGTTTCTGGTGTTCCAAAATCAGCAGCCTCTAATGGACATGAAGCCTGGCGACCCTTAGCATGATATAACAGCAAATGGCTAAGGTTTGAGATCATGACAATCACAATCACAGCACTACTTGAGCACTTGCTCAAAGGCAGGGGTAACTGGACTACTTCCTACACATGCTAAACCCGAAACTTGAGTTATTAACTTATTTACAACTTTATGGAGTATATATTTTAAGGCACAGAGAGGTTAAGTAATTTTACCAGAATCACATAGCTAGTAAGAGTCAAAGCCAGGATTCAAAACTAATTTGGAGGTCTGATTTAAATAAGGGTAGTTTTTTTCTCTTATACTATTTGAGGGTCATTCATTTGGTAATACCAAACTTGTATTTGGATCCTATTTAGCATCCTGTTTATTCCTCTAAAGAAATCCTTTCAGAGGATAAACTGTGAATAACTTTAAGGAAATTGCTTTTTTAAAAATCTTATTTCCTAGTCCTGTTTATTCTTCCCAGGAGCACCATCTTCTAGAAGAGGAACATTGGAAATAACCATACATCAGAAACCTGAAGCAATCAGGCCTCAGAAAGTAACTTTATTAAACAATCTCAAGGTGGGTTAGTCCTCAAGCATTTAATGTTTCTTTACCAGCAACTTCAGTCTCTATATAACCTTCTTTGGAACAAATAGGAACACTTTTCCCCTGAAAATACTGTGTTATATTTACCACGTATCGACTATAGCCCCATTCAATCCTACATTTCTTTCATCTGCAAAATGAGCTTGAAATATAAAATGCATGTGTTCACTAGGGCACTGCAGAACATTAATTCTCAGCAAATTTTGTCAATGACTGTCACTCACGCTCTCCCTTAAAGGATTGTTCTGTTGTTGCACAGACACATCATTAAGCATTGCTGTAAGAGGAGATAGATAACATTTCTATTCTGCAGGTCTCAAACCTAAAGGGAAATCAGATATTGCTTAGTATTGTCACAGTTGCATAATCGCCCTTAAAATCCAGCTGTGAGGGGTGTTCCTACGTGTAGTTACATGTGACCCACGTCATTTTTGAGCTGAGTACATAAATGCCCTCTCCTCTGGCTCATTCCTGTGACAGCTGCTCACAGGCTGTCACTGTTCCCACTTCAGTTCATTCCCTTCACAGAGATAAGATTAAATCACTCCCAGATATATTCTCCTTGAGGGCAGGAAACCTATAGTTCATGTATCTTATAATGTTGAATATGCAAATACTATGGGCTCACTAAATAATGATTGAATGAGTAAACTGTTTAACTGTGCCAACAATGGGTCAATAATATAGCAATAATTTCTTCCTAAAAGTCTATGGCAATGCCACAAATCTGTGTGGCATCTCTGTTTTTCCTGACCAGTGATATTTTGTTAAACATAAGACAAAGGGCCAAAACTGGTTTGGCTCGGTGGATAGAGCTTTGGCCTGTGGACTGGAAAGGCCCTGGGTTCGATTCCCATCAAGGGACTGTACCTTAGTTGTGGACATGTTCCCAGTGGGGGGTGTGCAAGAGGCAGCTGATTGATGTCTCTCTCTCAGTGATGTTTCTGACTTTCTATCCCTCTCTCTTACTCTCTGTAAAAAAATCATTAAAATATGTGTGTGTTTTTTTTAAAAAAAGACAAAGGGCATCAAGTACCTCATATCTGCCTGCCATATGCTAGTTGCTTAGAAATATTATCCAGGAGCAGATGAGAGGAGAGAGTCATTTAATTATATAGGTTTGTGGGGTTTTGGTATGTATTTGTTGTTGTTGTTGTTTTTTAAATAATGATTCCTCTGCATCTCTGACCCAATTATTCTGGATCTGGCCCTCAAGATGTGAGTTCAGCTTTCATTCGAGTCAAACTCTCCTAGATAGACCATGCAAGAAGGCAAAATCACAAGCAAACTGAATCCTAAGCTTTGCTTGAGAGTCCTGGCTACTATCCTCAGGAAATAAACTCTAATTACAAAGGTTGCAAGGTGCCCAAGAAAGAGTGTGCGAGGCAGCCGGGACACTGTAGGAGAGAGTGCAATCCTCAAGGACACTAGGCACATAGGAAACAGATGGGCCTGGACAGACTCCACCTTCACTATTCATTCGAGTGAACACAGGCAGTTGTGTGGTCTCATCAGTAAACCAGAGCTTCTGATTATCACAAAAGGTATATTAAACTGTTTAGCTGTATCATTTAAAATAATGGATTGCACCCAATAATCAGCCCCAGAAAAGGCAGAAATTTGATTTACTCTAAAAGGATTGTTGTCATGGCTCTCATCCAATTATCAATTATCTACAAACAACGTCCAGAATTACCATCATTATCCCAAACACCTATTATACTGTGACTACAAACCCAAATACAAATTTAGTCAATAAAATCCACATCAATATAAACATGCACTTTGGGAGTTGAGTCTCAAAAATTTTATTCTAAATCTGTAAACATCCCATACATTTTCTGGGAGATTGAATTTTATCTATCCAATAAATTATTGAGGAACATTCTTTTGTATTTTTTTATCACCCCAAATCAAGTCTCCTTCCATCACCATTTAGCCCCACTTTACCCTCTACTGAGGAGCATTCTTTACCTTTCCTGGAATTCGGAATGAAATGCAAACCGAAGAAAACACTGGCTATAATCTTTAAGCCCTACTCCACCCAACAAAAGTATCAAGCTTATTCAGGAAATACAAAGGACACAGTTTTACACTATGTCATCACCAGTTTGGGATACTAGGCAAGCTTCATAGAACCCTTCTAGAAATGACCACAATACTTGCTAACATCTATAGGCCATTTGGAGGCTCGGATACAAGTATACCTGCCTTAATGAAGAAGGACAGTGTCCTAGACCTGAGAGCCTGTTTTTCCTACCCTCATGTCCGTAACAAGATAGGGGGACACCTGAGACAGGACCTGCATCTATGTGTGGACTCCTAAGGGCAGATCCATAGAGGAACCTGATCCCAGTCTGTGACCAAGGGCGTCAGTAACTCATCTGCAAGACGAGGGCTGAACAGTTAATTACCAGGCTGGCTTCTGAACCTAAGGGGAATCTTAATAGACAGAACTAATTAAAATCAATACTCATAGGATAATTGTGAGAAGAAGAAAAAAACTGCTCAAGGTAAATTTTAAAATGGAGAAAAGTAAGCTATCTTGATTCCTCATGCCAATCTTACTATCTGGACCACCAACCGATAGTCTTTTCAGGAAGGCACAAGCATGGGGTGGGAAAGGGCCCACACTGCAGCCCACAGAAAGGGTCTCCTGAGCTCGTGGGTCCTGTGGCCAGAAGTGATCAGAGACAGACACTGCATCTGTGGCAACTGTGTCATGCTAATGTGAAGCATTCTGAGGCCGGAAATGGGAAATTTTGACTTTTCTTCTCTCTGACCTTGAGAAATCAATTAATTTGATTTCTCTGAGCCTCGAGTTTTTTGTTTGTTGTTTGTTTGTTTGTTTGGGGTTTTTTTGAGGTTTCTTTTTCCATTTTTTAATTAATGTATTACTTGTGTACATATCTTCCCATTGACTCCCCCCGAACCTTGGGTTTTTTTAATCTGTAAAATGAGAGGGGGAAAAGGAAGAGGGATCCCTCTTTGAGATTCTTTCAGTTGTGTGATTCTAGAATACTTTATCTCAGACTTTCAGGCAGGAGCTCAGAATATATATTTGAATACATAGATGCAAATAATAGCCATCTCTTTTTTTTAGGAAAAAAAATGTCTTGTTCCGATTTTCCTTGAAAACCATGGGAGTTTATCACACTGGGTTCTTCATCAATAGCATCCCCAGCCTCGTACTAATGTGCGACCTAGAGAAACTGGAGTTGGGTTTTGTTTTCAAAAATACCTTTTGCAAAGTGATAAATGGAAGCTTAAAATCATGTCCCAAAATTTAATTATAACACTGCATTCTGGTTTCTCTCTAGATTGTTATAGCACTATTCATTATAGGGCAGACTCTAGTAAAAGGCAAATCTTCCCAAACAGCAAAAACTGCCCTAGCACAAGGATAACTAAAATACCATTTCAGTTCTTCTCCTTTTCAATTTACTACTATGTACTAGTGCCAGCTGAGGACAGCTTTACATGACCATATAATAGAATGACATAAAATGAATTTGGTACATTGGGACTGTGGTAATAGAAGGGAGAGATTGTTTTTACTTATTATTTATCTTTTAATTGTTTTATTAGTCATACATACTCATGTTAAAACATTTGTATAGTACTAAAAGAAACAATGAAAAATTGTCTCCTTCGTCCTGTCTCCTAATGTCCCCACATTGGATATGCCCCCAGGGCAGCCACTGTCAATTGTTTGTCACTTGACCTCCCAAAGTGATATGTGTATATATGAGACTGCTTTTTGAAACACAAATGTTAGAATATTTTACCATTGTTTTGCATCTTTTTAAAGTTAAACTTATATCTTAGATAGTGTGTCTTACTATTATGTGCCTCATTATTTTAAAGGCATGTTTTTCATTTTATAGCTAGACATACTTTATATAATTGGTTCCCTATTGATGGGCTTTTAAGTTGTCTCCAATCTTGCACTGTTACAATCATTGCTTACATAAGTACCTTGGGACATACTATTCTGTGCCTGTGTGAATGCATCTATGCAATTCATTAGAAAGACAGAATTGCTGGGCCACAGGCATGTGCATTTGTGATTTCTAGAGATATGGAAAATTGTCTCCGGGAAGGTTAGACCAATTTATATTCTTATAAATGAAAGATGAGAGTGCTGTTTCCCCCATCTCTGTCAATGTATTGTCCAACAGTTTTACTGTTTTATCTGTATGAGGGATAAAAAAGAATTTTTTGTCATTGTGTTAATTTGAAATCTATTTATTATGAGGAAAGTTGTGCATCTCTTAATGTGTTTAACATTTTTGAGGAAACAGTGGTGACCAGAAACTGGTAATTGACCAAGGGTCCCAGCTGCTCCTAATAGCTAAGTAAGGCAGGCCTATCCCATGAGACTCCTTAGATAGTGACTCTGGCTCAAGGACTCCACAACAACCTTGCAGAAATGTCCTCTAGACTGCATCGTGGTTTAGGACACTTTCACTCTAACTTCCTTTCCTCTCTCCTTCACTTAGTATCAGACTCACACTGTGATCTGAGACTTGTCCCAGTCTCTCTCCACACCTTCCTTCTTTACTCTCCAACACACTTCACCTTGTACATTTAATCCTATCTTGGTATTTACTTCTCAGAGGACCTAGACTAACACATTAATTGTTCATGTCTTTTGCACATCATTTTATTGTGTTGGACTCTTCTTCATATATATATTATTATTACTATTGATTTCAGAGAGGAAGGAAGAGGAGAGGGAGAGAGAGGGAAACATCAATGATGAAAGAGAATCACTGATTGGCTGCCTCCTGCACGCCCCCTACTGTGGATGGAGCTTGCACCTTGGGCATGTGCCCTGACCAGGAATCATATTGTGACCTCCTGATTCATAGGTTGATGCTCAACAACTGAGCTACACCTGCTGGGCTCATCTTTTCTTTATTGATACATAGGTATTCCTAATAATCACTTAGCCATTTTCTGGCAAGTGTTGCAATTATCATTCCTTAGCTGGTCTTGGACTTATGGCTTAGTTTATATTTTCTCCAAGTCAAAGCATGTCTAAGATTTCTGAGCAATACATGGGGGTCTTTATAAAGGTATAGTTATAACTCCTCTTTATCTTGAAACCGAGGGACCAGAAAGTTGGAGGCCCAACTCACATTCATACAGAAAGTTCAAATGAGAGAAGAAATGGAAGACCCTCCGCAGTCAAGAGTCTGAAAAAATTCTGAAATCCATCTGGGCAGGCACAGCAAGGTCCCCCACCTGGGGGTGGAGAGCTCCCGGAATAGGTTCCAGTTATGCTCCCTGGGAGTAGCTCTGCAACTATTAGCCTAGATCGTCTTGGCTGTTTCTTTTTCCATTGCCATCTTGGTGATCCCTAGCACAAGTATTAAATAACATACCCTCAATGAGAGCTTTCTCTGTGCACTTCCACCCAAAACTTGTTTTAGGTCTTTAATCATCATAGTTTTCCTTAGTGTAAGCTAGTTATTCTTTTGACAATATAACTCTCCTAAAAACTTAACTATGTTATTGAGATCTGTCAGCTCCCTGTGCCAATAGCCATGGTTCTCTTCTAGACATACTTCTGAGACTTACTGGATTTCTTTGCTTTCTCATCCCCCTGCCTCAACCTCACTCATTCTCATTCTATCTATCTATCTATCTATCTATCTATCTATCTATCTATCATCTATCTATCTTGATTGTGGGTATGGTAGGTCTATCAGATTACAAAGCCAGAGCTGCAACTTTAGTCTCTTTTCCATGATCCACTTTTTCCCATGAAAAGAACTTTTTAAGTAATGTCTCATCAGTTGGACCCTCATCCTAATACACTTTAACCCATTCGAAGGTTTTAACAACATATTACAATCATATTCTTGATTTGTTATTTGCCATGAGGATGAATTGTAATCAGTCCTTGTTGCCCAGTTTTCTCTTCTACTAGTTGGACTTGAGATTAGTTGTCCCTTCCAAGCCCACAAATCTCAAAGCTTCTGGACTCCCTCTCTTCCTTTTCATTCCTGCTAGTACCAGCCAGTTCTTTTCTGAACTTGCTAAGCACAATCTACAGCAACCAACTCATAGTAAGATTCTGTTTCCCAGCCTTTGTTCCTAAGGCTACAAATTTCTGAGGTAAATTATTTGTCTTCAAAGTTACTGTAAGTAACACTTTTACCAAATGTGTAGCCACTATTTGCTATGGCTCATGGTATTTCCATCTCCTGTTAAGTTGCTTTGATACTCAGCATCTAGGCCAATACCACCTATTTTGTAGTTTTGTTACACCAGCTCCCTCTTTCCAGGTTCTAATTTCTGTATCAGAGGGGATAAGTAGCTTATGCTGTGAGAACAAATTTTCAATGCCTTAACAAAAGTTTATATTCTGGCCCACATGACATGTTTGATGAAGGTTGGCAGAGCATCTCTATTCACCATTGTCACTCAGGGATCAAGCTGACAGGGCTTCATGTCAGCGGGCACTTCTATATTACAGCAGAAAGAGGGAATGTGGAGCACTGCATCCTTTATGTTTCTGCCTGGAAGGGGTACATATCATGTTCACTCACATTGTATTAGTCAAGTAAGCCACATGGTCATGACTCACATTGGAAATGAGGGAATGTAACTGTCCATTTTCACAGGCAAGGAAACCTGGAAATGCTCAGTGAACTACAACAATTATTGTCTCTTTCTGTTCATTCTCCTCCCAGCCTCTCCTCCTCTATCTCACACCACTTCCTCTTCCTTATCCTCATCCCATTTTCCCTCTGCTAACTATTTCTCCCAAAAGGCTTTATTTGGCTTTAATATAACCTTGCTCCCCTTTCTATGACAACCCCAAGTTTCCTCTTATATGAACTGTGTTGCAAATTATAGGCATTAAAAGCAAAAGTTTTAGAGTTGAGTAAAAAGTATTAAAAGTTAATATGGATAGATTACAATTTCACTTAAGGGAAACCTGTAATTGGGTAGTTTGGTTAGATTCCTGGAAGAAAAGATTCCCAACTTCAATGTGTGAACAAAGAGCAAGAGTGCTTTCCATATGCACAGAATCTGTATCCCGACCCCTCATGAAAGCCGGGGTTGTTAGGACCATCCTGCCAAACCCAGGGCTATCACTGAAGACACGTTTACTGGCCAATAGAAGAATTGCCACAAAAACCAACTGAACTAATCACAAGCTCACAGAAGTGCTTTTAGTTATCACTCTCAGCCAAAAACAGTTAAGGCTTAAGGCAAACCAATTAGGTTGGGCAAAAATGCTATCTCGTTCAATGAGATATCACCTTTCCAGGTGACCTGTCAGACCCAGGGATAAAAAGACTCCTGTTTAATTTTGAGAAAAGAGGTTTCTATTAAACTTTTAAAAAAATTATCCAAAGAAATTTTATTACATAAAGTACTACCTTTAAATGCACAGAAACTTGGGAACTTTGTAATCAAATTCATTTCAACTTAACAAGAGATCCGCTTCTGTGGCACTGTTGTGGATTCTACTTCTTAGCCTGTAAATGCAATGTTAAGGCACCATTGCTTACATTCTCTAAGAACAAGTTTTTTGCCAAGACAAATAACTCACGCACCAGTCTTGCTTGTTCCATAAATTCTATAACGTCATGGTTTTTGGAAATTGAACTTCTCTAAGATATGATTTCTACAACTGCGAAGTATATTAGTTGGATTGGATGGTCAGTAGAGTGTATCCCAAGTTAATTTTCTGTGGAGCACCTAACACCCACAGATTTAACATTTCCATCAATCTTACCCCAAAGTGTGTAATAAATGTATCAAAAGTTGACACATTTTATAATTTGTTTCAGTTAGTCTAAATAAACTCTCAAAAGATTTCATAATAATTTCTAAACACTATTTTTAACAACAGAACACATCATCAAACAACTCTCCTTCCCACCCAGCACCATCCACACCACTGAACCAGTTTTGTATTGAACTTGCGGACTAATCTGGCCTTACTTAAGCAAGTTCTGAATTTTATAATCATCTTCCTCAATCCCTCACTTCTGGGCTGCCAGCCAGATTGTGAACAAGAAATGTGAAGGGTCATTTCCTGAGGTGATTGCTTAAAGTTGTTCAAAGTGCTCGTGGGTGGCTTGGACTGCCTCTGCTTTAAAACCACTTTTTCCTGTTTTCATGCTTGATTTCATGTGTCACTGACCAGCATGGAGGAGAATTGAAGTTCTTTCAGCTGTGCTGGTGCAGCCTCTGCTCCTCCCAGCCCTTTTACAGTCCCCTTTCCATGGGTCAAGCTCTGCTTCAGACAATGCCCCTCACTTTCCAAAATTAACTGCTGCCTTATTCAAATCTAGGTAAGGGAACTCACAGTTTTCTTCTTGCTGCAACCCTGCACTCCAAAGATACGGACTCTCCCAGGTCCTAAACTAGTATCCCTTACCTCTATACCTTAAATAGGACTCTTTAAATAAAATATGCACTTAAAGAAATCCTTTTTTTAATTTTCTTTAATGAAATTGATTTGTTTCCTATAGATTTATCCAGAAAAATAATCATAACTACATATCTGGTATTTTCATTACTAGAAACCCTTACTCCCAATATATAGGCATACACTTTATTATATATATTTGAGACAGAAAACTCTGCATCAAGAAGCTAATTTTTCTTAATTACTTTGTCTATTATTTGGATCAGTAGCCATCAGAAAAAGAAAGGGTGCATGGTTATGCCATAAAAATTTGTATATTCAAATTCTGTGATAAGCTTGGTGAACTGAAAAAAAAAGAGGGGGGGAGAAGAGATCCTTTTGCTGCTCAATAATCCTTTTAACCTAAAAAAAATAATAATAAAGGCCTCCCATCCAAGTACTAACCAGGCCAGAACCTGCTTAGCTTCCTAGATTAGACCAGATCGGGCATTTTCAAGGTGGTATGGCCATAGACAACAACATGGATGGAGCTGGAGAGCATTATGCTAAGTGAAATTAGCCAGGCAGAGAAAGATAAATATCACATGATCTCACTCATTTGTGAAATATAATGAACGACATAGACGGATGAGCAAGAACAGATCCAGAGACTGAGAAACGTCCATCAGAATGTCAAACCTCAGGGTAAGTGGGGGGTGGCGGGAGTAAGGGGGAAAGTCAATATATTTGACCTCATGAAATAAGGTAAGTAATTTGTGTTTTTACATACCTGACAAGGTTTATATAAAGTTATTTTAAAAAATTGGCAGCTAGTTTGAATTGAATTGACAATGGCCTAAAGCAAAGAATATCCTCACATGATATTATTCTACAATGTCATTATAATTTTTGATATTTTACAACAGCATATTGTACAATTGTCCTAAAGAAACTTACAAACTAATTCTTTGAATATTTGGCAGCAATTCAAAAAGAGGACAGGAAAGGAATTAATCCTTTTCAGAAGAAATTAAGGCATCGGGAAGGCACTTGAGCATTCTATATTGGCCCCTCTTGCCCTTTTTGTCAAGAGGGACCCTCTTCCCACAATCCAAGTGTGTGCAGCTGTTGCCTGAGCTTTCAGTTCAAGCTGAGGTTGAAATTCCATCCTCTGGGTGGCTGGCACCATGGATCTGTCTCTCACTCAATGGTGTGAGCTGGGCACTCCTGTGAGAAGAAACCTGAGTCCCCTGAGATATGTAATCAGTACTGGGAACCCACCAGCAGGCGAGGGGACCCCAAGGCAGGTGCTGGGCATGGAGGCCATAGGAGCATAGACTACCAAGGAGACAGAACTGAACCTCACATCACCCTGCTTGGCCCTGGAGGATGGCTGGTTAGCCAGAGACAGGTAAGATTCCTCAGGGAAGGAACAACCTAAGACAGGCACAGTATCAAAGGGGCCATCAGGAGAGAACTTGATGGGGCACAGACACTCACCCCCCCAATCTTGCAGGGGCCTGAACTCTCACCCCTTCTGAAGGAGGTCTCCTACCCCCATGGCTGCTTCGCCTCCCATGCCAAGCTCAAATCAGGAGCCAGGTTACAGACAGAGACTTGGCCAGCAACAGCTGCCATATATCTAAACCCAGTCTAGCACCAGGAATGCTCAGGGCCTACTCAAAAATGCAATTAATCCTTTCCACTAATATTTACAGGCTAAACTAAGATTATTGTTTGAGTATTAAATTTGGCAGTAAAATAGTAATCAAGTTTTCAGGTTAATTTAAATTGATCAATTGAAATAAGGGAATACTCAAGAAAATTTAAGTGTACTGAACAAAAAGCTGTTCCTAAAATATCAACTAAAATTTCTATTAGTAGCTCATCTTAAAGTTGCCTAACATGCAAAGAACCTAAAGTAGTCATATTTTTGTGCAAAAATTAAAATTTAAAGTTACCAAGACTGCAATATAAAATTTCCAAAAGCCTCCATTAATCAAAAAGGGGCGGGGGGGGCGATAGTGGGGTAATATCCTGTAAGTAAAAACATCCTGTAACTAAATTACATATAGAAAATTCTTACTTCATAAAATTAATTTCCATTTGTAATGCTAACAGCAGGACACCCATGAGAAACACACATGGTATCAAAATAAGCCAAAGGAAAACCATTTGGGCAAAACTTAAAAGAATCCCAAGTCTAATTTTCAGAAAAGATTCCTTTATTAACTTTTGGTCTAGAATATGTTTGTATATTTTCAGAAAACAACTCAAGACCATATGGATTCCTGCAACAGTTCTGTTCCAACCATGAAGACAGTCCAGAGACAGAAGACACTGACGACACCTTGCCATGCTAGCAGTCAGCAGTTGTGTGTCACTGCAGGTTGTCTAGTACCAAACCAGAGACTGTGGGACCTGCATTGCCACCATTTGTCCACCATCCAGATATCATTGTTTATATGTACACATAAGAAACTATTTAACATTGAAACTTGGTCTCAGAACTGTTGGACATTGAAACTGAGACTCAAACATTTTTTTGTTCTTATATGTTTATCTCTAGTATGCAGATGCAAGATTTTTTTAAGAAAAGAAATGGGGGGGAAATAGATACAGAGGCAAAGAAGCATTGAACAGACTGTCAAACTACAGTGGGAAGGCAGGGGAGGTGGGGTGCGGTGGCTGTAAGAGATCAACCAAAGGACTTCTTTGCATGCATGTAGGCATAACCAATGGATACAAGACATGGGGGTTGGGGGGGTAGAGGGCAGGTGAGGGCATGTGCTGGGGGGGTAGGGGAGGCTGGGGAGAGGTTAATGAGGGCGGAAGGAAACATAGGTATTACTATTTGTAATATTTTAAACAATAAAAAATATATTAAGAAATAATAAAGGCCTCAATATTAAGCCTATTAAAATTTATTTTGAACAATATCCTTATACGCTTTTTAAGGGCATTCAATTAAAACAAGGTGTAATAAATACAAATATCTGGACTACTATTAGTTTTGTTATTAAGTCTTAGCAGCTAGTAACAAATGCTGTTTCTAAGCCCGGGTTCCTGTTCCCCGAGTGGACTGACCTCTCTTTTAATTTGCTCTGAATTCTTACCTTGGAGACCAAACTTCCCCAAGGGTCCAGGATTCTAGTTCCTCTAGACCAGTTTCACAGCAAAGGCCCTTTCAAGTTGCTTTCATAATGTTAAATCATCCTTCTCCCCAGCTTGGCAGTTTTTATTTTTTAAAGACAGCTAGCTGGTTTAAAATGAGCACTCATTTAGTGCTCATTAAATGAGGCATTTAATTGCCTTCATGTAGAATGAGTGCCTCGGCCTAGGCATCCCGTCTCAGGCAGGGACCTGTGGTTGTTGGAGCATGTGCAATGCAGTACAGCCTGCTTGGGAGCTGCGCTGAGCTGTGCACCTGACTCCAAGCACAGGGGCGGGTGCTCTCGCGAAATTCCAAGCTCCTAACTAGCTTTCCAACCCACGCCAGGCTGGACATCCTTGTCCTGGTAAAGAGAAGCACAGAATCCAAAGAGCGTGCCCTTATAATCCTTCACATGAAGTCTCATGATCACCGTTTTTTATAAGCACGGGTAGGCATTCCCACTTCCTTTCATCTCAGTTATTTGTAGCTAGAGCTGGATCTTTTTCTGATGTTGATGGACTGGGATCGTACCACCATAAACCAGAGATTAGATACACAATTGTTTTCTGTAAGAATTTGGGATCGTAAAAGCAGCCTTCTGAAATTTAACACTTAAAAATGCATTGTCATGAATTGGAAGTCTTTATAGGGTCACATGATTATCTCAGCACCAAACAGGGACTCCTTGAAGTTACTGGAAATACTTCTTCAGTACTCTTGACATTTCCCTCCTACAAAGATGCTAATCAGAGGAGTCCCTGACCTTTTGCTGGCCCAGACTCACACTGTTCCTGGAGACAGGTAAATTTGGGGAGCATAAGAAATATGCTAAGCTCAGCCTCATCCTTCTTTATAGAAAGGTCCTGACCTGAGGAAAGCATACATTTTCCTCCACTCCCCCTGCATAACTTGTGCAGAGCCAATCCTACAGGGAGAAACTTGCCTCACTCTAAGGCTAACTTAAACTGAATGGATAAGTCTCTTAATTTTGGTGTTGAATATTAACTTGGCAATTTAGCTAAGACTGTAAATCATATCTGCTATATTTTGGGATATTTTGGTCTCCATATTTGCTGTGGGGTTTCCTCCCAACTTGTCTAAAACATACAAAAGGAAGAGGGTTTGTTTTGTTGTGTGTGTGTGTGTATGTGTGTGTTTGTGTTTATGGTGGGCCCAATTTATATAGCACAAAATACAATTAGCATTTTAAAGATGCCTAGAAATAAATATATGTTGTTATACTTTAGTAACCTGAAAGGAAATTGTCAATAAATTATGGACTATGCTGTAGACATTACTCAGCATTTGTATATTAGAAACCAAATAATACTATACAGATGATCTATACTTTAACTATACTGCATTACAGAAAACCAGTATGCAAAAGAATCATTTAAAACAGATACTCTCCCATAGATATAATGTTAGAGCTGGAAGTTGTAATCCTACCTAAAGACAACATAAGATAAATCAGAGACCTTACCAATATTAATTGCCAAAAAAATGCAGGTTAAAAAAGATCCTTTGGAGCTATTTTCCCCCAAAGGTATTTATGAAATATGAGTCTCATAAGAAGCTTCTTTCAATATAAGAAGTTTCCTTAGTCAACAAATCTTTGAGAACATATAATGCTATTATTTCTCCTCTTGAAGCTTGATGATATCCACTATTATATTAATGGCTCTTTGAAGCCTTGCTTTATTTGTTTTAATCCAGTAGTCATCAAACTTGGATAACTAAAGAGCATTATTTTTAAGTAGCACCAATTAATTTCCATGGAATGCACTTTGGGAAATTATATTTTAAAACAGCAAATAATATTAAATGTAACACCTGAATTTCATAAGGAATGCTGGCAGATAGCATATCATCCCTTTCTCAGCACTCTTGGGGTTACTATATGAAATGTAGGAAAGATGACCAAACTCATAAACTCCAATTATTTAAGTAGCATAAAATTCTAATATGTAAAAACTGTGGGTCTGTTACATCCACAACTACCAGAGGCTGGACCAACCTGAAGTCAGTCCTGCAGTCAGCCCTGGGTTGCCATGGTGACCCAGCACTGACTGCTGAGGGGGCTGCAAATTAGGCCCAGAGAGAGACCTGAAGAGAGAAGCAGGATCTGATCCATAGTCTCTGTGGCAGCTGTTGATCAGCACATGCCTCTCTCTTTCTCTGTGGGTTGGACCAGCAGCCACAGCTTTCAAAGTACATATGAAATACACAATTGTGCTCTATCATAATTTTGATAATTCTAAATATAAATTACTAATTATTATAAACATTAACAGTTGACTACAAATAATTTTTCTTGCCTCTTTAGAATTCATATAGTATTCTAGAATACAGGCTTTCTTGATGTTTCAAATGCATATTTATTATTGAAAAAATTATTCCTAGATAAAAATAGTAACTTGATATATGTGGTGTTGTCCAAACCAGAACTGCTGATTAGCCTTGCCTTTCTGATCAGGCCCTGTTGATAGGCCCAGAGATGCTGACTGACATAGAAACTGACCAATCAGAACCAAATCTGGGTGAAATGTGAGCCAATGGTTGCCTAGGAGGCACCTTCATCTGAGAAATCTAAGAAGCTCTGCCTCAGAAGTTTAGAGCAAGAAAGTATAAGAGAGATATTAGCCTAGGAAAGAAAACATCTCTCTACAGATTTTTAACCTCCCACTTTAAAAAATACTATAACAATGTACAAGATCTGAAAAGTAATGTGTGTGTGTGTGTGTGTGTGTGTGTGTGTGTGTGTATGGATAACTCTCTACTGATACATGGAAACTAAGCCAAAAACAAGTGCTTTTAAATTTTATTTTTTTTAATGTATCCTTATTCTATATAATTAAAGGCTAATATGCAAATTGACTCAACAATGGAACAACTGGTCACTGTGATGTTCACTGATCACCAGGGAGCAGATGCTCAACCTAGGAGCTTCCCCAGGTGGTCAGTGCACTCCCACAGAGGGAGTGCCGCTCAGCCAAAAGCTTGACTCATGGCTGGCGAATGCAGCCTAGGATGAGGGACCCCCCCCCCACCAAGTGCATGAATTTCATGCACTGGGCCTCTAGTATAAAATAAATTAATTAGATGCAGCCTCCATTTTATGAGTCTGAAGAAGAAATAAAACCGAGATACTCACTTTCGATACTTGAAAGATGAGAAAGCAGTGAGAAGATGGTTCAACTCCAATGAATAGAAGCTGAAAGAGTTACAAAATGCTCTGGCTGGCATATCTAGCCCCTGTGACCCATTTCTATTTCTTGATTCTCCTCAGGATCACAGTTAGATGTGCCACTCATACAGCTTTAACCCTAGTCCACATGGAGTGATCACTATCTCTTCACTCTATACCACATTCCTCCATAAAGAAAGTCTGCCTGGGTTTGGGAAAGACACATCCCAGAGCCAAGCAAGGACCAGGAAGCCAAGAAGCTACTTCTGCCACTCATTCTACCTTCTCCCTTTTGTCCAGTCTCCAATGCATAGATTTCTATTCTTCCTTAAGTTCTTAGGGTTAAAGTAACCAAAAAAACCTAAGGAAAACAGAAATAAGCTATTAATTATTCAGTTTAGTCTACAAAATATCATCCTGCAAATCCATCCAAAGCACAAAGATTTCTAAACTCCTGCCTGATGTCACCAGAAGTTAAGGCCTTCAAATACTTTTTCTATCAGTCACCGTCTTGCTCCTGTTCTCCAGCCAATGTTTTTCCTTCCTTACTCAACTTGTTGCCACCATCTCCAAGGACTGCTCCAAGAGTCACGCTCCTCTTACCAGCCCTCATCCCTGACCATCTAAAAGTCAACATCCTGTATTACATGCTTGCTTCAAAGACTAACCAAGACCTAATATAACCATTCAAAACCATCAAATTGAGTTCTAAGTCAGAGTCATGAGAGTATTCATAGCTGTTAGAAATTTTTTACATTACCTATAATAATGAAAGCATAACTATGCTAATTAGACCAGATATCCTTCCAGACGACCTTCCAGATGAAGCTAAGGCTGCGAGTGAAACCCAGATCACAGGTGCTGGAGGAAAGCTGGTGCTGGCAGCCAGGAGAAGAAAGGCCTGAATTTCATGCATCAGGCCTCTAGTCTTAAAATATAACTGCTTGATTCTTCAGATGATAAAAATGGGTAACATTAAATGACTTGCCTATGATTACACAGATTTAGGGAAATGTAAGTATAGAATATACCATTTCTATCTTACTACAGGATATATTATTCTTTTTTAAAAGTCTCTGGATAAGCACCAGTTTACACCAAATATTAATGCAATATAGGGATCATTAATCTACTGGCACAGCTCTGAAGGGTATTAGAGACTTCAGTTCAGCTCACAAAAACACTATCCCATTCCTCCGAAGTTCTCAGGGCCCCACCACCCTTTCTGGTCTCACAGATATGCTTGATAGCCATGAGAAGAAGATAGATATACACATGGAATGAGCCATCCTCTGTATTGGGCAGGAAGCTCTCCTGGTGAAAAGACTGCTCTAAATGAAATCTTCCAGACTTCTGTAGAAATGAGAGCTAGCCTAGTCCTTGTGAGCAAATGTGGGGAGTTTGCCCTCTAGTGACAGCTGTTTGATCTGCAGTCAAGACAAGTTAGCACAGTGATATTTGATACCCCTTTGATGTATCCATGATGGAAATCTTTCCATCAGAAACCTTTTGCAAAAGTGCCCATGATCACATGGTCCCAGAAACACTCATCAGCCATTTCTTTCTGGGCTGTGCTGATAGGAAAGGGAACCTACAGCCATTCTCCTACCAGGACCCATGGTCTCTCTCATGCCAACTTAAGTGCTCTTTCAGATGTAAGAAAAGCACTTCTCCATCATATTTACCTAAGACATTTTTTCTATGCCCATTAATTCATTTTCTTTCTTTCTTTGAATACACAAAAAGAGTACATATTAAGAGATTAGAAAAGAGCTTGTTAGTCAAAAGCTGTTTTTAGTCATTAGCTTTGGCTAATAATAGCTTACGTTAATTAAAGATTTACTACATGTATGCATTGACCTAATTGCTTTACATATACTAATTAATTTAACTACCACATCTACTAGAGGTTATTATACCTTTTATTCCCCTTTTATATATTAGAAAACACACAAAAATTAAATAGTTTTCCCATGGCCATACAACTAACAAGGGCTGGAGCTGGGATTTGAATCCAGGCAGTTTTCCCTCTCCCCGTGGAGACACAAAAAATCTTATACTTTAGACCCCCTTAGGAAAACAAAGAATTTGGAAAGAATAATAAAATGTTTAAGCTCCATATTACAAGAATGTTCCTATTAATGTTGACACATTACTTATATGAAGGGCCCCAAAGTACATATGAAATACACAATTGTGCCCTATCATAATTTTTTATAATTCTAAATATAAATTACTAATTATTATAAACATTAATAGTTGACTACAAATAATTTTTCTTGCCTCTTTAGAATTCATATAGTATTCTAGAATACAGACTTTCTTGATGTTTCAAATGCATATTTATTATTGAAAAAATTATTCCTAGATAAAATAGTAACTTGATATATGTGGTGTCATCCAAACTCTTTAACTATTCCATTTTTCCTAAAAGAAAAGTTAGGTGTGAAATTATTTCCCAATGCATATTTATCACAGAAAGTTTTATGCTTAAATGATATAATCCAGCATCTAGAGTCATTAATTTGAGAAAAATATTGATTTTAATTGTAAATGCTTCACAGTAGAAATATTAATAAGTGCTTAAAATTTATTCATTAAAGTCTGTCATAATATGATTAACCACAGTTTAAAAAATACTTAATCATATGCATCTTAATTCATAATACCTAATTCTCCTATTAACTTAAAGAAGTATATATAATGCAAAATATGTGTCTGCTTACACAGGTATAGACTACTTCTATGCAAAATTCCTACTAGCAAGTTGTCAAAATAAAGCCTATCTAAGGTTTAGAGTCCCAACAAGTATATGTGCAGCAAATAGCAATGCCCCCTGGCATTAAGATCATTCATCTCAGTTCTGCCACTATTGCAGTTCCCAATGGGCACTACAGATGTAACATACCCTAAATTGTGTGCCCCCATTCTCCAAGACCTCTTCACCCTCCATTTGCTCAAACATCTCTAAAACTGATGGCCCCAGGCAGAAACCTACTTGTTAGATACACTTCACCTTTCTATCAGCGGATGTGTAGCCCAAGGAGTTAGAACATATGGATCACCAACAACTGTCATTTCTTCCTAATAGCCCCAAACTCAAGCCCTCCTGTGCTCATCTACTCCACCTTTGTTCGGATACTTACAATATCTCCATGTATTACTGCAAACCCACCGAGGCGCCTATGCTCCCTGACTTCACTCTTACTCCAATTGATACATATACAGAGTGATAATAACCCTTTTTGTTGAAAATACTATAAAACTAATATATACCTCCCTAGTATTGAAAAGGAAAGAAATTGTGCAGCACAGAAAACAAAGTAAAGTGAATCTCCAACTCACCACACACTTCGACCTACTTCCTACGGGCTATTTTTTTCTGTATCCATCCCATATATGTTTTCTTTCTCTCTGTTAAAAGGGAAAGAAACATTTGAGTTGGATTTCCCGGTCTTACCCACTCCCACCACAAATGGGAGGGCTGGTGAGATAGATAAGTGCATCTCTGATGGCCAGAATGGCCATTCCTTCAGAATGCACCTATAGTGCCACTTGTCACCATTCAACAATCTTACAAATTTCATCCTCCTCTTAGGAATATAAGGGATTGAATGGAAATAACAAAAATGGCTTTTTCCTTAGGACACAGTCTCTCAGATTTAAGAAGAAACCACATGGAGCTGGAGAGTACTTTCCTAGAGAGATATTATGCACAATGGTTAGATACACAGGCTCTGTAGCCAGATCACTGAGGCTTGCCCTGGTTGTGTCACACATGCACTGTGTGATCTTCAACAAGTTACTTAATCTCTCTTTATGCTGGTTCCTTGTCTACAAAACAGAAATGATAACAATAGTATTTCTTCAGAAAAATATGATGTTTTAATGAGTTAGTAGTTATAATGTGCTCAAAAATGCCTGGTACATAATAAGTATTATCAAATGTCTGTTAAACAAATTTTGAATAGTCCATGACACTAATTATATAAACACATACCTTGACTGTATGCGTTCCCACTCAGCTTGACTTCCAACTCCTCCTCCACATCCTATCATTCTAAGTATTAGGACCACAACTTACCAAGTTAATTATTTCAGTTGTGAGCAAAATTTCAGTGTAAATCTTTAGTGTTTGGATTTTAAATTAAGTGTGTGATCAAGCACTAGGGATATGATGACGGTTAACCTTAAAATGCGAAATGTTTTTACAAAGAAATTTTTATTCTTTTTGAGGCAGTGAAGCATTATTTATTATGTATTAAGTTTTTTCTCTGCACAGCAATAGCAGATTGATGAGCTGTTGGAGCCTGAATAAGTCTTCAGGTTGAAAGCTGCCTTTGGTTGTATTAATCACTGAGCCCAGAACTAAAGTAGACACAGGAGAGCCTTGCTTCTGACATCTCTTGCAAGCATAGCCCAGGCCAGGCCACACCAGCTTGACATTGTGAAAGCAGATGCTTTCCGTGTATCACTGGGTAAGCCAAGAGCTCCTTATCCAGGTTTTCTTCATCCACCCTGCAGTGTCCATCAAGGCTCTTTTACACTAATTTTAAGCATTTGAATCAAAAATTAAATTGAAGCTTAAAATGTCATCTTAAACCAAATAAAAGCAAATCTCTCCCTCTTAAAAATCCTTGTGTAAAGAATGCTCCTCTCCAGAGCGGCTGAGGACAGCGTTGAAGATATGCACGGAGAGAGGTTTGGAGGAGTGCGCGCCAGCGGATAGGGCAGGTAGCTGAAAACCGGCCAGTTTTCTAGAACAGAGGAGACAAAGATGTCCCACTGGACTGATTCTCCAGCTCTGGGTAAAGTCCAGAGAACCCACTATCATACGGGGTAAAAACTGGACAGTGGGAGGGCACACCAAAGCTCAGGTACTGCAGGGGTTAGCAGGCTTGTGGAGAAGGTGAGCTTGTGCAGAGTGCGCATAAACTTGGGAACAGCGCAGCTGCGTGACCGCGCAGAGAGCACTCGTGACTTGCTCTTTCATTCGGGAAACAATCAGACTGCTTTGTTTCACGACCCTGGGTGAGACGTTGGGTGTGCAGACTCATTTGGGTAGAGTCTGAATTCCCCGGCAGCCGGTGGAGCTCGGCAGCAGCTCTCTCTCAGAGGTGCTGGTGGCCATTGCCCCCAGAACAGAGTCCCTGGGGCCACATAGCACGGAGCTAACGCTGTCTGCTTGGCCCGGAGACTCCGCCCATCCAACCTGAGCACAGCTGAACTTCACAGACAATTGGCCTGGAGGTCAACCCCTCCAAGTGCTAACAACGATTAACCTGAGCTTAACTTCAGCAAGACTGTGCAACCCATATCCACCTCAGGTAACTGGGGAGGCTGAGTCACTGTCCCTAGTAGGACGCCTACCACACAAAGCTAATTGACCAACTCAGGGAAGCAGCCATCATGCAGAGACATGGAAAGAAATCAGATGTCAAAGAAATGGAGGGGAAAAAAATGACTGGACATGGAATTCAAAACCACAGTTATAGGTCTTCTCAAGAAGCTCCTAGAAAAGGTCAAGACCTATAAGGAAATAAGCAAGACCTACAAGAAAATGAATGAGACCCTCAAGGATATAAACGAGACCTGCAGGGAAATGATCAAGACCAATGTGGACATGACTGAGTCCTAAAAGGAAATGAATGAGACCTACAAGGATATGAATGAGACTCTCAAGGATATGAAAAAGGACCAATCAGAAATTAAACATACACTGACTGAAATAAAAAATATTAGACAAAGACCTAAAAGTACTCTAGAGCACCCCAAGAACCAAGTTAAAGATTTGAAATACAAAGAGGTAAAATCCACTCAGCTGAAAAAGCAAGAAACCAAAAGAATCCAAAAAATTGAAGATAGTGTAAGGGGCCTATGGGACAACCTCAAGCATACCAACATCCAAATAGTGACCGAAAACTTCCCACACCTGGTGAAAGAAATTGACTTAGGAGTCCAAGAAGCGCACAGAGCCCCAATATATAGGAACCCTAAGAGGACCACACCAAGGCACATCATAATTAAAATGCCAAGAGCAAAAGATAAAGAGAGAATATTAAAAGCAGCAAGAGAAAAACAGTTAGTTACCTATAAGGGAGCACCCATACGATTGTCAGCGGATTTCAAAACAGAAACGATGCAGGCCAGATGGGAGAGGCAAGAAATATTCAAAGTGATGAATAGCAAGAATCTACAACCAAGATTACCCTATCCAGCAAAGCTATCATTCAGAATTGAAGGCCAGATAAAGTGCTTCGCAGATAAGAAAAAGCTAAAGGAGTTCATCACCACCAAACCAATATTATATGAAATGCTGAAAGATATTCTTTAAGAAGAGGAAGAAGAAAAAGATAAAAGTGTAAATTATGAACAACAAATACACATCTATCAACAAATGAATCTGAAAATCGAGTGAATTAATAAGCTGATGAACAGGATAAACTGGTGAATGTAACAGAATCACGGACATAGAGAGGGAATGGACTGACAACTCTTGGGGAGAAAAGGGGTGTGGGAAGTGCAGCAAGAGACTGGACAAAAATCATGCAACTATGGGAGAGGACAGTGGAGGGGGGTGAGGGCGGAGGGTGGGATGGGTACCAGGTGGAGGGGAGCTATAGGGGGGAAAAAAGGGAACAATGTAATTAACAAACTGAACAATAAAGATTAAAAAAAGAAGAAGAATGCTCCTCTCAGGAGGACAGTTCCACAGCACGGACCTCAATTGGCTCCTGTCTGTCCTATGTGAGAAATTGGCAGCAGCCCTCACACCTCCAGTGGCTATTTCAATAACAGTGTAAAACACTGGCTTTAAAAGTTGCAGCAGGGATACTTTCTGATTGGTGATTAACTATTTTTATAGAGAGATGACACATGCGTTTTCACTCATTGAGCACTATGCTAGACTCTGATTATATGGAGTGGATAAGATAGGGATGGTTTATGCCTTCACAGAGTCTATGTTCTGCTAGGAAGGACTGACAAAACAAGCTACCATATAATAAAAAACAAATCATTATTAAATTGCATGCTGGAATCAAATGAATGTCTAGAGAAAAGCAGAGAGAACTTACTTTAGAGGAGGGATTTTCATCCTTGGCCATCACATTAGCATCTCCTGGGGAAGTTTACAAACTTCCAAGTTGTACCCGAGATCAACTAAAGAATATCTGGGTGAGAAGGGAGGATTAGCTACCAGTTTATAAATACCCCACAAATGATTCTATAGGGGAGCCAAGATTGCGAATCATCACTTCACTCTTCTAACACAAATACTACAAAGCTATAAACACCTAAGAGCAATCTGTTTCCATTTTGATTAAATTTAACTTATTAATACAAGTTGTATGCCCTAAACAAGTAATTTAACCTCTACATACTTCAATTTCCTCTTATGCAAAAGGGGTGTAACATCATCTTTCTGTGACTGCTATATTAAACAAGGTTATGCATGTCAAATACTGATCACAGTAAACTGCCCCCCCCCTAGAAATTGCTCCATAAATGTTGGTGGTCCCTACCCCATTGTTGCTGCTGTCTCTGATGGTGTTGTTCTGTTACTTCCTCTATTGCAGTGGATTGGAATTTCCTTAGGGCCCCAAGCTGTCCACAACACAAACTTGGCACCAGCACTTGAGCAGCATTTTTCCAGGCCTTCAACAAACTACAAAGATTTATCTTCAGATTTCTCCTGTTACTTGTACCTCCCTGGCACCATTTTTCTGTTCCACATGTTCATTGCCATGCATAGTAGCAGTATAACGTCACATACAAAGATTTGCCTGTATGACAGCCTGTGACCCAGTCCCAATTGACAATACAATGAGTGGCCAAATTATTATGATCTCTGAACACATAATAATCTGGCCACTTCGTGTATATCCTATATAATAACAAGCTAATATGCAAATTGTCCCCTCGACCAGGAATTAGACCAGCAAACAGGCCGGCCAACTGCCCATGTCCCTTCCCCCTGGCCAGGCTGGCCAGACCCCACCCATGCACAAATTCATGCACCAGGCCTCTAATACATATATTAGAGGCCTGGTGCATGAATATAATATATATTATATTATATATATTATATTCACATACACACACTGAGTGGCCAGATTATTACTATGTTCAGAATAATAATCTGGCCACTCAGTGTATACTTATGGGTGATATCAGACACAAGGAAATTATGTTCCTAGAAGAGATGCAGACAGGAACACACAGAAACTTGCTGGGGTGTAGTTGTACACAGCTGCCTCAGTGTGACAGAATCAGTTGAATGTCTGAAGACCCTCAGGCAGGTGTTCAAAGTCCTCACTGGAACAATTCAGAATGCATTACAGCCAGCAGCCACCTACATGATAGATTATTAATATTTATTTTCATTTCAAATCACCTCTCTTGATTTCATGTATAAGGACTGAGATCCACTGTGGTTAGCAGAGTGGAAGAAGCAAATAAGCAAAATGTCAACTTGATGTACTGCATGTACACTTCATGCCAGGGATTGGAGTAAGCACACAGCTCCTTGCTTGACTAGGTAGCCCAACCTTGGATACCTAATAGAGGATTATGAAGCATCTATTACTAAGTCATGAGAGGCAAAGAATACTATTGCTTTCTCTTCTAACTATAAAGATGAATATAAATTATCTGCTAGGACCACAATGGTGAATGTCCACAACATAGCCCTCATCACCTGCACATGATTGGTATGGTCATATGGGCCACTGGATTCAGAAAATCCAGAGATATAGAAAACGTTCTTCCTATTGCTCCTAATCTCTTTGTAACCCAGGACTGTTCCCCTCCTGAGGATAAGGATAGGCTCAGTGGTCTCTGGTCCAGCAATCAGACTTCAAAGCTATGTTTTCTCATTCTATTGCCTGTTACACACTGGGTTGGAGACATCAAAGGACACTGCTGGTCAAGACCTTTACTTCAGTTCACAGATACAGAAAGATTGGCAAAAGGAAAACAAACAAACAAATATAATGAGAGCCTAAGGACATTTGCCCAACCTCAAAATAGCAACTGCAGTTGAGGATTAAAATTTGGCTCTTGCATTAGGCATTTAAGTATTTGCCACAAATTGAATGCAAAATATGACATTTATACTCTACCAATTTTCATTTCTCCATTTTTAAATGATTACAAAATAAAGGACCTGCTTTAAAACCCAACATAATAAATATAACAGATCAAGAAGAAAAGCCACCAAGTGACTGCTGCATGAATTATTGAGGAAATGCAACATATTTGAGACATATAATTCATGACATGCTCTAGCCTCATTGATTTCTGCTGTTTGGAGGATGCACTCTGGCAAACAACATTTGCCTTTGGGCACACATTATACAGTGAAATAGGAAGAGACAGTACCTTCCAAAAGAATCTATAATCCTCAGGAAGAAAATAAACATCCCACACTCACACTTTGTTAATATGCATAAGTGCACAACCTAATTGTGCAAAAAGGATTTAGTATTCTGGGTACTCATGCTTCATCGAGCTAAGCATCAATGAGCACATATCAGGAAGCTCGATTATTCAAGAAACCTCTCCCCTAACTTTCTATTAAAATCTACTGTTTATGGAGTGTCTGAAGGAAATACGCTTCATGCCAGGGGTTGGAGTAACTACACTAGTTCATCCTGACCTCTGGCATGGGAGTATACCCAAGAACAAGTAATGATCCTCGAGAAGTGTGCTGGGAACAGGCTCACATTGCTTAAAAATGAAATGCCCTTTCTCACAACGAAATGCCTCAAGGAAATTTGGTGCATAGCTTGGATCCAAACAATGTCTCAGAATCCCCTAAGCATGTGCTTCTATTTGGGTCCAGAGAGAATACATGGTGCAGAATTCTCGTACATTCTTCATGAATCCAGTATATGATGCCATTAAGAAAGTAAATATCATGAGTAAATTAGGGGGAAACAAACAATTCCAATAAATCAGCCACAGCAGAGTTTGAGTAGCTCATGGGGATACCAGGAACATATCTCAATGCACAACTCCAGGGGTCACTCTTCGCACGGAATCCGGGTGCTGTTCACACCAGAGACTATGTAACTGCTGCCTGGAGCACTCAAGAGTGGGATCCCCTTCCCCCGTCCTTACCCACGCTCCTTTTTATCTGCTTCATAGAGAGCTTTCAGGTAAGATTTCATGAAAGTCTAACTACACTGATCTAGATTACTTTGAGAGAAATCATACTGCTTAAAACACTGTGCTTCCTCTACTGGTAGTTGTCCTACTTGTTCGGGAAGAGTAAAGAAAGAAAGAGGGAAAACATAACTTACGCACATACTGTCACACATCGCCGTGAAGGCTGAGCACCTTAAACACCCACAATTGCAGTAATCATCATAACAATCCTAGGCTTCATTGTAAGGATCCCAACTGGCAGAATCTCAGGGAAAACTGAGGCCAGGAGAGGTGAAGGGGCTTCCTAAGAAAGAGCAAGCCAGGTAGTTGAAGAGCCTAAGCATGAAGCCAGGACTCTAACTCTGAGATGTGCACCCATGCAACAACTTGCTTTTCAAGATGGCAGAACCCTGGAAGGCAGGGGAGCTCTCGGAGCACCATGCAAGGCAATTTGTTGAAATAAAAATGTTAACTTTTGGAGTTAAATTACATACCATCTTGTTCCAGATGCTACTATAGATAAGCAGCAGCAAAAGCCAAAGATTTGACAACTTAAATGTCTATCCACTTACTTATTCTTCAATAAAAATTAGGGAAACAATTGCTTTATTTTAGCATGAGAACCCTCTTACTCAAGAGAATAAATGGGGAAATTTTCAGAGGAATCCCAGGACATCTGCAGGCAGCCCCATACAGTTCCTTCCCTATAGCTGCACTGCACTAAGCTCATTCTTCCTTCCACCCAGCCCAGCCTCCCCTCCTCTCAGCAAACCTTCAATTCTACAACCTACTTCACTGTAGAAGGGCAGGTAAAAGGCTAGAGAGCTCAAGGGTCTGTCTTTTCCACTTTAAATCAGGATGACACAGCAGCATACTAGAGTTTCATGCTCAGTAATTTCCATGCAATATTTTTTTGTGAAATCATTCTGTTTTATATTTTGTGTGTTTGAGATAATTCCAAATCTGCTCTGCTCAATTTTTCTACTCCCTCTTCACCCTGCAATCATGACTATATCCTCAAGTACCATCAAGAGTAGGGGACTATACAGCTACCACTTGATCCAAATTCAAGAGGCACCTTTTGAATATAAAAATTCTTCAGCTGCACCAAGTTTTAAGGCCTTTAACCTACTTTTTGCTGCCATCTCTCCTCCTTCTTTCTCAGTGCCATTCTTCCCACAATGACAAGCAGGGAAGAACAAGAAATAAAGTGAAAATATATCCGGACAAAAGGAAGAAGAAACAAAAGGGTAGTGGTGTTTAAGGTTGTAAAAGTGCCATCTTTGTGGATAGAATCTAAAGTGGAGTGTGTGTGTGTGTGTGTGTGTGTGTGTGTGTGTGTGAGAGAGAGAGAGAGAGAGAGAGAGAGAGAGAGAGAGAGAGAGGAGGAGGAGGAGGAGGAAGAGAGTGAGGAGGAGAGTGAGGAGGAGAGGAAGAGCAGGAGGGAAGGAGGGAGGGAGGGAGAGAGGGATAAAAAAGACAAAAGTAGAGGAAGGAAGAGAGAGGGGAAAAGAGAGGGAGAGGGAGGGAGGGGTGGAGGGAGGGGTGGCAGTACCGAGTATTTGGGATGCAGGTGCTATCAACATGAATAAATATATCCATATACACATATAAATAAAGCAAGAGCCATTAAGAGTGAGGGAAATTAGCATTTCTCAAACATCTACCTTTCGCCAGGCCCTAGATATAGTGATCAAATCAGTCCAAACAACTGGGAAGACATTTATAAAACTAAAAAACATTTTTTCTCACACCAAGGACCTCAATGTCCTGAGGATCTAATCTGTCCACTGTCTGACCCATTTGCTTTTTTCTCCTTTCCCTCTGGCAGGCAGAGAGTGGGTTGAACTACTTGTCCAAATAAGGTTTGAAATTATGAGTGGATTTTGATCATCATTGTCACTCGTTTGTCCTATTTTCATAAATAATGGAGTTAACTGCACAGAGCCATTTAAAAATAAATTGGCATTCTTACTACACAGGGCATAGATCAGTACTCTCTGCCTGGTTACTCTGACTTGAGACACTGATCTATATGTAAGTGTAAAAATCTCCTCAGATTACTGTGACATTCCTAAAGGGTCACAAAATTGGACTATGAAAGCACATCTAGCAATAAAGGCCATCTTCACCTAAAAGGTTAATTCTTTTAGCAGCTGAAAAATTTTCCCCCTCAAGCTATCTCAAAGCTGGGAATTTATCACATAAGGCACAATCTCATTGGGCACGCAGAGTAAATAACCTTGTTAAGAATACAGTGTGAAAAACCTCTGTTCAAATGGGGTCAAAGGGGTGACAAGGTAAGGGAAGGAGGCAGTCAAGTGTAAGGCCGCTGTGGGGTGTAATTTATGGTGCCTTGATAATTTGGGCATATCCAGAGTTAAGAGAACTGTCTGTTTGGCACCAGGCAGGGGCTGAGAAACGTGCTCAATGAAGAGACCTCAATGTAAGGATGTTAAGAATTTGCCCCAACACACCAAAGGATGATGGCAAAAGGACTCTACAGAGTCAGCCAGCCAGCTGGCCGAAGATGTCACAAAGGCCAGGCTTGAGGCAGCTGAGGAAGCTTAGTTCTCTAGCTGTTTTCATTGGAATTGGGGCTAAACAGCAGGAAGCGTGTGCTGGACACCAATTAGGTTCCTTAGGAGCTTATTCAGTCCAAGATCAGAAATAGAGGTGAGGTAGAGCCTGCCCAGGAGCCTGACATCAAAGGTCCTCCTGGCCATCAGGAGGCCCCCCTCCCACTGTGGACCAGACCATTCCCATGACCTAACTCTTGAGTAGGTCCTCATTTCCGGCACCTTCTCTCTCAGAGGAGGATGTCACAGCCCAGGATGCCCTCTGAACTTTAGTCAGCACAATTTTAAAATAGTTTACTGTATATTGAATTTGACTGCCAAATGCTATTCTATTACAATGTTCTTCTTAAGGGAACTACACTCTAACAAAAGCATGTTTTTCCAACAACAGCCATCCCCACAGTTCACAGGGTTCACATCAGAGCCAGGATCCTGAAGACACATCAGACAGGAACTGCTCAGCCTGGCTCCTACTGTAATCAGGTTCCCAGAGAAGCCTCCTCCAAATCCTTGACAATAAGAGCCCAAATAATTATGTGTACGAACTAGCTCTACATTATGCCCTAAGTCACAATGGAGAATTTAGTATATGACAGAGTTTAAGTGAACTTTAGCCGCTCAACTATTTAGAGGGCATTTTCACCGTACTATTAAGGGCAGGCATACATCCACTTGGTTAAATACTCCAAACCTAAAATACATGCAAATGCCTGCCCGGCGTGGCTCAGTGTCAATCCATGAACCAAGCGGTCACTGGTTCAATTTCTAGTCAGAGCACATGCCCAGGTTGTGGGCTCAATCCCCTGTAGGGGGCATGCAGGAGGCAGCTGATTAATGATGTTTCTCTCTCATTGATGTTTCTTTCTATTTCTCGATCCCTCTCCCTTCCTCTCTCTCTAAAAATCAATTAAAACATTGTTAAAATACGAATTCTACCTCAAATACATAAACTCCACACCTGAGGTAGATAAATAATCCTAGCCAACAACATATACTCCTTTCTTAACTATGAGTTGTTTTTTCTTTCAGTTTAAAATACATTTTGAGTTCAGTGTTGGTTTGACCAGAAAGAAAAATCCACGTTGCTTCAGTGAAGTTCACTGGTGCACTAGGATGGATAAGAATAAACTTCAAATTTTTTACTCTTGTAATAAAATTAATCATTTTGGTATGGGGGGCGGGGGGAGTGGCTCTGTCTCTGCACTACAGCAGTTTCTTTTCCAGATGGAGAGTGAGCAGTGGGAAATACTGGCTGACTCAGGACAATAGCTCAGGATAATGCACGCATTTCCTGGATTAAAAATGTATAAGGTATTTTTCCACCTCTGCTTGGAATACAAATGAACATATACTTGTCTTATTATAAATGATTTCTCATTTGGGGCTGAAGAGATGTGAAACACCTTACATTCTATGGGCTTAGCTTTTCGGATTATATTATCTGGAATAAGCTAAACAACCAAAGTACTTGGCAAGAGAGTTACATTCCACATGCCAACTACATATAAATAATCTCCCTTTACACAAAAGTCCCAGTTGGTTGGAATGGTACATACACGTACACCTGCACCATGTCAATGTAAAATTTTTCAGTAAAGACTTCATTCCACGTGAAGTGCATGTGCATGTGGACACTTAATAAATATGCAGTCTATATAACATAATAGCCATTTCATATTTCCAAATGTCACACTCATGTTTGTGCCAGCCATGTGGCAGCACCTCAATGGAATCCTTGTGGGGTGGGTAGAGAGGTGAAGTCTTGGGTACATGCCCATGTAAGCACAACAAAAGTCCAGAGCCTGTCTTTTGGCCCATAAGTTACCTAGAAAAGAACCATTTTAATTATGCATAGCCAGGTAACCGTATTTAAATACTTTGTCACTGGAGAGCATTCTTTTTCCCCTTAAAACAAGGATTGAAATTAATCTACAAATATGTGTTATATTTTGAAAATTTTATATTAATTTAGTTTATCTCTAGTAGTGCTGATTAGCAACACCCCTTCTAATGGGGTGTGTTCCTTCACCCAGGCCCTTTTCTTCCTTATTTTGCCATGTACTATTGCAGCTGCTGTGAGAGAATGCAATGGCATCATAATCTCTGCAATTAGAAATAATTCTGTATATAAGTAGATTCAGAGATGACTAAAATCATTGTAATGCCTGAGCAAGGTTGTGCTCAAAATTTTTGTTAAAAATAAATTACCATTCTAATGAAATAAAAGTATTATTCATGCTACCCAAAAAGACAGAAAGCTTTTTAAAGCGTTAGTAAAAGGATGTCAGAAGAGAACAAAAATGAAAGGTGTTTAAGAACGAATAAAAATTGAATTCCTATAATCATGTAGAAAGAATAAAATTTAAGCCCCAGGCTCTCAGAGATTCAAGAAAAAGGCTGAGAGTTTCAAGGTAAAATCTCCATTAGAAAGATATTTAGCCAGCCATTGTACCCATCTGGGGTAGTGAACGCAACTGTAAAAGCCCAGCAAAAGGCAACTGTCAGAAGTCAACAATGTTTTCTTACAATTAGCCTTACACATACACATCCACCCAATGTCCCAAGTGCATTGACTAGCTGTGCTCTCTGAATTATAGGCCATTTTTCTCAGTCCTTGACCAAGTCCTTGGAAACAAGACACACAAGAAAAAACATTCTACCTCTGTGATTTCCAATATAACAGATAAGTTGTAATAAAATCCCATCTAAAATAACCAACAGGACTGTATAGTTAAACATTTTCCTTTTTTCAAAATTAGATTTTTACATCTAGAATTTGGAAAGAACTATAGAAACTCATTTGGAGCTTATTGCAATATGGCATGACTACCTCAAAAGAATCAGCTGAAAAACTATTTAAATTAATTTATAAAATGCTAAGTAAAATGGTTACAAGATAAATTTTCAAATACCACCTTTAGTAAATCAACATAAACTAGTTAGAAAATGTATTAGGATACTAACTCACATTTATAATAGCAATAAAAACATGATATATATGAGTAATCTAAAGAACAAAAATATACAACTTATATGAAGAAAAACACCAAATTTGCTAAGAAACATTAAAAAAGACAAAAATGAAAAGAGAGAGCATTTCCTTGGGAAAAAAAGACGAAGCCTTGTAAGGATATCATCTCTTTCAAAATCAATTTACAAATATTGTATGATTTAAATCAAAATCCCAGAGGGATTTAATTTTCCTGGAACTTGGCAAAAATGTTTAGATTATCTAGAAGAATAAATAGGAGGAAATATATAAGAAAAAAATTGATGAAAAATAGAAACAAAAGAAACTAGTTCAATTGGATCTGAAAACATAAAATTATAATCATTGCAAGTGGCATTGAGAAAAAAAATCAATTATATAGAAACAAACTCTAATATATAGAATAATTGTCTAACATAAATGTATATAAGCTATATATATAATTTAAACATTTTAATACTCACTATTTAAAAATTTAAAAAGTAAAATTAATTTTAATAATGTTTATCATATTATTTATATATTATATTCTATATATTTTATTGTACCCAAAATATTATCACTTCTCCATGTCATAAATAGCAAAGCATTATTGGGGTGCTTTACATTCTTTTGTTGTTGTTCTAAGTTTTTAAAATCCAGTATGTATTTTACATTTACAGCACATCTCAACTTGGCCTGGCTATATTTCAGGTGCTCAGTGGTCACATACAGTGAAAGTCTAGAGAAAATTATCTATATATATAAAAGCCTAAATGACCATTACAATCAGATGACTAGAACGACTGGTCGACCAGTCTCTATGACTTGCACTGACCACCAGGGAGCAGATGCTCAATGCAGGAACTGCTCCATGGTGGTCAGTGTACTCCACAGCCAACCTTCTGTGGCCCCATTACCTGGCCAGCTTCCTGATCAGCCACAGTCGGAGGACGGGTGGGCAGGCGGGCCAACCTCCTGCAGCCCCACCCCCAGCCAGCCAACCTCCAGACATTCCTCCTCCCACACTGCCGGCCAACCTCCCATGATCTCTCCCCCCTGCCAGCTGGCCCCCAGATAGGCCTCGATTTGGGGGGCCAGCCAGCCAACCTCCTGGGGTCCCTCCCCCCATTTAGCTAGACCCTAATAGGCCTTGATTGCCAGCTAGGCTGAGGGACCCCACCTGTGCAGGAATTTATGCACCAGGCCTCTAGTTGTGTTATAAAAGGAGTACCATGAATTCAATAAATGGTATTGAAATAATTTCTTTCTTGGTTAAAAGAAAAAATTATCTTGTGTAGATCTGAAACACAAATATGTGTTAAATTTAGTATATGACAGAGTTTAAGTGAACTTTAGCCACTCAACTATTTAGAGGGCATTTTCACTGTACTATTAAGGGCAGGCAGACATCCACTTGGTTAAATACTCCAAAACTAAAATACACACAAATGCCTGCCCGGCATTTGAGAGTATATGCTCCAAAGACATAAAAGAGTTAAATGCCTTAAAAAGTCAAAATTTACAAACTTTGGAACCATGTAAGTGACTCTGCCAAATCTCTGTAGAGAAGAACATTCTCCAACCTTAAAAGCAACATAAGAAGTCTCAAAACACATGACCAATAGATTTGGTTATGTAAAATTTCAAAAACTTTATTTTATCTGGAATCAAAAGACAACTAGTAAGAATAAATATTTATCACAAATATGGCAAACAAGATTTTCATAATTTTGAGGATCTCATATAAATCAAGGTGCAAAACAGTAAATGTCCCAACAGATAAATGGACGAAAGACAGCAGCAAAAGAAAACTAGTAAACAAATAAATGTGAGGAGGGGCCTACCTCATGAGTAACCCCACAACTGCAAATTTAAATAAGATGGTTTAATGTTTCTTTCTTCTGTCCTTGTTCCAACATCCAACATTCATGTCTTCTAACTTTTGTCATCTTCTATATAACCTTTGAAAGTGTAGCTACAATTAGTGAATGCTGTGGCATTGTATCTTATACCATTTGAAAGAATTCTGTATATAAATAAATTTTGCTATTACAGTGACTAAAATCATCATAATACCTGCTGAAAGAATGTTACAAAAAAGAGTCAGAAAGAATTGTGGATACCTGAATAGACAGAACCTTAGATCTCTAGAAAACAGTGAAAGAATAAATAAAGAAAGAAAGAAAGAAAGAAAGAAAGACAAGGTACATTTGTTTTCCAAACCCTTATAACTACATATCATAAGTGACCTGCAATCTATACTAACAAAAGGGTAACATGCCAATTAGACCAGATAAATTGGACATCCTTCTGGACAAAGCCACGGTGACAGAGGCCAAGGCAGAGGTAGTTAGGGGCGATCAGGCTGGCAGGCACAAGCAGTTAAGGGTGAACAGGCAGGCAGGCAGAGTGGTTAGAGGTGAACAGGTTGGCAAGGGAGAGCAGTTAGTGGCAATCAGGCCAGCAAGAGAATGGTTAGGGGCATCAGGCAGGCAGGAAGAGTGTTTAGGGGTAATCAGGCTGTCAGGGGAGAGCAGCAGTTAGTGGCAATCAGGCCAGTAAGGGAGCTATTGGAGGTAATCAGGCAGGCAGGCAGAGGTAATTAGGGGTGATCAGGCAGGCAGGCAAAGTGGTTGGGGTGATCAGGTAGACAGGCAAGTGAGTGGTAGGTGTCAGCAGTCCTGGATTGTGAGAGGGATATCCAACCCATAGGGATTGGGCTTAAACTGAGAGTCAGACATCCCCTGAGGGGTCCTGGATTGGAAAGGGTTCAGGCTGGGATGAGGAACACCCCCGCCCCCTGCCCCCATGCACGAATTTCATGAACCTGGCCTCTAGTAATATCCTATATAATAAAAGGCTAATATGCAAATCGACCAAATGGTGAAAGGACTGATCACTTTGATGCACACAGACCACCAGGGGGGCAGATGCTCAATGCTGGAGCTGCCCCCTGGTGGTCAGTGCACTGTCACAGGGGGAGCACTGCTCAGCCAGAAGCAGGGTTCACAGCTAGCAAGTGCAGAGACAGTAGGAGGAGACTTTCCCATCTCTACAGCAGCACTAAAGGATGTCCAACTGATGACTTAGGCCCACTCCCCTGGTAGCTGGCCTAAGCTGGCAGTTGAACATCCCCCAAGAGCTTCCAAACTGTGAGAGGTTGGAGTCCAGGCTGTAGGACTCCTGCCCCCCAGTGCATGAATTTTGTGCACTAGGCTTCTAGTAATAAAATAATTAAAAGAATAACAATCAAAAGGCAAATTTTAATACCCATGTTTGTGGTAGTGACAGAAAAGCATTGCTTAAGACTTTAAGACTCAGCCTACCCAAATCATAATGAATATAGTAAATACTAATATAGTACCTACTATGTGCTGGGAGCCATTCCAAGCTACTCCTCACATTAGCTCTATAATGTGTGTGCCGTTTTATAAATGGGTAACTTAGATACAGAGAGTTAAGATCTTTTTTAAGAACACATTGTTAGTAGCCTGCCCATAAGGAGACTTAACCACATTCTAAAAAGCAGGCTAAGTTTTAGCTAATTAAATATTTAAAGAATGCTCATTATGTTAGCATATTGGTTTTAAAGTGTTCCAATTTAAGATGCAATTGAGTTCCATTTTATATGCTAAAGTAACACTTATAATATTGTGGAATTCCTTACATACACCAAGGTATAAAGTGCATTACAATGATTTCATAATTTTTAGAATAGCTTATTACATACGTTTTTATAGTTTCATGGCTGTCCTATCATTCCTTCAAAGCTGTGGTGGTTTATATCAAGCCAACTCTTTGATCAAAAACACAAGCTCCCATCATAAGCATCACTGAACTAATCAACATATTTTCATTCCCCTCTTAGCTCCAGGAGAGGTGTATGAGGAAGATCACCCCATCCAAAAAAAGGATGCTGGTACCTTGGACTAGAAAGATAATAGGAGAAAGAGAAGTAGAGAGATTTGAGAGAAATTTAGATGGTAAAATCTAAAAAACTTCATACATTAAGTATGTGGCAGGGGGATGTGAGGAGCTTTAATTCCTTGGCTTCTGACTTGTTTTACTGATGATTGGCAGTGCCATTCAGAGGAAAGAGAAAGATTTGAAGTATAGACCATGAGTTCAGTCTTGAACATGTTGAATTTAAGGTGCTTTGGTAATGTCAAGTAGTTAAATGGAAATAATAATGGATCTCAAGAGTGTTCTGAGATCCATTAAGTTGAAAAGTCATCTGTCTAGAGGTAAAATTTGAGTCCATGCAGTTTTATTAGTCACAGTTGTTTGGTTGCAAGAATTAGAAATCCTCCTTAGATAGCTTAAAGAAACAAAAAGGTGAATTTAGTACAACACACACACACACACACACATACACACACACACACACACACACACACACACACACACACACACGCATGCATTTAAAGCCTCAGGAGTAAAGTACCAGGCCAGCTATGGGGATTAAGGCAATGAAAACCAATGAACAGCAACTTCAGAGAACCACAACACAGGAAAACTTTGCCCCAAATACTCTCCATCCCCTGGCATTTCAAATAAATATTCCCCAGGAATAAAATTTTGATTTGCTCTTCAAGAAAGAGCAGGGCACCTTGACTGGCAGTCTCATCAAAACCAGACACAATGGGTGTAAGGGAGGTGGTTCCCTCAAGAAAGATTGGTGGTTTGGCACTAAAAGAAGGGGTTAAAGATATTGGACCAGAGTTTCACTAAGAAAACCAACAGAGTTTCACTAAAGATGTGGATGAGAATTCCTATGAGACGAGAGAAGAGTCCAACACCTGAGAGATTCCAACATTTAATGGCCAGATAAAGGAGGAATCAAAACACAGTGGTCAGCAAAGTAGAGGAACAATAGGAGGGTATTGCTTCATCTGAGCCAAGGGAGAGAATGTTTCAAGAAGGAAGGCATGCTGTAAATGGTCAGGTAAGATGAGGAATGAAACTGTCATTGGCTTTAGTGACAGAGAAGTCATGGGTGACTTGAATGAGAGCAGATTTGGTAACTTGATGGGACAGAAGCCAAAATGATAGAAGTTGAGGAAGTGAGGACAATGTACATACATAGCTTGAAAGTTAGGTCTTGAAGGAGGTGAGATACCAATAGCATAGGATTTGAGTTGAAATAGGTGTTTTTTTTAATTGCTTAAATCTTTTCTTAAAATTCTTTGTTGTTTAAAGTATTACAGAAGTCTTCTTTTTTCCCCATTGACCTCTCCCTGGCTGTGCCCCTCCCCAGCACCTGTCCTCACTTCCCTCCACATCTGTGTCCATTGGTTATGCTCATATGTATGCATACTAGACCTTTAGTTGATCTCTTACCCCCTCGCTCCCCACCTTCCCTCATAGGTTAGACAGTCTGTTTGATGCTTCTATGACTCTGGTTCTATTTTTGTTCATCAGTTGATGTTGTTCCTTATATTCCACAAATGAGTGAGGTTATGTGATATTTATCTTTCTCTGACTGGCTTATTTCACTTAGCATAATGCTCTCCAGTTCCATCTATGCTGTTGCAAATGGTAAGAGTTCCTTCTTTTTTACAGCAGCACAGTATTCCATTGTGTAGATGTACCACAGTTTTCTAATCCAATCATCTGCTGATGGGCATTTAGGCTGTTTCCAAATCTTATCTATTGCAAACTCTGCTGCTACGAATATAGGGGTACATATATCCTTTCTGATTGGTGTTTCTGTTTTCTTGGGATATATCCCTAGAAGTAGGAGTATATTACTGGGTCAAATTGAAATGTTTAAATCTTAACAAGAAGGCTAGAGCTGAGGAATATCCGTTAAACATGCAATCTTGAGAGATAATTACAGAATGCTCTGAGAAGGAAAGGAAGGCCTGAATTCTGCCAGGAGAAGGAAGACCTCTGCTAACATAACAGGAGAAAAGGGGAGAGGTTGAGGAGCAGGATTTGGAATGCCATGGTGAGAAGCTGAGGAGATACCTACTCACCTGATGCTCATAATTAACTTGAGATATCCTGTGCTAAGGATAGGGGGCAGAGCTCCAAGTCTTTCCACAGGTCACTCATGGAATTTCAAGAGAGAATATGTCCACTCCCTAGAAATTAGCCCCCGTCAAGAATGTCCCAGGCTTGGATTCTCAAGATTTTGAAAACCTTGAGTGCACCATATCCTGGACATCAGCCAGGTTAGGAATTCTGTGTCAGAGACAATTCAGTCTCTACTTCCTCTTCCTCCTAGGATTCCTTCATCACCTAGAGCAGGGATGGGGAACCTTTTTTCTGCCAAGGGCCATTTGTATATTTAAAACATTATTCACAAGCCATACAAAATTATCAATTTAAAAATTACCCTGCTATATTTGGTCAAACATTTAATTAATTCACCCCTAGTGCCTTGGCAGGGCCAGACTAAATGATTTGACAGGCCTTATATGGCCCATTCCCCACCTTTGTTCTAGAGTGAAAACAGTTTTCCCTTTTCATCTCCTGAAATGCAACATTTCTTTGCACATCTCCTTTCCCAGATAATCACTCCATACACCAGCCTGCTAGGTGGTCATGTGAGAGAAGCCTCCTAAAGCCTTCTGATTACATTCTCTATTCTTGAAAATAGAAGTTTCTGCTCACCTACTAAAAGGCATCAACCCTATTTTTCTCCTTGGCATGGGAAGTTAAATTGGGGCAGGGATATTGAGCCTATGCCCACCTTTCAGAAAAGGGAGCTGCCTTCAGTGCCTGAAAAATGATTTACTCTCCCAAGAGTGAGGAAGGTTATAATTCAGCTATTCTCCAACTAGAACAGAGCAAAGAAAACACAAGTTACATCAGCAGTAGAACATCCATCTACACCTGTCTTTCACCTTCCCACTCTAGGCAGGAACTAAGTCTTCTCTGTCTTTCCTTCTCCAGGGTCAAGCACACACAATAGCTGCTCTTATTCCATTCAATTGATAGCACATGCACACTTACCTATATGAGTCCTCTGTCACACACTATCCTGCCTCCTGGCTATGGGAGACTCTTAGGCTGGAAAGACTCAGGAGTCCTTTTTGCAGGGTGGTCTACAATATAATAAAATTTCTGAGCAGGATCTTTAAATGACCCAGTAATATCCACCTCTCCTCTCAGTAGCAAATGGTGGCATATAAGAGTATATTCCAGCATTCTTTTTTGCTACTGAAAGGTAAAGAAATGTCTTCCTTTTTCAGAGGTTTCCCAATCTTTGTAGGAAATTATGCATGTCTATGTTTAGTGTATAGGGAAGACCAGCGACCTGTTATGGGGTCAGCTATAGTTATGGGGTCTCCCGTATGTGTTCAGTATCAAAGTGCGGGTGATAAATGTTGCTCTCCCATCATATTGCACAGTCCAGTTCCTGCCTGCAACCCCCTAAAATGGCAGCTTGGCATAATCCCATTCTTGCCCCTAAAAGTCCTAATGACCTAGCGAAGAGATGTGTCTTCTCTTATCCCAGGTGATTGGGTTCTGTTAATAATTCTAAACAAAGGAAACCCCCCAGGGAACAGCCTCAGAGCAGGTTTAGTCCTCACATAGCTAGACTCTATTTTTAGTCCCATTTCATTATCTAGCCTAGACATAATGATCTTTGTAAAATGTCTTAAGAACCTTACAGTAAATAAAAATTTAAAATGCTGACCTTCATCATCTCTTTCAAACCCTACAAATCTGATTCATTTCTTCTCAAGACTTCACATATTCAAGACCCAAGCAGATTTCAGTAGCAATCCAATGTAAATAGCATGGAGTCTGATAAATGTCCTAAACTGACAGAGTAGCCAAAAGGAGGGGAAAAAAGTAAAAGCAATTTAATAAAACTGCATATATCTCTATAGTCACCATTAAAGATGGTAGGAAACCTCAAAAACTGCCCTTGACAGCAATCCCAAAATAAGCAGGTTTTGAACACCAGAAGATACCATTTCTTGCCTTCCCAAAACTGTTCTTTCAGAAAGTCAGTATTTTTAACTTCTCTATTCCAAGTGTTAAGATGAGGCACTAAGCAGCCAGCTGTCCCACAGCATTGTACTATCAAGCCCTGAGTTTGTTAAAGGTGTAGAGATTGTTAGCAAAGAGTGAGTTTTGTTCTGGCCAAAATGTTCAGCTTGCCAATAAGACATGTATTTTCACTCTTCCCTGCACAAAAGGAAGTTTTACCTAGAAACTGGACAAAACAGAAAAATCAAATCTGTTTTTGGCTCCTGGACTCTCTTCCCACAGCTTCCGCATCTCTTCCAGCCATCTTCCTGGCCAGCCTTCCCCTTTCATATATTCTGGGACTAGATCCATAGCTACCATTTTCATTCTAGCTTCTTGAGTCTTCTGAAAATAAAATTGTCTGAGATATTGAATAATTTCTCTGAAATTGCAGAACATCCTTTCTCTGCTGTACTTCCTGCTTCCATTTTCCTGACCCTCTCACATTCAAAATCTATATCTAACACCTCAGATTTGGGACCATCTTTTAGTCCCTGCACTTCAATTTTCTCTGGCATCATGGGATTTTTTTATAGACAAAGTACTCTTAACAGACAGTGAAATTGTAAAATTTTCCATTATTCATATCAATTGAGTTCACATCAGAAGCCTGGTGGGATGAGAGAACATTTATCCTTTTGGTCCTAAAAGATAGAACATCTATCTAAAAAATATAGTAAGTGATTTTCATTTGGCAACTAATAGAAATGAGTAACATAACATAAATTCTATACATTTTTTCTTTTGACAAGCAAATATTTCTCTTGCTGCTCTTCTGGTATAGTACAGACTCAAAGGACTAATGTGCTAGTGTTTAATCCAATGATATTATCTATGTTGTTCTCTTTTTTATCTTTTTTATAAGTTTTTGGGTCAGGGAGACCATAATGCTCTATTTTCCAGCTTTTCAAGTTCTGTTTCTCCAAAGCCATAAAGAACAAATAACTTGGAAGAGAAAAGCTTGCTGTGGGAATCTTACTAATGAAGAGGATTTCAGCTGTTCCCTTAATGTTCTTCACAATGAGATACATCGGCCTAAGTATTCTATTTCTCAATAAGTACATAAGTGGAATCTAGTCTTATTAATCCTAAAAAGCCAGAATTCCCTATTTCCCTCTTTCCATTTCTGGCCTTCAGTGCATAATGACATTGTATACACATCTGTATTCTTTTTCATGAGGCCAATTTCCTCCCTATTAATTAACATCGATGTTAATTAGGTTATTTAAGATGTGCTTGTAAAGAGTTTTCAGAAAATAACAACATATCCATTATGTCAGCAATCAAAGCCAAACAAAATTGGGATGATGCCCAGGATCAAAACTCATCAATGAGACAGGGACCAGGAGAAAAGGGTGCTGGGACTTCAAAAGACTTTTCGTGCTAGTGTAAGCAGCTTATTTTTTAGGGCCATTTCAGGAGGAACCATCTGAAGAGTGAACTGAAAGAGGAAGCTGTAGCTATATGCCAATACTACTTCACCTGGATCCTGCGATCAGTTCCCCCTCCACCCCTCCCAAATCACTAAGCGTGTGAGAGAGGTGGAATATTTGGTTCACTGGAATTACCTGATCTTCCATCAGTGAGACATAAAGGACTACTATCTAAGCAGGTCTACATGATCAATCAGGCGATAATACCTAACAGTCATGGGTTCAGTTTGCCTGCTCTTTTCCAGTGCAAGGTGGGGTGGGGTAAGGAACTAAATCACTACTTTGAAGTCCCATCCTCTTTGAACCCTTTGCAAAAAATTCTTTGTATATCACCAGCCATCCCCAAACATCAGTATTATCAATTTCAAGTTCTTACCACACTGGTAATTCCATGAGGCAAATAGGAATAGTATACAATATGGTCCTTACTGGTCCCAAGTGGACATTACAGGAGTGTCTACTTGTGTGTGTGCGCGCGCGCATAAAGCTGTGCTACCCAGTTTTGGCCTACAACCCTGTTTCTAGTATCCCTAGAGCTAGTCCTTCTAGACTGCCTCTTCTACCCTTAGTTTTGGCCTACAACCCTGTTTCTAGTATCCCTAGAGCTAGTCCTTCTAGACTGCCTCTTCTACCACCATCCAGCCACAACTACTGATTATTCAGAGTCCAACACACACAAGTCAGATGAGAAGCAGAGGATGGAGGAATTTCACACAAATCATATTCCACTGAAATACCACATGCTTACATTTTCACATTGTACGGTCAGCACAGAGCAGATTTAATTAAAGCACTCAGTCGTACCATTAACATTTTTGGTGACAGCTCAGGTATAACTATATTAAGCACAATGCTTTCCACACACTGCTTGTCAGCATTCTCCTCAAATGCCCTTTTGTCTTCTCTAGCCTTTTTTCTAAGCCCTGTACTTTTAGCTTATAAATGGTTAGGACCTACATCCTTCCACCTCCAATTCTGAAGTTAAATTACTGTGTACGCCTCCTTCTGGATTCCTCAAGAGTAATAAGTCTCTTCCATTGGACCATCATTCCTTGCTTTTAACTTTAATCAAAACTGCATCAACATCCCAAAATCCTTCCTCACAGCTGGCTTCTCTATTTATCTTCTCTCTCACTGAATTGGATCTGAGTTTTTTCTCTCAACAGATCCTGAGCATTACATCCTATTATGTTCATGCTGTTGCAGAAGACCAAAGAAAACCAAAGACACTTCGAAAAAAGGGAGGGACACTGTTTAATTAATACACCAACGGACTCAGGGAACAGCCTTCCATCTGAAGCGGTTTTCCTTTGTATCTCCCTGCCTGTGGTCTTTGTCCCACAAACATGGATTATGTTTCCGATCCTTTTCGAGGGCCTTGCAAGAAGGTCCCCAGGTGTTGAGGGTCTCCAGGCCATATCTGATGGTCTGGCCTGGCACTAGCATTAATAACCCTACCTGCGGGGCAGTACACTGTTCACAGTAACAGGTTCTGCAAGACCAGTATCTGGGAAGGAGAAAGAAACTTAATTATAGGTTATCAGGAATGTACATTGAGCTTGCTGGCATGGATTCAGATCACTATCCCCAAATATCAGAATTACATTGGGATTAGCCCTTTTTAGCCTTCTCAATACCATCCTCTTGCTGCTATGTTCCCTGCTTTATCCCCGAAGCTCAACCTCTGTGATTCTACAGTTCTGTTTACTCTTGGAATCCTTTTCTCCCATTCATTTATTCAACAACTACAAGTATTTATTCAGCACTAACTATGGAAGTTTTGATGTATATCAGTGAGCAAAACAGGTTGACAGCCCTGCCTTTGCAGGGCTTACATTCTAGAAGATGGAGACAAAGAAAACAAAATAAGCTTCTTACTTAATGTTATTTGATTGTGATTCATACCTTATTAAAAAGAAAAAGAAAAAAGAAAAAAAGGAGATTAGAGCAAAGCAAACAGAAGCATGGCGGGGTAACCTCATGGAGGAAATCTTGAATTTGGCAAAGGAGTTAGCTAAACAGATATCTTGAGGAAGAGCATCCAAGAGGAAAAATTAGCCAGCTCAGCCAAAGATCCTCAGACAGACAGATATTTGGCCTTGCCCGGAATATTCAACAAAACAGGCAATGGCCAGAGCAGTATGGTTGAGTGGAAGAACATGGATTCACCAACTCCTTTTTAATGTCACCTGCCTTTCTCTACTTGCTGATGGACTCAGCATATCGCACTCAAAGTAGAGTCTGATTTTAAAAAGCACATTTTAACCTGGCTTGGAGTTGCATGCAGGACCTGGGAGCTCACCTGGAAATTCAGCCCATCCTTCATCTCTGGGAGCTGCCTATTATCATGAAAGATTAACAACCTTATTGCAGAAACCAGAGGCACCAGCCCTTTGCAACCCCCAGCCTTTTGCAACCCCCTAGCTCTTTGCAAACCCCAGCACACATGGCCTGTAAACTATTACCATTGTACCATTGTGGACGAAAGGGTCCACTTGCTAACCTGACAGGCTCAGAGAAGGCCTGCATAGCAGTCTTGCAGACTTGGAGACCTAAAGTAACCACAAAGGATGGTCTGAAATTAACCTTTAACTAAAAGCCAGTATCTTCACTGACAAGGTTAACATTTACCTTAATTGAGCCTATCTGTCTTTTTGCATCTATAATAACATGTCCTTTGAAATGTCTAGGTAACTTGTAACTGCCCTTTTTCTGGACCCCTTGGTGCACAGCCTAATATGCTAGGCTCCAGGACAGATACCACAAATTCCTTCATTATCATGTTAATCACCCACCTACATATGTGTCCATCATTTTACTTTTTATCCAATCCCAGGGGTTTCCGCCCCTGCTTTGCTTTCTCCCACCTCTGTAGTCTATTACCAATGGGTTTCATGTAGCCTACCAATGTCCCTTTCCTTTGATTGCAATGTATAAATACGAATGTAACCTGCCAATCTCAGGAGCATTATCTCAATAAGCTGAGGTTCTGCTTCTCAGCATATGTCAAAAGTTTGGCTCAAATAAACTCACAAAAATTCTTTGCAGGTTTCAATGGTTTTTATGTTAACACATTATACCCATTCTTATTCCTTTTGTCTACTTCCACATGTAATCTTTGACCTTCTACCCAATATAAGCAGCTAGTTTATGGGGGGGGGGGACAAGGAAGGGGAATGAAGAGTAGATTTTTGTGGATGACCTGCTGCTCTCCCTAGACTGCCTGCACTGTAGGAATAAATGCTCATATCTGATTCAACCCTGATTGTGCTTAATCGGCTCAAGTAATGACAGGCAGCCTGGAGCCCTTGGTTGTCCAGTTACAGAAGGATTTCTGTTTCAGTCTCCCCCAGAACATCTTTACTTTATTTTATTTTATATTTTCTAATTATCTCTTCAAACACATAACTGAACCATATAAAGAGGAATGGTGGGAGTACAAAAATTCTAATAATCCCGGATCCTTTGCTTAACTACAACATAAACAACACTTCTAAACTGGAGCGGGTTTCTGACTGATGGTGCTATTGGGGTTTTTTCTTTGCCAGCCACCTGGGTACTATTTAAATCCAATTCACAGAAACTTTATGCCATTTTCTTCTGACATTCTTTTTTCTCCCTCATCAACCACTATGGAAACAGAAGCTGATCCAATAAGGAAGACAATAAGGAAGAACAGAAAACAGGTAACTGCCCTGAAGTTTGGACTTCAACTGCAACTAACTTCTTCTTCCCTCTGGTCATTTCACTTTGTATGCCAAACAAGGACTTTATAAAGAATTTTAAAACGTGTTCCCTTAAGGGCTTTCTTTTAGAATGAAGCTTTGCTTTAAAAATCTCTTTTGTGCGTGCTCCCCAGGATGGTTGGACAATTGCCAATGTTGCCTTGCCTACACACTGTTGTATCTTCTTTTTAACAATTTCTGTCCCAACCACATAACAGCAGCAGCTGACACATAAAACCCTTCAGAAAGGTGTAGTTTTAAGGAGAGTAGCCACAAGCAGAGCTTTGATTCTTTATCTCCCAACCACAGACTCAGAGGCCCTCGGAGTGTCTGCACCAGCCCTGGAAGAATCAGGAGGAACAAAAACATGGGCTTCAAAGGCTCCATGCAGTTTAGAAATGGGCCTCTTCCTCCCTGTTTGTTTTTCTTTCCTGTCAGTTTCAAGTCTGCATACTGCCTGCTTTAGCCATTACTCGAATTACTTAACTATCACATTCCTACAAAATTTGTTTCTTGGTTATAAAAGCAGAAAAGCACTGAAAGACAATTCCTCTGTGCCACCTTGAGAAGGCCAAAAAGGGCTAATTCCAATGTAACCCTGATATTTGGGGGATAGTGGTCTGAATCCATTTCTAGCAAGCTCAGTGTACATTCTTGATAATCTATAATTAAGTCACTATCTCCTTCCCAGATACTGGTCTTGCAGAACCTGTTACTGTGAACAATGCACTGCCCCAGAGGTAGGGTTATTAACACTAGCTCAAGGCCAGACCATTAGATATATCCTGAAGACCCCCAACACCTGGCGACCTTCTTGCAAGGCCAATGAAAAGGACAGGAGGCATAATCCATATTTGCGGGACAAAGACCACAGGGAAATATAATGGAAAGCCCCATGCATGTTTCTCCTCTCAGATTTGGAAAGCTATTCCCTGAGTCCGCTGGTATATTAAACAGTGTCCCACCTCTTCTTTGAAGTGTCACTTATTTTTTCTTTGGTCTTCTGTGACAACCTCACCCAACTCTGGGGTTTAGCTGCGCTTGGTCGAAACAAGAATTTGAACTTTGTGGGTTTCACGAGTAACATTTGTATTTTTCTTCCTTCAAGATTTCCAGTAGGTTTTTTAAAAATCTCTTTTTAACCATTTGAAAACCCACTAGACTGTTTTTCAAAGCAGCTGCATTTTACATTCCCACCAGCAGTGCTTGAGGGTTCTTACTCCCCCACCTTCTCACCAACACTTGTTATTCTCTGTCTTTTTTACGATAGCCATCCTAATGAGCATATTATGTGGTTTTGAATTGCATTTCCTTTATGATTGATAATGTTGGACATCTTTTATTTGCTTATTTGGCTATCTGTATTTCTTCTTTGGAGAAATGTCCATTCAGCTCTCTTGACATTTTGTAATTTGAGTTGTCTTTTATTCTCGAGTTGTAATAAATCCTTTATATATTCTAATTATAAGCCCTTATTAGATGTATGATTTGCAAAACCTTTTCCCCCATTCTGTGAGTTGTCATTTCATTCTTCTGGTGATATCCCTTGAAGTACAAAAATGTGTTATTTTCATGATGTCACAGATGCATTCTTGCCCCCAGGCTATCACTGAACTTGAAAAAAACATCAAGCCAGAAGTTCACATTCATGCTATCCTATGTAGCTGATCCTTAGCTAAGATTCACCTAAAGGATTGAAAGATATTAGCTAAGAAGCAACCCATAGCAATCTTTAAGCAAAACTTTATTTCAAGACATTTCACATCTCAGGAGTATAGCTTTTCTCCCTCTAAAACTTGTGTCTGAGGTCTGCCAATTGCTGAATTCTATAGAAAAGGAGGACAAGTTGAAGATTAAAAACTCAGACCACAGATGAACATGTGTTTATATGAGTTGATCCATATAAGCCTCGGTCGCTATAACTATTGTCACTAAGAAGTATAGGTGTTATTCAATCCAAAAGAGACTTTAAAATAAGATATGCCGTTTGAAAAAAAATGCAGCCAAAATTCTATCAAAAAGTTTGTTTCACATTTATTTGTTTGATAAGGTTCACTTCTGCAATTTTCATTAACTTAACTAAGTTAAATGACTTATGCCAATACCAACCAAATTATATAAATCCTCAAAAGCCAAGCTATTATTTAAGTTGTTTCAGTCAGTAGTGCTATTGAGAGTTTTTTCAACAAAAGAGAAAGAAAACTGAAATGGATTTAATGAGTCTAGGGCAGTGGTCGGCAAATTCATTAGTCAACAGAGCAAAATATCAACAGTACAACGATTGAGATTTCTTTTGAAAGCCAAATTTTTTACACTTGAACTTCTTCTAATGCCACTTCTTCAAAGTAGACTCGCCCAGGCCATGGTATTTTGTGGAAGAGCCACCACATTCAAAGGGTCACAGAGCTGCATGTGACTCTCGAACCGCAGTTTGACAACCACAAGTCTAGGGTATATGGTGAGCCAGGAATGGGTCATTATGCTCTGAAGTTGTCTCTGTAAACAGATCAATTCTCACAGCACTTGTTTTGTTAGGGGGACAGTAATGAAGCCAGGTAAAGCTATAATCATTTGTTTTGCTGAGTGACCACAATATATCTTTTTTGTTTTCTCTCTGTTGTGGTGACCTTGAGCATGTAAGAGCCAGACCAAAAAGTGGCCACTCAAAGCATCACTGAAAGAATTAAACCTGTCAGAATGAAAGAAAATATCGTATGCCGATTGTGCAGGTACAAACAGACAATTTACTCCTATGAGTAGATTACTCCCAAAAAACTCCCACCATTTCTTCTGCCAATGACAGATTTCTAAGCATCTCCAGGAAAATGCCTTTAATTAGATTGAGAGTTTTTCCAGATCCTTTTTAAACAAAATGACCTCTCCCTCCCACAAAGAAAAAGTAAGGGAAACAGATAAATCAAAACTATATGCTCAGTTCTATAATTCCTCCTTCATCTTCCAAAACATAGTTCATAGGGGCTTTGTGTGGGAGGAAGGTAAATTTCACTAGGATGATGATTGTTACCCTGAAGAGAATCTTTTACTTTTCCAACAAGCACTTTAGGATCTTTGAAAAACTGCTCAACTTCTTGACAGTGTTCACAGGAAAATATTAGGATTGCTGGTAGTACAAAATTTGCTACATGATCACATGATCTCACTTATATGGGAATGTAATGAACAAAATAAAGTGACAAACAAAATAGATCCAAAGACATGGAAGATGGAACAGTCTGATGAACTTCAGGGGGAAGGCAGAGGGGAAGTGGAAAGAGATTAACCAAAGAACTTATATGTATACTAGAGGACTGGTGCACGGAATTCACGCACAGGTGGGGAGAGGAGGGTGTCCCTCAGCCCAGCCTTCACCCTCTCCAAACTGGGACCCCTCTAAGGATGTCTGACTGCCCATTTAGGCTCTATCTCAGCAGGATCGGGCCTAAACAGGCAATAGGACGTCCCTCTCACAATCCAGGACTGCTAGCTCCAAAGTATTCACCTGCCTGCCTCTCTGATTGCCCCTAACCACTTCTGCCTGCCAGCCTGGTCACCCCCTAACCACTACATTGCCAGCCTAATTAGTGTCTAACTACTCCCCTGCCAGCCTGTTTGCTCCCAACTTCCCTCCTCTGCCAGCCTGGTCACCCCTAACTGCTCTTGCCTACAGGCTTGATTGCTCCCAACTGCCCTCCCTTGCAGGCCTAGTCCCTCCCAACTGCCCTCCCCTGTTGGCCTGATGGCCCACAACTGCCCTCCCTTGCGGCCTGGAACCTCTCACTGTCCTCCCCTGCTGACCATCTTGTGGTGGCCATCTTGTGTCCACATGGGGGCAGGATTTTTTACCACATGGGGGCAGCCCTCTTGTGTGTTGGAGTGATGGTCAGTCTGCCTATTACTCTTTTATTAGATAGGATAGAGGCCTGGTACATGGGTGGGGGTCAGCTGGTTTGCCTTGACGGGTGTCCTGGATCAGGTCTGAGTCCCAGCTTTGACATAGTTTGAGCTTGAACAAAAGATATACTCTCCAATGGCCTAGGTGTCCAAATCTTAAAAATAGCAATACTACTTTCACAGGTTGTGATGAGGATCAACAGAGATGCTGTACGTGAAGCACTGAGCACAGGTCTTGACCCTGAGGCCTGGCATGTGGGAAACATGTGATATGATGAGTGATGATCAGCAAATGGTTTCCAAGGCCCTTGGGAATACATGAAATTGTGTTTTCAAGAAACCTGCCTGTGGCTGTGAGCTATAACCTCCAGAAATTATTCTGTCTGGGATCTTGTCTATCTCAGTAAACCACCAAAGGTTAGAATCTAGTCATTTAAAGCATATTACTGATGGCAACATACCCTGATTACAGGATGTCTCTTCCATATTAAACTCTTAAAAGTTGAATGAGCAAACCTAAGCACATATTCCAAGAAGCATTTACTGAACACATACTGGACACAAGGTACCCTGCTTAGTGCTTTCAAGAAAATTAGTATGGATATGTGCATTTGCTTTCCTCATGGAACTAGAATCTACTGAGGGAGTTAAACATACAATTAAGTGAAATAGTGATGGACAAAATGCAATCCAAGATAACGCTCTCTCGGAGCCCCTTCAGAAAGCATATGCCTGCAGTAGGTCTTGCACAGGTTCACCAAGGACTGACACCCAGTAGTGAAGCCTCAGACCCAGAAGTATAAAGCACAGCAAAGAAAGGCATAAGCACCTATTCCTCTGAGAAGAAAGATTAACAATCCTTATCACCAATGCCAGCCCACCTTACTAAACTTTCTGCTGTCCAGGTGTGAATAAGATGTAGGGGACTTGTATACATGCATATAAGCCTAACCAATGGACACAGACACCAGGGAGTAAGGGCATGAGTGTGGGGGGAGAGGAGGATGGAGGGAAAATGTAGGGATAAGAACACATATGTAATACCTTAATCAATAAAGGGGGGGAAGATGTTGTACAGCTGGCAAATACTTGTCCTCACTTCTGTCTGCCTGGCTCCGGAGGGCCCTGAGATGTACAGCCAAGCCTGATTTTCTTCACAGCACTGCCCCTATCTGGGTGTCGGGTAGGTGCTCATCCAGGATCCTGCAGCCCTTTGAAAGCTTGACCAAGATGTTTCCTCCCAACATAGGAGAAGTTTGCACATTTTTGGAAAGTACAAATATCATGTAAGTCTATAAAGGAAAAGCTGACAGTGACAAGGTCATTCAAGGGCAAAGACAGGAACTGTGGAGCATATGGGCCCATTTGGACAACTCAGCCAGGCAATGAGCAAATCCTCACTGATGGTGTCCTGTGGAGCCTCAGTGCCTTCCTATCAGCCTGAAAAGGAGTTGGCTCTTCTTTCTCCACTCCTGGGGAGGCTGCAAATGCCAGCTCCAATCTGGACAGGAGACATGCCTCAGTTAGCACCCAGGTTACTAGAGGCAGTGAGCAGCTCCTCTCCAGCCTGCTGAGGCACTCACAGAGGGAGCCTAGGTTTAGAGAGCAGCGTCTGGTGCCCTCTCATCATTCACTCCTAGCCTAGCAGCCTCAGGATCTGCCTCCTCCAGTCTGGAAAACTCCAATTATGCAGCTGGTGGCCCTGTCAAGAAATAAAAGCATCTTCAATGGTTTCCTCTCATCCAGTGTTCCCCAGCCAAGCCCCCACCTCCATCCCCATAACACCTTCTACACACAATAGTCAAAGAAAGATCCTTCTAAAGCAAAGTTCTGAAAGCTTCACTCCCCTGGGTCAAAGGATCCTGTTTTTCTGCCAATTTTAAGAATGACATCCAAACTCTTGGATCTAAGTACAATGCACTTCATAACCTGCTCTCACCCCACTTTCCAGCTATCTCCTGCCATTTGCCCCTTCTCTATGCTGTGGCTTTCATGCTGAATTCCCTTCAGCCCTGTAAGAACATCATTCATTCTGTGTGTGTGTGTGTGTGTGTGTGTGTGTGTGTGTGTGTGTAATCTCTCTCGCTCAATCCTTGTGCAAACCCTTACTTCTGAATATGACCTTCTCTGCAGCTCTAAGCCCTCATCCTCTTGTTCAGTAAAACTCTCAGGGCTAAATTTAAAAATATATATTTTATTGATTTTTACACAGAAGAAGGGAGAGGAATAGAGTTAGAAACATCGATGAGAGAGAAACATCCATCAGCTGCCTCCAGCACAACTCCTACTGGTGATTGAGCCTGCAACCAAAATACATGGCCTTGACCAGAATCAAACCTGGAACCCTTCAGTCTGCAGGCCAACACTCTATCCACTGAGCCAAGCTTGTTAGGACTCAGGGCTGAATTTAAATGCCATTTCCTCATGGAAGCTGTCTTTTCTTGCTCCCATCTCCAAAGACTAAGTGAAGTATTCATTTCCAAAACACCTACTTTTTCTTATAGATTATTATACCTTATATTGGATACTTGTTGTTGATCTATTTATATCAATTATTTCACATACCCTGACTCCCACATACACACTATATGATGGGGTCTTTGGAAGCAATATTCTGCTTTTCACTATTCCTTAACCTGATATAATGCTTGAAACATAAGCATGTAATCTATAAATAGCTACTGAAACATTGAATGATAAAAAAGTGAAATGGCATCAAAAGTGAGAAAAGGACTCTTCTAGTATAAGTAAGGTAAACTCTGGATGGAGAAGATATCTAATAAAGCACCCAAGTAATATTCTGATTTACAGCCAGAATAGCAGCCTGAGTACAATCTAGAACCTTAATTTCCCCCAATAAGTGCTGATAAACACCAAAAATCTCAAGAATGTGCCATGAAGGGTACATTTTTGGGATAATATCCTTAAGACTCTAGCCTCAAATAAGACTAAAATTCAGTAACACAATGGTAGAGTTCTGTCTGAAGGAAATCCCATCAGCTGGGAATATCATATTATCTAGAGAACCACTTTAGGAATTTCACACTGTTCTTTCAAGTTCTTCCTGTTCTGTGTTGAAAGGGTGAGAATGGACAAGTAGACTATTAACATCATCATACTTCCCTCAAAAACCCTTTTATAGTTTTGCTTAATAAAGGGCAATAAAAAATCTTGGGCTCGTTCCTCTAAGTTTTATTCCTAATTTATTGAGTAATGTATGATAAGTTGATATATAATAATACTGTTATCTGTAGAACAATAACGGCATAAGTTCATAATTTGCTCCCTGTGGGAATTTAGTTTTAACTGCTACATTATAATCCAGATTGCTGCATTTGATGAGTGAGAGAATCAGATTTTACAAATATTTCAGCTGAACTTAGCTCCCAGCTTTTTCCCATGCTCCAGTGACATGCAAGAAGAGGGAAGTTAGACCACTGGTACTGAATAGAGGAGAGCAATCAGAGGTTACTGATTGTCCAGCACCAGCCAGTTGAGGGGTCCCCCCAAGGAAGAGTGATGTTATTCTGCCCTTTGGTTCAGCAGGATATTCTGAGTGATTACCCTTAATAAGGTTACCCAGATTCCCACTGAGCCCAGCCTCTGGCCTCTGATATTGACAAGAATGAAATATAAAAATGTATCATCACTTTTAGAAAATGTAAGTTCCCCTGTTCAATATAATCTCTCTTTAAGGCTTTTCCTGAGTTCCAAAATAAGCTGATTTCCATTCCCTAATGGAGGCTCTCCTGGTTTCTTGGTGAGGGGCAGCAGCACAGTCTGTTCCTTTGGGCCCAATGCCAGGCAAGAAAAAGATCTTTGCCTTCCGTCAACTAATCACCCATGGTGGCTCAGAAGACAGCTCCCCTAGGAGGGAACGATGCTGGAAACTCTTAGAAGTGTCCTGCTCTTCAGTGTTGGAAGAAACAGAGCAACTCTGCCTCCAGAAATATCCTAAGAACACCAGATGTTTGAACGGGTAATATATTCAAGGAACACTCTATTTAGAGAAAGAATCTGCAGCCAACTCATCAGTGACATGTGTTCTATGTAGAAAACAATAGCATTATTGCTCTCTGGAAAAGAATAATAAATGATTAAGTTTTATATGAAGCTAAGAAATATAACCAATTGTTCCATTTTCTTTTTTTATTGAATTTACTGGGATAACATTGGTTAATAAAATTATATAGGTTTCAGTGGTACAATTGTGTAATACATCATCTGTGTATTCTATTATATGTTCATCATACCAAGTCTCCTTCCATCACTAATTATCCCCCTTTACCTTCTCCTATGTCCCCTTAACCCCTTTCCCTCTAGTAGTCACCATACATGTTGTCTGTTCATGTTTTGTGTGTTTTTTTCCCTTAATCCCTTAATATTTCTCACTAGTGCCCCATCCTCCTCCCCTCTGGCAGCTGTCAGTCTGTTCTCTGTCTCTAAAAGTCTGTTTCTATTTTATTAGCTTCCATATACCAGCTCTGAATGAAATCATATGGTACTTGTCTTTCTCTGACTGGCTTATTTCACTTGGCATACTACTTTCTGGGTCCATCATGCTGTTGCACAGGGTAAGATTTTTTTTTATGGCCAAGTAGTATTTCATTGTATAAATGTACCACATGACAAAAGAACATTCATCTTCATTCTGAATCTTAATGTGGCTGAAGTCTTATTAAATTGTTTTAAAACATATGGTCATTCATTCATTCTCATGTATATTTTGCATGCTTACTACTAGATAGACAGAAATTGAAGACATAGTCAAGTTTCTTAAGCAACTCACATTCTAGTTTTTAAAAAAGTAAACCAATAAATATAACACTCTGTAATAAATTATCTGATTTCTATAGAACCATAGTTCCAGAGAAATTTAACCAAAGAAATCCTTAAATCAGTCAGCAAAAGTGTTTCCCAAGTGGGAAACATTTGCTTGATTCACTGAATGTCAGAGTAAAACCTAGCCAGCCAAAGAAAAGGAGGCTATAGAAGCAAAAATGAGTAAATAAATAAATAAAACTATCCTGCACAATAACATTGAGGATACAGAGACTAAAAAAATGTTCAGATTTACCAATTGCTTAATGTATTTGGAGTATGGGTTGAAATAGGGATTAAAAAAGAGAAGTTTATGTATATGCTTGGGTCTGATTACAAAAGAATTAATATGCCATGCTAAGGAAGTTAGCCTTTATCCTTTAGAATTCAGAGCCACTAAAAACTTTAGAGAAGGAAAGTAGCATTATGATATTGCATTTTGGAAATATCACTCTATGGCATGGTAGAGATTGGACTGAGGGAACAAGAGTGAATCAAGGAGGAAAAAAGAATATGGTTGGGATGAGCTAGGATAGAATAAAGGAAGCAGCAGTGGGGAGAGAGAAAAAGGGACTGATTTTGAAACACATTGGAATCAATAAGGCACAGTAGCCCTTTGGACAAGTAGAAGGGATAGGTCTAGGATAATTTCAATATTTTTAGCTCATGTGACCAGGTGGAGGGAGGCACATTCTAGGATGTTTGGGGAGATAATATGTTTTCCTTAGTGTTGTATATGGATCACAAACATAAGAATTACTAAAAGTATTTGCAAACAATGTCAATTCCTCACCCCATCATAGACTTAATGAATGAGAATTTATGAATGATGAAAATTGATGTACAATGTGTAAAAGTAAGAAATGTAGGAAGAGGAACAGGTGAGATACTAAGGAAGGTAAGGAGCTTAATTTAAAGCCTGATGTTTTTGAGAAACCAATGGGACATTCTTGGGAATGGGTTCTATAGGCAGCAGGTAGCACAGGACTCAGTTCAGAGGAAAGAAATAGTCTGAGGTTGTTTGCATTAGGAATCAACAGCTGGTGCTTTCTAAACAAAATCATCCTGGAGGATATAGAAGAGAAGCAATAAGAAAAGGCCTGAGATTAAATCTGGGAACATTGAGATGTAATATTCTGTAAGAGGAGAAGTAGCCCACAAGGAAACATGGCAGGTAACAGTACAAAGAGTACTGGGTTGAGACTTGTTTTTTACTTAACCAGCAGCGACAAAACACATGGCAAGAACAGCTTTTCTGATCATTTTAATGCATTATATATGTCAGATGGGCTATGTCTTAAATTGGTAGAGAGAGGTTTTGTAGACCAGGAATTGCTCAGGTTTTTTACCACCCAAGATATTCCCCCAAACAAGAAGACTTTGGTCACGAAAAAGGAATGCACTGTAGCCACTGGTGTAGATACATGCACACAGCCTTATGGACACCTCTTAGATATCAACTTAGCCCAAGAATCTCAGGAAGAGTGAGGAGAAAAGCAGGGTGATATAACTGTTGCTCACATGTTTGTATCAGCAGAGGATCACTGGGCTCTGGGTTCCAAAAGACGTACTCCAGCCTCCAACTGCATTAAGGGGAAAAGGTGACAAGAAATTCTTCAAATGCAGGCCTTAGGAACTAGGCCTTCAAATCTATTGAAGGTAACTCTTCACTTTAGGTTGGGTGACATGGCCCCATACAAGTCCCTCAGTGACAGGCTTTAATCACTTTCCTATACCTCAAATGCATTTCATCCAAATACTGGAAACATTTAAATTAACCCAATCTATACAGACTTCAAACAGCAAACCTAGCTTAGTGGAGTTATCATCCAAAATAATTTTTCTCACAATCAATAAAACTCATTATATTTGAAAATTCAGACAATTCCCATAATACATTACTTAACCATAAGTGATCCATCCCCTAACCATCACTTCAAAACAATTTATTTAAAGCTATCAGACCTACTAATGGCCTTCCCGAACCATCATTTATAAAAGCACTTTTAAGCATTCTATTTAGACAAACAAGTCCTCGAGGGGTTTTTCCAGTATTACCCCTGGAGAACAGAACACAGATGATTGGCACACTAGATACAGACTGCAGGAAGATAGAAATTACAGCATGTCCAATATCTTGGCTAATATTCACCAAGGGTTAGAAAGATAGAAGGCTAAGCTACATTGACTATCCTGATTCCAGTTCACCTAATGGTTCATCAAGCAGTTTATTCAAGTCTCTTAACATTATCTCTCTGTGCCTCTGTTTAAAATTGGTATAATAGCTTTAGCTACCTTGTATGGTCATTGAGAGGGTTAATTAGGTAATCTATTTAAACAAACAGTTGGTGCTCTTTAAGTTTGCTCTTATTTTCATAGCCAAAATCAAATAAAGCATCAGTTTTATCTATAAATCATGTGTGTTAAAAATTACTCAGCATGAATAAAGCTCTTTTTTTAATTATCAAAGACTCTTAAACACATGCTTCTAACATCCAAATGCAGCCTATTTAATCAAGTTAATACATGTGATCTCTTCTGCAATAATTGTACTTGAATCTTAGCCTAAATCGATGCCACAGGATTCCATTGGGTAGGAAGGAGTAAGGATCAAGTCCTGGTTTGTTTAATTTCAAGATCTAAAACACTGAGTAAGGTTCTTAACTCTAAATCACATTTCCTTATTTATGGAAAGGAGACCATATCATTAACTTGGAGGAATTTATGTAAGGATTAAAGACTAAATATTATAATAGCTTTCAGTTAATGTATTTCTCTTCCTCTCTCAATAGAAATATCAAAACTTGTCACAAAGTTTATTATATAAGGAACACTTATCTATGGTCAAGAGCTAAAGCCTAGCAATGGTTAACATATCAATAAAACCACCATTTTTAATTGTTCTTATTATTCATTGCTTTTAAATTGTGCAAGTCTTATTGCATATCATCCTAGTGGGTGGAGGGGGGGAGTACCAGAGTTTATTAAAGATTGAATATAGAATGAAGCTTAGCACTTGTACCAAGGATCACCAACTCAAATATCTACAGGGAATGCCCATAATTGAAATAAGTCATGTTGGGTATAATGATAGGAAGAGGAGAGGACAGTGGCAAACTAGAGAATATGCCCTGTCTGAAATGAGCAGTGGAAACAAGGTTAACCCAATTGTCCCTATGTAAGAATGCAAGCCCAGTGTTGCCAGAGCTTAGTTTTTGAAGAGAAGTCAGAAATCACATTTGTATGTAAAATATTCTAAACTCTAAATATTGTCATAAAGCTCCATTAAAAACAAACACTCTAGGCCAAATAAAAATCCTGTGTGCCAAATTCAGTCCATAAGCCATCAGGTTGTAATTTCTAATTTATAAATCATCATTATGATCACCATATGGCCAACTCTGGCAGAATCTCAAAACTGGCCACTAATGTGAACCCTTTCCTTCCTCTACCCATTACTGCCTTTGTTCTCTTTCACTTCATATTCAACCAAGACTAAAAGATAATGTTAAAGAAAACTTGGAAAGGACATCGCAAAGAAGTAAACTTACTTGGACCAATTATCCTTGGGCAAATTGTTTTTGCTTTTTGTTTTGGTGTGTGTGTGTGTGTGTGTGTGTGTGTGTGTGTGTTTCCAAAGACCCACTCAAATGCTCTTTGACAAGTTCTAGGACCCCTGGTATTGAAAAGTCTGTCTTCTGATGCAGGGACAAAGAACAAAAGAGACAGGTCTGTCTCAATTCAGGAGTTCCCCTCCCCCATCATGCCAGCTGACCTTGATGAGCAGGCTGCTGGCTCTCAAGCCCACAGACATTTGGAAGCACAGGTGCAGCCCAGAGCCCTGGCAAGATTGGGCCAGGGGCTCCTGTAACAAGCCCAAGCTTGAAGTGGAGACTCCCCTGACAGTCTGAGCAGGAGGCTGAATCTGTCACTGTCTGGCTGGGTGGCTGACGCGGCTGTCTGGGACAAGTGCTGACACCGGATGCCTGAATAGAGGCTCAGTCAAGCGGGCATTTGTTACAGAAACCTCCCCCAACTCATATTTCACAGTGATCAGAGGCAGTGAGGCAGAGACCCGAAGTGGCTCATCACTGGAGTATTAGCCATGGTGGTTATCACACAGGGACAGCTGGGCTGGAGCCAGAGAAGCCCGTTTTGGAGACAGCAAATGTTCAGTGCCTCAGGGGTGGTAGGGATGGGGCCAGCTAGGCTCACTCCATGTCCCCCCATCCCCTATCCATCAATGCATGGCTCTCCAACACCCCCGTGAGGCTCTGGAAGGAAAGAGCACAAGAAGGCTGGGTTGGGCTGGGAGGAAGGCACACTCTTGGAGGTAATGAGAGCCTGGGATGCTGATCCCTGACTATGGTCATTTCAGATACAGGCCCTGTTCTTTTGTTCCACAGGCCCTCCTGAGTCAGAGCAACGGGACTTATGCCTTAGGGACTTAGCTTTTAAATAAAGTTTTTACTTTTCTTTCAACAATGCTGCTCTACATTTCATTCTATGATACATACTCGATTGATTTTGTGCTGAGTCTAATAGAAAAATAAAGCAAATGAAAGCAGCAGATAAAATGCCATCAAATTTAGTTTCTCTCCAAAGAACTTCATACAAAAATGAATTTTTCACCTTCCTCCTAATTATATTGGCAGGGCAATCAAGGGGCATGACTATTTCCAAGTGTCTCACCCATTAAGGAAAATGTCCCCATAACCCTGCTCCAAAGACCATCCTGCACTATTAGTGACTGACCTCTTTGGGAGACATGAGAACAAGTTTAAGATAATCAAAATATAAAATCTTTCTTGGAGTAACCATGGCTTTTGAGTTAGAAGCCAAATGGCTTGGACATGACCAGCAAACCCACATTTACACAGTTATATGTCAGGCAGTCGAAAAAAAAAGTGATAATTACTGGAATATTCACAAGTACCCAGGCCTCATATTCAACAATATTGTAACCATATTAATATTAAAAATAACCACTTACTTTTATTAGGCACTCACATGCAATTAGCCTTCCTCTAAGCATTTATATGAACATTACTGAACCCTCACAACTAATAAGACAGGAATGTTATTATCCCAATATTACAGGAGAGGAAACCACAATTCAGGAGGCTTAATTAAACTGTTCAAATTACATAGCTTGGAAGAAGTAGAGTCAGGATTACAAGTGAACAGTGCCTTACTCATAGTAATAAAAATACCTATTGATTAGAGTTGCTAATGAGTGGTAAAAGAACTCAATTTAGAGTCAGAACAAATTTAGTCTTCATATGTAAACAACACCTACCAATTAGTGAGGAAAAAGATGACTACCCCAATGAAAAAAAGATGCAAAAAATAGAAAATTCACATAAAACTTTGACAAGTGATTGAAACAAGTGCATACAAAAATCTCACTAGTATTCAGGTACTTGAAAATTTTAATGACATATGTTATCTGTTGCCTACCAAATTGATAATTATCTCTTAAAGGTGTAATATCCAGTGTGGGTGAGAGTGTACTATCAGCCACTACTGGAAAAAGTGTTGATTTATGTAACATGTGTAGGGGGCAACCTGATAATATATGTCAAAACCTGACAATAACTTCTATCTTCTCTGGTAGTTTTAAAACATGGCTATAAATTCTTGGACATTCCTTTAATTGAGAGGTGTGGGTCTATATCTTCTCCCCTTGGAATAAGAGAAGTAACAATATATGACTGACAAGTTTAGTTCATAAAGCCTATATGTGTTTACCTTGTGCCACTGAAATACTCTTGGGAGTTCTGTGCCAAGTCACTGAAATAAAATGGTGATTGCGTAATGTGGCTAAATGTTGGTTTGGTTTGTTACACAGCAGTAGAAAACTGGAACAACCTCTTAAATAGTAATTATTCTTCAGAAATCTATTCCATGAGACTAATTAGAGATATGCACAAGAACTATACATAAAGATGCTATGGCATCATTGTTTAAAATAGGGGGAAATGGGAAACATACATTTGAACAGTAAGGGTTTTCTCCATCCACATAACGAAATGTGGCAATTTAAAGCCAGGTTTTAAAAAACTATTTAAAATAAGAAAAAGCCTTCATAACATATTACTCAAAGGAAAGTTTTAAAATAACATAGAAAGCAGAAGTTCACTTTTGTCAGGAAAAAGACATAAATATATGCACTAAAATTGGATGAAAATAGTAAAAAATTTAAACAGTGACTTTCTGAGTTATAATATTACTAGAGGCCCAGTGCATGAAATTCATGCACAAGGGCTGGGGATGTCCTGTAGCCCAGCCTGCACCCTCTCCAATCTGGGACCCCTCGAGTGATGTCCGACTGCCTGTTTAGACCCGATCCCAGTAGGATCAGGTCTAAACGGGCAATAAGACATCCTTCTCACAATCCAGGACTGCTGGCTCCAAACTGCTCACCTGCCTGCCTCCCTGATTGCCCCTAACTGCTTCTGCCTGCCAGACTGGTCATCTGCTAACCACTACCCTGCCAGCCTAATTGATGTCTAACTGCTCCCCTGCCACCCTGTTTGCCCCCAACTTCCCTCCTCTGCTGGCCTGGTCACCCCTAACTGCTCTCCCCTGCAGGCTTGATCGCCCCCAACTGTCCTCCCTTGCAGGCCTGGTCCCTCCCAACTGTCCTCCCCTGCTGGCCTGATCACCCACAACTGCCCTCCCTTGCAGGGCTTGGGACCTTCCAACGGATCTCCCCTGCTGGCCATCTTGTGGTGGCCATCTTGTGTCCACATGGGGGCAGGATCTTTGACCACATGGGGACAGCCATCTTCTGTGTTGGAGTGATGGTCAATCTGCAAATTACTCTTTTATTAGATAGGATAGAGGCCTGGTGCATGGGTGGGGGCCAGCTGGTTTGCCCTGAAGAGTGTCTCATATCAGGGTGAGGGTTCCCTTGAGGTGAGGGGTAGCCTGGGTGAGGAGCCTGTGGAGGTTTGCAGACGGCCACGCCCCCAAGTGACCCAAGCAGAGGCCCTGGTATCTGGGATTAATCTATGTCTACAACTAAAACTTTGTAACCTAGAGCAGAGCCAAGCCTTCTGCTCTCTCCTTGGTGGCAGCCATTTCTGTTTGAAACTTTGTAGCCTAGAGTGGAGGCCTAGGCCAGCAAAGGCAGGCTGAAAGGTTGGCTTCCTCCGTTGCCAGGGAAACCCAAGCCTCTGTTCTCTCCAGCTCAGTGGCTGCCACCATTTCAGTATCTTTTATAACTGGAACTTTGTAACATTGAGTGGAGGCCTAAGCAGGCAATGGCAGTTGGAAAGCTTGGCTTCCTCAGTTGCCAGAAAAACCCAAGCCTTCCTTTCGCTCTCAGTGGTGGCAGCCATCTTGGTTGGGGTTTATTTGCATAATCTGCTCCTGAATGGCTGGTGGGTGTGCCTGTGGGCGTGGCTTGTGGGTATGGCAAAGGTTTGGTCAAATTTGCATATTACTCTTTTATTAGATAGGATGGGTGATTTTTATTTTCTTCTTTTTTCTTTTTTTTAATCTTTATTGTTCAGTTTATTAATTACATTGTTCCCTTTTCTTTTTTTTTTCACCCTATAGTTCCCCTCCACCTGGTACCCATCCCACCCTCCGCCCTCACCCCCCTCCACTGTCCTCTCCCATAGTTGCATGATTTTTGTCCAGTCTCTTGCTGCACTTCCCACACCCCCTTCCTCCCCAAGAGTTGTCAGTCCATTCCCTCTCTATGTCCATGATTCTGGTACATTCACCAGTTTATCCTGTTCATCAGCTTATTAATTCACTTGATTTTTAGATTCATTTGTTGATAGATGTGTATTTGTTGTTCATAATTCACACTTTTATCTTTTTCTTCTTTCTCTTCTTAAAGAATATCTTTCAGCATTTCATATAATGTTGGTTTGGTGGTGATGAACTCCTTTAGCTTTTTCTTATCTGCGAAGCACTTCATGTGACCTTTAATTCTGCATGATAGCTTTGCTGGATAGAGTAATCTTGGTTGTAGATTCTTGCTGTTCATCACTTTGAATATTTCTTGCCACTCTCGTCTGGCCTGCATCGTTACTGTTGAGAAATCCTTGACAATCGTATGAGTGCTCCCTTATAGGTAACTAACTGTTTCTCTCTTGCTGCTTTTAATATTCTCTCTTTGTCTTTTGCTCTTGGCATTTTAATTATGATGTGCCTTGCTGTGGTCCTCTTAGGGTTCCTATGTATTGGGGTTTGGTGCGCTTCTTGGACTCCTAAGTCAATTTCTTTCACCAGGTGTGGGAAGTTTTCAGTCACTATTTCTTCAAATAGGTTTTCATTGTCTTGGCCTCTCTCTTTTTCTGGCACCCCTATAATTTGGATGTTGTTATGCTTGAGGTTGTCCCAGAGGCCCCTTACACTATCTTCAATTTTTTGGATTCTTTTGGTTTCTTGCTTTTTCAGCTGAGTGGATTTTCCCTCTTTGTATTTCAAATCTTTAACTTGGTTCTTGGGGTGCTCCAGAGCACTTTTAGGTCTTTGTATAATATTTTTTATTTCAGTCAGTGTATGCTTAATTTCTGGTTGGTCCTTTTTCATATCCTTGAGAGTCTCCTTTATATCCTTGAGAGTCTCCTTCATTTCCTTGTAGGACTCATTCATTTCCAGGTTGGTCTTGATCATTTCCTTGCAGGTCTCGTTCATTTCCTTATAGGACTCATTCATTTCCTTTGTGGTCTTGCTTATTTCCTTATAGGCCTCGACCTTTTGTTGGAGCCTCTTGAAAAGCCCTATAACTGTGGTTTTGAATTCCATGTCCAGTCGTTTTTTTTCCTCCATTTCTTTCACATCTGATTTCTTTCCATGTCTCTGCATGGTGGCTGCTTCCCTGAGTTGGTCAATTAGCTTTGTGTGGTAGACTTCCTACTAGGGACAGTGACTCAGCCTCCCCAGTAACCTGAGGTGGATATGGGTTGCACAGTCTTGCTGAAGTTAAGCTCAGGTTAATCGTTGTTAGCACTTGGAGGGGTTGACCTCCAGGCCAATTGTCTGTGAAGCTCAGCTGTGCTCAGGTTGAATGGGCGGAGTCTCCGGACCAAGCAGACAGCGTTAGCTCTGCCCTATGCAGTCCCAGGGACTCTGTTCTGGGGGCAATGGCTGCCAGCACCTCTGAGAGAGAGCCGCTGCCAAGCTCTACCGGCTGCCGGGAAATTCAGACTCTTCCCAAATGAGTCTGCCCACCCAACGTCTCACCTAGGGTCGTAAAACAAAGCAGTCTGATGGTTTTCTGAATGAGAGGGGAAGTCGCAGAGCGCTCTTTGCGTGGTCACGCAGCTGAGATGTTCGCGCAAGCTGCCTTCTCCACAAGCCGGCAGACCCGGCAGCACCCGAGCTTCGGCGTGCCCTCCCACTGTCCAGTTTTCACCCCGTATGATAGTGGGTTGGTTCCCTGGACTTCGCCCAGAGCTGGAGAATCAGTCCAGTGGGACGTCTTTGTCTCCCCGTCCAAGAAAACTGGCCAGTTTTCAGCCGCCCGCCCTCTCCGCGGCGCGCTCCAAACCTCTCTCCGCACGAGTCTTTCAACGCTGTCCGCAGCTGCTGCTCCGAGTCCCAGTGTCTTATTTTCACTTTTATTTGTGGAATTTTCACTCGACCAGCTTTCTGGTGATTCTGGAAGGTGTTTGTTCTTTCGTTAAGTTGTAGTATTAAAATTACTGAGTATGACGGCAAGATAGGTGTTTTACCTATGCCGCCATCTTGGTTCTCAGTGATTTTTATTTTCTTCTAGATGATATTCTGTATTTCTAAAATTTCCTAAAATTTATAAAAGTAGTAGATAGTATGCTAATAATAAATGTCATTAAATCTATGTAACTTTAAGATATTTTATTGAAGACTTGAGTTCAAATTTAAGCAAATTCCATTAATTATCTCTGGAAAGATTCTAAACTTCAATTTTCTTATTTACAAGCCAAGTTAATACCATCTACTTTGAATAGTTTTTATGAGATTAAAGTATACAATTAATAAGTTCCTGGTATGGACTCATATAGATAGTAATCATTCAATACGTGCCTTATTTAATCCAATGACAAGCACTTTGTCCAGTTTCAAACACAATCAGAATGAGCACTTAAAATCAGTATCTGTAGTTCTCCAGTGAATAAAGAACAGTAAGGTCTAGCCTCATGTATCGCCATTCATCTAAAACTAGTGAGATTTGGTGAAACTGCAAACACCTCTGCCTTGCAGCATATGCTGACCCTATGATCTGTTACCAGTAGCAAATGGTGAGCACCAATCTTTCTTGCTATGCCAAGTAAATGCCAAGGTAATCCTTGGAAGTAGTTGATTTTTCTTCTGGATGTGTATGCCCCTTCTGCTATTAATTGTATCTGTCTCTACCATGAATGTGATGCAAGTCTCAGACTTAAAGCCCTTCAATGAGCTATAAAAAAACTCAACCCTCTCGTCTTCCTGGTTTATCTTCTCCTCATTCTTGTGCCACATTGTGGTGACTTTGTTCAATTAAGTAGAGCCCTGGGGCATTGGATGTTCTAGCTTTTGTTCAACAAACGAACACACAGTGAGTAGAAATAGAGAGGTCTATGACTCAGGAGTCCTGGAGGAAGTACACAGCACACACCTGGAGGTCCCACAGGAGGAGGTCAAGGCATGATGCAGGCAGAGAGCCAGAAACACCTAGCGCACATGCCTTTATCAGGGACCATGAGCAGAGTGTTTTGGGTCTCTCAGGCTAGAATGATCAGTTCAAACCATCAGCAACAGAGTTTTGTTAAACTCTGAAGTTGTTTTACCTAAGGGGCACATGAGGAGAGGCCCTGGGAGACTGGTCCTCACAAAGATTCCTGGGGAAGTTGCATGAGACACTTAGGACAGTTGTTTTTTATTCTGAGGTCTGTTTTCTGAGGCTGTTGTCTAGGGCATGGGTTCCCCAGATGGGCTAGTGTCAGCCCTGCAGGCTGCATGGCTGCACAAAATAGATGCCAAAGCAGCAATATCATGGACCAGTTTAGCTAAATGTTTTACACATATGCACATTCTTTATAATAACTAATAACAAGAACTATTGAAAAACCCTCAGTGCCAGGCCCTTTGCTCAGCACCCTACTTGTATTATTAGCTCACTTAATCCTCACTATTCATCTCAGTTTCTCATCTGGGGAATCAGAAACAGAGGAGTTGACACAGGTTACACAGTTAGAAAGCTCCACATATTCTTTATCGATTATCTATATTGCTCATATAATTAAGATGATTGCTCTCTCCATTATAAAACGTCATACTACTTTTCACTAGTCCTATCACCAGAGTTATACTTGACCCTACAGCCTAGCCCAAGTGCTGCTTATTCAGCAGCAGTATCATAAATAGAGAAAAGGAGAGACATAGAAGCATGGAACAGACTGACAAATCTCAGAGAACAGTGAAAAGATATTAATCAAAGAACTTTTATGCATATATGCATGACCCATGGACACATACAGTGAAAGTCTGGGGAGAAGGGGGAGTTGAGTGAGGGGAGGCGGCCAATGGGGAGAAAAGGAACATCTATAATACTTTCAACAATAAAGATTATTTTTAAGTTTTAAAAAAGAATAACCACTCTTCTACCTTGACCCCTGATTTATCCTTCCCCCATTCTATTATGTGCCTACCCTTTATAAGATCCAAAGCACCTTGCCTTAGATCCTACTAATGTTTGTGTCTTCTGGGCCTGGTGCACTACAGCTCATCTCAGGAGCCTAAAAACTATTTGTTCAGCTGAATTGAATAGGGTTTACCAAGATAGAAGTTTCTACCTCATTCTTGCCTCCCAAAAGTTTCTCCTTAGAAGAAATGCATACACACACACACACACACACACACACACACACACACACACACAATTTGTTGAATAAATGCTGATCACCCTAGCGTAGAGTATTCTGGGTCTGAAGTAAACGCCTTAGAAACCCTAGCACCTGACCTTTAGGACTGAGTAGAGATTGATTAATGAATCCATAATCCTAGTTTTGAACCAATCAGGTTCCAATATCAACATTTTACTGATTAAGCTGACACTGGGGAATGTGATTTATATCTATAGGTCAATGGGCTTCACAACCCTGAATTTCACAATTACTCTGACACACTCAGTTGTAGGAAGTGCACCAGGACAGAATTCCCTCTGGTAATAAAGCTCAGACCTGCCCCTAAGGAGAAAAGAAAGAATGGGAATGCATATTCCCATTATCTCCTTCCAAGTCACCAATAAAATTAAGTCATTCTTCCTCCCCTGGGAAAAACTGATTAAGAGGGTAGAGAAAGGCCATAGAATTTTGGCCCTTTATTTGTTTTGATTCTTCAGTGAGTGAGAACCTGCAAGTCATGATGAGAAAGCTTTGGTAGATTGAGAACAGCTGATAGATTTCAGCACTAGGTTGAACACTTAGTAATTACAAATTATTTACATTTCTAATGCTCCCTTATCTCTATAATGTTACATCTCTATATATGTTACATTTATTATCAATAATTTAAAACTTTTAGTTTTAAGTTTGTGCTGGGAATCTAGAAGAACTAAGTACCCCATAAACAAAGTCCTCTAAAAATTCAGCTCCACTTCTTATTGTATAATATAATCCTGAATTAGGCTATAAACTCCTTGAAAATATAGATTATTTTATTCCATTGTATTCCCTGGAATACTGTGCACATAGTAATTTATTTACAAATGCTTTCCTATCCATGCATTTATGAAAGAATAAATAATAAAGTAAAATAAATGTTAACAGCTATTTAACTTGTAAGTCAGGGAGGAAGCAAACATAGGCAGTCCCAAGTTACTAATAGGCTGTGTTCTATTGCTCACTCACATGTCTGTTTCAGGCCCCAGGAAAAGATTTTCCCACATAAGTTCTACCACATGGATGCAAAAAAATAAGTGGAACTAAGATTTATCTAAGTATTGAATGTAAGAGCTAACATCTTACTTATCCCACAAAGAATATCCTAGCATTTTATGTCTAGACCTAGGATGGGTGGGGGTGGAGGGGTAGAGGAGGCCATGGGGACTGGAAAGTGGGAATCTGGAGACTGGGAGAGCAATCCAGGCTTTTTTTTTCCTCTCCTCCTTCCTTCCACCCTTGTTACTTAGCTCAGCTCTCCTGCTCCAAATCATCACTAGAGACAGTGGGAAGCCAGGGAGGAGGGCTGTGAGTGGAAGGAGAGAGAGCCCTGTAAAGGGAAAGGGACAGAAATACTGTTGGCCACTAGAGAGAAGGAGAGTCCCTGCAGCCAGCCATACCTAAGGAGATCTTTCTTATGCGAGCAGTAGTCATTGAGCAAACATGACTGAAGTAAATCTCTTCAAACCAATATGGGTTCTGGCATGTTAGATATTTGATGTTACAACTAAAAACAGACTGGAGAGAGTCAGGCCTCTGTTTCAAGGCCATCTGCATCACTTACACCTAGGAGACCCTGAAAATATTATGCATCCTTTGCCTGGTACCCAGCAATAATTATTTACTCCATGCCAAGCAGAGTCTAAGCATTTTACATGTATCATCTAATTTAATTCTCAAAAAATATTCTTAGAAAACAGCGGCCCAGAGAAGCTAAGCATTGTGGACATGGATGCAGATCTCCCTTCATTAACGAACCTGTTGTCCCAGTTTCTGGCTGGGAGCCTTCCACTCCTGGGCCCTCAAGAATGCCTCAGCTGCAGAGCTGTCTTGACTACAGTCACTGCCCTTCTCAGGGCAACCTACCTCCAAATGTTGTAGAGTTGGAATTTTTGAGCACTACTGAGGCTGTGGACTATGCCCCAGATAGAGAAGTTAGTGCTGACATCAGGTCAGGCCTTAAAATATGGTCTCATGGCCCCTTCCCAGCACATAGGCCTTGAAAGATAGAACACTGTCAGTGAAATAAGGTCATAAGAACATTTATCGAGAGTAAAACTGCTGTTTGAAACTTTGGCCACTCTTCATCCCTGCTTGCTTAAAACAAAAGAATTATTGCTTTAGTTTCCAGCTTGTGACCTTGAAGGCTAAAGAAAAAAAAAAAAACCTTTGAAGACTAGAACCAGAAAAGTAACTGGTCGACGCCATTTATGTAGCTATACCACCTGTTTTTACAACATAGGACCACTTTCCCACGTCTAGCAGAATACAAAATTAGAAGATAAAGAGCGAGCAATAGGGTCATTCATAGTCTGTTAGCACCCCTTCCCCAGATGCAGCCTTGGGGGCTGTTCGCCAAATGCAGGGCAATAACATTTATGGTTCAGACCTCTTTAAAAGGACTACCTGCACCCAGGATGGTGCGGTCGTTGCGTGTTAGGTCTCTGACAGTCCTGGCCAGTTTTCAATAAATCCTTGCCTGCTTATTACCAACTTAACCGCCTCCATGGTCGTTTGCAACTCGTCGTAGAAGTCGCCCCGCAACAGACAGCTTTCTGAAGAACAGGATGACCCTGTAGGTGGCATGGTCATCAATGGCATGGCTCTGACTTGGGAAAAAACTTTTTTATCTTAGGTTGCTTGTTGTGCAAAAACAAGATGTGCTTAGTATACTTAAAAGTGGTCTTGCACAAAGAGTTGGGGCTGCGCTCTAGTCTCCCTGTGTGGAGGATGGTATAACAGTCCCCAGGCCAGGTAATAAAGGCTCCCTAAATTTTATTTTGGTCTGGGCTCCAGTGGTCATTCACTCGCTTTTTGCTCCACAACATTTGGAGGCCCCAGCGAGATGCAGCAGCCATTGACTGGTCCTGTGACCGGAGCCCACCAGGGTCCCTGGACTCTCCAATCCAGGGGGAGATCTCTGAGAGATGTTCCTCAGCCCTGGGACTAGTAGAGGTTGGAAACCCCGCCTGCTAAATTTCCTGATTGACTCTGATTGGAGCCGCCTGGATCTGGATCTTACCAGTAAGAAACTTATTTCTGGTTCTGTGGGCGCCCATCTGGGGTTTCTGGAAGGCTTGATGCAGCACTACTTCCAAGATCAGATTCTGATGCACAAGGGTGCCTGGTGATCCTCAGTTGTTATTGTCTTTGTTATTCTGTATTATTGTGGTCTAATTGTCTCTATCATTAGAATGGATCAGTCTGCTTCATGTTGTCTGTACTCCCCTGCAATGTTTTTTGAAAATTTTTCGGGAATTCAAGTGGTGGCGAGCAAATGATTACAGAGCCTCCGTTAATGCTTTTGATTTACAGAAATTTTGTGAGCAGGAATGGCCAACTTTTCCATATCTGAGTGAATGGAAGGGGGAGCTTGATCACCTCCCCAGAAGTAAAACACTCAGACTGTCTGGTGTATAAATGTAAGTGTGAAAGTCTATGTGAAGTGAAAGCTACTTTGTGCTGTCTGGCTGTACACATGAGAGTATTTGTTATCTCTTTATGTTGCTTAGTTTGTTTAAAGATAGTGCAAACCCTGCTCTAGGGGGAAAACAGTAGAGAATTTTCTAATTGCTTTGCTTTAATTTATAATTTTGCTGTGTTAGTTAAAATTTTGGAATTCTAGGGTTAATTTGTGAAGGTTGCCAATCCAGAGAAGTTTAAACAAAGATTTGTTGGGTTAAGATTAGTCATAACTAACTGCTTTGTAGACTGCCTTTTTCAGCCCTCCTAGCAAACAGAGAATCATGTGGTCCAGAGAACTGCAACCTGCCTGCCCTTCCTGATTTACAGTGAGTCCTCTCTGGAGGAGGAAGAGAGCTGAAAACTGTTCCAGAGCAGGTGTGAGAAAGGGTGAAAGTGGTAAAATTCACTCTCAGCCTGCTGAGATAGAGGAGCCCTTGACTGGGGGACAAGGGGATGGTTGGAGATGTCAGAAGTGGTAAAGGAGAAGGAGTATTTGAGATCTCCTGAAACCTTAAAGAAGTAAGATCTAGGAGAAAGAGAAGCTCTTCCTTAAATGTAAAAAGCCTGGTTATACAGGATCTCAGACTGCTTGCCTTATTTCCCCTGCTAAGGATAGAGTAAATGGTTAATGCAGAAAAAAAGCGGGGGGGGGGGGCGTCAGAGGGGAGAGTAGGGAGACTCAGCCCGCTCTGATGGTGTCCTTAGTTTCTTACTTATCAGAACTATGCTGGCAAAACACAGTGGATCTGTCTCTGTCCCATCTACAACTGGGTACTTCTTGGGCGGTGGTAGAATATTCAGCAAAGGAAGGCTGACAACTAGTTTAAGTCTAGTTGTCTCTCAAAAAGAAATATTTTTACCTACTCTTAGTTTTATCACAGAAGGTCTAAGTCATAAATGTTAAGCTAAGAAATTCTAGCTGTTCATTGTTTAGGAATCATTAAAGGATGGAGGTTTCAAAGAATAAGGAATACTGAGTAGAAGGTCTGAGGCATGGTTATACATTTTTAAAGGAAATAGAAAGAAGGTTTGAAGGCTAATTTAGATGTATTTATTAAGGTGATTGTGTATGTGATAAGAAGGAGAAGAAATATATTATAAGGAAATCAAATAAGACAGGCCAGTAAGCCAGAAAGAGTAAATAATTTCAGATAATATTACTTTAGAAAGTCCATTTAAAAGGACTGCCAAGGAAAATTCTATCTTAAAGTAGGTCAGTGTGTTTTTCTTCTTATTCAATTCCTCCAAAATTTGGCAATATTGAATAAACAAATCATGGCAATACAATTCTTTGCAAAAATTCAATAAGACCGGTTTCCAATAGTGGTTTTATTAACCAGAAACTTTGACTGGAATATCATGTTTTAAAGATCCCCGCCTGAACTCTGAAGACTTAAAGCCAATAAGAGTACCACAGAGAAAGCCTGGTATCTTGCTTGGCAGCCCTGAAAATGGCTGGTGCTGGAGCATTAGGCCCATACCCTACCATCACTGGTGGTTAGTCAGAGTAGAAAGGGAGCAATAAGGGTGCCTCTGCATCCCTCTGGGACCTCTATGCACTCTGAGCCACGAAGAATAGGAGGGCTGAGATGGGCCTTAAAGCCTAGGTGATGGGCCTGGGTAAAGCCATTGCAGGTGAGGACTTCACCTAATTCAGCAGATACTGCAGGCAGGCCTGACAGTAGCTGGATGGCCTGGCTTCCTGGCCCTGTGGGGCACATTAAGATTCAATCATAAATTTCCAGCAAAGGTAGTCAGTTATCACTCTTATTATGTTTATACAAACAATTAGGCCAAATTAAATACAATAGATAAATTAGTCTTAATTTGGCTCTTTTGATAAACATGGGGATAATTTTGAGGAGAAAAATTCTAATTCAATAGAGGTTATTAAAACTGAAATGTTTTCTTTCCTTTCCACCAGACCTCCAGGTCCTTCTGTGCCCAGGCCTCATTGTCCCTCTGACAGACAGGAAGGATCTCATGGCTCTGAGAAAAACTTCTGACCTGCCTCAGCAGGAAGTAGCTAGAAGATCCCACTGACATCCATTTTCCCTAAAAGAATTCAGAGCCAAGATCTTTGAGGTAATATATTAGGCAGTTAGACAGATATGAGTAGAGCAAGGACGATAGGCCAACTAACACTCTCTACCTATGTTAGTCAAGGAGACTCCTCAGGCACTAGTGGGAACAAGACTGCAGATAAAGCAGCCCAGGAGGCTACCCTAAAACCAGTGGGGCCTCTACAGATTCCAAACCCTGACCTACCTACCTCACTAGTTTATGTAGAAACCCAATCTAGAAAAGCTGAAATCCATAACCAATCTTTACTCAAGTTCTACAGGCTTTACAGTCCACTCAGAAAGTAGTACCAACTTCTGATCTGGTCCATCCTTCCACCCTGGTGACTCTGTTTGGGTAAAGAAATTTGCCACATAAGGACTGACTCCTACCTGGAAAGGACCGCCGCCACAGCAGTCAAGTTCGACAGGATCCTGACGTGGCTTCATCACACCTGACTTAAGCCCTTATGTTAAACAGGCCCACCGACTTTATTCAGCAGCGAATTAATTCTGTCAAACTTATAGTCCTCATGGGTCAATATAACTACCTCGCCAACAATGACCCAAAAGAGTCAATGGTTTGACTCATTTACATAAAACCAGTGGGGAATGTTGTAGAGTGGGAATTTTGAGCACTACTGAGGCCGTGGACTATGCCCCAGATAGAGTTGTCAGTGCTGACATCAGGCCAGGGCTTGAGATACAGTCTCATAGCCCATTCCCAGCACGTAGGCCTTGAAAGATAGAACACTGTCAGCTTTCTGAAGAACAGGATGACCCTATGGGTGGCATAGTCGTCAATAGCATAACTCTGATGTTGCTTAGAAAAAACTGTTTTATCTTGTTACTTATTATACAAAAACAGCATATAGTTAATGTGCTTAAAAGTAGTCTTGCACAAAAGGTCGGGGCTGCTCTCTGATCTCCCTGCATAAGGAATGGCAGAATAGTCCCAGGGCCGGCTAATAAAGGCTCCCTAAATTTTAATTTGGTCTGGGCTCCAGTGGTCTTTCACTCACCTCTACTCCACAACACAATGATTAGTGAATAGAAGGGTATCTTTGCCCAGCTCAGCATAATTCTGTAGGGTCATTCTAGCTCAGAGCTTCCATGCATGATTGAGTAGACTTGTCTGTCTACCCAATCCTACTTCTGTCCCATCATCCCTCAGATATTGGACCAAGAACACACTGGAATAAATGACCTGCATGTTAGCCCCATCTCGGAGTCAGCTTCCTGCATACTCTAGCCTCTAGCACTAATTAAATTGCCCAAGAGCCCAAGGACCCACAACAGGAATAAAAACCCATGCAGAAAGTCTAAACTCCTAAATCCTCCACTCCACTGCCTTCCACCATTAGCCACTGCTACTTCATTACCCCAGACTCCTCTCGCAGTCTATACGTCTGCTTTACCTAAGGCTGACTTTTCATTAGGTAGATCGCTCAAGTGAAGATTTTGCCTCTAAACAGCCACAAAGAATTTAAATAAGTGAGAGGCATGCAGCCCTCTGTCTTTGGGGTGCAGACCTTATATTAATAGAATCTCTTAGTATCACCCATCTTTCCTTTTGCAAAGTATTTTCAGTGGCAGGCCAAGTCAATGATGCAGTGAAAAGTTAAGATTTCCTGAGCCCCAGAACTGAAAATTGAAAGGAGAGGATCTAGGTTCACAAAAAAACCTCCCTCTTTGGTTCTCCTGCAGAAAACTGGGACCATTCTTAAATTTAGTGAGAGATTGCCCACCCCATCTGAAAAGCTAATTTTCCAAAATATCTTTTTCTATAATGCACAGACTAAACCATTTCCAACTTAGTATTTTTTTCCACTCTGTTGCTATACTAAATTTTAGTAGTGTGCCAAATTTTCACAATATAGGAGGCCAAAACTGCCTGATGTTAATATAAACAACTCTGAGTTCCCAAATATAATATCTTGTTTTGACTTTGTTTGCTTTCTGCTGCTGCTGTGGGGATTCATAGTCACCTCTTCTACTGTAACAGTATTTCTTGTGCAAACATGTCATTGTTTAAATTTATCCTAATTAGCAAGTTGGAGCACTTATCCACAAAGCATTTATCTATAGGTGTTTTTTCTCTCTCTTTCCCACATCCAGCGTGGAGAGAGACTGGGTTCAGTTTCTGAGTAGAGGAGCTGGGGATGAAGAAAAATCAAATATAGAAGAGAAGAGAAGACACAGAAATACAAAGTAAAAAGCTGGAGCTGGGTGGAAACTCTGTTCTACCTGATGGAGAGACAGGAATCCAAACCCAAACTACAGCAGTTTATTTATATTCCACAATACAAAGGGGTTTCTCCAACATTAAGATCAAAGGAGTTTCAGTGGGCCCAGGCCCTATTCATTCCCCCATTCTGGGGGTAAGACTGCATTTACATATCAAAGCCCCCCCTGACACCTGAGACAAAGTGAAGGCCAAGCTGATAACATATCTGGCCACACTTGTGAATGTGTTTTTCCAAAACTCTGTTTTGCCTTGAATTCAGCAGGTACAAATATTTAAAGAATGCTCAAGGTGTCTTGCCTGGGGGCGCCCCCCACATTTACTCACTCCCCCAGCTCCCAGCAACCTTACTCTCAGTTGGCAATGTAAAGTCATTTCCAAAAACCATGAAAGGATAATAGGAAACTGGTCTTCTCCACAGAGAAAAAAATCATTCCCCGTTTATTTCTGGCACCTGACTTTCTTAAAACTTTTACCTCTCGTTAAATACCAACTTCTAGGCTGCCAAGAAGCCCCAGGATAATCCAACCTTGTACCTTTCATTCCACTTCCTGATGTGATTGTAATCAGGTTGGGGCACTACTGCCAACTTCGCCTTAGATTTGCTGCTGCTCTGTGAAGTAACAGTGTGCGATCATAATGACTTGGATGTTCTCCTTGCCTCTGATTGTTCTGGTCATGTCAGAGATGTAGCTTTGATGCTGACACTGAATTGGAGAAAAAAGGAAAAAGTAACAGACAGGAGGGAAAAGTATTAGCAGCTCAAAAGCTTTGAAAATCCTGATTTCATTGAGATGAAAATACACCTTATCTACCTTCTTTAGATATTGCTGATTGCATTAATTCCAGATGAAAAGTAAGTCAGTAGGTGTCATTTTTTTCCCCTCCACAAAGCTGCTGAAGTTTTCTACAGGGAGACTGTAAAGGAAACTGTCTCTCTTCTAGTGCTCCTAGACAGAGCATTGAAGTGAGATCCTACTGAAATCAAAGTGACAGCTACAAGACACCCCTAATCACCAGCGTTCTGAGTTCTTTCAGGACTTGAATACAACTGTCAATTATCAATGTATCTTTGTAGACCAGACCAGTAACAATGAATGCAAGGTCTATAGCAACATTCTTATACTTTCACATCTGACAGCAGCATCCAATAGCAGACTCAAGATCTAATGGTAAACTAAGGTATGAGGAAAAGTCATCAAAGCAACTATAAAACAAACTAGAGGCCCAGTGCATGAAAATTCATGCACTGAAAGGGGGGTCCCTCAGCCCAGCCCGCTCCTCTCACAGCCCTGGAGCCCTCAGTGGCAGGAGGTGACCCAGCGATCAGGGGAAGGTGATACACCATCATACCTCTGCTATTGCCATTGCCAGCAGCACAAGCCTCAGCGATCCCTGGCTACCTGAGCCTTGAGTGGCTGTGGGTGGCTGGGCAGCCAACATCCGAGTCTTTCCTGTGCCTTGGGCTGGCCCTAAACCACTGGGGGGCTGACTCTAGAGACAGGTGCACAGCAAGATGGGCTTGATGGGCCCATCTTTGCTGCATGCCTGCCGCCCCAGTGGGGTGAGGGGACTGGGCACCACCATTTTGTGGCTGTGGGCACCATCATCTTTGAGGGTGTGGCAGTCTATTAGCACATTCCCTCCTTATTGGCTGTGGATGCCACCACCTTTGAGGGCAGGGCAGTCAGTTAGCATAGTCCCTCCTTATTGGCTGTAGGCACCACCATCTTTTGGTAGCATGGGGGTCAATTAGCATATTCCCTTTTTATTAGGTAGGATTGTGAAATGTGTTGGGAAGTGTGTTTAATGCAAAGTCACATGACCTCAGCTATCATATCATCCAAACCAGAAATGAACACATACCCAATACATGGTCTGACCATAAAAATTACTTCAATAACTCTCTGTTGAGTGACTATTGTATACTAGGCACTGTTCTCACCTCTACAAATTAGGATGTGAACAAACTTCATTCGTGAACAAAAAATGGGGCCCTGCCCTCATTAAAGTTATATCCTAATAACAATTAAATATAAAATTCCATAATCATAAGTGCTATGAGAAAAACGATCACCAATGTCACATATCTTTCATCCCCTTCACATCTAAATCACATGTGCACCATAATAAAATGATGAAAATGGTTTTGAATTGAACCAAGAAATTAGAAAATTCCACTACCCCTTTGAGAGGAGAAGCTATAGGGGCTCATTTTCTTCATGGTCTCACTTCTGTGATTGAATTGCAGAGCTGGCTGTTCACCCAGTCTGGTCTCCTTCCGTGCGATAGCACATTTAAATCATTCTAGACTGGAAAGAATCTATGCCCCTTTTAAATGTCTTAAATGGTATTTTAAGGAGATTGAGTCCCAATGGGCAAGAAAAAAGGCTTTAATGAAAACATTTGGGCCTGTCAATTAAACTGGAAACGAGAGATAATAATGAAGAAATGATTAGACAAGGAGAAATGGAGCTAAGTCTTTTCCTCTCCAAGATTTCAAGACCAAAGTTATTTCTGTCAGGGGAAATGAGGAAATAATCACATGCCTTAAAAGCCCTTAGAGGGAGATCTTACAGGGTAAAATATGATCTTCAAGCAGCTAGAAGAAAGCAAGAAGCAGGTACATATGCTTTTGCTACCCCGATACCTAGTACTATTTGTCTGAACACTCCTTTTAGTGTTTTCTACTTTCTTGTTGGCTGCTATGGTTTGCATTCAAAAAAGAAATAGGATTAGCAAACTGGAATACTGTCTCACTTATATGGTTTATTATTGAGCAGAATGAGGATGAGAAGAAAACTGATTTTTTTTCTCTTCTCCATACACACATTCCCTAAATACCTTCATCCTTTCTTAGAGTTTTATCCATTGTAAATGTCTAGCTCCAAAGCTCTGCATCCAAGTACATTTTGTAGATGCCACACTAGTATTTAAAACTAAACAGGGCCAACACAGGGTTCATAGTCTTCCATGTGCCCTGCATACTGCTTCTCTTCATGTGCGCTGTATTTTAATGAAGGGCACCATTGTCATGTTCAATGTCACCTACCACTCAAGAAAAAGTAGAACACAAACATGATGCCACCTATAACAATACTTTAGAACTATAAGATATACTAATAAAAAACTTAAAGAAGACACAAATAAATGGAAAGATATCCCATGTTCACAGATTGAAAGACTTAATATTGTTAAGATGGCCATACTATACCAAGTGACCTACAGATTCAGTGTAATTCCTATCAATTGTGGCAGAAATAAAAAGGTTAGAAGGAATTAATAAAACACTTTATTTTTAGAAAAGAGCTAAAAAAAAAAAAGGATTAGGAAATTTGATTGTATGTAGGAGTGAAAAATGGCCACTGAACTTGACATATGAGCTTCTCTAATCCTTCCCTTTTGATAGCTAATTTGCAGGAGGGTTGAAATGTGCGAAAAGATTAAGAAGTAACTCTCCACCTACTTCCATACCCCATAGAACCCATTCCTTTTAGCCATGCTATTTTTCTTTCATTCAAAGGGACTTTGATTTTTCTTATTATCTTACCAGCTGACATAAACTCTGCCCAACTGAAAATGAAGTAATTAATTCTCTGTTCCAAGTTATTTATAAATGTTTTGAAAAATGCAACTTTAAAACTGATGTGTTCGTGAAATACTATGCTGTTATAAAAAAGAAAGAATTCTTACCATTCCCAACAGCATGGATGGACATGGAAAGCATTATGCTAAGGGAAATAAGCCAGTAGGAGAAAGATAAATATCACATGATTTCACTCATTTGTGGAATATAATGAACAACACAAACTGATGAAAAAAAGTAGATCCAGAGACAGAGAAGCATCTAACAGACCATCAAACCTCATAGGAAGGCAGAGAAAGGTGAGGTAAGGGGAGGGCTAAGAGATTAACCAAAAGACTTGTATGCATGCATATAAGCATAACCAATGGATATAGACTCTAGAAGGGTGAGGGTATGTGCTAGGAAGTAGGAGTAGCCAGGGAAAGGTCAATGGGGGAAAAATGAGACATATGTAATACTTTAAATAATAAAGAACTTTTTAAAAAATGATGTGTTCAACGTGTACTTTCTTACTCTCCATTTTTTAAACTGAAACCAATCCCCACCTCCAACCCTCATCAGTAACTTCACAGTGAACTGTATAAAATATTCAAGGCTGCCCCTTCTCCACATGATGAGCAGAATGCCATAAAACGCCTTAAGAGAAAATGCACACTTTGGAACAATATGGAAACTGCAGGAAAACGGGGCACAAATTTCCCAACCCCAAGGAGGAAAGACGGAAGACTGCATCAGGCTCCCAGTAGACAAATCAGTAAGACCTGTACAAGTTATTTTTTTTAATAACAAAGATCTCCCAAGTATTTCCCTCAGTACATTGAGCAATATTCTCTAAAGCAGCCCTGACCAGGAAGAAGCAAGAGGCTATCAGTCAGGGAGGGAGGGGAAGGGGGAGAAGATTGACACTTTGAGGAGTCTCTGCTTTCATGTAGTTTCTTTCTGATAAGTGACTTCTGCCGCTTTGGCTTTATGTGTGGGCACTCATCCTTCACAAGCAAATATAATTGTGAGGCATATTTCTCTGTATATAGTTAGCTAATGAATTTTTCCTGTTGCAAAGTGACCTCAAGGGACCAGGACCTCATTTCATTTCAATTTGTGACAATAAAATGCTTGACAAATTGCTCTTTTTAGAGTTAGGTAGAACTTTTGAATTTTCATCCTAAGTGTTATTGCTCTTCTGACAAGGACAAATCGGCCCTAGGATTTTTGTTCCCTATCCATTGCAGTGCCACTGATTATAGAACTAGTTGGGTGGGATCAGTGTTAAGTATTTCTCTGATGCGTTCACTTGGGTACAATTACCAGAATCACATAATCCTGGATGAGCTAAAATCACTCAATGGAAAGCAAAACTTACTTTTAAATATATAAGCATACAAAACCAAACAGAATTGGACAGTATTGTTTGGAAGCATTTTTATAGCCTGGCTAGTGTGGCTCAGTGGTTGAGCATCAGCCTATGAACCAGGAGGTCACATTTCAGTTCCCAGTCAGGGCACATGCTTGAGTTGTAGGCTTAGTCCCCAGTAGAGGGTGTGCAGGAAGCAACAGATCAATGATTCCCTCTCATCTTTAATGTTTCTATGTCTCTCTCCCTCTCTCCTTCTCTCTTAAATCAATACAAATTATATTTTAAAGATATTATTCTTATAATGTTACCCATTCCTTATTCTCTAGTACAAATTTTACATTTCCAGACAGTTTTTGTTCTATGAGAGACCTAAACAGAACAATGTTTCTGCAGGTGCTTTTAGCAAACAGTGAAGCTCTCCTGCTGGAATTCTGTTATCTCTGTTTTGAACACCAAAATAGAGGTGATACACCTAATTTGTACATTGTGTTTTTAAACCCAAGTATTTAACCTGGAATGAAATTACATTAGGAGACATACCTGTCCAAACACTATAGTAACTGTGCCTGGGCCGCTTGGAACCGCTGCCATTTGCTCATCTTGTCTCAGCCTGATATTGCTTGAGAATCACCTGTTCCCATCTCAAATAATCCTATAATTACAGACTTTCATATTATAGGATTTTAGTAAATGTAGCAACTCTACCAACTGGCTCCCAGACATCAGGGACATGGAATTGACTGTCCCTTTTCACTTGCCTCATATACTCTGATCAGTGTTCATAGAATTATCTAAGGAAACAACAGTTTACTCTAAATCTAGAAATTTACTAAATGACTCATTCAGTATATTCTTCAATATAAAGTACTTCTCAAAGTCACAAAACTTAACTTTTAAAAACTTCCAAGTTGTTTGTTGTTTAAAACAAAGCTGCATACTTTGCTTCTTGCTTTCCAAAGAGGAATACCAAAAAAAAAATTACATAATAATCATTACACATTATTTTGAAGATTTTTGTCTAAATTATTTGAAAATTAAAAGCTATGTTCAAACTTCCCAAAAGTTGACTTGAAAAAAAAATCACATGAATTAACCTCAGCTGGTTGTGAATTCCTTCTGTGTCAGTCTCTAAATTAAAAGATGTGAATGCCTACTCTGTTTCCTTAATAAAATATTGTTTACAAATCAATTTGCAAGCTCCCTTCGAAACAGGAAAAAATTCTTTTAAATGGTATAGAAAATAACCTAATAGTATGTTTGTTACGTGTACTCCTCTAACTGAAGGTTGCAGTCTTCAGAGGGCCAGAAAATGACAAGAGCAATAGACACCTTCAAGTCCCATGACCTGGGGCAGACATTTGTCTCTTCTGAATTTATTTCTTCATCTTTAAGCATGGGAATAAGTTGACTACATTTTCAACAATATGTTAGAACAGATACTGTGAAAAGCCCCTCACTGATAATAACAAAAAACACTAATATATATATATATTCATCACTGACCTGGCAAGTAAATAAGGGCTCTTCAGAGCAGAAAAAAAAAAAGACATGAAAGCTACCCAGAAAGGTAAGCAGAGCTCTGAGGAAGGTCTTTATCCCAAGGTCATGAAACTAACCCGATGGCCCTGAGCCTCAATTTTAAAAGGGGGAAGAAAAAATCTTGGTGCTGCCTAGATCTGTCTAATGGGAAATGGCTGCATAAAGTTGGAATCCGAAGGCCTATCTAAGAGTGAAATGGAAATAAACATTCATTTCAGAAGGAGACAGAAATGTAACAACATTTCTCAACCTGACCACTGGCCTCCTTTAATGTTTCATAACCACCAGCATGAGTTCTAACACTACCTTCGTGACCCAAAAAAACATCAAGCTAATTAGTTAATTTTTTACATCAGTAGTACCACCAAACATCCCTCAAAAACAAACATAAATTTTATTTGGAGGAACATGCATTTTTCTCAGGCTACGAAAATTCCATCAAGTAACATTCTGAGGAATTATAAGCTCACAACCCATAGAACAATATCATAAATCACAAACAAGAACAAGAAGAAATCAGACCTATAAAGATTTTATACACTGGAATTACAAAATTCTGATTACAAACTAAGTATATTTAATATGTTTAAAGATATAAAAGAGGATATTCAAAAGAGAAGAAAGTAACTATAAAATAATTGAAGAAAAATGGGAAAATGAAACTTTGAGAAATAAAATATATAATACTTGAGATTTAAAATGCATACATAAAATCAGTAGTAAATTAGGAATAGCTGAAGAGAGAATTTGCAAACTAGTAGACTTGAAGATATTCCAAATGCAGCATAAATAGACAATTTGGTCATTCCAAATAATTAAAATTTTAAAAGCATGAGTAGAGTGAAAAGACATAATATGATTTAATAAGAAATTCAGCAGAAAAGAAAGAAAGAATAAAGGAGATAAAATATACAAAGAGAGAATGGCTGAGAGTCTCTCAGAACTAAATCAAGACAATAAATCAGGTGAAAGAACTGCAATGAATGCCCAGAAAGGTATGTTTTTAAAACCTACATTTATATACATTATAGAGAAATTTAAGGATAGTGAGGAGAAATAAAATATTAAAGCAAGTCAGAGAATAATTATAGATTGCCTACAAAGAACCTAGTATCAGATTGATGAGGGACCCCCAATACCAACAATAGAAGCCAGAGGACAATTAAATAATATCTTTAAAATTCTAAGAGACTAGAACTTCAAACTAAGATCAGAGAATCCCCTTTGAAAGTAAATGAGGGTTAAGTACAGATATATTCAGACAAACAAAAACTGAATTTGCCATATAGTCCCTCTCTAAAGGCAAGTATAAAGAATGTACTTCAGGCAGAAGGAAAAGAACAATACTAAGATTGATCTTCTTAGTAGGAAGAGCTAAAATATAAAATATATAGTGCAAAAAGAACATGGCATATATTTGGAAAAATCTAAACAAACTACATAAAACAACAATATTTAAATTAAAGAAACTAGAATATAGTCCAACAAGGAAGTATAAATCAGATGGGAAATAATAAAAGATGAAGTATCCTCACATTCATGTATTGTTATAGTGAAAGTAAATAATATTCATTTTAGATAATATTAACCAAACATATTTCATCTACCTACTTTAAAAAAAGAAATAGAATGTAGCCCTAGGCAGTTTGCCTCAGTTGAGCATCTTCTTATACACCAAAAGGTTGCTGGTTTGATTCCCAGTTAGTGCACATGCCTGGATTATGGGCTCAATCTCTAGTAGCAGGTAGTAGGAAGCATGCGGAAGGCAGCCAACCCATGTTTTGCTCTCACATGAATGTTAATCTTTCTCTCTACCTCTCTCATCCTTCCTCTCTCTCTAAAAATATCAATGAAAATAATTTTAAATAAATACATACAATTTAAAAAAATAAGATGTATAATTTTCAAATTATAATATAAAGAGGAAAGTAAAAGTAGGAAAGAGAGTCAATCCAAAAGAAAGGAAGAAAAAAAGAGAAATACAGAAAAGGCAGGACAAATAGAAAGGACAAAACAAGTTGGTAGAAATAAAACCAGAGCAGGTATTTTCACAAAGCCTTCAAGGAGAGCATTTGTCCAACCATGATGTCTTTATGTTAGGTATTAATAACAAAGTGATAAATAGAAAATCTGCAAAGATTTGATAATTTAAAAACATATCTTTAAGTAACATATACATTACAAAATCTATAAAATATTTAATTTCTATATATATATTTAATTTCTATATATAAAAATATGGTTGATGAAGTCAAATTGTACCTAAAAAGAATTGTGTACCTTAACAACTTATATCAGAAAAATGAAGTAAGTAACCAAATTTAAGAATTTGATAAAAAGAATTCCAACCTGTGGGAGGGGAGGGCAATGGGGGATATGAACACATATGTAATACCTTAATCAATAAAAAAAATTCAATTAAAAAAGAAAGAATTCCAACCACCCCCAAAAAAATACATAGAAGGAAAAATATTTCAGATCATAAATTAACAAAAGAAGAAAAAAATCAACATAGCCAAACTTGGTTCTTATGAAAGATACTAGAAGCCTGGTGCATGAAATTCAAGCATGAGGGGCGGGGGGGGGGGGTGTCCCTCAGCCCAGCCTATAGCCTCTCCAATCTGGGATCCTTTGAGGGATGTTCTACTGCTGGTTTAGGCCCAACTGCACAGGGATAGGGCCTAAACTGGCAGTCGGACATCCCTCTCACAATTCGGGACTGCTGGCTCCTAACTGCTCACCTGCCTGCCTGCTTGATTTCCCCTAACTGCTTCTGCCTGCCAGCCTGATTACCCTCTAACCAAGCCCTGATGGCCTGATTGACACCTAATCACTCCCCTGCTGGCCTCATTACCCCAACTGCCCTCCCCTGCCAGCCTGATCACCCACAATTGCCCTCCCTTGCCATGACCCGCCTCCTCCACTGGGACCCACCTCCTCCATGTGAGAGAGTGGAGACACCAGGAATGGCCTCCTATGCACTGTGCAGAGCAGCAGAACCCCAGGCCTCACTGCACAGAATGGCAGGCCCCACCTTTGCTGTGCATGCAGCCATCTGTGATGGCCATCTTGTGATGGCCATCTTGTGACAACGTGAGGGTGTCATGCCACCTAGGCTATCATTAGTATAGATAATGGATAAACATCTACAAGGTTCATCTTAAAAAGAGAGAGATGGTAAAAATAATAGTTATTCGAGTAAAAAAGGAGATATAACTCCTGGAGAAATTATAGAACAATACAATGAAAAAAGTCGGTGCCACAAACATGCAAGCATAGATAAAATTTTCAAATTCCTAGAAAAAATAAAACATACCAACTGGCTCAAAAATATATAAAAATATGAATTCCCATATTCATTAAATAAATCCAATCAGTATATTACAATATTCTAATAACATTTAATCCAATATGTCATATTACAGATAAAAATCCCATATATGTCTCACCACTTGCCTGAGGTCAATAGTTATTATATAGCAAATCCCAGACTAGACCCCAGATCTCCATATCTGCTAAGTTATTGTTAAGTTACTGAATTGCACATGGTCCATCAGTTCAAGCTGGAAGAAATGTCTGCCTTTAACAAAGGTACTGGACAGATTTTGTGTAACATAAAATCAGTAAGTCCCTAGATATAGGAAAGGAATGAGGATGCTCATCTGGAATCCCCAGGCAATAACTATCCACAATGACCACACAAATACATTTTTGCCTTCACAGATAAACTTAGAAAATTTTCTCAAATAGTTTCTCTAATTACATTCAGTTTAAGGGGAAACACTGGGGAAAATCCACCTATTTTGAGACCCATTATTTTTAAAGAGATTTCATAAAGAATACAAAATAATCTTTTTAAAAATGTCTTAAGAAAGCACCAGACAGATGTTTACTGGTAAATTATTTTTAAAAGTACATACTTACATACTATCTACCGGAATAAAGAAAAAGAGAAAAATGCCGTATTCATTTAATGAAACTAGCAAAAACTTCAATAATATAAGCAGAAACATATAGTACATATAAGGAATGTCAGCCAATATCATTGATAGTTGTAGATTATAAGACTATAAAAAATAATAGGCAAAAATCATCAATGTATAAAAAGATTATAGGTAAAAAAAATTTGAGTTTATCACAGAAATGCAAGGTTGGTTTAATATCAGAAAAAATATATAACCCATTAAATGAGCAGAATAAAGGGAATAATACATGTTGGCACAAGCTGGATTCCCCAAAGGTAGACATTGAGACTGAGTTTGGAGTGTTGTAATGTTTATTAGAAATTGACACCTGTGAAAGGAAGAGGAGAAAAGTACAGCTTGGCAGAGGAAGAAATTGAACTGTAATGTAGACCCAACAAAACCTAGGCAGACTGGCAGGGAGCCCCAGCAGAGTGAACTGGACTTTTACTCCTCACCCTGCTCAGTCACTGAGTGCAGGCTACTCTGGGAAGGGTGTGAGCCTGAGCGAGGAGGCCCTCTGCAGCCTACATGCCCTTAGCTAGAGAGCAAGCCCTTCCTTGAAGGTGGCTCTGACAGCAAGTCTCCATCTAATACACATCTCAATAGATAAAGAAAAGAACTGTACCGTACAGTTGAACATCTATTAATCATCAAGAAAATTTAATCATAGCAAATTGAGGGATCTTTCCTTTATATATTCTTTCATAAAAGAATCAGAAAATATCATACATAATGGCAAATTGAAAACAATCCCATTAAAATCAGGAGAAATACAAGGATGCCCATTATGACCATCATTATTTTCCTTACCATAATGTGCAGGAAGACCGAGTCAGCACATTATGGTAAGGAAAATAAATAGATAACGGCTGGAAAAGAAGAAACAATCTGTCATTATATACAGATAATTTCATTTTCTGTAAAAAAAAATAAGGAATCAGATGAATTATTAGTTTAGCAAAGTAGCTAGAAAGAAATCAATATATATAATTCTATTGTTTTATTTGATACCAAAAAGAAAAAACAAAAGCACAATACACAGTTAACTAATATGTTTGTTTTAAATCTTTACAATAGCAATGAAAATACAAGGTACCAGGAAATAAATGTAATAAAAAATATAAGAGCACCTATATATAAAACTTTATGAAATTAAATTAAAGAAAATCTAAACCAATAGAAAAATATAATATGTTAACAGATAGAAGCATACAATTATAAAGAAGTAAATTATCCTCTAATTGATCTAAGATAAATTCATTCCAATAAAATTCCCAGACTTTTTGTAAAACTTTATAAGCTGGTTCTAAAATTTATGTAAAAAACAAAATATGAGCCGTAGCCATTTTCTTAGTGGTTAGAGTGTCGGCCTGCAGACTGCAGGGCTGAGGGTTTGATTCCAGTGAAGGGCACACAGGTTGGTTGCAGGCTTGATCCTCTGCCCAGATCAGGGAATATGTGGGAGGCAATCAGTCGCTGTGTCTCTCTCATATTGATGTTTCTTTCTCTCTATCTCTCTCACTCTCTTCCATTCTCTCTAAAAAAATCAATGGGGAAAATATCCTCCAGTGAGGATTAACAACAAAAAAGAACAAAAGTAATACACATTTCTGTGGAATAAGAGGGAGGGACACCCCACCAGATACAATACGTATTACAGAGAGGAAAATATGATTTTAGGAGTGAAAGGATTTTTTTTTAAAGACATTACACCCAACAACAATCAAGGAAAAGATAAGTATATTTTACTAAATGAAAATTGAGAGCTTCTGACAGTAGAAAGATACCATAAAGAAAATCAAAAGACAAACTGAAAACTGAAAGAAAATTTGTTACCTATAGGACTGCCTGATGATTCATTTATATTCAGTATATTTAGAAAACTACCAATGAACTAGAAAAATACAAAACAAAAGTTAAAAAATGGGAGAACCATGATGGTGGCATAGATAAACGCCTGTACTTGTTGCCTCCCACAACCACATCAAAATTACAACTAAAATACAAAATTATCGCCCAGAACTGTAGGAAAGCTGGCCGAGTGGAAGTACTACAGATAGAGAGGTAAAGAAGGAAGCATACTGAAACTGATAGGAGGTTCAGAGGTGCGGAATGGGCTGGGCTGGCATCTGGGTGTGCCACTTTTTTCATCGGGAGAGAGATAGCCTCTGCAGAGGCTGCCTGGAGGAGCGAGGGGTCCCAGCCCCACACCAGACTCCCAGCCCAGGGTTCCAGAGCTGGGGGAAAAAGTCCCTACAGCCTTAAGAACTATGGACTGTAAAACCAGTGCAGATTGGGGCAGAGTGACACACAATCTGCTGGGGACCCAGCTGCTGCTCTTAAAAGGCCGGAACCAGGAACTGAATTTACAAGCTCCCACTGCCTCTGAGCTCCAGTGACAGGTGAGGTTCTGGGGTACCCAGACACATACGGGGAGAAACTGGACTATCTGGCATCAGGGCAGGAACTTGGGGGCACCTTTCTTCCAGACAGAGGTGTTTATAGCAGTCATTGTTCCTTTGCTGAGACCTGCCTAGTACAGGGCTGATAGGCATCGATTTGTTTGCTCCAGCCTAGTGATTCCCTGAGACCCTGCACCACCCAATTTACAACCCCACCCAAGCTGTGCCCAGTGGCTTTTACACATGAATGGTCTGTCCTTTCTCAGGGAAAACTCTTAAATAAGCTGCAGCTGGATCAGGGAGCTGCAAACCTATCAATAAAAGGCCCCCAAAAAACAACATCAACACCAGCACCAGCCTGTCTTGCTTCGCAGCTGGATCTTGTCTGGGCACTTCCAAACAAAAAGGAGGAATCTGCAGATCTCTCTGTAGTTCCTGCTGAGTGGCCCCAGGCAGTGGCTGAATTTGCACTTCCTTGGAGATCCAAGAGCCAGTGTACCCAGTGGTCAGTGTGAGACCATACCAGATTACAACTCTACACATCCATAAACGACACATTCAAAGGACAGACTCAGTGAGCACAAAAGCCCCACTGAAGCAAGTCCTGCTCCATAAGGGTGTCTCCTGCACAGCAGCACACTGTAGATGCAAGTGGTCCCCATAGCCAATTGGCCTGGAGGTCAATTCCTCCCAGTAACACCAACAGCAATTAAGGCTCAACTACAACAAAACTATGCACACAGCCCACAAAGAGGTGCACCAAGAGTGTCCACCTCAAGTGATTGGGGAGGCTGAGCTACTGGGCCCTATAGGACACCTACTATACAAGGCCACTCTATTAACTCAAGGAGACTTAACAGCTACCCAATACATAGAAACAAACACAGAAAAGCAGTCAAAATGTGGAGTAACATCTGACCTGAGCAGCTAGCTGTTCTTTGGGGTGCTGTCATGGGTGACCACAAGCTGGTAGCCAGACAAAGGGAAACATCTGAGGCAAAAAATCAGTGCCACTATGTCTACATGAAAACAAGAGGCACTGCCAGTGCTGCCTGCAGCCACTGCGAACACCGGGTTCTGGAGTTAACACTTGGCCACATCAGGGATCTAGGAAGCTGCAATACTGACTAGAGCTGTAGAGAAGGAATATGCAGTAATGTTTGGTTCTCTCCTGATACTCAAGCACACTCAGCTTCCACTGTCCCTGGAACTAAAGATATTAGCCCCTAAAAAATTATGTAAATCTACCTAACACAGCATCAGGGCTGAGAGGAAAGGAGAATAAGGAGAAGCTTGTACAAATTATTAGGCCTTACTGATGATACGTGCCTGTTGATGTGGTATATCAAGGCAAACCCACACTTTTGGGGTGGCCCAGAAACCCAAATGGGGATCTTGGTCAACTATTTCCATTTTAATACATGTCTCCCTCTTACTGGGAGACTCCCAATTTTTTCAACGGGGCCCAATCCCACTTAAGGTTGGCCATCCAGAATCAAACCATAAAACAGGACAAACAGAATAACACTTCCCATAAACTAAAATCCCTGTGGGTCTACACTAGGCATTTATAGACTTTCCACATTTTTTTAAAACTGTAGCTTATTCTAATGCAAGAAAGTTACATGGAGCATCTTAATCTAGTGAAGCATCAGGTTCAAGGGACATTTCTTCCTTTCCTTGCTCCCTTGAACAGTTTAAAGCAAAATGGAGAATTATTGAAGCATATTGTCAAAGCAACAGCATGGTTTTCTGGTGAATACTGGGAAGAGAAACAATATTAAATATCAGGGCTCTGATTGGTCTGAACTAACGGGATTTCTTTTTATTTTATTTTGAATTAGTCAGAAGACTTAATCTATAATCTAGATTCAGCTCCACCACTTAATAGCCAAGTGGTCTTAAGCAAGTCATTTCTCCTATCTGAACCTCAATCTAATCATCAAAAAAAATGAAAATAAGAAAAACTGAGCCATGTAACTACCAGGTTGATGAAGGATCCAAAAATAAAATAAAATAAATCACAAGAGCATATTTTAGTGGACATAAAATGCTTCACCCACGTAGAAGAGTAATGTTAGTAGACAGTTTCACATTAGGCCCTGTGGTCATGCCCAGTTGACTTCACTTGCTTGACAGGAAAGCAAACAAGTACAGAAAAATCCAATGCTATAAACTGTCCCCAGGAAGATTGTAGTCATAACTTAAGTGTGATGGTTAATTTTTTGTGTCAACTTCACCAGCCATGGGGTACCCAGATTAAACATTATTTCTGGGTGTGTCTGTGAAGTTGTTTCTGGGTGAAATTAGCACTTAAACTAATGGACTCAATAAAGTAGACTGGCCTTTCCAATGTGAGTGGGCAGCATCCAATCCACTGAGAGCCAAAATAGAACAAGACCAGAAGGACAAATTTGCCTGGGTTTTTGCCTGCCTCGGTGCTTTAAACTGGTACAGCTCATCATATCTTTTCCTGTTCTTGGACTGAGATTTATACCATCAGCTCCTCTGGTTCTCGGGCCTTCAGAGTTAGACTGAATTACACCAGTAGTTTTTATAGATTTCCAGCTTGCAGAGGGAAGATCATAGGATGTAGCCTCCATAATCGAATAAGCCAATTCCTCATAATAAATATCTCTCTCTCACTTACCCTCTCTCACTCTCTATCTACACACACACACACACACACACACACACACACACACACACACACACATAGTTCTGTTTCTCTGGAGAACCCTAACTAATACAACAGGCAACACTCAAATCCTGAGTTACCTATTTAAAACAGATTAAAGAACAGAACTAGACATCATTCCTTCTGAGGTAGCTTAATTTAGCTGCCAATTTGTATACACAGCCTCAGCAACTCAGAGTAAAAAAAAAGGCCTGCTCCCACATCCCCCATTTCCTAATATTAAAATGCAAGACTACACATCTACCAAATATTATGCAAAGTGTTTCCAAAATAAATTATTAGTTCTAATCTTCTGAATTAGATCTCTCATGTTTTGAAAATTCAACAACTTTAAGTCTAGGTATGAAGCTGATGGCGACCACATGTCCAGTCTGAGCTAAGTCCTCAGAACCACTGAGACTTATTTGGCTAGGTCACATAGTGCAGAATCCAGCTAGACTGGACCCTACTAAGGATCATTACTAAAAACAAACAGAATTTAGAAAGATACTTTCTGTTCATATACTGGCTTTTAAAGTATGATATACTTTTGGCCAAGATATTTCAAGTGCTTTATTTAAAAAACATATGTGAAAATTTCAAATGGTCCTTATTCTTGTTTCTTCTCATTCAATAACTTAATATTAAATATTTTATTTTATATTTTATATGTGCAGAAGAATACTTTAAAATATATATGTGGTATGAAGTATAATAATAAAAAGAACACACATGAACTAATGCAATCTTGCAATGCCTGATCAGAATGTGGGGCAAATTGTCAAGCAAGTGAAATCTGTTTTCTCACACCTGCTTTGCCTTCCTTTATCCCTTCCTGGGATATATGAATTTTAAAATAAAAACAGCCTAATGAAAGAAAATTTAAATCAAAGTAAGGGCTTTCTATTGGCAGCATTTGGACACTAATAATAAACCAGTTGTTGAGATATCTTTGGACAAGAAGCATTCTCATACATAAGTACCTGTTACATTTGTCTAATAAGAAAACAAATAAACAAGAACATTGTAGTCAACACAATTCTAAAATTCAGATAACTTCAAATTTAAACATGACAAACTGATAGCCAATCTACAAAAAGACAACTTAGTCAAGTATTATATTTTCAAATCTTGATTTGTAAACTATTCTCCATAAAAGATAAATTAACATAGGCTATAAACCTCAGAGAGATGTAACATTGAGATGTAATGTTTACTCGGGTTCTACTCATGTTCATCGTTGCTGCTCAATGTTGGATATCAACATACTTAGGACTTTTCATAAAGTGAAACTTCTGGATCATATGCAACTGAGTGGCTCTACAACTCCTTAACTGTATCACAAGTTCTGGCCTTCATATAAGAGAGACACTACTGAATTCCATATATAGATTTTAGTGCAATAGAAGATCTAACGGACCAGAGCCAAAATTCAACCTGTATGACCTTGGGGAAATTTATCAGCCTTCCACATTTTCACTTTCCTCCTCAAAAACGTGAGGGAACAGGACTAGATAAATTCTAAAGTCCACTCCAATCCAAAAATTCTGAAACTGCCTTTGATTCTAACATCCAATCTATTTGTTAAAAGAAATACATGAATTCCGAATGCCATCCCTAAAACAGAGGAAAGAAAGCTTCCCTCCATCCAATCTATGCTCATTTAATTCTTCTCTTTCCTGAATTTCAAGATATTTGTGGATTCTCTTCAGAATTACAAGTGAGTAATCTGAACCAACATCCAAAACTGAAAGGGAGGTCAGAACAAAGAATTTAGCACTCATCTAATTAACGCTTCTCCAGAACAGAAGCAAAGTTTATCTTTGTTCCACTTGACAACCATACCTGCAAGCAGTGCCTCTTCTGAAGCTTATCAGCAGGCTGACACCACTTTTTACTGAGCCCTGTATTAAATAGCAAATTAACTCTACTCTCAAGACTCTTCAATTTTAAGTAATTTTATCCTACTAAGAAACACTTTCTCTTGAGTTTTTTTCTCAGAAGTGTCAAATCTTTTTCACAATGAGTACTTTTAAATATATTTTCAGTATAACAAAACAGACTTTAAACAAAATTTACAGAATGCTTTGAACAAAGAGAGTTTCATTAGTTAGATTTGAAATAATATATGTTATTCCACTGAAAGTGAAATGTCCACTTCTTTCCTTCTCCACATTCTCTACCTCAACTAGGAGATTCAGGCAGTGTGAGGGGTATTCCCAGGGAGCCTCCCATATCAGTGTGTGAGAAGAGAGATTGTGCTAACTAGAAATACCTTGCACTCAAAGTTCTGCTATCCTATCTAATAAAAGAGTAATGTAAAAATTTGACTGTACCTTCACTATGCTACCAGCCAATCAGGAGCGAGGGCGGGGGGGGGGGGGGGCCACCGCATATGGGAGGCTGGTGGGGGGCAGGGCTGCAGCAAACGGGACGGGAGGCCAGCACAGCGCGTGGCGCGTGGGATAGGAGGCCATCCTGGCAGGGTGTGCAGAGCATGGGACGGGAGTCCCGTGTGTGAGGCTGCCCAGTGTAGGGTACTCCCGGGGCTGGGTGGTCACTGGACGGTCACCAGGTGGTTGCCAGTGGCCCGAGTTAATGCCAGGGCTGGGTGGGCAGGGCCAAGGCGGATGGGGCAGAGCTAGCCATCAGCCCCATTGCAGGGTGATGGCGGGGTGTCCAAGGCCTAAAGCTTTGGTCAGGGGTGAGGGGTCAGTAGGATATCCCCTGAGGGCTTCCAGTATGTGTGAGGGGACAGGTTGGGCAGAGGGATCACCCACCCCCCAGTGTACAAATTTTGTGCACTGGGCCCCTAGTTTTTATATATGGATGCTTTATCCTCAGCCATGGAAATTTTATTTCAGGCCACATAAATGTTGACTCACTTATTAATAACTAGGGGCCAGGTGCACAAAATGCACTGGGGGGGGGGGTGTCCCCTCAGCCCAGCCTGCTCCGTCTCTCATACTGGGAGCCCTCAGGGGATGTCCTACTGATGGCTTAGGCCTGTTACCCATGGGGAGCGGGCCTAAGTTAAAGTCTGGCCTTCCTTTGTGGGAGGCGACCAGGCAGAACAGGGGAAGACACCAGCCCTATCACCCCATTGCTGCAGCCACTGCCAGTCACCACAGCCACCAAGGTGTTTTCATCAACCTGGACTCTGTTCCCTTCACCATGAAAAAATGACACTTTCTTTAGGCATTTTTAATATCTGTCTTTCATAGGATATTACTTTTATTTATTTTTCTTTTTTTTAATCCTCATCTGAGGATATGTTTCCATTGATTTTTAGAGAGTGTGGAAGAGAAAGGGAAAGACAGAGAGAAACATTAAAGTGGGAGGAACACTTTGATTGGTTGCCTCCTGCATGAGCCCTGACCTGGGCCCTAGCGAGGCAGGAGCCTGCAACCTAGGTTGATGCCCTTTATCAGAATATAACCCGGACCCTGCGGTTGGCAAACCTAGGCATGATCCACTGAGCCAAACTTCATAGGGCAGGATATGACATTTCTTAGCCCTCCAGCAGTGGACCTTCATTTTTTTCTCCAGAATGTAGTAGAAATACCCTAGGTTATTTTTTTGGATTCTTATACCCAATTTACTAAAAATATTACCAGTAGCATACAGGGAGCTTAGCCAATGAGCAGTCAGAAAAGGTGTTTCCTCTACAGTTCACACCTATCTCCTCTGATCTCCAGTTTCACCCTTGCCAAGGCCTAAAGCCTCTGGCCCTGGGCGGTGGACCCCCAGTGCACAAGATTGACCTGCTCTGCCCCCGGCCAAGGCCGCAAGCCTCTGGCCGAGGCTCCGAGACTGGGGCCCTGAGTGGGGGACCCCCAGCTTGCTCTGATCACTGGGCTCTGCCCTGGTCAAGGCTGGCAAGGGCAGGCAGAAAGCTTGGCTTCCTCCATTGCCAGGGAAACCTAAGCCTCCCTTCTGCTCTCAGTAGCCACAGCCATTTTGGTTGGGTTTATTTGTATATCATTCCTGATTGGCTTGTGGGTGTGGATTGTGGGCATGTCTTGTGGTGTAGTAAAGGTATGGTCAATTTGCATATTATTCTTTTATTAGATAGGATAATTGGAAAACAGGATGAATCCAGAATAAAAGTGGGTTCTTTCTCAAGCAGGTCCTGCATGTGTCACATTCAGAAAAAACATTATGCTTGAAATGCATAAAGAAAATTAAAAGGCAATTTAAAACATTAATCTGATCTCTTAAAATTGCCAACAGGGATTGCTATACATTATGCTCAACAATGTCCAAGCCCTCTTTACCCATCTGAGTGGCACCTACACCCCCTCCCAATCTCACTCTTCAGCCCCTCCCCAAATAGTCCTTAACAGTCAACCCCAACTGGGTCTTCTCTCCCCATCAATCTGAATTTTTCTGAGCTAAATCCTTCCAATATTAATGCTACCCTTCCCAATATAAATCTCACTCAAATTTAGGCTTTCTTGGTTTCTTTTAATTCCCAATTCTATCCATTATACTTTCAACCAAATCCCAGACTCATTGCTCCCACTGACAGCAAAATATTTTTTATATTTTTAAAATATATATTTCATTGATTTCAAAGAGGAAAGGAGAGGGAGAGAGAGAGAGAGATAAAAATATCAATGAGAGAGAATCATTGATTGGGTGCCTCGTGCACACCCCACACTGGGGATCGGGGCCCATAACCTGGGCATGTGCCCTGACCAGGAATCTAACCATGACCTCCTGATTCATAGGTTGATGCTCAACTGCTGAGCTCAGCAAAAGATCCTTTCTCTTTAGAAGATGAGAGAGAGAAAGTTGTGACCGTTCATAAGTCAATGTTTTCAACCAAATCTGAAGGTCACGTACAGCAGCCCTCATGATCTCTGAGCACTCAGCATTAATGCACATTCCTTCCTGCATACTCTCTTGTATGAGTGGGGCTGGACTGTAAAAACAAAGCCTAGAGTTCTGGATGCAAGTTAGGTTATTCTAATGAGAGTCACTTACAGCAGTTTGGGGAGTGAAGAGGGGGCCATCTTCTTGCTGCTACTGCTACTGACTAAAAAAATCAAAGGGACTTGAGGTTTTGCAGCCAGCCTCAGGATTCCGGAGTGGAATAGGCAACTGTGGCAGCAGCAGAATCCATAACTGGAGTGCCAGGGCTGACCCGAAGACCCTGAGCAATGGATGAACAGATTGCTTTGAAGCAGCTAAGGGACTACTTGGCTATTGCCACCAAGTAGCCCTGTTTGCCTGCCTCCTTTTTATTGTCATAACTGCTTGAATGAAAATTAGCCTCTAGATACAATCAGCAGAGTAAGTATCTTAGAGAAAGCATATGTGTCCTTTAAGCAAGGACATGTCTAAGTACTAGTAAACACCCGGGGGTTCAGACTTGTTTGGAAAAATCAAGGTAGGGGATGACACCTTTGGCAAGGTCCCCCCAGAGGTCCCAACCTTTCGGATAATTCTTCTTACAGACACTTCAACCAAATTCGTGCTTCCCCACATTGGAGCAGCAACCTGATTTTTGCATTCAGCCATAGTCCTTGAATCGATAGATAAGAGGTGCCTCTCACTTCTGTTCTTCCAGTGCTCTCACGTGTTTACATCTCTTTATTAAATCCTGATTGAAAATCCACATGCACAGAAGTTCCTATGTTCTTCCCTGAGCTGACTGACATTAGGGATGTAAAGAAAGAACATAAAGCAAAAGGCCAGGAAAAAAGAGTAGAGATTTTTCTGCAGGCACTTTTGGGATAGAAAGAGAGAACTATGACAGAATAAAAATGGCATCAGCCATGAGGAAATTGCAGATCAAAATCATAGTGAAGTATTACTTAACACTCACAAGGATGTCTAGGATGAAAAAGAAAAAAGATAACAACTATTGATGAGTGTGCGGAGAAATGGGAATGCATACACACTAGTTGAGAACATAAAATAGTACTTCCAGTTTGGAAAACAGTTTCTGCAGTTTCTTAAAATGCAAAAGTAGAGTTACCTTATGACCTAGCAATTCCACTTCTAGGTATATGCTCAAAAGAAGTAAAGATATATGTCTACACAAAAATGTGTATGCAAATATTCACAGAAGTATTATTAATAATAGTAATAGTATAGGTGACATTTATAATACTCATGTGTTTGGCATCTTTCTAAGTCCACTGTGTATATTATCCTATTTAACTTTTACAATGATGTGATGAATTCATTACTATTACAATTTTCATTTTATAAGTGAGGAAAATTTGGTGCCAAGAAAACATGTAACTTATCCAAAGTGAAATGAGAATTTGAATCCAGGATATTGGACTCCTGCAGTCTTACCAACAACACTAATTTCTGAATTATATGATTATTAGATTAAAGTAGATTAACTATAAGTTTTTAGTAAAAAATTCCCCCAAAAAATATTGATAATGTTTACTTCTGGGAAATAGAATTATAGTTGATATTTATTCTCTTCTTTTTCTTATCTATATTTTTTGAATTTTCAATAATAAACATAACTTTCATAAAGAGGAAGCAAAAGTATAGTTCTTATAATCCATTCTTTTCTATCAATAGGTAAGAAGATAATTGTTCTAAAAACCATACCTATGTCCACTTTATATCAAGAGAAAAACCACCCAAAGAGAACCAAAAATTTAAATATTTTCTACCGAATCTTAAAGCAGGGAAGTCCAGCCTGGCCACTGTGACTCAGCCATTGAGCATCTATCAACCCAGGAACCAAGAGGTCACTGGTTTGATTCCCAGTCAAGGCACATGCCCAATTGTAGGCTCTATGTCCAGTAAGGGGCATGCAAGAGGCAGCCAATTGTTGATATTTCTCTGTCATCAATGTTTCTATCTCTCTATCATCCTCCCTTCCTCTGTCTCTAAAATTTAATAAAAACAATTTTTAAAAAGCAAGGAAGTCCACCATACTGGATTTCAGGATTCTCTTTCACCACAGAGAGGTAACAGTGAACTTGGGAGATGGGAGGAAAGACAGGAATGAGCACAGGGTGTGGTTTTAACCTGTCATGAGCTAGTAAAAACTTTGCCTTCTGCAGAAGTCATTTTATTTATTCATTCATCCTAAAACTTAAATTCAGAAGTTCAGAAATCATATGAAAATCAAAATGGATCAAAGGAGCAGATGTTGCAGGCAGGGTGACTAATCAAACAGAGCCTAAGTAATGTGCTTCATGTCTTGCTCAATGGGAAATAATTACTCCAACATTAGCTTTACAGTGTTTAAACAACCATTTCATTATATTTTTTCTATGCTGATTAAATTTTCTTGGCATTTCTAATGCATCATTACATCTGCTGGGCTTTTAGATAATGCACAGCATTGCTACCCATTAAAAAGTCCCTATTCTCTTTCATCACCTTAATAAATCTAATTTGGCTATATTTACATAAAGTTTGATAAAGAGCAATTAGTTCTCTTATGAAAAGCATACCTTGGGTAGAAATATCCCATCTATCATTCAATTAAAACAGTTGTTCACTGAGTTACAAGTAGACCCCAAGCATTGCCAACTACAAGCATGCGAGATAAAAGAAAATATGTAGTGCCTTAGCCAGTTTGGCTCAGTGGATAGAGCATCAGTGTGTGGACCAAAGGGTCCCAGGTTCTATTCCAGTCAAGGGCATGTATCTCAATTACAGGCTCCTTTCTGGCCTGGGCCCTGGTTGGGACTTGTGCAGGAGGCAACCAATCAATATGCTTCTTTCCCATCAATATTTCTCCCTGTCTTTCCCTCTCTCTTCCACTCTCCCTAACATCAATGGGAAAGTATCCTCAGGTAAGGATTAGCAACAACTACAACAATAAAGAAAATGTGCAGCACAAATGCCATTGCAGAATTACTGTCTATGCTTCCCAAGACTGCTGAGGGGTGGATATAATAACCATGGGACTATCTAAGGCACTTTGCTTCTTGTTCCTAACTATGTAGCCTGGGGGATTATAATAGAGAACAACAACATCAAGAACAATATACTCACATTTTTAGTCTTCTACTTTAATATCCACATTCTCCCTCAACACATAGAGACTCAGGGCATTTTAGCCCTTGCCCAAGTAAATGGACTGTAAACTAATCGCCGTAAGATATTAGCTAAGATGAAAAGCTCTTCTAGGGTATCAGACATGCCAGGCAATCACTTACAGACACTCAAACTGTGCTAAGTTCTCAGGGAAATTTTTTTAAGCATTGCAAATAAATGAATCATGTGGGTGAACTATTATGTGGTGATACTGATCCTGCTTTTTGAACTTAGGGTTCTGATAGCAGAAACTCAAAACCATTATCCAAGTGCCCTTGAAAAGCAGAAGTGTACAAGAGGTCCTAAAGAGAATGAAAATATAAGCTGAAGTCAATGTGCCTATTATGCGTTTGCACTAGACACACTGATATTGGAAGTGGAACGAAGAGAGCAACCTCTAGTTTAATTCTTGTGACAGAAGAAAGCATTGTAAAAGTAAATTTCACCAAGTGTTTGGACTCTCCCTTAAGAGTCAGTGACTCACTGTTCAATTCTATGTTGCTATTCATAACCACCCCCCACATACGCTAGCCACAGTAAAAGAATACTGTGTATTGTAGAATTTACTAAAATCAAGTTCAAAGTTATATATTTCAAAGCCTTGAACCTTCCCTTCCTACACATCTCTTTCTTCTTTTTTCCCCCTCTCTGCTACTTCACCTACTCTTGAGCACCCTTCAAGGACCTTTGTCTACAGCTCACTTCAGAGTCCCACCCAGCGTGCTCCACTGAATTCCATCCTTGCTGAACAATGTATGAACCCTATCACAATAACAGTAATTAGAAAGTTTTTACTCAATTTTATGGGATTTAACATCAATTAGGCTGATGGCTAATGAGGAGCAAGGGAATCAAAGGTAGGTTGCAGATTCTTAAACAATAAATCCTGTTATAAAGAGATGAACTTGGCTCTATATCTGGCATCTAAATAACTAATTATGAAATTCTTAAGGTATAAGAAGCTTATCTCTTTAGAAAGTGTGTTATGGGCTTGGTTACAAATGTGTTGTTTCCTTAGCTCTCTTCTCCCTTCTAGAATTGTCATCTTTGGTAAATAAATAAGTAAATGATTTTTGCGCTGCTTCAATCTAGTAGAGTAGTAAGTGATTTTATTTGTTCTCACTCAAATTAACCAGTGGGAAAAACCTTCATTTCAACATAATTTATCTCATTTATCTGTGAAGAGGAAATAAATTGGATCGATCGATCAATACATCAGTGAGATTGACAGATGGCTAGATGAATGTTAACTCCCTTTGAGAAAGGCTGACCCTCCCACAACATCTGGACTCTGAAACCATTTATTTTTACCTGGATATAGCCATTCTCAGATATATTTCCATATATATATGATGCAAAACGTATGCCTTCATCTTAGTTTTTACCTTGCTCTTTTGAGCCTGATGTCTACTGTAGAGGATACACAGATCAAAAAAGAAATAGTGACTATTCTCAAAAAGATTACAATTAAGACTATAAACTCATTTTTTATTTAACTTTTATAATACTAGATAATAAAGAGCTACGGGCAGTATGCAAATGGTCATCACGCCCTCATACTATCATGCTATAATGGCTCAGACACCACACTGGAAAGAGAAGAATGGGGACCAGCCAGGCTGAGGCCTGGGAGAGGGACAAGCTGCCCACCCCATGGTCCCAGGCACCAACACCTATGGCTGCGGCCCAGGAGAGGGACAAGCTTCCTGCCTTCAGTGCCCAGCTGATGCAGCTGGCCCAGACAAAGCTGGTCTAGGTCCTGGGTGCCTGTAGCCAGCCAGAGGGAGAGAATCCTGGGTCCTGGGTGTGGAGCAAGGCAGAAGCAGTTAGGGGCAATCAGGCCAGCAGGAGAGCAGTTAGGGGTGATCAGGCAGGCAGACATGGTTAGGGGTGATCAGGCAGGCAGGCAGGTGAGTGGTCAGGAGCCAGTGGTCCCAGATTGTGAAATGCAGTTGGACATCACCCGAAGGGTCCCAGATTGGAGAGGGTGCATGCTAAGCTGAAGGCCCCACCACTACCCCGTGCACAAATTTTGTGCACCAGGATTCTAGTTTACATATATATAAGCCTAATATGCCAAGTGTCCCCTTGGGAGTTTGACCAACTAGGAGTTCAATCACATGTGCTGCCCACCAGGGGGAGGCGCAAAATGAAGAAATACCCGGCAGCAGAGGAAGGGAGACCCTGACCAGCAGCTGCTAGGGACTCTACCCATGCACAAATTTCAAGCACTAGTATATGAATATTTTGACTGAGTCATAGTGAAAACTATTTTGAGATGACATTGGCATTAGACAATACAATTTCAAAGAAGTTTCCAGTATGTTCTAATCCATTGGTTCTCAAAGTGTGATTCCATGACCAGCAACTTTTCATCACTTGAGATCTTAACAAATTCTCTGGCTCCATTTCAGGTCTACAAAATAAAAAGCCCTGGGATGATAAAGCTGGCCCAGGTCCTGGGTGCCTGTGGCCAGCCAGAGGGAGGGAATCCTAGGTCCTGGGTGTGGAGCAAGGCAGAAGCTGTTAGGGGCAATCAGGCCAGCAGGAGAGCAGTTAGGCAGGGGAGCAGTCATCTGATTTCACAGCCTTTCAGATAATTCCAGGACAGGTCAAAATCCGAGAACCATTGTTTTAGACAGACAAGTCTCCCAACTGTCATGGACTATTCAGGAGTTCCTTAACAGATTATTGTTTTTTAAGGGACACTAAAGCAGATACCTAGCCATATGCATTAATTAGAACAGGGTCTATAAGCTTACAGAAGAGAACAAGAACACAGTTCCCAATTGAGTTTCAGGCCAGATAAAGGGTATGGCTCCTCACAGAACATCACCGGAGAGAAATGGGCCAGTCTGAGCAGTAGGCCTGAATATTAGTGGAATCTATGCCGCCTGATACAGCTTATAAATGTATAAGGTCACTTGTGAATCTGTGGTTCTATGTGGACAGAAACAGAAGAGACTGGTTGGTCAGTCAGAGAGAACATCAGGAGGTCAGTGATGGCACAGGTAGCTGCAGGGTTAACCACCATGAACTTCAGAGTGATTGACAGCCAAGCAGAGAGATTCTTACATAACAGAAACTCTATTTTCCAAGGACCTATTAAAAAAAAAGAAAAGAAAAAGAAAAAACTAGGGAGGAGGATGAAAAAGAAAAGACAGAACTCATTGTTAGCCAAGACTCTAGGGGCTGAACACATTGATTTCTACAGTTTTGCTGCACAATAGATGCCATTCTTCTGACAGGGAACATTAGAGGTATAGATTATTGTACTTATATCTGGTATATATAGTAGCAAGAGAAAAATCCAGTGTTCTCCTTCCCCCATTCTCTGGGAAAGACCTATATTACCTCCCCTAAGCAGAATGACTTTGGAAAACGCCAAACAGACCACACCGATGTCCTCACAGGGTTACTACAGGGTTCTCAGAGCCACGGAGCCATAGGGGCTGCCTAAGAAACTTGTCCCAAGGAGGATGCCCTGAACCTCTCCCAAGCCACCATACCACATGACCTACAGATGATCACCATCCAGTGTCCCAATATATTTTATTTAAATCAACTGGGTTTTCCATCTTATCCCCATTCTGTTTGTGTATATTCTCTAACATGTCCTCATTTTCTACCTTTCCCCAAATATCTAAACCCTTAACTGTACATTATGAAATTCATGGTCAGTTATCCACTAACACCCTTTGTTCTCAGCCTTTCCTTGCTTGGACTGAAACTTGGGTGTGCCTCAAAGAGATAGCTTTCCCTGAGGCTTTCTCAAGTGGTGGCTGTTTTCTGTCCCACAGCCTATGAAACACTAAGTTAAGATTTCTTACCCCTATCTACCAAGTCATTGTCTGTCTTCTTCTTCTCTGTTCCTCTAAAGCCCTGTATCACCAATCACTTGCTGCTGTCATCTATTGATCTTGCAGTCACTTCCCTATATTTGGGAAAGACCACACACCTGGATTGATGTGTTTTTGACATTCTTAGGGATCTCAGTATCCTTTATGCCAGGTTTCCTATATCCTGGTTTCTCAGTACCTGAACTTCCTTACCCCAAAAAATCTCTTCAACATCGTATCCACTCTCTTCAAACATCACCGTCACATCACCTTCAAAATCTTGATTTAAAGCATCCACTCTCTCAATTAACTCCTGTCCTTCCCAATGACTTATTTATTTGCTCAATTCCAGTCATTCTTCCTTGCTGCAGGGACAATGATTTTCAACTTTTTTCATCTCACGGCAAACTAATTGTTAAAATTCTGAGGCGTGCGCACACACACACACACACACACACACACACACACACACTTTTTTTTTTTGCCAATGTGGCCAAAAAATAGGTATAATTTTATGTATTTACAAAATAATAAGAATAGTAAATACCTAACCCTTTTTGCTCCAAAGTTACTTAAAAAAAACAGGTCTATACTTGTATATAATGATTTCTGGTATCAAGAATTAACCAATTAGATTCGACCTTATTATGTGATCAGTAAGATTCAACTCTCTTATATGATCTATATATTTATAGTTCAAGACAGATCATTCACATCGGAGGACTATTGTTGTGTTGGCTGTTATTATTTTTTAATTTGACAATCTAAGGGAAAAGAAGTCAGAGCCCCTAAATATATAGTCATGTATTGCATATTTTAAAAATTCTGCCTAGTCAGTGTGAGCATCAACCTATGAACCATGAGGTCACAGTTCAATTCCTGGTCAGGGCACAGGCCCAGGTTGTGGCTCGATCCCCAATGTGGGGCATGCAGGAGGCAGCCGATCAAAGATTCTCATCATTGATGTTTCTATCATTCTGTCCCTCTCCTTTTTGCCTCTCTGAAATCAATAAAAACTTATTTTAAAAAAAAATATATATGTGCCACAACAGTGTGCAATGACACACAGGTTGAAAATCACAGGTCTGCAGCTTTAATAACTTCCTTGAAAATACTGCTAGTTTCTTTGCCCCCTCTCCTGTTATCATATGTATATGCAAAAACTGACCATAGAGAATTCCAATTCTCTAAATGTCATGTGACTATTTCCACACAGCTAAATATTTCAGTAGAAAATCACCCGTGACATGTCTATCTTCCTACTATCTCAGTTAACCATTTCACACCTTGTTCTCTCTTCTCCAACACATTTTTCTTCTTCAGAGAGACAGTAAAATAAGTGCAATCAGGTACGAACTACTTATCTTCCCCCACCAAATCAATTAATAGGTTTAGAACTCTACTCATATGGTTTTCCTCCTATTATTGACCCCACCTGAAGTCAACCTATAAAAAAAGGAATCCCTTTCCTGCCTTAAAAAAGGTATTTTATTGCTGTTGCCTGCATTATATATATCCACCAGCACATAAATTTGCTATATTATTTTCCATCTCAGCAAATAATCCCTTGACTCATCTCTCTCTACATCTTCTACTCATTTCTCTCCTACCTTCAAAAAAGGTTTTCTACACCTCTTCTATCTATTCTGATGAAAATTTTTCACCACTTCATAGAAAGAGCTTCTATCAAGTGACATTTCATTCACTTCCCAACACCCAACAAATATTCAAAATATATTTGTTGACTGATTAAATAAAACAGCTCTGACTAGATGAAGTTTAGATATTGACATTACATGTCACAATCTCCTAAAAATATTGTTCACATTTTTTGTTTGAATTTTTAAAATTCAGCTATCATTTTAGTAGGCCAAATCAGACAAACAACTACTATTTCTTACCTTGCCTTTGTTCTGATTTCACTTTTGGAAATGTATGAGAAAATCCTATTTATTGCAGTGAGAATGTCAATGAATGTGGTTGGTTCCACCTGGAATACAGAAACACCTGCAAAGCTAGAAACAGAAACCACTAAGCCTTTAAAAAGCTGCCGTTTTTCAGTATCGAAGGAAGGAATTTCTGAACTTCGGTGCTTTATTTCTCAGAATAAAAGCATTTGGCTCAATAGTTAAGCTTAAGATGGAATCCAGAAACATTACCAACAAAGAATCCAGCTGTGGTTAAAATAGGTATTATGGTGCTGTATTTTGTTTTATTTTGTTTTGTTTGTATAGATTTTTAAATTATGGCTCAAGCCCTAGCTGGTTTGGCTCAGTGGATAGAGCGTTGGCCTAGAGAATGAAGGGTCCCGGGTTTGATTCTGGTCAATGGCACATGTTGGGTTGAGGGGCTTGATCACCAGTAGGAGGCATGTAGGAAATAGCTGATCAATGATTCTCTCTCATTATTGATGGTTCTATCTTTCTTCCTCTTCCTCTCTGAATCAATAAAATTACATATTACAAAAATAATAAATTGTGGCTCAAGTACTGACCTTTATTTGAAGTGATAAGAAACCCAAAATAATCTTATTAAGGATTAAATTTTTTCAAGTCCCATGAATCCTACTGAAAACGAGGGAGGCAAAGAAAAAAGGAAGGCAGGAAGGAAGACAGAGGACTTTAGACTAATGTGGCTGTAAAACCATGGTGGCCTGTACAAGAAAATAGAACTCTAAACAAACAAACAAACAAAATCTAAGCCTGTGAATGCCTTATAGTTTTAAAATCAAAACACTAAAGACAACCAATCACAACAACCAACTAGGGCCTAGTTAGTTGTTGTGATTGGTTGTCTTTAAACCATAACTAACCAAATAATTTACTTTCTTTTCTTCAGAGTTTCTCTGTATAGGTTTCCCTTTCAGCCAAGTGCTCCTAACCACTTCTGGTTGGTGCTTCCTGATTCCAGTCAATTTTTGCTCAAAAAAATTGAAGAAGGAAAGAAAATGTCATAATGCATTGACCATGCTTTAAAGTGTTTTTCATCTGTGTTTATTTCCCTGATAATTTTACTCACTGTCCTATTTGTGTCTCATATTCCTAAAACGTTACAACAGTCTCCTACAAAACAGGGAATCCTGAGCCTCAGGATTTACATACAGTCTGATTGAAATGCTTAGTCTGGCCTACCATCTCTACTGTACAGTGAGCTCCAGATAGGCAGTTAGCACATGCTAGATGCATGGTAGGCACTCAAAAAATGCAGTTAGCACATGCTAGATGCATGGTAGGCACTCAAAAAATGAAACAAATAATGAGAATAGAAGATGAAATGGCTGGGTTCTAAAGTAAATAAAATCCAATAATGCATCTTGCATACTCTAGGTTTCTTAAATTTCAGATATCTACATCCTACCATAATATTTTTCTTCATACTACTCATTGGTTTTCTAAATAAGATTTCTTTGAAGTTAAGTTTTATACAATCACTGTAAATGCAAAACCAGTATTGAGTAACATAAATAGGCAACAAATCAGAAAACAAACATAATAGAAATTTGATTTCTTTACTTGGTACGTGGCTACATGAGGTTTTTCTTTGTAATTATTGTTTTGTAGCAGCTTTACTGAAACATAATTCACATCTCATAAAATATAGTTATTTAAAATATATAAGCCATTGGATTTCAGTATATTCATAGAATTATCCACCCTCTGCACATAAGAGGCTTCTCAATTCAGAACGGGGATTAGTTTGTTGTGCAAGTTTAGCAATCTTGTCCATGGCTCTTTCCTTAAAGAAGATGAAATTCAGAATACAGTGACTGTCTCTGGAAATCAAATCTCCAATAGCGTGGCTGTGCATCTGAACCAATTAAAACAGGTTTTCAGTGGGTACTTGCAGAACTGGGTAGAGAAAAGGGCCCTATACTTTCTGCCCTCTTGGCTTTTAAGTTCACACTGTATGCATCCTTCTTCCCCCATGCAGAATCACAGGTGAGTGACAGTTCCACATCACAAAAGTTTCCTGAACAGCACTCCCCTGTGGGACCCTGATAAGAGTATTTCTTGCCTTTTGGTGGGTAAAATCCAGGCTTCCTTAGCTCAAGTCTGTGCATCAAACACTAAGCCACTAGAGTCCACCTGTCAAGGATCACAAGTTCTCTGATTAAAAAATAAAGCCTACTCATAGTACTGGGGGTCACCTGCCAACAGGGTCTTTGCCACAGGTATTATAAAAACTGACACAGAAGTGAGCAAGAAAGTCATTCTTCACCATGACAGATGACTCTTCCCTTTAAAAAAAAAAAAGCAGATGAATTTAGAGCACCTTAGCCAGACTCCTACAAACGTACAGGGGATTTTATGGAAAATCTTGACCTCCTATGCATTAGTTTTTTAATTGAATTTTCCACTCTTGAGATATTTAATAAACTCCTTGTCTCTCCCACTAAAGGTCATGCCAAAAATTAACATATATGATTATTCACTATGATCATCCACCTGAGCCCCAGTTTATAGCTGAAGTTCAACCTAACATTAAAATGCTCACTTATTGTGAAATGACTTGAAAATTAGCATATTCTAATATAAAAAATGAATTCTACCTTGAAATTTTATTTGAAAGATATTGGAGGAAGGAGCATGTCAACTAGTATCTTTCCAGAATATGAGCCCGGAATTTAAAAAACCCAAACTCTAAGGATGACTATAACTCACATTTCATTTTCAAGAGAGTGAAATATTGGATGGGTTCTTGTCAGTTGCCTACTTGGAGAACTTTCCCAAGTATAAGAGCTTTTATTTTTCCAGCTAACACATTCATACTTTTTCTCTCACAAAAAATAAGAATCAATTACACCCTAATTTTCTATTCCTTGGTCCTATGCTGGTCTCTAGCTTTTTGCCTTTTATGAGATTTACCCAACACAACTTGCCCATTTGACATGTTCAGTCTTGGCTAACTAGATAAAGATGGGAACTTGAGCCACTGGGCTTCAACATCTATCTACAACAATATTTTGGGTAGAAAAACAATCGGGATTCCTTGGTACTCTTGGTTTCTGGAAGGGGCAGCCCTCTGTCTTCATCATGTCAATGTGGGGAGTTTCAATGCATTTATACAAGAAGATCCTTTCACAAGAAAAGTGTTGGCCCAGGATCAAAGCAAAGTCATAACTAAAGACCTACAGTTTTGAAGTGTCACAGCAAGTCATGGTTAAAAAATCAAAAAGATTACCATGAGAGAAAGATATTCATGAGAGTACACAGTATTTTAGTAAGTGTCAGAGGGTGAGCAGCTAACAGAAGAAAATATAAAATGTATAGAGAGGATCAGAAAAAATCTGGGTGATTCTATGTGGGCTAGTTATGCAATTCTGAAGAAAGAGCATTAACTGGCCTGGCGAGATTTTTGCACATTTAGCTGGCAATGTTCAAGCATAAATGTTCAGCTCTCCTTTCAGAGAAAATGCCCATGGGTTTTACCTCACCTCAGCTTCTCTCAATTAGACCAAAAATACTAGGAAGGTATAGTGTTTGGCTTGAAGCCTTGAGATAAAAGAAAATACTCACCATAATGGAGAGTAATTTGAAATATCAGGTTGTCCAACTTGCAAAGGCATGAAAAAAGTGTATTTTTCAAGACTGGCACAGGAATTGGATCTCATTTCTTTCTCTCCTTTCCCTTTATACTTCCTTTCCTTTATTTCCTTCTTTTTCTTTCCACTTTCACTCTTCATTGCTATCATTTCATAAATGTTGAATTGTGACAAGTTATTCTAATGGGGAGAATAGAAGAGCCATAGCAGTAGCAAATTAAGATTACTGAAGTAACTAGAATTTGCTACCCCTGTATGATTTCAAAAAGCTCAAAAAGACTTCAAACACAGTACAAGGCTATTTCCATGACTTACCCCAGCTCACATTCCAAGGCATGCACACTCACTCTATTTAGTCCTCCAGCAATGGCTCTGAGGATCACACCCACAATAGCAGCAGCTCATCCACAACTTAGAAACTAAGAATTCACCCTTGCAAGAGGACATCTTCCCGTTGTTCTGAAATAGTTCAACTATGAATGTCAAGTAGAACTATTTTACTTGCATCATTCCTTCTGTTGGTTTTCATGTTTTGAACCCCCCCTTTAGTTTAATAGTGCAATGGTCTGATGTTTGTGACCCCAAAACATTCATAAGTTGAAATCTTAAGGTCCAATGTGATGGAAGGTAATTAGGTCATGAGGGCAAAGCATGGAATTATCATGCAACAAAGAGACTCCAGAAAGCTCCCTTCCTCCTTCTGCCAGGTGAGGGGACAATGAGAAGACAGTTAGGGACCAGGTGGCAAACTCTCACCAGACACCAAATCTGCTAGTATCTTGATCTTGGACTTCCGAATCTCCCCAGAACTATGAGAAATAAGTGTTTGTTATTTAAGCTATGAAATAAGATGCATAGTCACCTATATTTTCTTCTGTATACTTTGTGTTCATATTTTACATTAAACTATTTAAACTTTTTTGGGATTGATTTTAATATATGAAGTGTGAGAGAGGTCACTAACTTTAACTGATTTCCCCAATACTGTTTGTGAACTTATCTATTACTTTCCCATTGACTTATAATATTCTATTACCATTTTGTTGTTATTGCTGAGCCTCACTGGAGAATATTTTTTCCATTGCTTTTTTAGAGTGGAAGGAAGGGAGTAGAGACAGAGAGAGAAACACTGATGTGAGAGAGACACATCGATTGGTTGCCTCCTGCATGCACCCTGACAGGGGCTGGGTATAGAGTCTGTAACCATGATACGTGACCTTGACTGGAATCAAACCTGGGACTCTTCAGTCCATAAACTGATGCTCTAACCACTGAGCAAACTAGCTAGGGCCCATTGTTATCGCTTAAGTTTTAATAGGGCCATGCTAATATCCTATTAAAGAATTATTTCGAATAATCTCCTTTCTCTATGGTTATTTAAGAACAATGAGAATTTCAGGAAGTCTATGGTCTCTCACATAATTAATATTATTTATCACTGTGCTTAGCAAAATGCATAAAAGATAGAAGTCCCATAAGATGTTCTACTGTTCTCAGATCTATCAGAAGCTCTAGGTTGCCACAAGTGGAATCCAAAATAATCTAAACACTATTGTTAGTTTCTGGATTTTATGTCCATCTGAATAACTAAAAACCAGGTAGCAAAGATGACATACAGCAACTTCAGAGAGAATCCTTCTCACTCTGCAGTACCTGTGTTCTTTACAGCAGTCATACAACTGATACCCTCTGTTTAGGTTTATATGGATTGTTCTTGGTCTCTGCAATCTGCAGAACTTAAAGGAGACAAAGCAAATTATTTGTTGGGAGGAATTGTGCTCAGCCAGAACACGGTACTAACTTCATTTAGATAAACACTAGTCACCTGCCAAAATCCTCCTATCAGGATCAGGAAAATGCGACAGGATATCTAAGGACCAGGATTATAAACTGATCCTCTCTGTCCCAGTTATGCAACAGTCTGAGCAATAAGGTTATTAAAGACAATAAGATGAATGTCAAGAAAGAAAGAAAAATTCAGATTAGACAGAAATTAAATGAATCTGCCCATATGTGTTAGTTGTTGTTGTTGTTAATAGTAATATCACTGCATTTTGGCAGAAAGAATAGTTAGGAAAGATAGTTTTGCTTCCTAATAAATTCCCTTATGTATAAGCACAGGATAGCAATCACAAAGTGACAGTACCAACTATGCTGAGAGATTTAAATCATAATTTAAAAACCAAATTCACATTTTAAAAAAATCAAATTAGCTATAACTGAGAGACAAACAGTCCCCAGAGAAAATTCCAATCAAGGTCTGCAAATCATTTTGCCAATCACAACTTTCACTCATCAACATTCCTCAAATTTCTCCATCTCCTTCAATACTTAGAATTAATTACACAAAATTCCTCCTTTCCATGCTTTAGTTGCAGTGTCATTTATAAGTATAAATGTGGTGTGTGTGTGTGTGTGTGTGTGTGTGTGTGAAAGAGAGAAACGGAGACGGACACAGATTTATTGATCAATTTTGAAAATTAATTCAGGTTTATACTGGGAACTATTGCCTCACAATTTGAAAATAACCCCCAACATTGTAATAAATATACAATACCAATTTCCACACAACAGAATAAGACCTGCATAGGAGAGAGAGAGAGAGAGAGAGAGAGAGAGAGAGAGAGAGAGAGAGAGAGAGAGAGAGAGAGAAACTGTCTTTAAACTCCAAACTCACAGAACAATTTCTGATTATTTGTATCCCTGAAAAGGGAAGCTTTACTGTCTAGAAGTCTCAGTGCTGGGTTCCTTTAGATAAAAAATGTCCCTTGGAATATTTAAAAAATATTTTCATTTCCAAAAAATTGATTGACAAGTAATTTTTTATATAAACAGTTGCTGCACAAGTTAAAACAAACTTTCACATATGTTTAATTCTCTTAACCATGTCATTTAAATTGAAATATGCTAAAATTCTGAGACATCATTTTCTCAAAATGATGGCTGATTTTTGGAGAAAGAATGGGCAAAAGGGTCAACTAAACATTTATGTGAGGGTGGAAAGAGTAGCAGATGGAGAGGGTGCGTGAAGAAGACACTCACTGTACTTCATATGGCCCATTGAGGTTTCTGCTGACAATCTAGGGGCACTGCAACAACCCACAACTCTCACCCACCTAAGCCACTGGCAGCTAATACCATAAGTTATCACAACTAATGGAAGCAGACACAATGAAACCCACATACTTTTCAGGCAAATGTGTTACCCATTGGAGAGGCTATAGAATTAGCATAAGAACAGAAAGCAATGCCAAGGAGGTTGTATGGACTGAATGTTTATGCCAATCCCCAATTCATATGTTGAAGCCTAATGCTCAATATGATAATATTAGGAATTGATGCCTTGGGATGACTAGATCATGAGAGTGGAGCCCCTTATAATGATCTGAAGTGACCAGGGTTGTGCCTTTCTGCCCCATGAGCACACAGCAGCTAGGAAGCAGGTTCTCACAAGACACCAAATCTTCCTCCACATTGATGTTGGACTTCTCAGCCACCTGTGTGAAATCAAGTTCTGTTATTCATAAGCCATCCAGTCTAAGGTCACTTGTTACAGTAGCCCGAACTGATAAAGACAGGAGTACTTCAATGATGAAATTGTAAATCCTAGTGATCAATAGATAATCTAATAACCTCAGTTAGTGTTTGTCAAATTATGCCAGGTAGGTAACCAGCAAATAGGGTCTATGTGTAAGGCCAGAGCTGAATGAAAGATCTGGGGAGGCGGGGGAAGAGGGGAGGAAGAAGCAGGCAAATGATATTAGAAGAAATCTGTCTTCCTGGACTTAGCATCCATCTTTTTGATATCCACATAAGGTCCTAGAACCAATTCCCCATGGATAACAAGGGACAACTTACATTTTGGGGAAGTCAAAAATTATATGTGGAGCCAAAACCGGTTTGGCTCAGTGCATAGAGCGTCGGACTGCGGACTGAAAGGCCCCGGGTTCGATTCCGGTCAAGGGCATGTACCTTGGCTGCGGGCACATCCCCAGTAGGGGGCGTGCAAGAGGCAGCTGATCGATGTTTCTCTCTCATCGATGTTTCTGACTTTCTATCCTTCTCCCTTCTGCTCTGTAAAAAATCAATAAAGTATATTTTTAAAAAATTGTATGTAGATATTTGACTATTCAAGGGTCAGCACTTCACCCCCTCCATTGTTCAAGGGTAAACCATACCTAATACAAGACCTGAATTTGTGGCATATGTCTTCATTTTCATATAGCATCCCTGTGAAAAAAATAAGCAAGGAAATAAGTTTATATATTTAAGTTTTTAAAACAATAATCTAGACAGGTGAACATTTACTATTCTTGTATGTCTAGTTCCACAGTGATACAGACCGTTTACCATCCCCGTGGTAGCCATTTCAACTAAGAGCAACCTGATAGGAGAAAAAACTATGCACATAGATCAGTCAGCAAAATTCTTCCAACCAACATATATAACTAGGAAAAATTAGGTGCCTAAAGGTGCTAAACCAACTTTCTGATACAGTATTACAATGCTATCCCCTTGGTGAAAATTTCTTAGCTGGCTCAAAGCCTGTATCTATACATTTTTTAAAAACCTGAATGAACAATGATAATAATTTTGCATCCTGAGCATGTGGTCTTATTCATTGAGAAGTGCAGTCCCTATTTGTGTAGCAGTCACTATTCTCCATAGCACTTTGTTTTGTTCTTCTTAATAACAGAACCCTAGTGTTGTTCAGGCAGCTGTGTCCAGTGCCATGGGATGAGCAATGATCCATCTAAAATTAATCAGTGTAACCCCATTTCTGTTGACCAGATTGGCCTACAAATGAGCATGTACTTCTGATCAAACATATATAAAGAAAGTATTTTTTCTTCTGTGATACAGGGAAAAAGCAAGGACAAAGACCTCTTGTTCCTGTCTTCCATTCCTATTTTTGTGTGAAGATGTGCTACCTAGAGCCATCTTGCACACATGAGGTAATAAGTTTGGGAAAGAATCAATACACTGAGGTTGGCAATGTAGACAGATAAGAAGCAACTATTTTATTTTATTTTTAATTTAGTAAATCTTTATTGTTCAGATTATTACAATTGTTCCTCTTTTTCCCCCCCTTTAGCTCCCCTCCACCTGGTTCCCACCCTACCCTCTGCTCTTAGCATCCCCCATTGTCCTCATCCATAGGTGTACGCTTTTTGTCCAGTCTCTTCCCGTACCTCCATCACCCATTTCCCCCTGAAAATTGTCAGTCCACTCCCCTTCTATGCCCCTGATTCTATTATATTCACCAGTTTATTCTGTTCATCAGATTTTTTTTTTAATATATTTTATTGATTTTTTTACAGAGCAGAAGGGAGAGGGATAGAAAGTCAGAAACATCGATGAGAGAGACATCGATCAGCTGCCTCTTGCACGCCCCCTACTGGGGATGTGCCCGCAGCCAAGGTACATGCCCTTGCCGGAATCGAACCCGGGACCCTTCAGTCCGCAGTCCAACGCTCTATCCACTGAGCCAAACCGGTCTCGGCTGTTCATCAGATTTTTAATTCACTTGATTTTTAGATTCACTTACTGATAGACATGTATTTGTTGTTCATAATTTTTATCTTTACCTTTTTTTCTTCTTTTTCCTCTTCTTAAAGAATACCTTTCAGCATTTCATATAATACTGATTTGGTGGTGATAAACTCCTTTAGCTTCTTCTTATCTGTGAAGCACTTTATCTGACCTTCAATTCTGAATGATAGCTTTGCTGGGTGGAGTAACCTAGGTTGTAGGTTCTTGCTATTCATTACTTTGAGTATTTCTTGCCACTCCCATCTGGCCTGTATAGTTTCTGTTGAGAAATCAGCTGACAATCATATAGGTTCTCCCTTGTACCTAACTGTTTTTCTCTTGCTATTTTTAATATTCTCTCTTTGTCTTTTGCTCTTGGCATTTTAATTATGATGTGTCGTGGTGTGGACCTCTTTGGATTCCTTTTGTTTTGGGCTCTGTGTGCTTCCTAGACTTATAAGTCTATTTCTTTACCAGGTGGGGTAAGTTTTCAGTCACTATTTCTTCAAATAGGTTTACATTATCTTGCTCTCTCTCTTTTTCTGGCACCCCCATAATTCAGATGTTAGTATGCTTGAAGTTGTCCCAGAGCTCTTTATACTATCTTCAATTTTGGGGATTCTTTTTTCTTTTTTCTTTTCCGACTGAGTGATTTTTGCTTCTTTTTATTTCAAATGCTTGACTTGATTCTTGCATTCCTCTAGTCTGCTTTTAGGTCTCTGTATAATATTTTTTTTTTATTTCAGTCAGTGTATGCTTAATTTCTAGTTGGTCCTTTTCCATATCATTGAGAGTCTCATTGAGCTTATCGGCCTTTTCTAGGATATTCTTGAAAAACCTTATAACCATGGTTTTGAACCCTATATCCAGTCATTTGTTTTCCTCCATTTCTTTCAATTGTGATCTGTTTTCTCATCTCCGTATTTTTGCTGCTTTTCTGAGTTGGTAGAGTAGCTTTGTGTGGTAGGTGTCTGTGGATTCCCTTTTCACGTCCCGCGGGTCCAGGGTTCCAATGCCAGGGTTCAGCGTCTGGAGGAGGCCGCACACAAATGAATAGAGACTTAGAAAAGCATAAATTGGGGAAATGGGGACCAGGTGATAGCCAATCTCTAGTGGAAAGACTGCCCTGTGCTCTGGCCTGGCCATCCCTTTTATTAAGGCTATGGGATCCACCCATAGCCCCCAGGCAGGAAATTCCAACAACAGAAATACAGAAAGAACAAACAGAGGTGTTTCAGTTAACAATGTTTTTAGCTCTGACCTTTCAGAGCAATTAAGGTTGTTTACCAGCCTCCTGGACTTCCTGTCCACATCTTTCTATTAGTGAGACAGGATTGGTTTCCACCTGGTGTACTCCAGGGTACAGTGGCTCAGCCTCCCCAGTTACCTGAAGTGAAAATTCTTGGTGCAGCTCTTTATGGGCTGCACAGTCTTATTGTAGTTAAACCTAGATTATTGTTTGTATTACTGGGAGGGGTTGACCTCCAGGTCAATTGCCTGTGAGGATCAGCTGTCTCTGTGCTGGGAGAGCTCCTGTGCTCAGCTTGGATGGGGTGGAGTCTCAGGGCTGAACAGACAGCCTTGGTTTCCCATCAGCCCCGCCCTAAGAGGCCCCTGGGTCTCAGTGTCCTTCAGCAATGGCTGCATACACTTCTGAGAGCAAGCTGCCCTCAAGTTTTGCCTGTTGCCAGACAGTCCAGTTTCTCCCTGAGTGAGTCTGGATACCCAAAGTCTCAGCCGGAACTGGAGTACAGTGCAGTCGGGAGGTTTTGTTTCCCTCCAGAACTAGAGAGCCAGCCACACACTCAGCTGCCCACCCTCCCCGCGAGTGCAAGTGCATGTGTGCCTCCACAGCTCCTCTGAGTCTCAGTGTGCTTCCTCCTGACAGTCCAGTTTCACCTGGACTGAGTTCTTCAAGTCTCACCCATTATTGGAGTTCAGCCGAGTGGGGAGCTTTTGTCTCCCTCTCTGTTCAAAAAAACCAGCCGGGAATTCAGCTGCCCACCCTTTCCACACACGTGTCTCTGCATCTCCATGGCTATCCGCACCTTCTCTAGGTCTCAGTGTCCTTTTCCCTTTCCTTCTAGTTGTAGAATTTTCACTCAGTCAGCAGTCCTGTGGTTCTGGATGATGTCTGTTTTGTCTTTTAGTTGTTGTTTTGAAATTGTTGTGCGAGGCAGCAGTATAGGAGTTTACCTATGCCACCATCTTGGTTCCTCCATGAAAAGCAACTATTTTAAATCTTCACCAACTCATTCCTCCCCGTTAATATGCAGCTCACTTTCTGCTTTACACAACTCTCTCAATTTCTTAGAAATAATCACAGAGTCCCTGACATTCACTCTCATCATTTCCTTTATTTGTTGTAGTCATTAAGTTGTTCACCAAATACTCCAACTAGTCACCTTTTTAGCATTTTTTACTCTCACTCTCTCTGATCCCCTAATAATTGGAGAGTGGGTAATGAGTTCTTACAATAATTCCTATGGAGAAATGGCATGTGTTTCTCTGGGGTCAGAGCATTTAATTGCAAGTAGGAGACCTGCCAGAGATCTTTTCCCCTCAATATACAAACCAGCAATATCTGAGCTCCATCAAAGTTATCGTGATAAGCAAAGTAGAAATGTAGTAGTGTGAGAATTAAGTTATTTTTAAAATGCTAAGATTTTAAAGTTGTTTGTCATTGAAGAATATTCTAGCCAATTCTCACTGAAACATCTTTCCTCTACATCACAAAATATGCTATCACTCCTGCCATTTTAGATGTATTCTTCCCTTTGCTCTCTCTCAGTAAAACTGTTCCATCAATCACTCTCTCGCTCTCTCTCTTTCTCTATTTTCAACATTTCCTTCATTTCATTCAGGAAAAAAAATTCTACCAGTATTCCTATATTTTCAATTTTTTTAAAAAATGTCCTTTATCAAGTTTTTATACTTCCTCTAGCTTCCATTATGTCCTGCCTGAGACAATCTACATGTTGTGTTCATTTATATATCTCCCATTCTACTGAAAACATTCTTCCCAAAATGATTTATGCAATTCAGTAGCTCAATTAAATAGATCCTGTGCTGGATGTGCTGGTCAATTTATTCTACTGCACAAATTTCTTCTGACTTAAAGTAGCCAGTCCACACCCCTTCTAATTGAAACTGCTGTGCCACAGCCCACAGACTCTGTCAAGTAGACCTGAATATTCTTTCTACCATGAGATTCCCCCAGGCAACTCCCCAGCCCAGTCACAACTGATTAAACAGAAGATATCTGATCTAAAGGCAATCAACCATAGGATGGCCAAAAACTTGTGATTTGTGTGCACAGGCTCAAAAAGAAAATCTTGACATGAATTTGAACTAAGATCAAAGAAAAGTTGGCAGTTGGTGAGGAGGCAATGGATCTAGGGGGTCACTGTGGCCATATGCTAATATAAGAAACCACAGAGAAAGGTGTAGACTGAGAATAGGTAACTAAGCAGCTGCTCAGAGATGACCACTGGGAAAGGGATGAGGGTATAGCTTTGGCTTTGGGTGGCCTTTCAGATCTCAGCAGCCAGTTCTCTTGTTGTCCAGTTGTGTATGGATTTTATTCTTGAATTTATTTGAAACTCCATAAAGTACCCTTAAAATAAACCCCAATTACTGTCATTGAGTGGACTTCTTCCTAGCAAAAGATCCTTTTTAAATCTTTATTATATTTTGCCTCCTTATAACATTTTACACTATTGACCCCTTCCTGGCTTCTCTGACTGAATGTAGGTTTCCTCTGCTCTGTCTCCTACCTCTCATTTTTTCTCAGTCTCCTTTGAGACCTGCTCTCCTGCTGCCAATCCTTTAAATGTTAAGAATGCTAGCGTTTCTGTTGGCCTCAGCCCGTTTACCCAGGAGCCTTTCTCACTCTCATGTCCTCAGCTCCAATCCAGCTAGAAACTCTCAGGTCTTTTATAATTCTGTCCAACTAGCCTGTCTTTTTGGAATATCACATTTGCATTTACTAACATAATCATTCAGTTACCAGTCATATGACTTTACATTTTTCATTTTGAAGGGTAGTTTATAACATTATAGGGAATGTCAGTGAACAAATTCTCATCACTGTAATACATTAATGTGCAGTGACAACTTTTCAACAAACATCTGATAAAGACACTTCAGTAGAAGAATCTAGAGCTTAATATAATATAAATTTGCTTAATCTTTTGTTTAAATTTGTTCAGAAAGCTTTGGTTATATGCTAGAATATTGGAATTTTAATTTTTATGAAGGAAATATACATCAAGGTAATGACTGAAGTCAATAATGAGTTGGGGGCATCACTACATATATAGTGTGGAGCAAAAGTAAGTTTATAGTTGCTTGTATGGGAAAATACATGCAGGTTATAATTATTAAAATAGCTTTAATTAACTCCATGTTTTGTGTATTCACAACTATAAACTTACTTTTGCCATGCCCTGATATAACATCAATATGACAAGGAGTTTGTCAGGAATTGATTTTAAGGAAATTTAAGACCAAAATATCCCATTATCTCATTTTATAGATGAAGAATTGGAGAATTACACAGTCTCCTTGGCGGTCCCTCATATCTGTCTCTTGCTTCAACAGTGTTTAAATGGAACAGACTCAGGGACATCCCTTCTTCCCGCCTCTGACCACCCTCCAACCTCTTTTCCAGTCACCACCTTCAGAACCACCTTAACCATCCTCAGCCTCCCAAGACCAACCAACACAAGGGGTGTGTGTATGTGTGTGTATTATTTGTTTGTTTTACCTTAGCTCAGTGGAGGCTGCTATCAGGTAACCTTCCTCTGTGTGCCTCCTCTCTCTGAGCTTTATTTCAACATCTGGCTCTGGAGGGTATGGGCCACTTCTTCCTCCAGCTGGTTTAGAAGTGCAAGGGTGCTGAGTGTCTCTGAACCATACAAAACCAGCGCCCTGGCCACATGCTCTTCCAGGATGTGCTGACACTTTCCCAAGGTAAGTGGGGCAAACTCATGGAAATTGCCATGGCCTTGGAGAGGAACCCGAACCAGGCCCCTTTGGATCTGTATGCCCTAAGTTCTACCTCTGCAGACCCTCAGCTCTGTGGCTTCCTGGAAAACCACATCCTGAATGAAGAGGTGAAACTCATTAAAAAGATGGATCACACCTGACTCACCTCTGCAGCCTGTGTAGCCGCCAGGCTGGGCTGGATGACTATCTCCTGGAAAGACTCATCCTCTGGCATGATGAGAAGCCTTTGGAGTCCAGAGCCTTTGAAGAGGCCCCGCTGCATTTCCCTGGTATCTGGCTTTTGCAGCCTCTCCCTGAAAGCCTAGGTATCATTTTAACCACCCTGGAGCCTCTCCCATGCATTGAACCAAATGAGAACAATACAACTTTTTGCAGAAAAAAAAATAATGAAAGAACAGGAGAGTCAGGGAACCCATGATTTGCCCAAGTGACACAGTTAACTCATAGCAAAGTTGGACAGTCATTAATATCACCTGACTCCTTACCAGTACACTATGATTGATTAACTGCTCTCACACTTACCAAGAGAAAAATGGCAAGAAAAACATTGAGGACTGAAGAAGAGCTAGGCAGGAGAGCATTTCTCCTCTCAATAGAATGGCCGTCTATTACAGCACTTTCTTCCCTTTAGACTACTGCATATGGAAGTGGGTACTGTGAGAGCTGGGGTGTGAGAAAGGCTAAACAATGTCTCTTTGATGAGCTTGGGAGGACTCAAACTTCTCTCTCTTCTTCTTAGCATAGTTAAGACAGCTGCAGAGATGTAGCAAAGCTTCAGTCCAAGAACTTGAGGTCCCAGCATCATGAAATCACCCCAGAAAGAGAAATAAGGTGAGCTTTAAATCAAGTTTGGTAAAATAGTGGTGACAGATAAAAGGTTAGTGAAAAATACACCAACATACAAATGAAGAATAAAGTCAGCCCTGATTTGTGCAATGAGGATGGACTCACAGCCCCGCACCAGTGCTGCATCAACAACTTCGAGGAAATTGTCAAGCTGCTCCTTTCCCATGGTGCGAACGTGAACACCAAGGACAACGAGCTGTGGATGCCCCTGCATGCCGCAGCCACGTGTGGCCACATCAACCTGGGAAGATCCTCGTCCGGTATGGGGCCCACCTGCTCCGTGTCAACTCCGATGGGAATATTCTGTATGATCTCTGCGAGGATGAGCCCACCCTAGATGTCATTGAGATGTGCATGGCGTACCAGGGCATCACTCAAGAGAAAATCAACAAGATGCAGGCAGCAGCCCCCTATTGATTTCATCAGGAAAATGCTCTAAAGTATTGTATTAAAACTATATTGAGGACTCCCGTTCTTTCCAGGCTACTTTGTGGCAACTTGAGATTTTTGAGCATCACCTGCTCGAACTCTGCCTTCGGATTCTAGGAGGAACGTCAGCCTGCGGCCGGTCTAGCGTTGGATCCACTAACAGAGCCTAACGCCCCCTCCACTGGGTCGTCGTCTCAGCTGTCCAATGAAGAAGATTCAGGAAATCTTTCACCCCAACAGGACAGAGAAGAATATGTACTGACGACGAGTTATGGCTTGGTCTAGAGGAGACGTGGAGTGAGCACAATGGCAAGTCTTAAAAGAGACCTCAAAGGACTGTTTCCAACATGGCTGAGGAGAAGGAATGAGGCTATTCAAAACCGCAAGAAGAAAAACAAGAAAAAAAAACAATAATTGATTGTGGCTGTAGTCATTGCCTACAACACCCAGGTACTTTTGGTCTTATTAAGGATTATGACGTGGTTTTGGCTGGCTTGTGTCAGCGGAAAGAGGATCAGCCTGAGAACTGATGGGTCCCGGATTCAATTCCAGTCAAGGACATATGCTCAAGTGGGGAGCATCATGGGGAGGCAGCTGATCAATGATTCTCTCTCAATCATTGCTGTGTCTATCTCCCTCTCCCTGCCTCTCTGAAACAAATAATATATATAACAAAACTCACACCTTAAAAAAAAAGAATTATGACATGGCATACACTGTATTCTTGTACTCATTTGAGTTGTAACATTTTTTTTATGTACTCTTGCAATTTTTAGTAGCAAGTGTGTGTATAGGGCATCTTTAATAAATTTGAGGCAGGTTTGAAATAAAAACTATATTGAGGCTACTTTTTTCAATGTTTCCTGTGTTCAACTGTTTTTTTTTTTAAGGTATATAAGTGAATATGTGTATGTGTATACGTGAGAGTACATATGTATATCTCTATGTATTTATGTGTGTGTATCTTATCTAATAAAGAGGGAATATGCTAATTGATCCTCATGCTGTCACAAAGATAGCAGCATCCATAGCCAATAAGGAGCATATGCTAATTGACTGCCACACCCTCAAAGATGGTCGTGCCCAGTCCCCTCAGCCCTGCCAGGGCAGCATACACTTGGCAAGGCATGCCTGCCTCCGGAGTCCCCCAGTCCCTTCAGCCCCCCAGCCACCCAGGGCCAGTTCAAGGGGCAGGCAAGCCTCGAATGGCAGCTGCCCAGACACCCAGAGCTGCCCGAGGCTCAGGTAACCAGGGCTGGCTGAGGCTTTCATTGCTAGCAGTGGGAGCAGCAGAGGTGTGATGGGACATTACCTTCCCCTAATTGCCTCAATCCCCTGGGGGCTCCCAGACTGTGAGAGGGGGTAGGCCAGGCTGAGGGACCACCCATCCATGCACTGGGTCTCTAGTTCTATATATAAATGTATTTACTAATTAAAGGAAAGAAAGAAGGGAAGCTACTGCTATAGCTTTAACAGAAAGCCTCATCTGAATTGGGAAAAAGTAAATCCAGGGGTTCAAACACCAGGCTTCTGCCACTTAGTGATAGCATATCAGGATTATGAGTTAGCTTTTCTAAAGTGTAAAATGAATCTTTTAAAAGCACATGAGACTGGCTAGCATTGCTCAGTGGATAGAGCATCAGCCTGCAGACTAAAGGGTTCCAGGTTCCTGGCCAGGGCACATGCCCAGATTGTGTGCACGTGATCCCCAGTGTAGAGCATGCAGGAGACAGCCAATTGGAGATTCTCTCCCATCATTGATGTTTCTAACTCTCTTCCCTTCTCCCTTCCTCTTTAAAGGCACATGAAATGAGAACCAAAATGGTGATATAGGCAAATGCCTGTACTTGCTGCCTCCCACAACATCAAAATTACAGCTGGAATACAGAACAACCATTATTCAGAACCACCGGAAAGCTGGTGAATGGAAGTCCTACTACTAGAAAAGAAAAGAAGAAAACACACTGAGACTGGTAGGAGGTGAAAAGGCAGGGAATGGGCCACCCACATGTGCCACTTTTTTAATCAGGAGGGAGATCTTCTCTGCAGTAGCTTCCCAGAGGAGCAAGGGATCCCAGCCCCATACCAGACCCCCAGCCCAGGGTCCTAGAGCTGGAAAAGAAGTCCTTGTAACTACGGGCTGTAAAAACCAGAAGGGATTGGGAGTCATGATGAACAGTCTGCTGGAGACCCAACTGTTCCTCTTAAAAGGCCGCACAAAAACTAAACTTATAAGGTTCTGCTTTCTCTAAGCTCCAGCTAGGGAAAACTGGCACATATGAGGAGGAACAGGATTGTCTGTCACTGAAGCAGAAACTTGGGGCCCACTTTCTCCCAGATGGAGATGCTTGCAGGAGTCATTGTTCCTATGCTGGGACCTCCCCAGTCACAGGGCTGACTGGAAGCCATCTCTGTTTGCTCCACCCTGAGAATTCCCTGAGACCCCACCTCATCTAATTTACAACCCCACCCAAGCTATGTGCAGCAGCTTTTGCATATGAATGGCCTGTCCTTACTTAGGCTAAAATCTCTCAAACATGCTTTAGCTGGGTCAAGGAACCCCAAACCTATCAATAAAATGTTCAAGACCCGACACCAGCACCAGCCTGCCTTGCTTCACAATTGGGCCTCATCTGAGCACTTCCAAACCTGATACATAGAAGAGGAATCTTCAGATCTCTCTGTAGCTCCTGCTGGGTGGCCCCAGGCATTGGTTGACTTTACATCTCCCTGGAGACTCAAGAGCCAGTATACCCAGTGGTTAGCATCAGATCATAACAGATTATAACTTTACAAATCCATAAGCAACACACTCAAGGGGCAGACTCAGTGAGCACCAAAGCCCCACTAAAGAAAGTCCTGCTCCGTAAGGGTACCTCCTGCATAACAGTTTTCCCACTGTAGTGGCAGCTGGTCCTCACAGCCAATTGCCTATATGTCAATTCCTCCAAGTGACACCAATAGCAATCAAGTTGCAGCTACAATAAGACTGTGCACACAGCCCACAATGGGTGCACCTAGAATTCCCAGCTCAGGTGACTGGAGAGGCTGAGCCACTGAGTCTTCTAACACCTACTACACAAAGCCACTCTACCAACTCAAGAAGACATAGCAGCTCTACCTAATACATAAAAACAAACACAGAGAAGCAGCCAAAATTCAGAGACAAATAAAAATGTCACAAAAGAAAGAAATGAACGAAAGCAAACTACTGAATATAGAGTTCAAAACCATGGTTATAAGATTACTCAAGAATCTTCTAGAAACCTCCATAGGACTTAGTGAGCATTTCAAGGATCTTAGTGAGAATGCCAAAAAATGGAAAAGGGTCAGACAGAAATTAAGCATACAGTGACTGAAATAAATAATAATATATAGGATTCAACAGTAGATTAGAGGATCCCAAGAAGCAAATCAATGATCTGAAATATGAGGAAGCAAAAAACACCCAACCAGAAGAGAAAAAAGAAAAAAGATTCTAAAAATATGAAGATTGTGTAAGGAGCCTCTGGGACAACTTTAAGCATACAAACCAACATTCACATTATGGGGGTGCCAGAAGAAGAGAGAGAGTGAGATATTGAAAATTTATTTGAAGAAACAATGACAGAAAACTTCCCCCATCTGGTGAAATAAATAGAATTACAAGTCCAGGAAGCACAGAGAATTCCAAACAAAAGGAACTGAAAGAGGGTCACAGCAAGACACATCATAATTAAAATGCCAAGGGCTAAAGACAAAGAGAGAATATTAAAAGCAACAAGAGAGAACCAGTTTGTTACCTACAAGGGAACACCCATACAATTGTCAGCTGATTTCTCAAAAGAAATTATGCAGGCCAGAAAGGATTGGCAAGAAAAAGTAAGAGTGATGAATAGCACAGACCTACCACTAAGATTACTCTACCCAACAAAGCTATCATTTAGAGTTGAAGGGCAGATAAAAAGCTTCACAGACAAGAAAAAGCTAAAGGAGTTCATCATTACCAAACCAGTATTATATGAAATATTAAAGGTTATTCTTTAAGATGAGGAAGAAGAAAAAGATCAAAATATTAACAAAATGGCAACAAATACATATCTATCAACAATTGAATCTAAAAATCAAAGGAATAAGAAATGTAATGAACAGAATAAACTGGTGAATAAAATATAATCAGGGGCATGGAAATGGAACAGATTGATGATTCTCAAAAGGAAAGGGAGTGGAGGGGCAGGAAGAGATTAAACTAAGATCTTATATGTATATATGCATTACCTATGGACACAGATAATAGGGTGACCAAGGCCTGGGGCAGGGTGGAGCCAGGTGGAGAGGGGGTATGAGGAGCAAAGAAAAAAATTGGCACATCTGTAATAATCTCAACAATAAAGATTAAAATATCCTATATAATAAAAGCCTAATATGTTAAGTATCCAGTCATCCAGCTGGCCGTTAACCAATCAAAGCAAAGTATGCTAACCAATATCCACCCAATCAAAACTGAGTAAGACAGGCTGGGCACATCCTGGAGCCCTCCCGCAGTCCCTCCCCAGCTTGCCAACCTTCCATGTCCCTCCCTGGCCTCAATTGTGCACCGGTACGGTCCCTGGGCCTGGTCTGTGTCCTGTCGCAAACTGGGCTGAGCAACCCCCCTGAGTGCACAAATTTTGTGCACCAGGCCTCTGGTATTTATAAAATAACAAATAAAAATAAAAGTACATGAAAGTTTTGAGGTTATGAAAAACTATATATTTTTACTAGATGCCCTATGCAAGAATTCATACACCAGTGGGATCCCTCAGCCTGGCCTGTGGGATAAGGCTGAAACTGGCTCTCTGACATACCCTGAGGGGTCCCAGATTGCGAGAAGGTGCGTGCCAGGCCAAGGGACCTCACTGGTGTATGATCAGAGCCAGGGAGGGATTCAGGAGGTTGGCCAGCTGGGGAGGGACCATGGAAGTGCTCAAGGGTATGTCCAGCCCATCTCACTCAGTCCTGATTGGCCAGACCCCAACAGCAAGCTAACCTACAAATCGAAGCGCCTGCCCTCTGTGGTCAGTGCACATGATGTGACTGGTCAACTGGTCAAATGTCTGCCCCCTGGTGGTCAGTGCACGTTATAGAGAGCAGTTGAGAGGCCTTAGCATATCATTAGCGTATTATTGAACAGACAACCGGATGACCAGACACTTGGCATATTAGGCTTTTATTATATAGGACTAGAGGCCTGGTGCACAAAATTTGTGCACGGGGGAGGGGGAGTGTCCCTCATCCAGAGGTTCCTCTCCTTCTCCCACACAGCCTCTGCGGAGATGTTTGTCCTGGGGCCTCTTCAGAACTCCAGCACATGAAGCCATGTCGTGTACTTGGGGGCTTGGGCTTTCAGATCTGGCTTCCCTGCCTGGCATAGTGCAAATTTGCTGCCCCGGGCCTGTTCTCTCCCTCCAGGTGGTAGGAGAGGGTGGGACCAGTTCAGTCGGGGGCGCAGACAGCCCGCCCTCTCCCGCTAGAGGTGCTGAGAGCCACCCTCTCCCGCTGTGCCAGCCAGGGGTGCTGAAGGCTGCTCTCTCCCACTGCAGCCCTGCCCCTCACCTCACGCCTGCCCCCCGCTCCTGATTGGCCAGCCCCCAGGTGCTCCCTGCCACCACCACCACCACCACCACCGCTGCTGCTGCTGCCACCGCACCTTCCCCTCACAGCGCCTGGGCCCTGGGTGCTCGCCGCCGCCATTTCATCTCCACCCCCCGGGGCCCCACCCCCTGCTCCTGATTGGCTGGTAGCATAGCCAATCAGTAGCCAAGGTAAGGTCACATTTTCATGTTACTCTTTTATTAGATAGGATTATATAGGATATATAGGCATATATATTTCTTATCTTGTTATATATTTTTACTAGAGGCCCAGTGCATGAGATTCGTGCCTAGGGAGAGGGGATTCCCTCAACCTGGCCTGTACCCTCTTGCAGTCCAGGACCTCTCAGGGGATATCCACCTCTTGGCTTAGGCCCAATCCCCCCAGGGAGTGGGCCCAAGCTGGCAATTGGACATCCTTAGTGCTGCCACAGAGGTTGGATAGTCTCCTACCACTGCCACTGTGTTCGCCAGCCGTGAGCCCAGCTTCTGGCTGAGCAGTACTCCTCCTGTGGGAGTGCACTGACCACCAGGGGGCATCTCCTGCATTGAGCAATCTCACCCTAGTGGTCAGTGTGCATCATAGTGACCAGTCATTCTGTCGTTTGCTCAATTTACATATTATACTTTTATTATATAGCATAGTTACAGTTATAATTGCTACATGAGTATGTATGTTCACACACTATATAGTATCTATCTATATAAAGCCCAAATATGCAAATCGACCTAATGGTGGAATGACCTATGAAACGGCGGTCGGTAGTGGGTGAGACAGGCGAGCAAGTGGTGCCAGGCCAGCCAAGGTGGGTGCCAGCTAGCAGAGGGAAGTGACCAGTGGTGGCAGCACTGGGCGCCAGCTCCCCAGTCAAGGTAAGCCCACCAATCGCCCCACCAGTCACCCCACTGATCAGTCCTGATTACCAGTCAGGCCTAGGGACCCTACCCTATATATTGGGAAGAGTCTCTTAGATTTAAAAATTAAAACCTGGTAAGGCTGCTCTAACACTGAAAAAAAGGATGATGCAGCGATGACATGCATGGACTCTGGCTTGCACATTTTGTGTTTAGCCCCAATTCTGACACTTATAACTGTGTGAGAAAGCCAATTACTTAACTTCTCTCTGCTTCAGTTTTTCCATGCATAAAATAGGGGGAATGGCCCTCTGACTCAGAAGGATCATGTTATGTACTATTTTTTGTAAACAGGGCAAAAATATGTAGCTGCCCACACAACAGCAAGATGCCTTTCACCTGTATGAAAAGTATGGTCACTGGTGCATGCAGCATCCAGCATCCAGGATTTTGAGAGGGATTTCCGACTGCCAGTTTAGGCCCAACATCCCCCAAGGAGTCTCAGATTGCTAGAGGGCACAGACCAGGTTGAGGGACCCTCCGGGCACAAATTTTGTGCACCAGGCCTCTAGTATAGTTATACAAACACATACATACACACAACGTGACAAAAACAAAATCTGTAGGTTCTAATTGAATTTTGCATATATTATGCCAAAAGAAAACATCCTTATTTCTCAGGAGAAGATAAAATAACCAAAAATTGAGGGAGCTGTTTGCTGTAGCTTTGAGTCAATGGCTATATTGAATCCAAAATTCTGGAAATGTTTTGAATGCCTACTCTGTGCAATAAGTCTATGTCAGATCATTTATATTCGGAGATACCCACATCCAGGGTAAACTCAACACCTCTCTTTAGAATAGCAGTGCCACAGACGGACATGTCCCATGCTTTAGCAGCTAATTATTTTTACTGTTCAAGCATATATTAAAATGCCCTTTTATGGCAATGTGCAGAGTCAGCCTGTAAACCTTAGAATCTCTCACATATTGTTAGTCCTCAAACTCTGCTCTCAGTCCCAAGGCAAAACTCCTTAACCCAGAGTCACCTCCTCCCAACCAATGGGAGATCCTCATTTCTATGCTTTCTTGCTCCACAAATTCTGTGAACACTCCCTCTGACTTGGCCATATTAAATAATGGCTTCCCAGATCTCCCCTTTTCCAGCCCTAATTTCCTATTTTCCATTATCCAAAATGGCCAGGGACCCTAAACCTTGCCCTACATCTTAACACTTTTTGATGATTTTATGTTTTCTTATAACACCTAATTGTCTGCTCCTCAGGCCCCTCCCCTCAGAGACACCTGCTGACACCAACACTTCAAATCCACCAGATCCATCTCCACAGGAGCTGCCAAGTCATCCTCACTCTGAACAGACATTGACCTACATTAAAGCCAATACACAAGATAATCACTCTCAGCCTACCAGATGAAAGTGTTCTCAGTCTGCACATATTTCAGGAAGTGTTCTGCAACAGGAAAAATTTCAAAGGCCAACAGAAATGAATCTCTCTCCTTGAAGACTGTCACCAACCCCAAGTTCACCATGGTCCTTATTTTCAGGAAACTAAACAATTCACTCACATGTTGTTATTTTAATGTCTTTACCTTTTGTCAGTGTGCTGCTCTGTTTAAAAGCTGCTAAATGTTTGGGATCAGATATCTGCTCCTCAAAATCTGCTACTTTTGGCACAGTTTTCAGTAATACTTAAGGGTACTGTTTTAGACAATTGCAGGAATTCTCTATGTAAGCTTACAAAGGGCCATTCTCTTAAAAGGCCCTGGATTGCACTCTCTCATTTGGTACATTGTCAAGTACAAACAGATTTGCTTCCCTCTATGTTTAATGTAGCCACAAAATAAAAGTATGTTGAGTCCCTTCACGCTGAGACTCCTACTAAATCACTCCCTAGTATATTACACTTATTAATGGGTTGTGTTTATTGTCTTTCCACCAGCTAGAAGGTAAGCACCAAAGAGGGCAAGTATTTGTCTTTGCTCTCTGACTAATCCCAGTAGCCTGCAACAGTTCCTGGCACAAAGTATAAGTTCAACTTATTTACTAAATGTATTAATTAATTACTGTCCTGCTATAAAAGTTTAAATGCTTTGGCAGTTGGCATGCTGAAACAAGATATACATTTTTAGTGGAGGAATACGTTTTGGGCTTTGAGTGAAAATGAAAAGGAAATCATGAACATTCCATCCATTCATAATAGTATGAACTATCCCATGAGGAATAAAAAACATAATATTTCTTTGTGTTCCAAAATGAATCAAATCTGGCTCAATAATCCCCAAAAACAAGTTTTTGAGCAATCCAATAAGTGTCATCTACTTGGATTACCTCTCTTTCCACTCTTTCAAACAAGAAATACAGAACCATGAGCTTCAGAAAAATGGGACAGGGGCTACTATTCTATTTTGGTCACCCATGTTTTGAATCTATGGTAAGAAAAAAAATGGCTCCACCCAATGGCTCTCTCCATCTCAGTGAGGAGCCATAGGGATCCTCACTGGAGCTCCTAAGACTTGAGTACCTAGTGCCCCATCTACATGGGCACCCACACAAACATCTCCATAGCAGAATCCTGTATCCACAAAGGCATTGCTTGTCAGTGAGATCAGATCTCTGTTACTAAATGAAACTATAAACCCCATTTTATTTTCCAGCCCTCAAGTATCCATTCAATATTCCAGAATTCCTTTCATTTTACCTTAAATCCTTCCCCTTCTCATCTATCTCTCATAATGTTGTTCCGTGGTTTGTCCTTATAGATGGATAGACGCCAGGCCTTAGGAACACAGGAGAACCTGGTCTGTTGTTTTCAGGAAAAAAATAAAATTCAGGCTTTGAGACATTCCTATAGTGGTGGACTGGGGGTTCAGCTAGGATTAAACCCAAAACAACAATGACCTTAAAAAGACAAATTTTTATTTTACTTCCCTCAAAAAAAGTTCTGAGAGATCCCTCATAGATATGAAAACTTCTACCCTAATGCTTCACCAGCAATAGCATGCCATCCATGACCTAAGGTGACTGCCCATATTTAACCATGTGGGAGAGAGTAAATGGTGCATGTCAGATGTCTTTTAAGATTCCCCAGACCTGCCATAATCTCTCATTGCATCTCATTGGCCAGTATGTAGTCAGACAGTCCAACTCATTATGCAAGAAGCTGGAAAATGTAGCCTTTATCCCATATGGCTAGATTGGATACAGAGAGGACAACCAGTAGTTTATGCTGTACAGGGCGAGCATTCATTCTGCTTTTTCATGATGAATTGGCAGCGGTGAAAAACAGAGCTCAAGAGTTTTCTCAATAGATCACTAAGCTTATTGAAATATTAATAAATAATTCCTTTATCCTTCAGGTTTAAGAACAACTAAAGTCTCAATTTCCACTTGCCCCTCACTTTACATCAAGGTTAAAGAGAAAGAGACAGTCATTTGTCATCAGAACCTTCTTCTCAGAACTTCTTTTGTGATTTGACTTGGTCTCAGATAAATGAATAGATAGTCACAAGATATGTAATACTGAAAGAAAGGTGTGCAAGACAAGCAAAATCTAAAATCAAGGCTAATTTCAATTCTATTAAGGTTAGAAATGAGGCATTAAAGTAATAAAATAGGTGCTATTATCCAGTCCATACCTGCAATCCCCTAAATTATAAACGTAAAGATTTAGCATTATATTTTATAGTCCCAGAATCTTCTGTATAGCCAGTACTCAATGGATCTCTGCTGCACTGAGTCGGAAGTAGATACTGAACAACACATGCATCAGACCTTAGTGAAAAAAATCCCTGGGCATTATTGGTTCAGTGGTGAGAGTGACAGAAAAGAGCACTGCACCTAAGGTTAGCTGGCTTAGGTTCTATAACCATCTTCACTAATTATTGCTTATTTGACCTCTATCTTTATATTGATCTTACTACCAGTAAGTAATCCAGATCAAGAAATATCTGCAACTCGAGGAATAATAAAAACAAAAAGACATAAAGGATAAAGAGCCATATTCTAAGGCATTGGATGACCTCTCAGTAAAGCTTCCCATAGTAATAAAGGTGACAACCAGAAGCAGAAACCACGAATCACCCAGGGAATGACCTTCATGGAAGCATCTAGGCTTCCTTTGCCTTGGCTCAGGGCCTCTGAATGGGTTCATGTCCTTGTCCTGCAACTCCAGTGATCTTGATAAAGACAATGAGCAGAAATGTGCTCAGACATCCTTGAAAGGCCCAGGAGTCATCAGGAAATAAGCACTCTGTCTTAAGAGGATGTTCCAACCACTGTTCTAGTTGACCACATACATCCCCATGTTGAATGTTCTTTGGAATCTCAGTGTGATTGGAATTAAATTCAGATCCTAACACCTATTTCTTATCTTAGGAACTCAGTAAGTTCAATAACTTTTAAATCAATTGTTAGAGCCGAGACCGGTTTGGCTCAGTGGATAGAGCGTCGGACTGCGGACTGAAGGGTCCCGGGTTCGATTCCGGCAAGGGCATGTACCTTGGCTGTGGGCACATCCCCAGTGGGGGGCGTGCAAGAGGCAGCTGATCGATGTCTCTCTCTCATCGATGTTTCTGACTTTCTATCCCTCTCCCTTCCGCTCTGTAAAAAATCAATAAAATATATTTTAAAAAAAATCAATTGTTAGAAATGTTGTACTCAGTTTGTAGCCCACTTATGACCAAGTGTCTAGGCACTTTGACATTTATGGCATATATTTGGGTAAAGCATTACCTTGATTTTATCTTCTTAATTTGTTTGTTTTATCTTTTTTTCTAATTTTCTCCTTTATTATCATATATTACTGAGTAATATATTTTAGCCACTTTATTCTTATGGAATGAAGTAAGATACAAATAATAAATGAACAATAAAACCAAAGTATCATTGGAAGTTACTTTAATTTATTTACTTTTTCTATTTTGTTGTTGCTGTTGTTAATCCTTATATGAAGATATTTTTGCCATTGATTTTTAGAGATGGTGGAAGAAAGGGAGAGAGACAGAGAGAATCATGAGAGAGAAACATCAATTGGTTGCCTCCTGCAAGTCAAGGCCAGGTATTGAGCACGACTGGAATCTATCCTGGGACCCTTCGGTCCACGCTGAAACTCTATGCACTGAGCCAAACCAGTTAGGGAAGAAGTTACTTTAATTTAAAAGTATAGCTTTCCATCTGGCCACAGCCATAGGTAAACTATGATAGGCACTTGCAGGTACATCTAGTAGCTTTGGAGGAAGAAGCAGTCAGATGTTTTGCGCTTCCTTCTCAGGGTGCACTGCTGGGATACAAGGTTAAGCAAGGTTATGTCATCTATTGGGTTTGTATGTTGTTGAAGAGTAAGCTGGACATCACTTTGCATTCTTACTGGGTTGGTGAAGATTCCACATATAAATTCTTTGAGGTTATCCTCATTGATCCTTTCCATAAGGCTATCACACAAAATCCTGAAACCCAATAGATCACCAAACCAGTCTACAAGCACAGGGAGATGTGAGGGCTGACATTTGCAGGCCACAAGAGCCATGGCCCTGGGAAGGGCTACAAGTTCCACCACATTATTGGTGGTTCTTGCCATGCAGCTTGGATAAGGCACAATACTCTTCAGCTCCACTGTTAACCTCTAATATAAGTAATGTTTGTAAAATTCTTACCTCATAAACAATCTAGGACACTAAAAAATAAATAAATAAAAATATAGTGACTAGTATAGATGTCACTAGGTTAGTCTTGTATAGAAATAGATATAAATACAAACATACATAGATATAGATAGATGATAGGTGATAGATAGATAGATAGATAGATAGATAGATAGATAGATAGATGATAGCAATGTTTGCAAACTATTATGAAGGAAACAAGGAATGTAAAACCTAGCTGAGTTTCTACTCTGAGAAATAGTAAGAATTTAGCATTTGGAGAAAAGGAAGACATATTTACCTACTTATTGGTTTAAAGTTTTTTCATAAAACTAAAATATTTTTATTCATTTCCTTTAAAGTATAAGCAAGAAAAATTATATTCCAAGGTAATTTTGTAAAATGGTGAAATTGGAGAAATAGAAAGAATTTTCACTTCTTACAGTAAGTTTGTCACTATTATGAAAACTAGGGGAAATATTTAAAATAGTCTCAAAACAACTACTTTTAGGAAAACAAGTACTTTTTAAAAATTTATATTTTCTATTACCATTTATCCCCTCTATACCATTAGGAAAACAAATACTTTAACTTAAGCTTCTTATATGGCAAAAAGTATTTTCAGTGTACTTCACATTAAATAATATCAGTGCTTTTTTGACTTGGATTTTAAAATATCTAAAAGAGTATAAAGATGGCATAATGTTTAAGACTATAGACACAAATCTCTACTTGACCTTCTTCTGCCTGTGTGACCACATGAAAGACCCTAATCATGCTTTACCTCTAGATTGTATGAGGATTCAATGAGTTAGCAAATGGGAAATACATAGAACAGTGCATGCTATACAGAAAGCAGTAGTTGCTGCTTGCTATTATTATTGTTGTTGTCATCGTCACTATTGTTGTCATTTGTCATCATCTCTATCATCTGAAAGATGTATAAACTGTCTCTGCTGGTGTTTCTCCCAAGTGTCACCAGAAACTCAACATGCCCGCCAAAATAATTTAGTTTAAATGATAATGACTGAGCTGGGATAAAATAAAATAAAAATATAATGACTATTATAGATGTAGCTATGTTAGTATTGTATAGAAACCAACATTCCATCTGCATTATCAAAGAGACAAGGCACGCCTTCCTTTGTATTCAAAAGACTTAAGGACATATGTAAAACTTAGACAATAAAATAATAAAAAAATGAATGAATGAATGAATGAATGAATAAATAAATAAAACAAAAAGCTGAATAAAAGAACTAATGATCTCAAGTTCATATGAAGGAGTCTGACTAGCTTATGAGCCAGGGTGCCCTTAGAAGCGGGAGAGAAACCCACTATCTAACCTGTTTCACACTCACAGCACCAGTGACACAAAAAAAGGCTGTTTGGCTAGGCCTTCCCTGACTACAGCTCAAGTTTCTGAGCACTAAGGTGGTTTTCAGAAACCTTCCATCCAACTTCTATTTTTTTTAATCTTTATTGTTCAGTTTATTAATTACATTGTTCCCCTTTTTATTCCCCTATAGCTCCCCTCCACCCTGTACCCATCCCACCCTCTGCCCTCACCCCCCCTTTCCACTGTCGTCTCCCATTGTTGCAAGATTTTTGTCCAGTCTCTTGCTGTAATTCCCACACCCCTTTTCTCCCCAAGAATTGTCAGTCCATTCCCTCCCTATGTCCATGATTCTGTTATATTCACCAGTTTATACTCTTCATCAGATTATTAATTCACTTGATTTTTAGATTCATTTGTTGATAGATGTGTATTTGTTGTTCATAATTTTTATTTTTACCTTTTTCTTCTTCCTCTTCTTAAAGAATATCTTTCAGCATTTCATATAATATTGGTTTGGTGGTGATGAACTCCTTTAGTTTTTTTCTTATCTGCTAAGCACTTTATCTGACCTTCAATTCTGAATGATAGCTTTGCTGGATAGAGTAATCTTGGTTGTAGCTTCTTGCTATTCATCACTTTGAATATTTCTTGCCACTCCCATCTGGCCTGCATCGTTTCTGTTGAGAAATCTGCTGACAATCATATCGGTACTCCCTTATAGGTAACTAACTCTTTTTCTCTTGCTGCTTTTAATATTCTCTCTTTATCTTTTGCTCTTGGCATTTTAATTATGATGTGTCTTGATGTGGTCCTCTTTAGATTCCTATATTTGGGGGTTCTGTGTACTTCTTGGGCTTTTAAGTCAGTTTCTTTCACCAGGTGGGATAAGTTTTCAATCATTATTTCTTCAAGTAGGTTTTCATTATCTTGGCCTCTCTCTTTTTCTGGCACCCCCATAATTTGGATGTTGGCATGCTTGAGGTTGTCCCAGAGGCCCCTTACACTATCTTCAATTATCTGGATTCTTTTTGTTTCTTGCTTTTCCAGCTGAGTGGATTTTGCTTCTTTGTATTTCAAATCTTTGACTTGGTTCTTGTGGCCCTCTGGACTGCTTTTTGGACTTTGTGTAATATTTTTTATTTCAGTCAGTGTATGCTTGATTTCTAGTTGGTCCTTTTTCATATCCTTGAGGGTCTCATTCATATCCTCATAGGGCTTGTTCATTTCCTTGTAAGTCTCATTCATTTCCTCGTAAGTCTTGTTCATTTCCTCGATGGTCTTGTTCATTTCCTCGTAGTTCTCATTAAGTTCATCAGCCTTTTCTAGGAGCCTCTTGAAAAGCCTTATGACTGTGGTTTTGAACTCTATGTCTAGTCGTCTTTTTTCCTCCATTTCTTTCACACCTGATTTCTTTCCATGTCTCTGCATGGTGGCTGCTTTATGTGGTAGATGTCCTCTAAGGGACAGTGGCTCAGCCTTCCCAGTTACCTGAGGTGGGTACTCTTACTGCAATCCTTTATGGGTTGTACAGTATTTTTTAATTTAAGCTCAGCTTATTGTTGTTAGCCCTAGGAGGGTTTGACCTCCAGGCCAATTGGCTGTGCAGGGAAACTGTGTTCAGGTTGGATGGGTGGAGTCTCTGAGCTGAGCAGGCAGTGTCAGCGTCAGCTACGTCCTATGCGGTGCTCGCACGCAGATCTCTGTTGGGTGGTAATGGCTGCAGACACCTCCAAGAGAAAGCCGCTAGTCTCTACCCCTTGCCAAATAACTCTGCCTCTCCCCAAAGGAGTCTGCACAACCAAAGTCTCGCCCAGGGTTGTAAAACAAAGCAGTCCAGTGGTCTCCCGAACCAGGGGGTAAGTCGCCAGGGAGCAAGTCACGTGTCTGTGCTGTCGCACACTTTACGCATGCAAACTGCTGTTCCAAGCAACCTGGATTCTCCTCAGACTCGGAGAGCTCTGCTGCGCCTGGCTTTCAGCGCGTGTACCCCGGACTTCAGACCTCACCTGGCACTGGGAAATCTGCAGTGGGACGTCTCCACGTACCCCGGACCTAGGACCTCTGGGGAATCTGTGCAATGGGATGGTCTCTGCCCTCCCTGTTGGAGAAATCCAGCCGGGATTGCTGCTGCCAGACCTACAGCCCGTGCGCACCCCACGGCTCCTCCAAACCTCTGGCTCCGTGCATATCTTCAAGGCTGTGTTCCGCCGCTCTTCTGCGTCTCAGTGTCCCACCTTTACTCTTATTTGTGGAATTTTCACTCGGCCAGCTTTCCGGTGATTCTGGATGATGTTTGTCTTGTTGTTATGTTGTAGTTTTGGAATTGTTGCGCGGGGCAGCACAATAGGTGTTTACCTGTGCCACAATCTTGGTTCCTCCTCTCCCATCCAACTTCTAAATGCCAAAGTGTTCTCTGCAATGAAGCCCTGTCCTGTCCCTTGAGAATCATCCATCAGTCTTCGCTCCTTCTGGGTCTGTTGGCAATTCAAAAGCAAAAAAAAAAAATCAGCATTAGACAAACCATTCCTTGACTCCTCAGTTCTGTCACTCAATAACCCATGTTTTTTTAGTTCCTCACACTTTCTTAGCCCATTTCCTTAGCTGAAAAGTGGAGGAGATTAATTGGAGACTTGTTCACACCTGTGCAGCGACAAAGCACCTGGGTTACGTTGCTCTGATGGTCTTGAGCAGAAATCTCCACTTCACACTCTCTTCTGCTACAGGCTCCAATCAAACTGAAAATCCTTGTATATCACCCAGAATCCACATTTCACAATGAATATATTCCCAGTATTACCAAGAGTCTAATGTTTCAGTTCTCTTGCTGTTCCTTCCAGGAGTCTGAATTTCTTCAGCTTATAGCAGAGGACTGTAGAGGAATATAAGGAAAAAGCAGATAATTTTCTCAACCTTCATTGTTGATCATAAGTACTTTTTAAACTTGAATTGTACACCCTGATGAAACACAGGCTAACACATTTTATCTGTATATAGTTAACTTAGGAAGGCTAATTAGAATCAGGCCATTATAAAGGCTATAACTTATATATGAAAAAAATCTATTCACATAATGTCCTAGGAAAGGAAAAGGTGGACATCAGTGACAGAGGCAAAGATTACTAACTGTACCATCGGCTTCCTTTCATCTCCATAGGTAATGTTACAACGGCTTGCTTTTCTGTTTCCTCTGCTGAATGAAAATGCAGTTTAATAAGCACATTGAGTGTCTACTATATGAAAGGCTATGGAAATTCAAAACTGGGTATGTTATGCTCTCAGTCTTCAAGGGGCTTCTGATCCAGGTTAACAGATGTAATAAAATGAATTTGATTTAGGATGACAGGAAAGTTCTTAAGTTGGCTAGTGGTAGTGGCTGCACAACAGTGTGAATATACTTAATGTCACTGAACTGTACACTTAAAAATAGCTAAGATAGTTAATTTTATGGTATGTAGACTTTACCCCCCCACACACACACACACACACACGAAAAGAAATAGAGATTCTCTCCTCCCCTTCTGGCAGAGGTAGAATAAATCAAAATAAATCCACTGGCACCAACACGATTGCTTGAAGCAAGAGCAGAGCATGAAGTCGGTGTGCGGGGCTTTCCTCTTAAAAATCTGTCAGGTCCAGGCAGTTGGCAAAGACTCAAATGTGTCGCAGCACCACCGTGGGTCCTGTGTTGTTCCTGGAGGGCAAAGTCAAAGTCATACCAGCAGGGAAATGTCCTTTCTGGGAGATGTACATGACTACATTATCTCAGGAAAAATTAGTAATTTTAAAAACTATGTTCCCTTTATAGGTGACCCAGCAAAGCAGCAGCTGGGCTCCTGCTCACTAGAAAAACAGGCCCGGTCAAACAAGGCCCCCATGTGTGGTTGAATGGTCTGTTATCACAATCTTGGAATTCTTTTTTTTAAAATATTTATTGTTGAAAGTATTACAGATGTCCCCTTTTTCATCAGTTGGCCTCTTCTAGCCCACCCTGACTCCCACCTCAGCCCTTCACCACCCTATTGTCTGTGTCCATGGGTTATGCATATTTGCATACACGTTCTAAGAGGTATCATCTTATTCTAGGCTCAGGAAATGAAGCAGGTCACCAGTCATCCAGGGCCCATATTAAAGGCAGAAAAGAAGGGCAATGCTCAAGAACACAGAATTTAAGACATTTCTTATATTGTACCAAACTATACAAAAGAAACCCAGGGAGAGAATTCAATCATGGAAAGGAGTAGAGTCATCCTATCAGACTAAGAGACCCAACAATGGGGTTTTATGAGAATGTGTGTGTGTGTGTGTGTGTGTGTGTGTGTGTGTGTGTGTATGTGTGTGTGTGTGTGTGTTTGTGTGTGTGTGGCACAGGTCATAAGCTTGAAATGCCTTCCCTTGAGGATTACAAGAGTTCACTAGAACTTTGACCTCTATGAAATTTTTCTTACACTACTCAAATAGAACTAGTTATAGAAGCATCGAATAGACTGTCCAACCTATGAGGGAAGGTGGGAGAGAGGGGGAGAGTGGAAGGGATAGAAATACACCAAGGGACTTATATACATGACTATGAGCATAACCAATAGACACAGACAGTAGGGCAGTGAGGGCTTGTGTTGGGGCATAGGGGCGGCCAGAAAGGTCAATGAGGGAGAAAAGAGACTTATGTAATACTTTAAACAATAAAAAAATTAATCTTTATCTATTGATATTAGAATGAGTCATGAGGGTCTAGTGGAGGCTGATTGGATAAGGCCTGGGATAGGCAGCTTGGCTTTGTCCCTTTCCTTCTAAGCTCCAGTGGAGAAAAGCATTAGTATCAAGCTATTTCACCTCTCACTTTGGGCTTGCAGGAGGCTTTCTGAAGTAACAGTCTCCGACAATGTAGGAAGCACTCAAGAAACCCCAAACTTGATCCATAAGAATGCCAAAGAGCCCATAGATCCCCAGTGTTGTGTTGCAAAATGGATTATGTCATTATGAGATAAATATTATCTCCTGTACTTTTTGAAATTTTTATCATGGATATATAAAACTGACTTATTGAGGACTGTCAACTCATTAAAATATAAGCCTGATATTTTTTGCCAGTAACTATTCCTAGATGTTTTATATAAGTAATGCTTTCCTTAATATCATCTTGACCCAATTCCATAAGTTTTCAGACATTCTGACTTATATAAACAATATCCTTTCATTTTCCAAGACTCGGCACCATTTATTTTAAAAACTTTGGTATTACATTTGATTCAAATCTCTTCTCTCTACCCTTCCCACCCCAAGCACAGATTACAGCTTTGACTGGACTGAACTGAAATGCAGGGGGTGGGGCCGCATGGTCTGATTTTTGCTTCTCTCCTCTACTCTTCCTCTACCCACTGCTGCTTCCTTCCCTGTCAGGGTAGAGCTAAATAGCAGATAAAAACAAAAAACAAAAAATACTGCCCTGACTGGTCCAGTCAGAGTCCTGCCTGTGGTAGGTGTTTTTGCTGTTCTTGCACTCTGTATGGCTAGAGTGGACATCCAACACAATACACTGGTAAAAAGCTCACTCCCACCCTGGCCAGTGTGGCTGAGTTGATTGGAACGCCATCCCATATACCAAAAAGCCAGTCAGGAGACATATCTAAGTTGCAGGTTAGTTTGGGATATATGTACGGGAGGCAACCGATTGATGTTTCTCTCTCACATCCATGTTTCTTCTCTCCCCCTCTCCCCCTTCTCTCTCTCTCTCTCTCTCTCTCTCTCTCTCTCTCTCTCTCTCTCTCTCTCTCTCTCTCTCTCTCTTTCTCTCTCCCTTCCTCTCCCTCTCTCTTTTTCTCTCTAAAATCAATGAAAATATATCCTAGGGTGAGAATTTAAAAAAATAAAAATAAATAAAACAATTTTTAAAAGCTCACTTCTCCCATCTGATTATCCCCAGTTCTTTGGCAAAGCAACCAAAAATAAAAAATAAAAATTACAGTAACCTGCCCTGGCCAGTGTGGCTCAGTTGGTTGAAATGTTGTCTCATGCACCAAAAGGTCACCAGTTCAATTCCCAGTCAGATCATATGCCCAGGTTGTGGGTTCATTCCCATTAGATACAACCAATCAATGTTTCTCTTTCTCTCCCATTCCCTCTCCCTTCCTCTTCCTCCAAAAAAATCAATAAAAAAATCTTTTTAAAAACTTTTAAAAATGACAGTCACTCTTTTCATAGGTTTACCTTTTTCTTCTTCTTCTTCTAAACAGGAATTATTTTTGGATCTCCACTTGGCCTTTAGCAAAGAAAGCAGGTCCTACACAGACGCGTGATTAGGGGGAAAGCCTTTCTTCTTGTGTTGACTGTATGGAGGGAAGGTGGTTGGTGTAGAGCTTGTTTCAGAATTTGTTTCTGTATTACACCTGAGGGGAGAGAGCTGAACCACCTGTTGGCTTTGCTCTCAACCAATAATGTGGGATTTAGCATCCTTCTGAAATAATTTTGAGCTTATGTTGCTGTCTATTGTATTACCTTTATTATAAATAAAATAATAATATATGACCTGTGCAGTGATATCAGAGTTATATACATAGATGACATTTATCTAACACAGAGAGGGGCGACACTTCACCAAGCCCACAAGAGGAAGGGTCAAGAATAGTATTGTAGAGGAGAGAATGTCTTGCCTGGGTCATAACTGAAAAGCAGAAGTAATCCTGCTGAAAATGCAGAGATGGATCAAGATTTCTCAACCTTAGCAGGCCTGACATTTAGGCCAGATAATTCCTTATTGTGGGAGGCTGTTCGTGCATCCCTGGCCTCTACCAATTAGATGACAGTAACACCTCCCCAAATTATGACAACCAAAAATATCTTCAGACATTGAAAACCATCTCTCTGGGAGGCACAATCACTTCTGGTTAAAAATCACTGAAGCAGACCCTTATAGGTAGAGAGGAAATCATGATCAAAAGTTCGAGGTATTAAAGAGCATAACATTTCTGAAAACTACAAGTAGTTTTATGTTACTGAAGTATAAAGAGGAATGCAGGGAGCGGTAAGTGGTGGGAACGGAGAAGCCTGCAAGCAGGAATGAGGACTAGTACAGAATGCAGAGGTAAAGGAATGTCACCCCTCTGGTAATGATGAATCTCAGAATGAGAATGACATATGGGATTTCAGTTCCAGACAGATGGTAAAAGGACAGAAGAAGAATAAGACTTTAGGCAGTTAGATCACACAAGAGCTATGTCAGAAGTCAAGACATCCGAGGATGAAAAGCACCTGTAGGAGGAGCAGCAGGAGGTTCAGGAACAGGTTGGAATGTATGCAGGAAGCCTGGATGGGTGGCACTGCAGCAGATGACAAAAGCATACAGAAGGATAGGTGATCACATTTTATGACTGAGAAGAACAAAGAAATTTTGCATGTGTTGAATTGTGGGTGTCTTCTTTCTGTTCTGGTTAATGTAAGATCTTAGCCTATACAAACCTACTTCATCTTGACAGTTTCCTGGTTTTTCCAAGGATGAAATCTTTGAGATGTCAAGTAACTAGAATACTTGCAATTTGATCCTTACCTCTTAGATAACTTGTCTAAGCATCACACAAACCATTACAAATAACACAGCCATGCTTTGTCCATAGATTAGACTACCTCATTTCAAATACCACTCTAACATGACTTCCAACATTGGACCAATTAGCAATGAAAAGTTGTCATGGATTTGATATTATCTCTGGTAAAGTACTAGAAAGAAAACATCAGAGAGGCCAAGGTACTACAAAGAGAAGAGAACTCCTAACAAAAAATTTGATACAAATGACTTTGCCCCAGGTTGGTACTTTACCTTAGAAGTGACTATGCCTACAACTTTGATTGGATGCATTACGGATGAATTCCAATGGAAACACTTCTGAAAAGAGAAAACTACCTAGCAACAGTATGTATGCAAAACCAAAGCAATGTTTGTTGTAGAATTGATGAACAAACATCATCAGCATCAGCATTGTTAATGTAATATATGGAGTGATTTAAAAAATATATTTTTATTTATTTCAGAGGGGAAGGAAGAGAGAAAGAGAAGTAGAAACATAAATAGTGAAAGAGAATCATTGCTAGGCTGCCTTCTGTACACCCCTTACTGGGAATTGAGCCCAAAACCCAGGCATGTGCCTGACCGGGATTCGAACTTTGACCTCCTGATTCATAGGTCAATGCTCAACCACTGAGCCATGCCAGCCAGGCCTGAAGTCAATTTTTTAAAAAGATTTGGCTCCTAAATCAATTTTTCATGGTAAGCAACCTAGGAAGTTAAGATCCCCTTATTAGCCTCTTTTTTTGTTCTTCTCGGTGGCCCATATCATTTAAGCAGCTGAACTACACAAAAAGCTCCTGAGAAGCAGTAGCTAAGGGAGGGCAGGAAACCAGGAAAATTCAGCTCTAGTGACATAAATCTTAATGCAAATTCAAAGTCTGGCATATGTGACTACAACAGTGCCCCCAAATGTCACAGAAAGGCATTTGCCTGATCTCTTAAGTATGTATTTTGCACATTATTGTTATAAGAATGTAAAAAGGATTCTATTTCCTGCTTGATATATTCTTTCCTAATGTCTTGAAGATTTGGAGCATCTCCAAAAAATACATAATAATGTGAGAGGAAGGAGGAGGAGTGAAAGGGGAAGAAAGGTTAAGAGCAGTTTGCACCTCTCTATGCCCCATACTTGTTTAATGGGCTATAATCCGTACCACTACTGGTTTGGTTTTAGCAATGGTGTCAATACTAGGACAGCTGATTTCTGCATGAATGTTATGAAGGGGAAGGATAAAGATGTAATACACTAGGCATCCCTTGGTTAATGGCATCTGCGTTTCATTCTTGGTTGCCCAATGCAGACTGCTTCACTTCTCTAAGTAGCATCATAGTCATCATCAGTCAAGTGGGAATAACGCAGCCAGCACTATTCTGTGAGTAGAGGCTATATCTGATGCCTAATTCGACTGCTTTAAAAATACTTCAACCAGTGCCACTCAAAGTATAGCCCATAGACCAGTAGCATCAACATCATCCAGAGGTCTTTAAGATGTTCTGAATGACAAGCTCCACCCTAGATTTGCTGAATGAGTCAAAAATCTGCATTTTAACAATGTATTCAAGTGAAGCGCATGGCATCATGCCTCTGAGTAGCATTGCCCTAGAACTATGCTGTTGATTTGACAACCTGCTAGTCCTAGTCAACTACAAGGTAAGTACAGACTTTGGCCATAAGCACTTAAAACTTTCATAGTCATTTGACATTGTATTCACATCTAAGCACACAAACAGAGCAGGGGACAAATGTGGGTGTTCAGCACTTGTGTGAGGAATGACATGTGGCACAAGCTTCTACCAGTCATGGGCAATTGAGTCCCACATCAACCTCATGGGTTTTAAGAAAGAAAAGAAAGACTAATACTTCATCACAGAGTCTGAAAAGCACTACCATAGAACAAGGGCCAGGAAACCTTTTCTGTTAAAATAGCTAATATCTGAAGCTATATGGTAGGTCATAAAGTCTCTGTAGCAACTACCTGACTGTCATTGTATGATGTGTAAGCAAATGAGAATGCTGTGATCCAATAAAACTTTACTTACAAAAACAGGGGATGGACAGATTTGGCCCGCAGTCTGTCCTGTGCCAACTCTTATTTTAAAGGATGACTATTGGCCAAATATGATGCCACCAGCAGATTATGCTGAATCCACTTGACCCAATTCAACCCTGACTTCTAAAAATTGAAGGGGAGAAGGAACAAATGGCCTCTGTCTCCTACTTTTGTCAGTGATTTCCCCACTCGCAGTGGTCACAGAAACAGAAACTGCTCCTGCCCTGTTGTTCCAATAACAGTGTGAAATCTGTGAGGGCAAGGCCAAACACATCTGGACAAGCCTCAGCTACCTCCCTAGCAAAACAAGACATTCAAAAGGGAATGTCCACATCGGAAAGGGAAAAGCTAAGTCTCCTTCCTACAGTTCAGGGATCTCCAAACAGTGGTTCATTGGTGAATGGCATCTCCCAAATCCAGCCTGCCACCTGTTTTTGTAAATAAAGTTTTATTGGAATAAAGCCATGTCCACTCAGTTACATATCATCTGTGCTGCTTTAAGCTACAAGGGCAGAGTGGAGCAGTAGCAGCTGAGACCTTACAACCCACAAAGCCTAAAATATTTCCTATTTGGATCTTTACAGGAAAATCTGCTGCCTCTGCTGGAGTTGTTCCCATGATTGGCAGCCCCTTGCTGCAGGGATAAGAGGACATGCTTCTATGTTACCAGCAGTAGGACTGATGTCAACTACTTTGTCTGGAAAAATCTTCCTCCACTGAGCAAGTGCTCACAGTCAAGGAGGCTTCTTCCTGTGTTTCTCTCAAGTTTCTTGGTGGCTTTCAAGTTCCCTTTAAGTTAGTTCTTATATGATTAAAATATACAAACAGAGTTACTTATTTATGAGGCTGTCTATTGGTCATTAACTTGGTACCTTCAATAGAGAGAATATTTTGAGCAAAAATTTGACAAGGATGGACAATAACAACCTTGCATCTAGATCCTCGGAACACTCCCTAAATGGGAAAATAGTTGCTAAACAAATGGGTTCTCTTAGTTCCCAGAGAATTGGGAACTGTTTTTGTCAAGACTTCAAAGAACAGAAAGCATCATAAATACATGGAGCAAACGACAACAAACAAAACCTTCCGGCCTTTGAATTCACTGTAAGTCACCCCCCTAACACGGCAGGAAAGTGGGCTGCGGTGGTGTGGGTAAGAGCAGAAATGCACACAAAAGCCTCTGTGTAACTCAGTGCTAACAAAACACAATTGTTTCACTTTTGGCCGGTTGGAAGGAGGCAAGTGCTGCAGCAGTTACCTAATGGTCTGTAGCCGCACTTTATAAATACTGCTAGTGCCACCCTCTGGTCATCTGTTTCCATTGCATGTCACTAGTCACATACTAGCCTCATTTTCCCCAAACAAGTGAATAATGCCTATTGTAGAATCTTGGACTAAGAAAAGAGATCTGCAGAGGTCTCTACATGTCTTTAACATATTACAAGATTCCAGACAAAGTTGCCTTTGGATTGACTTTTAATGCTGCAAATGTATCTTTGAGGCCATAGTTTAGCCTCATTGCAAAGACCAGGATCACTTCAAATACTACTTTTTGGCTCCAAAAGCTTGAGAATTAATTACCTTCAGCAAGAGGAATATGACTGTACTACTAAGCTTCCACTCACAGCTCCTTCCATGCCCCAAAAATATCCAGGCAAAGAGCTGTCATTGGAGAAGGCAAGAGGTACATTACTATTTTGAGTCACTTCCCCTGATAAAGCGGAAAGGAACTCTTAGGTTTGGGACCAGGCTTCGTTAGCCAGGCTGCCATGCTCCCCATGAAAGTACTTTAGGGGTCAAAAACTGGTTGGAAAAGTAGTTGCTCTTCTGTTTTGTAAGTCTGGCTGCAGAAATTAAATTAAGTAAACAGGGAAAGCACACAGAACCTGCTGGGGAAAGGCCACCTACACAACCATGAGAATAGAACGGGCCCTGCTCCACACAGATGGGAGCGCTCTGCCTTTCCGGCCTTCTTCCCCATCACACTCTGGATACAGAACAGAGCAGGATCCGGCTTAGAGGCTTCTAGGAGGAGGATCAGGAAAAGAAGGCTTAAAGCATGACAGAAGGTGAGGCCCAGTGAGAAATGCACAAGGGCCTGCAGAGAAAGTCAGAGTTTTGCTGTCTCTCTCTTGACAGAGATATGGGCCTGGTCTGCCTGTGCTAAATCCTTTTGCTTCTGATTTGAAAAACATTTGGCTTCCTGAAAAGTAAAAACTATTAGAGGCTTTTTCTTAATCCATCTTGCACATCCTCAGAGTTGACGTCAATAAGCCACAGAGGGAGTTTCCACCAGTCCTCAGTGGGCCGAGGAATAATGGCAAAGACACAGGGCCCATGCGCCCCAGCATCCTCAGGGGGGTGGGGAAGGAAGGATGTTCACAGGGATCTTCTGGGCACTGTCAGGAAGAGAGAGTAAAAAAGGCATTTGTCTCCAAGAAAAATGGTCCTACTGGGGGGTAATGTCAAACTTAATGAAGCTAACCAATAGTAAAGGAAACAAGCTCTCTCTTTAGAATGTTAGAAAAACAATGTGTTTAGGAGATGTTATGATTTACAATTACAGCTGTCAGTTATTGATGGACATTGTTCTTTAACTAGGCATTTATGCCCTGTTTTACAGATGATGAAACCAAGGTTCAAGAAAGTTCAGTAACGTTACCAAGGTCAGCAGGGAGTAGGTAGAAATAAACCCAGCTCTGTCTCCAAGTCTGTGTTCTGTTTACTCTGCTTCCATGATTACAGACATTGGTTTGCTCTCACAAAATACAGTCTGTATATGAGCACATTTCTGAAAATGAAGACCTGAGACCTGGATTTCCACAATGGGATGGACAACCTGCAAAATCTTTCCTTTGGAAAACTCAGCTGAAATGGACTAGGGGTTCCACAATAGCTCTTCTGCAGCCAGAGCCACAGCAGCTGTTCCAGCTCCTGTCAAGTCAACAGCCAAAATGTACTGCCCATCTCAGTCCCATACACTTCATCTCATTTACCCTCCTTTTGTCCTCTCACTTATCATCTTTTGTCCTTTGAGGGTGAGAAATGAGGCTATGATTTATAGTAGGTAGATGTTTTATACTGAGCCCTGACTGGAAGTTCACCAGCTACAGGCTCCTACAGCCAATACCAACAGGACACCAAAAGACCAGGAAACATAAGGAACCAGAGAAGAACCAGACAAGGATAGCTCCTCTACACCGACTTCCTGGAGGCCCCCTCGATGATACCCACATGGCACATTAGAGAGCAGGAAGTGGAAGGCATATAGTTGAAAGAGCAGAATTACCTCCTTTTGGATAAGAAGTTCAAATCTTGAATCTGAATATTTTGTCTGAAAGTCACTGAGCTAAACTAGCAGAGACTATTTAAAAACAAAAGAGACCAATTTTAAAAACAAAAGAGACCAATTTACCAAGAACTCTTACAGATTTGGTTTTCTTGCTCCAAGTGGAATATGGGATCGAGGACAAGATGAGATTACTTATGGAAAAGAAAGCATAGCATTTTTTTTCACATTTAAGGGGTAATGTATAAATATTGCTCCATGTGTGCTGTGTGTATAAATTTTATATCAAATAAGCTGATCTTTTTTGACATGGTGAAGATGTGTGAGGATTTCAGGAAGGCATTTTTCACAAAGGCTCCACAGTATCCTTGCAGACAAGATGGAGAAAGGTAGGCTGGATGATAAAACACTTACGTGAACTTTCATGCCGCCTATATTTTGTTCATTTTTGGACACCAAATTTCCAAGGAGACATTGACAAAGTGAACTTTCCTTTAAGAAAATGGCTAGAATGACAAATAATCTGGAAATCCTACCCTAGCAGGGATGGAATATTTTATTTTAGAAAAATGAAGACTCTAGGTGAAGAGGGGAAGAGGGTCAGCATCTGTGATTGAGTGGAGTGAGTACTCTTTTGGTGGCAACCAAAGTTCAAATCATGAATCTTCCTTTACTACAAAATGCCTTGTGTCACCACCATGAATTTGGCATGCTCTGTACCATAACTCCATTGTTTACAACAGTATCTACAGGGCAGGCAGGCAGGGCAGGACACCAGGAGACAGAGCCAGAGCTAGAGAGAAAGGGAGAGAAAAATTAGGAAGCCTGGGAGAAGAATCAGCAGCCCCAAAGAGGTGTTTACATTTACAAAGTAAATTCATATTTTATATATGGCATTTCTGAAGCAATTGCAGATGGAAGGCAACAGGGTTCCGTCACAAAGAAGCAGAGGGAATATGGCTTCAGAATAGTCCAATGTGGTGGCGGAGGGAGGAGGACCAAATCAGGAAAGTCCTTCCAATAGTGGTGGGGGGCTTTGCAAATAGGGTGGAACCCTGGATGTGGACCTGGCATGAACACAGCTGGAAAGCAATCCTCTGCCAACCTGGGTATGAAGGAGAGTTTCTTACAAGCTCTACTGAAGTAGCAAGACATAGAGAAAACCCAGCAAGGAATTTGTCTGCCCCAGAGGACATACTGAAAGTCACCCCTTCTTAGACTTACTGGACAGTAGCCTGAAATTCCACTTTAGGATGATAATTCCTTTGACTTAAATGCAAGTGGTTCTTGAGTGTTTCTTACCAAAATGCCAACATCTTTGGGAGAAATAATATATCAAGCATTACATTACATCAATACTTTAATGAGGCTTAATTCCAGTAGCATTACTCATTCCCAGTAGTGGCAGCTATCTGCGACCCAGACTCCAAGATTAGGAATGTACTTTGTCTAGTTTAGATGATGGTTGAGAGCCCCAAAGCAGGGCTAATGTACTTCCTGGGGCTGAAGGACCTTGCCAGGCAGAGCAGGGAGGAACCCAACTGCCTGACCATGGCTTGAGGGCCCTGCATATCTGGAAGTACAGCAGTTGGATAACGAGGCTCAGAAATCAGGAGAAGGGCAACAAAGGGCCCCTGAGGCAAACCTCATCCACATCATAGTTCAGCTGAGGGCCAGGCCAATCTATGGCTGTTTTATTTCACATCTCTGCCAACAGCAAAATAAGCGTATGTTCATTCCATAAGTTCCTCCAATCATTTGAAAAAATTATTCTCAAAAGAATAGCTGAACAAAAACCACTTGTTCAAAATGAATGACATCACCAAGATTAGATTGTCTGATCTAAGGTCCTTCAAACTAAAAATGAGACATTTGCCTTGTGAAGTGCAAAGACCTCATCACTCCTCACCTTTCCTTGATGCCCAGGACCCAGAAAATAAGAGAGGAGAGACACCCAAGAAGTCAAAAGGAACCCTCCCACAGTCTGCGCTTTAAACACATTCATGTGGATGGTGTGTGAGCCATCTCAGTTGTCCTCATCTTAGAAACAGAAAGTAAGAGGGAAGCTGAGGAACCTCCTAAAAGCAGGTACACTGATCGTTGAAGAAATGACAGTTATTAAAAATAGAGAAATAACATAAAACTAAGAAAGCTTAACAACCTGGGGTCATCTGCACAGAGAGAAAGAGTACTAGTTGCCTTTAAGTCCTTGAGGACCTTGGAATGTTAAATTTCACAATTAAGGCAGCGTTATTTAAAATAGGGGGAGGAGGAATGGAATTAAATGACTTTAGGAATGCTTACCTCCAATTAAGCTTCACAACCTTATTAGCTTCATTCTACATTGGTGTCCTTCTAGTAACTAAAATTATTTAATACCTTAAGTGCATCCCTGGGCATAACAGAGTTAATAAAGATTGAAAAGGCACCAAATTCTCAAGCCTTGGACTGATGAGAGACACGTAATTATTAGTAAGATGCTGTGCTGAGGGGGGGGGGGATGTGGAAAAGATTAGTATATCACAAAAATTCAGATGTGAGTGTGACTCCAGTCTCTCTCAAAAACCTTGAAGACAGATAATTTATTATTGAAATAACATGATTCGTATTAGATTCCACATGGATTAGAGATTCACCAAGCTGACCTATCCCCTCAGTCCCTCACTTCTGAAACCAGAGGTGGGGTGAGAGTATGGAGGCTCCTGACTAAATCAGGTGGTCAGACCATCAGGTAAGAATCTTCTCATCCCAATTCCCCTGCTTAACTCTCATCCTGATTTGGGTACATACCTATTGTTACTTCTCCTATAGAGAGTATTCTACCATCCATTTAAAAAGAGCTCACCCACCCCCACCCACTATGTTCACATAAAAAAGACACACTAGATGATGGAGCACCATTGTGAGAGGTTCACTGGGAATCCAAGACCTGAAAGTGGAGGAGGCAGGATATAAAGTACATTTCCTACCTAGTCCACTCCATCTCAGCAAACCTTTTTAGAAAAGCTTATATGCAAAGAATATTAAATATTAGTTTCATATGAGTCAGCAGGGGCATTTGACAATCAAGTACTGAGAGAAGTACTTATGGACCCAGGTAAGGCTTTTACAAAATATTATTTCTTTTTCTAATAAACTATTTAAGAAGACAATAAAATTATGTTTTTAAGTAAGATAAATTTTGGTACATGTGGGAGACATTTATCATTGCCTTTCCAGCTTCCATTAAGCCTTCTTATGCCCTTATCTTCATTTGAGACCTTGTCCCTTGTTCTCTCTCAATCCACTGGACGTTCAGAGTTCCACAGGCCCCAGGGGACATCAATGACACAGGCCTAAGTCAACCAATGCATAGTATTTCCTGGCTCACAGTCAAGGTTCAGAACAAGCATGGGGTCCAAATCAGTTCAGTCAGAATGAATCCTGTAAGCTGTGTAGGAGCAACTGGAAATGATGCTAAGGGTAATGAGCTGACCATGGAGGGAAGATGATCTAGAGGAGAGATGGAAAGAAATGGAGTCTTGGTGGTATCATCCTCAAACAGCCCTACTTACACCTTTCACTTTTGATATGCATTAAATTCTTTTCCTCTTGCATTTGTGTTGGTTTTCTGTTAGCTACCACTAAAATCAATGACTCTAATAATTTCAGATGAGATGCTACTATATGAAAACAAATATTTATAGAGCCAATATAATTATGCATCAGTTACTTCCCACTTTTATCTCTAGATCCTTTATGCTAAACCTCAGGAATTTATGAATTCTTTCCGAACATATTGATATTGTTAATAACCTGGTTATTATTTAACAGTAAAGGAGTAAAGAGAAAACTAGATAATACTTGCATGCCATTTATAGGGCTTTGCAAGGAAGCTACAGTTTAAAACTCTCCAAGTCTATTATTCCCCACAAATTAATGGGGTTAAGGACTGGACAAAGGCAGTTTAGACACATGCCCAGTAATGTCTAGGTAACATGGAAAGGAGAATACCTATCAGTCACACTTGGAAGCAAGTCAGAGGCCAGAATAGGTGTGGCCACTGCAAGCTCAAGAAGATTTGATATTTCAACTCCTGCACAAGAGAGTTTCCTCTCTTGTGCCCTTGCCCTCTTGGCCCTCTTGCTCTCTTGGGACTCATGACCCACACAGTGGGCTGATTCCTTCTCTCAGTGCTGCAAGTCTACAATTCTCTCCCACCTCCAAAAATTATTTACCTCTTTCAAAACTCACTCATTCTTTTGAAATAAGCAAGTTTTCTTGATCTTTCTATTTTCTTCTTGGTCCTTTCCCAGTGTAAATCTGACTCTTACCCCATCAGCATCAGCACTGTTCAGCTTCTATTTCCCCATTTATCTGTAAGCAGAGTGAGCCCAGCGCCAAGCACAGTGTGATATCTGAACACACATACATATATACACACATGAACACCTGTACATACAGGATTTTATAAAATTGAATTAATCCTCTGCATAACTTTGGGTCACATTTTACCTTGTAAACAATTTCCCAAGTCAATAATTTCTTCTTATAGCCTTCTTCTTCTTCTTCTTCTTCTTCTTCTTCTTCTTCTTCTTCTTCTTCTTCTTCTTCTTCTTCTTCTTCTCTCTCTCTCTCTCTCTCTCTCTCTCTCTCTCTCTCTCTCTCTCTCTCTCTCTCTCTCTCTCATTCTCTAAGGTATTATATATATGTCCTTACCCCCCATTGCCCTCCCACCCCCTCACTCATGACCTCACCTCTCTGATGTCTGTGTCCCTTGGTTAGGCTTATATGCATCCATACAAGTTCTTTGGTTAATCTCTCCTCCTTACCCCCACCCTCCACTACCTTCCCTCTGAGGTTTGACAGTCTGATTGATACTTCTCTGTATAGACTACTTCTTATTGGTTGCATAATATTCCATTACACAACTGTTCCATGATTTCATTATTTCCCAGTTTGTATTTTCCCCCTTTATCTACATAAATGAGGCATCAATAAACAATTTTGCACAAAATCATCTTTGATTATTCCCTTATAATGATTTTCTAGAAGTAAAATCATTGGAATCGACTGAATATGAACTTATTAAAGTCTCAATACAGACTGCCAAATTGCTTTAAAGAAAAACTATAATTTCAATGTCAATCCCACAGCATGTAAAAGCAACCTTCTCTCTGAACCCTACTAGCACAGAGTATTGGGGATTTGGGATATTTATCTTTTCAAAATTGATATTTGAAAAAATGAATACCTTTAGTAAGGACTGACTTAGGTATTAAATCTTACAGGTTATACAGTTAGTGTTTTCAAGGTGATCCTCTGTCCTCTATTTCAAAATCAATACCTTATTTTTGGAACAAGGTGAAGTATAAATGAATGTATTCTCCAAGTTCTGCCTGAGCACTGCTGGCCCCAAGAGGGATAATTTGAGACTACCCCATGCACAATAGAAATGCATAAGAAAGCTCTGGGGAGGACACGAAATGCCTTTTAAATGGAGAAAAATAATCAAAAGTAGTTCTGAACAAAAGTTACTTAATAGTTAGACAATGGAGGTAAGCACACATGCTAGATTATTACATTAGTGGCCCCCAATGAAGCATGGATCTTGGCATTCAGGCCCTCATATAGTCTTTTCCCACAGTAACTCTGAGCTTAACCACATGACCTGCTTTGGCCAAGGGAATATAGCAAATACAATACCATGGAGGCTCTTGCATCTGTCCATTAGGACTTGCCCACCAACATGCGAAGAAGCCCAGATGAAAGAGGACAAAGAGAATAGTCAATCATCCCTATGGTTCCAGTTGAGGCAAGAAATACATGAGGAAGGCCAAATTTGACCCTTTATCTCAGTCAAACTGTAAGTCAGGAGAAACTGTATGAGTGAGCTCAAGTGAGAAAAAGGGGGGAAATGTACAAATTTATGGTGCTTTCATCCATAAATCTAGAGAGTTTATGCAATTGATAACTGATCCACCACATTCCAGGCATAAGAAATAATACTCATTCAACATTTATTGAGCACTCACAGTCTTGAAGGAATGATGCATGAGTGAATAAAAAATAACTATATAGTGTGACAAGGGCTGTAATATTTGATAGGTAGTAGCACAAAGGAATGAGTTCTCTACTTTGCTTTTCACATCTAAGTGAAATCATATGGTACGTATTTTTCTTTCACAGGAAAGAAAAACAAATGAACTTTGTCTTGAAAAATGTACAGGCACACTAAGAAGAAAGATTCTAATAGGTAGAAGAAACAATGAGAGCAGAGATGAGAAATAAAACAAGATGTTCAGGGACATGAATATGGCTTTATCCAGTAGGAGTACAAGTAGTTGGTGGAAAGAAGCAAAAGATGTTCTTCAGACTCAGGTGGGATTTTTTTTGCTGTTGTTGTTGTTCTTTTTCTAGTTCTATGTAATGCAAAGTTAAGAGTATTTTAGATATTTCTTGTTTCTTGAGGTAGGTCTGTAATGCTATTAATTTTAGGACTACTTTTGCTGTGTCCCATAGATTTTTGATTGTTGTGTTCTCATTTTCACTTGTTTCAAGGAATACTTTTATTTCCTTCTTGATCTCATTGTTAATCCATTAATTGTTTGGTAACATGTTATTTAGCTTCCATGTCTTTGTTTTTCAGTGTCTTTTTTTCTTATATTTGATTTCTAGTTTCATACCATTATAATCAGAGATCTTTGATATAATTCCATTTTTCTTAAATTTATTGAGACTTGTCTTATAACCCAACATGTGTTTTATCCTAGAAAAATGTTCTATGTGCACTTGAAAAGAATGTGTATTCTGCCCTAGCCGGTTTGGCTCAGTGGATAGAAAATTGGCCTCGGTACTAAAGGGTCCCGGGTTCAGTTCTGGTCAAGGGTACATGCTTGGGTTGCAGGCTCCATCCCCAGTAGGGGGCATGCAAGAGGCAGCCAATCAATGATTCTCTCTCATCATTGATGTTTCTCTCTCTCTTTCTCCTTTCCTCTCTGAAATCAATAAACATATACCGTATTTTCCGGTGTATAAGATTACTGGAAATGATGATTATAGGAGGAAGATAACAAACAATAGAGCGAGAGCAAGTGCTGGGCAAGTCCCTGGCGAGTTAGCAACACCCATCATAACTGCAAGCTATGGTATTTTTACACCCGGCGTATAAGAGGATCCCCGACTTTTGAGAAGATTTTCCTGGGTTAAAAAGTTGTCTTATACTCCAGAAAATACAGTTATTTAAAAATAAATAAAAGGGCTGTTTAAAAAATTAGAGAATAAAGAAAAAATAAAATTTTAATTTGTAAATATCTACACTGGTGTTGGCTGTTCAACAATTTACTGTATGTGTAAAAGCTATAATTTATTTGTTCTTGGAAAACGTGCTAGGCACCAAGCTTTGCACATGGTCCTCCACAGCCTAAGAACAATGGGCTCAGAATAGATGGAGCCCTTTTTAACCTCATCTGTTGTTAATATTTATAGAGGAGTCTCCCTCTTGCTCCAGATAAGGAATGACAGACGATGCAACAAAATTAGTGAGGGTCAATAGAACAAGAGTCAGCAGTTAATTGATTGCAAAAGGAAAGCTTCAGTGAAAGGAGCCAGACCCCCTGTTTTCTCAGGCTAATCAAATGCCGGACTCATGTAGACTCATAAAATTGACTTGTTTTTTTAAATTGGTCTAGTTGACTGATGTTTAGATATTACATAAACCTTATGTGTCCTCAAGATACGACTATACTGCACTATACTATTAAAGCCAAACATCTAAAGCCAAACATCTAATTATTTCTTTCCACATGAAAACAGCTCAGTGAAATGGATGGATATCTTTCCCACTAAGATAAGGCCTTGTTTTGAAAGCGTCAAGGAGCTGTGTACACCTACTGAGAAACATCTTCTGTAAGTCATGCCAGTGAGATAATTCTTCTGCCATAAAGAGTAAAGAAGTTATAACTATAAATGCATGACATATGTAACCATTACTCTGAATTCTGTTTTGCTTATTCAAAACTGACTCTAGTGTAGTATTTTATAACTTTATATCACATTTTAAATCTATAGAATATTAGCCAGAGGCAGGACTTTAGAATTTTAGTAGCCTAATTAATCACCCAAAAGAGAAACCTCATGTACAATATCTCTAGAGATTAGACATAAATGTGTATAATGAAAGGAAAGGAGAAAATAATTATTAAAGTAAAAATAAAATCTCAAAGTAGCACAATTCATTTTTTGAGCAATTCTAAGAAATTTTTACCCAATGTCACCTTCTGGAAATGAATGTGATTAATCTAGTACATTTTGCTTTTGTGTGCATATAAAGCAATATAACTGAACTTTGTAAAATTTTGCTGTTGCAAAATTTTTAGTATTTATTTTTTAATGAAACCTCGGTTTAACTTCCATATTTATAGACAAATACTTTTCAAGATTTTAACTGTACATATGTAAAATGACTAGTTGCTAAATGTATTTTATCCAGTATCTCTATCCGTAAATATTTTAGTGAAACTTCAAATACATATTTATAAGTTATATGCATGTTTTCTTTACTATTATATAAGACATATCAATATACATTTAATAAGATCATCTGCAAAAATAATGAGTTCTATTCTACCCATTAAGCATAGTGGATTATATATACACATTTATTACTACACTCTTCCCAACCTGAAAAAAAAACTGACAGTAAAAGATTAATAATTGACAAAACTGACATCTTGCAAGTAATAGGGATGAGAGTAGGGGAATGAGAGAAGTAAAGTGACTGGAAAGGTCAACTCACAACACTGATTTCAGAAGGACTTGGAGACTAGAAACACTGCATAGAAGTCTTAGTGGAAACATGAGGATTCGTTGAAAAAATCTATCTGCACTCTACTTGGTTAAATAACTCCCCTCGCTCCAACCTATACATTCTAGCAGAAGACAGTAACCTTACTTTAGAAAGCTTTCTATGTAGAGCAAAGCACTTTACTGAAGGTGAGACCTCCAGACACCTTCCTTTATTCTGCAGCCAGAATACTACAAGTCAAGTTTACTCTATCCATGCATGAGACTGGAAATCCCTCTGAGGAAATGAAACTGATAAAAGAATAGCTACACTATTTGGCTATTACAGAGTAAAAAAGCATGTTCATTGCCTTACTACCCTATTATGAAGCTCACCAACAGATAAACCTCAAACCTATACATGCAAATTTCATTAAGCTTTTTAGTGTCTCATTCTTTAATAAAGAATAAACAAAGAGCTAAGGATAAACAGAAATTTGTAGCAGGGCGCCATAAGAAAAAGCAAACAAACAAAACAACAGAAACTAAAACTAACAGCGTAGAAATGACACTCAGAAAAAAAAAGAGCACAAATTTCAAAAATTAAAAAGGCAAATGAACAAACTGAGAAAGCAATCTATAGTCAGAGCTCTAAGAGAAGAAACAAGAATAATGAATTATAATCAAAGACTGATAAAGATAACAAAATACAACAGAAAGCAGAATTTAAAAATGATATAGAAAATAAGAAAGAAATCAGAAAACAAAAATTAATGTAGAAGTTCACATATATAATTAATGGGAGTCCTATAAAAAGAGAACAGAGGAAAGAAAGAGAACTAAAACAAAAATAAGACAAGAAAAAAAGTTTTCAAAACTGAAGGGGTATCCAGTTAATATTTTCTGGATACCCCTGGATACCACCAAGTGCTCTGCACAATAAATGAAGAGAGAGTAACAATAAGGTATAACAATAAGGCACATCATCCTAAAATTTAGGATCACTGGAAGAAAAGCAAGCATTTATAAGAGTTTCCAGAGACTCAGGAATCAACATGGCAATAGATTTCTTGATAGCATCTCTGAAAGTTAAAAGTAGATGAAACAATGCCTTATGAAGAAAAAAAAAATATTCTAGTTGGTTTGGCTCAGTGGATAGAGCATTGGCCATTGGACTGAAGGGTCCTGGGTTCCACTCCAGTCAAAGGCACACACCTTGGTTGCAAGCTCCTCCCTGGCCCTGGTTGGAGCATGTGCAGAAGGAAACTAGTCAATGTGTCTCTCTCACATCGATGTTTCTCTCTGCCTCTCCCTCTCCCACTCTCTCTAAAAATCAATAGAAAAAATGCCATTGAGTGAGAATTTAAAAATAATAATAAATATTAAAAAAGAGAATAAATCTCATTTTTAAAAAAGAAAAAAAACTGTAACACTATCCACCTTAAAACTATCAATCAAGGCATTTTCAGACATGCAAGTTCTTCCACAGGAAGCCATTGGAGAATGGAATCCACCAAAGTGAGGGAGAAAAGCAAGAAAAAGGAAAACATTAAATACAACAAAGTAAGAAAACAACAACAACAACAAAAGAGGCAAAAAGAATTCTAAAATGGTAAAGAAAAGCCAAAGGAAAAGAGCTATGCCTCATATCTAGAAGGCAACCAGTCCACTGCCTTAATAATGTAAACACTGAATATTAAAATTGTTATGTAATTATACTGAGACAATGGAGTAGGGCAAGAGTATGAGTATAAGTAGAATATAGAACACAATCCTTATCTTTCATAATAGAAGTAAATGGATAATGTTTATAATAGAAAAATCAAGTGGAAATATAGAGATAAATGGCAAAGATAGTAGCTTTTGGGAAAAGAAATGAGGGTAGTAATGGGTATAACTGAAAAATACTATTTTTCTGTTATAAACTTTTTTTAATTTTTAAGCTATGTAAATGTATTTCATCCTTAGAGAAAAATTAATAGGTATAATATTTTCTTCTTGGCAGTGAGAAGATTGTGGACTCTGAGGATGCACATTTTATTTTGGAAACCATTTTATGCAACAAGTCAAAATCTTACTTCAATAGCAAGACTTCCTAGAAACTCTGTGCATGAGAGGGGAGTCACCGAAAAAAAATGTAGAATTCAAAGAGAATGCTCTAGCCTTTTCAAATAATCCATTAATGACATTTCATGTAGAACCCAGTAGTCTGCCCAGACTGTAAGTTCTAGGAATCTGGAAGCCCGGTTTCCTTTCCTTGTGCAAAGCAGAGATTCTGGTTTCACAATACTCATAAATACTCCACTGGGAGTACTAGTTAAAAATGTTAAATCTGTAGTCTGCACAACTCTATGGGTTTCTTTTTAGTGGAAAGTGTGGCATTGACACCCAGGAATCTATATTTTCACAATTGCTACAGGTGATTTATGTCCTTGATGCTCAGATCCTTAGAAAGATCATTGGGCTGGCCAGTGTGCTCTGTGGTTGAGAATCAACCTATGAACCAAGAGGTATCAATTAGATTTCCAGTCAGGGCATTTGTCCAGATTTTGGGTTCAGTCCCCAGTGTGGGGCATGCAGGAGGCTACTGATCAATGATTCTCTGTCATCATTGATGTTTCTATCTTTGTTTTTCTCTCTCTCTCCCTTCCTTTCTAAAATCAAATATATATTTTTTAAAAAGATCACTGGTGTGTTTTTCTTAAGGATAGGCTTTGGCAAACTTTTTTGTAAAGGGCCAAATAGTTAATATTTTAGGCTCCATGAATTATACAGTCTCTATTGCAAATACGGGTCTCCATTATTGTATGTAGTGTGAAAGCAGCAATAGACAATATGTAAATAAATGAATGTGGCTATGTGCCAATGAAAATGTAATTGTGGAAACTGAAATTTTGACTTTATACAATTTTTGTTACTAAACACTCTTCTTTTGATTACTTCCACTTAAAAATGTAAAAATCATTCTTAATTGCAGGGTCTTACAAAAAGAAGTGGGAGGCCTGATTTGGCCCTTGACAGTAGTTTGCTGACCCTTGCTTCAGGGCATTGCACAACTACTGAATAAGCAGCAACCCCAAGAGTAGTGGATGGGGAGAAGGATGCTCCAGAAACCAGACTTAGAAGAGATCTGTAATTTGATACAAATCAGACAAAGAAACTGAGCAATATTGGTGCAGCAATTTAGGAGACTTGAACTCTTCCTCCTTTGAGCTATCTTTATGCCCCTCTTCTCTCCTGCTCCCTCCAGTTTGTAAATCAGTGAACACTTTTTTTTCCCCCTCTCAGTTATGTATGTTTGGTCTGTGTATTTTATCAGGAGCTTCAAAGATACAGTAAGGAAAACCCCCACACCTAGAAAAGTGATTCTAATATAGATCACAGGATTTAGGATCCAGAGCACCCATTCTGCAGAGAGAATCAGCATGAGTCAGCTGTTAACAGTCAGATACCCTTAGGAGCTCCTCTTTGGCTAGTCCTGAGAGTTTCATTCTCTAACAGTTTTGTTCAGATGGAGCTGACCCCATTACTCTAATGCAATGACCAACCATTAGCTGTTCCATCTCCAGCACTCAGCTGGAGACAGTCACAATACAAAGTCAAGGAGGGTAGTTGAGGAGTGAACAGCAAAGCTTAAATTTAGGCATAAAACCTGTAACCAATAAATTTAGCCTTTCCTTCAAAAGGCAACATTTTAAAAGTCCACATATTGCAGGGACCAACGTTTCTCTTTGATCTTCCTGATTTTTGAGCAAATCAGTCTGAGGGCAGAATACTTGATATTATGGTACAGATTTTTCATTATTTTCCTACTTAAAAGGAGTGGGAAGATCATAACTGACATGTTTGAGTTGCTGCCACAGAATCTATTGCAGAATTCCTATCAGAATTTTTAAATCTGGCAATCAGGAGTCTGCATTCTAATAAATTTTCCAGATTATTTTTTCAAATGCAAGGGCAAATAAGTTGGAGGGGCAAGAACTATATCTTGTAAAACATTGCAACTTCTCATGGCTGATTGTGGGATCCTAGCAATAATGCATAATGAAAATTTGATTTGTGAATTAGAAAACTCAGATTTCAGATTTTAATCATCTGAGAAAATGTTTTGCAGAAAGAAGAGATTAGAGACCCATAAGCCATTCCTTACTTCACTTACTCTATGCAATCCTAAAATTTGGAGGTGGGGGATAGGTGGGAGGAGAGATTAACCAAAGAATTTATACGTATATATACATAACCCATAGACACAGACAATAGTCAGTGAAGGTCTGGGGAGAAGATGCAGGGTGGAGTGGGTCAATGGAGAACAAAAATAGGACATCTGTAATACATTCTACAATCTTTTTAAAAGAATAACTTAAAAAAGTAGTTGTCAAACATATGATGTTCATTAATAAACAATTATTTTAGGATTCTTCATACATCACTCAATTTTCTTTTCCATATTAAAAGGATATATCTGAGGCCTCTTTATTCTATAAATTAATTTCAGAAATACTTATCTATGTGTTTCTTAAGATATTTTTTACTATGTCTGCTTATTCACAAAGATCTAGATAAATAGTGAAAAAGATCTTACCATTAGCCTTGAAAAATATGTTCACTTCCACTGGTATATGTTATATATAGTGCTATACTTACAACCAGAAAGCATTTTTTTCTTCCCTCATGTTTTGAGGAAACTCTGTATTCACCTCAAGTGATGCTGGTACAACTCCAGACAACAAGCTCTCAAGCTCCTTCTGGCTCTATTTTAAAAGACATCATTTTGACAGTTCTAATTGTGGCACCCAGAAATGCCAGTCATACAGCTGAACTTGCATTTCAAAGACTATCCTTCAGGACTGGATTTATTAAATATTAAACATGAGCATTACAAATATCATACATTTTAAATAAAATACTTTGGTCCCAACATGATTTCCTCCGTCCAATCCCTGGCCACTGTCTTATTTGAATTGTGGACTAGGCAAGAATTTTCCTATAAAAATCATCAAGTTAACTGGAGCAACCTCTCAGCAGGAAGGCACTATCAACATATATTACAATCCTTTTTCTGAGTTATATTCAGACGATGATAAAGTGAAGTAGGTTAAGAAAGGAAAATTAATTTTCTTTATAAGAATCATCTAATGAAGCTTTTATTCACTTCTGACAGGGATTCACCACATGTTGAGAGCAACATCCTGGGCTCAAGAGGAAAAATAAGATTCCATTCTTCATTCAAAAAAGAACTGGATGTGACATGATTTCTAAAGTGGTAAATTAAGGAATTAGTGACTAGATCACAAGAATTGAGACAAATATTTTAATCAGACAAGTATATTTAAAATATTACTGTTGTATGCTTCCTTATAAAGATCCAGACAGTATTAAAGGATTTACTAAAGCCTATTGATGCCTACCTCTGTGATTAAAAGTATTTTATTTCTTTTTCTGGCAGACATTTAAACTACAAAAAGAGAATTAACTGAACTGTCAGGTTGTACAATTGGCTTTCTTTTTTTTTTTAAGAACATGATGTTTTTAGAACAAGGATTTATTTGAAAATATCCTAACACTGTCAAATTTTCCTATCTTGGAAAATCCAAGTAGCTAGAATTCTTTTATATTTACTAAAGACATACTTTGGTCCCAACATGACACCTACTACGTGATAAACTTATATTTATTTAATGAATAATAAATAAAAAGGATTAGAATATGAAGGAAGTTATGGTCTACATAGTATTTTTTTCCATCCTCTTCTTTTAACCTTGTCTTTATAGTATTAAAAATGTCTGGTGCTGTCTTGGCTGGTGTGACTCAGTTGGTAAGTGCATCATCCCATGCACCAAAAGGATGCCAGTTAAATTCCTGGCCAGGACACATACCTAGAGTGTGAGTTCAATCCTCAGTGGGGTCACATATGGGAGGAAACCAATTGATGTTTTTATCATACATCGATCTTCCTCTCTCTCCTCATCCTCTCTCTAAAATCAGTAAGACATATCCTCTGATTAGCTTTTTAAAAAAAATGCCTGGTACTTCTTATAAAATGCAAGCAGTTAGGTCTTGCTTCACCCATCATCACTAATTAGGGAAATGCAAATCAAAACCACAAAATATTACTCACACCTATCAAAATGGCTATCAATAAGACAGGATAAGTATTGTCAAGGATGTTCAGAAACGGGAACTTTTATACACTGTAAGTGGAATTGTAAAATGGAAGAGCCATTAAGAAAAATAGCATGGTAGTTCCTCGAAAAAAAATCATAATTGAAATACCATATGAGCCAGCAATCCCACTCCCACGCATGTATTTGAAAAATTAAAATTAGAACCTGGAAGAGATATCTACACCTGCATGTTAATTGCAGTATTATTAACAACTAGGGGCCTGGTGCACAAAATTCGTGCACTGGGGGTGGGTGATGCCTCAGCCCAACCTGCCCACTCACTCATACTGGGAGCCCTCAGGCGATGTTCTACTACCCACTCACCCCCAGCCTGCCCAAGGCCTAAAGCCTCTGGCCGAGGCTTTAGGCCTTGGGCACCCAGCCATCGCCCTGCTCAGCTCAGCCCTGGCCTTAGCCCCAAGGGCTGGGCCCTCCCCGATGCCACTGCCACCACTTCCACTCAGCCCCAGGGGGCTGGTGCTCACTGCCACTGCTTCCGCTCAGCCTCCAGGGCTGGGTGCTTGCACTGCTCAGCCCCGCCCTCCCACTCCTGATTGGCTGGTAGCGTAGCAAAGGTATGGTCAATTTGCATGTTTCTCTTTTATTAGATAAGATAGCCAAGATATGGAAACAACTTACATGTCCTTCAATTGATGGAATAAAGAAAATGTGGAAAATGTATACAATGGAATATTATTCAGCCATAAATAAGAAGTACTAGTAAATCCTGCCATTTGCAACAACATAAACGAATCCGAAGGGCATTTATGTAAGCCAGAAAAAGAAAGATAACTTATATGTTGTATCTAAAAAAAAAAAAAAAAACACCAATGTCAAAGAAACAAAGAAACAAAATAGCATGGTGGTTGCCAGAAATAGGAGTAGGAGGAAATAGGGTGATATAGATCAAAGGTTACAAATTATCAGTTACAAGAAGAGTTTCTTTCTAACAGTCCTCCCTGGGCCAACAAAGGAGGCAAGAATAAGCAATGTGTAAAAGGGCAGGCTCTTCAATAAATGATGCTGGGAAAACTGAAGATCCATACAAAAAAGAATAAAACTGGACCACTACCTTACATCCTATAAAAAAAAATTAACTCAAAATGGATTAAAGACTTGAATGTAAGACCTGAGACCATAAAAATTCTGGAAGAAAACATCAGTCTTGACAATATTTTTTTTAATCTGACAGCAAAAGCAAAATAAACAAGTAGGACTATATCAACCTAAGAAGTTTTTGCACAGCAAAGAAAACCATCAACAAAATGAAATGCAACCTATTGAATGGAGAAAACATCTGCAAAGCATATATATTATTAGAAGCTAATATCCAAAACATATAAATAATTCATATAAGGAGATAGCAAAAATAAACAACAATCTGATTTACAAATGGGTAGAGCATCTGATTAGACATTTTCCCAAAGAAGACATACAGATGGCCAACAGGTACATGAGAAGATCATCAACATCTCCAACCACCAGAGAAATTCAAATCAAAACTACCATAAGCCTTAGCTCGTTTGGCTCAATTTTCAGCAGACTGAAGGGTCCCTCCCAGTCAGAGGCATAAGCCAGGGTTGCAGGCTTGATCCCCAGTAGGGAGAGTGCAGAAGGCAGACAATCAATTATTCTCTCCCATCATTGATATTTTTCTCTCTCTCCCGCTCCCTTCCTCTCTAGAATCAATAAAAACAATTTTTTTTTAAAAAAAAAGAATGTTTCACTTTAAAAACAAAACACTATAAGATACATCTCACACATGTCAGAATGGCTATTAGATAAAAGATAAGAAATAAGTATTAGTGAGAAAAAGGGAAGACTTGTGCACTCTTGGTGGGAATGAAATTGGTGTAGCCACTGTGGAAAACAGTACAGAGGTTCTTCAAAGAATCATAAGCAGAACTACCATAGGATCTAGTAATTCCACTTCTGAGTATTTATCTGAAGAAAATGAAAACAATAACTCAAAAAGATATATGCACCCAATGTTTATAGGAGCATTATTTACAATAGCCAACATATGGAAACAATTTAGATGGATAAAGAAAATATTATATATATCCAAATAGAATATTAATCAGCCATGAAAAGAATAAAATCTTGCCATTCGTGACATGGATAAAATGCATGGATAAAAGGCATTATGTTAAGTCAGATAAAGTCAAATTCCATACGACATCATTTATATTTGGAATCATAAAAACAAACAAAAACAAATTTATATATACAGAGAATGGTAGTTGTCACAGATGAAGTTTTTGTTGGGGGGGGGGGGTTAGGGGCAAAATGGGTAGAGTGTCAAAAGGTAAAAATGTCCAGTTATAACATAAATAAGTCATGGGGATATAATGTACAGTTTGATGACTATCTACACATATAAAGAGCCAGGGTCCTTAATGTCCAAAATGATCGAAGGCCCAACAGAACACCGGAAGTCAGTCCTGCAGTCAGTGTTGGGTCGCCATTGCTGCAGGACTGACTTCCACCACACCGACCCAGCACTGACTGCCATGGGGGCTGTGATCAGATCCTGCTTCTCGCTCCAGGCCTGACTGCAGACCCCGCAGCAGTCAGTGCTGGTTTGCTGAGGTGCCCGCAGGGCAGCAGTCAGTGCTGGGTCACCAGGACTGACTTCTGCCACGCTGACCCAGAACTGACAGCAAGGGGGCTGCAATCAGAACCTGCTTTTCTCTTTGGGCCTCTGTCTGGGCCCAATCGCAGCCCCGTCTGCCACACTGCAGGTGCCTCAGTGACCCAGCACTGACTGCCGGGTCTGCGATCAGGCCTGGACAGAGGCCAGGAGAGAAAAGCAGGGTCAGATCGCAGCCCCCGTGGCAGTCAGTGCTGGGTCAGTGTGGCAGAGGTCAGTCCTGCAGTCAGTGAACATAGGTCAATTAATATTAAGTGAACATACGGTCAATTAATATCTCTTTGAGAGGGGTTGAGAATATAAAGTACTGCTGGCTCCCAACTGCTTGCCTGCCTGTCTTCCTGATTGCCCCTAACCGCTTCTGCTTGCCATCCTGTTCACTCCCTAATCACTCCCCTGCCAACCTAATCGATGCCTAACTGCTCCCCTGCAGGCCTGATCACCCATAACTGCCCTCCCCTGCAGGCCTGGACCCCCCCAAATGCCCTCCCCTGCAGGCCCAGTCACTCCCCACTTCCCTCCTCTGTCCTAACTGCCCTTCCCTGCAGGCTTGATTGTCCCCAACTGTCCTCCCTTGCAGGCCTGGTGCCCCACCAACTGTCCACATGGAGGCAGCCATATTGTATTGGAGTGATGGTCACTTTGCATATTACTCTTTTATTAGATAAGATAATAAAAGGCTAATATGCAAACCGACCAAACAGAACGACCAGTCACTATAACATTCACTGACCATCAGGGGGCAGATGCTCAATGCAGGAGCCATCCCCTGGTGATCAGTGTGCTCCAACAGGAGCGCTGCTCAGCCAGAAACCAGGCTCATGGCTGGCTAGCGCAGCAGTGGTGGTGGGAGCCTCCCTGCCTCCACAGCAGCACTAAGGATGTCCAACTGATGGCTCCTGGACTGTGAGAGGGTGCAGTCTGGGCTGAGGGGCACCCCCCATCCAAGTGTATAAATTTCATGCACTGGGCTTCTAGTCCATATATATAAAAGCCTAATATGCAATGTGTCCCCTCAGGAATTCGATCACTTGCTATGATGCGCACTGATCACCAGGGAGTGGTGCAGAACAAAGGAAGGCCCAGGCTGGCAGACTGAAGCTGCTAGGGACCCTACCCATGTATGAATTTCATGCACTGGGCCTCTAATAGTTAATAATACTGCACTGAATGTCTTAAAACTGCAAAGAAAGTAAACCTTAGGCCCAGCCAGCATGGTTCAATAGTTGAGCATTGAACTATGAACCAGGTGGTCATGGTTCAATTACCAGTCAGGGCACATGCCTGGATTGCAGGCTTGATCCCAGTGTGGGGCATGCAGGAGAGCTGATTGATGATTCCCTCTCATCATTGATGTTTCTAACTCTCTCCCTCTCCCTTCCTCTCTCAAACCAATTAAAATATTTTTTTAAAAAGAAAGTAAACCTTAGTTCTCATCACAAGAAAAAAACTGTGTATAGTGATGAACATTAACAACATGTATTGTAGTGGCCATTTTACAATATACAAATATTAAATCATTATGTTATAAACCTAAAACTAGTATTATTCAATTATACCATAATAAAAAATTTATGGGCATTAACAATATTTAATCACATTAACTGAGTTCAAGTTTAATCCCTAAAAATACTTAGTTTCCTTATTCTTTATAGTGTTTTATGAAATAAATAAGTTCAATATAAACTACTTGATTATCATTATTTTTGTTACTTATTTTAAACTATAAAGTCCATGTATACTATTGCAAATTGATGGAGGTGTCATCTATTACAGGTCTACACCTAATTATCTATAAAACAGTAATGGAAACATTACTGTCCCAATCAAGTACAATCACTTTTTCCATTTTAAAAAGTGTTACTTCTAACCCAGCTTAACAAGTAATCCCATTTCAATTAATACATTGAAAAAAATGTATTAGAGGCACATTTTAAAAAGCAAACACAGTATGAAATCTTGCATTTTACTGAGTCAGTTTAATTCTGCTTGTTTATTTGCTTTCATGGCTATTTGATTTATGTGCTTCTTCTGGACAATTTTAGTATGCAACCCTCATTCTTTAAACAACCAAAAAAACCCACAGATTTAAGTTGTATGAAAACTTAAGCTGGTATTGTCAGCTGAAGACACCATAAATAGCAGTATAAGAACATTTGTGCTAAATTTTAACACTGTTCATTAACAGTTCCATCTTCCTGAGTTTGCGTTTGTTCTTTGGCATCGGCTTAGGATATAATCCATTTTTCAGAAGGTGTTCCTTGCTGAGGCGAATTTGAGCACCATGCTGAAGCTGGAAAGAGCATAAAGCTCGAAGAGGGCGAAGCAAAGTCTGTTAAGATAAAAAAAAATACTAAAAATGTATCTGTAACAAGTTATGATAGTCTATCTAGATTTTTCCTTCAGAAACAATCATTATTATCTTAATTATCATTATTGTTAGCTTTAACTATAAAGAGCAACAAGTATTCTAATGAATATATGGGATTTCTAAATAAGTAATTTATTTAAATTCATACCTTACATACTACTAAGTAACTCCAATAAAAAGGCACAAATTGATTTTCCAAATAGGTGATAAATCTTGAATTTAGTTTTATACATTAAAATATTCAAATACCACAAGTGTTGCCATTATAATAATTGAATCTATAACAAACAGACAAGAGACCTTTAGACAATAAAGATGAGTTGATTTTCAATAACAGAAAGATACAAGCTTCCTGCTACCTAATAACAATTAGCTGATGGCAGTGATGAGTAAGTTGACTACAGCACACTAGTATAGTACATGGACCACATGCCATCAGACACCAGGTTTTGGTGCATTCGAAATAATCCTAACTGTATACACACCAGTCCAAATTTAAATACCTACAAGGCCAGCCATTTAACATATGCATGTGAACTGGGTCTATCCACAGGATTACAGAGAGTGGTGGAGCTTGTAAACAACTGGAGCATATACCTTTCCTAAAGTTATGCAAATTTTTAAAAATTTTAACTAAAAACACTAGGTCAGTGCTTTATACCATCCAGAGATTTCAGCGTTTTAAACATATTTTGAGTTAGATTCTTTCCTTAAGCCTGAGATCCCTGATCTAATTCTTTTAAATAATAATAGCAACACTTGATTGAGCAGTTTTAAAAAAAGGAACAAAAAAAACCTCACAGATTCAACTATAAAAATTTTTAAATGTCTGTGGGAAAAATTATTCCCTCACATATACAACACAAGTGGTAGAAAGGGCTTCTTAATAGTTTTAATGTACAATGAACTCTTACAAATTTTAGCAGTCACTAGTAGTTGCTTCTTCATATCCATTCTTTTCTTCCTTATTAACCCTTTGTATGCCATAAGCATCTATAGAGAATTTTCAACTGAAAATATTCAAAAACACCCGAATTGTGAGTAATATATTTATTTTTATAATATTAATTGCAAATTGATTTTTTTAATTAAATTCAAAATATTGTGGCATGTGTGGATAATTTCCATTTTGGATGTGTGGAAGTTAACTGGTTAAAAAATCAAAAATTGTATTGAAGGTGGCAATGTGCCCAGCTAGTGATATGACATTGAGTAATGACACAGTCTATCCAATAAGATGTAAGTGGAAGTCTTTGGGTGGGCCTCCCGGTATTCTCTTTAAAATGTGACAGACCTATCAGACAGACGCTTTTGGACTGGGACATGATTGTTAGAGATGGAATAACCAACTTGTGACTACAGGGCCCGAAACCTAAAGATTAAACCAAATATATATATGATAATGAACAGAAAAGCAGGGGGAAAAACTGGGTCTCTGATGCATCACCAGCCCTGGACTGCTCACCTCAGCATTTCTTATTTACAGGAGAAAAGAAATTGCTATACGGTTCAACCACTGCATTAAGTGCTCTGTTACATAAGACAAACAGCCTGGAAAAGGTCTGCATTACACTGTTGTAAAAAGTCCCTTAGATTTGTATATGTATAAAACCCTAATATGCAAATAGACCAGTTGCTATGATATGCACTGACCACCAGAGGGTGCATGCGGACCATGGCAGGTATTGACAGCAGGCAGCAGAGCAGGGAACAACAAAGGTGGAGCACCAGTGACTCATCGAGGCTAGCCTCTGAAAATTCTTTGCTTCTGTGCACCATGGGTGTGCCGTGGTTTCGCCCAGCGTTCGCACCTGCTGCCGGGGCCAGCCCCACTCACACGTGCTGCTGGTGCCTGGCGCCAGCCCCAATTGCTCAGCGCCATCAGTGGGTGTAAATGGCAGCTGCTGGCCTGATTGCCCCTCAGGTCTTCCCCACCTTCCCTTGCTCCTGAGGAGCAACTGGGATCAGCAGCCACCTCTCTCGCACACACTGCCAGTGATGGCCCTGCTAGCACCCATTGTTTTCCATGCCAGCGCTTCAGCTCACACACCATGCTGGCGCAGGCCCTGCTTGCACTCACAGCCAGTGCTGGAGCTGCGACTTTCGCCCACTGCTGGTCCCAATTGCTTGGCACTGTCAGTGGGTGTGAGTGGTGACTGCCGGCCCCAATCACGCCTAAGGGCTTCGCCAGCTCCCCCTGCTCCTGAGGGGTGATCAGGGCAGCTGCTGCTATGCCCACCTACTGCTGACACAGGTGTGTGCAAGCAGGGCTGCTTCTGTCAGCACATGTGAGCAACAGTGTAGAAGCAGTAGTGGCGGAAGTGGGGCTGCCAGTAGAGAGAGGACCAGGGGATGCAGTGGGAGGAGCTGGGTGGGGGCACAGAGGATGGGCCAAGACCCGTCCCTGTGCCTACTACAGCCTTTCGGCCCACAGTGCCTTTCAAGGTGCACAAATTCATGCACTGGGCCCCTAGTGTTCTTATAATTTCTTTTAACATCTGCATTTCTTCAAACAAGACAGGAAATTTGGAGATGACTTTATATTACTTTACAGAGTCAACACAGTAGACTGATTGGATTTTGCATCACTGTACTTAGGAAACATATCTAGGACTATATACAGACTGAAACAATTGAAGGTTCTATTATAACTTTATAAAATTTATTAAATTCTCTATAGACAGGAGAATACTATATTCCTCTGGTAAAGAGCCTCTAACTTTTACCTCCTGTACATAAGTATCTATTAATTTTCTGAGGTGATTAAGAGAATGAATTTTGAAGACAGAGAGACCTGAATTAGATCCCCACTCCATCTCTGTGCCAGTCACTAGAACTAGACACAATTTTTTCAGTTCTCCCTGGTACATGATCAAACTTCATATTCTAGCCTTCTTTGAAGTTAGGCATGGCTATATAAGTTGCTTTAGTTAATGGAATGTGAGCACAAATAATGTATGCCACCTCTGGGCAGAAGCTTTAAAGGCAGTATCTGACTGACCACCTCCCTTTATTCCTTCCTTGAAGAAAATAGAATGACATGTCTAGATAGTGTCCCCATCAGTTTGGTGCCCTAAGTGACTGAAATGAGAAGAGATCCCTGGCAATCACAATGGATAGGCAGTGTGAGAGAGACATACACTGTTGTTGTATTATGCCATTCTAATATTGGGTTTTTAAGTTACTAAAGCCTAATTCAGCCTATTTTTTTAACTGAGTTTATTGGGGTGACATTAAATAATAAAATTATATGTTTCGGGTATAAAATTCTATATTATGTCATCTACATAACTTATTGTGTCTTCACCATCCCAAATCAAATCTCCTTCCATCACCATTTATCCCTCTTATCTTCTTTTACCTTCCCTTTTGGTAATCACTATGTCATTGTCTATGAGGTGTTTTGTTTTTTTTTTGTGGGGGCTTGTTGCTTAATCCCTTTTCCTTTTTCACCCAACCCTGCAACCTCCCTCCCCTCTAACAATTATCAGTCTGTTCTCTATCTATGAGTCTGTTTCTATTTTGTTAGTTTATTTTGTTCGTTAGATTCCACAGACGAATGAAATCATATGATATTTGTCGTTCTCTGACTAGCTTATTTCACTTAGCACAATGCTCTTCAGGTCCACCTATGATGTCAAAAAGGTAAGCTTTCCTTCTTTTTTACAGCTGCGTAGTATTCCATTTTGTAAATGTGCCACAGATTTTTTATCCACTCATTTACTGATGGACACTTGGGCTGCTTTCAAATGTTGGCTATTGTAAATAATGTTGCAATAAACATAGGGGTACATATATTCTTTCGAATCAGTGTTTCAGATTTCTTCAGATATAGATTATATGCATTATATCTGAGGTACTCTGAAGCTTTATGAGAGATGGACCAGATATCAGGAACAAAGAAAATCTTCTATTTATAAAATAAACAAGATAGTTTCTAAAAGGTTACTGGGGTAAATCAGTGTTTTGTAAATCTTTTTGTCTACAGGTACAAAGTGAGTTTTCAAGGGACCATTATTACCAACTGCTGGTGCTGAGTGTAGCTAAGGCACTTAGGCTACAGCACAAAGCTTGGCCACATCTGGTTATAAAAGTTCATAAGGTCAAACTCCATAAGCAGAGGGAGTTCTATCATAAAAAAGATGCCCAAGCTCAAGATTTCCAAGGTATGAAAACCATAGTAAATATTATTGCAGCTGATGAAAATCACCAACTTTTAGTTCACATTTTTTGTCAGTCCTATCAGAGGGACAATGAAGGGTAAAAGGATTAATTATTTTGAGTGTTTGATGTCAGGCAATTACATTTTATCCCATTTAATTCTCACAATACTATGAGGTCACTAATGTTCTTATATTACAGATAAGAAAATAAGCATTAAGAGATTACATGAATTGCCCACTGGCAAAAAAAATAATGATGAAATTTTAATTCAAATCTGCTTCAAAGTTCCTATCATACTAGACTTCCAAGTGTTTGAAAAACTACTCAAGAATAAAAGATGAGGATAAATCAACAGACTAAGAAAGCTATTATTTTGAGGAGCCCTACCTTTATATAATGAAGCAGGCTGAAAAATTACTACTCTCCCCCATCATGTTAAGGTTCTATAACAATGCCATTAATTAAAGGTTATGAGTGGGAGGGAAGGGTTGGCAAAGGAAAAAGAGAAAACACCTTTATGTTTCTCTGAAGAATGTACCAATTTTTTTATTATAGCTAGAGCTGAACAAGCTGGGCTTGGGGTGCCCCCACCCAGAAAGCCACATTTTTGCTCTCTGCAGAAATAAGCAACTTTGGATGTGTCATTGTGCATTTCTTCTGCTCATACTTTAACCAACCATCTCATTAGTACCTCCCAGATCACATGTCTGGTTGTCAAACATCTTTTCCTACTACTGCTGACAAAAGCAAAGAGAATGAGACTATTACTTTGGGATTTTTATTTTCAATTTTATTCATAGATAACAATAACAAAAACTGAAGGATCATGTCATCATTCTATATCTTAACCTTTGCCTGTTAAGATATTATAGTCAGAACATAAAATAGGTTTCCTGCTATCATGGTACATTAATTAATACCAGAGTAAACTACCTTATAAAATCAGAAAAGGGGGCAGCAGTAGAAGCATTAGTACTAATATAAACCCCATCCTGAACCCCAGCCCTATTATCTTATAGCTATTATTATTAAACCACCACCACTACCAACATTAAAGCTTCTGTTTGGGATTGCAGTGAAGATCAAATTCCAATTGTGAGAGTAAGAGATATGCCTCCATAAAGGATCCTTTTCAGAACCCAAAAAAAGGAGAGGAAAGTAAGTTTTATTGTTTTTCATAATCCTAGTCAAGTATATGTTTCTATTGATTTTAGAGAAAGGGAAGAAAGAAAGAGAAGAGAGGGAGGGGGTAAATAAGAGGGAGAGGGAGAGGTACAAAGGAAAAGAGAGAAACATCAATGTGGGAGGGAAACATCATCAATTGACTGGAGATCAAACCCAACTATGTGCCCTGACCTGGAATCAAATCAACACTCTTTTGGTATACAAGACAATGATCTGACCAACTGAGCCAGCTGGTTAGGGCAAGGAAAGAAATTTTTAAATCTGTACACAAAGAATATTATATTTTCCCTTCAAGATTTGAACTTTCAATAGGCCCTTGGTCTAATGGTGACTGATCCAACCAACTAAGCGACACTGGCCAGGGCCACAAACTTGTATCGCAGATACACTCGACTTGTCAATTGAGCTACAAACTTAACAAGCTATGGATTCTAACTTTTCTAGATAAAATCTAATCAAATTCCTATTTTCAAAAACTACATAATCTTTCAAAGACATACCTACCTCTTGTATGTAATTATTTTTCTCTAAGATGGAAAGAGCAACAGCTGCACACTCCAGTGTAGACAGGCACCCATTCGTTGGTTGTGCCCGAATTACGTACTGACTAGAAATGCTAGTTTTCAACTGCACCTGAAATCAAAAACAGAATAGAATGTAATTTCTGTTTTAAATTTAAAACTATAAAGTCTGTGTTTTAAATACTAATTAACTTAATTTCCTTCTGAAATTGCCAGTTTAGAAATATTAAATGTATCAGTATTTTTTACACACACACACACACACACACACACACTCACATATCCTTATGTTAGTTATTTTCAAGTATTATAAAAGGATACCAATTACATATACACAAATTCCTACAAATCAAAAATAAGTAGACTAATAACTCCCTCTCAATGGGCAAAAGACTGAATAGATACTTCACCAAGAAGAAATAAAAATGGCAAATAGGTATGTGTAAAAGGGCTCAGCATGATTTAATGTAAATTAAAATCACAATGATATAACATTTATACTTACCAGAACAGTTAAAATCAAAAAGACTAACAGCACCAGGGGAGGATATGGAACAAATGAAACTCTCTAACACTGTAGTGGCACTGAAAATGGTGTAATCACTTTGGAGAATTTATTTCATGATTTATCCTCCCATTATTTCTTAATATAAATGATAGGTGTATGTCCATATGGGTGTGAAATGTGTATGAATACAGACATACATATATGTATGTATGTGTCCTCTCTTTTTAGATAAAAGATGACATGCTATACATATTTTATCCATGAAGATAATATTTTAACTGAGACCTAATGACCGAGACAGAATTAGATATAAAAAGGCAATAAAATTTGAATGTCAAAGCATTTGGCCTTTAGATTCCTATTTTAATTAAATGAACAAATAATTTTATACTCACAAAGCCATATTCCTAGCCCACAATCTGATCAGAACCATATTTAAATATGTGTGGATAGATGAGAATTTCAGCTTTTACTCTTAAACTCTGTAAGCATGGAGAATGAAGGTAATGGTGTCTAAGTATTAAATACAAAGCAACTTATTAAAATCAGGTGTTTTCTCTTATTTTCTTTTTTTAAAATATATTTTTATTGATTTCAGAGAGGAAGGGAGAGAGAGACAGAAACATTAATAATGAGAGAGAATAATTAATTGATCGGCTGGCTGCCTCCTGCACATCCCACAGTAAGGATTGAGCCCGCAACTTGGCCAAATGCCCTGACCGGGAATGAAACCGTGACCTCTTGGTTCAAACCGCTGAGCCACGCCAGCTGGTCTCTCTTATTTTCTAATATTTCTAAAGTCCTATGAGTCTCTCATTACTTTAGACCATTAAAACCCATCCATGGTATCTTGTCTCTCAATCCTTTCCCTCCTTTGTTTCTCATGCAGTCCCCCCGTTATATAGTTCTATTAGAATTGCTTTTTGTTCAAAGAATTCTCTTTTACAACTTGTTTCCTTTCTTTCCTCTGAAAGAGGAAGAGAGGAGAAGTCGGGGGGAGGGGTGCGGGGGGTGGGGAGAGAAAGGAAGAGGAGAAGGGAAGGAAAGGAAGGAGGAAAACACAGTGAGTATTATCAAGATTCACTACATAATGTATTTGGTTTTGGAATACATCTTTTAAAGCATATTTGACTAATAATGTTTTAGATATGATCATAGTAAGATTATTTTACATTTATACCAATAGACAAAACGAAAATTAGATGCAGGGAAGGAAAGAGATGGAGGAAAAAATTGAAAAACATATACAGTGATGAAAGAAAACCTATGATTAAATAACAGTAAGAATAATTCATGTTGTTGATTAACTATAATTACTAATAGCTTTAATATTTCATCAGGTCAACTAGTAGAACAGAATACAGACAACTACTGTTTCAATACTTAATTTCAAGTCATCACTGAAGGAATTATAATAGACAGCTGATTATAACCAAATCTTTATGAAGCATACAAAATTCACAGTAAGTTTTGTTTATTGGAATAAATTTGATTTTTAAAAGACATTTTTCATTTCAGGGAAGTGTTTTAATTTTTACTGTGACACACATAGCTATATGAAAACTCAGAATTTGACATTTATCATGTGTTACACTTCGGAATATCCTACACAAATCATCTCTCTGGGAATTATCCATAACTGGATATATTAAAAGAGTATATAACTAAGATCTGTCATATTATTAATATACACTAGATCTGTCATATTATTAATATCCACTAGAGGCCCAACTCATGAAATTCATGCAAGGGACTCAGCCCTTGCAGCCCTGGCTTCATGCGGAAGGTCATCCAGAAGGTCGTCCGGATGGTTGTTATGCTATTCAGTCTAATTAGCATATTGGCTTTTTATTATATAGGATATTATTAGAGTATGCTAATATGACATTTTTCAAGTTCCCCTTTTTTGTGCTATTTCACCTACATCACATATTTGATTCAAGGAGTAAATAAGCAAGTGCAAAAAGAAACACTGTGGATCTATCTTTTTGAGAAGTCACAGGCATCATAACAAATAATTTGTCAAAGATTGTCTTATCTTCTTAAGTAAATGTATAAGAAAATTCAAGGCAAAATTATTTAAAGAAAAAAATTAACATATGATAACAACTTGGAATATAGAAAAAGGATTTACTGAAAGACCAGGATTATTATATCAAACCTGACAATAATCAATCAATCTCAGTAAAGTCATTCAGTTTCTCAGTTCCTCCTCACCTATAAAAATCAGACCACTGGCCTCCACTATAGTCACAGCTGGTCCTTGCAGCAGAATCAGTGTATGGGTCAATCCCTCCCAGTGACCTGCCAACAGCAATCAAGGTTCAACTGCAAGAGGGGCACACTGAGAGGAGCCAGCTTAAGTGACTGGGTAGACTGTGATCCTACAGGACACCTACTATAAGACGCTACTCTACCAAATTCAGGAGACATAGCATCTCACCTACTAAATAGAAACAAACACAGGGAGAAGCCAAGATGGTGGCAAGGTAAATACCTGAACTGCTACCTCGCACAACAATTTCAAAACTGCAACTGAAAGACAGGAACTCTATGATCCATAATCACGAGAAAGCTGGCCAAGCGGAAGTTCTTCAGCCAGAAGGAAAGAGATGAGCATTGGGACATGCACAGCGCTGAAAACCTGAGGTGTGGAGGTGCGGGAGCCTGCCTGAAGGCGGGTGACTTTGGGGCTGCTCTTCTTCAGTCCGAAGGGAAGCGGGTGCCTGATTGCTCTGAACCCAAGTTTCTGGGGAGACACTGGCAACCCAGAATCTTACAGGGAGAAGCTGGACAGTCTGCCATTGGGTCTGAAAGTGAGCGTGGCTCCCTTGTGGAGGCGCCCACGATGATCAGTGTTCACTGCACGGGGCGTGGGACACGGGGACTTGGAAACACTGAGAGACAGGGAGACGCAGAGTGGCAGCCATTGCTGCTGGTCATGCCCTAACCTAGTGACACCCTGAAACCCCGCCCTGCCCAATCTGCAAACCTGCCCAAGCTGTGCACAGCGGTATTTGCATACAAATGGCCTGCGCTTTCACTGCTTAATTTAATTGCAGCTCTGGTCAGAATAGGAGAAACCTGCAGACCTTGCTTGTAGCTCTTGCTGGATCGCCTCAGACAGTAGCTGACCGGAGATTCAGAAGCTAGTATATCTAGAGGTCAGTGTGAGACCACACCAGAATTCAACTCCTCACATCCATAAGTGACACATTCAAGAGGCAGACTCAGTGAGCAGCAAAGCCCCGCTGAAGCAAGTCCACACCCATAGGAGTGTCTCCGCACAGCAGCTCTTCCACTCCATCAACACAGGGAATCGGCATAATGCGAAGACAAAGTAACATGTCACGAATGAATGAAATGGAGGAAAGCAGACTATCAGACATAGAGTTCAAGACCACATTTATAAGGTTACTCAAGAATCTTCTAAAAACCACCGAGAAACTTAATGAGACCTCCGACAAGCTTAGTGAAACCTTCAAGGACCTTAATGAGAATGTCAAGAAAATGGAAAAGGACCAGACAGAAATTAAGCATACACTGAAATAAAGAATATACAGAAATTCAATGGTAGATCAAAGGACTACAAGAATCAAACCAAAGATCTGAAATATAAGGAGAAAAAAAAAAAAAAACACCCAACCAGAAAAACAAAAAGAAAAAATAATCCAAAATATGAAGATAGTGTAAGGAGCCTCTGGAACAACTTTAAGCACACTAACATCAGAATTACTGGTATGCCAGAAGAAGAGAGAGAGCAAAATATTGAAAACCTATTAGAAGAAAAATGACAGAAAACTTTCCCTACTTGATGAAAGAAATAAACTTACAAGTCCAGGAAGCACAGAGAACCCCAAACAAGAAGAATTCAAAGAGGACCACACCAAGACACATCATAATAAAAATGCCAAGGGCAAAAGACAATGAGAGAATCTTGAAAGCAGCAAGAGAGAAACAGTTGGTTACCTACAAGGGAGCACCCATATGACTTCCAGCTGATTTCTCAACAGAAGCTATGCAGGCCAGACGGGAGTGGCAAGAAATATTCAAAGTGATGAACAGCAAGAACCTACAACCAAGATTATGCTATCTAGCAAGGCTATCATTTAGAATTGAAGGTCAGACAAAGAGCTTCACAGACAACAAAAAGCTAAAGGAGTTCATCACCACCAAACCAGAATTATCTGAAATGCTGAAGGGTATTCTTTAAGAAGAGGAAGAAGAAGAAAAAGGTAAAGATAAAAACTATGAACAACAAAATGACAACAAATACATACCTACCAACAAGTGAATCTAAAAATCAAGTGATTGAAAAATCTGATGAACAGAATGGACTGATAAATATAATAGAATCAGGGACATAGAAAGGGAGTGGACTGACAATTCTTAGGGGGAAGAGGGTGTGAGGGGTGCGGGAAGAGATTGTACAAAAATCTTACACCTATGGATGAAGACAGTGGCAGGTGATACGGGCATGGGGTGCGAAGGGGGATCAGGTGGAGGGGAGCTTTAGGAGGGAAAAAAGAGGAACACCTGTAATAATCTGAACAATAAAGATTTATTTAACAAAACAAAAAAAGAAACAAACACAGAAAAGCAGCCAGAATGAAGAGACCGAAAAATGGGTCCCAAATGAAAGAACAAGAAAATTTCCAGAAAAGGAACTAAATGAAATGGAGATCCTAACTGAATTACGTGTATATTCTTTCCATCTTCGTTGTGCAGCAAAGTGGGAAAAAAAATGCAGATAGGCATACATGCAAACATAGTATTTGTCTATTATTTAAGGAACAATAATCAGCCAATATTTGACCCTGAATTTACTATCTTATCAGTCTAACAAAATGGCAGGGATATAAATAACTGCTGATTGAAGGATATGTCTTTAAACTCAAATATATAATAACCATTCTGTGTGAGAACTGAAAAGGTAGTAAAGAGAAATATAACATGCATTATATTTTGTGGTGGTGTGGAATTTAATTTTATTGACCACTGTCCACTTAAAGTATAAGTCAACATATTGAGATGTTAGATAATACTTATATTTGTTCTGTTAATTACTTTCTTAGACTATTTAAGAGAGCCAGTGAAATCCAAAAAGTGAACTGGCACTTTTTAAATTAATCCATTCAACCACAACATAAAGTCCTATGTAATCGCCATTAATGATACAATACGTTCCACTCAGAAAGACAGTAAAATTTTGTCAACTTTGTAGACTGGAAACAGGCATTTAAGTGTTTTTTGATAAGTGAATGTTTTTAATGACACATTTAAAGCTGAATAACTGTCATTCCCAAAAATGATGATGCACTAATACTGCAATGAAAAATAAAAAGAATATGGGAAAAGAATATGAAATAGAGAATTCTTATTAAATGGTAGGTATTTCTTTTCAATTCAGGAGGAAACATATTCTGATTTCAAATTAAAAGTGAATTTTCGAAAGTTTATTCATCTTTGCAAGTCACTTAAATGAAAATTCTATTAAATTGTTAATCAAAACCAGTGACATGTTAATTAATGCCATACTTTTTTGTGGAAAGGTTTTAATTATAATAAAAATATTGCTATTTTAATATAAAATATTTAACAATGTGTGGTTTATTATTATATTGTTTTCACAAGCTGCTTAATGAAAGCTTCTCCTGTAGTTTTAACTTACTATTATCTTATTAAGACTCTCATCACTACTTTAACCCATGAAAAGCTCTTATTGGCAATATCTAGAACCTAATTTCATCTATATTAATTAGTTCTCTTTCTACTAAACAAGGCCAACATTCTAAGCCAGAGACACAAGCAATCACACAAAATCTTTGCAACTATTAGCACGAATTTTATCAATTTTTAAGTTATTTTTTAGTTATAGTTGATATAGCATAGCATTTATTTTTAAATAACTTTCTGTTCAATGACAGTACTCAATTTCAAGTCACCATCATTTCTAGCCTGAATGTTTGCAAAGGCCTATCTGAATAATCTTGCTTCCACTAAAGTCTTCTCATACTCGTTGTGACACCCAAGTGATCCTTTAAAAAACAAACGAGTGTGTCTATGAAATATAACAAATAAATAATAAATAGGCAGTATTTGGAACAAAGAGGCATAAAACACTGGTCTTCACTCGGAGGAAATATACAGGGCTTTACAAGGATAATTACAGGTTTCTAAATGTTGAGGGAAGCACTGTTTTATCAAGAAAGTAACCTGATATTTCCTCCTAATGTTCAATGGAATATATGGAATTAAAGGTTTTATAGGGCTGCACCATTATATTTGATCATAAAGAAAAAACTGAAGTTATAATAAAATATTTTAAAACACTAACTCTCTCTACTTACCAGTCAATTTTGCTGTGAACCTAAAATTGCTCTTTAAAACAACAACAACAAAAAACTGATCACATTATCACTCAGATTAAAATCCTTAGCTTGCCACTAAGCTAAATCCTTAACATGGCCTATGAATCTTCCACCTCATCAATACTGCTTACTTCCATCACCACATACCAGACAGACTATGTATGAAATTTTCTCTACCCTTCTCTTTTTGCTAACTACTACTTATCCTTTAGTTTTCAAATACTAGAGAGGTCTTTATGAACCCCAACTTCAATCAAATCCCCATTTTAAACACCCTTATAAAATTTACTTTAATTTATAATTATATACTGATCTAACTGGCTATGTATTTCCATGATGTAAGCTTCGTTAGGACATGGACTGTCTGTTTTACTCACCACTGTATTCTGGAGTCAAGAACAGTGCTCAACAACCAGTGGCTGGTGTTCAATAAATATTGGTTAAGTTAATGAACACTGATCACAGCCATTAGAAAACAAGCTACAGTAGGTCGTTGGGTTACGTCGGAAATCCGTTGCTACTGTGCGACTTAATGCAATTTTCACCGCAAGTCAGAACCCACCTACATCACTCACATGGAGCACATGTGATGAAGTGAAACAGTAAAAAAATTTAAAAGAAGGATAACAATTCCTGACCTTTACTTGTAGTAAGTAAATAATAAAAAACATATGTACTCATGTTGAAATGACGGAACTTTTTTTATATAAATAAATGAGAGATGGCGACGTAACCAGAGGACTGCCTGTTTATCTATGAATTCAAACCCAGCAGTTAACACTTAAATTGAGGAAGGGGGGGTGACTTCACTGGGGAAGAAGACGTAAAAATGAGAAGTGGACAAAGGATCTGTATAAAGAGGTTAGGGATTAGTATCTGAATTTAAGTTTATGAAGCTGATAAAATAAGACTTTAGTGGATTATCAATTTTTACATTAAAAGGCTGGAATGTAAATTTACCTCTTTTGAGGGACGTTAGTAAGTTTACATAGCGGGGAGAGCCCACTGATGGCATACAAATCCTACAAGAACTAGAAATTTAGCCAAAAACAGTACATCTACATTTAAGCTGAGGCATCTATAAAAAGCACGTAGACTTTATGAATCAAATATGAATTCTGCTTAACTATAAAATATGTAGCATTTATCCTATTCTTCTCTAAGAATGTTTAAAAGATTACTTTATTTTATTCTATGCGAATCAAACATTGTTTTCTGTGATGCAAAATCTGAAAATCTTATATCTAAATATTTTCAGCAATTTCTCTAGGGATACAAGAAAAAATCAACTAGAGCAAAACTCAGCATGTTATTGAAATGTACATCAAGAACATAAATAAGTTATCTTTTCCAAACATTATGCTTTAGTTCAAAGTGACATTTTCAGAGCACTCATTTGGAGAAAAAAATTATAAAGGGAATAAATATAATGCAATGTTTTAAACTGTACAGTCGTATAAAAATTAAATGTCACAAAAACTTTTTCAAGAACTGGTATACATATATATGTGTGTGTGTGTGTATTATTTTACCATAAAAATGGAGATACCAGAAAGTTTTTAAATTGTCAGCCCAAGAAATATATATAAAGTTAGTATCATGGAAGGTAGTGTTTCATGATCAATTATATCATTCATGTTTCTAAAACATTTAATGTTCTATATAAAGTTAGAGTTTTTTAAAAGATTTTAAAATAATCAGAGACTGTCTTAATAACCACAGAATTTATATTTTGTTATTTAAAATTAAAATATTTATCAATTTTACTCTTACTTTTCATAATATATTTATATTTAGCTATAGGTTCTAAAAATATCTAAAAATGTCAAGTGTCATGAAGACAGAGGACACTTGCTACACAATTTTAAAATAAACTTTTACTTAAAGTGAGTGGTTTTGGAATTGTTTAATAATATTGCATAGGAGAGGATAACTAAGTACTATTGCTATAACAAAAGAATATATATTAGTTATTTTTTGATCATTCAAAGTTCAACTCTGGTTTTAAATTTACCTATATATTATACCAGTGGAGAATTTGCTGACCCAAATTTGGACTTACTAAAATTCTGATGAAAGATAAAGAGGCTTATCTGGAAGTCTGAAATGAGAGTAAATACTGGGCCTAGTGATTTACAAAAACAAATATATTTAGCATTAAGTCTGACATGACAGCTTAATTAGATAGTGTATAATGCAAGGTTACTATCTTTGTTAGCAAAATAATTGAAAATTTTTACATTTGTGCTTTTACTTCCTATATTCACCAGTATCTTTTCTAGATATAAAGAACTGCATGTTAATTATAAAATACCTAAAAAATACAGAAATGAATAACATAAAAAGTAAAGTGACCTGCAATGTCACCACCCAGAAACAATGACTATTTACTAATGGTATTTATTCTTCTAATACTTTAGTTTTTAATATGTAATTGTAAAAAATATTTATATCTACAAAATAAAATATGTAATATTTGAGTTATGAAGTATAAGACTAAAACTGACATCTGTGAATCTCTGAATCTTCTAATTATTTAAGAAATAGAATATAACCAAAATGATTGACATCTCAGGCTTCTCCCCACCCCCAATGCTCTCTACACACCCAAATATAAATAGATATATAGATAGATCCACACATCCAATTTCACTTAAGAATGTCCTTAGTAAAACAGTAAAAGTTCTCCTAATAAACTTGACCTCCTCTACAATAACCACTTAGTATGTTCCATTTTAGAACAATCAGGCACACCAGTTATGAATTTAAAAACTATTCAATTGTCACTTGCCTTTTAAAAAAATCCCTCCCACTTAAAATGATTTGTGTAATATCAGACAAGTTATTTGAACTTCTGAAACGTAGTCTCCTTATATGAAAATATGTGATAGAACCATCACCCTTACAGTTATAAAGTTTTACTATTCTTTAAAAATAATAATCATCAAAAGCACTCAAGCCAAACTGTATCTACAATGACAGCATAACAGTGATAACAAAAATTATATATAAACTAGAAGCCCAATGCAAGAATTCGTGCATGGGTGGGGTCTGGCTGGTCAGTTTCATTTGCAGGGCCCTGGTCAGAAAAGTAAAAAGGGTTAAAGACAATATTATTTCAGCTGTATTACGGTTGTACTGAAATTATAAGGTTTAAAAAGCTGACTGTTTCTCTGAAGTATTTCTTACAACTGCATGTGGATCTACAATTATTCTAAAATCAAAAGTAATGTATGCTGAAATTTATGTAATTTTATTAACCCATATTACCCCAATAAATAATAAATAAAATATGTAATAACATTCAATCTTCTAAATGTCTGTGTCAGAATATAAGGATGAAGCCTAATAAAGTTGATCCAAGAGCATATTAAAGTGAGTCACAGAGATTTCCAGTTAATTTGAGTCTTAAAAACTGTCACTCAATTTAGCCATGTGCTTGGATCAGGCTTTGACAATCTAGGAAGCCTAAAGGTGATCAATTAAGACTGTGTTCACATCTAATTGTACAGATCTATACTTTCACAGCACACATCATTTAATGTGTTTACCCAGCCACAGGAGATGGTTTCCTGCACATATCTAGATCAATATACTACTTAAGCCTTATGTATATAAAAGATTGGGCCCAAGAGAAATGGTTAACCCTCTAGACATTTTAATGTGACTCTTACTGACTTTGACATTACCATCTGCAACTGTGCACATACTAGCAATAATTTTTGAAGTGTGGACTTTATGGCCAATTACTCTAGCTATGTGGACTTTTGTCTTCTTCACTTAGATTATTTTTTAGTACTTTACTGAGGTAAAACTGATATAGAATAAACTGCATTAAATTAAAGCACATGTCATGTGTATTCATGTATATATCTGTGAAACCAACACCACAATCAAGATAAATATAATCATTACCATGTAACCCTGTAATCTCTTCTCGTCCCACCCTTTCCCACTCAATCCCATCCAGGCAAGCAAAATTCTTGTTTATGACAATATAGATTAATCTGAATTTCCTAAAATTTTATGTAAATGGAATCATACAGTTCTGGCTTATTTTACTCAGCATAATTAGTTTTAGATTCATCGGTGTTGTAGTGTGTATCAAAGAGTTCATTGCTTTTAACTGCTCAGTATTTTTCCATTATATGGATATACCAGACATTTTTTTATCTATACCCCTATTGATAGACATTTTGGTTGTTCCTAGTTTGGTGCTATTACAAGTTTAACTGCTATAAACATTCACATATAAGTTTTTGTATGGACATTAACCTTTCTTTCCCTTGGGTAAATATCTAGTTGTGGAATGGCTATATCCCATGTTAGACGCATGTTTAACTTCTTAAGAAACTGACAAACTATCTTCATTGTACACTGCCACTAGGAGTGTACTAGCATTTCAGTCACTCTAGATCTTTGCAAATACATGTATAGTTTTTTTTATTTTATCCATTCTAATAGGTAACAATATCACACTGTGCTTTTACTTTCATTTCTCTAATAATTTTAAGCATCTTTTCATATGCATATTTGCCATCCACTTATCTTTGACAAAGTGTTCAAAACTTGAGACCATTTTAAAATTGAGATATTTTCCTTATTTTTAATTAATTTTTTATTGATTAAGGTATTACATATGTGTCCTTATTCCCCATCCCATTCCCGTTCATGCCCTCACCCACCTGGTGTCTATGTCCATTGGTTATGTTTATTCTAGAGGCCTGGTACACACAATTCGTGCACAAGGGGTCAGGGGGGGTTCCCCAGCCCAGCCTGCATCCTCTCCAATCTGGGACCCCTCGAGGGATGTCCGACTGCCGATTTAGGCTCGATCCCACCCTGCAAAATCTGGGACTGCTACCTCCTAACTGCTCACCTGCCTGCCTACTTGATCACTCCTAACCATTCTTGCCCGCTGGCATGCTTGCCCCTAACTGTCCCCCAACTGCCCCCACACCAGCTTGTTACCCCTCAATAGCCCCCCACACCAGCCTGCTCACCCCCAACTCTCCCTCCTGGACCTGCCTGCCCCCAACTGCCCCCCGCAAGCCTGATCACCCCCAACTGCCCTCCCTTCCTGGCCTGATCACCCTTAACCTCCTCTGCCACAGCCCGCCAGCATGGTTTTGGCCAGAAGGATGTCTGGAAGAATGTCTGGAAGGTCTCATGGTCTAATTAGCATATTATCCTTTTATTAGTATAGATAGGATACGACATACCGCTATAACTATCACATATCTACCAGTATTACTCTATGAGCATACGTACTTCATGCAATAGGATGGCATCTAATACATTACATTGTATATGTTGTAAGTAGCAGGAAATACTGTATTCGTAGCAATAATATACACCCTGTGGCTTCCTTTCCTGATTTGGGAATGTTTCTCCAGTTCTTTGAACATTTCCTGGCACCTAATGTATTTTTTTTGTCATTCAGTGTAACTTTATTTACTGTTATTGCACATGATTTGAGGTCTTTAATTTATAACCACCAAAGATTCAAAGGACTATTTTTTCCATGAAATTTAACATTAACATTAGTAAATTCATGTACTCGTGTGTTTTTAGTGTAAGCATCTGAATTATTCACATTTCATAGATCCTGAACTCATAAACATGGACCACACACAGGCTGGCAGCGAGCCAGGAAGCCACTCTGCAAGCCAACAGATACTCTGCATAAGGAGAAAAGTCATAGCACAACATTTAATGTCCAACCTCAGTTACCTCAGAATGTTATATATATTGACTTCTTAATTCATATAGTTTTGGGAACTCAACTGCTTGGTTGGTGATGGGGTTGACTTGGTTTCGGGAGGATTATTCCTGAAATAATTAAGGAAAGGGGGGCTCAATCTTTTTTCTTGTTTGCTTGCTCCTCCCCAGCACCTTCATCTTTCTTCTCCTCCTCAGCTTCTTGGGCATCTTCTCCTTCACCTTTACTTCCTTCTTCCTCCTTTGCATAAATTCTTCCTTGGCACCTTCTTTTCTTCCCCTCCTTCCTGTTCCTCTCCTTCTTCTTCTTCAGCCTCTTCCTTCTCTTCAGCTTCTTCTTCAGAAGGGGGTTCATTCTTAGTTTCCTCAGCTTTTGCAGCCTCAATGGTCTCCTCCACCTTGATCTGCTCCTTCTGGATGTGGCTGGTGTATTAAGAAGGGAAGGAGCGAGCGGACATCAAGTAGAAGCTGGTCTGTAAACCACCGTAGGCATATCAGCCAAAGATCTCGAACTCACGGAGTAGCCGCTGGCTATTCTTCCCACATTGGTGAAACTGAGTCAGGTCTCCTCACCTTTCAAGAGTTTCCTTTAAGCTGTAATGTCAATGTCCAAAGTCATCTTCACATTGAGGAGATCCTGGAATTCTTTTAAATATCGTGCCATTTCACTCTTTGTAGTTCTCAACTTATTTTCTAATTTGATTGTGTCCTGCATAGCACTAATGTCGGCATTCTGCTTATCCTCCAGCTCTTGCAGCTGCTTTCCCAGAGCTTCGTTCATGCCCCCGGCATGCTTTGATCTCCAAGGTCTTGGCCTTGAGCAGGCAGTGGCCCTTGGACACCTCGTCTTCAGCGTGCACTGTGTTGGTATTCTTGGTCAGCACGGTGAAGCGGCTCTTGAACCATCCTTCAGCATTCTTCATGTTCTTGCATAGCCAGCTTCTAGTACTAGGCGCAAATGTCCTTGAGTGTGGAGAAGTCAGACTTGGAGAACACATCCATCTCCACGGAGATCTGAGCATACTGGATCTGCACCTGCAGCTCAGCGATCTCCTCTTCATGCACCTTCTTCAGAAAGGTGATTTCCTCCATCAGGCTGTCGATGTGCTTTTCAAGCTCAGCGCCTCGTCTGCAACTTTGCACGCCTCTAGCAGCCAGCCCTCAGTGTCCTGGGGGTTCAGCACCTCTTCCTTGTAGCACATCTGCAGATTGCTACCAGCCCCTTCTGAGAACCAGTGCCTCCGACAAGGTCCCAAGGCTGCACCCCTGATCCCACTGCCCTCTGCTTGCCAGGGACAAGGCGTGGTGGGGCAGGGCACAGGCATCCCATTTTCATTAAAATGTTCAACCCGGCCTGCTTCACCAGTGTTTGCAGGCAGCCTGGAGGCAGACAGTGATTCCAGAGGTGCTGGCCACCCCTGCCAGCGCTCAGCCACGATGGATGGTCGGGGTGAGAAAGCCCCACCAGGCCTCATGGCTGCAACTTGAACCCGCTTAACCAGGGACCTGACCCTGGGCGGGTGGCAGCAACTCTTCCTTCCTAGCCCTGGCTGGGAGCAGGTCCCTGTGGTTTCAGAACGGGACTCCGAGGGCCGGCCTCCTGGGCAGCACAGGCCCTGAGCCCACTGGCTCCTCCTCAATCCCACCAAGGCTTGCGCTTGCTTCTTCTGAGAAGCAAGATTGCTGAGAATCTTGTCTGTGCACTTGCCATAGTAATCAGTTCGGGCTGAAAATACTGGGGACTCCCGCAGGCCTGAGGGGACTAAGCGCTGCCATCTCTGGCCATGGGCACCACCATTTTGTGTCGGAGCGAGGGTTAATTTGCATATTATCCTTTCATTAAATAGAATGCATGTATACAAATCCTTTGGTTGACCTCTATACCGAACCCCCACCCTAAACTTTTAAAATTTTTTTATATATTCCAAACATAAGATTTCTCAAATCTATTCTTTGCAAATACTTTCAGTCTGTGGCTTGCCTTTTCATTCTCTCAACAGTGTCTTTGAAGAGCAGAAGCTTCTAATTTTAATGAGAGTCCAAGTCAATTTATTCTTTTATGAATGATGCTCTTGATAAAATCTAGACAAACCCAAGATTAAAAAAAAAAATTCCTCCCAGGGCTCTGATCCTTCCCTCACAAGTACCACCTACAAATAACAAAACAAACAAACAAACAAAAACAAAACCCACCTCATAAAAAAAAAAAAAAAAGGGAAACCAGCATAGGATCCTACATAGCTATTACCAGAAAATTAAGGAGAAAAATGAACAGGAAAAACAAATGTCAAGGGAAGAATAATTTAACATCAAGCAATAAACTACAGTATATCCAGAAACAAAATACAAAGCAGCTAAAAATGAATGAGGGAGCTGTGTATATACAGATACAGAACAGGCCCTGAAATGCATGGTTAAATGAAATGCCAAGTGTCTATGCTATCTGCAAGGATTAAAGCAGGGCCGGCTTGTTGTTTCACAAATTTTACATAGTGGAAGTACACTCCAATCTGGCAAACAGACAAGGATGAAAGTAAAAAGATCAGAGATAGGGGTTTGTATTCCCTACCACTCAGAGATTTGATCTCTAGATTTTAAAAATGGTGGGAAAATATCTTGCAGACAGAATAAATACTTGTTAAATAAAACAAGCACAGTATCTATACCATATATCTAAGGGAGAATACACATACCTATTAGTTGCATATCAATAAAATAAATCTGAAAAAATACACAAAAATCTTGATATATTGGTCACCTCTTTGTACATGGGCATATAGGTAGTAGGAAAACTTTTCACTATATACTCTCATATCTTTTGAATTTTCAGCCACATGAACGTACTACTTTTATAAAATATTACATCCCCCCAAAATAAATTTTAATTATAGTATTTTCAACAATTATTTAATTATTGTGATGCAAGAAAGTGATTAAATCATTGCTTTCTGAGATGTGCCCTTTAAAAATATAATTCAGGGAAAAAATGGCGGCGGAACGGAGGGATTGGATCTGAATCTGCTCACAGGGTAGAGGGAGGGAGCAGCTGAGAGTCGCGCAGGGAGCATTTGTCGGAGACTAGGGGGACAGCTGTGCTCCAGGAGAAGATAGAGGACTGCTGCGCTGGCCTCCCCAGCCTGAGAGGCCCCAGTACTGCTGGGTTCTCTCCCTGAGCCAACTGCGCGAGGAGGCGCGCGGAGGCGGACCAAGACATCTTGAACCAGAGGAGCCGGAAAACATACAGCTGCCGTTCGCGGTACCGGCGGGACCTCTGGGGCTCCGGCGACCAGGTGGCGCGCAGAGCCCAGGGAGCTCTAAACTCCAGCAAGGAAAGGTCAGATTTCCCTGGGGGTACTTTGGGCGCGAAACTGAGGGGGCTGGCAGTCTGGGAGATCTGCACCTCGGAACTCAAAACCTGGAGAGCTGCACCTGAAATAGAATCTGTGGCTGTTGAAGCTGGTGAACTTGGGAGAGGGCCCTTGGAGCTGGTGGCAGAGTTGATCCCTGGAGCGCAATCAGTTTGGACCTGACAGAGGGGGGAAGCCCGGAAGATTTTGGGAGGGTTCTGGCTGCTAAAACAGCAGTCACCATTAGAGAGGCAGTATTGTTTACTTTAGGATAGAGAGGACCAATAGACCCAGAAGTCAATCTAGAAACACTGCCACCCAGGGGCCAAATCACAAATTGACTCTTATGTGACAGGGAATTGATTATATCTTTTCTTCGACCTTGGGAATACAGTCTATTTTCATCTACACTTTAGTATCTTTTACTCTACCTCAACTTCACCTTTATACCACCACTCTCTGGCTAACCTTTCCCTATTTAGTGCCTTGTTTCCCTTACACTTTTCCCGCTTTAGATTTACCTAATTCTTTCCCCTTACCCCCTGTTAAAATTTCACCCCACTGATATATCTAATCTCTAACCACCTAATCCAAGTGCATATATACCTCTAGCTTCTCTGACTTCACTATCTTAAAGTGTTTTTAGCCCTGTCCTGTTGTTGTTGTTTACTTGACTGTTGATTATATTGATTTTTTAAGCAGGTTTATGAGATTGATTTGCTTATTCTGTTATTTTGGTTTGTCTTGTTGGGGGGGGTTATTTTTATTTTTGGTGTTGTTTCTTGTTTTGTTGTCCTCATCTGCATTGTTTTTGAGATAGATTTTTGCTTCTGTGTTCCCTCACCTCTCTTGATATTAGTAGTTGTATGTAATTTGTATCAATCTCCAAGTACTTGTTGCAGGTTTTGGTTCGGATTAGGGGCTATCCTATAGGAGTTTTCACCCCACATTTATAATTTACTCCTTTTATTTCTTTTTTTCTTCTCCCCCTTTTCCCATTATCATTTTGGCATTCCTGTCTTTCTTTTTTGTGAGTGTATGTGTTTGGGGGGGTCTCTTTCTTTTTTGTGTGAGTGTGGGTGTGTGAGTGTCTGTGTGGGTCTGGGGGAGGTTCTCTTTCTTTTTTCCCACCTATCACCAAATTTGCCTTTCTCTGGCAGTCACCTTTATTTGGAATTACAATTACTTTGACTACATTCCGGTTCAGTGCCTGGTGCGTTGCACCTGGTTGTGTTGTATTTTGTGCCTTTAAATCAACACAGGAGAGTGAGAACTACATAACCACATACACAGAGAAGAGAGACCATGGGAAGACAAAGAAATAGCCCACATATGAAAGAAAAGCAAGGCTCGCCAGAAAAGGAGGTAAACGAAATGGAAGTTAACAACCTGTCAGAGAAAGAATTCAGAGAAATGGTCATAAGGTGGCTGAAAAGAATGGAAGACAAATTTGATAATATGAGTAAGACCCAAGAGGAAATGAGGAAGACCCAGGAAGAAATGATGAAGAGCCATGAAGAAATGAAAAGTGACATTGCTGAAGTAAAGAATTCAATAGAAAGTATTAAGAGTAGACTAGAAGAAGCAGAGGATCGCATCAGTGAGCTAGAAGACCAGGTAGGAAAAAATAACCAAGTAGAGCAGATACTAGAAAAAAAAATTAAAAAGCAGGAGGAGAGCCTAAGAGAACTTTGGGACAACATGAAACAAAACAACATCCGTATAATTGGGCTTCCAGAAGGACAGGAAACTGAGCAAGGAATAGAAAACCTGTTGGAAGAAATAATGACAGAAAACTTTCCTGGTATAGGAAAGGAAAAACCCACACAAATCCAAGAAGCTCACAGAGTCCCAAGCAAAATAAACCCCAAAAGACCTACGCCAAGGCACATTATAATTAAATTGGCAAACACCAATGACAAAGTAAGAATCTTAAAAGCTGCCAGAGAGAGACAAAAAGTCACCTACAAAGGAACACCCATCAGACTAACAAGTGATCTCTCAACAGAAACCTATCAGGCCAGAAGGCAGTGGAATGAAATCTACAAAGTCATGCAAAGGAAGGGTCTGAATCCTAGAATACTGTACCCAGCAAGGCTCTCAATAAAAATTGAAGGTCAAATCAGGAGCTTCACAGATAAAAAAGGACTAAGGGAATTCGTCACCACCAAACCAGCAATGCAAGAAATGCTAAAGGATCTGCTGTAAAAAGAAATAGGAAGCGAAGAAGGATCACAGGGGCAAAGAACAAAAATGGCAACATATAAGCACCTATCAATAATAACTTTAAATGTAAACGGGTTAAATGCTCCAATCAAAAGACATAGGGTAATAGACTGGATAAGAAAACACAACCCATGTATCTGCTGTCTACAAGAAACCCACCTCCGAAAAAAAGACGCACACAGACTGAGGATGAAAGGTTGGAAAAAAGTTATTCAGGCGAATGGAAATGAAAAAAAAGCTGGGGTAGCCATACTTATATCTGACAAATTAGATCTCAAAGTGAAGGACATAACAAGAGATAAAGAAGGCCACTTCATAATACTAAAGGGAGCAATTCAACAAGAAGAAATAACTCTTGTAAACATATACGCACCCAATACAGGAGCACCCAAATATATACAAAAACTCCTAGAGGACATCAAGGGAGAGATAGACAGCAATACAATCATAGTAGGAGACTTTAATACCCCATTATCACCATTGGACAGATCCTCTAAACAAAAAATCAGTAAAGAAACATCAATTCTCAATGACTCACTGGACCAGATGGAATTAATTGACATCTTCAGATCATTTCACCCCAAAGCCACAGAATATACATTCTTTTCAAGTGCCCATGGGTCATTCTCAAAGATAGACCATGTATTAGGTCATAGGCAAAGTCTCTCCAAATTCAAGAAGATAGAAATCATATCAAGTATATTCTCAGATCACAGTGGCATAAAGCTGGAAATCAACTACAATAGAAACAATCCAAAGAAATCGAACACATGGAGACTAAACAGCATGCTATTAAACTATGACTGGGTTACTAGAGAGATTAAGGAAGAGATAGAAAACATCATGGAAACAAATGACAATGATAGCACAACAATCCAAAATCTATGGGACACAGTGAAAGCAGTTCTGAGAGGGAAGTTCATAGCTCTACAATCCTACTGCAAAAAACTAGGAACAGCGGCAATAAATTATCTAACCCAACGACTCAAAGAGTTAGAAAGAAAGCAACAAGAAAAGCCCAGTGTAAGCAGAAGGAAGGAAATAGTAAAGATCAGAGCAGAAATAAATGACATAGAGACCAAAGAAACAATACAGAAGATCAACGAAACCAAGAGCTGGTTCTTTGAAAGGATAAACAAGATTGATGAACCTCTAGCCAGACTCACCAAGAAGCAAAGAGAGAGGACCCTAATAAATAAAATCAGAAATGAAAGAGGTGAAATAACAACAGACCCCATTGAAATACAAAGGATTGTTAAAAAATACTATGAACAACTCTACTCCAACAAACTGGACAACCTGGAGGAAATGGATATGTTTCTAGAAAAATATAACCTCCCAAAACTCAATCAAGAAGAATCTAAACAACTCAATAGACCAATAACTGTGGAAGAAATTGAAGCAGTCATCATAAAGCTTCCAGCAAACAAAAGCCCAGGGCCAGACGGCTTCACAGGGGAGTTTTACCGAACATTCAAGGAAGAACTAAAACCTATACTCCTCAGACTATTCCAGAAAATTCAAGAGGATGGAAAACTTCCAAACTCCTTCTATGAAGCTAGCATCACCCTAATACCAAAACCAGATAAAGACGACACAATGAAAGAGAATTACAGGCCAATATCCCTCATGAATATAGATGCCAAAATCCTCAATAAAATTCTAGCAAATCGGATCCAGCAGTACATCAGAAAGATCATACACCACGACCAAGTAGGATTTATCCCAGGAATGCAAGGATGGTACAATATCCGCAAATCAATAAATGTGATACATCACATAAACAAATTGAGAGATAAAAATCACATAGTCATATCAATTGATGCAGAAAAAGCATTTGACAAAATCCAACATCCTTTCTTAATAAAAACTCTCAATAAGGTAGGAATAGAAGGATCATACCTCAACATAATAAAAGCCATATACGATAAACCCACAGCATACATCATACTCAATGGGCAAAAACTACAACCATTTCCCCTAAGAACAGGAACAAGACAGGGTTGCCCACTTTCACCACTCCTGTTCAACATAGTACTGGAAGTATTAGCCATTGCAATTAGACAAGAAGAAGAAATAAAAGGCATCCAAATTGGAAAAGAAGAAGTTAAGCTATCCTTATTTGCAGATGACATGATATTGTACATAAAAAACCCGAAAGACTCCATAAAAAAGTTAGTAGACTTAATAAATGAGTTCAGCAATGTAGCAGGCTACAAAATTAATGCCAAGAAATCTATGGCATTTCTATACACTAATAGTGAACTTACAGAAAGAGAGACTAAAAAAGCAATCCCATTTACCATCACACCAAAAAAATTAAGATACCTAGGAATAAACTTAACTAAGGAGGTAAAAGATCTATTTGTGGAAAACTACAGGACACTGAAAAAAGAGATAGAGGAAGATGTAAACAGGTGGAAGAACATTCCATGTTCATGGATTGGGAGAATCAACATAATTAAAATGTCCATACTACCCAAAGCAATCTATAAATTTAATGCACTCCCCATTAAAATACCAATGGCATATTTCACAGACCTAGAAAGAACTCTCCAAAAATTCATCTGGAACAAAAAAAGGCCCCGAATAGCCACAGCAATCCTGAGAAAGAAGCACAAAGTCGGTGGGATTTCCATACCAGATTTCAAGCTGTATTACAAGGCTACTGTTCTTAAAACAGCCTGGTACTGGCACAAGAACAGACATATAGATCAATGGAATAGAATAGAGAATCCGGATATCAACCCAATCCACTATGCTCAATTAATATTTGACAAAGGAGGCAGGAACATAAAATGGAGTCAAGACAGTCTCTTCAATAAATGGTGTTGGGAAAATTGGACAGATACATGCAAAAAAATGAAACTAGAGCACCAACTTACACCATACACAAAAATAAACTCAAAATGGATACAGGACTTAAACGTAAGACAGGAAACCATAAAAATATTAGAGGAATCTACAGGAAGAAAAATCTCAGACATATGCCAAAAGAACTTCTTTGATGATACCGCTCCGAGGGCAATGGAAGCTAAAGAGAAAATAAACAAATGGGACTACATCAAAATCAAAAGCTTTTGCACAGCTAAAGAAACCATCAACAAAACAACAAGAAAACCCACTGTATGGGAGAACATATTTGCAAATGTTATTAGTGATAAAGGTTTAATCTCAAGCATCTACAGGCAACTCACCCAACTCAATAAAAGGAGGACAAATGATCCAATAAAAAAATGGGCAACAGACCTAAATAGAATCTTCACGAAAGAAGACAAAAGGAAGGCCCAGAGACACATGAAAACTTGCTCAAAGTCACTAATTATCCGAGAGATGCAAATCAAAACGACTATGCGGTACCATCTCACACCTATCAGAATGGCTTACATCAACAAATCAACAAACGACAAGTGCTGGCGAGGATGCGGAGAAAAAGGAACTCTTGTGCACTGCTGGTGGGATTGTAGACTAGTACAGCCACTGTGGAGAACAGTATGGAGATTCCTCAAAAAACTAAAAATGGAGCTCCCATTTGACCCAGTGATCCCACTTCTAGGAATATACCCCAAGAAATTAGAAAGGCGAATTAGAAAGGATATATGTACCCCTATGTTCATAGCAGCACAATTTACCATAGCTAAGATTTGGAAACAGCCGAAGTGCCCATCAGCAGATGAGTGGATCAAAAAACTATGGTACATTTACACAATGGAATACTACGCCGCGGAAAAAAAGAAGGAGCTCCTACCATTTGTAACAACATGGATGGATTTGGAGAGCATTATGCTAAGTGAAATTAGCCAGGCAGAGAAAGACAAATATCACATGATCTCACTCATTTGAGGAATACAATCAATGACATAGACTGATGAACAAGAATAGATCCAGAGACTGAGAAAAGTCCATCAGAATGTCAAACCTCAGGGTAAGTGGCAGGTGGCGAGAGTAAGTGGAAAAGTCAATATACTTGAACTCTTGAACTGAGGTAAGTGATTTGTGTTTTTACATCCCTGACAAAGTTTATATAAAATTATAAAAAAATGGCAGCTAGTCTGACATTGAATTGACATGGCCTAGAGCTTGTCATATCCTATGGAGACCAGTCCTTAGGCTAGGCCCTGCTTAACCTCCCATGACACCATAATACCCTTACATGATATTATTCTACAATGTCATTATAATATTTGATATTTGACAACAGCATATTATACAATTATCCCAAATAAACTTACAAACTAATTCTTTGAATGTTGGGCAGCAACTTAAAAAAGAATAGGAAAGAAATTAATCCCTTTCAGAAGGAATTAAGGCACTGGGAAGGCATCCGAGCATTCTATATTGGCCCTTCTTGCCCTTTCTGCCAAGAGGGACCTTCTTGTTACTATCCAAATACACACAGCTGATGCCAGAGTTTTCAGTTCGAGGTGTGGCTGAAGCCTTTGGGCAGCTGGCACCATGGATCTGTATCTCGACCAATGGTGTGAGCTGGGCCCTCTCTGGAGAAGAAACCTGGGTCCCCCGAGATATGTGATCAGTACCGGGACCCCGCCAGCAGGCTAGGGGACCCCAAGGCAGGTACTGGAAGTGGAGGCCACAGGGGGTCATAGACTACAAAGGAGACAGAACTGAACCTCACATCACCCTGTTTGGCCCCGGAGGATGGCTGGTTAGCCAGAGACGGGTAAGATTCCTCAGGGAAGGAACAACCTAAGACAGGCACAGTCGCAGAGGGGCCAACAGGAGAGAACTAAAAGGTCAACAGAGGTGGGGCACAGACCCTCATCCACAAACCTTGCAGGGGTTTGAATTCTCAACCCTCCTAAGGGAGGTCTCCTACCCCCACGGCTGCTTCGCCTCCCACACACAACTCATACGGGGACCCAGGTGGCAGACAGAGACTCGGCCAGCAATAGCTGCCCTATATCTAAATTCAGTCTATTACCAGGAATGCTCGGGACCTACTCAAAATTGCAAATATTCCTTTCCACTAGTATTCACAGGGTAAACTAAGATTTCTGCTTGAGTATTAAAATTGACAGGAAAATAGTAATCAAGTTTTCAGATTAATTTAAATTGGCCAAGTGAAATACGAGAATACTCAAGAAAATTATAGTGTACTGGACAAAAAGCTTTTCCTAAAACATTAACTGAAAAATCTATCAGTAGTTCATCTCTCTGTAAAATTGCCTAACATCCAAAGAACCTAAAGCAGTCACTTTGTGTACAAAAATTAAAATTTAAAATTATCAAGACTGCAATAGAAAATTTCCAAAAGTCCCCATTAATCAAAAAAGGGGAGGGGACAGCGGGGTAATATCATGAAAGGGACAAAAAAAAAATATTGAGTAAGTAAAATACATCTAGAAAATTCTTACTCCAGTAAAGTAAATTCCATTTGTAAAAACAATAGCAGGACACCCATGAAAAAACACACATGGTGTCAAAATAAGCCAAAGGAAAATCATTTAGGCAAAAATTAAAAAGAATCCCAAGTCTATTTTGCATAGAGGATCCCTTTGTTAACTTTTGGTCGAGAATGTGTTTGTGTGTTTTCAGAGAACAACTCCAAGACCACGTGGGTTCCTGCGACGGTGAGGAACTGATGGATCTGTTCCAGCCATGAGGATGGTCCAGAGATGGGGGACACTGACGACACCTTGCCATACTAGCAGTCAGCAGCTGTGCATGTCTGCAGGCAGCCCAGGACCAAACCAGAGAGGATGGATCATGCATTGACACGATATGTCCACCATCTGGATACCATTGCTGACTTATACACATAATGAATTATTTGACACTGAAACTGGGACTCAGAAAAGTTGGACATTGAAACCGAGAATGAAACACTTTTTGTTCTTATACATTTATTTCTAGTATGCAGAGGCAAGATATTTTTGAAGAAAAGAAACAGGGGACAGTGATTGATATAGAGGCAGGATGGCCTTGAACAGGCTGTCAAGCTACAGGGGGAGGCTTGGGTGGATGGGAGGCAGATGCGGGGGGAGATCAACGGAAGGACTTGTATGCATGCATATGAACATAACCAATGAATGAAAGACACTGGGGCGGGGAGGGGGGAAGCTGGGGATATGTGCTGGGGGGTGGGGGAGGCTGGGGGGAGGATAAGGGGGAAGGGGAAAGGAAAACATGTACTACTATTATACTGCAAAAAATCAATAAAAAATAATTTAAAAAAAAAAAAAAAAATAAAAATATAATTCAGGAAAATATGAAGAACTTCGCTCAGCTTTCTATTAAAATTTAAGATACCTTAGCTTCAGAAATATATACTTCATTCTGCTACTCTTTGGTAATAATGTGATGCAAAGTATAATCTATTAACTAAAAAAAAGCTAAAATAAATAGCCAAGTCCCAGTCCAGTTAACCAACAAAAATAATTAAATACTGTTATACACGCTATCAATAAATAATACTTGGCAGATACTCACTATAAGCCAAAAGCTATGCTAAATGCTTTGTAATATATTATCTCATTTAAACCTCACAAGCACCTATTAAGTAAATGCTGTCATTATTTCCATTTTCCCAATAAAGAATCTAAAAGCAGAAAGGTAACTTGCCAGGTCAAATAGCCAGAAAGTTGTAGAGACAGATATAAAGCCAGCAGTCTCACCTCAGGACCTGAGCTCAGACACATTTTGCCATACACCCTATCATGCACATTTCATTACACCAAGTACACTAAAATTCTAAGCAGACAATCTTTGATATGCTCCTTAGTAATTCACATTTATAAACTTACAGTTCTTAGACTTTTAATTATTTCATTTAAATCTCTATTTAGCATTGAAAACTGGTGGACCTTACTTTTAGACAGAATGCTATCCTAAGAATACAAATTAAAGCCAGTCACCCAAGTGTAAAATTCTGAATTCACAAGCTTTCAATTTCACAAGCTAATTATATGAATTACTCTTTAATTCAGAAGTCAATTAAATACATAGATAAAAAATATTTTAAAAATGCATACAGCTCATTTTTAAGCAGATAAAAATAGAGCAAAATGTGTAAAGGACTAAATGTGAAATTTTGCAGGGTGAAAAACTATAACATATTTACATAACAACTCTGCAGATGATAGTCATGGGGTACAATCACTTGGCTGGCCTGGGTCTTCCTCTGCAGAGTGATTGCCCTGCACACCTGCCACAGTGTTGCTGGTCAGTGGCCTAGGCCTCCCTTGGTGGGGCTGGGGGTGGGAGGCCACCAGCCAGGCAGTCTGGGCCTCCCTCTTTAGGGTAATTAACCGCCACGCTCCCACAATCGATCACCCAGCAGAGGGAGGCCTGGTCCACGCAGCTGGGGCTCCCCAATAGAACACCACGCAGGGTGGCCTCGGCCTCCCTCTGCTGGGCAATTGTGGATTCACCTACTTCCCAGATCAATCATCCTGCCGGCTGGTGGCCTGGGCTTCCCTCTTTGGGGCAATCCATTGCGGAGTCCTCCCCCGCACCCATTGATCACCCCACAGAGGGTGGTCCAGGCCTCCCTCTGTAGAGTGATTGTGGGGCCATAGCCGCCCCCCCCACCCCCGACCAATCGCATCATATCTGCCTTGGCTGGCCTGTCACCAGGGCATGTCATAGCATGGTCATCCAGAAGGTCCTCCAGCTGTTCAGTCGTTTGGTTGATTTGCATATTATGCTTTTATTATTATAGATTAGGTTTTTATCAATAATGAGATTTCTTCAGTAACCTCTAGATGCAATAACATTTTTTAAAATATGACTTCTTCTGACTTTTCCATTTTTATTCAAGAGGTTTTCTAAACTTATAAAAAATTATCCTAAATTTTAAAATTATTTTCATTATTAGTAAGCTATTGGAAGGTGAAGTATTTTCAGCCATCTGTTCCCACTCCACAATTCTTTGTAAAAAGAGTCAGTTTTATCCACCATGCCCTATACTTGAGACACATAGTCATGCCAGTTGTCAAACTATACCAAGAATGCCTGTGATGCAAATAACCCGTCTTTCTCTGAAATAACTATGTCCACTGAGCTGAATTAATGTAGTACTTTTCCAGGATTACCTCTGCCAACTGACAGCTGTTGTAAGGAAGCTTATAGATATATACTGCCACTCACAGTATGTATGTACTTCAATTGTGGCAATGCAAAATAGTTCAGAAGAACGTACTCCTCTGAAAGAATGCAAGGAATTAAAAGACAAAGACCACCAGTATCATAACACGGCTCACTAGAAGTTACAGTAATTAACATATACAAACACAAATTCATTTTATGTTAGTATATGCTTGCACATATTACTACAACCCAGTAGGATCCATTGGATCGGGTATTAATATTTAATAAAGAGTATGCATTATAAACCTGCCCTACCAGGTAGCTCACTTGGTTGGAACATCGTCCTGTATACCAAAAGGTGACTGGTTCGATTTCCAGGCAGGGCCTGTACCTAGATTTCTGGTTCAATCTGGGGCATATATGGAAGGCAACTGATCAATGTTTCTCTCTCACTCGCTCTCACTTCCTCTTTCCCTAAAAATCAATTTTAAAAAGCATATCCTCAGTTTAAGATTTTTTAACAATGTGTTATAAGCCTTTCTCACAGAGTTGTTGAAGTGACCAGGATAACCAGGAAATGACTAGTGATTGAATTAAAGACCAAACTACCCTTAACTCAAACTTCTCTTAACGTCAAACATCCAGAAAATGCCCACAAACTTTTATGCAAGATAATACAATAATCTAGCTCAATACTGTCTAGTGAGAATACATTTCAACCTATAAATGTAACAGTAAATTTTCTAATAGATATATATTAAAAGTAAAACAAAAAAGTGAAATTAATTTTAATATATCTTATTTAACCCAAGAGCTAAAATAAAAAATTATTTTATAATGATTACTATTAAAATAATAACTATTATTATAAAATCTATAACAATAAAAGCATAGTATGCTAATTAGACCAGACAACCTTCCGGACGAAGCCAGGGTTGCGAGGGAAACCTGGGTCCCAGAGGGAAGCCGATGCCAACAGCCAGGGGAAGGAAAGCCTACTCTTGCATGATTTATGTGCATTGAACCTCTAGTTATTATAGAGACCTGGTGCACAAAATTGGTGCATGGGGGTGGGGGGCTCCCTCAGCCCAGCCTGCACCCTTTCCAATCTGGAACCCCTCTCACAATCCAGGACTGTTGGCTCCCAACTGCTTGCCTGCCTGCCTTCCTGATTGCCCCTAACCATTTCTGCCTACCAGCCTAGCCTGATCAACCACCTAACCACTCCCCCGACAGCCTGATTGATGCCTAACTGCTCCCCTAATAGCCTGTTTGCCTCTAACTGCCCTCCACTGCAGGCCTTGTCACCCTAACTATCCTCCCCTGCAGGCCTGGTCCACCCAAACTGCTCTCCCTTGCAGGCCTGAATCCCTCCCAACTGCCCTCCCCTGCTGGCCTGATCGCCCACAGCTGCCCTCCTTTGCAGGCCTGGTCCCTCCCTTGCTGGCCATCTTGTGTCTACATGCAAGCAGGATCTTTGAACACATGGGGGCAGCCATCTTGTGTGTTGTAATGATGGTTAATCTGCACGTTACTCTTTTATTAGAGAAGCCTGGTGGATGGGGGCCAGCTGGTTTGCCCTGAAGGGTGTCCAGGGTCAAAACTGTGTTTCCCTTGGGTGTGGGGTGGCCTGGGCAAGCAGCCTGTGGTGGTTTGCAGCTGGCCATGCCTCTCAGTGACCCACGTGGAGGCCCTGGTATCTGGGATTTATTTATCTTCTACAATTGAAACTCTGTAGCCTGGATCAGAGCAAAGCCTCCTGATCCCTCCGGGGTTGCAGCCATTTCTGTTGGGACTTATTTATCTTCTATAATTGAAACTTTGTAGACTTGAGTGGAGGCTTGGGCTGGCCAGGGTGTGTGGAAAGCTTGGCTTCCTCCATCACTGGGGAAACCCAAGTCTCCTGCCTGCTTGCTCTGTGGCCTCAGCCATCTTGGTTGGAGTTAATTTGCATACTCACTCCTGATTGGCTTGTGGGCATGGCTTGTGTGTATAGCAGACTGATGATTAATTTGCTTATTGCTCTTTTATTAGTTTTACAATAGTACTAGAGGCCCGGTGGATGAAATTCGTGCATGGGGGTGGGGAATGTCCTTCAGCTCAGTCTGTACCCTCTCTAATCTGGGACCCCTCGAGAGATGTCCAAATGGCCTTTTAGGCCCGATCCTGGTAGGATCGGGCCTAAAAGGGCAGTTGGACATCCTTCTCACAATCCATGACTGCCAGCTCCAAACAGCTTGCCTGCCTGCCTCCCTGATTGCCCCTAACCGCTTCTGCCTGCCAGCCTGATCACCCGCTAACCACTACCCTACCAGCCTAATTGATGTCTAACTGTTCCCCTGTCAGCCTGTTTGTCCCCCAACTTCCCTCCTCTACCAGCCTGGTCACCCCTAACTGCCCTCCCCTGCAGGCTTGATCGCCCCCAACTACCCTCCCTTGCAGGTCTGGTCCCTCCCAACTGTCCTTCCCTGTTGGCCTGATGACCCACAACTGCCCTCCCTTGCAGGTCTGGAACCTCCCACTGTCCTCCCCTGCTGGCCATCTTGTGGTGACAATCTTGTGTCCACATGGGAGCACGATCTTTGACCATATAGGGGCAGGTCTCTTGTGTGTTGGAGTGATGATGAATCTGCATATTACTCTTTTATTAGATACAATAGAGGCCTGTGCATGGGTGGGGTCCAGCTGGTTTGCCCTGAAAGGTGCCTGGATCAGGGTGGGGGTTCCCTTGGGGTGTGGGGAGGCCTGGGCGAGGGGCCTGTGGTGGTTTTCAAGCTGGCCACGCTCCCCAGTGACCCAAGTGGAGGCCCTGGGATCTGGGATTAATTTATGCTCTACAATTGAAACTTTTTAGCCTGGAGTGGAGCCAAGCTTTCTGCTCGCTCCATGGTGACAGCCATTTCTGTTTGAAACTTTGTAGCCTAGAGTGGAGGCCTAGGCTAGGGCTATAGAAGTTTGGCTTCCTCCATCACCCCAGCAAACCTAGCTCTTCTCTCTCCAGCTCCGTGGCTGCCGCCATTTCTGTTGGGATTATGTATCTTCTATAATTAAAACTTTGTAGCATTGAGTAGAGGTCTTGGCCGGCAACGGCAGGCAGAAAGCTTGGCTTCCTCCATTACCGGGGAAACCCAAGCCTCCTTCCTACTCTCAGTGGCAGCAGCCATCTTGGTTGGGGTTTATTTACATAATTTGCTCCTGATTGGTGGTGAGTGTGGCTGTGGGCATAGCTTGATAGGAGGTATGATCAATTTGCATATTACTCTTTTGTTAGATAGGATAAAAATTATTCAGACTTTATATTATTTTCTTAAAACGAAGTGTTTAAAAGCCATTGTGTATTTTATGTATATAGAACATATATAAAATTTAATTGGCTAAATTTTAATCATAAATACTTAATCGGTATTTAGATTTTATAAATAAGGGTTTAAAATGTAATTCACACATCTAAGTTGTTCCAACATACTTCAAAGTTCTCCAATAATACATTCATATATCACATAAGTACATTCCTTCAATATTTACATTTGCATTGACTAAACTGGTTTATCTTTTTAAAATAAATCACTGCTTTAACTCAGAAGCAAAAGCATATCACTTTAAATTCCATGACTATGTAGTAAGTAAATTCACTAAATCTTATGTCAACTGAGTTTTACTAATGTCAAATTCAAAGGGTTCCTTCAAAAATTGAAAAGTAATTTCAAATTTACCAATGTCAACAAAACAATCCTCAAGTTTTTCTTGCAATTTTCTTTCCCTGAGCTTCAAATTCACCTGCATAAACTACAATAATGGTGAAAGAATTTTAATCACAATGCCATTTTTTGTTGCTGTTTTTGTTTGTTGAACATTTGGCAAACATTTTAATTTGGAATTAACAATACATATATTTTTTTGTAAAATTCTTCTACTATGCAACCAATAAAAATTAGCATATAACAATTGATTAAGTTCACTGTCCTCTCTTTCTTTCAATTGTTCCACAATTAGCCAGTGGTAAGTCATAGCATTTGTACATATATACATAATTATTTTTTAACAACTAAATATATGATACTTGTCAAAGATATTTTAGGAAACTAAGGTACAAATATATTCAATATGTAGTATATGCTTAAATGAAGCAATAAATAAAAATATTTCTATGTGAAAATTCTAAAAATTCTGAATTTTTGTCCTACCATAGCTGGGATACTATGCACATGAAATAAATGAATTTTTTCATATTTAGCTAAAATTTTTTGAAGGATTTGAAAGAATCAAAAAAATATTTTGATTACAAATTATTTAGGTTACAAATTGACAACTTTTCTTTCTACATTTGAGTTTACCCAAAATATTTTTCCCAAATTATTAATTGGGCTGTATCTCTTTTATCACATGACATCTAAAGCTAAATAAAAGTATCTGCAATTTTTCTTAAATTGAATTAGCTGTTCGTTGATATCGTAGGAAAGATCTTATAGTCTATGAGCAATTATAGGGTAGCTAAATTGAAAATCTTTCAACTTTTGTAAAATATCTTTTTCTAACAAAATTTCCACAACAGACATAAATTCTTTTACAATATCACCATTTAAAAATGACTTACATATGCCCATGTAAGTTTTTAAAAACCTAAAGAAATATATTTAATCCACAGGCAGCAAAATCTCAGGCATATGCCAAAGCAATTTCTTCACCAGTAATGGAAACTAAAGAGAAAATAAACAAATGGGACTTCAACAAAATAAAAAGCTTCTACACAGCAAAAGAAAACATCATCAAAACAATAAGAAAGCACACTGCATGGGAGAACATATTTGCCAATGTTATCAGTGATAAAGGTTTAATCTCCAACATTTACAGGGAACTCATACTACCTAACAAAAAGAAGACAAACAACCCAATCAAAAAATGGGCAACGGACCTAAATAGATACTTTTTGAAAAAGGACATAAGGAAGGCCAAGAGACATATGAAAACATGCTTAAAGTCACTAATTATCTGAGAGATGCAAATCAAAACGACAATGCAGTACCATCTCACACCTGTCAGAATGGCTATCATCAACAAATCAACAAATGACAAGTGCTGGTGAGGATGTGGAGAAAAAGGAGCCCTTGTGCACTGCTGGTCGGAATGCAGTCTGGTGCAGCCACTGTGGAAACAGTATGGAGTTTCCTCAAAAAAACTAAAAATGGAGCTCCCATTTGACCCAGTAATCCCACTTTTAGGAATATATCCCAAGAAATTAGAAGCACCAATCAGAAAGGATATATGCACCCCTATGTTCATAGCAGCACAATTCACCATAGCTAAGATTTGGAACAGCCTAAGTGCCCATCAGCAGATGAGTGGATTAAAAAATGTGGTACATCTATACTCTGGTTTCTCTTCAGATTGCATAAATCTTTCTCCTTTTACTAAAAACTGTGGTACATCTACACAATGGAATACTATGCTGCTGTAAAAAAGAAAGAATTCTTACCATTTGCAACAACATGGATGGAACTTGGAGAGAATAATGCTAAGCAAAATAAGCCAGTCAGAGAAAGATAAATATCACATGAGCTAACTCATCTGTGGAATATAATGAACAATATAAACTGATGAGCAAAAACTAATCCAGAGACAGAGAATCATCCATCAGACTGTCAAACCTCAGAGGGAAGACAGGAGAGGGTTGGGGTAAGGGAGAGAGATGAACCAAAGGACTTGTATGCATGCATATAAGCCTAACCAATGGACACAGACACCAGGAGAGTGAGGGCATGAATGGAGGGGTGGGAGATAATGAGGAGATAAGGACACATATGTAATACCTTAATAAAGAAAAAATAATAAAATAAAATGTACTGCAAATAATAAGTTAGAAACATCTCTGGTCAATATACAAAATTGAATTGTATTTCTGTATATTAGCCACAAACAGAAATTTAAATCAACAAAATACACATATGGTAGCATCAAAAATATTAAATACTCAGACAGATTTAACAACTTTGCTGAAAAAGCTATTAAGAAAAAGGCACTCGCATACAGCACTGCCCCTTAAGCCATGCTGCCTGATTTCCAACCCAGCACTCCACTAAAACACTTTTACTAAAACCATCAATGAGCATCATGTCACTAAAACTAATAGATGTTTCCCTGTGCTTGTTTTAATTGATCTCACAAGAGCATTCAACTCTGGTCACGCTCTCTTCTTCCTTTGTTCCCAAGACACCAGACTCCCCTAGCTATCCTTCTACTCAGCTAGCTTCATGTTCTCTGTCTCCTTTGTGGTTCTCCCTTGGCTATTAAATACTCAAGTTTTTCAAGGCCCAAAATTAAATACCCTTTTCTTTTTACTCTATATTTTCATAGTAGATAACATCATCCATAGCCTCATTTAACTTACCACCTACCTAAAAATGACCCACAAATGTATACCTTAGGCTCTGAACCATTTCATGAAAATTGTTACTTTAAAAACATTCTGAATTCTTTTTCTTTTAATCCTCACCCGAGGATATTTTTTCCACTGATTTTTAGAAAGAGTGGAAATCAGAGGGGTAGACAAAGATAAATATCGATGTGAGAGAAACACATTGATTGGTTGCCTCCTATATGAGCTCCAACCACATTCCCAGTCTGGGAGGAGCCTGCAACCACGGTACATGACCTTGACAGGACCGATCCCAGGACCTTTCGGTACTCAAGCAGATGGCGCAAACTGACTAGGGAAGAACCTGAATTCTTAATTTCATTTTAATTTCAAAGACATATATGAAAAAATGGTAAGTGAAAGGAATCTAAATCTAATTAACAGTTTAGGATTAGTCTAAGGAAGAATGGAAGTCCTTACTATGGTTTCAATTTCAATATATACTAATGAGGAAGGTGAGTATAAGTAAGCCCATTCTGTAGGATTGTCCCCAAAAAGGTAACCAACAACCAAGCTACCATGTTGTTAGTTGTACTGAAAAGGTGATAAGTAGCCAGAAGGACTCCAACTAGTAGTAAGTGAGACAAGGTCAGAAGAGTCAGGTGGGTGGTACCATCAGGATCCTATCTTTGGGACATAATTCCAGCCAATAGGTGGAGCTTTGGTGGTCCAATTTCTAAGAGCAAGAACTAGAAAAGTGTAGGTTTAAGGCAGAGTTTAGTCCTACTGGGGTAAACAAAATGTTAAGTCAGAAATCAAGACTGAAATTCAATCACCTAGACTGGGCACTCTAAATGAGAAGAAGCAGAGGGGAGGCTCATGGTGGCCATTAATGTTCAGGATTCACACTGAATATCCAAACATCTAGCTTAGAACATCAAATTTCCAAAATCTGAGGCAAGTGGAGTAGCCAATATCCTACCAGCCATATATATAATGCATACTAAATTATTTTCTACTATGCAATATCCCATAGAGATGCCATTTATTGTTAATACTGGAAAATAATTATTGAATATAAATTAGGATTGAATAACATTCACATGGGAGTTCTGAAGGAACTCAAATATGAAAATATAAAACTACAAGCTAAAATATATAATATCCACTGAGAGAATTCAATAATTTTTCAGTTATTCCTAAAAGAAGGCTCCAGGGGATCTCTAGGAACTATAAACCAGTAAGCAAACAAAAAACATTTCTCATCACAGGTTGAAAATTTTTCCATATTAAAAAATAATTTCTAGTCATAAAATTTTATGCAAAGGAAATTCATGCTTCCATAGTTCTTCTGGAGAACAAACGTTATGGTTCATCTGAGCCTATCCTACTACATGTAGATCAGATTTTTTTCATTTTCAAAAATGAAAATCTGAAAATGATTAAAGATAAAGACAACCAGAATAATCACTCTCTGAAAAGGATACAATAAAAACATTAATTATCTTCTTAGAAAAATAAAGCCAAGAGAAGATGTTACATGTTAATAAAATCATACAGGGTATGGATAACATGAACATAGAATTCTTCAGTAAAACACAAAGAAACTCCTTAATACTCGGAGAAGATGGTCTGAGAAAAAATAAGAGAAATAAACAAATTCACAAAGTATGTGATAATATAGGGAATTCATTACTCCAATTATTCCAGCTAAGAATGAAAATATAAGCTTATTTCAGAAGTAGAAGGTAAGTGAATGAACAATCTATCTATCCAGGGTGGTCTGATTCTTCACTGGTATTTCAGACTTCTCAAACAGGAGAGGCTACATTCTAACCTATAATACAGGATGAGCACAACCCTCCATCCCTTGCTGCCAACATGCCAGATATTTGCATAAAGCTCTTGGACTCTCCAGTCCAGACCAACTATTAAATGAAAACCATGCAGAGACCTCTGTCAACACCAAATCAAACTGTGTTTGACCAACAAAATCATGAAATACAATAAATTTGTTCTTGTTTTGATACCAAGTTTTGTGTGTCAGAAGTCCCCAAGAACACCCATAAGCTCAGACATTCGCTAGGCCTCACAAAACTCAGCATATAGTCACATTTATGGCTAAAATTTCTTACAGCAAAATAATACAAAGCAGAATAAGCAAAAGGAACAGACATATAGCAGAGTCCGGAGGAAAAAAATGTCAACTTCTAAGAGTCCTCTCCCAGTGAAGTTGCTCAAGATGCACTTGAATCCTAAAATGGCACTGAACTATGACAACCTACATGAAGTGTTGTCTACTGGAGAGGCTCATTGAACACAGTGCCCAAGGGCTTTAATAGAGGCTAGTCACTTAGGCACCCTCTGCCTGGCACATACCAAATATCGGACTCCCAGAGAAAAGCAGGTGCTCATTATATATCACTAGAGGCCTGGTGCATGCATGCATGAGAGTGGTCCTTAGGCCTGGCCTGCAAACGAAGCACAAGCATCTAGCATGGAAGGGTAGGTTCCAGCTGCCCTCTGGGCCCTGGGCAGCACCTGAGGCCCCAGGACCCCACGCACACCCTTCTGCCTGAGTCAAGGCCCCCAAGTCCCCATGAGGAGATGTGGTAAGCATGGCAGACACCGTGGGCAAGGGCGCAATATGGGCCTCTGGCCCGCCCAATGGTGCCTCATAGAAGCCAGGAGGGTAGTGTTCTCTCTCCCGGCTGGCCTCCTGGACTGACTCCTGCATGAACCCTTGCACTCCCAGCAGGGTCCCAGCAGCTGTGGCCCGGCTCATGCTCTGCACAGGCGCCCAGCACCTGAGTGCGGGGGCTTCCAAGGCATGCAAGCCCTGGTGTCCCGGGAGAGGGTAGCACATGGAGTGAGAGTGAACTCAGTGGACACCCTGCATTCTCACCGCATGTCTGTCCCTGTCAGCCCCGTATCCCCCCACGGTGACAGAGGTTGGCCGCTGCCCTCTGGAGGTCAGCACATGTCATAGCGAGCGATTAAACTCCAGATCTCCCAATTGAACTCTTGGTCTAAGGATCGTCCAAGGAACAATTTGCATATTAGGCTTTTTTTTACATAGGATTGTTTGCACAAATAATTTAAGCACAATGAGCCACACTTACCATTTAGAAAAAGTTTTATATCTGTGTAGGAACTGTTTACCACCCATACTCACCAGCCAAAGGCCGCATTTGTAAGCATTTTTGTATCTAAGGAGAGCCAACTCAAACCTATATTAATTGCATTTTGCAAATACAGAGGTAACTGAAACAACAGCCACATGTCATTGTCAGTATAGTGGCCATTGTATAGTGGCTATACAAACCACTGGCTGGGACTGACCTAAATGGCAAATTTTCTGTTCCTTGGGAAAAAAATTAAATTAAAGGTAGTTAAAAGGAATCAGTGTGTAAAACAAATCATACTAAATAGTATTTATTTTGAGATATGCATAATTGCAAACAACCACAGAATAAACTTAATATCTGAAAATTAATTATTAATCCCAGTCTGTTGTAATGGTACATCTGAAGTCTCCTAAAGGTTGGCCCTGATAAGAATTACAGCATTTGAAAAGTAATAACCTAATGGTAAGTAGTTACCAGGCAAAAGCAAACTAATGTGCAATGTTATAATGAATCTATAAAGAATCAAAAGATAAAATTTTAAATCTAATAAAGCTTGTCACCAAAAATTATGGTTATAAAAACCTGTAGTCTGGTGAAAATATTAACAAAATTAGTACCCTGGAATTTACCTAAGGGAATCCCCACCCTGATCCGGGATACCCTTCAGAACAAACCAGCCAGATCCATGCACCAGGCCTCTATCCTATCTAATAAAAGAGTAATAGGCAAACTGACCATCTCCTCAACACACAAGAGGGCTGCCCCCATGTGGTCAAAGATCCTGCCCCCATGTGGACACAAGATGGCCACCACAAGATGCCCAGCAGGGGAGGACAGTTGGGAGGAACCAGGCCTACAAGTGAGGGCATTTGGGGGTGAGCAAGCCTGCAGGGGAGGGCAGTTAGGGGTTTCCAGGCCGGCAGAGGAGGAAAGTTGGGGGTGACTGTGCCTGCAGGAAAGGGAAGTTGAGGGTGACCCAGAGGAGAGCAGCTGGGGGGGGGGACCAGACCTGCAGGGGAGGGCATTTAGGGGCAAACAGGCTGGCAGGGGAGCAGTTAGGCATCAATCAGACTGGCAGGGGAGTGGTTAGAGGGTGATCAGGCTGGCACGCAGAAGTGGTTAGGGGCAATCAGGAAGGCAGGCAGGTGAGCAGTTGGGAGCCAGCAGTCCTGGATTGTGAGAGGGATGTCCCAGATTGGAGAGGGTGCAGGCTGGGCTGAGGGACAACCTTCCCCACCCTGTGCACAAATTTCATGCACCGGGCCTCTAGTAAAACAGTAATAATAATGAAGCAGCATTAAAACAATCAAATTTGAGGCAAACAATTTCACAATCCTAAACAGTTCCGTTTTTAATAATTTTATTTTTACTGAGAATCAAATTCAAACACAGAGTACAGAGGCCTAAATTACTCCTTCATGTAGTTGTAGAAAATGCTATTATATTGGTGTACAATTTTAACAAGGGAGATCTACTGTATCTAATTAAGTATTAAATGGGTGATAGGTAGTTTCTAAAACTTGTCAACATAAATTAGAGAAGTTCTTTAAGTGTGTCCTAACTGTGCAAAAAGTAGATTATCAAAATATGTCTGTATATCACATAATAACATCTTTTCTCACTTTATACTGTATCAGTATATATGTCAGTGATCCTGAGAAACAAAATAATTTATAAAAATATAATTATTTAACTTGATGAAGTACTGAATAATGGAGAACTTCAAATGTGCTATTTGAAATATCAGTTATCAAATGTTCAAAGGCAAAAAAAAGTATGTCTTTTGTGTTGAATAGTACCTAAAACATGTAGAGACCCAATAAATACTTATGAATGAGTGAAATGTAGGCATGAACATCTGTGAGAATGCATAGCTAAAATTATATAGCACATACATATATTACAACTATAATCCATTATACTTAAAAATAGATCAAATACGATATCATACACTGGTATGAGTACCCATATTTCTATAAAACAAAAAAAATGCATTTTGAGGTGGAACTGAGTATGTACAGTTAAGTTTATAATCATATCCAAACATTTTTCATAATTTTTCCTTAACATAACTGTCTCAATGAATCGTATTCACACTTGAATATACAGTTTTAAAATGTTTCTGATCAAGGCAGAGGGTAAAAACAAGAATTACATTTTTGCAACAATAATCACCTTTGCAAGCACCCATTTGGGAAGAATAGACTTAATACCTACTATAACTCATAAATCTATAATATTTTTGAGCTATTTTCTATCGTGTTTACACAAATGACTGCCATATGGATCTTAAGATTAGAACTGCATGCAAAGCCATTAATGGTATCAAAGGACCAGATGCTCTAAACTCATAAATCATTAAAAAGTTGACATCCTTTTATTCTATATATGTATTTATATTACTGTATGACCTTTCTATATATCTGAGATATCCTTTGGGTATGTCTATACATTAAATCATATCATAAAACCAGCCTAGGAGAAATCTTGAGGGCTTTATGCTAAGTGAAATAAATCAATCAGACAAAGAAAGACAAATGCAATAAAATATCACTTATATTGTGAATCTAAAACCAAAACAAAACAAAAATATGAGCTCATTGATAGAGAAAACAGTTTGGTGGTTAAAAGAGGTTAGGAGTAGGAGGTAGGAAAAATGGATGAAGGGGATAAAGGGACAAACTTTGCTTTAAGATAATTAAGACTTAGAGATCTAAGGATGGTGACTATCAATATTTGATATAATAAAAGAGTAATATGCAAATTGATTCCAACAGCGAAACTATCAGGAACCACTGGTCACTATGATGCACATTGACCACCAAGGGGAAGATGTTCAACACAGAAGCTGCCTCCTGGTGGTCAGTGCACTTCCACAGTGGGAGTGTCACTCAGCCAGAAGCCGGCTCATAGCTGGCCTAAGCCAGCTCCCCGGGCTGCCAGAAGGATGTCTGACTGCCAGCTCAGGCTCAGTCCCCAGGAGAGCAGGCCTAAGCCAGCAAGTGACATCCCCTGAGGGATCCCAAACTGCAATAGAGTGCAGGCCAGGCTGAGGGACCCTTCAAGTGCATGAATTTTCATGCACCGAGCCTCCAATCCTATATAATAAGACCCTAGGTGGTGTCATCCATGACATCATTACAAGATGTCTGCCATATGATGGGCACCTTCATGCTGTCACAAGATGGCTGCCACAGATGGCCAGTAGGAGAGGGGAGTTGTAGGTGATTAGACCTGCAGGGGAGGGCAGTTGTGGGTGATCAGCCAGGCAGAGGAGGGCAGTTGGGGCAGCCAGGCAGAGGAGGGCAGTTGGGGCAACCAGAGGGAAGGGCAGCTGGGGGTGACCAGGCCTGCAGGGAAGCACAGTTGGAGGTGACCAAGCCTGCAGGGAATGGCAGCTGGGAGTGACCAGGCCAGCAGGGGAGGGCATTTGGGGGCAATCAGGCCAGTGGGGGGAGGGGGAGAGAGCAGTTGGGGTTGATTAGGTCAGCAGGGGAGCAGTTAGGCATCAATCAGGCTGGCTGGGGAGTGGATAGGGGGCAATCAGGCTGGCAGGCAGAAGTGGTTAGGGGCAATCAGGCAGGCAGGTAGGTGAGTTGTTAGGAGCCAGCAGTCCCAAATTGGGAGAGGTAGGTTGGGCCTAAACCAGCAGTCAGACAGCCCCCAAGGGGTTCCAGATTGGAGATGTTGCAGGCTAGGCTGAGGGACAACCCCCTGTGCACAAATTTTGTGCACCAGGCCTCTAGTATATATATAAAAGCCTAAGTGACCATTCAAACAGTGGCTATGCTGTACACTGACCAGTAGGGGGGCAAACACTCAATGAACAGGCATGGAAAAATAAAACAGACTGATGAATCTCAGAGGAAAGGGAGGAGAATGGGAAGACAATAAATCAAGATCTTATATGCATACTAGAGGCCTGGTGCACAAATCCGGTGGTCCCTTGGTGGCCTGCATGGATCAGGCTGAAACTGGCCCAGTGCATGGATTCATGCACCAGTGGGGTCCCTTGGCCTGGCCTGGGGGATCAGGCTGAAATTGGAAGTGGTCCCCCGAGGAAATCCAGGTTGCAAAAGGGTGCACAAATCCATGCACAGGCCTCTAGTAAATAATACTTCATCACCTTTTTTTTAAGTGCCTGGTACAATTTTTTTTTCAGTTTTTAATTTCAAAAAAAACAATTTTAAAAATTATATGCAATAAACAGTATCTCAAGAAAAGTAATTTTAAATATATTACATGCAACAAACACTAATTATTCAAGAAAAATAATCTTACATAATACTATTACATGCAATAAACATTAATATTTCAAGAATAAAAGGATTTTAAGTTTAATATTACCAAAAGTATACTAACATAGTGTTATATCACAAAAGTTGTAGGAAATATTAAAAATCTGCAAATAACAGGATTATACCCCCCTCTGGCTCTATTTTTTTTCATCAGTTTATATTGTTCATTATATTCCACAGATGAGTGAGATCATATATCTTTCTATAACTGTCTTATTTCAATTAGCATGATGCTCTCCAGATCCATCCATGCTGATGTAAATGGTAAGAGTTCCTTCTTTTTACTGTAGTGTAGTATTCCATTGTGTAGATGTACCACAGTTTTTTTAATTTCTTTATTGATTAAGGTACTACATATGTGTCCTCATCCCCCATTACTGTTTCCAAACCCCCCCTCACCATTTATGCCCTAACATCCCTGGTGTCCGTGTCCATTGATTAGGCTTATATGCATCCATACAAATCCTTTGGTTAATCTCTTCCCCTTACCCCCACCCTCCTCTGCCTTCCCTCTGAGGTTTGACAGTCAATGCTTCTCTGTCTCTGGATCTGTTTTTGTTTATCAATTTATGTTGTTTATTATATTCCATAAATGAGTGAGATCATATGATACTTATCTTTCTTTGACTGGCTTATTTCACTTAGCATAATGCTCTCCAGTTCTATCCATGCTCTAGTTTGAAGCAGCCACCTTTTCCTCCTTTTTCTTCTTCTTCCTCTTAAGGAATACCTTTCAGCATTTCATATAATGCTGGTTTGATGTTGATGAACTCCTTTAGCTTATTCTTATCTGTGAAGCTCTTTATCTGACCTTCAATTCTGAATGATAGCTTCACTTGGTAGAATAATCTTGGTTGTAGGTTCTTGCTATTCATCACTTGGAAAAATTTTTTTGTTGTTTTTTTTAAAAATATTTTAATCTTTATTGTTCAGTTTATTAATTACATTGTCCCCCCTTTTCCCCCCCTATTGTTCCCCACCACCCGGTACCCATCCCACCCTCTGCCCTCACCCCCCACCCCTGTCCTCTCCCATTGTTGCAAGATTTTTGTCCAGTCTCTTGCTGCACTTCCCACACCCCTTTTCTCCTCAAGAATTGTCAGTCCATTCCCTTTCTATGTCCATGATTCTATTATATTCACCAATTTGTCCTGTTCATCAGATTTTTAATTCACTTGATTTTTAGATTAATTTGTTGATAGATGTGTATTTATTGTTCATAATTTTTATATTTACCTCTTTCTTCTTCCTCTTCTTAAAGAATATCTTTCAGCATTTCATATAATACTGGTTTGATGTTGATGAACTCCTTTAGTCTTATCTGTGAAGCTGTTTACCTACCCTTCAATTTTGAATGATAGCTTTACTGGGTAATCTTGGTTGTAGGTTCTTGCTATTCATCACTTTGAATATTTCTTGCCACTCCCGTCTGGCCCGCATCGTTTCTGTTGAGAAATCTGCTGACAATCGTATGGGTGCTCCTTTATAGGAAACCAACTGTTTCTCTCTTGCTGCTTTTAATATTCTCTCTTTGTCTTTTGCTCTTGGCATTTTAATTATGATGTATTGGTGTGGTCCTCTTTGGATTCCTTTTGTTTGGAGTTCTGTGCACTTCCTAGACTTGTAAGTCTATTTATTTCACCAGGTGGGGTAAGTTTTCAATCATTATTTCTTCAAGTATGTTTCCAGTATCTTGGTCTCTCTTCTGGCACTCTCATAATTCTGATGTTGGTCCACTTGAAGTTGTCCCAGAGGCTTCTTACACTATCCTCAAATTTTTGGATTCTTTTTTCTTTTTGCTTTTTCTGGTTGAGTGTTTTTGGCCTCTTGGTATTTCAAATATTTGATTTGATTCTTGCATTCCTCTAGACTGCTGTTGGGTCTCTGTGAAATATTTTTTATTTCAGCCAGTTTGTTTAATTTCTAGTTGATCCTTTTTCATTTCCTCGAGGGTCTTGCTGAATTTATCTGCCTTTTCTAGGAACCTCTTGAAAAACCTTATAACCATGGTTTTGAACTCTATATCCAGTCATTTGTTTTTCTCCATGTCTTTTGTTTGTGATCTGTTCCTTTATCTCTGCATTTTTACTGCTTCCCTGAGTTAGTAGGGTAGCTCTGTGTGCTAAGTGTCTTGGCCTGTTACCTGAGGTGGACACTCTTTGTGCACCCCTTTGTGGATTGTATGTACAGCCTTGTTGCAGATAAGTCTTGATTATTGTTGGTATTGCTGGGAGGAATTGACCTCCAGGCCAAATGGCTGTAAGGATCAGCTCTATCTGTGCTGGGAGACAGCCTTATGCAACATGACTTGCAAATCTGCCAAAGCCTCTGTGCTCAGCTTGGATGTGGTGAAGTTACTGGGTGGGGCAGGGTGGAGCCGACAGCCTTGGCTTCCAGTCAGCCCTGCCCCACAAGGTCACTGGGTCTTAGTGTCCACAGGCAATTGCTGCAAGCACTTCTGAGAGAAAGGCGCCCTCGAGTTTCACCCACTGCCCAACCATCCAGTCTCTCTCCCAATGAATCTGGATTCCCAGATTTTCCCCTGGCACTGGGGTTCTGTGCAGTCGGAACTGGGTTTCAGCACAGTCCAGGGCTCCTTTCTCACTCCTGTCAGATCACAACAGCGGCACAGTCAACAGTCCGCCCTCTCTGCACGCACTGGTGCTCGCGTCTCCAGAGCTCTGCCTTTGGCTGTTTCCCTGAGATTCCACCTCACAGTCCAGATTCCCTACATAAAGGCCTGCCTGCGTACCCCAGGTCTCACCCAGAACCAGGGATCAGTGCAGTCAGAATTGGGTTTCAGCGCCATCCAGGGCTCCTTTCTCCCTCCCACCAGATCATGCCAGCAGCACAGTCAACAGGCCACCCTCTTTGCGCACCCTCATGCTCACGCCTCCAAAGCTCTGCCTTTAGCTGTTCCCACGAGATTCTGCCTCTCAATCTAGATTCCCCCCATAAGGGGCTGGGTCCCTCGGGTCTCCTGCTATTAGCATTACTATACTATATAACAAAAGACTAATATGCAAATCAATGAATGGTAGAACAATTGGTCACTATGACATGCACTGACCACCAGGAGGCAGATGCTCAATGCAGAAGCTGCCCCCTAGTGGTCAGTGTGCTCTCACAGGGAGAATGCCACTCAGCTAGAAGCCAGGCTCAGAATTGGCAAGCACAACAGCAGTGGCAGGAGCCTCTCCAAACTCTGCAGCAATGCTAAGGAAGTCCAAGTGCTAAGACCAAGAAAAGCAGGCCTAAACTGTCAGTCAGACATCCCCAAGGGGCTCCTGGACTGCAAGAGGGAGCAGGTTGGGCAAAGGGGATACCCCCCCGAATGCACAAATTTCATGCACCTGGCTTCTAGTCATACATAATAAAAGCCTAATATGCTAAGTGCCCAGTCAGTCATTCAACCAATCAAAGCGTAACTTGCTAATGATATGCTAACCACTCACTATGACGTGCAATGACCACCAGGGAGCATACAGTTGACTGGTTGACCAGTTGCTATGACATGCATTGACCACCAGGGGGTTGATGCTCCAACTGGCAGGACTAGAGTCCAGCCAATTGGGACTAAATAAGACAAGCTGGACATGCCCTGGAGCCCTTCCACAGTCCCTCCCTGGCTGGCCAACCTTCCACGTTCCTCTCTGGTCCCAATCGTGCACCAGTGGGGTTCCTCGGCCTGGCCTGCACCCTCTCAAAATCCAGCTGAGGGATCCCCTTCCCACCCCGAGTCACAAATTTCATGCACTGGGCCCTTAGTGTGTAAATATCTTGGGTAGAAAATTTCCATTTTAGAAACAGTATGCCCCTTTGGTTAAGACACAGGCTTTGGATCTAAACTAGATAGGTTCAAATTGTAGTTCTTCTGTGAAAAAGTTAAGCAAACTGTTTAATATCTCTGTGCCTCAGTTTCCTCTAAGATGATAATAATACTTAACCTCATAGGATTTGGAGAAAGTTAAAACAAGCTAATACATGTAAAGTACTTAGAAGTGGGACTGGCCCATTCAAAGCATTCACCTTGTTAACTATTCTTGAGACTTAAAACTTATTGAGACTCCATGGGTAGAAAGCACAAATTACAAATTATATCAGTGCTCTAAATATAAGAACATGTAAACCCAAAGTTGTAGGATACAATGAAAGTTATACTAATAAGAACTATTGCAGCCTCCTTTCCCTTTATTACAAATAAGAAACACAGCCTTAACAAAGGAATGTAGTACTTAGCACAAATTTTAAAAATCAGACAAAATAAGCTGAAAAGGGCAAAAGAAACTGATCAAGATACAAGCTCAAATTAATGAAATGAGAATAAAATGTAACAGCTATGAAAACAATCTAAAGGCTAATACCTTTTAAAGTGAAATAAAACAGATAAACCTCTTTTGAGACTGTTCATGGAAAAAATATATGTGTATGTTGATTTACATATGATTAGAAGGAAGAAAGGAATATTTTTAAGTTATTGTAAGTAATAAAGAATATATAAAAAGCCCTAGCGAGTTTGGCTCCAAAGGATAGAGCATCGGCTTATGGAACGATGGGTCCTGGATTTGATTCTGGCCAAGGGCATGTACCTCTGTTGCAGGCTGCTCCCCAGCTCAGGCCCTGGTCGGGGCTTGTGTGGGAGACAACCAATCGATGTGTTTTTCTCACATCGATATTTCTCTCTGTCTTTTCTTCTCTCTTCCACTCTCCCTAAAATCAATGGGAAAATATCCTTGGGTAAGGAATTTTTTTTTAAAGTTATGATAAGCAAATATCAACATAAAAAATAAAATAAAAAATACATAAAGGCATATGGGAACCAATTTAACTCAAGGGAAAGAAATAATTCCCTAGAAAATATAAAAGTGATTAAAAACTGAACCAAATAGAATTTAAAAAGCATGAATACCACCTATAAAAGAGTTAGAAAGAATTTAAAACAGGACAAGGTTTTGTCAATGAGTTCTATCTAATTTTTACAGAGCAAGGAATTCTAATTTATTTAAACTATACCAGACCACAGAAAAATAATAAATTCTCTCCTATTTATTTGGTGAAGTTAGCATCATCTTAGTATACTGACAATAAAAGCACAAAAAACATATAAATAATAATTCAATGTCATAAAATAAAACATAAGCTTCAGTAATATGTAAAAAGGATTACATAATATGACCAAGTAGAGCTCATTCCTGAAACATGAGAATGGTTCAACAGTAGGATATATACATCATCATTAATTACATCAACAAATTGAAGGAAAAATCATATGCTTATAATAAATACAAAAAAACTTTCATAAAAATTCAGTCATTCCTAGTAAGAACACAGTAACTTAGTTAGCAAATAAAATATTTAAACATAATAATTCTTAATAAAAACATTAATAGCCGAAACCGGTTTGGCTCAGTGGATGGAGCGTCGGCCTGCGGACTGAAAGGTCCCAGGTTCAATTCCGGTCAAGGTCATGTACCTTGGTTGCAGGCACATGCCCAATAGGGGATGTGCAACAGGCAGCTGATCTACGTTTCTCTCTCATTGATGTTTCTGATTTTCTATCCCTCTCCCTTCCTCTCTGTAAAAAAATCAATAAAATATATTTTTAAATAAATGCATTAATATATACAGAAATAATCCTTAGATTTTTCTAATTAAATGTCTGAGAACCTCTTAATATAGCAAAATTCCTAAACTATGATAAAGTTAGGTAGTGGGAATTGAGAAAGTAGGACAAATTTGAAATTTTCTACACATATATCTCAAACCTATGCCCCTACACACACACACACACACACACACAGAAGCATGCACATATTTATGTATACATTCACCTATACAAAAACCATAAAATTATATGTATCCCCTAACAAGCAACATACATAACATACATAATAATACAATTGTCTTTATTCTATGTTTACCTGTTTGGGCAGTCGGAACAAGGAATTCTTATAGAAAATGTCCTTAGCCTGGCTCCATGTACCATCGATGATGATGATTGTGGAAGGATAAGAAGGAGAATCTAATATAAACTCTTCCAAATTAGCAGCTTCAGCCCCTGGATATAATATTAATGTACCAGACTTCCGACAAACAGTTGAAAGTTCAGGATCTCTAAAAAAAATGTTTTTTTAATCTTTATTACCTTGTGGGGTAACAAAGTTTTATTATTCTTATTGAACTTCATTCCAAAATATATATCAAAGCATTTTGGGACTGAAGATGTATAATAAGATAGCCTCCATCTACTCTACTGGAAACAAAACAAGCTTGAGGAGAAAGGAGACAAATTAGAAAGTCAATTAAAGACAATAAATGGAATCTTCTTCAAACCAGTAAAAGGTATCTACAAAAATGTATGGCCAATCTCATATTTGACAATGTTCTTTGAGCCTGGGATCAAGGTAAAGATGTTGGCTTTCAGCACTCCTAATAATGTTGTATTGAAGGTCCCAATTATTGCAATAATGCAAGGGGAAAAAAGGCATAAAAAAATGTGAAAGAAGTATAAACAACCCTATTTGCATATGTTAGTGCTACTTACACAGAAAGTCCTAGAGAATCTACAAAACAATTTCTACAACTAACAAATGAACTTTCAGTCAGTGGATATAGGGTTGATATGCAAAACCCAGTTGTTTAAAAAAACACACAAAAGAAGCCCCAAAAGTTTTCTTATACAATAGAGGCAAAAAGTTAAAAATAAGTATTTTTAACTTCTATTTATAAAGGATACCAAAAATAATGCCTCATAAACATTCCCCTATGCTTATATCACATACTCTAGGAAAAGTTTAAATTAATATTATCAGAGTAATATTAAATCAATAATCTTAATGAGCTTTAAAATCCATCAGTGAATAATAATTTACTAAGTAAGCACTATATTAGGCACCACGGAAAAAAAAACTGAACTACTTAATATAATGGGCTCAAAATGGGATAAGCTATTTGTAAAAGTGTCAAGCTTCTCATCCCCAAGCACGTTCATAGAGGGGGGTTATATAGCCAAAATGTCAGAGATGGCCCAAGTAATTTCCATTTCTACCACCATAGGTGATCATCATTTTTGCAATAAAATAACCTAAAACCAAAAAAAAATAATAACAACCTAGATCCAAGCTGAGAGATTACGTAGGATCCTATCCCACCTACATATGAACATCCACCCAAGAATTATAGAGGAGCTATCATAAAGAGCTTCTGTGTGAAAGAAGTGCCACAGTGTAAATGATGTTGCTGCTCCCCATGTGATAAGCTCTGGATCTTGCTTCCATTCCCAGCAAAACAGCAAATTTCTCAATAGTAGCACCACACACAGAGCAAATTTCTCCTCTGTGGGCAAGGCTATACAAAAATTACAAACGTCTACATGAGAAAAGTGTGCCTAACCAACAGTTTCAGAGAAAAGAAAAATATTATTATATAAAGTTCTACTATGATGTTATTTTCATTATATGAAGCTAAATTATAAAGAAAGCTAAAATAATAAAGTAAGAAAAAATATTGGACAATTCCTTGGGCTTCATGCTAATACAAGTCTTACTTAGCATTTTTCTAAGTGACCTGAAAATGAAATCTCCATATTTGCATGAGAAATTAAATTTTCCATTAAAAGATATATTTAACTGTGTAGACAGGATCAAAGTAATTTGAAGGCTTTGTGAATGGGCAGAAAAACAACACAGATGATTCAAAGGTATAAAGGCTTGTAGAAAATTTAAATATACTGTATATAGCACATAACATCTATTTATAATGGTTTATGGTATTACTACGATGTAGAATAAGATCCAAGAACATTATAGATCTGTCAATAAAATATCAACTAATGGTAGCTCCACATAAAAATACTGGGCCTTATCAAAAAGAACATTTTTTATTATTCTTTTTTATTTCAGAGAGGAAGTGAGAGGGATAGAGATATAGAAACATTAATGAGAGAGAAACATCATCGATCAGCTATCTCTTGCACACCCCGTACTGGGGACTGAGGTCTCAACCCAAGCATGTACCCCAACCAGGAACTGAACCTGATTCATAGGTCGATGCTCAATTACTGAGCAACATCTGCCAGGCAAAAAATAATGGTATAAATATGACAGGAGATTGTGTTTTATACTTAAAAAAAATAGATGATGTGCCTATAACTAGGATATTAAATATAGTTCTGGTCATTGTATGTTAGAAAAGCCTTAATGAGGTAGAAATGGATAGATATGTTTACATATATAAATGTATCTCATACATAATGTAAAAAAATAAAAATATGGAACTAAATACAAAAAATATGGAACTAAATACCTTACCATCTAAATAAAAATGAAATAAATAGTAAATTAATGTCTTTGGGCTCAATATATATTAGTATGCGATTTGGATAACGCTATCATTCCTTTGTTTATTCCACTTTGGTCTGTTTTAGGGAAGTGTTTTTATGTTTTGCTTTATCTTGTATTATTTTGAGAGAAAAGGCAGACCTTAATTTTTTTACCACTTCCAATGTACCACATTCTGGGTCTAAAGGGTAAGTTTAAAGAAATCATTTTTAAAGATCTATGGAAAAAAATCATTTTAAATTGCCCTAAAAGTTAATTTACCTTTCTTCACTAAAACGACGACCAATCTTGACTTTACACTTGTCCTGGGGGAGGCATGCTGCTAGTAGAGGAACTGTCCGCAACACTTTGCTTTCCTTTAATTAAAAAATTAATCAAACTGTAGATTTTTACTTAAACAAACACATTTTTAAAACTATATAATGAACATTTGATTCATAACATTATACAGAATTTTCACTGCAAATCACAGTTTAATAAAAAGAACTACCAAAAAAAAGAACTACCATTTTTCTACTTTATCAATAGTAAATCTATGTATGACAAGTATACATTTTTATTCTACTTGGGTATATTCAAAGGTTTATTGAACAAAACAAGATAATATTAAATCATAGTTAAAATTAAGAAAAATGTAAACTTGTGTTTAACTAAATTGAATCATTTATTCTGACAAACTTTTTATTCCATTGGTAATTACCTGAAGATAAATGCCTAGATCTTTATACTCAGAAAGTAAGGAAGATTTTCAAAAAACGAAATAAAGAAGGGTATCGATGACACATAGAAGCTAATCTTAAGAGCTCCCAATGGCCAAAATGGAACAATATAAGCAACAAAATAAGTTAACATAGTATTGTAATTATAATGCAAAGTATAAAATAGGAGTCCAGATTTATATTAATAAATAAATGGGAAAAAGGAAACAGAATTCCAACTAATAAATACTTGCCACTGAAGGAGGTGGAACTTAATCTCTGCCTCCCATTTGAGTATGGGCTGAATTTATGGCCTTACTTCCAAAGAATAATGAGTATAGAAATGGAATAAAAATATCTTTTAAAGTGAAGAAATCTGCGCCGCGGAGAGGGTGGGCGGCTGAAAACCGGCCAGTTTTCTCGAACGGGGAGACAAAGACGTCCCACTGGACTGATTCTCCAGCTCTGGGCGAAGTCCAGAAAACCCACTATCATACGGGGTGAAAACTGGACAGTGGGAGGGCACGCCGAAGCTCGGGTGCTGCCGGGTCCGATGACTTGTGGAGAAGGCAGCTTGCGCGCGAACAGCTCAGCTGCATGACGGCGCAGAGAGCGCTCTGCGACTTGTCTCTCATTCGGAAAACTGTCAGACTGCTTTATTTTACGACCCTGGGTGAGACATTACGCATGCAAAGTCATTTGGGGAGAGTCTGAATTCCCCGGCAGCCGGTGGAGCTCCACAGCAGCTCTCTCTCAGAGGTGCTGGCGGCCATTGCCCCTGGCACAGAGTCCCTGGGGCTGCACAGGGCGGAGCTGACACTGTCTGCTTGGCCCGGAGACTCTGCCCATCCAACCTGAGCACAGCTGAGCTTCACAGACAATTGGCCTGGAGGTCAACCCTCCAAGTGCTAACAACGATTAACTGAGCTTAACTTCAGCAAGACTGTGCAGCCCATATCCACCTCAGGTAACCAGGGAGGCTGAGCCACTGTCCCTAGTAGGAAGTCTACCACACAAAGCTAATTGACCAACTCAGGGAAGCAGCCACCATGGAAAGAAATGACATGGAAAGAAATCAGATGTGAAAGAAATGGAGGAAAAAAAACGACTGGACATGGAATTCAAAACCACAGTTATAGGGTTTTTCAAGAGGCTCCAACAAAGGTCGAGGTTTATAAGGAAATAAGCAAGACCACAAAGGAAATGAACGAGTCCTACAAGGAAATGAACAAGACCCTCAAGTATATAAACGAGACCTGCAAGGAAATGATCAAGATCAATGTGGAAATGAATGAGTCCTACAAGGAAATGAAGGAGACCCTCAAGGATATAAAGGAGACTCTCAAGGATATGAAAAAGGACCAACCAGAAATTAAGCATACACTGACTGAAACAAAAAATATTATACAAAGACCTAAAAGTGCTCTGGAGCACCCCAAGAACCAAGTTAAAGATTTGAAATACAAAGAGGTAAAATCCACTCAGCTGAAAAAGCAAGAAACCAAAAGAATCCAAAAAATTGAAGATAGTGTAAGGGGCCTCTGGGACAACCTCAAGCATACCAACATCCGAATTATAGGGGTGCCAGAAAAAGAGAGAGAGCAAGACAATGAAAACCTATTTGAAGAAATAGTGACTGAAAACTTCCCACACCTGGTGAAAGAAATTGACTTAGGAGTTCAAGAAGTGCACCAAACCCCAATATATAGGAACCCTAAGAGGACCACACCAAGGCACATCATAATTAAAATGCCAAGAGCAAAAGATAAAGAGAGAATATTAAAAGCAGCAAGAGAGAAACTATAAGGGAGCACCCATACGATTGTCAGCGGATTTCTCAACAGAAACGATGCAGGCCAGATGGGAGTGGCAAGAAATATTCAAAGTGATGAACAGCAAGAATCTACAACCAAGATTACTCTATCCAGCAAAGCTATCATTCAGAATTGAAGGTCAGATGAAGTGCTTCGCAGATAAGAAAAAGCTAAAGGAGTTCATCACCACCAAACCAACATTATATGAAATGCTGAAAGATATTCTTTAAGAAGAGGAAGAAGAAAAAGGTAAAGATGAAAATTATGAACAACAAATACACATCTATCAACAAATGAACATAAAAATCAAGTGAATTGATAGGCTGTTGAACAGGATAGACTGGTGAATATAACAGAGACATGGACATAGAGAGGGAATGGACTGACAATTCTTGGGGAGAAAAGGGTTGTGGGAAGTGCAGCAAGAGACTGGACAAAAATCTTGCAACAATGGGAGAGGACAGTGGGGAGCGGAGGTGAGGGTGGAGGGTGGGATAGGTACAGGGTGGAGGGGAGCTATAGGGGGATAAAAAGGGGAAACAATGTAATTAATATACTGAACAATAAAGATTAAAAAAAATAATAATAAAGTGAAGAAATCTGGTGACCATATCTGTAAATCCCATTAACTATCACAAGTGGTTTTTTAAATGTCCTAGCATCTAACACTTTTGAGACTTAAAAAAAACTTTTTTTTTTAAGTTAAGAGTAAAAACCTTTCTTGTTGTCACAGGAATTCTATCCTTAATCTCAATAGAGCCAGGTGATTAGCTATTCTGCATTAGCCGCATATATCTTGGTGATGTTGATCTATAGTGCTCAGTCATTCTGTGGCTCCTAGGGTCCAACTGGGAATGTCATGCTTGATCGAATATTTAACAGGGCCCCACTCTAATCAGTGTATCTACATAAAATCCAATATTATCTTTATCAATTTACATAATCCTGCTTATATAGATCCTTTCAGGGAATAATTTGATTATTTTTGTGTATGTGAAATGATGAAATATTATTTACTTTGGGACTATCATTTACCTAGCAAATTAATACACAAAACAGTTATGTTACATATGAATTTACTAAAATAATTAAAAATAAATTTATAATTATTTGTAAACATAAATAAACAGTATTATATTTCCCCTCACCCCTACTGGAGCTATGCTGGACCAGAGCTGCAGACACAAGCCTCTTTCCCCCAGGATGGAGTTTGTTAAAGTTGTCAAAAATAAGGCCTACTTCAAGAGATTCCAAGTGAGATTTAGAGATGACGAGAGAGTAAACTGATTCCTGGAAATACTCGGTAATCTAGGATAAAAATGAATACAACACATCCAAATACAGGATGACAGTTCGGGTAACGAACAGATACATCGTTGGTCAGACTGCTTATGCCCATCTGAAAGAAGATATGCTAGATGTGTAGCTTATGCTCATAAACTCCCAAAGTATGGGGTGCAGGTTGGCATGACAAAGTATGTTGCAGCACATTGTACAGGCCTGCTGCTGGCTTCCCATAGGTTTCGCCTGGACAGGATCTGTGAGGGCTAAATGTAAGTGTCAGAGACAAACACAATGTGGAAAGCACTGATGGTAAACCCGGTGCCTTCTCCTGCTATTTGAGAACAGGGCTTGCCAGAACTACTATTAGAAATAAAATTTGGGGGTCCCTAAAGGGAGCTGTGGAAGGAGACTGGTCTATCCCTCACAGTTTCAAATTGATTCCCTAGTTATGATTCAGAAAGCAAGGGATTCAATGCAGAAGCACATCAGAAACACATCCTGGGTCAGAACATTACAGAATGCATGCATAACTTAATGGGAGAAGATGAAGATACTTACAAGAAACAATTCTTTCAGTACATAAAAAAAACAACAACATAACTCCAGACATGATGGAGGAAAAATATAAGAAAGCTCATGCTGCTATGCGAGAGAAACCAATCTACGAGAAGAAGCCTAAGAAAGAAGTTAAAAATAAGAGGTGGATCCATCTCAAAATGTCTCTTTGAGATCAGATAGCTCAAAAGAAGGCAATCTTCCTCAGAGCTCAGAACAGGCTGCTGAGAACTAATAAACCACGTCATAATTTTCTATAAAGATTTTTCAGATATAGACAATTTTGCTGTTTATTGATCAAACAGCAAAACAAAAGTATTGTTGTAACAATATTCACCATTCACCACCACCACCACCACACACACACACACACACACACACACACACACACACATTTAGAGATATTTTTGTGTGTACTTTCTCTCCTGGGTTCCTAAATTATTGATTAAAACAATAATAAATTATTATTGAAAAATGAATTTAAAGATGCTGAGAGTATTTAAATTCATCTACCTAATAAAAAGTAGAAAAAGAAAATAAGCGATTAAGTATTTGCTGGAATTTTTTCCAAGAACATGTAGCAAGCTGGAGTTCTAAGAAAACATGAAAACAGCAATTTGGAGCAGTTAATAATATAAATGCAACTAGAGGAGAGGTGAGAGAGGGCATTTTAGGACATTTTTCAGTGTTTCATACTGTTTTCTTACCTGTCTAGAAGACCAGTGGTCAGCAAACCTCAGCTCTCGAGCCACATGCGACTCTTTGGCCCCTTGAGTATTCTCATGCCACTTCTTCAAAATAGACTCGCCCAGGCTGAAAACCGACTTCTGCGCATGGGCCACAAAGTTTCAATCGCACTGTACGTGTGCGCCCGCACGTGGTATTTTGTGGAAGAGCCACACTAAAGGGGCCGAAGAGCCCCATGTGGCTCGCAAGCCACGGTTTGCCGACCACTGGTAGACCATCACTAAGAGACTTTTACACACACTCAAATCATTTTTTCAAACTTTTGACATATATGACAAATTAAAAAGTGCCAAAAATGTATAATGTTCTCCAATTACTTCCCTATACCACTTCCAGAGGCAATCACTTTGTTTTAGTTATATCTTTTAGTATTTCTAAATAATGTGTTTTGCTATGTTTTGCTTTGTCATATTAATAATTTATCAATTATCTACAAACTACCATTATCATCATAATAGCTAACTTTAATGTACATAATTCAAAATGCATTTTTATAAATATATTACTATTCACAATTGTTCTCCAACACATCCTTGCACCTGAAGGGACTAGCAAGGCTCAGTCCCCTACCCACACAGTGTCCCTTGACTTGTTTGGATGTCGATTATCAGTATAATGAGAGCAGCCCCTACCTACTTAGCTTTCCCAGCTTTGTTTAGATGGCTGTTATCAGTAGGACAAGAACTGCTTTTCATGGCTCATTCAAGATGTACTGTATCCTATTAGTGAGATTTATTGTACCAAGAATTTGTCCTTCAACCCTGTCTTTCCATTAGAGATTAAGAGGATCAAAGAGTTCATTCCTCGTGACTGACCTCCCAGTCAGTGTTTGTGCATAAAAGGCATCATGCAATTAATAAAGTTGCCGCAGTCTGACAAAGGGCTTGCAGACCTCCCGATCCCGCTTTTCTGCCGTTCTTTCTTCTCAATTCCCACCTCCCTACCTCAGCCCGGTTAACAGTCAGGCTGGCCCTGACACACAATGAACCAGTAAAGAAGTTGATCTTTTAATATGACCATTTTACTAATGACAAAAGTGAAAACAGAGTTTAATTAACTTGCCCCGGGGTTAGAGTTTATAGTTATTAAGGATTTAAACTCAAACAATCTGGCTTCTGAGCCCTTACTCTTAACTACTTGCCCTTTATAACTACAGCATCCTATCTAATAAAAGAGTAATATGCAGATTGACCATCACTCCAACACACAAGAGGGCTGCCCCCATGTGGTCAAAGATCCTGCCCCCATGTGGACACAAGATGGCTACCACAAGATGGCCAGCATGGGGGGACAATGGGAGGTTCCAGGCCTACAAGGGAGGGCAGTTGTGGGCAATCAGGCCAGCAGAGGAGGGCAGTTGGGAGGGACCAGGCCTGCAAGGAAGGGCAGTTGGGGGCAATCAAGCCTGTAGAGGAGGACAATTAGGGGTAACCAGGCTGGCAGAGAAGGGAAGTTGGGGGTAAATAGGCTGGCAGGGGAGCAGTTAGACATCAATTAGACTGGCAGGGTACTGGTTAGGGGGTGATCAGCCTGGAAGGCAGAAGTGGTTAGGAGCAATCAGGGAGGCAGGCAGGGGAGCAGTTTGGAGCCAGCAGTCCTGTATTGTGAGAAGGATGTCTGACTGCCCATTTAGGCTTGATCGGGCGGGCCTAAATGGGCAGTCAGACATCCCTCAAGGGGTCCCAGATTGGAGAGGGTGCAGGCTGGGCTAAGGGACACCCCATTCTCGCCCCCTTCCTGTGCATAAATTTCATGCACTGGACCTCTAGTCTCATAATAAATGAGGATTCAGCTTTCTGACATCACCCCTTACCCTCACGTCTAATTTTTTTTTTAATCTTCACCCGAGGACATGTTTTGTTTTGTCTTGTTCTCTTAATTGATTTTAGAAAAAGGAAGGAAAAGAGAGGAGAGAAACATCCATCGGCTACTTCCCATATGTGCCCTCCCATATGTGGGCTGACAGGGGATTGAACCTGCAACCTAAGTATGTGCCCTGACCAATAATCAAGCCGGCCACTTTTCGGTATAAGGATGACACTTCAACCAACTGAGCCACACTTTCTAGAGTTTCTAATATTTTTAGTTAAATCAATAAACAGTGTTTATATCATTATGGCTAAATAGCCATTGTTCACAAATGGCCAACCAGTTTAACATTTCTTCCTTGTAAAGCTTTTTTGAGAGACTGTGTTGTTTTCATTCTTAAGTAATTTTCTACATACATATACCTACTCTTTGAAATGCTCCATCATATCTCCCCCATATCATCCATGCCACTAAGTCTCCTTTTCCCAAAGCCACCTCCTAGCACTTATCCAAATGGTTTTCAATCACTTTTTAGAGGGAGAAATCAAATTGGTATATTCTTTTATTGAAAACTAGTGACCTGGTGCACAAAATTTGTGCACATTAAAAGGGTATTAATTAGAGGAAATGATTTAATATTACTATTTGCCCTTTCTCTATAATAGAAGGTCAGAGATTAAAGAAAATTAGTAAAATGTATTTGAAAACCTTCCTCTTGTCAGAGTCTGGAGTTCACCATGGTACCCAGTGTCAAGTCCCCACCACCCATATGCACCTCAAAATCACATTAGACCCAGACTATTTTTTTCCAAAGAGAAAGCATTTATCGTTGATTTATTTCCAGAAATCCTATGCAGCTGGGAAGAATGAATATGTGCATCTGTGTATTTCCTCTTGAATACTAATATTCTATCTGAAATTGTGCATTTTATGAAGTCTTACTTACCTCTGCCGGATGCTGAATTATGTACAAGTAGGTAGAGATGTGCAGAGGATGCACTGGTAGGAACGGACATAAACACACTTTCTGAGGCCGGCTAAAGGGCATAAAGAAAAAGAAAGCCTGTAAGTGTTTAAAATAAAACATGACAATAACCTAAAACTTGAACACAACCCAACTTTTGTGTTTTTTAATCCTCACTGGAGGACTTTTTTTTTCATTGATTCTAGAGAGAGAAGAAGAGAGAGGGAAGGAGGGAAAGTGAGTGAGAGGGAAACATTAATGTGAGAGAGAAACACCCAACCAGACATCAAATCCAAAACCTAGGTATGTGCCCTGACTGGAAATCTAACCCATAACAACTTAAATATCTGTACACAGGATGAGGTTCCAACCACTGAGCAACACTGGCCAAGGCTAAAATTGCACTCTTGAAACACCAAGAATGAATTCAATCACTCAGACTTTACATATGAGAACTTGAAAAAAAGATGCTAGTAAATTCTTTACCATCTATATCAGTGGTTCTCAACCTTTTTAATGCTGCGACCCTTTAATATAGTTCCTCATGTTGTGGTGACCCCCAACCATAAAATTACTTTCGTTGCTTCTTCATAACTTTAATTTTGCTATTGTTATGAATCGTAGCGTTCCAATGGTCTTAGGCGACCTTGCTAGCGGTTCTCAACTTGTGGGTCAAACTACTTCTAGAATCTGTACAGATATAAGAAAGAAAAATTAATATCTGAGGAAATATCAATTGGGTATAGGTTTGGGAAATAACTTATTTAGGTATGTCACTGACCATGTCATTGTCTTGTTATGAGAGCTGGCACACGTCACAGGTTTTCTAATTTGCTCCTTCATAATGCTGGTAATAAAGTACCAGGAAATTTCTGGGGAATAACTACTGAATGAATAATAAGCAAATATTATAAAATTGTAATCATTTAAAAATATTAATTTTCAGCTAATACATAACAGAATGACCAAAGTAAGAGCTGAGGTTTTGCCCTCTTCCACATGTATTAATGCATTGCCAATATGTTATAAATACTGTTTTCCATCATTGTGGTTTATCTTCTTTAAAATATATACAACCCACTTAATGTTAATTATATTCTTAAAATATAAGTAAAATTTTTGAATAATTTCCCTGAGAAAATTTTATAAAATCTGTTGGGGGGGGTTTCTTTTCTCATTAAGGATTATAGGAATAAATATGTAGGATTCCTGTCAGACTAAGATTGACTAGCTTCTGAAGTGAATGCTGTACTACAAGGGTAATTTGTCACTCTGGGCATGCTATCTCTGCCAGCCTGTAGGCAAATGAAATTGTAGCTGGCATATGACCAGAGATGCTAGAACCTATAAAAAAACATTTTTCAAAAATTTAACTATATGCCTTAGATAATATCCACCAAAACTACTTTTCTCATAATTTTAAACAAGAAAATCTCACAGAGGAAAACATGTGAAGATTAGTGAATAGATTTACAAGAATTAATATTTTAAAAGGATTTCTTTTACCCATTTTTTTTTAAAAAAGCAAATGCAGAACACAGAAAAATAGTGTACCTCAGATTACCCAATACTCAACAAGATTTTTATAGTCCCAACAGAGTGAAAAAGCAAAGAACAAAGACTGTCATAGCCTTCGATAGATTACTTGAATAGACACTATTACTCATAAAAATGCCATCAACTTGGTAATTTTAAAATAAGCTTTAAAAACTAAATACCACAGTGCCCTCTACTGTCATTTTAAAAGAATATAATCTGTATAATCAACTAGTTTTAAACTTGTGAAACCAATTAAAAAAGAAACAGCTCTGCCCTGGCCAGTCAAGGACACATACCTGGTTGCAGGATCTATCCCTGGTCCCAACCCCAGTCTGGGTATATTCGGGACATAATAATAATATTCTCTTACTCCCAAAAGTTGTTTTATCACTATACTATTATTTTATAACTGCCTTCAGGAGTAGAGGAAGGATAAGCTTAAAAAATAAAATCATGTTATAGGAAAGGAAGCAATTCTATAAAGAGAATAAATATCTTTAAATGCTCCAGAGGTCTAAAGCAATCTTCTCCACTCTACAACCCTTCCCTCTTTGCCTTTCTGACTGAGAAGTGAGACGCCACTAATATAAATGAGAAGCTGACCATAGGCAGGTAAAGGATTCAAGAGATAAAAGCTCTATCTTAAAAAAAAAAAAAAAAGACAATTAAAATTACTTCTCTCCCACTTCCCCCTCCCCCCCCCCCAAAAAAAATGTGCTCATCCAAAAATAACTAAAAGCAATCATGGACAAAGAAAAATGAAAAGAACTGATGGCTAATAAGACAAACACTTCCCTCAAAGTATTTATTATATGCAACACGAAATAAAAGCAGCCATACTATTCATTTCAGTATAATTCATTATTATTTGTTATACTAATTAAAATATAAAAGCTAAAGCAGCTATACTTCTTATTAGTCATCTGACCTTGAGAGTCTATAAAAGGGAATAACTATTTAATTCACAAAGTTGTGTTATGTACTGAATAAAAATATAGATATAAAAGCACTTATAACCTGTGAACTCTTTAAGTAATGACAAATTTTAGACTACTATTTCTGAATATGTTTTCTCACTACATAAGCACTAACAGAACTATGAATTATTAATACTTTAAAGAATTAATATGCTTTGATGTTTTTGAAGAAAACTTCTATCAGAGGGTAATAACTAACTTATTTTTCTTGGGGAATATAAATCAAACATTTAGAAAGCTCTAATGTGATTTTTTTAAACTGGTCACTCCTCTTTAGAGACTTAATTAAGATTATGAAAAAAATTCCCTTCTGACATATATCATCTTTGCTCAACTTTGAACATATGATTAGCTTACAAAGCAATCTGTAAATCAGTTAGCTTTCCAAATATATTACTAACGAACTACTTCAAAGAGTAAACATATTTTCTATACTAACAGAAAAGAGAACATTACCTTAATAATTTTCTCTTAGGAATATGATACTTTTGAAATGCACAAAAAATTAAACTTGCAGATTATCTAAGTTTTCACCCTAAAAATTATCAATAACCCAGTTCAGTGGTTGGCAAACTGCAGCTCACAAGCCACATGCGGCTCTTTGGCCCCTTGAGTGTGGCTCTTCCACAAAATACCACAGCCTGGGCAAGTATATTTTGAAGAAGTGGTGTTAAAAGAAGTTTAAGTTTTAAAAATTTGGCTCTTCAAAGAAATTTCAATCATTGCACTGTTGATATTTGGCTCTGTTGACTAATGAGTTTGCCAACCACTGACCTAATTGATTTTAATTTTTTAATCCTCACCTGAGGATATGTTCATTTCTTTATTGACTTGAGAGAGAGAGGGAGAGAGAGAGAAACATGGGGTGATCACTTGCCTTCCATATGTGCCCCCAATTGGGGATTGAATTTGAAACCTGGCTTTGTGCCCTAACCAGGAATTAAAAACCATGACCTTCCAGTGTATGAGACAATGCTCCAAACAATTGTGTTCCACTGACCAGGGCTAACCTAGTTGATTTTAAATTTACCAAAACAGCTTGTTTTCTAATTCTAATTAGATATCAATTCAAATCATCTTTATTTCAAACTGCCTTGGGGGAGAGATTAAAAATGGCAGCAGAGTAAGTGAATGTTACACAGACATGCTCCCAGGACTAAACTGATATTACAACTAAAATATAGAAAAACTTCCTGAATAATCAACAAAAGACTTGCTAAAGAGAATCATAATAACAAAGGACCGAAAGTGGAGACCACATAGAGATTGGTAGGGGGGGCAGAGGCACAAAAGGGCTGGCCGAGCTCCAGCATACAACAATTGAAGTTCCAAGGAGAGATCTCAGCTGTGGGGGGTTGCCACTGAGAACTCTGGAGTCTAATCTCCAAGCTGGGTCCCCCAGCAGAAAGCACTAGAACTGAGAAGGGTACCCACATAACATCTGGCTGTGAAAAGCAGCATGGTTGCTGCCTGCCAGGGAATATACAGCTGGGAACTCAGGCACTCTCTTCAAGAGCCAACACACAAAATTCCTTGTTGAGCTACCACCTTGTGCTCTGGCAGAGGGAGGGCAAAGTGGACTGAAGCTGTGTGAGCAGAAGCCAAGATTGGGGGCTCTTGAGTTAGATCTCAGAAGACAGACACTCCGGTTTCCTATGCTGAGTCATTCCCTCATTCTTAGAGGTCATCTTTCTCACACAGACATTTGCCATCCAGGCGACCCTGCCTGGGGGGAAGACAGTTGATCTACCCTATCAAAAAACATCTTACCTCATGGTGTGCAGTTGCTCAGGCCCATTAAGAGACTGAGAAAAACCATTAGCTTCCAAGCAGAAGCAATTGCTCCACCCAAATGAACAAAAAAAAACCTCTTGAAAATCCTATCAGTCTATAGACAGAGGCATTCTCTGGAGACTTTGACTTTTTGCCTAATCTAATTAGTCAGAAGCAGCATTTGACACTGTCCTGTACTAGAGATTGAGAAGCATAGCAGATCTACCTAATACATAGTCACAAACTCAAATAGGCAGCCAAAATGAGGAGGCTAGGAAACAAACCCCAAATGAAAGAACAAGAGAATTCTTTAGAAGAAGAGATAAATGGATAAAAGAAATTTATCTGATACAGAGTTCAGGATAATTGATAAAGATGCTCAACAACATAAGAAAAGATATGAAAACAGAAATAAAGAATGACATAGCACAAATAAAAAACACACTGGAGGAATACACAGCAGATTAGGAGAAGCTAAGGATAGAATCAGTGAATTAGAAAATAGGGTTGAAAAAAGTCACTCGATCAGAGAACCAAAAAGGAAAAAAAAAACAATTAAAAAATAGGAGGGAACTGTGGGAAAATGTGAAACATAACAATATTCAAATAGCATGTGTGCCAGAAAGGGAGAAAGAGATAAGAGAACATGTTTGAAGAAATAATGGCAGAAAACTTCCCTAACCTGGTAAAGAAAAAAGTCATACAAGTCCAGGAACCCCAAGCAAGAAGAACCCAAACAGGCCCAGATATAGATGCATCATAATTAAAATGCCAAAAATTAAAGACCAAGAAAGAATCTTAAAGGCAGCAAGAGTAAAGAAAACTGTTATCTACAAAGGAGCTCCTGATTTCTCATCAGAAACTCTCCAGGCCAGAAGATCTTCTGGCATCGCATGAAGTACACAAGATATTATCCAGCAAGGTTATCATTCAAAACAGATGGTCAAATAAAGACCTTCCCAGACAAAAAATGCTAATGGAGTACACCACCAAGCCAGCATTACAAGAAATGCTAAATGGACTGCTGTAGGAGAAGAAGATACAAAGAGAGAAACCTAGCCATTCAGAATTAAAATTGCTATAAATAAGTACTTCTCAATAATAACCCTAAATGTAAATGGATTAAATGTTCCAATCAAAAGGATTGAATGGATATAAAAACATGATCCAACTATATGCTGTTTACAGGAGACCCACCTCAAAACAAAAGACACACACTGAATGAAAGTGAAGGGATGGAAAAAATTTTTCTATGCAAATGGAAAAGAAAAATAAAGGTGGAGAAGCAAAACTCATATCCAACAAAATAGACTTCAAAATGAAGGCCATCACAAGAGACAACAAAGATCACTACATAATACTAAAGGGGATTGATCCAACAGGAGGATATAATTCTGGCAAACATATATGCATCCAATATAGAAGCATGTAAATATATTTTTAAAAAAAAAAACTTCTAAAGGACTTTAAGGGAGAGACAGACTTAGTAGGAGACTTTAACATCCCACTGACTTCACTTGATAGATCTTCCAAACAAAAAACTTAACAAGGAAACAATGACTCTAAAGGACACACTGGATCAGATGGATTTAATTGGCATTTATAGAACATTTCACCGCAAAGCTGCAGAATACACATTCTTCTGAAGCGCACTTGGATCACGCACAAATATAGACCACATGTTAGGACACAAAACAAGTCTCTAAAAGTTCAAGAAAATTAAAATCCTATCAAGCATCTTCTCAGATCACAGTGGAATGAAATAGAAATCAACTACATTAAAAACACTCAGAAACAGTCAAATACATGGAGGCTAGTTTTGTGTTTAGAGAAATAAATACTATTTTAAATAAAAGGCAAAAAAATTGTGACTTAGTGATCATTCAAATATAAGAATGATTTTTAGTTTTTAAAACTATTTTAAGCATAAATGTTCACACAGAAAACTAATAAAACCTTAACAGCCTTATAAAATAAAATATAATGAGCCATCAACTAGATTATATTGTATTAACACCTAATAGTCTTCATATTTCTAGAACTGTATTCTAAAAAATTAAAACAAAGAAAATGCATAGAATGCCAACAGAGAGAGCTTTTAAAAGGTAGAAAAAATTAGCAGAAAAAGCTAAATCCAGAAATATTGGCATGAATCATGACCCTAAAATATTAACAAAATGTAACTGAAAACAAGGTAAAATCCAGCAAATCATTTTTATTTTTCAAAAGCAGATCAGATTAGGGAGTATTAAAGATGAAAACACAGAGCAAAGATGATTTTTAAGGTATGAAAATACTTTACGTGATACTATAATAGTGGATATATATTATTAAAATTTGTCCAAACATAAAATATGCACAAAACCAAGAATTAACCTAGTGTAAACTATACATCTTGAGTGAGAATAATGTGTCAATGCAGTTCATGAACAGTTAAAATGTGCCACTCTGGTGGGGAATGCTGATAACGAAGGAAATTACGCATGGGCGGGTAAGAGCAAGGGTTAGATGGGACATCTCCATACCTTCCACTTCAATTTTTCTGTAAATCTAAAGGTACTCTTTAAAAAACAAAGTCTATTGCCCTGGATGAGATGGCTAGGTTGGCTGGGCCATCCCGTGCACCAAAAAGTTGCCTGTTTGATTCCTAGTCAGGGCACATGCCTGGATTGCAGACTTGATGCCTGACAGGGAGCAGCAGGATGCAGCAATTCAATGTCTTGCTCTCACAAAGATATGTCTTGCTCTCACAAAGATTTTTCTCTCTCTCCCTCTCCCTTGCTCGCTCGCTCTCTATAAAAATTAATAAAAAATCTTTTTTTAAGTAAAGTCTATTAAAGGGGCAAGCAGGTCAGAAAAGTTATAACCCTTTGCTAACAGAAGAGACTATTTTTTAAGTATATACAGCACTTATAATTAGCAATCTTAAAGAGACTGAAAACTACATAATAAAGCTCACATGATACTTTAGCCCTGGATTTATATTTGAAACACTTTTCTTTCAGCATTTTTAAAGTGTTATCACCTAACACCCTTAGACAGCTTTGTTTAAATAAATTATATTCAAAACCCCTTCTGTTCATATAAATAGTGCCTTCTAGACACAAATTATCCATCCTCCTTAAAAGTCTATTAAGGTTCTACTATACATAGTACACTTAGAAAATACAAAAAGTTCCTTACACTCAAGATCCCTTCTTCTGAGGTCTTACAATCCAGCCTTGGTAAAAGAACAAAATGTCCAAAGTAGGACACCCCAAGCACTCAATGGTACAGATCTTCAGCCAGTCTGTCCCAGGCTCCTTATGGGAATGCTTTTCTCCTGGTTGGATCCTTTTCATCTTTCAACTTTCCATATAAATGCTCTCTCCTCAGAAATCTCTCCTGACACCACCCTTGTATGTTTAACATAGCAACCTATTCCTTTTCTTCATTGCTGGGTGTCTTTTCAAAACTGTAATTATATATTTGGTTTCTTGTTTACTGGTTTATTATCTGTATCCAATACCAGACTGAGCACTCCATATGCACACAGACTCCACTGTATTACCAGTGATCAGCAGAGCACTCAATAAACAATGGTTAAAGGAATGCACAGGTCTGATATTCAGAAGAAGGGTATGGGCAAACTCATTAGTCAACAGAGCCAAATATCAACAGTACAACTGAAATTTCTTTTGAGAGCCAAATGTTTTAAACTTAAACTTCTTCTAATGCCACTTCTTCAAAATAGACTTGCCCAGGCCGTGGTATTTTGTGGAAGAGCCACACACACTCAAGGGCCAAAGAGCCACATGTGGCTCACAAGCTGCAGTTTGCCAACCACGGGCTAGAGCAACAATTTTCAACTGGGGTGCTGCAAGAATTTTTGAAACATGCAATACCTGATTCTTTAGTCAGGGGCAATGAGCTGTTTTCTCTGAGATGTTAAATTTTAAAAAATGACAACAGCTAACACAATAGCTGCCCAGTGTGAATGAATCAAAATTATACCTTTTTTTAGATGAACAAAATACATAAAATCTTTTTTGGTGTGCTACAGAATTTTAGTAATTAGTTTATGTGTGCCATGAGGTCAAAAAAGTTGAAAATTCCTGGGCTAGAGATACTGGAGTAGAGGTAATAACTTACCCATGAAAACTGGTAGCATCACTTGTGGGAAGTGTGTGGAATTTAAAGAGAATTTAAAATCATGACCTGAAGTGCAACATTTAGAGTTAAAGCAGAACAGGCAAAGAACACTAGGGCAGAGAAGTCAGATGAACCAAAGGGAAGCCACAGAAAAAGTGTTTCAACAAGTATTGCCCTAGTTGGTTTGGCTCACTGGCCTGTGGACTAAAGGGTCCCAGGTTTGATTCCAGTCAAGGGCATGTATCTTGGTTGCAGGCTCCTCCTGGGCCTGGGCCCTGGTCCGGGTGTGTGCAGGAGGCAACCAATCGATGTGTTCCTCTCTCATCAATATTGCTCTCTGTCTTTTATTCTCTCTTCCACTCTCTCTAAAAATCAATGGAAAAATATCTTCAGGTGAGGATTTAAAATAAATAAAGTGACTATAGCATTTTTAAAATTACATATATATATAATTACAGATATAGATATAGATATAGATATAGATATAGATATAGATATAGATATAGATATAGATATAGATATAGATATATAGATATATAGACATGAAGTGAGTGTTCAATTGCAGGATGCTGCCAAAAAGTTTAGTAGAAAGTGAACAGAAAAGGATTTCACCTCATGGATATTACTGGTGACTTTGGTGAGAGCCAATTCAGGACAGTATACATCTGGCGACTAAGTATAGTGTGGTTCTAAGTGAGGAAGCAGGGGTAATGTCTAATAGTTAAATTGTGAAGGGCAACAGTGAGGTGGGTGATACATGGAGACCTTCAGTAACCAAGGAAAACGATCCAGAACATCCAGGACGGAAGGAAAAAAGTGTATCTCAATAGCAAAAAGTTCAAACAAGCAGGGAAAACAATCCTCACAATTCTCCTGTATCCAAGCACAACGGAGTACTGAAAAGTAGAGAAACAACTGCGCACACCGTGAGCATTCAATCATGTCAGTTGGTGGTGCTGCTGCTTGTTTCGCCCATGACCTCATCCTGGGCCTGTAAGAGACCAGGTCTGTTGTATCCATGCCTGCATCCCCAGGACCTAGCACGGCGCCTGGTACACAGTGGGTGCTCAATAAACATTTGAGGGAATTTAGCATTCTGAATATAATCTTAACGCCTCTACTAGCCACTTTGGTTGTTTCTGTCCTCCAGTGCGTTTTGTTTTGATGTGTGAGATGACCGTCACTTACGCATAAAGGTGTTAACAATTACAAGTATTACCAGCAATAAGCCTTTCTTTCCCATCACTCTTAAGTTTTTTGACAGAACTGAAGTCTGCTTATCACGTGACGCGCTCCGGTCTTGCAGGAAGTGAGGATCTGTCACACGGAGCCTAGATAAGCGGCTTCTTACTAAAGATCAGTGACAAGTATGCACCCAGCTTGCAAGGTCGGCCAGTGGGCCCGCACCTTAAGCGCTGCGGTGCCTGAGCCAGCGCTCCCCGCTAGTCCGGGAACGCCCCGCAGCTCCCCGGAGGCCGCCCTGCCCCGCCTTCCTCCCCTTACCCTCCCTCCTCCTCCCCCCGCCCCCCGTCACCTGCACCGGCTGCACTCGGGCCTCCGCTCAGCCGGCTCCACCGGCAGCTCCCACAGCCCGTCCGCACTGGCGTCCGCCTCCTCGTCCAGGGCCGCCGCCGGCGCCTCGCCGCTCTCCCGCCGCTTCTCCTCCTTGGGCGTCTGAGACCGCGAGGCCGGCGGCTGCGCGACCGGGTCCCGGGGTGTTCGCGCCTCTTTCTGCGGGTCCATGGCCGGAACGCAGCTCCGGCTGTCACACTGAGTCCCCGCTACCGCCAGGGGGCGCCACACGCTAGCGAACCCGGCTCGAGCCGCGCGCCGCCACGCACGCACGCCACGTCCGGGGGCGGGCCTCCGAAGTTTACGCCCCCATGGTCCCGCCCCACGACGGAGAAGGAACGAGCCCATTGGTCAATTTCCAGTGCGACCTTTCACCTAGAACCGGACTGGCTGGGAAGTGTGGGTTGGCCTGGGGAACTGGGTTAGCATCGCTGGGGCAGGTAAAGGAATGCCCTCTGAAAACACCGCGGGTAGCAAACTCCAGTGAACCGTCCTTAATTTCACTTCTTTAAAAGTGAAAATAAGATGGAATTCAGCCTTTTCCGCTTTAGCATGGCCCTTGAAGAGTTTGCTGAGTGAGTGTTCACAGCAGTTGCAGCAGCTGATGAAGGTGATAGCTCAAGGCCAACCCAGGAGATGTAATTTGTTGAAAATTGGATTCACTCTCGCCTGATTCATGCGAATTTCTTACTCTAGAAAGGCAGGGACCTGTGTCCTGTATCTTGTACTTGGTATTTCTCCCAGCATCAAGCGTACAGTAGACACCAAGTATTTGTTAAACGAGGTTTTAAATTTTCCAAGGCCCCTAAGATGAGGAGGCAATAGGAGGGTTGATATTTTATGGATGAGACAAGGTGGGGTGGGAGGGGAGCCATGGAAAGAAAACTACCTTGCCCAAGTTTTTACAGCTCCTGTATAACCAACAGCAGTAGAGCCCGCAGTTGTTTAAAAGCCAATATGAAGTCCACCTTAGAATGAAAGCGGAAATTCTACTTGCCCAAAATGATACTGCTTCTTTTAATTTATTAAGACTTTCGTTACTTCCACCAATAAAGTAGATTTACCACTAACAGTAATAGAGCAATATTGTATTTCTTAAAGTGTGCATTTCACTATTTGGTTTTCAGCAATGTAAAGTCTAGTTTGTGAATAGAATAGAGGGCTGTTTTCAACTATCTTGTATTCTCTCCCCCTGCAAATAGCAGCCATCATTTCTGTTGGACTACTACTCTAAGGGAAGGATAAGACACGGGTGATGGATGTAGGATAGGAGAAAGAACTGGCACTTAACGCCAGCTGGAATTGGAAGATAATCAAAACCCAAACACTGTAGAAAAGGAGATGAATCAAAAAATAAATATTGGCTATAGATTTAGGTTGGAGAACCAAATCTTTGACTACTAAAATTAAATTCTCACGTGTGACAACCCTTACACTCTCATTTCCAGTTTCAAAATGTGAAATATTCCCTTAAGTCATTTATGGTCCCTTTAGACTCCCAATTATGAGGTATGTGAAGGCAAACTTATTATATTTGACTTAACACCCCATGTCAGATCACTGGTTCTATCCTTGAAAGTATTCAAAATGCAACCATTTATCACTTCTGCACTGGTTCAAGTCCCATCATCTTGCCTAGGATTTTACCATAGGACCATAAGTGCTCCCTTGCTCTATTCTTGTTTCTGAATAACCTATTTCCCAGAGGTTGATCAGAATCAAATAACCGAATTGGGAGAGAGAGAAAAAAAAAAAAGTTGTTTCCCTATATGGAAAGCAAGAAATTCACACAATACCCAGCTTTATGAAGCCTGACTTTAAAAGCTTGTAGAAATATATTACCCACCCAGCTAGCTGCTACTTTATGTGAGGTTACGAGCCTGAGACAGACCCTGGTATGAGGATAAAGACCATCAGTGACCCAACCTCTGGGAAATGCCAAGATACCAAGATGGGGAGCAAAAATCGTTTGAGAGATACAACCAATTTGTCAGTGCAGGAAGGAATGTGGTTGTTATTTACTTGCTGGCTATCAACAAAGGGCTATTCCCATCTTCTAGAGGGCACTCATGTTCCTTGACTGGTAGGGAAGGCAAACTGTTATCTTTATTAAACCTCTTAGGGTTCCTTTTGGCTGGGTTTGAGAATTAACTTGGCATAATATAAATCAACAGAAGAAAAACATACACATTTACTTAACTAGCTTTTCATGACAGGAGCTTTCATGAGGCACAAGGACACAAAGAAATTGTGAAACGAACTCACTTTTGTATTAGAACAAAGAGAGGCAATTGTGAAAAAGTGACTCAGCTATGTGGCTATGCTTAAGGAAGATAAGAACTATTTTAACAAGGTCTGCTTATATAGAATTCTCTTTACCTCAACTTCCTGTCCTTGATGATTATAATATACTAGTGACCTGGTGCATGAAATTCATGCACATTAAAAGGGGATTAATTAGAGGAAATAATTTAATATTGCTATTTGCTCTTTACAATAGAAGTGTTGAAAGAAGAGATGAAAGAAAATTAGTTAAATTAAAAACCTTCCTCCTGTCAGAGTCTGGGGCTCACCACGGGACCCAGAGTCAAGTCCCTACCTATCCACATGCATCTCAAAATTGCATGAGACCCAGACCCAGCCTGCCCCCCCACCATTGGGCTAGATCCAGACCCGACCAGTCCTACCCTTGTCAAGCCCTGCTGGGCAGAGTGCATAGCCTCAGGTCCCCTACCCTGGCACCAGGGTGGGGGACGTGGTCTGAGGTCCCCCAGCACAGGCTGGGGAGGGGGCATGCCTTGAGGTCCTCCATCAAGCCCTGTCAGGTGGGGGACACAGCCTGAGAGCCCTTGTTAGGCCCCACTGGGCGGGAGTATAGCCTGAAGTCCCCTGTCAAACCCTACCAGGTTGGGGGGCATGGCCTGAGGTCCCCCAGCCTGGTGCTGTGGGGGGGAGAGCAGCCTGTAGTCCCCTAGCCCAGCACCAGGATGGGAAGTGCATCTTGAGGTCCCCTGTCAAGCCCTGTTGGGTGGGGGACACAGTCTGAGATCCCCTGTCAAGCACTGCCGGGTGGGGGATATGACCTGAGGTTCCATATCAAGCCCCACTGCAGAGGAGGAGGGCATTGCCTCAGGGCCCTGCTGATTGCTTGTTAAGGCTCCTATGGGAACTTGGCTTCAGCTGAGGGGGCAGCCATCTTTGTGATGGAGTGATGATCAATTAGTATATTCCCTCTTTATTACATCGGACTAGAGGCCCAGTGCACAAAATTTGTGCACTGGGGACAAGGGGGGGTGTCCTTCAGCCCAGCCTGCACACTCACCAATCTGGGACCCCTCAAGGGATATCTGACTGCCCTTTTAGGCCCGATCCCAGTAGGACATCCTTCTCACAATCCAGGACTGCTGACTCCAAACTGCTTGCCTGCCTGCCTGCCTGCCTCCCTAATTGTCCCTAACCACTTCTGCCTGCCAGCCTGATCACCCTCTAACCACTCCCCTGCCAGTCTAATTGATGTCTTACTGCTCCCCTGCCACCCTGTTTGCCTCCAACTTCCCTTGTCTGCCAGCCTGGTCACCCCTAACTGCCCTCCCCTGTAGGCTTGATCTCCCACAACTGCCCTCCCTTGCAGGCCTGGAACCACCCAACAGCCCTCCCCTGCTGGCCATCTTGTGGTGGCCATCTTGTGTCCAATTGGGGACAGCACCTTTGACCACATGAGGGCAACCCTCTTGTGTGTTGGAGTGATGGTCAATCTGCAAATAACTCTTATTAGATAGGATTGAGGCCTGGTGCATGGGTGGGGCGAGCTAGTTTGCCCTGAAGGGTGTCCTGGTATCACGGTGTGGGGGGGGGGGGGGTTCCCTTGGGGCGTGGGGCAGCCTGGGTGAGGGGCCTGTGGTGGTTTGCAGGCTGGCCACGCCCCTCAGCGACCCAAGTGGAGGCTGTGGGATCTGGAATTAATTTATGTTCTACAATTGAAACTTTGTAGCTGCTGGCCAGGGCTGCAGAGGTTTGGCTTCCTCCCTCACCCAGGCAACCCTAGCCTCTTCTCTCTCCAGCTCCGTGGTTGCTGCCATTTCTGTTCAGATTATAATTGAAACTTTGTAGCATTGAGTGGAGGACTAGGCCGGCAATAGCAGGCAGAAAATTTGGCTTCCTCCATTACCAGGGAAACCCAAGCCTCCCTCCTGCTCTCAGTGGCGGCAGCCACCTTGGTTGGGGTTTACTTGCATAATTTGCTCTTGATTGGCTGATGGACATGGCTATGGGCATGGCTTGATTGGAGGTATGATCAATTTGCATATTACTCTTTTATTAGATGGTATTTTTCTTATGGTATAGGGAGGGCATCTTTCATATAGGTATTTCATCCTCTGCTTAAAAAAAAAAAATCTAAGTATTTTTCTTATATTTGCTGTTTTTCAAGAGCCTTAAAGACAAAATAGTCAATATGCCATACCAACATATATTTGGGGTACCATATTCTAAACTCCTTCTGGCTTATGATCCCCATGCTACCTCATCAAAGTCAGTAGTGGCAGGTTGAGTCCCTCTCATGATTCCAATATCTTCTGCCTCTTCCTAATAGTCACATCTCTCTGACTTCCTTTTCTACTTCCATTTCCACCCAAGTAACCAGTATAATCTCCCTATTTTGTTAACTGCTTAGCAACCTAATTCCATTTTGTTGTTACCCCTAGACATAATACCAGGGCATGCAGATCATGAGGGCCCAAATCTTGCCTTCCACTTTTGCACACCTAAAGTTAAAGTTGCGAATTCATATAAACTTCATATGAAAAAATGTAAATATATATGCCAAAATATTATTGATATTTATATCAAGATGCTGAGATTGGAGGTCTCTCAGGGAGTGTGTTTTCCTTTATTTTATAAATGTTCTGCACAATGGCCATGTGAACCTCATTTTTATTTTTATTTTTTTAATATATTTTTTGCAGTATATCTTAGATTTAATAGTAGTACATATGTTTTCCTTTTTTACCCCCATTGTCCTCCCCTCAGCCTCCCCTACCCCCCAGCACATGTCCTCACCTGCCTCCCCTCCCCACACCCCAGTGTTTTGCATCCACTGGTTATGTTCACATACAAGTCCTTCAGTTGATCTCCCACAGCACCCGCCCCCCACCCTCCCTAGCCTTCCCCCTGTAGCTTGACAGCCTGTTCAATGCCTCCCTGCCTCTATATCAATTGTCTCCCCTGTTTCTTTTCTTCAAAAATATCTTGCATCTGCATACTAGAAATAAATGTATAAGAACAAAAAATGTTTGAGTCTCAGTTTCAATGTCCAACTCTTCTGAGTCCCAGTTTCAATGTCCAATAGTTCTTTATGTGTACATGTCAGCAATGGTATCCAGATGGTGGGCACATGGTGGCAATGCAAGTTCCATCCTCTCTGATTTGGTCCTGGGCTGCCTGCAGCAACGCACAGCTGCCGACTGCTAGCATGGCAAGGTATTGTCAGTGTTCCCCATCTCTGGACTGTCCTCATGACTGGAACAGACCAGTAAGATCCTCACTGTCGCAGGAACCCACATGGTCCTTGAAGTTTTTCTCTTCAAGAAAACACACAAACACATTCTCGACCAAAAGTTAACAAAGGGATCCTCTCTGCAAAATAGACTTGGGATTCTTTTTATTTTTGCCCAAATGATTTTCCTTTGACTTATTTTGACACCATGTGTGTTTTTCATGGGTGTCCTGCTGTTGACATTACAAATGAAGTTACTTTTCTGGAGTAAGAATTTTCTAGATGTATTTTACTTACAGGATACTTTTCCTTACATGATATTACCCCACTATCTCCTCCCCCTTTTTTTTTGATTAATGGGGCTTTTGGAAATTTTATATTGCAGTCTTGGTAATTTTAAATTTTAATTTTTGCACACAAATATGACTGCTTTAGGTTCTTTGGATGTTAGGAAATTTTATAGTGAGATGAACTACTAATAGATATTTTAGTTAATGTTTTAGGAAAAGCTTTTTGTCCAGTACACTTAAATTTTCTTGAGTATTCACTTATTTCACTGGGCCAATTTAAATTAATCTGAAAACTTGATTACTATTTTACTGTCAATTTTAATACTCAAGCAAAAATCTTAGTTTACCCTGTAAATATTAGTGAAAAGGATTATTTGCATTCTTGAGTAGGCCCTGAGCATTCCTGATACTAGACTGAATTTACATATAGAGCAGCTGTTGCTGGCCAAGTCTCTTGAACCTCATTTTTAGATGAAGAATATGGAACATTAACAACTAGACATCAAAACCTAAAATGTTCTAAAATTTCAAGTAATATAAGGAGAAGGTGGCTTCTGTGGGCTACCTTTTCTTAAAAATATTATTTCTGATCTTTTCTTTGAATATTTTAAAAAATATTTTGTCTTATTAAGAGATATTGTCCTGTATGCTATTGGTTTGTGAAATGCCTACTCTGAGCCTATTGATTTCAGAGAGGAAGGGTGAGGGAGAGAGACAGAAACATCAATGGTGAGAGAGAATCATTGATCGGCTGCCTCCCTGCACTCCTCTTACTGGGGACTGAGCCTGCAATCAGGCATGTACCCTTGACCAGAATGGAATCTCAGACCCTTCAGTCCACAAGCCAATGCTCTATCCACTGAGCCAAACTGGCTAGGGCTTTCTGATCTTTTTTTTTTTTTAATATATTTTATTGATATTTTACAGAGAGGAAGGGAAAGGGATAGAGAGTTAGAAATATCGATGAGAGAGAAACATTGACCATTGATCAGCTGCCTCCTGCACACCTCCTGTTGGGGATGTGCCCACAACCAAGGTATATTCTTTGACTGGATCGAACCTGGGATTCTTTGGTCCACAGGTTGATGCTCTATCCACGGAGCCAAACCAGGCAGGGCTCTGATCTTTTTTTTTTTTTTTAATGTAAATTGGTAGTGAGTCCAGGAAGCCTCATATGTATTGCATGTTCCTTAAGTACATCTATAATGGTTACTTTGACATAAATTGTTCTTAAATGACCTAGTTGATGATGAAGATGTGATCGTCTCTTCCTCAACGCCTAAGGCCTGGACCATTTGCTGCTCCCTCTAACTCCAGTGAAGAGGTTGAGATTCTTTTTCTCATGGCAGGGCCTTCCTTCATAATTCATGCCTTTCACCCAGCTTCTCTCCCAGGTCACTTGCACCATCTCTTCATTTGTTATACCATTGGTTTAATGCCTTTTTTTTTTCCTTAAGTTTCCTGACACCAGCTCCATATAAAAATGTTCTTAATTTTTCCTGACTGGGTTTCCTCAGGGATCTATTCTAATTTTTGTATTTCCTGGCTGTGCAGTTTTGCTTTCATCTTTTCTTAAGTCTAGGTTTAATTAACTTGGAAATTTATTGTCCCTTATTTACACATAATTTTGAACTTCTGCTCACAGGCTTATTTTTTAAAGTTTCTTCTTTGCTCAGATTTGTTTGTTCTACAAATTAGTATTGTAACAGGAGACACTTTTACACTTCGACGTGAATATCCTTACTGAGAGTTAAATAATGAAAATATAAAACTACAGTTCAAACAACTGGCAAATGTTTAAATTTAACTATTTAAATGAAACAAAAATGTAACTCTATTATTAGAAACAACTAATTTTGGAGCCGGAAGGGAGCTTAAAGATCATCTGACACAGTACTTCTCCACCCTGATTTACATTGGAATCACCTGAGGGCCCCACAGGCAGCCAATGTAAATAAGAGAAAAATCTTTCAGTTACTCTTGTAAAAAAAAATAATAATAATAGATGGAGCCACTTTAAAATGGAGCCAGATCTGTCATTCCAGGGTGGCTGCCCTGCACATTTTATGCCTCAAATCTTTGGAATGTTAAATGATGGCAAAATCACCTCTGGACTGGGCCTAAAACAACATTGTGTCCCAAAGAAGTATTTGCAAAGATAATAAAAAAGCAGATGTTATGACTATATAAGACTGATGACTCACAGACTGAAAATTGTTTAGAATTAGTATCACTATGGTAGCTTTTCTGTTCTCATAGAAAGGCCTTCCTCTGCTGATGTAATTGTCCTTCCCTTTCTCATAAACACTCTTTGCTTTTTTCTCTTTATCAGAACATTTGATGGGCTTCTATCTAAATCAGTGCTTCCTGAATAGATATTCTTTTCTATCTCAAATAAATGCTTGTTGCCCCTTACTTTGAAATATATTTTATTTGTAGGTTAACAATCTCCAACAAAACAACTTGTTTTTCTGTGCCTCCCAGATAACCATTCTTTGTTATTTTTAAAACAATTTAATAATGTTTATAGGCTCTATTTACTGGCCATAAATACAACTGTAATTTTGGCATTTACATAACACTAGAGGCCCGATGCACGACATTCATGCACTGGGGGTAGGGGTGCCCTCAGTCAAGCCAACACCCTCTCCTAGTCTGGGACCCTAAGGGCATGTCTGACTCTTGGCTTAGGCCCACTCCCGGGAGTCAGACATTGCCCGAGGGGTCCTTAGTATTGCCGCAGAGGCGAGAGTAGCTCCTGCCACCACCACTGCACTCGCCAGCCGTAAGCCTGGCTTCTGGCTCAGCAGTACTCCCTCTGTGGGAGTGCACTCACCGCCAGGTGGCAGCTCCTGCATTGAGCATCTGCCCCTGGTGGTCAGTGCATGTCATAGACACTGGTCGTCCCACCATTCAGTCAATTTGCATATTAGCCTTTTATTATATAGGAAAGGATGGATCAGTAACAGATATTGCATTCCTGATTCCTATAGGCGCACACTACAATCAGAGATATTACTATTGAGAAGAAGAAAAAGATTTTTTCCTCAAATATTATATAAATTTATGTTTTGCTTTGTTTTGGGCATGAAAATTATGCTCAGAGATTGATTAATCTTTGCCAGCAATTTATTTAGCAAAGGCTCATAGTAGGTGTTTCACAAACCAATATCATACAGGATAATATCTCTTAGTAAGACAAACTAAAAAACAACAACATTCTGCCCTAGCTGGTTTGGCTCAGTGGATAGGGCGTCAGCAAGTGGACTGAAGGGTCCCAGTAGGCATTTCACAAACCAAAGGCACATGCCCAGGGTTGCCAGCTCGATCCCCAGTAAGGGGCATGCAGAAGCAGCTAATCAATGACTCTCTTTCATCTATGATGTTTCTATCTCTCCCCTCTCCCTTCCTCTCTGAAATCAATAAAATATATTTAACAAACAACAATATTCCAAGCAAATGGCAAATTAACAACACTGTTGTTCCAGGCACAGGTCCCTTGTTTCAGTACCCTCCCCATGGAGGGTTCCCTGTACCCCTGCCTTGCCCCCTGCATAAAGGGTCCTTTGTCCCTCCTACTCTGCCCCCTCTGTCTTCTGTTTCTCTGCCCTGTCCCATCATCCATAGGCTTCTGGGAGCCTTGTGCTCATGTCTCCAGTCATTATCTCTCCTTCCTCCAGGGAATACAGGAGACCCTCCATGGAGAAGGCAGGGCAGGGGACACAGGATCCTCCATGGAGGGGACAGGGTACTCTCTCCCCCTGTCATGCTCCCACCATGGATGGTCCCTTTTCTCCTTTGCCTTACCCCTTCATAGAGGGTCTTCTGCCCCTCTGTCCTGCCTCCCACACACAGAGGCCTCTGCAAGGTGTGTGTTAGGGTCTTCATCTCTCCTGCCTTCAGGCTACATGTCCACTCTCTGTACCTGAAGCACATTCCTCACCCTCTTCATCTGTCTAAATCCTACCTGTGCTTTCAAGACCCAACTCAAGCCTCAGAAAAGATGAAATAATGCAATATGAGAATATTATGCTAAGAGAAATAAGTCAGTTGTAAAACAGCTAAGAATCACATGATTTCATTCATATGTGGGATATAAAATTGAAACTCATAGACACAGAAAACAGCATGATGGTTACCTGTGGGAAGGGGCATGGATGGTAGTAAAGGATAAAGGAACCAAATATATAACAAAGATTATTTGACTTTGGGTGGTCAGGCACACAATAAAATATACAAATTATATATCAGAAATTTACACTTGAAACTTGTATTGACCAATTCCACCCCAATAAATTTTAAAAAAAAGAAAAATACATATCTCAAATATCATATTCAATGTAAAATTGCAGAGTCATCTTTAAAAAATGTAAATTACCATGTAATGTTACAGCAGGAAGACAGCTGTCTACAAGTAGAAAGCAGACCTTCACCAGACTCTGGATTTGCAAGTGCTTTTATCCTGGACTTCTCAATATCCAGAACTGTGAAAAAACTTATATACACACACACACACACACACACACACACACACACACACACACACGTATATATATCAGATCATGTCATTCTCATGCCTAAAAGCCTTAATGGATCTAATAGCATTTTCAACCCAATTAGGGCTCTTTATCTGCCCTTTGCCCTCCCCTGTACACCAGCCAGCCTGGCTCACCATGCCTTAGGGGGAAAAGGCTGAGGAAGTGCTGCTTGGGCAGCCAGTGAACATATATCTGATGGAACATATGAATAGAACTACAGTTCTATTAGGAAAGAAATAGAGGGAGGCATCTGCTAGGGTCAGCCACACACAATGGGACTAAACTTTCATGACACAGTGACAGATTGCAGCTTCATGACCTAATCATGCTTTTGCTCCTCTGCCCCATCCAAGAAGATCCATGAATTGCCCACAGCCTCTGAGAACCCATGGATTCACTGTAGAGTCCTTGAGTTCACATGGTTGATCTCAAACTATGGGTTCCATGTGCCTTAAATCTAAAGATGTATTAACCATTTAATTCCACTCTTACAATGAAAGCCAGGTAGTGGGCATTCAATGCAATATACAGATTATTGTACCCTGAAGTTAGAAATGTGAACAGATGCAACTGCTATGGAAAGCAGGTTCCTCAACATAAAAACAACAAAAACACAGAACCACCATGTGATCCAGCAATCCAATTTCTGGATATTTACTCAAAGAACTGAAGACAGGGTCTGTAAAAGACATATGCATGCCCATGTTCACATCAGTGTTATTCACAATAGCTAAACATTGAAGCAACTCAGATATTCCAGTGATGGATGTGTGGATAAATACAAGGTGGGTCCATCAAAACAATATTATTTCTTTTTAAAAGAGATCTAAGATGGTGGCCACCTTATCAAGAATGGGAACCAAAGGAGATCTACCTAATAAATAAAAACAAAGAAATGGCCACTATCAGAAGACAAAGAAACATGCTTCAAATGAAAAAACAGAAGAAATCACCAGGGGAAAAAAAAAGTTAAATGAAGTAGAAGCAAGCAATCTGCCAGATATAGAGATTAAAACAGTGGATACTCAAGGAACTTAGAAAAAGAATGGGTGAAATCAGTAAGAACATAAACAAAGAGATAGCATGAAAAAGGACAAAGAAACTATTAAAAAGAACCAATCAGAAATTAACAATAAAATATCTGAAATGAAGAATACTCTATAAGGAATAAACTGTTGAAGCAGAGAATCAAATAAGCAATTTCAAAGACAGAGTAGCAGAAAACACCCATTCAGTGCAGAAAAAAAATTTTTTTAAATGAGGATAGTCTAAGAGACCTTTGGAACATGAAGCATAATAACATCCACATCATAAGAGTAACAAAAGAAGAACAAATGGAGCAAGGGATTGAGAACCTATTTGAAGAAATAATTAAAAATTTCCCTAATCTGGTGAAGGAAAAAGACACAACAGTCCAGGAAGCACAGAGTGTCCAAAAGCAGATGAACTCAAAGAGGCCCACACCGGGACATATCATATTTAAAATGACAAAGGTTAAAAACAAAGAATCTTAAAATCAGCGAGCGAGAGAGTTACCTACAAGGGAGCACCTATAAGTCTATTAGCTGATTTCTCAACAGAAGCATTTCAGGAGAGAAGGGTTTAGAAAAAATTATTCAAAGTTATAAAAAGCAATAAACTAAAACCAACATTACTCTATCCAACAAGGCCATCATTTAAAATTCGAAGAAAAAAAAATAAAGAGCTTTCCAGTCAATAAAAGACTGAAAATGTTTGTCACCACCAAATCAGTAATACAGTGCCTATTAAAGGATCTTCTTGAAGAAGAAAAAAAAAACAACAGGAACACAGTTAAAATAATAAAATGGCAATAAATACTAACCTATCAATAATCACTTTAACTGCTCCAATGAAAAGACATAGGGTAGCTATGTGGATAAGGAAATAAGACCGGTATGTATGCTATCAAAATAATAGATACACACAGACTAAAAGGAAAGGGATAAAAAATATTTTATGCAAGTGGAAATAAATAAGATGGCTGAGGTAGCAACATTTATATCTGATACAACTCAAGGAGGTGATGATCAGAGGGAAGGTGGCATCATTGTAGGGAGGCTATACTTTTAAATGATCTGCAGATCACAGCTGTAGAAATGATGCTTATGTTCTGTCAAAGGTAAGGGATGATTAATAATTTTTCTCTGTGTATTTGGCGTAATGGTGCTCAAAATTTGATGATAATTGTGCCTTATCTCTACATGCTCTCTTCTTCCAGAGACGGCTCTATTCTGCAGGAAGTTAAACCAAGATGAGAGACAAAAAGTGATTCATTCAAAGTCAGAGGTTAAGTCGGGATATTCTAATTGCTCATCCAAGACTGTGTCTGTTAAGGTAATAATATCAAGCTGTCATAATGGATTTTCCAATGTCTGAACCCAGTGAAATCTATTTGTGTTCCATGTTGTGGTCCTTGGAACCACTTTGCCTCTTCCTCTCCACACTGGGCTTTCAGACAGGTGGCTTCACTAAGTGCCCTGGAGGCCTGTTGACTCTCCACATTCAGCTACAGTGAGCACAGAACAATGGCATGCAGGAGGAACAGACAGGCATATCAGGGATGCAGAGGAGGAGCTATTCACAGCTCGTTCCACTTACTGCCAATCCTGAGCCACAAGGCGAGAGAGGCTCACAAATGCAGAATAGTAACACCATGCCTCTCAAAACCTGGGACAGCACGCTCACCTTCTGTTCCCGTATCTGTGCCGCCAACTCCGCCCACCTTTTTCAGGAAGAATACCCAGAGAGAAAAACAAAAAGTACTGCATACCAACCAACAGAACATTTCAAAGGTTTATGAGAAATGACACGGTTCATTTATTTCTGAAGAAAGTCTACTTGCTGTCCAGGCTCACTTTCTTCCTTCCCTTTCTTCTTAAAAAACAAAAAACAGAAAACACATCATTCTGGAGCCACCAAGGTGGAGCAGGTGCACAGCTGATGATCACCATGAGCTGGGGACAGAATAGAAAAGGCTGGAAACTGTGGTCTCTGGAAAGGAGGCAGCCACAGGTAGAACCTGACGAGTGCCCTAGCTGGTTTGACTTAGCAGATAGAGTGTAGACTTGTAATCAGGGGTCCCTGATTCCATTCTGGTCAGGGGAACATGCCTATTTTGTGGGCTAGATTCCCAGTAGGGGGTGTGCAGGAGGCAGCTGATCCATGAATCTCTCTCATCATTGATGTTTCTATCTCTCCCTCTCTATTCCTCTCTGAATTCAGTAAAAACATATAGAACCTGACAAATGAGCAGCAGAGAGGTGAGCTGATTGGTTTTCCTTCCTGATCATGGCAGGACTGGAATGACACAGAGAAGACTGGACAAAGGGCTGTTGGAGCCAGACTGGGGCACTGCCAGGAACATTCCCTCTTCTCCTCTCTTGGCTCTGCTTTTACCCTGAAGCTGCAACCAGGACAGGGATTAAGCTCCTAAAATGCCATGGAAAACTGGTTTCTGGTGAGGATGTGAGAAAATGGGCCCCTGTGGCCCACAATTTGGGGGAAATCCTGATTTTTTTTTCCTCTTTTTTTACCCTTTCCACTTTGCCCTGACAACCACCAGTTATGCGGAGCTTCACCACAGCGCATGGTGGGGAGAGGAATCTCAAATACTGAGAGAAACCAGAACTTCTAGCTGGAGGATCAGAGGCTCAGGAGAAGAGGCATCCACGGTGAGCTGGGCCTGCATGGAATGCACCCCAGATGCCAGTGCGGGCTCTGTGCCACCTGGGCCAAAGTCACCCCCACAGACGCTGAAACTGAACTGTGGTCTGAACTTACTAGTAATGTTCTCACAGATTTAACAGTGATCTCTCAACCTCAGCCTTTCAGTGCTGGGAAGACAGACTATGGAATCCGGTCCAGTAAAGGCAACACATCCATATCCATCACTGGCTTTATCTGAAGTTTGGAAGGATTTCTCCTTCCAAATTTGAACAGACACAGAGGTCAAGTGGAAAAAGGCCAGAGATCCAGCGTGTCTGCAGACCTGCCATGCTTTTAGTTCCAAAAACAAGTTTATTTCTGCAAATAAATCTATTATTCTTTTGCATTTTCAGTTTTTCCTATGTTTTCTATGTTGAAGACTAAATTTCTTGTCTCAAAGGTAAACATAAGCAAGTGAAGATCAGCTCTCAGCCCTGGGTGTGGATGGAGGAAGAAGGTGATAATTCAGCATGAGTTCCAGCAAGAGCATAGGCCCACCCAGACCTCTGCCCCGGGGAAACCATGATAAAAAACATTTCTAATAGTTATTACAATTGTCTTGATTTTTCAAAATATGTTATTTGTTTCATTGAGAGATATAAATAAGCTAAATAATCACTAATTCTTCACCATTTATTAATTGTTTGGTACTAGGAAACTTATCTTAATTTCCCTGAGCCTATTTCCTTCTGGTAAAAAGAGAATAATGATACATAAAGGACTCACTTATTTTTAAGTATAACTATCAGTATTAATGAGGTACATAGATCGTGATAAATTTTATCAGTGTCTATAAACAACTAGTACAGTGTGATTCTTTGGGCTAGTCTTAAACTCCAGTCATGCCTCTTCTAAAATAAAAATAAATCATCCATCATATACCCATATAATAGCATTTTCACTAAATAGGGGCTTTGTGTAAAATATGTCTCCAAAATGTAAGATTTCCCAAGTGTGACTGCCACAATGCATCCACTCAAGCATTCTAACATCTGACATTTTAACATTTTTATATTTAGTTCTGTTTAACTTCCTCATTTTTTTTTTTTGGCAATAGTCGCATCAGCTTCAGCAATTTTAAACTTCCTTCTGCAAAAGGTATTTAAAAACATGCATGTTTCTTATATAATATAAACATATCTCTTTGGAAACTAAAAAATGCAGTAAATATGGTAAGAAATTGAATTATAACCATTCATAAGGCAATTTATGTCAGGCATATTTTGCTCAGAGGTTTTGGCTCAAGGTACTTATGTAGCAAAAACAGTCATTTACAGTGATAAACATCTCTAGCTGAATCATCAATGGAAACATCAACTCAGGAAATATAAATTCTGATCTTAGCTCTTTCTGATATATATGTAATTTTATAATTTCATAATGTCAAGGCATTCATTCCACTGTAAGTAAACTCAGTTTTGTACAATATAAAATTGGGGAAACAATAAATACCTACTTGATCATGTTGTTAAAAAAATAAAAAAATAAAAAGGAAGAAGTTTTATAGTATCAGAAGAAGAGAACTAGCCCCGGAGTTAGCTTTTAAGCATAGTCTTGTCACTTAAAATAGTCATTTTAATTTAAACAAGCCACCTCATTTCCAGAGGCTGTTGTTTTTCCTTATTCATCAAATAGAGATAATAATATGTATCTTATTATCTTTGCAAGGCTGTGGGGAAGAACAAAATGGAATAATGTTGGTAAAAGGACTATAAATTGTAAAGTGCTATATAAATGTGTTATAATTTTAGAAATAACACCAGGGCTTTGTTATGTTTCTGGTACCAGAAGCTGCAGTTCTTCCACAGTGTCTAGGGAAAAGAATTTCAGGGACACTCATGGAAGAAGAGATTTAAACAACAGTGGCAGATTTATTAGAGCAAAAAGAGATAGTACACTCTTGGAGGGATAGACAGTGGGCAAGCTTTATGGTACTGGCTGCATGGACTCAAGAAAAATGATGTTACAGAGACAAAAGAGGAGTGCTTTGCCGCTGCTTGCTGCTCCTCTGGTTGCAAGTCTTACAGGGACCCTTAGAGTTTAGGAGAAAATAAGGCAAAAAGTGAATGCCCAAGAGAAAGCAGGGCACGGATGTGCCCCAAGGAGGATGTGAGTTGCGTTCCTGGCTTTTCCCAGGCTTCTATTTGTGCCCTCCTCTCACCCACACTCATTTAATCTCTTTCCTAGCTTTTTCAAGGTCTTGTGCCATTCTCTAATCGGATCCTTCTTCCAGGATAGTCTCTTCCCCGTTTATGTCACCATTTTGGTTTCTGTGCATGCTTCATTGTTTGGCTCCTACTGTATATGCACTTAATAAAAAGAATCCCTCTGCTTCATCTTGGCTTCTACTATGCATGCACTTAGTGAAAGGAATTCCCCCTTGTCATTTTGTGACACCCCCCCCCACACACACACACACACACACACACACACACACACACACAAGCCTGTTACCTCTTGGGTAGCTGTAAGGCTGTCTTTCCTGCCTTATTGACTTAACAGCAATAGAATTCCCCTTAGAGGGGATGTTGTCCAAAATGATGCTGGTTACTCCACATAGTGACTGTGAAACTTTGTTTCCTGACTTAACCAAGCTTAACCCTCCTTTCTCTTTTGTTAATAACTAACTGCCTACTCTGACAGTTCCATCTGGTTTGGCATGGAATCCGAAATGCTGTTCTATTTTAAACTATTTGAAGGGTTATGTCAGTAACAAGGCTACATATGTTTATTTTTGCATGAATTTTGAGGTAGGAATTAAAATGAAATTAAAAGGATATTTATTTTGGAATTCTATTGCTGTTAAGTCATATATACATGCTATTTCCTTTTATTAATTTATCTTTATTGTTGAAAATATTACAGATGACCCTTTTATATATGCTATTTTAATGAATTACATTTGTTTTGATAAATACCACTTTTCTCTGTTTATATGTTCTCCACTAGAGGTCCGGTGCATGAATTCATGTACCAGTGGGGTCCTGCGGCCTGGCCTGCGGGATTGGGCAAAACAATATCTCTATCATCCCACAAGGGGTCCCAGATTGCAAGAGGGCACAGGGCAGGCCAAGGGACCCCACTGGTGCACGACTGGGGCTAGGAAGGGATGTGGGAGGTTGGCCAGCCAGGAAGGAATCACAGGAATGCTCCAGGGCATGTCCAGTCCATCTTGCTCAGTCCAGATTGGCCAGACCCCAACAACAAGCTAAACCTACCGGTTGGAGCATCTGCCCCCTGGTGGTCAGTGCACATCATAGCAAGTGGTTGAGTGGTCTTAACATATCATTAGCATATTATGCTTTGATTGGTTGAATGTCTGACCAGCCCACACTTAGCATATTTGGTTTTTATTATATAGGATTCCTTTCACCACCAGTCATGCCGTATGAACAATAAGCTAAAAATGGATATAGAAGCACCAATGGTCACCTTCATGTTCCAGATCTCTTGGAAGACTACAGTAAAATCAAATGAATTTGAAATACATTCATGGAGCTAGCTGCAGTAAAAACAGGGTAGTGATGGCGCATTTTATTTGCTACTCCTTCTTAAATCAGGTAACCTCCAGGTATTTCCAGGGTACAATCAAAACTCTCTCTCTCTCTCTCTCTCTCTCTCTCTCTCTCTCTCTCTGTGTGTGTGTGTGTGTGTGTGTGTGTGTGTTTAATCAAAAGCACATCACCCTGGTCGATTTGGCTCAGTGGACAGTATGTCTGTCTGCAGACCAAAGGGTCCTGGGTTTAATTCTGGTCAAGGGCATGTATTTTGGTTACAGGTTCATCACGGGCCTGGGCCCTGGTAGGGGCTGGTGAAGGAGGCAACTAATTGATGTACTCTCACACCAATATTTCTCTCTGTCTTCCCTCTCTCTAAAATTCAATGGAAAGCCCTAGCTGGTTTGGCTCCGTGAATAGAGCGTCGGCCTGTGGACTGAAGAGTCCCACCCAGGTTCAATTTCGGTCAAGGGCACATTGCCTAGGTTGTGGGCTTGATCTACAGTAGGGGGCATGAAGAAGGTAGCCGATCAATGATTCTCTCTCATCATTGATGTTTCTATCTCTCTCTCCCTCTCCCTTCCTCTCTGAAATTATATATATATATATTCAATGGGAAAATATCCTCCAGTGAGAATTTAAAAAATAATAGTAATAAATAAAATTTTTAAAAAGCTACTTAATATTACATTAATTTCAAATCTATATTTCCATCACTGTCTTCTCTTTAATATTTCAGATTCTTATATCCAACCACATGCTTGATATCTCTGCATAATTCCAATGTTGGTATTTGAAGTATGGCATGCACAAAATAGAATTCTTGGCATGTTTTGGTACTACTTTCTACCAAACATGTTCATTGTACCAGTCTTCCCTATCTCAATTAATCACTCAGTCAGTCAAATTAAAAAATATGTGCATGTCCCATGATTCTTTTTTGCATTAGCTATATGTCTAAACCATCAACCAATCTTTTGACTATTTTAAAATACATCCTTAATCTGGGGCATTTCTTTTAATCTTTTTGTTATTATTCTAATTCAAGCCATCTCTCTCTCTCTCTCTCTCTCTCTCTCTCTCTCTCTCTCTCTCTCTCTTTCTCTCTCTGTCTCTCTCTTCCCCACACTTTTTGAACCATCTAAAAGTAAGCTACAGACATAATGTCTCATTACCCCTATATACTTGTATATAATTCCCCAACACAGGGATATTTTCTTATACGATCACATACAACTTTTAACAGGGAAATTAACATATATTTAATTCTATTATCTAAGCTATAGAACGTATTTAGATCTCCCCAATTGTCTAAATAAAAGATATCCACTTTTAACTGTCCTAAGTCTACAGAAGAAGCATGAGTAGTATGCTCTGCTTAGTGTGGGATGATTGATCAATAGATAACATTATTATAGCCTTACTTATCCTAATTATTTATAGTCTACCTTTAAGGAAAATAAATAAAAGGAAATAGGGACTTTGCTCTATCTACACTGCCTTGCTTTCAGATCTTTCATTAGCAACTTAAAATGTCTGGTCCTCAGTTTCCTTAGCTATAAAATCAGAAAGTTATAGAAGATTGTTTCTGAGGATCATAATGGTTCTAGAATCCCATAATTCTATGACAATGGTTTCTGCTTCCATATTTTAGCATTAGGATGATTCTAGTGCCATTTTGAGGCTCCTTGTTAATAGATAAGTTCACTGTGTCAAGGATAGGCTAATGAAAGTCACCACTTTTTTAGCTCAAGGTCCTTGCAGGTTACTATAGGAGTTCACATGAAGGGTTGTTGCTTTGAGGGAAATAGATGAAAAAAACTGTCCTCTCTCTGTATTCAAGGATTTTGACTCTGTATATTCATTAGTAACTTCAACTTTAAAAAAATTGCTTAACACTTACTTTTGCAATATTTTCTCTCATCCAAATTTAAGGATTGAAGAGCAAAAGATAGATGATAGGATGCTTTTTAAGCAAAGTTCATATTTTCCCCTACGTAGTACTTAAATTCAAAACACATATACATTATAAAGGGCAGCCAGGGTAGGAGCATATGACTTTTCATTTTTAGATAAAGTGAGGAATTGGCAACAGATGACATGCTAGACCAGCAATTTTCAAACAGTGTGCCAGCAAGAATTTTAAAAAGCATGCAAATATTTGACTATTTAGTCAGGGGCACTGACCTCTTTTTCCTGAGATTGTCAAATTGAAAAGTGACTGCAGCTAACAACAATAACTGTCCAGTTTAAATGAGTAAAACTTATACTTATTTTTGGTCATATCAGCAAAAACATATATTTTTTTGGTGTGCCACAGAATTTTAGAAATTAGTTTATTGGTGCCATGAAACAAAAAAGGTTGACAATCTCTGTGTTAAACCAAAATGCTCTCTGGGGCTCAAAGCTGAGGAAGTGTTTGTTCCGCAAAGAATTTCAAGGTTGAGATTTTTATCCCCTTAGATAGTTTAACATATGGGATGAAATCCATACCCTACACCAGAAAGTGCACCCAGCTCTATGCCCATGTCAATTAAGGATTCACTTCTGCATTCCATGCAGTGTAGTAGGAATTTATGGAATTTGGGAAAGCATTTCATATTAGTTTGAGAAATAATTGGAGAGGGTAAGAGTCAGGATAGGTGAAACAAGGAAGGAGAAGTCAGGGAGGAAGAAGAACCAAGCAAGTATCAGTGGAAGTAAGGAAGAAGGGAGGAAGGGCAGCAAAAATAAGGAAGGCAAATAAAAAATGCATTGAGCATATACTAGGTACCAAAGATACTCAATCTTGTTATAGACATAATCTTATTTAGTACTCACACACTCTCTTATTTTTTCTTTTAATCTTTATTATTGAAAATATTACATAGGTCCTCCTTTTCCCCCCATTACTCATGTGCTCTCTTAAGTACACAGAGTTAAGATTTTACTAAAAGTCACAGGGGCACAAAGCAAAAAAGTCAGAATGCAAAGCCAAAACTGTGATTTAAAAGTCCATGCACTTTTCAGGACACCACCACACTCTCAAAGGTTATTTTATTTTGTGTGTGTGTGTGTGTGTGTATATATATATATATATATATATATATATATATATATATATATATATATCCCCTATATAATAAAAAGCTAATATGCAAATCGATGAATCAGTGGAACAACCAGTTGTTATGATGCACATTGACCACCAATTCAGGAGCTACCTCCTGGTGGTCAATGCGCTCCCACAGGGAGAGTGCCATTCAGCCAGAACCCCTGAGCTGGGCTCACTGCTGACGTGTGCAGCACCGGTGGTGGGAGTCTCTCTCACCTCTGTAGCAGTGCTAAGGATGTCTGACTGCTGGCTTAGGCCCACTCCTCTGAGGACATCCCCTGAGGGCTCCCAGACTGTGAGAGGGCACAGGCCAGGCTGAGAGATCCCAGCCATATGCACATTGGGGGCTACCAAGCCAGCACGGGAGGTCCATTAGGGACAACCAGGCAGGCAGGCATAGGCGGTTAGGGGTGATCAGGCAGGCAGGGGAGCAGTTAGGGGCATTAAGCAGACAGGCAGGTGAGTGGTTAGGAGCCAGTGATCTGGATTGTGAGAGGGATGTCCCTGTGGGATCAGTCCCACATCCCCCAAGAGGTCCCAGATAGGAGAGGGTGCAGGCCAGGCTGAGGGCACCGCCCTGTACACGAATTTCATGCACCGTGCCTTTAGTGTGTATATATATCAGGCCAGGTGCATGAAATTTATGCACAGGGGGGGGGTGCCCTCAGCTCAGCCTGTACCCTTTCTAATCTGGGACCCCTCAGGAAATATCTGATTGCCCCCCTCCCACCGGCCTGGTAGCCCCTTACTGTCTCCCCTGCCAACCTGGTCGCTCCTCACTGACCTCCTCTCCCCCCCCCCCCCCGCCCCCCGCCAGTCTGGTCATCCCATGCAGCCTGCTGTTCAGTCATTTGGTCGTTTCTCACTAACCCTCCTGCTGGCCTGGTTGCTCCATGCAACCTGCTGTTTGGTCATTACTGTTACTGTGACAGTGTCTAGGACAATTTGCATATTCTTCTATTATTAGTATAGACATATATTTTATTGATTTCAGAGAGGAAGGCAGAGAGAGAGAGAGAGAGAGAGAGAGACATCATTGCTGAGAGGGAATCAAATCATTGATCGGCTGCCTCCTACTGGGGACTGAGCCTGCAACTCGAGCTTGTGCCCTTGATTGGAATCGAACCTGGGAACCTTCTGTCTGCAGATTGATGCTTTATTCACTGAGCCAAACTGGATAGGGCTCAAAGGTGATTTTTAATCTGTGCAGCGAAAGTGTACACATGAGAGCTAACTCAATAGTGTTTCCTGCATGGGTTGAATGATTAGATAAATTTAACTTTCCAAACAAGCCTGTGAGATAATTATTATTTTTTCCTTTTTCACAGATGAAAAAACAAAAGGTCAAAGAAGTTAAATGTCACACTGAAATCCAAGCACTTTTGCAAACATCAGCAAAGCTTTGAGTGTATGGCACAAGCAAAAGGGCCCCCCATTCTCTGGGCATCTTGTAACGAGGTGAGCTCAGTAAGGTCATGTGTGTACCTGGATGCATAACAGGGTAGTGCTTCAAGAGAGGGATCCTATGCCTTATTGCTCTCTTTTTTTATAGGTAAAAGACATAAAGTCTGGGCGTGGGCACTCAGTGGTCTGAGCGTAGAGGCCAGTTATTTGTAAACAATAGTTGTTAGCTCCTGTGGGAAGTTGGTTTGGGGTGAAACTCTTCCCATTGAGGAGAAAGAAAATCAGTGGTGACACACATTGTTTGAGACATAGCCTCTTCCACTGGTAAGGGGAGAGGGAGGAATTCCCTGAAGCTAGTTCATTCAGGCAACCCAGGGAGAATTCCTGGAGTCATTTATTGAACAATCCATCTTTACTCATTCGATAAAAATAATAGCAGAACCAGGACTTGAACTCATGTCTTTTGATTTCAAAACCCAAGTGGAAATTAGAAAATGTTCTCTAATGAGTGAATACAACAGCCAAATCTAGTGGTTATGGTAAACTCAGGTTTGTTTCACGTGACTCATTTGGGATTTCAGATGTTCAAATGGCAGGTTATAGTCAAATAGGCAAATGCCACCATCCTGGTTCCAGGTGATGGATCTACTCAGCATCCCAGACATAGCTAAGGACTTGAGAGAGAAGATGTCTCCAACTAAAAGAGAAAGGGTACCTCAGAGACTGACAGAGTCATAGGAAACCTTTTCTATTAAACTCATTGGGTGAATTAAAGGACACCTTCATAAATAATTGTACTCTCTGTCCTTCACCAAAAAGGCTCTTTATGAAGAAAATTTCTATACAAACAAATACAGAAGATCAAAGGGAATTTCTACTTTAAGAGGTTTGGATCTTTCCCACTAATTTATAATATCATTTTTGTGCCTACAATGAAGTACATAGACTTTATGCAAAGAGTCCTACTGTGAATACTTTTGTGAATGACTACCCCATGATTTTAATTTTTGCAGTTCATTTTTAACTATAACTAATTTTTAATACAGGTTTCCTTATGCTAGGCTTATCATTTTCTCCATTATGTTTTTGTGTTATCTTTATAGCATATTTAAAGAAAGCAAAGACTTGAATTTTTCTTTATTCTCTAAAGTGTTGAGAGATATTTCCTTATGTGAAAAACCATTGTTATTAAATTGAGATTCTGATCTGAGAATGCTCCTGTTTTTATTTCTTTTTATCATAAAACTGAACCAGAGTTGAAAAGCAAACAAGAGGCTTCCTTTCCTATATCAAACTTTTTTTTTTTTTTTTTTACAAATTGCTCATTGCTCACTTAATGAAATGATATTACCTCCTTTTTGCCTGAGATCAAAATCAGGACTGCATTACCTATTTATTCCTACATTTGCTCCTTGGAAGCATGGAATTATGGGTCAAATGACACATTGATAATGTGCATGATTCATAAAGATCATTTACAGATTGAACATTCTCCCTATAGATAGATTTACTTTTCCATTTTCCTAGGTTTTATTTCCTTCCTTCTTTGCTTTGCTTCCCTTATTCCTTTTAGCTATACAGCTTACAATTTAACTCATAAATATACCTAATGTTAATAGTAAAGTTCTATTTTATAATAAAATGGGAGAATTGAATGTTAAAGTATAAAAATGAGGAAGCAAACTGTTACTGAATTTGTATATAATTTATATTCTACATACAGCTTATTAGACTGTTAATGTAATGTTGTGCCTTGAACCTGTATATAGCTAGTTTTTGCAAAACCATTTCTTAGTACTTTGAATCAGTGGAGTAGGTAGGTCAGGTGTAGCTTATTATTTTTCCCATAAGAAGATTCTGAGATTAAAATTTGAGTGCAGATAGTTTACTTGGGAGATGAATCTCAGCAGAGGAATGGAAAAGTGAGATTAAAAAAAAAAGAAAAAAAGAAAGTTCGCTTTTATAAAGCAGATTGTAGCTGCGGGCAATTGAGACTCAGTCCTGTTGGATAACCCTGGCAAATAAGTAGAATTTCCCTTCCTTTTTGGACAATATCCTTCTGGAACTCTTATCTGCTCTAAACTGAACATATTTTGCATTTTTATTTAACAAGGAGGTTGCTTGAGAAGTCGCTTTCCCTTATTTCAAGAAAGCAGGATAAAATAAGCTTTTCTTCACTTTTATAAAATAAACATGAGACTAAATATGAAAACTCAATATTGGATAAATAAGAGAGTTGTGGTAGTAGTAGGAAAGGCAATAAGTAAAAAAATTTTTTTACAAAGCAGAGTGATTCAAATAGTGACAGATAAGATCATTTAACTGGACCTTTTCCCTGAGGACAGCTACAACTCTTAAGAAATACAAAAGGTTAGCAGCTCTCTCCCACTCTCAGTTAAAAAAAATGAATGAGAAAATGTATATAATGTGTACAGATCTAGTAAGTTTTCAAATATTGGCAGTTATTATTGTTAATGAGCCATTCTGGCTATCTGAATAACTGAATTTTTCTATTTTAGGAGCCTAGAATTCCTTAATATAATCTGATTTGACAAAAATATTTTCAATACACTTAAAATATCTGCTTTCAAACAGAAAATACAGAATAAAACAATATTTTATTGATGAGTTGGGATCATCATTATGAATTATTTTAAGTTCAATAAATGGGGAAAGGAATTTCCACTCAAATGGCTGTAGTTCTAGGCAATTTATATTTATCATAAGATTTAATTCTCATAATAGCTCTTAGAAGTAGGCAATATTATCCCTATCTTATAAAAGGAGCTGAATTGCAGAGAAGTTAATTTCTCTAATGTTAAGTCACTGCTAATTAATGAGGCCCCCTGATTTGAAAGCCCATGTTCTAATAGCCACACCAGACAACCACATGTTAAATCTCTCAGAATGAATAATATATGTGAGGCTATTTGCCCTTACATTAAATGGCCCAAACCACTACTTTTTAAGTTTGTGTGTCTTATTTTTTCTCCTCTGTAGACTTGTGTAGCAGTCACTATTGATTACCTAGGCTACTTTGCTCTGTAGTCATCTTTCTCTATAGTTTATTTGTTCCTTGCTAAGAGAACCTTGCTTGTTCAGAGCTAGCGTAGCCCTGTGATTTAAGGGAGGTTGGATGTCCTCTTCAAGCCCCAGCAATATTGATTGGTGCCAGTTATTGCCATTCTACTCCCCTTGGCAATAACTGGCTTATGTGTGGGCATGTGAAGCAATTTTGGCCAGATACATGACAAGCAGCCTACTAGGGGTTTTCCAGCAGAAGTTTCTCCTAGCTGATAATAATAGGCCCATGGGAGAAAATTACTCCTCTTCTTCAACTTGATGATATAGCATCTTATATCATTTTGTGGCCAGAAGGGACAAGCCTCAGAGCAAGAACCAACATGCTGAAGATGACAGAATGAAAACCAGAAAAACCTCAGTCTTCAATGATACCATCAAAATTAATACATTGTGCATTCCTAGAAGGTACAGCCTGGGTCATGCACTTGGTGTTTCTGTTTTGTTTGTTTTGATTTCCTGTATGCCGTGCAATGTGCTGAACATCATGTAATAATACCTCACATGTCTTCTTTCTAATAGGTGAAAAACATTTGAAAAATAAAACCCAAGTTAAGAAGTTAACAAAATTCTTAAAAGACCCTTTCATCCTTTTCTTTGTTTTTGCTGTTATTTAGAAGACAGTTCTATCTCAGACTATTCTACTCTTTAAAAAAAAATTGCCCAGCTGGCATGGCTCAGTGGTTGAGCAACAACCTATGAACCCAGTCATGATTCCATTGCCAGTCAGGGCACATGCCCCGGTTGCAGGCTTGATACCAAGTATGGGGCGTACAGGAGGCAGCCTATCAATGATTCTCATCACTGATGTTTCTATCTCGCTCTCCTTCTCCTTTCTTCTCTGAAATCAATAAAAATATATTTTAAAAATAAATAAATAAATAAATAAATAAATAAATAAATAGTTAGGTCTTACTGCCTCATTACTATAGAAAAAACATCAAGGAATGAGATGAAGTGCCAGTTGGTGCTCATTATTATGCCAATTTTGTGAAATACTGAGAAACCATTCTATTATTCTTAGGAGTAAGTCACACAGGAGTCAGGTGGCAAAAATGTTCATCATGAATCATTCTCCCCTGCAGGTCTGCCTTTGCGGTACACCAGAGGTACCACTATGATCAAGTCTGATTGGCCAAGCTATCTTAAGCATTTTAGAAGCAGGATAATTGCCACTGCTGGTCATATTGCTTTTGCTATTTCCTCTTTTTTCCACTTTTCTTGGAGGTTCAAAGGGTTCTTTTGTCTAAAAGTATATTAACATGAAACATTGTGAGAGCTTTCTTCCCTGGCTGTAATAGTTTGGGATCTGCCCATGGGTGAAGTAGAAAGACCTACCCATTCTTTCAATCTATATACCTGTGCCTCCCTTATACATTGGCATAGGTACTCAATAAATTATGTATGAGTGAACAAACCGGTGTGCTAGTGTAAAATAAATGTAATTGCTTCTCAGCCTTTTGGCTGTCTGAGGACATTATATTACACTAAAGGCCAATTCGCAGAAGTCATGCATGGATACGGTCCCTAGGCTTGGCCAGCAATCAGTGCTGATCTGTGGGGCGACTGGCAGGGCAAAATTGGGGGGAACTTGCTGGCACCCACCTTGGCTGGCCTGGGGTCTGCAGGCTGAGGGCAGCTCCTGCGTTGAACATCTACCCCCTAGGGGTCAGTGCACGTTGGTTGTTCCACCAGTCCTTCTGCCATCCTGTCAATGTGCATATTAAGGTTTTATTATATAGGCTATATTTTTGGAATAGGGAGATGGAATAGAAGCTTGTACCATCCACTCCACACGTCAATCCAGTACTGTAGTACCTCCTGAAATAGTGCACACAGAAAAAAGTAAATAATTTTTTTCAAAGTATATGTTTATTGGTTTCAGAGAGGAAGAGAGAAGGAAAGAGACAGAAACCATCAATGATGAGAGTGAATCATTGATCAGCTGCCTCTTGCACTCTTCCTATTGGGGGTTGAACTTGCAACCTGGGCATGTACCCTTTATCTGAATTGAACCCAGAGCCCTTCACTCTGCATGCTAATGCTCTATCCATTGAGCCAAACCAGCTAGGACATAAATAAATTTTTGACTAATGTAGTCATTCATTCATTCTTTTTGCTGTTGAAAACCTTATTATATAGTCACTAGAGGCCTGGTGCATGAAATTCATGTACTTGGGGAGGGGGGTGGTCTCTCAGCCTGGCTTGCACCCTCTTACAGCCCACAATCCCTCAG